>CM075344.1:60025000-62525000 GCA_037693485.1 Kitagawia praeruptora
ACCTTGATTCTCGATATTGACCCTCGACACCAATATTCGTACTTGATTTTCAAACTTGAATATCGACCTTGATCATCGAGGTGGAGAAACAAAAACAAAAATGTGAAAACCCGACTCGACCACCACTATCAGTCGGTCGAGTCAAAAACCCGTACCGACAGTCGACGTCGGTCGGCCATCACACGCACGGGAAGCCAATCGGCCAGGAGGTCAGTTGGCCATGTTGAAAACCCACACCGACGACTGATGTCAGTCGGCCAGAGCTCCTTTGTAGGCCTCAGTCGGTTGCTTTGCGGTCGGCTAGGGCGTCTTGCACTAACAATGATTTTGATTTTCGCATACCGACATCGATCATCAATATGGAATCTTAACATCAATATCGACTTTCACTACTTGAAAATCAATAACTTCGTCATTCATGACTTTTATTTAAGGCTTCCCCTAATTTCTTGATTAGCTTCAATCTCCTTTTAAGAGTTTCATGCTTGCCTGATCTTAAATGGAAATTACTTCAAATCTTTCAATCACTATGTTGGAATGTTAATTCAATGGCTCATTCTTGAACTATTATTGAATTTCTTGATCCAAGGTTGGTTTTAGTAGCTTTGTTGGCCTTCAATGGCTTCAGCTTAGCTTTCATACTCGAAACGACGTCGGGATCAGCTTTCGACATCGAAACGATGTCGGGACTCTCGACATCGAAACGAAGACCGGTCGGCTGAAGCTTCCCGGGTGCCCAGATCGGCGACCTCCGGTCTGCTGAGCCCCGGTTTTTAAACCTCAACGTCAGTATTCAAATGTCAATATTTGGGCCTCAATGTTAGTATTCGAAGTCGATGACCAAACATACATCCTTCAATTCAAATTGGCTTTCGTGACCTTCTGGGCCTTAACTCGCTTGTTGAATCCTTGGTTTTAAACCTTGAATCCGTTCATGGTTGTTGGTTATCATCAACCCTTAACTCTTATTCTACGATGTAAAAATGATGAAGTCCCTTAGTTCTTGCCCCCTTGCTACATATGGTGGAGGTCTTGCTTCTCGGTTGATCGTTCAAGAAGTTCCCTTGCCATTTAGCTCTTGACTTCAAGTCTGGTATGCCTGGGTTGGTTGTCAACCCTTTATCTTGATTCTAGGTTTCCAACCTTGCTTTGGTTGAATTCGATTGACGGCACTTTATTCAAGTCTTTAAACTCAAATGACAAACTCGATTGGAGGCAGACAACCTTTTTGGCCGTCTAGGCTAAACTTTTGTGTCGGGATTTGAGATTCAACTCTCATTAACAGTTTCTGTGCCTTCAAGGCATTATCAGGGAGCCAACCAGTCTCAAGATGAGCTTTGATGGGATCTATCCAATAACCCCCTATATCAGTTGGTGCCACCAACCAGTTAATGGTCGGGGCCTTCAAGACCTGGAAGTAAACATTCCCTGCATAATTCTCAATCTCAGAGGAAGCAAACTTAGAGAGGGCATCGGCCTTAACGTTTTCTTCCCTTGGAATGTGTTCCACATAGCACTCCTCAAATTGGGTCATAACACCCTTCACAATCCTTAGATATTTTGCCTTGGCTTCAAACTCGCCATTCACTTGTGATACTACAAGCCTTGAGTCTCCATAGACCTTGAGGTTCTTGACCCTCATAATTCTTGCCAAGCCTAAGCCAGCTATCAATGCCTCATATTCAGCTTCATTGTTGGTAGTAGGAAAGCCCAACTTCAAAGCATATTCAACTATGAACCCATTGGGGCTTTGCAACACTAAACTTGCGCCACTAGATTTTGTTTTTGATGCTCCATCAAAATAGAGCACCCAATACTCCTTCTGATCAGGTACAAGTTCTTCATCCTTATCTCCACTCTCAGGGGTGGTTACTATCTCCTGTCCCCCGACTTCTTGGTTGCTAATGGTACATTCAACCACGAAGTCAGCCAATGCCTGAGCCTTGATGGCTGTTCGAGGCTTAAATGTGACGTCAAACTCTCCAAGTTCGATTGCCCATTTAATCAATCTTCCACTCGCTTTTGGGCTGTGCAATATGTTCCTCAATTGCTGGTCCGTCAGGACTTCGATTTTGTGTGACTGAAAATATGGTCGTAGCTTTCTTGAAGCTGTTATCAATGCCAAAGCAAATTTCTCGATTGATGAGTAATTTAACTCGGCTCCGTGGAGCACCTTGCTTACATAGTAGATAGGCCTCTGAACCTTGTTCTCTTCTTTAATGAGGACGGCACTCAATGCTTGTTCAGACACTGCTAGATACATATAATGAGTCTCTCCGGGACTTGGCTTGGCCAACAACGGGGCTTCGGCCATGTACTTCTTCAACTGTTCAAAGGCCTCTTGGCTTTTATCAGTCCATTCAAGATTTTTCACCTTCTTCAATGCTTGAAAGAAAGGTAAGCATGTATCACCAGACTTGGAGATAAATCTCCCTAGAGCGGCCATTCTACCAGTTAACTTCTGTACATCCCTCACAGAACGGGGTGGTTCCATGTCTAAGATTGCTTTGATCTTGTCAGGATTGGCCTCTATGCCTCTTTTCGAAACCATCAGTCCCAAAAATTTTCCTGATCCAACTCCAAAGGCACACTTGGCTGGATTCAACATCATCTTGTGGTGCCTCAGCACTTCGAATGCCTCTCTGAGGTGTTTAATGTGGTCTACCTTACACAGACTCTTGACTAACATGTCATCAACATAGACCTCCATGGTTTTTCCAATCAGATGGGCGAATATATTATTCACCAGTCGTTGGTAAGTAGCTTCTGCATTCTTTAGACCAAAATCCATAACAAGATAGCAGAAAACACCAAAGTCAGTTATGAAAGATACCTTAGGGATGTCCTCCTTATGCATCTTAATCTGATTGTAGCCGCTGAAACCATCCATGAAGCTCAACATCTCATGTGCAGCTGTGGCATCTATCAACATGTCAATCCTTGGCAAGGGAAAACAATCCTTTGGACATTCATCATTCAAATCAGTGAAGTCTATACACATCCTCCACTTCCCATTCGCTTTCTTGACCATCACAGGGTTTGCTAACCATTCATGAAACTGAATCTCTTCAATAAACTCAGCCTCTAAGAGCTTGTCAACTTCTTGCTTAATGGCATCTTGCCCTTGAGGAGCAAAATTTCTCTTCTTCTATTTTATTGTCTTCCTTTCTGGATCGACATTCAACACGAAGGGTTATAAATTGGGGATCAATCCCTAGCATATCAGCCGTTGTCCAAGCAAATACATCATTGTTCTCTATTGGTCTTCATCCTTGGATTCTCAAGCCAGGTTCTTAAGACATATTGAAGAGTAGCTAGTTCTTAACATCCTCGGCCTTTCGTGGCTTTGACTATTGCATGTGGCTTTTATCTTCTTGCCTTTTATCCAGGGTCCTTTACAGAATTAAACTCTTACTTGGTCGCGTTGTAACCTAACTCTTGACCCTTCGGGATCTTCACTTATGCATTGGTTTGTTTTCCATTCGTGTATTCTTTTATTTTCGGTACTTGGTCATCCTTGACTTGCACTCATCGGGTGCTCGGCACATAAATAAAATCACGCAATCAATGAATGGAAATCAAATTTGCATTAATAACTTGAAATGGGTTCAACCCTTACATAGAGTACTACTGTCCTACTCGGAGCAACATGCTCTTCAATGGTTTCAATGAACCTTATTTCTACTTCTACTAGATAAATATGAAGCTAAGTTCTACTAGGATAACTTGAGCCCATCGGGGCTTCGCAAGACTAGGCCTGCACCAGATTTTGTTTTTGATGCTCCATCAAAATAGAGCACCCACGACTCCTTCTGGTCTTCTCCTTCTTATTCTGAAGTTCACTTCCTGCTTGAGGTACTACCTCCTGCCCCCCGACTTCTTGGTTGTCAATGGTACATTCAACCACGAAGTCAGTTAATGCCTGAGCCTCAATGGCCGTCCGAGGCTTCTGTGTGATATCCTCTGCTGGCTCTTCTCGGTGTTCCTCATTACTACGGACATCCATGTCTTCAATTAGAAGGACCTGCCCCCCAAGTCCGTCAGGCCTTAACGCGGCTACATAACAGCTTCGTGCCATCTTTTGATCGTCTTTATGTTCTCCAACACCATTCCTGGTCAGGAACTTGATCTTCATGTGATAAGTTGAGGCAACAGCCTTGAATGCATGAAGTCCAGTCCTTCCGAGGATAGCGTTGTACGTTGAAAACGCCTTGATTACCAGGAAGTTCAACATCTGAGTGGCCTTCTTGGGCTCCTGTCCAATAGTCACAGACAATTGAATAGTCCCTTCAACTTTGGATCCTACTCCATTGAATCCATATATAGGCATGTTATTGGGGGTCAACTGAGAATCATTGTACCCCATCTTCACAAATGCATCATGAAACAGAACGTCAACGGAAGCTCCATTATCTATCAAGACTCGCTTCACCTCTGAGTTTCCAATCACAGGAGTTATGACCAATGGGGCGTTATGGGGGAACTTCACCCCTACAAGGTCTGAGTCATCAAAACCAATTGTTGTTTCAGTCCTAGCATGCTTCGGGGCCTCTCCCACGATGTGTATCACTTCTCTGGCATAAGCCTTCCGAGAATTCCTTGTTGTGCCGGCCGCAGTCGGGCCTCCTGAGATCATGTTAATTACTGGCCCTCGGGGTTGTGGGTTGCAATCTTGATCGTCATCCCTTCTATTATAATCTCTAATTTGATTAACACGATATTCACCTTTAGTGAAGTGGTTCAATTTCCCTCTATGGATTAAAAACTCGATCTCATCTTTGAGTTATTTGCAATCATCAGTGTCATGCCCCACATCTCTGTGGAATCTGCAATACTGATTCTTGTTTCTCTTTTCGGGATCACCCCTGAGTGGCTTCGGCCATCGGAAATCCTTATCCTTCTCAATGTCCAACAAGATTCGACTCCTAGGAGTATTCAACCTTGCATACTCAGTGAACCTTGGTCCTTGGTTCTTCTTAGGGGCATAGTCGGAGTCCTCGCTAGTTCGGGGATACTTGTCCCTAGCATCATACTCCTGGTCTTGCTTTCGTTTCTTGGAGTCGGCGTTACCCTTGCCATTACCTCCCGCGGTTTCTTTCTTCATGCTATCCTCAGCCTTGATATACTTGTCAGCCCTTCGCTGGAGCTCAGCCATGTTTTCAGGAGGATGCTTGGCCAATGACCTTTTAAAGAACTCGTCAGTGGTTCCGTGTTCCAGGGCTACCATGGCCACCTTATTCTCCAGGTCAGTGATGTTCAACGTCTCCTTGGTGAACCTCTTAAGGTAGTCTCTCAGATTTTCGTTCTTCCCTTGCACCACATACATAAGAGATGCAGAACTTTTCTCATGAACTCTTCCGCTGATAAACTGACTAACGAACGCAGCACTTAACTCCTTAAAGGAGCCAATTGAGTTTGCAGGCAGCCGGCTATACCATCTTTGAGCCATGCCCGACAAAGTTTGGGGGAACGCCCTGCACTTCAAAGCGTCACTTGCAGGTTTCCATCATAAGCCTTAATTGTCGGCATCTTGAACTTCCTAGAGATGTGAGCATTCATCACCTCCTCAGTAAACGGGGGTGTGGGATCATCCGGATCCCCAAGTGGCATTAAATCCTTGGGGTTGCTCTTGCGGGTTTCCACCCTTGTTGTTCTTCCAGTTGGGGCATCAGCCCTTCTCTGCCTTCTTGAAGACCTCTCCAGATCTATAAAGGGAATCGATCCCGAAGTTGGAGGAGGCTGAGTTTGATTCAACCTAGCTTGTTCTCTCGCAATATCTTCCTTTATCCTTAGAATCTCGGCCTCGTGAGCCTTGATTCTCTCAGCAGATGTCAAAGGAGGTCCATCGTGGATAGTTTGTGTTCTCCTTCTTGGCTTTCTGCTAGCACGTCGCCTCCTCGGGGCTTCATCATGATCATCATCGTCAGTAGATGAATCATCAGTGTAGGGGCCAGAGTAGTCATAATACTCTCGGTCTCGGATCTGCAAGGCGTGGCCACTTGGTCCAAGACTGTGAACAATTGGAGGGTCATTAGGCAGACCATACATCGGATTGGTATTCCTGGGGAGATTCGTAGTATGGATCTGTACTCCTGGTGGCGGGCGATTGGGATCAACCAGCGTCTGAAGGGAGCTGGTTACTTGACCCGGATGGATGACCATAGGCAACGTCCTCTCAGCATGGGGATTCGTCCCTGGAGGTTGAGAAGCCTGAGTTTGAGTGATCGCCCCTGTCATTGGGGGTACTTGCTCGGTGACAGGTGGAGCAGAGTTTAGAGGCAAGGCCTCAGTAGAGGCAGCCTCGGTGGAGGTTGGTACTGATCTTCGTGTGTTCACCATGGTTGATGTCTTCTTCCCACAGACGGTGCCAAATGTTGTGGAATAAAAACTAGGTTATGAATAGTGCGGCTAGGGTTTGTGTGTATTCAATGCAAAGGGGTTGGTGAGCTTCGAGCTTTAATGGCTGTTTCCGTGTTCGAGACTGATCGGTCCTCACAGAGTGCCTACGTGTCTCATATTGAGAATCAAGCCAAAACGTAGTTCTAGGTGATGGTGCCCTCAGGGCTATGGCGACGAGGGCTCACCTAGGACGTAGTGGCTTGTATGTCATTATTCGAGGATTGAGCCAGAAACGTAGTTCTGAGAATGAGGGGTCAGGCCCTTATATAGGCTGAGAAGCCTTAGAATTATGGTAGGAATTGGAGACTTGGTGGGCTAGCCACCGCCTCAAGGAAGGTTCTGGATCTATTCCTTTTAGGAATCAGTTTCCATGTTGAGATATGTATCTTGGAGGCTAAGTCATGTAGGAGTAATATCCTTATTTGACTCTTATTGCTGAGCTGGTTATTATCCCTAATATTAATTACGAAATTAATATTATAATTAGGGTTTGGGCCCACCTGGTGGGCCTCACGTTTGGACCATTCTAGGTCTAATTAATGCCACATTAAATGTGTTCTTAGGGCTTACTTTTAGCCCATATCAACTATAAATTAATTAAAAAAATTAAAAGTAACTCGTGCTTTGCACGGACTATAAGCTTCTCTTAAAACTGAATGAAAGTCATCCTTATGTTTGTCTCCATCATTTTTTCTAAACATATACATTTATAAACTTTTAAACTTAAATATTTAGTTTTAGTCTAATATTTATTACAACACTGAGAAGTTCAATAAAAAATGGGGTAAATTGAAATATTTTGTATATTATAATTTTGAATTATTTTTTAACTCAATTTAAATTTTTCTAAATATTTCGATCGATGTAAAATATGACAACCTTAATGATCCGTGCATGTATATGAAATCCAATATCAAATTTTTTTGATTTTATCGTAAATTGATCTAAACATATATTATAACTCCACCTTTATATATTATAATGATAAATATAAGATATAAAAATTCATATGTATTATACTTTATAGTCGAGTTATAATATGAAAAAATGCCCAAAATACATCACTTTTGTGTTTCACTTGCCCAAAATACCCATATACGGGAGACTCCGCCTTTTTTATCCACGGGTATGCATGTTGGCCATGCGTACACTGGAATACGCATTCTGGAGATGCGCATCTGGGGTAACGCATTCCCCAGATGCGCAATGACGTCATCCCACATCATTTGTTCAAAGACACAGTCGGCGTCTCTCTCCCTCTCTCGATCGCCTCTC
This sequence comes from Kitagawia praeruptora, assembly GCA_037693485.1. Lineage (NCBI taxonomy): Eukaryota > Viridiplantae > Streptophyta > Magnoliopsida > Apiales > Apiaceae > Kitagawia > Kitagawia praeruptora. The sequence continues at coordinate 60,032,675 of CM075344.1, forward strand.
CGGTCGTCTCCTCCGTTCGCACACCTTCGGCTGCTACCACAACATCTGAGAACTTAAAAAGATTGCCCAGACATCCCTCTCCATTTTGCCATCTTGATTTGGTGATTTCTGGCCCCGCAGAGGTATGTACGAACCAATCGGAAAATGTTATCGGAAAAAGGAGCTTGGTTTTGGGACTTTCCACTCCGGCGAAACAAACGATAATCGATTGGTACAGCCTTGTAGAGGAGAAAAAGGCGAACATTTTGGTGTATGGTATGCTACTGAAAAATTGTTGGAAAGGCCTGAACGAAGGCTAGCCAGATTTTCGGAAAAAATCGCCTTCCCGTCGTCTCTCTCTCGTCTTCAGTGAAGACGATGAACAGTACTGCAGTTGCGCATCTCCCAGATGCGTATCTGTAGCCGCGCATCATGAACTTGCGTATCTCGAATACGCATGTGATAGCTGACTCCCATTTTCTGAAGACCACGCATGTGAGACATGCGTGTAGCTGTACACATGTGAGACATGCGTGGTCCGTGACTAAAAAGGGCGGAGATTTTTGTCGGTGGGTATTTTGGTTGTTTGGTTTGAAAATGTGGGCATTTGGGGATTTCACCCTTATAATATAGCTGATCATTTTAAATAATAATTGTACTTTTATAATATTCATAGCATACTTTATAGTCGAGTTATAATCTAATTGATCATTTTAAATAATTATTGTACTTTTGTAATATTTATAATTCAAAGATTTATATCTTTTTTGATTTTACTAATTTAACATCTACATGGAGACATATGTAAATAATAATATTTTGATTTCAATTTTCAAAAGTACGATTTGCAATGTAAAATCCAATTCTGTTTCAATTTTGAAAATTTTGATTTTGAACTTGTTTTAATTTGCATCATTATTTTTCAAAACTACGATCACTTTTTTTTTTGACAACTATGATTAGGGCTACACAATTTTCCGGTCTGGATCGGTAAATTGGACCGGACCGGACCGAATATAACAGGTCCGGTCCCCGGTCGATAAAATCAAAAAAATCCGGTCTTCGGTCCGGTCCGGTCCAAACCCTGAAAACACCCGGTCCGGACCGGATCGGACCGGATTTTATGTATATAGTTAATTTTATACTATTTTGTCTTTTAAATTATATAGTTTAATGATAAAATATTCACACATAACATATTTTAGTGATCCAAATTAGTAAATAATAAATTTATGAAATAGTATATAAAAACACTATAATATAAATGATTAAATTTCATATTTTATACTATATATAATTTATAATTACGTTTACAAATTAATGTTACTTTACAAATAATATGACATTTACTTATTTTTAAATTTAAATTAACTTACCAAGTAATTCATATATCAATAAAGAATGAAAATTAAATTATAAAATTAATTTTTTTTATAAAATATTAACTAATCGGTTCAAACCGGTCCGGGTCCGGTCCGGTCCCAAAGACCGGTTATGACCGGTCCGGTCCCCGGTCCATGAATTCAATAAAATCCGGTATTCGGTCCGGTCCGGTCCGGTTTTGAACCTTTGTGCAGCCCTAACTATGATCACTTTAATATAAAGGAATTTAACAATATTGTTATTAAGTTGCATCAATATTATTCTGGTTACATCTCGAGATTTTGAAAAACATAAAATGAAATTTATATTTTAGATCGCGAAAAATGTATGTACTCTAAAAAATGTAATCTAAAAAAATTTGTATTTTAATATATATATATATATATATATATATATATATATATATATATAAGCCATTTCTCCATACAGAACACCCTTATATAACAAATAATAAAGAATACCTTAGATCTAATAGTTCCAATGGCCCCGCCAGGGGTACCCAATACAAAAAATTGTTATTTTTTTACCCTCTATCCATCTAGAAAAAAAAAAATTAAAAAATTTTCAAAAATTTTTTACTGTTCATGATGATGTCATGCTGATGTCAGTAGTGACGTCATCATGAACAACAATTTTTTTTTTTGCTAGAAGGATAGAGGGTAAAAAAAATAATAACTTTTTGTATTGGGTGCCATGACGGAACTCTTATATTAGATTAGATATGAGGTGTTCTTTATTGTTTGTTATATAAGGTGTTTGTTATGGAGTGCAACTATATATATATATATATATATATATATATATATAGGCCATTGTTCCATGGAGAACCATCTTACGTGGAGAACCGTGGAGAACTACTTAAAATGCATTAAAATGCATTAAAATTGCTTTATATATAAGGGCCCCGCAGGGGCATCTTCACAAAAAAGTCTTATAATTCTATCCTCTATCTATTTATAAAAAAAAATTACAAAAATTTTTTTTAAAAAAAAATTTCAAAAAATGATGACGTGGCAACATTTTTTTTTTTTAATTTTTTTTTTGATGAATGGATAGAGAGTAGAAGTATAAGACTTTTATGTGAAGGGGCCCCGCCAGGGGCCTTATATAAAGGGCAATTTTAATGCATTTTAAGTGGTTCTCCACGTAACATGGTTCTCCATAGAGTGGGACTCTCTCTATATATATATATATATATATATATATATATATATATATATATAGGCCTTTGCTCCATACAGAACACTCTTATATAACAAACAACAAAGAACACCTTAGATCTATTAGATCCTTTGGCCCCGCCAGGAGCACCCAAAACAAAAAGTTGTTACTTTTTTACCCTCTATCAAGCTAGCAAAAAAGGAAAAAGAAAAAAAATTAAAAATTTTACTGTTCATGATGACGTCACTGATGACGTCATCGTCATGAACAGTAACTTTTTTTTTTTGAGATGATGGATGGATAGAGGGCAAAAAAATAAGAACTTTTTGTATTGGGTGGCCCCGCCAGGGGCAATGGATCTATTAGATATGAGGTGTTCTTTATTGTTTGTTATATAAGGTGTTTGCTATGGAGTCCAACCCTATATATATATATATATATATATATATATATATATATATAGTTAAGTTCTATGGAGACCGCCATTTGAATGGAGACCATATACGTTATACACTCAAAACATTGCAAAATATATATATTTGCAACTAATGTTCAATTAACATTATTATTTCATTCGAAATCTTAAAAATCATATATGATTTGCAAGCAGAACATGTTTTGGAGAACAATACGTTTTGCAATATTTTGTTTGCAGAACATACATGATTTTCAAGATTTTAATTAAAATTTGCATGTAAAACATATATGATCTTCAAGATTTTCAATGAAATAGATGGTATAGTGATTTTCAATAAATAAATTTTGCAATGTTTTGATTGATATTGGTCTCCGGTCTCCACTAAAAATGTTGATCTTCATAGAACTTAACCTATATATATATATATAGGCAAAGTTTCAAGGGAGAACCTATGCTAAATAGAAAACCCAAAGACCACATATCTAACCATTCATTAATTCTAATCTGATGGCTAAAAAAAATCAGTCTTTAATATGATAAAAATTGTATCATTTCCATTTTTTGTGACAAAAGGGTAGAAGGGTAATACAAAGCATGTAATATTTTTAGATATCAATCAATCAGTTATTTGATCAATAAAATCACAATATTCTTGATTGAATTACTATTTTCAAAATTTAAATAGCATCAATCATTCCATATACAGATCAAAAATCAAAAAAGGTAACAAAATATCTCAATCTAAATCTATTGTATCATTTAATGTAATACACAATTTTCTTATATCTGTATAATTTTTGCTTGAAAAAAAAAACGAGCTTTATTAATCAATAATAAGAAATTCATTCAAGTATACCTTCTTGTTTCCTACAATTTTTATTTTATTCTTGGTCAGATTATTGAGCATTATTGTGTTGATTTGATTATTGATGTTCATAGTGTCAGGTGTCAGGAACGAACACTACAATGCTTATATTCAAAGAGAATTAGATGTAGGTGAAAAGAAACACAACGCTAGAATAAGGCTGAAGTTGTGTAGCAGGTGCAAATAATTTGCACACCATAATTCCCTTAGTCGTCGGAGAAGTAAAAAGAATGGAAGAAGAAGACACGAAGCAGTGCTTTTGATGTTAGTGTTCTACGTAATGTTTATATAGTGTACATTTTTTTCCTTAAATCTTAAATATAGCATTTTCTTGTTGTTAAGATAATAGGTTGGAAATATTCAATATTCACTGAAGGAATTCACATGGAATACAATTACATATTGTGCCGGTAACCTATTATTGACCATAGTCATACTAAAAATAAATTTAAAATTGTTATGACTAAAAAATGTTGAATCGCCTAGTCTTTTAAATGCCTATAACCTACTAAGTGTTCTTAATATTAAGTTATTAATATCTTTTATCGTTATAATTTTATCATATTAAAATTTACTAGATTGTATAATTAAGTCATTCTCGTGTTCTACTAATTTTATAATTTTAGTCTACTATGTATTTTTGTAAATTAATTAGTAAAAAAAATTATAGGTTCTATTATGTGTTCTACTCAATATTCTTAATATTATTCTGATTTTATTATAAAAGCCGTAGATTCTATTATATGTTTTTTATTTTATTCCTCTGAATAGAACATGGCTATATAAGTGGATATAACACTACTATATGTAGAAAGATCTCGGGTGTGAATCCCGGTCAATATATCTATCCTATATTATAGGAAGTATGATCCAACATGCCCATTTTTATTTGTGAAAAAAAAATTAATTATCCCCCCACTTCGTGTACGAATTAAATGGTATTTATTAATTATTAATAAAAGGGGTGGTAATAAGTCATATAAAATAGGGTGATGGCCCAAAATAATCACCTGGGAAATTGAATGGCCCTTTTTACTGACGGGACACGGTACATCGTGTACCGTGATAGGGGGTGTGTTGCGGAGATGCGTGTTCCGTAACAGGGCATGATACGGTGGACGGTGTTCCGTAACAGGGCATGATACGGTGGACGGTATTCCGTGACAGTGCTGCGCACCCATCTAACACGGTGCACAGTCCACCGTATCATGCTAACACAGAGGACGCAGCTCCGTATCATGCCTAATACGGAGGACGGTGTTCCGCAACACCCTAACACGGAGGACGATTCTCCGTATCCCGTCGGTATTTCGGGCCATTTTTTTCAAAATCAGTATTTTGGGCAAAAACTTGTGAAAAATAGGCATTTTGGTCATTTTCTCTATAAAAATAAATATATTTATGTTATAATCCCTCTATGATGTATTTTAGTACAATTTTTTTAGGTTTTACTAATTTTACTTAAGATTTCACCAAGGTTCTCCTAAGTATTTAAAAAATGGTAGATTATATTAACTGTTCTTAACATAATCATATATTTTATTATATATTCTACTAGGTTCTAGCGAGTGTTCTTGATATTATATTATTAAAAAAATTATCATTGTAATAGTATCAAATTAAAATTTCCTATTTGTTAGGTACTTAGTAAATGCTTAAAGAACACTTGAGTGAATCTTGGAACATCTAAAAAATTTACTATTAAGTGTGTTAAAAGAACACTTGAGTGAATGTTGGAAGACACTAAAAAATTTAATAACAAAACACTTAATAGAATCTTACGAAACATGTTGAATATAATAGAACACTTAGTAGAATCTTATTATTTTATATAATAATAATAAATTAGTCTAATTTTATTTAACTAAAAATACTTAAAAAAATGCTTTAGAAAATCTAATTTAATATCTAACAAACAAAACACTAATGAGAATCTTAAAAGAACACTTAGTTGAACAGATTGAATCTTAATAAATTTTTATTAGATTTAATCTTAAAATAATTAATGAAACATTGAGTAGAACACGTGGCAGAATCTTGTTATTGTTTATGATAATGCAAATTAAATTTTATTTAAATGATAATTAATATAAAATTTATGGGACACTTAATAGAATCTTAAAAAGTGAATCTTGGAAGAACAATTGAAAAACGATTAAAAGAATAAAATTTAAAATTTAACAAACGAAACACATAAGATAATTAGTAATTTTTTATTAGATTTTAAAAAAGACCTCAAATAAATAGATTTGTTTTCTGAATATTTGAGTTTTTAATAAATTTATATTAAAATAATTCATGGAACACTTAGAAAACAATTTCATATGAAAACTAATGAACACTTTAAAGAACATTACAATTTTTTAACGAATTAAAACACATACAAGAATTCTTTAACGAATACTTTTGAAAATTTAGGTCATTTTCTTTTAAAGTATTTTAGAAAGATCACTTAATAGAATACATAAAAAATTAAAGAACACTATAATTTAAGTGTTCTTTTAAATAATATTTAATAAGTGTTCTTTAAAAAGGTCATAAACTAATTATTCAAATTTATAGCATTTTTTTTCTTCATAAATTGTTTGAAATGACCTGAAACTAAAGAACATTTAAAATAACATTATAATTTTTGAAATAATAACACGCTATAAATTTGTTTATTATTATTTAAAAAATTATGTTGTTCTTTTAAGTGTTTTTTAATAGAACAATATAATTTTTAAATATTAAAGAACACTTAAAAGAATACCTAAATAAACACTCTTAATTAATAAATGTTTTAAGTAAATTTGTAATAGTTTCCAATCTTTAATAATACACTTCAAAGTACGTTATTAATATTTTAATAATATTGTGTGTTATCTAAAAATAAACAACACTTCAAAGAACAAGTTAATAGTAATTAAAAATATTGTGTGTTCTTTTATTTTTTGAAAATAACATTTTTTTTTTCAAAAATATTGTGTTTTTTGGTGATTTTGAATTTTTATGAAAATGTTAGTTAAAATACTCTCAGCATGTTTTTTTAAGTGTTTTATGAAAGATTAACAATTCAAATTTAATTTAATAAGCCATAAGTGTTCTTTTAAGTATTAAAATTTTGAAATCCATTGAAAAAAAATAAAATATGGAAAGTATTAATTACGCGTTCCTTTTAAGTGTTCCATTAAAGACTAAAAAATTTGAATTTAATTTAATAAGTAATAAATGTTGTTTTACGTATTCTTTAAAGTATTAATTTTTTTGAAATTCATTAAAAAATATATGAAAATATGGAAAATATTAATTGCTCGATCTCTAAGGTGTTCATTTAAGTGTTTTATGAAATACTAAAACATTCAAATTTAATAAGCAATAAGTGTTCTTTGAAGTGTTATTTCAAGTATTTAAAATTTTGAAAACCATTGAAATAATATGAAAATATGGAAAGTATTAATTACGGGTTCTCTAAGATGCTCTCTAGAAAATGATCTTGTAATATTTTTGTTATTTTATAACTTTGAAGTGTTTCATAAGATGTTCAATAAAGCAAAAAAGTAATTTATAAATGTATAATTAATCAAAATAAAAATTTAATTACTAGTTCTTTAGAGTGCTAAGGGTTTTAGAGTGCTTAAGAGCATCTCCAATGGGCTTCCCTATTCCTATATTGATTCCCTATATTTTCAAAATTAATTTTTAATTAGTATTTTAAATTTTGTGTTTTACAATATAATTTATGTGATTGTTTCCAACTACTTATACATCCTTTTTTTACCCAATATTGAATTTTAAATCATTAATTTATTAAGATAAAATTAAAAAATTATAAAACAAAAATGAAAACAAAACAAAAAAAATGAAATTTAACACAGACACACACAGAACACATAAAATACTGAACACACACAAAACACAGACACAAAACATATATACACGCCCAGACACACACATAAACAGGCGGGAGAGATGAGAAATTGGAGGAGAAACCAACGGGAGATGACATGGCAATATATAGGGGATCACTTTTTATCCCTCAAATATGGGGTTCCATTTTCTCTCACCTAAAAAGTTTAGGTAAGGAGGAGTACCATTGGAGATGGTTTTTTGGAGGAAAACCCCTAAAAGCTTCCATCATGGCATTTTATAGGTAAGGAAGGGTTTCATTGGAGATGCATAATTAATACTTTCCATATTTGAATATTTTTTAATGGATTTCAAAATTTTTAATACTTCAAAAGAACACTTAAAAGAACACTTTTTACTTATTAGATTAAATTTAATTTTTTAGACTTTCATGGTACACTTAAAAAACACCTTAGAGAACACCTAATTAATACTTTCCATATTTTTATATTTTTTTAATGGATTTCAAAATTTTAACACTTAAAAGAACACTTACAACAACACTTATGGTTGATTAAATTAAATTTGAATTTTTTAGTCTTTCATAAAATACTTAAAAGAACATGCTAAGAGCATTTTAATAACCTCAAAATAGATCATTTGTAACATAAAGAAGGTTATTAAATCACTTTTTTATGCTATCCATTATCAGTTCAACCTATTTCACTATCAAAATGGTCTTTCATGGAATCGAGGAAGGACCCATCAAATTATATGTAAGAGAACATCTCCAATGCAATTTCAAAGAATAATGCAAAATAGCAAAAAAAAAAATTAGATCAAATATAAAGGTATGAATATACTACATAAACATGTAAGCCGGAATATAAATAAAACAAGCATACAAATCCTATCATAGGACCAAAAGAAATTTTCAAGTTTTATGATATAGAGTGTTGTCAAAAGCGCATTAAGCGGCCGCTAAGCGGCCGCGGGGTAAAACGCCTAGCTTTTAACAAAATCGGGATTTTAAGCGTTTTTTGGGTTTAAGCGGGATTAAGCGGGTTTAAGCGGGTCAAAGACGGATTAAGCGGGTCAAAGACGGATTAAGCGGATTAATTTTAAAAAATTATAAAATTATAAAAAAAAAATATAAAAAATATAAAAAGTTATAAAAATTATAAAAAAATTCTAAAGGATGGTGAAAGAATGCATATGTTTCCGTCTTTCTGAAAGGATGCTACAATCTATCTTTCTATCTTTCTGAACTCGTATTATGATAATTATGGTGTTTGTATTTTCTAAGTTCATTATGACTAAGTATGACTTTGTGAATGTAGAGATTACTAGTTTTAATTTTTATCCTAATATGTTATATCATAGGTGATTAGCTTTTTTTTAAAAAAATAATATTATATTTATTTCTATAAATATATAATTATTTATAATCCGATTAGTGATCCACTTTTAAAACCGCTTAAGCGTCCGCTTAACCGCTTAAGCGCTAGAAGGTCATCCCGCCGCTTAGGTCCGATTTGCGCTTTTCACAACCGGATATAGTAATAGGGTAATCTATTTGAGCACTAAAATCGGACATGCTCTAAATATCAATAGCTATATGTCTATTACTAGGTACAGCATTTTAACATTAGAATTGGACCTGCACCTGCTCCTACTGTCTTCTTTAGAAAGCATACCGAAAAAAATATAAGAACCTGGACAAGCTCAGGTGCAAGTAATTAAATTGGCCCACTACAGTGACAGGATACATGAAATTTGGGCCAAGCCGTGCCTGCAGAACAAACTAGTCTGCTTTTTACATAGAAATGTTAGGCCTTTACCATGTACCATGTACTAAATCAATTTAAGACAAGATTATAAAAAAAAGAGCATCCTGGAGTACGTTTTTTCCTTTTTGTACATCTACAAGTAGGTTTCCCAACTGTATTCTAGTAAAGATACAGCACAAAATGTGGTAAACCACATTTTAGTTCATTAAGATGATCAAACAAAGCATAACTTGCGTTTACAGTCACTACAAGTTTCTCCTGGAAAATAAGCATACCAGTCAACATAACTAGCTACTCAGTCTCAAGGGGGACTTAAATAGTCACAAACTGATGCCCGAAACCATCTCCCCTCATAGTTTGCAAATTTAATTACAACACCAGATATACTTCACATAGATCAAAGGTTTACATCATAGCAATTAAGGTCCCAACTTGTAACAGAAAATCCATGCAAACCATTTCAGATCATCAACATATCCTCACTAATCACCTCCAACTTGCCTCTTCCACGAATCTTCCACGATCAATTCGTCAACTCCCCAGTCTTCGTAACTGGAATGAAGGTGCAAAGAGAGGTTTTAAGTGAGAGACATAAGTCAGGAGAGGCACAATATATTAAGAATTTGTTCTGAACCATACCTCCCATCCGGCAAGTAACGTCTTATTGTGAAAGGTATCTTCCTCTGTCGCAGCTCCTTCATAGCAATCTAAAACAAAACACAGTATGTAATGAGGCTAAACTAAATCGTAAAAAAATAACTACAATTCACTGATTGTTATAATCTGTATTAACTACTATATGTGCTGTTTAGGAACGATTTTTGTGGTTTGGAAAAAGAAATTAGAAAAAGTAATTATAAGCATTTCACATTATTGAACAGGAGTATTTGTAATATTGAATTAATATAATTTTGAGTAAATTGCACTAAGATGGCTTGAACTAAAAATTTTTTGCAGAATGATGGCCGATGTATTAAAGTTACTTTGGTGACCAATATTTTAAAGCATTAAAAGGGCTCCAATCAAAAACGCCTAACACTGTCAAGTCCGTCAAGGGTATTCTTGTCTGTTTATATGTATACATGTATCATAGCTTTCTTAAACAAATCACCATCTTCCAACTTCTTAATAGCATCCAGCTTCGCTCCAATCAACTCAACACCATACTTCTCAAGTGCACCACTTTCAGCCAATGCCACCGCAAGATTAAGCACAGTCTGTCCACCCATAGTAGGTAACAAAGCATTAGGCCTCTCCTTTTCCAACACTTGCTCAACTAGCTCAGGAGTCATAAGCACAATGTAAGTCCTATTCGTAGTCTCGGGGTCAGTCATAATAGTAGCAGGATTAGAATTAATAAGAAACACATCATACCCTTCCTCTCTCAATGCCTTACAAGCTTGAGTACCCGAATAATCGAATTCAAAAGCTTGTCCAATAACAATAGGACCAGCACCCAGAATCATTATCTCCTTGATATCGGTTCGCTTACCCACTTTGGATAAATGATAAATCAAACAAACCCCCATTTCCAGAATCATTTTCTTTAGCACCAACAGCACTAATTTTACTACATTTTGAAGAACAAGAAAATTTACACACTGCCCGGGTCGAAAAATCCAATCTTGATTGGAATTTCGAGTAGAAAAACAAGAGAAATGAATTGGGGTTTGAAAATTTGAGCTTGGTGGTGGGAATGAGATAATTAGAAGATGAAATGAGTTTGGTTGAGGCATTTTGACAAACACTTGGTGTGATAGCTGCTAATTCACCCATTTTTTCCTAACTGAACGAGTAATTGATATAATTAAAAAAGGAGGATAGTGATAGTGAAAAAAGGAGGATAGTGATAATGTTTGAAAATGGCGTTGTGATTTTCTTGGAGGCTTTCTTCTGCGCCAAAACGGCCGCCGATGGAAACCCTAGTTTATCAATGTGTGCATATACATATAATATATGGGGGTGTTTGGAAGTTAGAGGTTTGGGGAAAAATTAGAGGTTTGGGGTAGATTAGAGGTTTGACCAAATCAAACATCTAATGTGAGTGTTTGGTTGTTAGAGGTTTGAGTTAGAGGTTTGGGATCAAAAAGCTAATTTTGAAAAAGCTCATTTTAGGAGCTTTTTCAATTAGAGGTTTGCTATGTGTCACAAAAAGTTATTCAAAAAGCTATTTACCAAACACTTTTATTCAAAACAGCTAATTTAAATCCGGTAGTCAAAACAGCTAATTCAATCAGCTACCGCTAACAGTTATCAGCTAATTGCCAAACAGGGCCTATATAATTGTGGGTATATTTTAGAATATATGTTTTGTACTGAATAATTGTAAAAATACGTATTTACCCTCGTATCTTTAAGATATCTATTAACACCGTTAGTGTCATTAAGGCATTTTTAATCGGAGCCCTTTTAATACTTTAAAATATTTTGTTTGGTCACCAAAGTGTTAACTTTAATACATCGGCCATCATTGTGCAAAAAAATTTTAGCTCAAGCCATCTTAGTGCAATTTACTCTATAATTTTTCACAATCATTGATTAGGATCTTTACTTTTAAGATTATGTTGAGCTAAGGAACAACTTCCTTTATATTAAGTTTCCACATGGTCTCCATGTTTTAGCATCTCCGGATAAATAAGTGTAATTTTCATTATTAATAAAAAATGACATGATATATTGAAAATTGAAATTGTGTGTATTCTCTAGGTGAGAGCAGTTTCTTTTAAGAGATTTTATCACCAAAGCATCACAAAATCCTTACCCCAAACCTTCTGCTGCATTTTATGTATCTATCAAGGGCCAAGATTTTGGGTACTTTTTCATTCAACCTATTTCTTTTCTATCTAAATTCTATTCTCACCAGCATATTGCTTAGACTAAATTGGAGCGATCAACTTTGGCAACAAAAAAAAAAGACAGAAAGGGGAGGGGGGACTGTTCATCCAAGTCATTGTTAGCAAATACTTTCAGTCAAAGACACAAACAGATCTAGAATATTTATTTTAACCCCTGAAGTTTTAAATCTTGCAATCATCCCCTAATTCCTTCCAAAATTTCCAATTACATCCCTAAACTTTTTTAAAAATGCAAATCTGCCCTGTTAAAAATTTCACATCACAACCCGGAAAGAATTCAGGCGAATCTGAATTTTCTCATCTTCTCAGTTATCAAGTCCCAACCCAAGTATCGTAATTAGATGAAAAATTGCACTTTTGGATAGTAGATCGTTACTTATTGACATATCAGATTTGCGAAGATAGTAGATCTTTATTTATTGACATATCAGATATGTACCTTTCTCCAAATAAGGATATAAAATTAAAGGGAATATCACTCTCACGGACAATGACAACAAGAGCAGTCTTATAAAAGACATAGATGTAAACTATCAATTTTTAATAGAAGTCATTTCGAGGCGAAGACAAAGTAAAAACATGAGATGACACTTGCAAAATCATATGTAGTCGTACATCACAATGTAGAATATATCGACTTCATTTTTTGTAAATGTTTGACTGAAAACAAGCATGCGAGCAGTATATAGAATATATCTGATAACTATATAATTTGTTTGTCAAGTGTTTGTCAGGATGTCAACTATAGTAGCAGTATAGTATAGTAGTATTTGGCTGTGTGTTCTGTGTTTACTATAGTAGTATCAGTAAGGGTATTTCAGTCTTTGTACAAGTCTGGGTCTGTGGTCTGTGGTCTGTGTTAGACTATAAATACTGATGTATGTTTTCATTTCTAGATATGATATGAAAATTGGCTTTTGCCTCCAAAACTCTCTCTCTCTATAACAAACTCTCTTTCTCTCTCCTAGGGTTTCTCATTCTCTTCTCATCTAAATCTGACTCTGATATGTTTCTCATCTTATATCTTCTGATTTCTCACCTATTTCTGCTACATTCTCTGTTATCTCACCTATACTAGCTGCTATTTTATCCTAAACAGAAAAAAACCAAAAAATGCATAAAAATCCATCAGGAACTGACCATATCCTGACAGTGTACACTTATAAAGGATCTTAAGTATAAAATACTCCCTCCGTCCCTAATTAGTAGTCCATTTTGAAAAAAACACACATCTTAAGAAATATTTAATGTCATATTTTGTTTCCATAGTTGCCCCTACTTATTGCATTAAATAATAACTTTTGAATGTATAATTAATTATAAAGTCAAACATTGGAAATAGAAGTGTAGGGGTAATTTTGGAAAAATTTGAAAAACATGCATTGAAATATGAAAAGAGACAACTATTTAGGGACAAATTTTTTTCTCAAAATGGACTACTAAATAGGGACGGAGGGAGTAACTATTTATTAATTGTCTAATTCAGGGTTGTCACGGCGTCCATTTGGCGTCCATATGGCGCCGTGGCGTGAAAAAAGCATAAAACGTCCACCTCGACTAACGTACATGCAATAAGGCGGGCGCCTCGGACACCATATGGACATCACGGGACGCCACGGACGCCATATGGACGCACGGACGCCATATGGACGCCACAAAAATTTTTAAAAAAATAAAATAATAAAGACTGACCCATTGGGCTTTACCTGATCCAGTGATCCAACCCACTAAGTTACATACATAAAGGTAAGAAAACCGTGATAACATAAAATAATAATCGAAAAGACGCATCCTTTTATTGATGATCATCTGTTGCACATGAAAAGGGTAGCCTTAAAGGGTGCAAGTGTTGTTAAAAGTGTTGAATTTGCCAAGTTGTTGAATTTTCTAGTTATTAGTTTTACTTCGTGCTACTACCCCCACCTAGTTAAAAGTGTCATGCTTCAATTTTTAAGACCTGACTTGTGATTTGTTGTTATTCTAAGTACTTACATTTACATTTTAATATTTTATAGTGGCTGTGTTATTATTAGTTAGTACTTAGTAATTAGAGTGATGTACTAATTTATATTACGAATTTATGATATATATACATATATATATATATATATATTTAGAACTCTATCTTATATATATGAACGTTTGGGCGCCATACGGACGCCACAACGCCATATTGTTGTGAAGGTCCTCGGGCTCGCAGCGCCGCCGTAACAACCTTGGTCTAATTTCTTGTTCCACGTCATCCTCCACTCCAAAAACAAGCAACCTCGGGTTTTAGAATATAGAAGTATCCACAACCTATACATAGTTCCGGTTGCCATAGAGCAAGTAGTCATATGTACTCTAGATGGAGAAAATAAGAAATGACCCAAAAGAAGAAAATAAAATTTTACGTTCCAAGGCCAAGGCACATGGTATAGATTGGCTTTTCTTGCATTAAGCCTTAAGAGAAGTTGATATTGAGAAAATCCTGCAGCTATGCTATTGAGTTCAGCAGCAAACTACACTATTTGGGTAAATGTACTGAAAGTTGAAATCAGCTATTGCATAAACCAAAGTCATGCAAGAAAGATCCTGACACCTAATATCAAATAGAAAAGCTCCAACACTCTATATAACTACTTTGGAAGATCATATTATTGCAAAATGGTAGTAAAAACTAAAAAGTCAACAACCATTTCGGGAAATCCATTCGTTTTCATGTTTCAGATGGTTTTTGCCCCGTAATAAAATGCATAGCCTCCTTTTGGAAGATGTTAAAGATCAGATGGCACCAATATAAAAACATAAAGTACCATTCACAGAAATACTAAATATTATAAAGATCAGGTAACACCAATTTCGGAACCATAAAAGCACCAGTTTGAAACTAGTTCTAATAAAATTTCTATTAACAGGAAGAGGATAAAAAAAGTATTCAAAGGACTATGTTACCTCGAGCGGATCAGTTTCACCCTCCAGCTCAACCATCACGGGAGCATTCATGCTGGTCGGTAAAGGTAAACAAGTTAATTTTCTACCGACAACATCTAATTTAGCCAAAACAAGCTTCCAAAAGCAAATGAGTATTAGAAGAGCAAAAACCTTATCTGCAGGGCACGAGTCCCGAGGATCCTTGCACGCTCATACTTAGTCATATATTTAGATGTTTTACGAGGCCGCTCCACCGGTTCCTCTGCCTGTTTCTCTTCACCATCAGCTAAGAGAGGATCCACAATATCATCATCTTTATTTGCATCTGCATCAAGCTCCTCCTCCGCTCCTTCCTATATATTAATCATTCAATTCAATTAATAACGCAAAATATCTTACGAAAGCAGCAATAATAATTTGAACAAATGAATAAAAAATTCCCACATCAAGCTCCGGTTCCATCGGCTCATCCTCATATCTACACACAATAAAAATACAAGTCTATTAGAATGAATACAAAATCAATACTAATGCTCCGTCTCGTTCGAAATGAACAAAGATAAACATAATTAGGCGCACTCGATATTACCAAAATATAAATGCTTGTGAACACGATTAGCATGCATAAACATACAAAACAGTAGACTCATTTCAAATATAACACAGGAATAAACAATCATCGATTTGGTTAAAACCTAAGGAAAAGCCCTAGAGATAGAAGAAAAGCCCTAATTTAAGATAGTGTTAAGTAAATAATAAATCTGTAACAGATAGATAAATTGATATAACAATAAAGTTGCAAAATAGATAAGAAAAAGAAGAATTTAATTAACAAGGTGTAAAGAAAACGAACCCTCCGTCCATCTCAAATTCCTCGTCGGCCATTGTTCTGTCGTTGGAGAGAAAAAAAGAGAGCCCTAATTTGGTTTGGTTGAGGCGTTGAGGTTACTAAACTACAACTCAGACTCAGAGGACTGGCCATTTATATGAGCATCTAGACTGGACCCACTTGTTTCCTGTTACGTATTAAATTTAATATTAGATTAAAATTTCCATAAATTAATATCGTTAAAACCTATGAATTTTATTAATTTATATAAATTATTTTTCTTCAAAAGAAAATTTATATAAACTATTAATTAATCGAGGTTAAATTTATACTTTAATTATTATGTTGGGAATATAAATTTATCGTAATATCTATTATTAATTTAACGAGATTTTATTGTATTAGCTTAAAACTCGTGCAATGCATGGATTTTTTAATATTATATAATTTTTAATTAATTTGTATTAATAATTTTAAGATACAAATATTGTAGGTTCAAAATATTTAAATGATATAATTTAATTATAATAATTATATATATGGTTTCCGTGATATTTCAAAAAAAATTGAGATTTTAGTTAGAAAAGATAATACATTATAGCTAAAAAATGTAATCAATAATTTACTAGTCATAAGAATATTTTATTAAATAAAACAGGTAAATTTTACACTTTTACCCTGTTAGAAATGATTGATGAGAACAGTGTTTGGAAGCTAAAGTAACAAAACAGAGTTTAGCTGGAAGCAGTCAGAGTTTAGTTAAACACTGACTGGAAGCGCAACAGAGGTTGTTAAACTCTGTAGCGGAAGCGTCTGAGAGTCAACAGTGTTTGAAGATTGATACAAGATAAATATGGAAGCAATATCTTTGAAGATTGGATAGCTGTCAAAGAGATTGAGTTGACTTAGGAGAAGTGTAGCAATCGTGATTGATATCAATTGTATAGCTTAATTATAGGAGAATCAATTACTGATTGTACGAAGCTGTATGTTTTATAAATACAGTTAGGTTAACCCTAGAAGGGTATCGAACATAGAGAAATTCATTGATTGTAACCTAAGTAGCTCTCTGTGATATTTTACATCACTGAGAGAGGAATTATTAATTCCAAACAGTTTTTAAGTGTTAAAACTTGTGTTCTTGTTAATTACTTATACAATACTTGATTACATATTGTGTATTCGACCTAACAATTGGTATCAGAGCCAATCTGTTACTTTATTACAGTTTAAGATCCAAACACAATAGTAATCAATGGCAGAAATACCTCCTCCATCTAGTTCTGAGAAAGCCCCTACTACTGTTAGTAGGTATGAAACGATTAGGGTTCCTATACTTAGGCCATCAGAGTATGCAATTTGGAAGGTGAAGATGACCATGTTTCTGGAGGCTACAGATCCAGAATATCTTGATAGAATTTATGAAGGTCCTCACAAACCTACAAAGTTATCTGCTGCTGCTGCTGGTGAGGAATCAAAGGTGATTCCAAAAGAAAAGAAAGATCTAACTGCTGAGGATCTTTCATCTATTGCAAAGGATGCAAAAGTAAGGCATTTACTTCACAGTGCTTTAGACAATGTTATGTCTAATAAAGTGATTAATTGCACAACTGCAAAGGAAATATGGGATGCACTTGAGGTTAGGTGTCAAGGAACTCCTGCAATCAAGAAAAATAGAAGAAACATACTCACTCAGGAGTATGAGCATTTTGAGGCAAAGTCTGAAGAAACCATGACAGAAACATTTGACAGATTCTGTAAACTGCTCAATGATTTGTCATTGGTTAACAAAGAGTATGATTTAGAAGACTCAAATCTTAAGTTTCTTCTTTCTCTACCTGAAAAGTGGGATGTGAAAACAACCACCATAAGAGATAACTATGAACTTGCTGAAATAGAGATTGATGAAATATATGGACTGCTCAAAACCTATGAATTGGAATTGGAGCAGAGAAACAAAAGATCAAGTAAAAAGTCAAAGACTGTTGCACTGAAAGTTGAAGAAAAATCTTCAAGGAAAGAAGCATCAAGGAGAAAGGCAAAAGGAAAAGCCTTAGTCATACATTCAGAAAGTGAGTCATCAAACACTGATGTTGACTCAAACACAGATGGAACATCTGATTCTGAAGATGATGAGGAGATGATGCAAATGGCTGCATTGATGGTAAAGACCTTCAAGAAGATGGGATTCAAGAACTTCAAGAAGGGAAAGAAATTCTCCAAGGATTACTCAAAGTCTGACAAGAAAAATTTCAAGAAATCTGAGGGAAAGGACTTCAAATCTGGTAAGAAAGATAAGTCTGAGATTCAATGCTACAAGTGTAAGGAGATGGGTCACTATGCTCCTGAGTGCAAAAAGGGTAAAACTGAAAAGGCACTCTACACCAAAGGCAGAGATTGGGCAGACACTTCAGATTCAGATGAGGAAGTCAACTATGCTCTCATGGCTACTACTCAGAATGAAGATGATGATCTAAAGGTACCCCCAACTACCTATGCTTATAATACTGATAATATAACTGAATTGAGAATTTATCTTAAAGCATTACATATCAGTTATAGGGATCAGACTTTAGAAAATGAGAGGATAAAGAATGAGTGTTCTCAACTCAAAGATAGAAACAAACTTGTTGAGGAACAGCTTGAAAACATGAATCAAGTTCAGAAAGAAAGAGATGATGCTGTGTTTATAGAACAGGAGTTGCTAGGTAAGTATAAGCAACTAGAATCTGAATTGGAGGATACTAAACACATTATTAAAACTTGGACACACTCTGGTAAAGACACTCAAAAAGTGTTTCAGTCAGATACAGTAGGTCTAGGTTACTCTGAAGGAGATGAACTTAGATTTGAAAATTTGGTAAAAGTTAGACCACATCGTTCATCTGAAGGTAATGTTATGGGAACAGGAGGACCTAAGACTGAAGTTGAGAAAAAGGCTGTTAAAGAATCATATGCTAAGACTTTTGTTAAAGAGGTTAACATTGGTTTAATGACAGATAAACAACTCAAGCATAAGCTTAAAGAGATAAAATCTATCAACAAACAGAGAATGCCTAGGAAAAACAAAAATGGAAAGGTAGGCATAACATCAGGAATTAAGCCAATGCTTGCTACATTAGCTCCTAGAAAAACATGCTTTAATTGTGGTAGCACTAATCATCTTGCTAGTTTCTGCAGTAAGAATAAGAACATTAATTCTTTGCCCTCTAAAACTGCAGTAAAGAATGATTATGTGAGAACTAGACCACAGACTTTATGTAAACACTGTGGAAGTACGTGGCATTCTATTTACACTTGCAGAGATTATCATGCTATTTACTATAATTACTATGAACCCAAGCCAAATTTGAAATGGGTTAAAGTAAACTCTGCAAATGTAAACTCTGAAAAAGTTAGCTTAAACTCTGATAATGTGAATTTCGCTGCAAAAGCTAACAGAATCAAGAAAGCCAAAGGATCCAAGCAAGTCTGGATCCTTAAAACTAACAATCAGTGATTGTTTGTGATTACAGGGCACCAGAGTCAGTACCCTAGTCGTGGACAGTGGATGTTCAGGACACATGACTGGAAATAAAGCCCTGCTATCAGAGTATGAGGAGAAGGCTGGCCCAAAAGTTTCCTATGGAGATGGCAATATAGGACATACTCTGGGATATGGCAATATTAATCTTGGGAGTGTCATCATCACAAATGTAGCTCTGGTTCCAGGACTCAAGCATGATCTGCTATCTGTGAGTCAAATCTGTGACAGAGGATATCATGTAGATTTTCAGCCTGAATATTGTCAAGTCATCAGTAAATCTACAGGGAAAGTTGCTCTAGTTGGAAACAGACACAATAACATCTATGAAATAAAATTGTCAACAAACACTGATGGCAAAGCAGTGTGTCTGTCAACAAGAATGTCCAATGAAGAGAGTTGGAAGTGGCACAAGAAACTTTCTCATTTGAATCTGAACAACATCAATGAGCTAATAAAGAATGATCTTGTAAGAGGTCTACCAAAGTTTTTGTTGAATGCAGAAGGCCTGTGTGATTCTTGTCAAAAGGCCAAACAGAGAAAAGCCTCTTTCAAAAGCAAATCTGAGTCTTCAATTGTTGATCCTTATCATCTCCTACATGTTGATCAATTACTGATTGTTAAAAATGCACTTTTCACATCCATCTGAAACACTTTGAATTTCTCTATGTTCGATACCCTTCTAGGGTTAACCTAACTGTATTTATAAAACATACAGCTTCGTACAATCAGTAATTGATTCTCCTATAATTAAGCTATACAATTGATATCAATCACGATTGCTACACTTCTCCTAAGTCAACTCAATCTCTTTGACAGCTATCCAATCTTCAAAGATATTGCTTCCATATTTATCTTGTATCAATCTTCAAACACTGTTGACTCTCAGACGCTTCCGCTACAGAGTTTAACAACCTCTGTTGCGCTTCCAGTCAGTGTTTAACTAAACTCTGACTGCTTCCAGCTAAACTCTGTTTTGTTACTTTAGCTTCCAAACACTGTTCTCATCAATCATTTCTAACAATCTCCCCCAACTTGTTCATTAGCAAGAATGTACAAGTTTACAGTAAATGATGATGTCAAAACAAATACAAAGTTTACAGTGTTCAACATACAAACAGAGTTTAAACTATTACTCAACAAACTTACAACTTTTGTCTACCTAACTTCCTCAAGATCTGGAGTTGTTCTGAGATAATCAATCAACAATCTTCTCTCAGCATTTTCAAGTTCAATCTGCATAGCTTCCTTGATCTCTCTTAAATCTGGATCATTCTCATCAGTTTGAAAGATAGCAGCTCTGAGATCGTAGATTGTGTTTCTTCTCATTTCATTTCCCAATCTGATATATTTCACTTCCTCAGACTTCACATTAAAATCCAGAACTGTAATTCCAAGATCTGTCTTCAGCTTTGTAGTCCCCTTCTCCATTTCTATCAGATTGCCATTCCAATCTCTGTACTTAGGAACATACTTTTCAGCAGACTTTGATCCTGTAACAATTTTAGCTTTCTGCATATATCCCCTTATAGAATTAGCAATAAGCTGTGTTTGACGATTTCTGACTCTGAATATATGCAGAACATACTGAAGTTCTTCAAATAACTTTAACTTGATTGCTTCTTCATTCACTCTAAACACTGATCCATCTGTCATAAAGTATAACAGAAAGTAAATATCTAAGCTCCTTTGATGAACTAGTTGAACTGATTCCAACTTATCTAGATTTTCTTGAGTAATACCAGAACCAAGAGAAACAAGTGCAGAAGGATCTCTTGGACTGTTACTAAATCTCAAATCTCTTTTTGAACCTAATCCAGAAGTATTTCTCCCTGGTGGCTTTCCTGAACAAGCAACATTGTGTTGATAATCACCAGTTACTCCTGTTTGTTCCTGAACTGAAATCTTCGGCCTAGAAAACCCAGGTAAAGGTTTACTTTGTGTCTGTACAACTTGTGTGGCAACAGAGGTTGTAACAATCATTTTGCCTTTGTTCTCCTCATTCATTACCCCTTTTAACTTCAATTTAGCATCAAGAGAAGACTTTCTTATCAACTTTTCTTTATCTTCTTCTTCTTCTTCTTCTTCTTCTTGAATGCCAGACAACTTCTCTTTGATTTCAATGCCTTTAAGAACAGGCTTTGCAGCTTTAACAACTTTCTCCCTCTTTTTCATCTTAACAGATTTTAAAGCTTTTAGATGCTTTTCTTGCAGACTCTTTTCTTCAGCTTTAGCATCTTCTAGAGTAACTCCTTCTGCATTTTCTTCCATGAAAAGCTTAACAGCTAACTCCTCATCAGTCTTTGGATTAGATATTAATTCCAAACTCTTGGTTTTTGAAGTACCTTGAGTTTCAGTGTTTATTCCAACAGACTGTGACTTAAGAGATTTGCCAGATCTCAGAGTTAGTGACTCAGAGTTTAAAGCCTTACTCTTGTCACTTGCTCCTCCATCTCCAGCATCATCCTTTTTGAGCAGAGTTTGAGAAATTTTGCATTTTGACTTAGCAACTCTCTCCCCCTTTTTGACATCATCAGGAATGAGTATAGATGTAATGAGCTCCAAGGAGTTAGCAATTGAATCAACCTTATCAAACAAGGCAGCATGATTCTCTTCAACCTTTCCTAACCTGGCAAAGAGAGTATCTTGAACTTTAGAAAGCTGTGCAGCTTTGATTTTTGACTCTCTTTCCATTTTCATTTCTCTAGTCTGTATCTCAGTCTTCAAAGAAGCAATTTGTTGTTTTGTGTCAGCAAAACTTCCATCCAGAGTTTTGACTTGTACCACAGTTGCCTTTAAGCATGATAAAATCTCTGGATTTGAAATTTGACTAGCAGTCTGCTTAATGAAATTAGTTGCTCTCCCTTTTGGAAAAATACAGTCTTCTTTATACCAGTTAGCAGCAGATTTAGCAAGATGCTCTTCTTCAATTGCATGAGATGGACAAGGCTGATCAAAAGATGTATGTTTGTTATCAGTCTGTGCTGGTGCACTCAGAAAAGAATCAGAGTTTGCACTGTTTTCAGCTTCATCTTCAACACTTGCATCATCAGCTTGAGCATCTTGTAAAGAACCACTGTGCTGAGCTTTGTCAGCCATAGTTTCTGCAACAACTTCTGCAATCTTTTCAATATTCTCCTCATGTTGCACAGGCTCTACAACAGAGTTTGTATTTGTAGCTTCAACTGGCATAGATTGAGAGTTATCCTTAGTTGCTTGATCAACCTCATCACCTTTGTCAGGAACTTGATAAGCATCAGATATCAGCTCTGTGTGTGATGCTGCAGCTTCAGGAAGAATAACTGCAGGCTGATCAGCTACACCAGGAGCTTCAGTGTGAACAACAGGTGAGATAGG
Organism: Kitagawia praeruptora; assembly: GCA_037693485.1. Lineage (NCBI taxonomy): Eukaryota > Viridiplantae > Streptophyta > Magnoliopsida > Apiales > Apiaceae > Kitagawia > Kitagawia praeruptora. The sequence goes on from CM075344.1 coordinate 60,055,576, forward strand.
ATCAAGAATTGGTTGAAATGAGTCAAGAATATCATTCATTGGTGAAAAACCATCTCTGTGATCCTCTTCTGCAGGCATGTTAACCTCTGCAGGCATAGCATTTACAATCACAGCATCCTCTGCAGGTATTTCAACCTCTGCAGGTATAACAATCTCTGCAGGTATATCATTCAATGCAACCTCAACAGTAGGTGTTTGCTGTGAAACCACCTCTGGAGCTTCAAGAACTTGCTCATCATCAGATTCTGAAAGAATTAATCTCCTTCTCTTGGCTTGAGGCACTGCAGTCACCTCTTCTTCTTCACTAGAGCTCTCCTTAGTTGGTGAAAGTGAAGGTCTGTTTGCCTTTTGTTTCTTTCTTCTGGTATAAACAGCTCCAGGTAATGTCTGTTTAGCCTTTGAGTGTTTAGTGTTTTGTGCAGTGTGTATTTTTCTTTTTGGTTTGGATTTGGGTTGATCAGTAGGTACTGGCTCAGAGTTTATAGATTCAGAGTTTATTGGTGGAGAGTTTATGTGTTCAGGTTGTGGTTGATGAGTGGGTGTTGGCTCAGGTGTTGGTATAGGATGAGAATGTATGGTGTCTAATGGTTCAGGCATTTGTTGTGGTTCAGATTGTTGTGATGATTGTGTAGATTGAGAATCTTGAGGTTGGTTTACATAGTTTTGTAAGGCTAGTGGCATAAACATATCAGGTATTTGCTGTTTAGTAACATCTTTATTTGTCAAATCAGAAAACATCCTTTTAGCAACTTGAAAAGGCTGAATGACATCAGCTTCAGCAATTGTAAGATTAGGCACACAAGCATTGAATAGCACTTGACAAAATCGAGAAAAATAAACAGATGTAGGCTCAGACAAACGCTCTCCCAAATTCATTAGAACTAGTCTACCAAAATCAAAATTACCTCCATACAGTAGAGCATGACCAATTTGGAGAGTGTCAAGAGGAAGTGCATCCCAATTTGTTGTCTTCTTTCCAAAAGCCCTTGTAATGCAATCGAAAAAGAAACTCCATTCCTTTCGCAAAAGTGGCCTTCTCAGAGATCCCAGCTTATTCAAATTTCCTGAACAACCAATTTGCTGCAACATTGTCCGCAAGCGGTCGTGACCAACAACACTGTAAGAAGTGTGAGTCTCAAAATCCAAAGCATCCCTAACCGTAGTTGGAGTAATGATATACTCTGATTCATCATGAGTGAAAGTAATTGTTGGAGTGCCAGACTCTTCTCCATCATCATACACAGAGTTTGTCCAAAAAGTAGCAATTTGTGAAGCAGAGAGTGTTGGTGGTGCGGTTAAAGCCTTCCCAATTTCGGAATCTTTCAAGAAATTTTGAAACAAATGAAACACCTCTGGAGCGTTTGCATTCTCCAGTGGAGCTGCATAATTGCTAGGAAGAAAAACTAACCCTGCTGCATCAAAAGCTTTGGTTGCCATTAGTGAGATATGATACGAAAATATTCAGAGAAAAGATGTGTATGATAAGTGTTTATCAAAATGTGAAAGAGAGTGAACAAGAGTTTTGAAAGTGATTGAGTATGCAAGTAACTGTGAGTGGGTGAATATGAATCGATGTGAAGTGAGAGAACAAAAGCGATTAGAGTAAAAAAAAACTCAATCGTTTATGTATTGAAAGCACGCAACTGATTTTAAAGTAATTTGTGAGTGGGACACAATAATAGAACACGTGTCAAACAACCAGTGGATCACTTAATAATTACCGCTGTCATTCCTATAATTACGACACTTTGACATATTTACACTAATTAACAGTTGTCAACTACCTCAATTACTCCAAAATAGTCAAATTATCTCAATGAAACTTTACCTTAGAGTACTTAACACAACTCAACAGTGTTTGTCAATTTTTCAACTTTATCACTAAAACCCTTTCAAAAATTGCACAGTTATGAATATGAATGTGTGTGAAGCAGAGTTTACCAAAATCAATTTTTAGAGCATCTAATATTTCATAAAATCCATAACAAAAATCAATAAACACTGAATGCACAAACTCTCATAGTAAACACTGATTGTTTGATGAATGCTAAACTCTGTAGTTACTGTAATACAGAGATCTGAATACTTCTATTCCCTTTGATGTTCATGATTATCCAAGTAAGCACACAGTCTTTGAAGACAAAAAGATCAAGAGATAGAAATCAGAGCATCATTCAGTGAGTAACAGTCATGAACTCGATAAACTCACAAACTCTCAAAGCACACAAGTGTTTAGGTGAAGTGTTTACACTCACATTCAATCAGTAAAAGCAGATACTACCATATGCTTGAATGTCCACCAAATCTACACTACTTTGAGTACATATATGCACAAATCAAAAGGACTTTATTCAGGGTTGTAATGTAGTAAGATCAAACAGATGAGAAGAGATGTTTTAATCATGAGTGAATTTCAAGCTGAACATTTTAATAGACCAAATTGTTCAGTCACACTGTTAGTACATATTTGTACAAGATGATCAGTATATATGCCTTTTTTTCTTTTTTTGATTTTTTTTTTTAACATATATACTGAGTAAACTTTTCTTTTCTTGAGAAACACTCACCTGCTTGCATTTGATTTTTTAAAAGAATATAACTGCTCTTAATACTACAGAGTTCAAGAAAAATGAGCAGTTAATTAGGCTCAAAGGGGTTTACTAAGGGTGGAATTTATGAACAGTGTTTGAACAGTGTTCAAAAGAATTTTGAACAGTGTTTAAAGAAATGGTAAATCCTATTGCCTTTATCATTTTCATGCACACACATATCATGTAGTCTCAAAATGGTTTAATACAAGTTCTAGAGAAACACACTTCCTGATGAACATCACACAACAATAAAAACTGATTGATATAGAATGTATCAATCATTGATTTGGCTCAAAATCTCACAGGGTGCAGACATGAATCTGAACTCACCAAACTAATCAATGACACTCCTCAAGTTTTATAGTTTTTACAAGTACAAACAAGGAATCATCAAGAACCATGAATTACCTTTGGGAACAGAATGTCACTTATCAGAGTTTAGAGTTCATCAATATCAGAAATTATTTATGAGAGGCAATGCACACAATATTCATAAACTCAGAGTTTAGGACTGAATAAACTAAGAGATGCTATAAATATGAAACAGTATCATGCTGTGTTGATTTACTGCACAAAATCTGATTAGATTACAGTGACTTAGAAAGAATCATGATTTAATTACTGAGAATCATGCTTCATACATTTTTCTTCATTGGTGTTTTCATTCAGACAATAATCAATTCTGAATTCACAAAGTGTATCCAACATGTTAACAGTGTTTAGCAGACAGACATGCTTACAGAGTTTAACAAAGTTTAAACATAAGCATGCATAACAGAGTTTAATAATAAAGTTCACATAGCACTCAACAATTTGCAGAAACATGAGCAATATATTTTAAAAGTAAGATCTTGAGTCTAACCAACATCTCTAGTCAAAACTAGAGACCATTCCTAGTTCATTGACCAGTCTTGTAAATGTAGCTTCACTCAATGGCTTGGTGAAGACATCTGCAAGTTGTTGTTCTGTAGACACAAAGTGAAGCTCAATGTTGCCTTCCTCTACATGCTCTCTGATAAAGTGATACCTTATGCTGATGTGCTTTGTCATGGAGTGTTGTACTGGATTACCTGTCATTGCAATAGCACTTTGATTATCACAGAAAATAGGTATCTTGGTATACCTCAATCCATAATCCAGCAATTGATTTTTCATCCATAGAATCTGTGCACAGCAACTACCAGCAGCAATATACTCTGCTTCAGCTGTAGATGTAGATATTGATTTCTGTTTCTTGCTATACCAGGAAACAAGTCTATCACCTAGAAATTGACAACTTCCACTGGTGCTTTTTCTGTCAATCTTACATCCTGCAAAGTCTGCATCAGAGTAGCCAAGAAGCTTAAAGTCTGAATCTCTGGGATACCACAGCCCTAAAGTTATAGTGCCCTTGAGATACTTAAAAATCCTCTTTACTGCTGTTAAATGTGGTTCCCTTGGATCTGCCTGAAACCTTGCACACAAACAAGTGGCATACATTATATCAGGTCTACTAGCTGTTAAATAGAGTAGAGAACCAATCATTCCTCTATAACTTGTCATATCTACTGATGACCCTGCATCTTTGTCCAATTTTGTTGCAGTTGCCATGGGAGTTATTGCAGATGAACAGTCAAGCATGCCAAATTTCTTGAGAAGATTCCTGGTATATTTTGCTTGATTTATAAAAATTCCATCATCTGTTTGCTTCACCTGTAGGCCTAGAAAATAACTAAGCTCTCCCATCATACTCATTTGATATCTTGACTGCATGAGCTTGGCAAACTTCTTACAGAGTTTATCATTAGTAGATCCAAAAATGATGTCATCAACATATATTTGAACTAAGAGCAAGTCACTACCAGATTGAAAGTAAAACAGAGTTTTGTCAATAGTACCTCTGTGAAACCCACTTTCTAGTAGAAATTTAGCAAGAGTTTCATACCATGCCCTTGGTGCCTGCTTAAGTCCATAGAGTGCCTTGTCTAACCTGTAGACATGGTCTGGATATTTTGGATCTACAAAACCTGGTGGTTGTTCCACAAACACTTCTTCTTCAAGTTTTCCATTTAAAAATGCACTTTTCACATCCATCTGAAACACTTTGAATTTCTTATGAGAGGCATATGCTAGAAAGATTCTGATTGCCTCCAATCTTGCAACTGGAGCAAATGTTTCATCATAGTCTATTCCTTCCTGCTGTGAATAGCCTTTTGCAACCAGTCTTGCTTTGTTCCTTGTGATAACACCCTCACTGTTAGTTTTATTTCTGAAAACCCATTTAGTACCAACAATGGATCTGTTCTTGGGCCTAGGTACAAGAGTCCACACTTCATTTCTTTCAAATTCATTTAGCTCTTCTTGCATTGCTGTTATCCAATCAGCATCTTTAAGAGCTTCTTCTACTTTCTTTGGCTCAGATTGTGACAAGAATGCATGAAACAGACATTCATTTATTGTTGCACTTCTTGTTCTTACTTTTGCATCTGGATCACCAATAATCAAATCAGGTGTGTGTGACTTAGTCCATTTTCTTGCAGAAGGCAAATTGCTTCTGTCATCATGTGATCCTCCCCCTTGATCCATGCTCTCCTGATTTTCTTGGTACCTTTCTTCATTTTCTGATGCTCCCCCTGAATGTGACTGTTCAGAATTATCAACAGATTTTGAATCAATAGAGTTTGATTCAACAGAGTTTGATTCAGAATTATCAACTGAGTCACTATCAGTATTTGAATTATCACTTTGATGTGATTCTTCATGCTCCCCCTCAACTGGTTCTTCCCTTGCTTCTGATTGAAGAGTCTCTTCAGTATTTACCAGTAGAGGTTCAGAGTTTAGCTCAACAGAGTTTGTCAGATCAGTCTGATCAGAGTTTACTTTTTCAGAGAATAAATCTTCATTTTCAAAGTGCAGTTGATCATGTTCATTAACATCTTCAAGTCCAGTTATTTTCTTGTCATCAAATGACACATGAATTGATTCCATGATCACTCTGGTTCTCAGATTATAAACTCTGAATGCCTTAGTTGACAGTGGATAGCCAACAAAAATTCCTTCATCTACCTTTAGATCAAATTTGGTCAACTGCTCAGGATGAGTCTTCAATACAAAGCACTTGCATCCAAAAATATGAAAATATTTTAGATTTGGCTTCTTCTTTTTCACCATTTCATATGGTGTTTTACCATGCTTGTTGATCAGTGTTGCATTTTGAGTAAAACAAGCAGTTTGAACTGCTTCTGCCCAGAAATATGTTGGCAGCTTTGCTTCATCTAGCATGGTTCTTGCAGCTTCTATCAAGGTTCTGTTCTTCCTCTCCACTACACCATTTTGTTGTGGAGTGCCAGGTGCAGAAAACTCTTGTTTGATTCCTTTACTCTTGCAAAATTCTTCCATTGTTGAATTCCTGAATTCAGTTCCATTGTCACTTCTGATAATCTTCACTTGTTTCTCTGACCCTTTGTCCAGTTGTATTATATGTTCTGTCAGTGTTAATGCAGTTTCATCCTTCTTTGCTAGAAAATATACCCATGTGTATCTGGTATATTCATCAACAATGACTAGAGCATATTTCTTCTTTCCAAGAGACATAACATACCCGAAAAAGGAAATGGATTATTTATTGAAAATATATAAAAGATAACTTGTTCTACATAAAGAAGAAAATTAATTAATTATAATTAAATTTTTTTAATATTTTTCAATATTTTGCCTTTAATATAATAATATAGATATATATAAGTAAGGGTATTTAAGTAAAAATATAATAATATATAAGTAAGAATACAAATTACCAAAAAATAGGTAACAAAACTTTTAATGTTCCAACTATTATAATATAGTTTATATAGATAGATTACAAAATGAACTTTATTTTATTTTTTTGATTTTGAATTATTTATATTTAGAGCAAGTCCAACAATGTCCTAAATTGATGTCCTTAGCTAAAATTTAGGGCATTTAGGAAAAAACGTGCTCCAACAATGTCTTAGTGGTGCCTTAAAATACTAGTACATTCATCTCATGCCCTATTTTTAGGACACCACTAGTCATGCCTTATTTCATTTTTTATCAATAAAAAAATTCATTTTCCACTTTTTCTACCCTTCTTTTATCAAATATATTATTATTTTAATAATAAGACACAAGGATAAGGCATATTGTTGGAGTTGATACATAAAAATAATGTCCTAAATCACTAGGACACTTGTTTTTATGATATTGATAAGGCATAATGTAGGACATTGTTGGACTTGCTCTTATACAAACATGATTATTGTTGTGGAACAAAAAGTAGGGTGTATTTATTGTATATTTAATGCTAGGGTTTGTGGGAGCTTCGAGCTTTAATGGCTGATCTTATGTTTCGTGACTTAGATCGAGTCCTCACAAGATGCCTACGTATCTTGCAATTATCAAGAATCAAGCCAAAAAATGTAGTTCTGAGATGTGAAGGAGCATGTCCTTATATAGGTGATGAAAACCCTAGAATTAGGGTTAAACTAGGAGACTTGATGGGCAAGACACAGCTTAGGCCCAATTCTAGGGCCTTCTAATAGATAAGAAGATAAGTATTGGAGATATGTGCCTTGGAGGCTACTCCTAATATGATTTAGTTTCCTTTCTGGACTCAATTTCGAAGTCTTTTATTTGGCTGATTTATCAGCTACGAATTTACCATTTAATTAGGGTTTCGGGCCTCATTAATGGGCTTCGTTTTTGGACCAAACTAGGTTTAATTAATACATCATTAAATACGTTTCTAGAGCTTACTTTCAGCCCACATCATTTGCCCCCCAACTTCTAGGAAAACTGATCAGGTTTTCATTGAAATTAAAAGGTTTATGTACACTAGTGTTTCACATGTATCGTCTTGAATGTAAAATGTGGAGCGACCTACACATTTACGACGATTTGCCTTATTCGAGGTTGAATAACCATATTTATGTCTCACAGAAAATTATAAATAATTTTCTTGCATTTTTCCCAAAATCGTGGGTATTTTTCATTATTTTTGACTAATTTTATCAAAAATATCGTGGGCATATTGATAAGCGTGCATTTATTAATAATATTATCCCTATATTTAAGTTATTTTGCATTGATTTGGATTTTTATTTAATAAATTCTATTGTTTTATTGTAGGTATCAAGGAGTTATAATAAAGGAGGGCTTGGAGCTTAAATAGAAGGAGTTGGATATTTATTTGATTAAAAATCGGATTTTACGGATAGCTTGCGCAGTCCTGCACTGTTTTGGCCATATCTGGAGTTCTACAAGTCTGATTCTGACGATTCAACAGCCCACGGAAAGCTTATGAGAAGGGCTTCAATTTAGAAGTGGTCTTGATATCATATTCAACCTACATAAGCCCAGAAACAGAGCCCAAAAGGGAGTTACGAATTTCCTCTTTTTGGAATTCAATTTTGATTGGGAAATCTCCTTGTAATTATATTAGATAATTAAAAATACTTTTATGAGAGATATTATTAGATATATCAGACCTAGTACGAGAGATACTAGGGAAGAGGGAGAGTAGCCGCACTAGGGAGGAGGAGGAGGAGAAGCCATTAACAAAAGAAGAATTCAGCCATTGAAGACATTCAATTGGCTTTGTTCTCTTTATCTTTTTATATCTCTTCTTATGATTATGTGTTGGTTAACTTTGGATTGTTTTGATACATTGATTATGAACTAATTTTATTGAGTTAGGATTTTTATGGAACCCTAGTATGGGATTGTTGGTGTTTTGATAAGAAGTACTATTTGCAGTTCACAGTTTATTCGTTCAAGTGGATTTCATGTTATTTATTTGCTATTGTTTGGCCAACACTAGTAGATGATTGAGTTAATTATAATACTGAGAGGGTTATGATTAACTGACATAAGACTTGAGTGGTGCATGATTATATCTGTTGATAGTAATTTTGTGATGGTATAGACATATATTGTTACCTTGCATAGCCGTGTAAAATTGGTGCTTAATTGTATTCTGGAAGTTGAATTGGGCATAGACATATGTTAATTCAATTACAGAATCTATACCATAGTGATTTCGAGAGAAACTTATGAGCTGTGAATTTTTTGTTAGTAGACTGTGATTTTGCTATAGTATTACACTGATTTATTGCCGATATGAACATATTAGGGGGAAGTAATTATCTTGACTTAGTTTTTCGTATCCAAAACTCATTCAGATCTCTTTGCTAGTATTATATTAGTTAGTTAATTTAGTTGATAATTAATGAGTTTTAGTTAGATAAAACAAAACCCAATTCTTGTGTTCTATAACCGAATTGTTTGATATTAATTGTGATTTATACAATTAGGCAGTCCTTCAGGTACGATATCTGGTATTTACTACTATATTACTTGCTTGCGATTGTGTACACTTGCACATCTATATTTTACGCAACACATATCACCTTTGGAAATAATTTTGTAAATTATCTCGCATTTTTCTGGAATTCTTGAAATTTTATTTTCTATTTTTCTATTTTTGAGAAAAAGAGAGATCTTTTTTTTTTCGACCTCAAACGAGGTCGTGTATGGCCTCAGAAATGCCCAGGTCGTGAGACTGGCGATCTCACAATTCGACCAGAATCGAGGTCGTCTTAGGTCGCCTAGATGGCCTGGTCGCGAGATTATCGACCTCCTTTCACGAACTGGAACGAGGTCGTGTGCAGCCTTTGAGTTAGCCAGATCGTACGAGATTCGACCTCGATTCACAAGGTGGCTCCAGGTCGTGTAAGCGCAATGTATGAGGCAGGTCGTGGCTTTCTCGACCTCAATTCACGAGGTGGATTGAGGTCGTGTAAGGAATCCCGATAAGGCACGTCGTGAGATCTAATACCTCGTTCCTCGACGTGGATCGACGTCGTGTAAGGATCAATAATGGGCCTCCTCGTGAGTTTTTCAAACTTATTCCATGAACTAAATTGAGTTCATGTAAGGAACAATAACGGGCCTCCTCGTGGGCTTTACGAACTCATCCCACGAACTGAATTGAGTTCGTGTAAGGAACAATAACGGGCCTCCTCGTGGGCTTTACGAACTCATCCCACGAACTGAATTGAGTTCGTACAGTATATAATACGACCTGATTTATTGTCGTAGGTATTTCTTTATTTTATTCCACTAATTAATTATACGAATTTTTCCTCGATCCTTCCAGAACTTTCTTTCAAGTTCTATAACCTTCTAGATCTTGGGCCCTTTTTTGGGCTTATGGGCCTTAACCGGCTTTTACCTGTTAACTTCAACACTCAACCGGCTAAATGACCGGTTGTGTTAAGTATAAATGAGTGAGAAGTGAACTTCATTTCTCACTTTACTCAAATGTTTCACTAAAATTTCTCTCTAGAGCTCCTAGTTTCAAGTAAATTCCGGCAAGAATTTTCCGGGGAAGTTCTTCTCACCACGGTTGTTTTCTGGGCTTCCTTTGAAGATCATCCTTCGAAACCTTCATTCCAAGCATATCAATGGCAGATGACAGGGAAGCTAGAAGATTAAGCAAGATGAGTTCTTCATCACGAGGTACCTCTTTCCCTCCTATCCGTTCAAAATATACCTCTTTAATTGACATGATTAATCAAAGAGGAGATGAATATCCTTCTATTTCTGCATTAGATTCGTATAACCATCATTCGAAGTTCTTTGATGTTGAAAAAGTTAAAAAGTTTAATAAACTCTTCAACGTTCGTTCCCCTTTAAAATTAGTCCCAGCTGAACCAGGGGATCGTTCTTGTCATTGGAAACCCCATGCCCTTTGCATTTATAAGGATGCTATCATGGCTGGGCTTCGTTTCCCTTTCCATAATTTTATTCCCACTTTGCTAGCGGATGTTCAAATAAATCCCTGCCAGTTAGTTCCGAATGCTTGGAGAGCCATTCTTTGCTTCATGGTTCTCTGTTTAAAAAACAATTTCCCACTAACTGTCCCCCTCTTTAGGAAGATTTTTCAATTTAAGAATAGTGCAATCACTTATCCTGGCTGGGTATATATCAGCCTTCGTGCTACGATCCCCAATATTTACGATCCTTCTTCAATCCCTGATAATAACCCTAAATGGAAAGAAGAGTTTATGTACCTTTTGTGGGAGGGGGTGATTGGGGCACCCTCTTTCGTAGCTCTTTTGGGAAGGTAATCGATGGAAATCCAGATGATATCGAACTGGATGACGCCGAAAAAGCTGCTTTCGATACCCTTACTGCAGACAAAGGGGAAACTCACTTCTTCTCCCTTCTTGAGGAATTTTCCCTCAAGTCTGTGGGTCTTTCATCTGTCACTGATAAGGGTAAACCTCATCATTCTTTCACTTAACTTCTTATTCATTTGCATATTAGATTTTATTGTAATTGACTTTGCCTTTGATTTTTCAGCTGCTAGGGCTATAAATGAGCTTCAAGAGCATTTGGCTGGGGAGACTTCTCGTATGAAGAGAAAACGAGCTACGAAGGACCCCAGGGGACAGCCTACAGGGCCTGCCTTTCTAAGGTGTTAGTAGTATTTTTGTGTGTTCGTTCTCAGTGAAGGACTAAATTTAATTCAAAGTTCAGGTTTCTTATCTCTTTACGTCTAGAAGTGTGTGAGAAGAATTTTGGGTTTGTGTATTAACTAAATTAACCAAGAACTAATTATAAGCACTAAGAATTGATTTTAAACTGAGATTCGAATATATGGGAAAACAATCTAAGAACTGGGGTTCTTCACTTGGTCTCAATACATGCTCAATATTAATGTGATATCTGTGTTCCTACCTTGCTGAAAACAATTCTTCTAAAGTTATACTGTACCCTCCCAGGTTACAATATAGTGCCTACAGCTACACCCTAATTGTCACTCCCGTGATAAAATCAAAGTATATCTATAAACTGTTAAGTGCCAAGAATTATATGTCTCACAATTCTCCTATTAATCTCCCGATCTAATATTCAAATTATGTCTGTTAAATCATGTACTAAGATTGCAACTTCTCTCCCAAGCTTATTACAATCCCTAGAATACAATCAAAGATTCATGACTCCCCTAATTGTGTTAAGATCTCATTAACAGATCAGCAAAGCAGAAAATCACGTAATCAAGCATGCATGAATACCAAGGAATACTACCCAATCCTCAGATTAGAGAATTAGTTACGCATATTTAATAAAAAAAACATAATAATAATGATAATGAATGAAAACATAATATTGAAGAAAGAATTGAAGATCGAAAGTACCTTGATACGATTAAAAGCTATCAATTGTTCTGATTTACAATGGTAGGATGTGTTTAAATAGGCTCTACAAATCTTGCCTAGCAAGAAATTGCCTTCTATTACAATTAGGATTTAAAGAAGGTACCCAAAACTGCCCAGAATACAATTAGAATTAGAAAAATGGCAAAACAGTAAATTCCCAGCCTTCTTTAACAAGATCACGTGCGCGATTTAATTCAGCATATTTCTTGCACTTGTTTCCTATCCCAGGTTGTAGAAAATCTCTCAAGCTTCGCGTGGGCAGTAAGATCGCTGAAAACGGACTTCTAGAACTCCAGATATGGCCAAAACAGTATAAGCTGCGCAGCCTTCCCGGAAAATCCGAATTTTAATCAATTAAATCTCCAAAAACGACAAAAGCTTAGATATTATTGCAAACCTGCACAACTACACAAAACACATCAAAACTACACAAACTTGAGTCCAAAACAATCAATTTAAGCCGATATAGAATGTTCCAAGTGGATATAAAATCCACTTATCAAACACCCCCAAACTTAAACCGATGCTTGTCCTCAAGCATAAACAATTACAACTACCTAATTAGTACCACTTCCGTAGGTGATCACGGTTGCATTTGGCATATGCAACAAGCCCTTTAAACCCCTAGGTAGCCCTAGTGGACGAGTAAGGTCTCGTGAGGGTCTATAGCGAATGTACCCACAAAATCCATTTTACCTAATGCAATGCAATGCATGAATGCAACTAATATGAAAAATGCAATTAATCTAGCCTACCATACCTTCAAATCCTCTCATGCCATATCAACTTAAGAATCAAAGTAAATACGCAATGTCTTGGTGTCGAAAGTACAAGTATTCACATAGTCTACTCAATGAACATGCATAAGTTCTCACAAGCCCATGCCAAGTGTAAGAATAAGTTAGTAAACATGTTAAGCCTACAAGAGCACATCTTTGAGACAACACTCGGGATCTCATACGCAAAAACAAGCAAACACTCACAATCCACTCACAAAAGAATATTCACTCAAGATCAAGGGTAAGTGTATCACTCAATTCCAACAAAATCATAAACATGCTTGACATTTGGTATCAATCTAACTCTTAACACAACATACATCAATGACGATAATCAAAAGGTCTTTTAATTGGGTTGTAACGGGGCTAGGGACAAGGTATGTCAAATAAGCCAAAACAGGTGAAGTGTCAAAAGCTAGTAAGTACCATAATAAATCATACACAACACCCTATTTTCCTCCCACATAAATTTTACTAAGAACACTCGACTAGTCGACTAAAGTAGGATCACAACAAACACAAACATTCTCTCATAATATATTTTTTTTTCTTCTCTTTTTCTTTTTTTTTTCTCTTTTTTTTTCTCTTTTTTTTTCTTTTTTTTTTGTTCTTTCTTTTTTTTCTTCTTTTTTTTCCGAGAGCTAAATAAAACAATAATATAAACAATAACAATGATCCCACAATTTATTACATATGCCGACTATCAAGTAAACAACCAAACCTAATCTCAATATTTTCCCCCAAAATTATGACCAACTATACCCCTCCTTGCACACCTTATTACTCCCTTAAGCACTTTACTAGCCTTTGACAATTGGGTTCAAGTTAATGTAAGGCCAATACAAGAAAAAGATATAGGCAAGTAATGTGGTATGTCACCGAAAAATAGGATTAAGCTCAACGGGTTAACTAATTGATCATGTAAACATGGTGTGGTAATATGGGAAAATATGTGGTTATTCCTAATTGCCTTTATAATTTTAATCGTCAAATAATGTCATGCGTTTCAAGAAAGACCTCAAACAACTGCTAGCAATGCAAACAATCCGTGGACACTCAAGCAAACGAATAAATTGCAAAAAAAATGCAATATGGCTCAAAAACTCACTTGGTGAAAAAACATACTCAATCCCAAGCAAAAATCTCTCTAACGCACCGACTTGTATTCAAAGCATGCAAACTAAATCATCTTGCACATATTCATGTCCTTCTAATTACTTACAACATTCAATAAGTCTACTAGTTTCAACTTACTAGTGTATGTGTGTCCACAAGAACAAGCATATCACTTCTCAATCAAAAGCGTCAACAACACAAAATTCCTATCAAGCATGGGTGCAAATGCAAACTATTATGAACTCACATGATATACGAAAAAATAAAAACAGAATGTCCTATATGAAACAAACGTAGATAACACGAACAAATATGCATAATTTACTACTACTAATATGCAAAGCATGAAATCCTACATGAACAAATAATACAACAACAACTACATATCCCTCAAACCACCCCCAAACTTGAAATATTCAATGTCCTCATTGAATGGAAGTAATACAAGGGATAGTAGAAAACATACCTACAAAGCGCCTTACATATCCTCCCCCATCGCAACTCACATGCTTGTTAGGCAAAATCCCCTTTTTGTAGCAATTAGCATCACCTCTCCCAAGCTTAGAATCCATAAGAATCAATACCCAACTCACAAGAAGCTCCACCAATAATTTCCAAGCAATATCACACCAAAAATAGCCCAAATTCCAAGAATAATACAAAATCCCAATTTTTCAAGAACACAAATTCGTAATAAAAATAAAATTTTGAGAAGAAATAAACCCACTACGAATTGGAGAGGTGAACTTGCAATTAATTCCTCTTTAGAATTGAATTTTTTGGATTTTTAAAAAAAAAATAGAAGAGGAATTGGATTTGTATGTAGAGGTGTGTATATATATAAGATGATGGATAGATGAGATTTAAAAATTTAGATGTATAGGAGAGATTTGGAGAGGTTAGGATTGAATTTGGGGTTGATTGTGTAGGCAAAAACACAATTTTCGAAAAAAAATTTCTGGGCAGAGGGGTTGTAACGCAGCAGCAGGCTGCGTTTCAGGGCTTAATGCGCGGGACTGGCGCATGATGCGTGACTGGGCGCTCCTGCGCGGCCTGGGCGCCTGATGCGCGCTTAGCTTCTGCGTGTTTCAGCGCTCCTGCGCGCGGGCTGGCGCATGATGCGCTGGCGCATTCTGCTTCTGTTTTTTTTTTTTTTGAAGATTGAAAGTTCCTATGCTACACCAAAGTACAAAAATGCTTGGGTTGCCTCCCAAGAAGCGCTTCTTTAACGTCAATAGCTTGACGTTACTTCCTCAAATCATGGTGGTTTGAAAAGAATAACTGAACCATCTTCAACAGACAAACCATTCATACGAACGTTGACATCCGGTTTGCTTGATTTCCACAAATCTCTTCCATCAGATTTCAACTTGATTCTACTACCAAACGGCCAAATTTTCTTCTTTTTCTTCTTCACACCTCTAAGATGCTTCTCCGACTCAACCGGCTGAACAAAAATTTCTTCTTCCTTATCATCGGTTTTCCACCTTCGCAACACGTTATCATGCCCCTCTTCAAAAATCACTAGCTCATTATTCAAAAGGACATACCTCAAATTAGCAGGTAGAGGTTTAAGTTCCACCTGTGGTGCCTCTAAAAGTGTAAAAACCATCTCAACTTCTGTGTCTCGAACAACAATTTCTTCTTCTTCTACTACATCATCTAACACCCGTTCTGCTCCCACGAAATGTTCATTTTCGAGTTGCACAATTTCATCAACTATGTCAACAGTAAAACAAGTTGCTCCAAAAAGAGGCATCTTCATTACTTTGTTCAGATCAAATTCCACTTTTTCCTCTCCAACATTCAATGTCAATTTTCCAGCTTTAATATCGATAGTAGTGCCAGCAGTAGCCAAGAATGGCCTTCCCAAGATAATGGGTATCTCGACATCTTCATCCATCTCTAACACCACAAAATCACAAGGTATGACAAATTTATCCACTTTGACAACCACATCTTCAACGACCCCCAACGGATATTTAACAGAACGATCCGCTAACTGAAGTGAAATCCGTGTCTTTTTAAGCTCTCCAAGACCAAGTCGTTTGCAGATTGAGTATGGCATCAAACTCACACTAGCCCCAAAATCACACAAGGCTTTCATGTTCTCCATCTTCCCAATAGTGCAAGGCAAAGAAAAGCTTCCCGGATCTTTCAATTTCTGAGGAATGGCCTTTTGGATGACTGCACTGCATTCAGCATTGAAAGTAATGGTTTCTGCATCCTCAAGTTTCCTCTTCTTTGTCAACATCTCCTTAAGAAATTTAGCATAGAGTGGCATTTGATTCAAAGCTTCGGCCAAAGGAATATTGACATGCAACTGTCGGAACGTAGTCAAGAACTTCTCGTACTGCTTCTCTAACTGTCTGTTGTGAAGTCTCTGTGGAAATGGAATAGGAGGAACATAAGGTGGTGGAGGAACATACGGCTTTTCTGGTTCTTCTTCTGTAAGAACCCAGATTTTTGGGTAGAATTAAAACTTTTTATTATGTATTGATGTAAGAGTGAATAGTGGTTACAACTACAATGTAATACTGGCTTTAATGAATGAATAATGGAAGGATATATATATTCCAAGGTTATATGTCCTGAGGGATGCTATTGGGTGATAACTTAGATCGGAATAATCTATCTCCTAGAAAGTTAAGATAAGATTCCCTAGAGAGAAATAGATACCCTCATGACATCCAAATCAATATCTATTATAAGCCCAGCGGTTCCGTAAAAAGGTTAAGGAACACTCGAGGGTGAACCAGGTTCATTTTCCTAATTATAGGAATTAAATAAAAATAAGTGATGAATAGTGATTTTGGTGGAATTTGGAATATTATTATAATAATGTTATACCCGGTATTCGGAACGGATTTCTGAGTTCGTATTAGTGATCCAGGAGGAAAATAAGTGTATGTAAAAGCTGTCGGATTCAGAAAAAGAGCACTTTTATTTTCTCCGAGATTTCCCTGGACACTGCAAGACTTAAGGATTTATAAAAGGGAATTAAGGAATTTAAATTCGAGAAGTATTAAGAATGATGAAGAATAGTATTAGAAATATTAAGAAGGTTTTCGGTAAAACCCTAATTAGAAACGAATGAGTTATTCCCTCGAACGATCAACGAATTAAGCAATAAACGGACAAAGGAACAAGCAGAGGGAGCAAGAGTCATCCACAAGCCACTAGAAAATATCTAGTAACCAACATAGTTACAAGAGTAACTAGAATCAAGGGAATCAACTAAGTACTTTGCAATCAAACCACTTGGTTAGCCTTAAACCACCAAAAGATCAACACATGGCTTGCTAAAGACATCATCTAGTGCATCATCACTTTAATAAAGGTGTTTGACATGAGATATTATCTAAAAACATTACTTTATACATCATTATCCAAGAGCAACCAAGCAAGAACACCAACTCTCTCTCTTTCCTTTACATTCGGCTTTTTCCTAATTCAAGGGGAGAAATCCCACTTCCAACCATTGTTTGATCTTGAAACTTTTATGGTGAGTCCTATAATTCATAAAAATGATCTCCTCAAAATCTTAGCTTCAATCTCTTCTTTTTCCATTTTCAAAAAAATGATTCAAGAGGAGGGTGAATAGTGTTTTCATGAACTAATCTTTGATTTTCTTGTTTTCATGGTTGATCTTAGCTAACTTAAGGCTATCCAAGGACCATACCAAGCTTAGTAAGGCTAGATCATACTCCAAGGAAGGTATAAGTCTTGAAAACCCTAGATCTTACTTTGAGATTATGCTTGTTCTTGATGATTTTAGAGTAGTATGTTCATGAAAATGTTATAAGCATGATTAGTTAAGTGGTTTAGTTGAATTAAGAAGCATGATGATTTTGATGCTAAGATCAGTAGCTTCTGGACTTTTTGAGATGATGAACATGTGTATAAGTTGGATTTGTGCCCGGTGTGGCTTGGTATTGTTGTTATAATTTTTAGAACGTTCGATTTATAGCCGTCGTAATGTCGAAATTTCGTTAACCTTAAGACCACGAACTTGACAGTAGATGTAACTCACTGATTATCTTCGATTTATGCCATTATAAGCTAGAGTATGTTATGAGCTTCGTTTTGATATAAAGATCGCATGAAACGGACTTACGGTTTAGGAGTTATGATTAAATTCGTGAAAGTGGTTCGGAACCGTAATCAAAAGTTCGTAAACGAAATTGGATCCCTTTAATATTGCGAAATCAGTGGCGAATCTTAATAATTAAATATTAGAGGTAAAAATGAAGGTGTGGGAGAAGACCACATGTCGAATGGATCGTTTTACGATTTTATAAAAATGTTCGAATCATGGTTAAGTACGAAAGTACCCCTAAGAGGTATACTTGGTTATAACTTCGGTAAACCACTTAGAAAACGATCGATAAATATCGAGGTCTAATATTTCGACTTTAAAACTTATACGATTTAAATACTTACCATATGTAAGTGTAATGTCAGGCTTTAGTAACGAACAAGTGTCGGGTAATAAAAGCAATAATAAGAGTGAATTAGAGGGGTATAACGAAACGACTTGAAAACGTGTTTCGATTTAAGTTAAGTTTATACTTAACCCTTTGAAAGGTGTTAAGTGATTAATCCCGAATGCCTTGGTTATTTATAGATCATCAGGCTGACCCGGGACACGCTACCACTACCACTACCCGCACCCGATTCCCAGGCAAGTTTCAAATACTTTTTAAAAGACTGTTGTTGTGAGTATATATATATGTATGCTTTCTGTTATACATATGCCATAGCACGCATGCCTACTTTCAAAGTCATATTGATATACTTGTTCCCTGAATTATTGTTGGCTTATGAGCTAGATAGTTGTTATATCAGTTATAAGCCGGAAATTTATAAGACCCTTAAACGAAGGGCATCTGAACCTCATTCTTTGATTATAGACCGGGAGTCATTATTTCTTGATATATTGACATTATTTTCAGAGGAAAATAATTAAGTAAATATTTCCCATTTATTATCTGGCGAATATTATTGAGATATTCCTTTGAGATTATTTGATAAATATTATTCGGGTTATTCATCAGATATTTAATTATTCGATGAACATTATCTTTAATATTTATCTAAAGTCGATTTAATATTCGAATATTATTTCGAACCCTCAGTTAAGTTATTTACTTAGAGAATATTCATTCTTATTTCTTCGATAAATATTATTTTGAATATTCATTCGAGTTATTTATTTAATGAATATTATTTTAATGTTCATTCGAGCCTTATTTATTTAAATGAATATTATTTCGAATATTCATTCAATCTCTATTTATTTTATAAATATTAGTTGAACATTGATTCGAACTCCAGTTCATCGATAAATATTATTTTGAATATTCCCTTGAGACGATAGATGTTATCTTCGACATTCATTTAAAGTCGATTCAATTATTGAACATAATTTCGAATATTCATTCGATAATCATTTCTTCGATAAATATTATTAAGATTGAATATTCATTATTTATTTAATGAATATTGTCTCAAATATTCAGTCGACAATTATTTCATCAATAAATATCATTTTTAAGTTGAATATTCATTATTAATTTAATGAATATTATATCAAATATCCAAGGGATGTTTATTTCACCAATAAACATTATTATTTTCAAATATCCATTAAAGATTGGATTTATTTAGTGAACATTATTTTAAACATTTATTTGAGTTTATTTAATTAATGAATATTATCTGGAATATTCATATAAAGAAGAGAGTTATTTAGTAAATAATTCTAAATATTCATTCGAGGATTACTTACGAGTAATATTATGATTTATTCATATTCCTTAATTAATATTGAGTTAATAAATATTCTTGGAATATTTATTTAAATCCTTTTAAGTTCTTTTATAATGATTCATATTATTCAAAGATTATGTTAGATATAATTGATGTGATTTAATGTCAGTGTTTAAGTGTTACAGGTAAAGAGAGTTTAACTTGATATTGAAAGCAGTTGTAACAGAGTTTGAGTATACGCTGATAGCTGGAAGCGCAAACGCTGACAGAGGAAAGCGTAAACACTGTTAGCTGAACACATGGAAGCGCAAACACTGTTAGCTTGGAGAGAACAGAGTTTGCTAAAGTCTGTCTACTGGGAGCGTCTACAAGTCAACAGAGTTTGAAGATTAATTTAATATTAATATGGAAGCGATATCTTTGAAGATTGGATAGCTGTCAAAGAGATTGAGTTGACTTAGAAGACGTGTAGCAATCGTAATTGATATCAATTGTATAGCTTAATTTTAGGAGAATCAATTAACGATTGTACGTAGCTGTATATCTTATAAATACAGTTAGGTTAACCCTAGAAGGGTATCTATCGTGAACGAATATCATTCTTGTAACCTAAGCAGCTCTCTGTGATATTTTACATCACTGAGAGAGGAATTATTAATTCCAAACAGTTTTAAGCGTTAAAACGTGTGTTCTTGTTATTTACTCATACGGTACTTGATTATATATTGTGTATTTGACCTAACAAGTGGTATCAGAGCCAATCTGTTACTTTATTACAGTTAAAAGATCCAAACACAATAGTAATCAATGGCAGAGATACCTCCACTATCTGAGAAAGCCCCTACTACTGTTAGTAGGTATGAAACGATTAGGGTTCCTATACTTAGGCCATTAGAGTATGCAATTTGGAAGGTGAAGATGACCATGTTTCTGGAGGCTACAGATCCAGAATATCTGGATAGAATTTATGAAGGTCCTCACAAACCTACAAAGTTATCTGCTGCTGCTGCTGGTGAAGAATCAAAGGTCATTCCAAAAGAAAAGAAAGATCTAACTGCTGAGGATCTTTCATCTATTGCAAAGGATGCAAAAGTAAGGCATTTACTTCATAGTGCTTTAGACAATGTTATGTCTAATAAAGTGATTAATTGCACAACTGCAAAAGAGATATGGGATGCACTTGAGGTTAGGTGTCAAGGAACTCCTGCAATCAAGAAAAACAGAAGAAACATACTCACTCAGGAGTATGAGCACTTTGAGGCAAAGTCTGAAGAAACCATGACAGAAACATTTGACAGATTCTGTAAACTGCTCAATGATTTGTCATTGGTTAACAAAGAGTATGATTTAGAAGACTCAAATCTCAAGTTTCTTCTTTCTCTACCTGAAAAGTGGGATGTGAAAACAACCACCATAAGAGATAACTATGAACTTGGTGAAACAGAGATTGATGAAATCTATGGACTGCTCAAAACCCATGAATTGGAATTGGAGCAGAGAAGCAAAAGATCAAGTAGAAAGTCAAAGTCTGTTGCTCTTAAGGTTGAGGAGAAACCATCAAAGAAGGAAGCATCAAGGAAAAAGGCAAAAGGAAAAGCTTTAGTCATACACTCAGAAAGTGAGTCATCAAACTCTGATGTTGACTCAAACACAGATGAAACATCTGATTCTGAAGATGATGAAGAGATGATGCAAATGGCTGCATTGATGGTAAAGACCTTCAAGAAGATGGGATTCAAGAACTTCAAGAGAGGAAAGAGATTCTCCAAGGACTACTCTAAGTCTGACAAGAAGAATTTCAAGAAATCTGAGGGAAAGGACTTCAAATCTGGCAAGAAAGATAAGTCTGAGATTCAATGCTACAAGTGTAAGGAGATGGGTCACTATGCTCCTGAGTGCAAGAAGGGTAAAACTGAAAAGGCACTCTACACCAAAGGCAGAGATTGGGCAGACACTTCAGATTCAGATGAGGAAGTCAACTATGCACTCATGGCTACTACTCAACATGAAGATGATGATCTCAAGGTACCCCCAACTACCTATGCTTATAATACTGATAATATAACTGAATTGAGAATTTATCTTAAAGCATTGCATATCAGTTATAGGGATCAGACTTTAGAAAATGAGAGGATAAAGAATGAGTGCTCCCAACTCAAAGAAAGAAATAAACTTGTTGAGGAACAGCTAGAAAACATGAATAAAATTCAGAAAGAGAGAGATGATGCAGTGTTTATTGAACAGGAGTTGCTAGGTAAGTATAAGCAACTAGAATCTAAATTGGAGGATACTAAACACATTATTAAAACTTGGACACACTCTGGTAAAGATACTCAAGAAGTGTTTCAGTCAGATACAGTAGGTCTAGGTTACTCTGAAGGAGATGAACTTAGATTTGAAAATTTGGTAAAAGTTAGACCACATCGTCCATCTGAAGGAAATGTTATGGGAACAGGTGGACCTAAGACTGAAGCTGAGAAAAAGGCTGTTAAAGAATCATATGCTAAGACTTTTGTTAAAGAGGTTAACATTGGTTCAATGACAGATAAACAACTCAAGCATAAGCTTAAAGAGATAAAATCTGTCAACAAGGAGAGTATGCCTAAGAAAAACAGAAATGGAAAGGTAGGCATAACATCAGGAATTAAGCCAATGCTTGCTTCATTAGCTCCTAGAAAGACATGCTTTAATTGTGGTAGCACTAATCATCTTGCTAGTTTCTGCAGTAAGAATAAGAACATTAATTCTTTGCCATCTAAAACTGCAGTTAAAAATGATTATGTGAGAACTAGACCACAGACTTTATGTAAACACTGTGGAAGTACATGGCATTCTATTTACACTTGCAGAGATTATCATGCTATTTACTATAATCACTATGAACCCAAGCCAAATTTGAAATGGGTTAAAGTAAACTCTGCAAATGTAAACTCTGAAAAAGTTAGCTTAAACTCTGATAATGTGAATTCCGCTGCAAAAGCTAACAGATTTAAGAAAGCCAAAGGATCCAAGCAAGTCTGGATCCTTAAAACTAATAATCAGTGATTGTTTGTGATTGCAGGGCAACAGGGTTAGTACCCTAGTCGTGGACAGTGGATGTTCAGGACACATGACTGGAAATAAAGCCCTGCTATCAGAGTATGAGGAGAAGGCTGGCCCAAAAGTTTCCTATGGAGATGGCAACATAGGACATACTCTGGGATATGGCAATATTAATCTTGGAAGTGTCATCATCACAAATGTAGCTCTGGTTCCAGGACTCAAGCATGATCTGCTATCTGTGAGTCAAATCTGTGACAGAGGATATCATGTAGATTTTCAGCCTGAATATTGTCAAGTTATCAGTAAATCTACAGGGAAAGTTGCTCTAGTTGGAAACAGACACAATAACATCTATGAAATAAAATTGTCAACAAACACTGATGGCAAAGCAGTGTGTCTGTCAACAAGAATGTCCAGTGAAGAGAGTTGGAAGTGGCACAAGAAACTCTCTCATTTGAATCTGAACAACATCAATGAGCTCATAAAGAATGATCTTACAAGAGGACTACCAAAGTCATTGTTGAATGTAGAAGGCCTGTGTGATTCTTGTCAAAAGGCCAAACAGAGAAAAGCCTCTTTCAAGAGCAAATCTGAGTCTTCAATTGTTGATCCTTATCATCTTCTACATGTTGATCTTTTTGGACCAGTGAATGTCATGTCACTTGGAAAGAAGAAATATGCTCTAGTCATTGTTGATGAATACACCAGATACACATGGGTGTATTTTCTAGCAAAGAAGGATGAAACTGCATTAACACTGACAGAACATATAATACAACTGGAAAAAGGGTCAGAGAATCAAGTGAAGATAATCAGAAGTGACAATGGAACTGAATTCAGGAATTCATCAATGGAAGAATTTTGCAAGAGTAAAGGAATAAAACAAGAGTTTTCTGCACCTGGCACTCCACAACAAAATGGTGTAGTGGAGAGGAAGAACAGAACTTTGATAGAAGCTGCCAGAACCATGCTAGATGAAGCAAAATTGCCAACATATTTCTGGGCAGAAGCAGTTCAAACTGCTTGTTTTACTCAAAATGCAACACTGATCAACAAGCATGGCAAAACACCATATGAAATGGTGAAAAAGAAAAAGCCAAATCTAAAATATTTTCATATTTTTGGATGCAAGTGCTTTGTGTTGAAGACTCATCCTGAACAGTTGACCAAGTTTGACCTAAAGGCAGATGAAGGAATTTTTGTTGGCTACCCACTGTCAACTAAGGCATTCAGAGTTTACAATCTGAGAACCAGAGTGATCATGGAGTCTATTCATGTATCATTTGATGACAAGAAAATAACTGGACTTGAAGATGTCAATGAACATGATCTACTCCACTTTGAAAATGAAGATTTATTCTCTGAAAAAGTAAACTCTGATCAGACTGATCTGACAAACTCTGTTGATCTAAACTCTGAACCTCTACTGGTAAATACTGAAGAAACTCTTCAATCAGAAACAAGGGAAGAACCAGTTGAGGGGGAGCATGAAGAATCACATCAAAGTGATAATTCAAACACTGATAGTGACTCAGTTGATAACTCTGAATCAAACTCTGTTGATTCAAACTCTGAACGTTCAAATTCTGAGCAGTCACATTCAGGGGGAGCATCAGAAAGTGAAGAAAGGCACCAAGAAAATCAGGAGAGGATGGATCAAGGGGGAGGATCACATGATGACAGAAGCAATCTACCTTCTGCAAGAAAATGGACTAAGTCACACACACCTGATTTGATTATTGGTGATCCAGATGCAAGAGTAAGGACAAGAAGTGCAACAACAAATGAATGTATGTTTCATGCATTCTTGTCACAAACTGAGCCAAAGAAAGTAGAAGAAGCTCTTAAAGATGCTGACTAGATAACTGCAATGCAAGAAGAGCTAAATGAATTTGAAAGAAATGAAGTGTGGACCCTTGTACCAAGGCCCAAGAACAGATCCATTGTTGGTACTAAATGGGTTTTCAGAAATAAAACTGACAGTGATGGTGTTATCACAAGGAACAAAGCAAGACTGGTTGCAAAAGGCTATTCACAGCAAGAAGGAATAGACTATGATGAGACCTTTGCACCAGTTGCCAGATTGGAGGCAATAAGGATGTTTCTTGCCTATGCTTCTCACAAGAAATTCAAGGTTTTTCAAATGGATGTGAAAAGTGCTTTTCTGAATGGAAAACTTGAAGAAGAAGTATTTGTTGAACAACCACCTGGTTTTGTAGATCCAAAATATCCAGACCATGTCTACAGGTTAGACAAGGCACTCTATGAACTTAAACAGGCACCAAGGGCATGGTATGAAACTCTTGCTAAATTTCTACTAGAAAGTGGGTTTCACAGAGGTACTATTGACAAAACTCTGTTTTACTTTCAATCTGGTAATGACCTGCTCTTAGTTCAGATATATGTAGATGATATCATTTTTGGATCTACTAATGATAAACTCTGTAAGAAGTTTGCCAAGCTCATGCAGTCTAGATATCAAATGAGTATGATGGGAGAGCTAAGCTATTTTCTAGGCTTACAAGTGAAGCAAACAGATGATGGAATTTTCATTAATCAAGCAAAATATACCAGAAGTCTTCTCAAGAAATTTGGCATGCTTGACTGTTCATCTGCAACAACCCTCATGGCAACTGCAACAAAACTGGACAAAGATACAGGGTCATCAGTAGATATGACAAGTTACAGAGGAATGATTGGTTCTCTACTCTATTTAACAGCTAGTAGACCTGATATCATGTATGCTACCTGTCTGTGTGCAAGGTTTCAGGCAGATCCAAGAGAACCACATTTAACAGCTGTGAAGAGGATTTTCAAGTATCTCAAGGGCACTGTAACCTTAGGGCTGTGGTACCCAAGAGAATCAGATTTTAAGCTACTTGGTTACTCTGATGCAGATTTTGCAGGCTGTAAGATTGATAGAAAAAGCACAAGTGGAAGCTGTCAATTTCTTGGTGACAGACTTGTGTCTTGGTACAGCAAGAAACAAAAATCAATATCAACATCTACAGCTGAAGCAGAGTATATTGCTGCTGGTAGTTGCTGTGCACAGATTCTATGGATGAAGAATCAATTGCTGGATTATGGATTGAGGTATAGTAAGATACCTATTTTCTGTGATAATCAAAGTGCTATTGCAATGACAGGTAATCCAGTACAACACTCAATGACCAAGCACATCAGCATAAGGTATCACTTTATCAGAGAGCATGTAGAGGAAGGCAATATTGAGCTTCACTTTGTGCCTACAGATCAACAACTTGCAGATGTTTTCACAAAGCCTCTAAGTGAAGCAACATTTACAAGACTGGTCAATGAACTAGGGATGGTATCTGGTTTTGACTAAACATGTTGGTTAGACTCAAACTTTTCTAATAAAATGTGTTGCTCATATTTCTGTAAATTGCTAAAGTGCTATGTGAACCTTGTTAATTAAACTCTGTCAGCATGATTGTTGGTCATACACTGTTAATATGTTTGTTAAACTCTGTGAATTCAGAGTTGATTTTTGTCTGAATGAAAATACCAATGAAGAAAAATGTATGAAGCATGATTCTTAGTGAAAAATCAAGATTCTTTCTGAGTCACTGTGATCTAATCAGAAATTGTGCAGTAAGTTAACACAACATGATACTGTTTCATATTTAGAGCATCTCTTACTTTATTTGATCCTAAACTCTGAATCTATGAATACTGTATGCATTGCCTCTCATGAATAACTCTGATATTGATGAACTCTAAACTCTGATTAGTAACACTCTGTTTCCAAGCCATACTTGATTCTTGATGATTCTTTGTTTGCACTTGTGAAAATTTTAAAACTTGAGATGTGTCATTGTTTAGTTTGGTGAGAAACAGTTCATGTCTGTACCCTGTGAGATTTTGAGCCGAATAAGTTATTGATACATTTTATATCAATCAGATTTTATTGCTGTGTGATGTTCATCAGTAAGTATGTTGCTCTAGAACTTGCATTAAACCATTTTGAGACTACATGATATATGTGTGCATGAAAATGATAAAGGCACTAGGATTAACCATCTTTCTTCAAACACTGTTCAAAACATCTTTGAACACTGATCATAAACACTGTTCATAAACACGACCCTTAGTAAACCCCTTGAGCCTAATTAACTGCTCATTTTTCTTGAATATTGAAGTATTAAGAGCAGTTATATTCTTTTGATAAATCAAATTCAAGCAGGTGAGTATTTCTCAAGAAAAGGAATCTTACTCAGTATATATATACATGTAAATTAATTAAAAAAAAAAGGAGGTATATATACTAATCATCTTGTACAAATATGTACTAACCATTTGACTGAACATTTTGATCAGATAAATTGTTCAGTTAGGAATTCTCATTCGAAAAATATCTTTTCTCATCTGTTTGATTTTACTCAATTACAACCCTGAACAAAGTCCTTTTGATTTTTGCATATATGTAATCGAAGTGGTGTAGATTTGGTGGAAATTCAAGCTTCTGGTAGTATCTGCTTCTACTGATTGAATTTGAGCGAAAACACTTCACCTAAACACTTGTGTGCTGTGAGAGTTTGTGAGGAAATCCTTGACATGTAACTCACTGAATGATGCTTTGATGTTTATCTCCTGATCTTTTTGTCTATAATGACTGTGTGCTTACTTGGATAATCATGAACATAAACTGGAACAGGGATATTCAGATTTCTGTAATTAAGGAACTACAGAGTTTAGCATTCATCATATACTCTGTGTTTAATATGAGAGTTTGTGCATTCAGTGTTTATTGTTTTGATTTATGGATTTTATGAAATATTAGATGCTATAAAAATTGATTTGGTAAACTCTGCTATTCACACACAAACATCACAACTGTGCATTTTTGAAAGGGTTTTTGTGATAAAGTTTGAAAATTTGACAAACACTGATTGATTGTGTTACGTACTCTAAGGTAAATTTTCATTAAGATAATTTGAAAATTTTGGAGTAAATGGAGTGGTTGACAACTGTTAATTGGTGTATTTAGTGGTAAAGTGTCTTGATAAATGGAACGACAGCAGTAATAATGGCTTTTACTGCGCGTGAATTAAGTGAATCGCTGCATGTTTGACACGTGTCCCACTTTCACCCACTTACTCATCATTATGTATCACTTTCGCACTTCTCAAGGGAACAGTTGCGTATTTTCAAGTAAAAACGTTTGAGTTTAATTTTAATTATTACTCAAATAACTTTTTGCTACAATCATTACTCACCCACTCATATTCACTTTACCAAAACACAGTTCTCTCTTGTTTTTCACTTTGGCATTTTCGCAAACACCTTTCTTGCATATCATTTTCACAGTTGCTTTTTGTTTATTTCTTGATCTAATGGCAACAAAACCTTTCACTTTGTTTGGTCTACGTTTTGTGCCTAACAATTATGCAGCTTTACTTGAGAATGACCGGGCTCCTGAGGCGTTTCACCTAATGCAAAACTTTCTTCGCGATTCTGAAATTGGACAAGCGTTGATTGAACCGGCTACTCTATCTGCTTCTCAAGTGGTCACCTTCTGGCAAAACTCGAGGTATATAGAAGGAGGTGAAAATGGAACTCCATCTATCATCTTCTCTCATGAAGAACAAGAGTTTGTGATTACTCCACAAACTGTTCGTGATGCCATGGATTTCGACACACATACTTCGTATGCTGTTGTCTCTGAGCAAAATCTGAGAGAGATGCTAACAGAGATTGGGTATATGGACTCACTTGCAAATCTGGGCAGTGTGCGGAGGCCGAATCTGAGAAAAGAGTGGAACTTTTTCTTTGATTGTATCACCAGGACATTCCAGAAGAAGGTCACCAACTGGGATGTTATTCCAATGGATAGTCTGCAAATTGGGTATTCTCTACTCTATGGCAGTAATTTTGATTTTGGTCGTTATGTATTAATGAATCTGGGTGATAAGTTGTCAGAGTCTACTACAGTTTACTTTGCTAGATTTTGTCAACTTTTGTTCAATGCATGTGTACCTGGGTTAACAGTTGATGAAGCTGATGAGATTCAACCCTTTCGAGTCACTAAGAGAATATTCTCTGATATGACTAACAAAGATGTTGGAAAAGAAATACCTCTTTTCGTATTGCCACTTGCATTACAGAACTTTGTCAATCAGCCACAAGATTCTCCATCACCACACCATGAACCACATGAAACACAACAACCAGAACCACAATCTATGCCTGAGCCTTTAGCCACTGATCGTACAGAAAACATACCATCTCAACCTACTCAATCACCTGAGCTAACACCAACAACCACTGTTCAACCTACATCAACTCAAACACAACCTGATCAAATGAATACTGAACCAACAAACCCTGTCACTACTACTCACCCACAACCTCCATCTAAGTCCAAAAGGAAGAAGCATGATGCACTTAACACAAAACATTCTAAGGCTAAACAGACATCTCCAAAGGCTGTTTATTCTAGAAGATTCAAAGAAAGAGCAAATAGACCTTCACCACCACAAGCTGAGGACAGTTCTAGTGAAGATGATGAGCTGATTGAAGTATCTCAAGCTAAAAGGAGAAGGCTCATCCTTACTGATTCTGATGATGAGCATGTTGAGGAAGCTCAAGAGAAAATCTCTATTGATATTCCTACTGGTGAGACAGAAGTTATCATAGAACCTATTTTACCAGAATCAGAAGTTAAGATTGCTGAACCAGAATCTGCTAAGTTTCAAGAAAATGAAGATGTTAGAGATGTTTTGTCTCCAATGGAAGAGTTTGCTGAAACTCCAATTTCTTTTAATCTTGAAGCATCTACTCCACCACTCATGGAGGTTACACATTCTATTGATACTGGTGTTGCTGATGGGCCTACTGTTGTTCTTGAAGACACTGAGGTTGCATCGCACACTAAATTAAACTCTGATGCTCATCATGTTTCTGAGCATGGTGAGGAGATTGATAAACCAGAGAAGGTTATTTCTTCAGAGCAGATTCAAGCTGATAAAGGAAAACAGGTTGCTCAAGAACCTGTTGTTACTCAAGATGAAGATATTGCTTCTGTTGCTCCTACTAATGAATCTGTGAGTGATTTGATTGAAGACAACAGTACAGGAGTTGAAAAAGCACATACTCAAGCTGATGGTCAGAAAACAGGAGAAAAACCAGATTTTGCTGGGCCTTCTGTAAATGAAATTGATGACAATTATTTGGCCAAACAAACTGCTGATTGGTACAAGTCAGACTGTATTTTTCCTCCTGGAAGGGCAGCTATGTTTCTTCAAGAAAATTCTTCGAAGATTAAAAATCCAGAAATATTCACTTGTTTGCAAGGCACAGTGATTCAAATCAAAACCTTGAATAATAGATTTGATGATACTCAGAAATCTATTGTTGATCTTCGAACAGAGATTGCTACTCATGAGGAGAAAGCTCAACTAGCTAATGCTAAGCTTTTTCAACAATTCTCCAAAGCTCAAGCAAATCTTAATGACAGACTGAGCACAGTTGAAAAGAATCAGATTTTACTGACTGAGAAGGTTGATTCCATTGCAAACTCTCTTGAGTTAATCACCTCAATTCTGATTCAAGATGGTGATGATGTCAAAAAGGGGGAGAGAATTGCTAAAACCAAGTGCAAGCAAACTCAAACTCTGTCAAAGAAAGATCATCTTGATGATGAAGGTACCAATGCTGATAAGGGCTTAAGAAATGCAAATCCCAGACAAGGACATGAAAGGTCTTCAAGGTCAAAGCCGAATTTGGTGATAGATACAAATATTCAGAGTACTTCTGGTTCTAAGCCAAAGGATTTGTCATTCACTGACAATCCACAAACAGATGAAGAATGGGCTGCAAAACTCTTTCGTGAAGAGAATGCTGAAGCTACACTTGAGGATATTCAAGCTGAAGAAAAGCTGTTGCAGAAAGAGCATGTAAAAGCTCAAAAGTCCAAGAAAGTGAAGAAAACTGTTAGAGCTTCAAAGTCTTCAAGGCCTGTAATGAAAGGAATTGAGATCAAAGAAAAACTATCTGGTATTCAAGAAGAAGAAGAAGAAGAAGATACTGGAAAGCTGGTTAGAAAGTCTTCTCTTGATGCCAAGTTGAAGTTAAAAGGGATAATTGGTGAAGAGAGCAAGGGCAAAATGATAGTTACAACCTCTGTTGCTACACAAGTTGTACAGACTCAAAGTAAACTCTTACCTGGTTTTTCAAGGCCAAAGATTCCAGTGCAAGAAGAAGCAGGAGTGACTGGTGGATATCAACATAATGTTGCATGTTCAGGAAAGCCACCAGGCAGGGATACTTCTGGCTTAGGTTCAAGAAGAGATTTGAGGGTTAGTAACAGTCCAAGAGATCCCTCTGCACTTGTATCTCTTGGTTCTGGTATTACTCAAGAAAATCTAGACAAGTTGGAGTCAGTTCAGCTAGTTCGTCAAAGGAGCTTAGACATTCACTTTCTGCTATACTTTATGGCAGATGGGTCAGTGTATAGAGTGAATGAAGAAGCAATCAAGCTAAAATTATTTGAGGAACTTCAATATGTCTTGCATATCTTCAGAGTTAGAAATCGTCGAGCACAGCTTATTGCTAATTCTATAAGGGAGTATATGCAGAAAGCTAAAGTTGTTACAGGATCAAAGTCTGCTGAAAGATATGTTCCGAAGTACAGAGACTGGAATGGGAATCTGATAGAAATGCAGAAGGGAACTACAAAGCTGAAGACTGATCTTGGGATTACTGTTCTGGATTTTAATGTAAAGTCTGAAGAAGTGAAGTTTATCAGGTTGGGAAATGAAATGAGAAGAAACAAGATCTATGATCTCAGAGCTGCTATTTTTCAAACTGATGAGAATGATCCAGATTTAAGAAAGATCAAGGAAGCTATGGAGATTGAACTTGAAAATGCTGAGAGGAGATTGTTGATTGATTATCTCAGAACAACTCCAGATCTTGAGGAGGTTAGGTAGACAGAATTTGTAAGTAATTCGAATTTTCTGTAAATTTTGCTAAGTCAAGTTTAAACTCTGATTATATGTTAAACACTGTGTTTTTATTTGTTAGTTTTGACATCATCAATTACTGTGAACTTGTACATTTTTCTAATGAACAAGTTGGGGGAGATTGTTAGATATAATTGATGTGATTTAATGTCAGTGTTTAAGTGTTACAGGTAAAGAGAGTTTAACTTGATATTGAAAGCAGTTGTAACAGAGTTTGAGTATACGCTGATAGCTGGAAGCGCAAACGCTGACAGAGGAAAGCGTAAACACTGTTAGCTGAACACATGGAAGCGCAAACACTGTTAGCTTGGAGAGAACAGAGTTTGCTAAAGTCTGTCTACTGGGAGCGTCTACAAGTCAACAGAGTTTGAAGATTAATTTAATATTAATATGGAAGCGATATCTTTGAAGATTGGATAGCTGTCAAAGAGATTGAGTTGACTTAGAAGACGTGTAGCAATCGTAATTGATATCAATTGTATAGCTTAATTTTAGGAGAATCAATTAACGATTGTACGTAGCTGTATATCTTATAAATACAGTTAGGTTAACCCTAGAAGGGTATCTATCGTGAACGAATATCATTCTTGTAACCTAAGCAGCTCTCTGTGATATTTTACATCACTGAGAGAGGAATTATTAATTCCAAACAGTTTTAAGCGTTAAAACGTGTGTTCTTGTTATTTACTCATACGGTACTTGATTATATATTGTGTATTTGACCTAACAGATTATATGTCACCTTCAGATATGGTGTAAAATATTTTGGAGTAGTTTATGACTATTTTTATCAAGGGGAGGTTTCCAAAACTCTATTTTTATTTAAATCTATCTTAAAGAAGATTTAAATACTCGCTCAACTTCCAAACGTATATAAGGGGACCTCACTTGAGAGATGTTATTTATTGGACTGCCCGGTCCTATACTTGCTAAAACTATCTTGTCACTCACATCTTGATTCTTCAAACATCGATATGAGTCTGTTTGGTTACCTCCTCAACGCTCGAGGGGTAAGAATTGATGGAACAAGTTTATATCCATTAACAAGCATCAGCTTGGGAAATATTGGTGATTTTTCCTTTCCAACTAGATACGACTACTTTGTGGAGTCCTATCAACAAGTAATGTACTTGGGGAAAGGGGGAGGAACTTCACGTTTCAAAGTTATGGATGTGAAATGAACTAGGAGATGCGTAAGTGACCCAGTGGCGCTGGTCCAGCAAATGGTCCAACCGTTGGCCGGGGGGTTCCAGAGGGCGGTAGACAAGTAAATCCGTCGGTGCTTCCTTCTACATGTAGTAAACAAGAGGTGGGGAGCATAACATGCGACTGATCATCGTGTAAATGCTATGTCTCCAGGCGCGTCAAACTCCAGTATTAGTTCATCTCTCAATGTTGGAAATTTCCTGCAACCTTATCATTATTGGCAGGTTTGAAAAGTGTTTGAATTGGAATTGCAATATTCTTCCTGCAAGTTCCTCTATTATGAAAAGTTGATAATATCTGGCTCATCTTTGACATAGCAGATATTTATTTAAAACAAATATATTTTGAGTTACCTTGTAACTTCATCTCATACCTTATATTGGTACTACATCGTTAATGCATAGCATATGGTTTCAAAGATATTTTGGACTGTTATATATTATCACTGTTCAATTATATTTTTGGTGGGCTATTGCTCACCCTTGCTTTATTTATTTATATCACAACAACAGCTAGATCAGATGGTCGCGCAAGGCGCACTCAGCATAGCAGGTGTTAGCCGTCAGAGGATTAATCGCGGAGGTCATAGTTACCATTGCTGAGGATGCAGCCTCTGGTAGGCTAGTTGTTAGCATTTGTGCACCAAATGTATTTATATATATGGCATATACCAATGGATGGCAAAGAGCATGTAAATTGTAAAATTGTAATTCTTTGGGTCGTAAGAACTCAAACTTATGATTAATAATATTGATGGTTACTCTGTTTTCATCTCTGGGACTATAACGGGTGTGTTTTATGCTGTTGTTTTGGGTCACAAGGTTGTAATTTAAATTATATTGGTTTTATGGATGGATATTGAGACCGTAACGACCAGATCCCTGACCCTGGATCTGGGGGTGTTACATCTTCCTTCTTCTCTTCATCTACTTTCTCTGACTTTTCTACATCAATCTCTACTATCTTATTTTCTTTTTCAGCATCCTTCTCTTTAGGCTCAAGAACCTCAACCTCGGGCAACTCTTTCCCGCTCCTCAAAGTAATTGCTTTGCATTATTCCTTACCAGTCTGGTCGGGTTGACTAGGAAGTGATCCTTGCTCACGAACACCCATCTTGGAGGCAATCTGTCCAATCTGTGTTTCTAGCATCTTTTGAGATGATGCCATCTGCTCTATTCTTGATTCCATATTAGCCAATGCCTCAGAAGTTCCTTGCATAATCTTATTTAGTGCAACCTCCCAATCAGCTGGTTCCTTCTTCGGAGGAGGTTGATACTGCTGCTGTGCTTGATACGGTGGTCGTGACTGAAAACCAGGAGGTTGATTCTGCCTTGGAAATGAATAAGAAGGATTAGCCGCATGATTATTACTGTAAGAAAGATTGTTGTTTGGCCTTTGATTTGGATTGTAGTAGGAGTTATTCTGAACAGGCCACGGTTGTCTTCCCTGAATAAAAGATGCTTCTTCTGGAAATTGTTGCACATAAGAGTTCTGACTAGCACCATAATCATTATACCCCTCCATAGGTGAAGAAATAGCATTCACATTTGCTCTTTGTCCTCGCACCTCCTGAGTTAGAGTATCCAACTTCTGAGCCAGCATGTTGATCATCTCAGAGTCTTGTGCTGCTTTAGCTGAGCTCGTCCCACTAGGTGCCCATGAATAGTTATTAGATGCCAATTCCTCAAGAAGTGCTTTAGCCTGTGTAGTTGGTGCCTTCTTGAAATTTCCACCAGCAGCCACATCCAAACTCAAACGAATATCTGCATTCATGGCCCCATAAAAAGTAATAATGATCTGCCAATCTTCCAAGCCGTGATGTGGAGACTTCCTCAATAGTGCCTTGAATCTCTCCCATGCCTGATATAGACCTTCACCCGGTTGTGCTTTAGAACTCATAATCATAGTCCTCAATTGTTGTGTCTTGTCAGAAGGATAATATTTGGACAAGAATGTAGTAGAAAGACTGTCCCATGTAGCAACCGTAGTATTTGGAAGTTGTTGAAACCATTCCAAAGCTCTTCCCTTAATAGAGTAGGGAAACATATGGAGACGAATCTTGTCACTAGTAACACCATTGATTCTGAATGAGCCACACATCTGCACGAAACACTCTAGATGTCTGTGTGGATCCTCTAGTTCAATGTCTCCTTCAAAAGCTTGATTGCTGATCATCTGAATTAAGCTTGGATTAATGTTGAATTGGGTTGCACCAATCTCTGGAGTTTTGTACATGCAATTAGCAGGATTTGGTGTCTCATGGTCCCAAATAGAAGTCTCATCAACATTATCATTAACAACAGCTTGAGCTACCGGTTCTCCCATCTTAGCTTTCTCTTTTCTGATCTTTCTCAAAGTACGCTCGATTTCAGGGTCAAATTCCAATTTTCTAGCGCAAGATGCACGTCGCATACACCTGAAAATCACCAACAAAACAACTTGTGGAACCAATTAAAATCTAAACAATAAGAAGCAATTAACCTAAACTCAATTATACTGCCTTCCCCGGCAGCGGCGCCAATTTGTTAGTAGTATTTTTGTGTGTTCGTTCTCAGGGAAGGACTAAATTTAATTCAAAGTTCAGGTTTCTTATCTCTTTACGTCTAGAAGTGTGTGAGAAGAATTTTGGGTTTGTGTATTAACTAAATTAACCAAGAACTAATTATCAGCACTAAGAATTGATTTTAAACTGAGATTCAAATATATGGGAAAAAAATCTAAGAACTGGGGTTCTTCACTTGGTCTCAATACATGCTCAATATTAATGTGATATCTGTGTTTCTACCTTGCTGAAAATAATTCTTCTAAAGTTATACTGTACCCTCCCAGGTTACAATATAGTGCCTACAGCTACACCCTAATTGTCACTCCCGTGATAAAATCAAAGTATATCTATAAACTGTTAAGTGCCAAGAATTATATGTCTCAAAATTCTCCTATTAATCTCCCGATCTAATATTCAAATTATGTCTGTTAAATCATGTACTAAGATTGCAACTTCTCTCCCAAGCTTATTACAATCCCTAGAATACAATCAAAGATTCATGACTCCCCTAATTGTGTTAAGATCTCATTAACAGATCAGCAAAGCAGAAAATCACGTAATCAAGCATGCATGAATACCAAGGAATACTACCCAATCCTCATATTAGAGAATTAGTTACGCATATTTAATAAAGAAAACATAATAATAATGATAATGAATGAAAACATAATATTGAAGAAAGAATTGAAGATCAAAAGTACCTTGATACGATTAAAAGCTATCAATTGTTCTGATTTACAATGGTAGGATGTGTTTAAATAGGCTCTACAAATCATGCCTAGCAAGAAATTGCCTTCTATTACAATTAGGATTTAAAGAAGGTACCCAAAACTGCCCAGAATACAATTAGAATTAGAAAAAGGGCAAA
This sequence comes from Kitagawia praeruptora, assembly GCA_037693485.1. Classification (NCBI taxonomy): domain Eukaryota; kingdom Viridiplantae; phylum Streptophyta; class Magnoliopsida; order Apiales; family Apiaceae; genus Kitagawia; species Kitagawia praeruptora. The sequence goes on from CM075344.1 coordinate 60,091,703, forward strand.
ACAGTAAATTCCCAGCCTTCTTTAACAAGATCACGTGCGCGATTTAATTCAGCATATTTCTTGCACTTGTTTCCTATCCCAGGTTGTAGAAAATCTCTCAAGCTTCGCGTGGGCAGTAAGATCGCTGAAAACGGACTTCTAGAACTCCAGATATGGCCAAAACAGTATAAGCTGCGCAGCCTTCCCGGAAAATCCGAATTTTAATCAATTAAATCTCCAAAAACGACAAAAGCTTAGATATTCTTGCAAACCTGCACAACTACACAAAACACATCAAAACTACACAAACTTGAGTCCAAAACAATCAATTTAAGCCGATATAGAATGTTCCAAGTGGATATAAAATCCACTTATCATAAGGCCCCATGATGCTGTTGATGTGGATGATGGGAGTGGGGCTGCCTCTTCTGCCAAATCATCTGTTTTTCGGCCTGCTTGGGGCATCAGAAAACAAGACTCAGTGGTTGGGGTTACCAAGCACTCGAAGGATTGGTCCTACCACTCGATCACCCCTGCTGACTATCGTGACCTCGTGGTATCCCGTGACTTGGAGGCAGTTGAGTCGCTGGGGACTCAAGCTATTGCTACCGTAAGTACTTTACTTTTTTGGTTTGAATGTTTTATTTTCCGTTCCCTAACACTTAAATTGTATTTTCAGAATAATACCTACTTCCAGGCTGCCATGCATCATGCCAAGTCTTGGCGAACTCAGGCCGGGACTCATAAGAAGGATCTTGATCAGACAAAGGTCCAAGTTGCGGGCCTGGAAGAGAAGTTGAAGGCCAAGGAAGAGGAGCTGGAGAAAGCCTATAGTAGCATTGCTGAGCTTCGCCAAGGCAAGGAGGATATCATTGATGATTACATGGATTCCGAGGACTTCCAGAAGCTTATGACTAAGCATGACGACCTTGCTTATCCGGCCAACTACTTTAGTGGCTGGAAAGGGGCCTTAGCTGCTGTTTCTGAGAGGCACCCTGGTTTGTTCCAGATGGGGATTGCCCTTGCCCCAAGGCTCCTTTAAAGTTGGCAAAGCTGTTAGAGTCCCAAAGGATTTCTCCTATGGAAGAGGACGAGGAGGATGGTGAGGAAGAAGAGGAGGGAGGTGATGTTACTGATAGGATCTTGGATCCTGAGCACTCCCCGCTTCAGGCTGACGCCGAAGAGTCTACTACTGCCACCAGCACTGATAGAGAGTCTCCAGTTAAGAGCACTGCCAAGGCTGCCAAGGATGCCAAGACTACTCCTAAGGCTCCTTGAGTTTATCTTATGTCGGCCCTGCGTGGCTATTATCTTTTGTCATTTTGCTTTCTTGACTTATGAACCGTAACTTATAGCCTCCGGGCTTTGTTTATTTATTTTAAGCATCCTTTGATTTTTCCTTTCACTTAGTTGTTTTGTCTTTTGTATTTTGGCTTACTTTAGCTAGCAATTTTTAAATATGCTTTGATACATAATAGACGTAAGGAATAATAACCAAGAGAGGAGAAAATCAAATTGCATTAAGGCTTGAAATGGGTCTGGCCCTTACATAATACTCTACTTCCTACTCAGAGTTTAAGAACTCAAAAATGGTTTCGTCGACCTTTGAAAGGCAGAGTGTATTAACTTGTAACACTATAACTTATGTAACTCAATTAAAAGAAAAGATACTTAACCAGAAGACAATCAAGAACAAGAAGTCACAAGAAATCAACGCTAAATGAAGACAAGGTAATTGATACAATTGAACATGTTAACTATGATCAAGCCAAGAAGAAATCATTGAGAGAAGTTCAAGTCAAAGTTGTTCAGGCCTCAGTGATTTGAGAATTCGAGATTCAAGATCATAACTATCAGTATCAACAAGACCAATTGATTTCAAGTGAACAAGAAGGAAAGCAAATATTGGAAAGCCAAGTTACTAAGTGAATATGGTAATTTATTCAAGAAGCAGAAACACTATCAAGACTAGTCACTTATGAACCAGACCAGTGCATCAAGTGTCAGGACATTGATAGCAAGTTTATGTCAGTAATAAAGATCCATGTTCAAGAGCTTGCTGAAGAATAAAGAAGATATGAAGATATCACAAGCTCAAGATGTGCATTGAAGTTTCAAGTTGAAGACCAGAATATTTTCTAAGTACTAAATGTTCTGGATGGCCAAGTAGAATATTTCTAAGTAGAAGTTCGACTTAGGAATTTCGAGATGGCCAAGTAGAAATTCTCAAGTAGAAGTTCTACTTAGAGTGCAGCTTCAACATGACACATGGCATCTTCTGATTGGCAGATTTCCAAGCTTTCAAGATAAGACAAGATTTATGTGGACATCATTGGGCCACGTACATCTTAGTCTTTGAAGACTACAGGTCATAGATTACATGTAGTATAAATAGAAGCACTTGTGTAATGTTTTAGTTAGTGAGCAATATTGAGAAAAACACAAGAGAAAGAGAGAGAGTATATTCACAGAGCTTAGAATCATTCACTTCTCTCTCAACTTCTGTTATACTTTGTAATGAATGTTGTAGCAACCTTTTCAAGTTATATATAAAGAAATATATTCCTTGAATCTGTGTGTTCATTTATTGCATCGTATTTATTGCTTCTCATAATCGAAAAGTTGTATTCACCCCCCCTCTACAACACATTTGGACCTAACAATTGGTATCAGAGAGGATGTTTAACATACAAAACATAGATCCTTGTGTTTGGTAGAAGAATCGTGAGTTTTCATTTTCTAGATCTACTTTTCATTTTTTCGAAAAGTGTGCTTTAATTCGTTTCCAGTGAAAACTCATCCGGGAAAAATTATTTAAATACTCCAGGTGTGATTATTTGGCTTGGGTGTATTTTAATTAATTTTTGTGAATTAATCTGGGTTCATTGATATTTGGTGTTCTTGAGTGTTCATCATCTGTTCTTGTCAAAGAAGATAACCCAACAACTTTTTGATCTCCTTTTTCAAACAAATAAGATAGTCAAAAAGGTGTTTTTGTACTTTTGATTTGATTATTATTCCTTGGCCGAAAGCAAAAGAAAGTGTACTCAGTGCTTAGCAAGTGGGTTAGTCACTTTCGGTGTGTAAAGTAATCAAAAGTCAAAAAGGTGATATTGTTTATTCAATATTAAAGTAATCTGCAGAAAAATTTATTCTAAGGACAAAAGTTCTACATAGAATTTCTACTTGAGATTTTCTACATAGAATTTCGACTTGGACAATTTCTACTTGGTGAATTTCGACTTGGACAATTTCTACTTAGAGAAATTTCGACTTGAGCAAAATTTCTACTTAGAAAAATTTCGACTTGGCAGAAGTTCTACATAGATATTCTACATAGCCTAGTCTTGGGTACTTAGAATTTTTTAGTGACAAGATTTGAAATGGCTCCTAAAAATTCTTTCAAGATCCCAATGTTCAACCGAGATCACTATGAAGAATGGGTTTTCAGAATGAGACTCTACTTAGAGACAATTAACCCTGAGTATCTGGAAGTCCTTGAAAAGGGTAAATTTGTTCCAATGAAAGCTATTCCTGAGCGTACGGAAGGAGAGGAGGTTATACCTGCTCGGTCTGAACCTAAAAAGGCAGCGGACTTTACGGATGCTGACAAGGAGCAAATAGCTTATGATACTTCTGTAAGACAAACCTTGATGGAATCTCTTGATCATGAAATGTTCAACATAGTCAAAGGTTTGAATACAGCAAAGAAGATTTGGGACAAGATAGAAGTTGTCATGGAAGGATCTGCAGAGGTTAGAAGCAACAAGACACTTATACTCAAGATGGAGTATGACACCTTTAGAATACGTAAAGGAGAAAGCATAACAGATGTCTACCTACGATTCAGTCAGTTGGTATTGGATTTGAATCTGAGAGGTGTTACTCTCCCCATGGTTGAGACCAATACAAGATATTTGAGGAACCAGCCAAAGAGCATTGAACATAGAGTCTACGCAATCAGAGAAACCAGAGATTTGCATACAACTTCTCTGGAAGAATATTATGGAATTCTGAAGACCTATGAGCTGGAAACTCTTCAAGATCAAGCATGGGACAATGATTCAAAGGGAAAAGAAACTGCATCAGGATTAGTTGCTGATGAGGAAGAGTCTAAGAAGGCAATGGTTGCAGCAAAGCCTAAATCATCACCTGCACCACATCAAGTTGATAATGATGACGAGTGTGCATCTAACAGTGATGATGACTACTTCACCCAAGAAGAGCTGGACAACATGGACGATAGTGTCGTGGCATACATGGCAAGGAAGTTCAGCAATATGAGATTCAGAAAGAGCAACCGACCACAAAGAAATTCTTCATCTTATTATCGGGCTGCTAAGGGTGGTGGTAGTTCATCAGGCTACAAAAGCAAAGGCAAGAGTACCAGCTACAAATCTCCGTTGGATTTCAAAATGAAGTTCAATTGCTATAATTGTGGTGAACCTGGACATTTTGCCTCAGACTGCAAAAAGCCTAAACAGACTTATCCAAAAGAGACATTTGAAGCCCTCAAAAGCAAGTATGAATCGCTGGTGAAAGAAAAACATGGTAAAAGAGCTTTAGTAGTAACAGAAGGAAGAGCTTGGGATGATTCAGATGAGGAAGATGTTACTCATGTAGCAAACTTTGCGCTCATGGCTGAGACATCAGAGGAACCAGAGGTACCAGTTCTAACCCTTAAAGTAGAAATGTCTATTGATGATTATAAGGAACAGAACGGTGCTCTTAGCGAAGAGATCTACATGTTGTGCAAAAGCCTAGACACTTCTCAAAAGGAACAGAAAACACTTGTCGCCAAAAGCAGAATGCTTGAGGCAAAAGTGGAAGAGTTAGAGGCCGCTTGCACTGTAGATACTTCTCTAAGAGATTTTATTAAATCTTTGGAACACAAGCTCGTCCTTAAGGCAGAAATAGAATCATGTTTAAGGAACAAACTAGCTGAGTTAGAAACTAAATGTGAAGCTTACAAACTAGCTGCTAGTAAAGTGTATGTAGATAATGACGTATTTAAGAAGATAACTGGAGTAGGTGTAGGACTTGATTATTCTAACCTATCTAAGAAAGAAGGGAAGAGACATATCGACACTACTTCCAGTGACATTAAAAATGATATCCCTAGCATTTTTAAACCTTCTGTCAAACCCATCTACAAACACCTTGTTCCTAGAATAGAAGAAGAAGAGACTGAATTGATAGCTAGATATGAGATTGAGATGGAAGATCGTCAGAAAGCACAACCTATAACTCCTATTAAACAAGTTAAAATCAATTTCCCTAGTGATGAATCTAGACTAGGAATAGGAGCTAAGGCTGTGAAACAACAAGGGAAGAAAGGCATAAAAGAGGTTAAGGCTGAACGAATAAAGAAAGCATGTTATCACTGTAAATCTACTGAACATCTTTCTTATGCATGCACTGCTACACATGCCATGCCTGTCACACATACAATGAATAATCTGCATCAGAATCATGCACAGTGTGGTCAACCTAATTGTATGCCATGCACTTTTAATGTCATGCAAACTTTTGTGAATTTAATGAATGCATCTAGCCAGTCATGCTCAAATACTGCTGCTAGTTCAAACATCAAAAAGAAGCTTGGGAGAGCCAAGACTGTCAGTCCTCCTAAAGTTAGGAGTGACAAACCTTCTCCTAGGACTGACAAACATGTCAAGTCTGAGAAAGGAAAGGAGGAAGTCGAAAGCTCTAGTTATGTTAAGAAAAGTGCATCTCCTGTTGTTAAATCTGTTGATTCTAAATCTTATCGAAAAGCCGGGCCCAATCAAAGTTGGGTTCCGAAGAAAGTCTAATCAATCTGTCATTGCAGGGCATTAAGCAAAAGAGAAATAAAGTTATATGGGTGCTAGATAGTGGAGCATCGAGGCATATGACTGGAAACAAGTCCCTGCTTACAGAGTTGGTTATGAAAGCTGGCCCTTATGTTACCTTTGGAGATGACAGCATAGGTGTGACAAAGGGATATGGCAAACTGAAAACTGGCAATGTCATCATTGAAGATATTTCCTATGTTGAGGGATTAAAGCATAATTTGTTGAGTATCAGTCAATTCTGTGACAAAGGTTACGAAATTGTATTCAACAAGAAAGGTGTATCAATCACTCACATCAAGGAAGGTTCACTGGCTTTGAGAGGAGTTCGAAAGGCAGATCTTTTTGTTGCAGACATGGATTCAGCAAATCAGAATGAAGTCACCTGTTTCTACAGCAAAGCTTCGGATGATGAAAGCTGGTTATGGCACAAAAAGTTATCTCACTTAAACTTCAAAACGATGAATGCTCTCGCGAGGCGAGAATTGGTGAGAGATCTACCTCAAATGGAGTTCGCTCCGAAAGGACTCTGTGAAGCCTGTGAAATGGGAAAGTCGAAGCGAGCCTCGCATAAAAGCAAAGAAATTTCAAGTATCACTGAGCCTCTGCAACTTCTTCATATGGATTTGTTTGGCCCAGTGAATGTCCTATCTTTGTCTAGGAAAAGATATGCATTGGTAATCGTGGATGACTTCTCCAAGTATACATGGGTATTGTTCGCAATGACGAAAGACGAAGTACCTTTCTTAATCATTGATCACATCACTCAAATTGAGAATGTTTCAACACTTACTGTGAAGACGATTAGATCAGACAATGGCACTGAATTTAAAAACGCAGTGCTAAATGACTTCTGTGTATCTAAAGGAATACGTCGTCAGTACTCAGCCCCGAGAACTCCACAACAAAATGGAGTAGTTGAAAGGAAGAATAGAACATTGGTTGAAGCAGCAAGAACTTTGTTGTGTGATTCGAAACTTCCTCTGTATTTCTGGGCAGAAGCAGTGAGTACCGTGTGTTACACTCAAAATCGATCCTTGATCATAAAAGATAAAGAAAAGACACCATGTGAGTTAATGAACGGAAGAAGACCAACAATCAAATACTTTCATGTCTTCGGAGCAAAATGCTATGTACTTATAGATGATGAAAATCTAGGCAAGTTTGCAGCAAAAGCTCGTGAAGGAATTTTTGTTGGTTACTCCACAGATGTGGTAGCAGCTTATAGGGTGTTCTTAGTAAATGATCGAAAAGTGACTGAAAGCTACAACGTCAGATTCGACGATACCAAACTCTCATCAATTTCAAGAGATTCTAATGAACCTGAGTCCCTAAAATTTCAGAATCTGGACTTAGAAGAACTTGAAGATGAACCTGAGTTGGTTGTCCCATTAAATGTTCCAAGTGTACGTGAAGAACCTGAGTCTAGTGAACAAGCTAATTCTACAAGATCAGGAGAGACATCTTCAGTACGAACCGGCAACAACTCAGGGGGAGTAAATAGCAGCTCAAGGACTACTGTTCAAGGCTCGAATCGAGTTGACTCTAGTTCTGTAGGAGCTGGCACTAACTCAGGGGGAGTTAGTGAAAGTATTCAAAGTAGTCAGCACCACAATTCAGAAAGTCATGCTGAATCATCAAGACAATTTCCAAGAGAACGGGTATGGAATAGAGACCATCCGTTTGAATTAATTATTGGTGATCCAGATGCTGGTGTGTCTACTAGAAGAAATGCAAGAGCTGACCTGGCTAATATTTGCTTATTTTCTGGGTTCTTATCCAAGCTTGAACCTAAAGAAATAGAAGAAGCTCTTGGTGATGCTGATTGGGTGATTGCAATGCAAGAGGAACTCAATCAGTTTGAAAGGCAGAAAGTTTGGAAGCTGATACCCCGACCAAAGAACAAATCAGTAATTGGAGCTAGGTGGGTATTCAGAAATAAAATGGATGAAAACGGACTTGTAACACGAAACAAGGCTCGTTTGGTTGCAAAAGGTTATTCTCAGCGAGAAGGAATTGATTATGATGAGACCTATGCACCAGTTGCAAGACTTGAGGCAGTCAGGATGTTTTTGGCATTTGCAGCACATAAGAACTTCAAGGTTTTCCAGATGGATGTGAAAAGTGCCTTCCTGAACGGAGAGTTAGAAGAAGAAGTGTATCTGGAACAGCCGCCTGGCTTCATTGATCCAGAACTTGTAGATTTTGTGTATCTTCTCTTCAAATCTGTCTATGGCCTCAGGCAATCCCCAAGATGTTGGTATGAAACCCTATCCGTATTCTTAATTGAAAGTGGTTTTACTAGGGGAGTAATTGACAAAACATTGTTCTATAAGAATGTGAAGAATGATCTAATACTTGTTCAAGTCTATGTGGACGATATTATCTTCGGGTCATCGAATGAGCGCTTGTGCGAGAAATTTGCTAAGCTAATGCAAGACAAATACGAGATGAGCATGATGGGAGAGCTGTCCTTCTTCCTTGGGTTACAGATCAGTCAGAGAAAAGATGGTATCTTTATCTGTCAATCCAAGTACGTCAGAGATTTACTCAAGAAGTATAATCTAGAAGATGCATCAGCAGCCAAGACTCCCATGGCAACAGCCACGAAGCTTGATGAAGACAAAACAGGTAAACCAGTTGACATCACAAGCTATCGAGGTATAATTGGCTCACTTCTCTATTTAACTGCAAGTAGACCCGATATAATGTTCGCGACTTGTTTATGTGCAAGGTTCCAAGCGGATCCTAGAGAATCACATCTCATAGCCGTCAAAAGAATTTTTAGGTATCTCAAGGGCACACCAAATCTAGGAATTTGGTACCCAAGAGATACAGGTTTTAATCTAATTGGCTATACGGATTCAGACTATGCAGGTTGCAGGATTGATAGGAAAAGCACATCTGGTGCTTGTCAATTTCTTGGCAGAAGATTGGTGTCCTGGCAAAGTAAAAAACAACATACAGTATCTACTTCTACTGCTGAAGCTGAGTACATTGCTGCTGGAAGCTGTGTATCTCAAATACTGTGGATGAGGAACCAATTGAAGGATTATGGCATGGAGCACAAGAAAATTCCAATTATGTGTGACAACACAAGTGCCATTGCCATAACCAACAATCCTGTAGATCACTCAAGAACCAAGCACATCGACATCAGGTATCACTTCATAAGAGAACATGTCGAGGAGGGGACTGTGGACATTTTGTGCCCACAATGCAACAAATTGCAGATATATTCACCAAACCTCTTGATGAAGTAACATTCAATAGGTTGGTTGGTGAATTGGGAATGCTTAACACAAGTTAGTAAAGCCTTCTATCTGTAAAATCCATTGTTATGTTTGTATATGCAAGCTATTTAATCATTATGTGTTTAGACTTTAAAATGCCTAATTAATGATTATTATAGGGTGCATATAGTGTGATTTTGCATGAATTCAGTGTGTTTTAAGTGTCTTTTATAGCACAAATATTTGAATTTATGCTTGTTAGGTTGCATGAACATAGGGGGAGTTAAATTCATAATATTCTAAATATTGCATGATTTTTAGATGAATTTACCTGTGTTTTTCATGTAATTAGAGGCCTTAGAATTATCAAGGAATGTTTTAATTATGTCATATATTAAAATCCTTGAATTGATATTTATATTAATTTGACAAAATTAATTGTTGAGTTTTTCAAAGAAAAATTGTCAAATTATTCTAAGTATCTTCAAAATTTCGAGTTAATCATTATCTCGAAACTCATCTTGAAATTCTAGTTGAATTTCGAGTTGAGCTTCCAGAGTGAAGTTTTGAAAATTCTAAGTCTGGGAAGAATTTCGAGTTAGTGTCTATCTCGAACTTCATCTCGAAATTCGACTTAGAGTTCGAGTTCGAGTTACCAGTGTGCCTAGTTATCCTCAAAATATTCGAGATACAGCCTATCTCGAACTCTATCTCGAAATTGAGATGAGATTTCCAATTTTGGGGATATTTTTAAATAAATTGAGAATAACTTCGAGTTAACCTCTACCTCGAAGTTCAACTCGAAGTTCGACTTAGAGTTTGACTTAGAGTTTGGGAGAATTCTCAATTAGTTAAGGGGATTTTTCGAGTTAACTCCTAACTCGAAGTCTATCTCGAATTTCTACTTGAATTTCGAGATAGGTTTCCCTAGTAAGGTTGGTGTGTGCTGTTTACATAGTCATTTACAAGATAAATGGTAAAGGTTTTCGAGTTAACAGCTATCTCGAACTCTATCTCGAAGTTCGACTTAGAAAGTTCGAGATAGACTTCGAGATAAAATTTCGACTTGAGTGTTCCCTGTATGTACTTAATGTTTTTCACACTTTTTAACAGGGACATTTTAGTCATTTCACATTAATGTCTATATATACATCTCTAACTCGATTTTTTTCTTTCACTTTTACCTAGTTCAGTTTTACAGCCGCACATATACATACAGGCGATTTCATATTCTCAATCACTGATTCGTGATTTTTGTGACAAATCTCTTACGGACAACGAATTGATGCCCATTTTTTGACTGATATCTTCTGTGTGTCATCATTAATCACTGTTTGTGTGTGTTTGTGTAACGGTTCATCTTTCTTGAGATATATACACACGTATATACACACAAAAGTTAACAGATCTGTTCAAAAACGATTTTACACACAAACACTTCACTGTTAAAGCAGATTTAATTAGTGGTTTGAAACTTGCCTTCCATTAACTGTTAATTTGCTCCCGTAGTTTAATTTTTCAAAAAGAGGATTTTGTGTTCTTGATAAATTAAAAGGGACATTACGGTTAATTCATCAATTAATTGTTTTTCATAAATTACAATTAAAATTCACATCTTTTTAAGGAAAAACTTTTAATTAAAATGGCTCACCAATTTTCACTTGCCAAAAACAATTTTTATAATATTTCTACGGAAATTGGTGACCAACTCCCGCGCTTTAAGTCTTGGATACGATTTCTCAATTTGTATTCCAAAGCAAGCGATGCTTTTACTGCTAAACCTACACTAGTGCATGATGCTTTACAGCAATTATGGACTAGTGCGGTTTCTTTTGGGAGCAAATCAACCCCCTTTGGTTTCAGGTTTACCTTAGCGGGTCAGGAATATGAGGTGACTGAACAAATTGTCAACAAGGTTCTGGGATTCCCCATTAAAGATGCTTATGATTCAGAACCTACAGCTGCAGAACGCCTCAAATTCTTTGAAGAAATAGGGTGTTATCCTCCGACTGGCCGGATCACTGGAAACATCCAAAAACAATTTCTTCATGTGGAATGGAATTACTTTTTCGAGGCCATCACAAGATGTTTTCGGGCACGAGAAAGCGATTACCATCAAATTTCCATTCCCATGCAAAACCTCGGAATTGCCCTAGCAAGAGAGCTGGATATCAATTATGGACGAATAGTTCTCTCTGAGATAGTGGCTGTGATGGGATCTCCTGCAAGCAGAGACCTCAACACCACAGATGTTGTCTGCTGGTTTCCTCGGTTCTTACAGATGCTGATTAATCATTTAGTACCGAAGGATGCTCTTGCTGTTAGACGGAGTTTTGCCAGTGGTCCATCATCTGCACCGCTAGGGATGGGCACTAAGTCACTTTCAACAGTTGAAAATCAGGATAAACATCATGGAAAACCGATGTCTATTCCTGATACCTTACAAAAGTGGCTTACATATGATGAGGGGGTTACCACTTTGATGGAATTCTCGCAAGCTTCATCACATGCTCAGAATCGGTCTGCTCATGCTGAGGCATTTGAAGCGATTCCTGATGAACAAAGCGAAGACGAACAAGGTAATGAATCAGGTAATCTCTCTCGACACTCTACTCATTCCTCTTCCTATGTTTCTGATTCCCAGACCCAAGAGACTGCTAGCCCGCAGGATCTATCCCAGGGTGAGAGCTATATTTCTAATTCTATATCATCCCAGTCACCGGAATCCAAACAGCCAGCACATATAGATGTAGGAAATGATGATGAGAGTGAACCCGAAGAGCAGCAACTTATTCGCAAGAAAGCCAAAATTTCCCATGCTGCTACTTCTAAATCTCAGTCAAACCCTAGAGTGTCACACGCAACCACTCCACCTCACGCGAGTGGTTCACCCCTTGAACAATCTGCACATAGGGATTTTGATTTTGATGATGAGTATGTACCTTTTGAAGATACTGTTGCTTCAAGAGGACATGAAGCTTTAAAAACTTCAACCGTATCTTCACCGGTACGTACTGATGCTACAAAGAGGATCGGTTCTGATGTTGTACAAGAACACTTTGTAGCCTCTCAGCCTGAGATTCCAACTCAGGAACAAACAGTATTTGATCCCATAACTGCAAATTATATTCCTTATTCAGTTTCTGCAGGTACTGCTTCATATTTTGGATCATTTATTGAAGATATACACGAGCGTGAGACAGGGAGTGTGTGTGAGAGGTTAGGGAGAGAGGGACCTTCATTTTTAAGGCCCGAAACCGAGCGCCAAATACCAACAGAACCAGTATTAGAGCGAGGTCACCTAAACCAAACACCGTCCCTTAATTCTGAAAATCTTGAATCTCGTTTGTCTTTTATGGAAAATCAAATGAAGCAGTTTGGGCAGTCAATGGGGCAGTTAGGGATGAATGTTGGAAATAATCAAAGGGCACTTGACGACTACGCAGCACGAATGGCAATTCAAGCTTCAGCTTTTACTGTTTTGACAAATCAGGTAAATGACATGGGCCATGCTGCTGGTGTCTTGGGAAACACCCTGAATGATAGGATGGGAGCAATGGAGCTTACAATGGATAATCTGGCTGTGGAGATAAGCAGAGTTATGTTCGCAATCAGAAGTTTTGTGCCCCAGGAATGTTTCGCGCCGCAACAACCTCCCCCCGATGCTGGTACAGGTGGTGCTAGTGGAGCAGGAGCCTATGGTTCTGGGTTTGAAGATTTTGATACAGCTGGTGGATCTGGAGACCAGGGTGGAGTTCAGGATAACTCACCTAAGGGGGAGAGTATAAAGGAGACGAGACAGCAAGGAGTTCAAATCGAAGAAATTCAAGAACATGCTGATCTTGTCAGAGAAATTGAAGTTGAGCCGGCTGTTGAAGAAGAGGCTCTGAGGAGGAAAAAGGGTAAGGCAATAATGGTTGAGCAAGATGAACCATTCATTGACCTAAGTCATCAAGAAAAAGTACAGGAGGTAATTGATTCAGATTCTGATATGGAAGACGCACCTTTGAAACATGCTATAAAGAGATCATTGAAAGATCAAGGTGGCGGTGCTGGGATGTCTGTCGGAAAGCCTGAAGAAATTACGGTTGATGAAGAAACCCTTGAAGCTCAACAGTTAGCCTTAGATCAAGCTGAGTACTTTAAAATGAAGGCAATGCAAGATCGTGCTGCGTTTCAGGAAAAGAAAGCGGAGCTACAAGGAAAGCAGTACGATTATGAGCTTGCAAGGCTAGCTGATCCTCAAATTAATCTGGATAATAGAAGGATAGGACAGAAATGGGATGACGCAAGAAAGATATTGATGGGACCATGTACAAAAGGAGATCATAACAAGGAAGCAGATGATCTGTTCTACAACCTAAATTTGCAAAATCCAATGGCTGCTGACTACATAAATGCTTTAAAGAGATTAATTTCTAAAGTCAGGGTTGGATACAATTCAACGCAAAAGGAGTGGCAGGTTATTTTTTCTTTCACAGAAGGAGTCCCAATGTCTTTCATGTATGTGGATGATCAATTCATGACGAGAAGATCTGCATCAGAGTTGTTCTTGCTAGCAACAAAAATTCAATACTCTCATTCTGAGAATCTAAGCATTCTGTATAGGGATCAGTTAATGCGGCTAGCAGAGGACAAGGGTCCAGAATTCTCAGCATATCCAAATGTTGTCCGGATGGTGGTTGACAGTAAATTGAAGAGGGTGAGCCTGGAGGAAAAGGACTTAATGGAACTTTTAGTGGAATCTCTTAAGGCCGTCTGTAGGCAGATGATGGGTAAGGGATTCGCTTCTGTGCTTAAAGATAAATCAGTGAAGACCATTGAAAGTGTCATACTAAAGAAGAGCAATGAGGTGTGGAAGTGTGATGTCATTGCTCCAAACCCTCTTGATAATGTGAAGATTGAACCAGAGCTGATAGAGAGGAATTGGAATATTCTTCAAGCAATGAAGAACGTTGATGAAGCTCTGAATCTTCCTACTGGAGAACTGGAACAAGGAGAGATAAGGGAGGCAGTTGGTGTTCCAGGAAGAGACAGTGTATACTGGATACACTCTTTTGTAGATAATACGGCTGATGCCTTAGTATTCATAGATGCAGACCAGAATCAAACATTCTTGCATATGAGTAAACAATGGCTGCTGCAGACTCAAGATGCTGCATTTCTGGAGAAAGTGTTATATCTGTTCAAATGGGAAGATGTGGAAGTTAAGTATGTGACAGAAAAGCAGAGACTCGTGAGTTACCTGTCTGATGTAGTAGTGGAAAAGAAGCGATTGGAGCGAGAGGCGGCTAGTGTCCACAATACTAACCGTGTCATAGGCTATCCCAAAATGATCTACTGTCAGTTTAAAGCTGATAAAACTCATAGGAAACCTCGGCTTATAATGAAGAAATTTGAGGACATTCCAGAGATCAGAACTACTCAGGAGGTGGACAAACTCAGAAGGCTTTTCAAACATCCTTACCCAGAACCCAGGAATCCTCTAGAGATGGAAGCAGTAAGTTTGTTGAATACTAGGTGGACGCAACTTCATAATCCAGTATATAAGAAACAAAAGCAGCAGGAGGAGAAGCGCAGAAGGCAGAAAGAAGAAAAGGACCAAGCTGCTGAAGCTAGGAAGAGGAAACGGAATTAGGGTTAAAGGTCAGAGTGGTGTGAACTTGAAGTTGGAAAAACTTCATGCCTTTCGGTTGCTTTAACTCACTTGAGGAAAATTCATCTTAGAATGAATCCAATAAGGTGATATAAGTTTGACTAAAAGATATGAAATAATCCAGGTGATAGGAATCATTCAAATGATCTTTAATTCGAGGTTCGATTTCTGTTTCTAGTTTAAGTTCTTTGTATTGTTTTCATGTACTTGTAAATTGTATATTTTTTTCAAGACTGTAATGTTAATTATCTTTTCTCGTCTCTTGTTTAGTTGAGTTATCCTTCATTAATTTGAATGTCATTGTTAGACAATCAAATTGGGGGAGATTGAAAGGCAGAGTGTATTAACTTGTAACACTATAACTTATGTAACTCAATTAAAAGAAAAGATACTTAACCAGAAGACAATCAAGAACAAGAAGTCACAAGAAATCAACGCTAAATGAAGACAAGGTAATTGATACAATTGAACATGTTAACTATGATCAAGCCAAGAAGAAATCATTGAGAGAAGTTCAAGTCAAAGTTGTTCAGGCCTCAGTGATTTGAGAATTCGAGATTCAAGATCATAACTATCAGTATCAACAAGACCAATTGATTTCAAGTGAACAAGAAGGAAAGCAAATATTGGAAAGCCAAGTTACTAAGTGAATATGGTAATTTATTCAAGAAGCAGAAACACTATCAAGACTAGTCACTTATGAACCAGACCAGTGCATCAAGTGTCAGGACATTGATAGCAAGTTTATGTCAGTAATAAAGATCCATGTTCAAGAGCTTGCTGAAGAATAAAGAAGATATGAAGATATCACAAGCTCAAGATGTGCATTGAAGTTTCAAGTTGAAGACCAGAATATTTTCTAAGTACTAAATGTTCTGGATGGCCAAGTAGAATATTTCTAAGTAGAAGTTCGACTTAGGAATTTCGAGATGGCCAAGTAGAAATTCTCAAGTAGAAGTTCTACTTAGAGTGCAGCTTCAACATGACACATGGCATCTTCTGATTGGCAGATTTCCAAGCTTTCAAGATAAGACAAGATTTATGTGGACATCATTGGGCCACGTACATCTTAGTCTTTGAAGACTACAGGTCATAGATTACATGTAGTATAAATAGAAGCACTTGTGTAATGTTTTAGTTAGTGAGCAATATTGAGAAAAACACAAGAGAAAGAGAGAGAGTATATTCACAGAGCTTAGAATCATTCACTTCTCTCTCAACTTCTGTTATACTTTGTAATGAATGTTGTAGCAACCTTTTCAAGTTATATATAAAGAAATATATTCCTTGAATCTGTGTGTTCATTTATTGCATCGTATTTATTGCTTCTCATAATCGAAAAGTTGTATTCACCCCCCCTCTACAACACATTTGGACCTAACAACCTTATTTCTACTTTCCTAACACATGAATAAAAAGCTGAATCCTTACAAGGATAGCTCAAACATAATAAATCTTGAGGTTCAAGGCATGCCAAGTACGAGGCACCTCAACCCCGTCCAAGGTCTCCAACTTGTACGATCCACGACCTAATGTTCCTTTGACACGATACAGACCTTCCCAGTTTGGTGCCAGCTTTCCCTTTTGTCCAACTCTGGATGCTTCGATTTTTATGAGTACTAAGTCCCCCTGACGGAAGAACCTTTCTTTCACCCTCAGGTTGTAATAGAAGGAGGCCTTTTTCTGATGTTCAGCATTCCTAGCATGGGCTTCATCCCTTACTTCGTCAATCAAGTCAAGGGCTAACCTCATTCATTCTTCATTAGCGTCAGGCTCAAAGGCCTTCACTCGAGGAGATGTATGCATGATTTCTACAGGGACAACGGCCTCAGCTCCGTAAGCCAACATGAATGGAGTTGCCCCAGTGGTTACCTTGCAAGTGGTACGATATGCCCAAAGTATGGGCAACAATTCATCCACCCAAGTATTTCGGGAACGTTCCACCCTTTTTTTTAGTCCATCAAGGATGATCCGATTGGCGACCTCGGCTTGCCCATTAGCCTGAGGGTGGGCAACTGAAGTGAACCGAAGCTCGATTTCGTTCTCATCACAATAATCCTTAAATTATTTGTTGTTGAATTGTAAACCATTGTCTGTAACTAGGATCCGTGGTATTCCATACCTACACATGACATTCTCCCAGAAGAACTGCATAACTTGCTTGGTTGTGATCTTAGCCAAAGGTTTGGTCTCAATCCACTTCGTGAAGTAATCAATAGCTACAATCAGGAACTTTCTTTGAGCTGTGGCCATTGGAAATGGCCCAAGTATATCCATCCCCCACATAGCAAAAGGAATGGGGGAACTGACGGACGTCAACATCTCTGGTGGTTGCCTAACCACTGGTGCATGTTTCTGGCACCGATCGCACTTTTTCACATATTCCTTGGCATCAGCCATCATCTCAGGCCAATAAAATCCGAGTCTAACTATCTTGTGAGCTAGGGCCCTGCCCCCCCAAGTGTTGCCCACAGATTCCTTCATGGACTTCTTCTAGTGTTGACTTAGCTTCTTCGGGCCTTAGGCACTTCAGGTACGGAATCACAAAGGATTTCTTATAGAGGATCCCTTCAATCAGAGCATACCTCAATGCCCTTACTGATAATCTTCGTGCCTTCATGGCATTAGTCGGGAGCCAACCGGTCTCAATATGCATCTTGATCGGGTCTATCCAACACTCTCTAGTTCCAATAGGTGCTACCAGCTTTGAATCAATAGTGGGGGCTCTCAAAACTTGGAAATAGACACTACCAGAATAATTCTCTATCTCGGAAGAGGCAAACTTAGATAAGGCATCGGCCTTGACGTTTTCCTCCCTCGGAATGTGCTCGACGTAACATTCATCGAACTGGGTCATTACAGCCTTGACAACCCTCAAGTACTTAATCATAGTCTCATCTTTCGCCTCAAACTCTCCATTGACTTGGGCCACAACTAGCCTTGAATCTTCACAAACTTTTAGATTTTTGACCCTTAATGCTCCTGCCAAACCGAGCCCGGCTATCAGAGCCTCATACTCTGCCTCATTATTGGTTATTGGGGGAAGTCCAGCTTCAGGGCGTATTCAATGGTGAATCCATGGGGACTTTGCAGGACCAGGCCTGCACCACTTGTTTTTGTTTTTGACGCTCCATCAAAATAGAGCATCCAGAATTCCTTCTCTTCTATCACAGGTTCCTTGTCTTCCCTATTGCCTTCCTGAGGTATCTCTTGCCCCCCGACTTTTTGGTTGTCAATGGTACATTCAACCACGAAGTCAGCAAGTGCCTAAGCTTTTATGGCCGTCCTCGGCTTGTACTTGATATCAAATTCTCCCAACTCAATTGCCCACTAAATAAGTCTACCACTGGCTTTAGGGCTATGTAGGATGTTCCTCAGTGGCTGCCCTGTAAGGACTTCAATCTTGTGTGCCTGAAAGTAGGGACGTAGTTTCCTTGAGGTAGTCACCAATGCTAAGGCAAACTTTTCAATGGTAGAATAGTTCAACTCTGCTCCATGTAGTACTTTGCTCACATAGTATACGGGTTTTTGAATTTTGTCTTCCTCTTTCACTAGCACCGCGCTCACAGCTTGAGCCGAAATGGCTAAGTAAAGATAGAGGATTTCTCCCATACTTGGCTTGGCCAACAGCGGGGCTTCGGCCATATACTTCTTCACCTGATCAAAAGCCTCTTGAATTTCTTCTGTCCATTCGAAATTTTTTACTTTCTTCAAGGTTTTAAAGAACGGCAAACACTTATCTCCGGATTTGGAGACAAACCTCCCTAATGCAGCAATCCTTCCAGTCAGCTTCTGTACATCCCTTATGGAACGAGGTGGTTCCATATCTAGGATAGCTTTGATCTTATCGGGATTAGCCTCAATTCCTCGTTTTGAGACCATAAGACCCAAGAACTTCCTTGACCCGACACCAAAGGCACATTTGGCTGGGTTTAACATCATCTTGTGGTGTCTCAACACTTCAAATGCCCCACGGAGGTGCTCAATGTGATCGGCTTTGCACAGGCTTTTCACCAGCATATCATCTACATAAACTTCCATAGTTTTTCCAATGAGATGAGAGAAAATCTTGTTTACCAACCTTTGATAAGTAGCTCCTGCGTTTTTCAATCCAAAGGCCATGACCAGGTAACAATACACACCAAAGTCAGTGATGAATGATACCTTAGGAACATCATCCTTATGCATCTTGATTTGGTTGTAGCCGCTAAAACCATCCATGAAGCTTAGCATCTCGTGCCCAGCCGTGGCATCTATCAACATATCAATCCTTGGTAAGGGAAAGCAGTCCTTTGGGCATGCATCGTTCAGATCAGTGAAGTCTATACACATTCTCCACTTTCCATTGGCTTTTTTGACCATTACAGGATTGGCCAACCATTCCGGGAATTGGATTTCTTCAATGAACCCTGCCTCTAGGAGCTTGTCAACCTCCTGTTTAATGGCTTCTTGTCTTTCAGGTGCAAAATTTCTCTTCTTTTGTTTCACCGCCTTCCTGTCTGGATCCACGTTCAGGTTGTGTGTTATCAGTTGGGGATCTATCCCTGGCATATCAGCTGCTGTCCATGCAAAGACATCGCTATTGTCCTGCAAGAAGGTGATCAACTCACTTTTCAAGGGGTCTTTCAGAGTTGCCCCAATGTAAGTAACCTTTTCAGGATCTTCTAACTCCAAAGGTATGGAAACCAAGTCTTCCGCCGGTTTTCCTCTCCGTTCTTCGTCCTCACGTACATCCATATCCTCAATAGGGAGGACTTGCCCCCCGGTTCCATCTGGCCTCAGTGCAGCCACATAGCAACTCCTTGCCATCTTCTGGTCCCCTTTCTCTTCTCCAACACCATTTCTGGTTGGGAACTTAACCTTCAAGTGATAGGTAGAAACAACTGCCTTAAAAGCATGAAGTCCCGTTCTTCCTAGGCTAGCATTGTAGGTGGACGTGGCTTTAATAACCAAAAAATTTAACATCTGAGTGGCCTCCCGTGGCTCCTGCCCTATGGTCATGGGCAACTAAATGGTTCCTTCAACCTTAGACTCTACTCCGTTAAAACCATATATAGGCATGTTCAAGGGCGTCAACTGAGACTCGGTGTATCCCATCTTCAAAAAGGCATCATGGAACAGAATGTCCACTGAAGCTCCATTATCTATCAAGACTCTCTTCACTTGGGAGTTGCCGATCACTGGGGAGATTACCAATGGGTCATCATGGGGGAATTTCACCCCTTCAAGGTCCGAGTCATCGAATCCAATTGAGACCTCTGTCTTTGCACGCTTTGGTGCTTCTCCAACAATGTGCATCACTTCTCGTGCAGACGCCTTTCTGGAATTCCTACTTGTCCCGGCCGCTGTTGGGCCACTAAAAATCATGTTTATTACCGGCCCCCGGGGCTGTGGGTTGCGATTGCGATCATCATCCTTCCTATCATAATCTCGCCTCGGGTTTCCTTGATTCCCATCTTTGCAAAACTTATTCAAATTTCCTCTCCGGATTAGAAACTCAATCTCATCCTTCAATTGCCTACAATCGTCAGTGTCGTGCCCCACATCTTTGTGGAATCAGCAGTATTGATTCTTATTTCTTTTCTCAGGATCGGTCCTTAGTGGCTTCGGCCATCTCACATCTCTATCCTTCTCTATGTCCATTAGGATTTGGCTCCTTGGTGCATTCAATCTTGAATATTCAGTAAATCTTTGTCTTGGATTCCCCCTTTTAGGAGCCGAATCTGAATCCTTGCCCGTACGCGGGTACTTGTCTTTGGCATCGTATTCCTGATCCGACTTCCCCTTCTTAAAATCATTGTTATTCCCTCCATTACCTGTTGTGGCCTCCTTCTTTATGCTATCCTCAGCCTTGATATACTTATCAGCCCTTCGTTGAAGCTCAGCCATATTCTCGGGAGGATGCTTAGCCAATGACCTTTTAAAGTATAGGTCGGTGGTACCATGCTCCAAAGCTACCATTGCCACCTTATTCTCCAAATCAGTGATGTTTAAAGTCTCCTTAGTGAACCTCTTAAGGTAGTCTCTTAGATTTTCATTCTTTCCTTGTACCACATACATAAGAGATGCAGAGCTCTTCTCGTGCACTCTTCCACTGATAAACTGGCTAACAAAGGCAGCACTTAACTATTTGAAAGAGGCAATTGAGTTTGCAGGCAGTCGGCTGTACCATCTTTGAGCCATGCCCGACAGAGTTTGAGGGAATGCCCTGCACTTCAAAGCATCGCTTGCAGGCTGCAACAACAGTGCGTTTGAGAATGTCCTAACGTGGTTTGCGGGATCACCCGTTCCATCATAAGCTTTAATTGTCGGCATCTTAAACTTCTTTGAGATACGAGCATTCATCACCTCCTCAGTAAACGGGGGTGTGGGATCATCAGGATCCCCAAGTGGCATCAGATCCTTGGGTTTGCTCTTGGGGGTTTCCACCCTCGTTGTTTTTCCAGTTGGGGCATCAGCCCTTCTTTGCCTTCTTGAAGGCCTCTCCAAGTCTATAAGGGGAATCGGTCCTGATGTTGGAGGAGGTTGAGTTTGATTTGACCTGGCTTGTTCTCTTGCCATATTTTCCTTTAATTTTAAGATCTCGGCTTCATAAGCCTTAATCCTCTCAGCTATTGTCGAAGGGAGTTCATCGTGAGTAGTTCGAGTTCTTCTTCGAGGTTCTTTACTTGCACGTCGCCTCCTCAGAGCTTCATCACGATCGTAATCATCGTCAGAGGATGAATCATCCGTATAAGGACCAGAAAAATCGCGATAATCTCGATCTCGGATATGCAGGGCATGACCACTTGATCCAGCTCCTTGAGTAGGAGGGTAGTTAGGCAGCCCATACATCGGGTTGGTATTCACGGGGAGATCCGTAGTGTGGATCTGGACCCCTGGTGGAGGGTTGTTGGGATCTACAATCAAGGGAGAAACCACCATCTGAAAGGGATTAGTCCCTGGATTTGTGTGGACGATCGGAGGTAACGTACTCTCAACATGGGAGGTCATCCCTAGGGGTTGAGAAACTTGAAGCGGAACGATCGTCCCGGTCGTTAGGGGCACCGGATCTGTTGCTGGTGGAGTGGAGCTGAGTGGAATAGGATCGGTAGTTGTTGGTGTTGTTCTTCGTGTAGTTACCATGGTTGATGTCTTTTTTCCCACAAACGGCGCCAAATGTTGTGGAACAAAAAGTAGGGTGTATTTATTGTATATTTAATACTAGGGTTTGTGGGAGCTTCGAGCTTTAATGGCTGATCTTATGTTTTGTGACTTAGATCGGGTCCTCACAAGATGCCTACGTATCTTGCAATTATCAAGAATCAAGCCAAAAAACGTAGTTCTGAGATGTGAAGGAGCAGGTCCTTATATAGGTGATGAAAACCCTAGAATTAGGGTTAAACTAGGAGACATGATGGGCAAGACACAGCTTAGGCCCAATTCTAGAACCTTCTAATAGATAAGAAGATAAGTATTGGAGATATGTGCCTTGGAGGCTACTCCTAATATGATTTAGTTTCCTTTCTGGACTCAATTTCGAAGTCTTTTATTTGGCTGATTTATCAGCTACGAATTTACCATTTAATTAGGGTTTCGGGCCTCATTAATGGGCTTCGTTTTTGGACCAAACTAGGTTTAATTAATACATCATTAAATACGTTTCTAGGGCTTACTTTCGGCCCACATCAATTATGTAATATTTTTTAAAATTAACAACGAGTCTTAGACTACTGGATATTATAACTCGTTATTATAAGGTAATCTATTATTAGAAATTATAAATCTTTTATGAAAAGTTGAATAATAATGATAATAATCTTTACAAAATAAATTTAAAAAAATGATGATAACAATCAAATGATTAAATTTTAAAACGAATTCTCTCTCTAGTAAAAAAATTTCTAGGCTTTTCCTACTAATATTTTAAATTTTATATCGTTTCTTACGAGAGTGTATTATATTTGTTAGTTAAAAATGATATGGAATTGTAAATATGCTTGATTTTTGAAGGGTGAGATACCAAACTACCCACCATTTAATTCCCACCGCCCAAAATGCCTACAGCGAGAATCGTCCGTTCTTTTTACCCACGGGCCATGCATTTTGGACATGCGTATAGGGTATACGCATTCCAACAATGCGTGGCCTTTGTTAAATTGAATTCAGGATCGTCAATAGTAACCAAGAATACGCATGATACAAATGCGTGGGACTGGAGACGCATTCTGAAGATGCGTAGTCGAGATTACTGTTCATCGTCGTCTATCTCCACTGTCGTTGTTTTTCCGGCGAAATATTTGACCAATCAATTCCGTCTTCTTCCGGCTTCTTCCAGTACCATACTATATACCAAACAACTCGTGTTCACTTCCTCTACAACTCTATAATTGTAGATTTACATTTATTTCCCCGGATTTGAAAGCCCCGTTTCGATCCAATTTTTCCGATTTGTTTTCCGATTAGCTCATCCAAGCCCCTGCGGGACCAAAACTATTCAACTGAATTTGTCAATGTGTAGAGATATGATTGGGCATCATTTTGATGTGCTTATTTTTTGTGGAGGTGGCCTGAATCGGCTGGACGGTTGGAGGCGATTTTCAATCGCTTTTTTGGTCATCTGAGCTCCGTTCATGTTTGTGAAGAAATGACGTCAGCTGACGTTAATACGCATGCCGGTCATGCGTGTCTTAAGATACGCATCCTAGAAATGCGTATTCCAAGCGACGCATGACCAGCATGCGTATTCCGTGAATAAAAAGGGCGGTTGCTCTCGCAAATGGGTATTTTGGGCAGTTTCCTTAGAAAAATGATGTAGTTTGGTCATTTTCTATTTCGGGCAGTTTCCTTAGAAAAATGATGTAGTTTGATCATTTTCTCATTTTTGAATACGTTTTGATAAAACATATTTACTTGATTTTAACAATGGTTGTTTTTTTTTTAATAAATCATATTTACGTGTTCATTAAGAATACGAAATCGTAATATTATTAATTCAAAAAATTGAATATTTGAGTATTGAAAGCGAGGAAAAATGTTCCTTAATAAAAAATTTAGTCAACAATTGTAAATCTAATGAAAAAAATGTTGATGAAAAAAATGTTGATTAGATCAATTTAATTATATGTTGGGTTAAATTTTATAAATAATTAATGAATAGATTTGACTTTAAAAATGAACACCTTTTTCCACAGGTTTTTGTCGCAAGTAACACATTGCAAGAGGCACAAGAAGTATTATTACAGAAGTCTGTACACGATTGACAACAGAAAAACATCAAATATTGATTAAAAATCCTGGGAAGACTTGGGAAAATTAATTAGAGTTGTCTTTGCTGTACATTATGATCAAGTGTTCCTTTCCTCATCATGGTCTCAAACTCCTCATAGTTTATCCTCCCATCCTGCACAACAGAACGCAAGCATTACAAAACTTTGGCAAAAATGTAGTATGCTAAAAAGGGCCTCTGTAAAAATATAGTATAAGATTGAGGAACCTTATCAGTATCAATGTCATTGATGACTTCGTCTATGGTAGAGTCATCCCCCATGCCATATTCAGTCATAGCTTGTCTCAACTCATCCCTTGTAATAAACCTGTTGATTTACATTAGTAAACCTTAAATAGGCATTTGAATTTTTTCTAGTCGTTAAATTGTTGTTGTTTTAATCATAAGTAGTTATCAAGAACACAATTGTTATCAGAATGATCGACAACCGAGGATTTGAATGAAAACTAACCCACTATGATCCTTGTCAAAATACTGAAAAGCCTTGTGCAAGTTCTCCTCCTTGTCAAGTCTATGTCTATGCATTGTAGCAGTAATAAATTCAATATAGTCGATAGTCCCACTGCTATCAACATCAGCCTGATAGTAGAAGAAAAAGCATTCAGTAATCAGCACTTATGCAGGACTCACAATTTGTCATTCTTGGTAATAATGATACTAATTTGAAATATACAATGAAAGTGAAGCGACTTACAGCTTCCATCAGCTGTTGTATTTCTGCCTCACTGAGCTTTGACCCCAGCTTAGACAATCCAGTTTTAAGTTCCTCGTAAGTGATTGTACCACTTCTATCTGTGTCCATATTGTTAAACATCTGCTTCAAGCCCTTGATTTCTTCTTCTGAGAGGTTCTCAGCAATAACCTTCAAAATATAGCAAGAGGAATGAAAGAGATTATCTAGTTTCGTCGTAAAGCTACCAATCTCCTTAAATTTTTATTGAAGTGGGGAAAGAAGAGAAAAGGATGAAATGTGTCTAAAATACCATGAGAGCGAGCTTCTTCAGCTTGTTCATTGCTCTAAACTGCTTCATTCTGATTAATACAGCACTATCAATAGGTTTGCTTGAGGCTTCACCATCTTCCTTGAGCCATGGATGCTCTAGTTCATGCAATTACAACACGAAGAGTAAGGATCAATTTTTTCAACCAAAGAGCAAGGACATAGGTTGTTCAAAGACATCGATTTATGTACTTACCTAGCGCCTGTGCAGCTGATATCCTCATTTTTGGATCCATCGTCAACATTTTCTTTACAAGATCCTTTGCCCCAGAAGATATAGATGGCCAAGGAGAGCTCTCAAAATCAACGTGGCCTTTCAAAATTGCGCTGAATATGCCTTTCTCTGTCTCTATGTAACACACGCACAACAGAATCTATAAGTCTAAAGGCAACGTATTTTTGTAGGACAAAAATATAACCAGAAGTCCATCATGGACAGGAATATCGAATTTATGAAACTATAGCTAAATACAAAAATGTTATATACGGAGTACTTTTTACTGATCATTAGTCACGATTCACGAGTCACGACACAACAAACACCACAAAGTTCTGAGATTTAACACTGATATTGTTGAACATGACACCTAGAAATTTGTGTAGCATTGTACTTGAGCAATCAGTCTTGAAGACTTCAATAATACAAAAATGCAAGGTAACTGAAATTGCTAATTTTAGAATTCAAGAACTATTTCGTCAACAGATTAATGAAACATGTAATAATATGGAATTTTCGTTACCTGCGCAGAAAGGAGGAACTCCACTTAAAAGAATGTATAAAATGACTCCAGCACTCCATACATCTATCTCCTTCCCATATTTCCTTCTTAGCACCTCCGGGGCTACATAGTAAGCACTTCCAACTACATCTCTGTAAGATTTTCCTAAAGAAAAACATAATAGGAAGGTACTAGTTATTAAGACATGACTGAAGCTAACTAACAGAATCCATACATAAAATTGTTTCCCAGTAGTCTATGTTATACTTCTCATATGAACTAATATAGTTAATTGGTGAGGTGGAATGTGGTAAAAGGGTTCTAAAACATTAAGTACCTTGTTACAGGATTAGCACACCCATCAAAATCATGTAGCCTTCTCCATTTATCATGTCACTTCACAAAAATTTCTGAAACTTTTGTGATTTTCAACATTTTTCCTTGAAAAATCTCAAAATATAGGAGTTTACATGGAAACAACCTCTCCAGACTGAGATTAGAACTGTAAAAGTAAGGTCTACGTAAGTATGACCGTGTTAATACCAAACTTTCGAGTTTCGAGTGAAACATAATAAGTATTTTTGGTTTGGTTTGATCACGTTCCTATGTAGTAAGACAATTTTAATTAGGTTCATATCAGTACGCACTAGAATCGTTTACTTTTTAAGTAGAGAAATCATAATTTCAGAAGAGTACAATCTGCATTGCCTTTCAATAGGAGCATCTCCAATGTTATTAGGTAAATCAGTTAGCTAAAAAAAATATATAATAAAAATTAGCTATATTAATATTATAGATGATGAAAAAGTGATTTTGCTCCAATGCTATTAGCTATATTTGTTAGCTATAATTCAAAAACAATATTTTATTATTATAATTATTAGAGGGAGATGAGTTGGATATGAAATAAGTGTAAAATATTACGTAATATAAAGTTGGAGGGAGATGAGATGGACATTTATAGATAATGGTAGTGAATCAACAAATATAGAAGACCAAGTGAGGTTATTTAATATTTTTATTGCTAACAGTGATCGGAGAAGGCAATTATATATATGATTTAGTTATATGAAATGCCAACTAGAATTTAGCTAACAGGTTTGTTTGTGTGGGTAGGAGATGCTCAATTTTTATTTCACTGCATCAAATTTTTCTTTTTAAGAGCATTGGGGGTAAAGGGGGTCCGAACTCGAGACATCTAAACCAGAGTTCTAAAGAACTCGAGACATCAATAGAGTTCTAATTTCAAAACATAACGTAACCTTGAAGAAACATGTTGAAGACGAAAGAACACGCAAAAATTAGTCCATTGTATACTCTTTAACATCAACACCCCTAATCATGTCTCATTACTATCTTGATCATACAAATTCATATTAAACACTTGATCAATAAAAATGCAAATTTCACACACACAATGAAGTTAGCCAAGTCAAAATACCAGCTAACCTTCCTCAATGAAGACAGAGAGCCCGAAATCAGTAGCCTTTAACGGAGAATCCTCAGCGCGACTAACCAGCAAGAAATTCTCAGGCTTCAAGTCCCTATGAATAACCCCCATGAAATGGCAAGCATGAACCACATTCACAATCTGTCTTGTAATGGTTGCAGCTTCTTTCTCGCTATAACTCCCTTTAGCAGTAATCCTGTCAAACAATTCACCACCAGAACACAACTCCATCACTAAATACAAGTTTCTATCATCTTCATAAGCCCCTTTAAATTCAACTATATTAGGTTGTCCAGTCATATGCTGTAATATTAAAATCTCCCTCCTCACATCATCTTTATCTTTCTGAGTCGCAAGCTTATGCAAAGATATTGATTTACATGCATACTTCAAACCAGTAAGCTTCTCTGTACAAAGATAAGTTATTCCAAACTGACCACGCCCTAGTTCTCTATCAAGAACATATAGTGTTGCTATATCTACATAAGGTTTGCGCAAAATAGGTCCAATTTTCAGTGATGGTTGAGTTGGATATGTGAATGGTTCAAACGATATGGGAATGGGATATTGTTGGCGAGTCGGGGAAGTTTCAAATGAGGATGAAATGGGGATTTCCTGAGACTCACTACACCAAAAGGCCTTTGTGAAACAAACTCCCATTGAAAAAGATAGAAATAACAAAAAAAAAAATAAACTGCAGAGTTTTTGTTTTGATTTAGTTTAGAAGTTGAGGGTGTTCTAGAAATGGAATGGTGGACATATGGGATGCAAGTATGCTTTTCTTGGAAAGTTTATAGTTTCTGCTTTAGGAGGTGCTTTGCTTAGCTTTAGATGATTGATTAGATTGTGTGACAAGTTAATATTGGTTCTTGTCTGTCTTCCTAGTATTTGCTTGCCATTTCTTACACGCTTTTGATAGATTTGTGATGAAATTATCAAGACGTTGGGCTAGTCGCGGAACCATTACCTTTGTAGTCCTGATTTAAATTACAACTAGCTAGTATAGTTCCTGATGATCGAGTTGAAATTCTGGCTCTATCCGCGGGTTCTTCAATAAATTTAACTAATAGGGCACAATTTGTTTCTTAAATAATTTCTGTTTTTAAGTATTAGATTTCAAAATATTTCCATACAAACTAAAGTTTTAATAAATTATTAGTTGAGTGGTTTGCGAGATTTTAACTCGAACAAACATATGTGTTCAAATCCAACATGAATAAATTGTTCATTCAAAAATCTTGTAATAGTTTAAAAGAATAGCTGCAAAAGCGATTACCTGAACGACGGCTCGAGATATTTGCGAATATCGGTGATGATATACAGCAAAGTTAAGAGCATTTGAGTATGTCATTGATTACTCCTACATATACTACGCAAATATTGGTTCGAGAGATTTTCTCTCGAAAGGTTGTTTGCTGCATTCCATAGGGATATGGAGTATCAATCCCAAGAAGGAATTTATTAATTTTCTTCCAATTGCAGAAAAGGCAAGCAGGACTCTTGTATAGAAGCAGTGACCTTTGAAAGAATGTATGAAAGCTCAATGAATGAGCATGCGCTGAACATAAACAAAGCTAAGCTAAGCGATTTGATCTTTTAGAATAATAGCATACGAATCTTGTAGGATTTCGGAGAAATACGAATGCTTTATGTAAAGAGAAGAGTCGTCTCAAACTATTATTCAATGGATAGTGAGGTCAGAAAACTGACGATACTCATTTAGCTTGGTGACTCCTAAACAAATCTGTCTCAGGAGTTGCAGAGTTCGCAGAAACAGAAGATCAGAAAATACTACCCCCAGTTCACCATGTTCTACACATGCAGAATAGACCAGACCAGCTGAATGCAGAGGCCCGGAGCCAGGAAAACGCTGAAGGTAAGTTTAACGCCAGTGTTCTTTATGCGATCACATTGGAACAAAAGTCAGCACATAAGATTTTACTGAACTAATGAAATCTTAATTTGTCAATGACTTAACGTATGATCTTCAGTGAAATCATCTGTTAACATATACCCCTGAATTAGTTATTCTGAGCAAGAACTTTGTTCACAGTAGTGTAAGATCACATACTTATAGTAACTTCAGTCACAATTAAGAAATAAGTATAATCATTAATCCCACTCCAGTATCCTTTACAATTATTTAATTCAGTTATCCACTTTTATAGCAAAAGGGAAGAATTATAAAGATACATATAGAACTGAATAAAAATTCATTTCCATTAATTCACACCAACTCTAAGCTTCAGCTTTAGACTAAAGGTAGTTCTGGCCTTCCTTAGCTGTCAGAATCTGACCAAGTAGTCCAGACAGCCTAGCAGCCCAAGAACGGTCCTGCCCAGCAAGTTTCACGATAGTCAGCTATTGCTGATTCGGTCACGTTCCACTGCCTTGACACATTTGGGATGGACTTCATACCCACATTGGATGCATTGATAAGCCCAACCAGATCCTTGTTCTTCACAATCACAACATATAAATGGTCCTCCTCCTGAACCCTGGGAAACTAAGCTGAGCTCATGCCTATGACCGGCATGAAACTCGGATTTCGGAAGGTTTTTAGCCTCCTCGTCCATTTTTTTCTCAAGCATTTCAACTCTAGCCTCAGTAAAAGGGTATGCATTTTGTTGGTACAAATTGATAAGGTTCCTCCCATTTTTTGTCACAGTTTTACCATTTGGCCCCAGAATTATCAAGCTAGGTATTCCTCGGACATCAAAATATTTAGCTAGGTTTTTGATAGCATCATCTCCGAAAGGCAATGCTAGCCATGGCATGCTATCAAATTCAGACTTAAATTCAGTTTCATTGTTATCACTTGACACATAAACAATCTCAAAGTCTTGAACATCATCATCAACTTCTGTTAGCAACATTTCTTTTATCTTCTTGTATATTGATATCAGCTTTGGAGTGAACTTCATACCTGGAATGCACCATTGGGCCGAGAAGTAAAGCCCAATCGTCTTGCCTGTCAAGGAACCAACTGGCACCTACAAAGAGTTATCATTTTTTAATATCTATAACATTGTATTGTTTGGAAAGTTATATAGCTACATAGTGTGTTTCCTTATGGTAATCGTTAGTGATTATAAATTGACACAGAATCACTGGCATTAAGCCATGAAACGTGTACAATGGGTGAAACATGTGCATGCCAAAAATGAACTAACCTTCCAGATTTTTATGTAAAAACTCACGTACTCATACGTACTCATGTAGTCAAGTCTTCGCTCATACCCATAAAATAGTAATGCTAGTAAATTCTTGACGCACCTTCTTATTGTTTGCAGGAGACAGGAGAAAGTCTCTATCATGACAAACCAGCAAACTAGTTAACGTCTGGCTCTCTTGCTTTTTTCTCTCCTCTTCTTGCAGTTCCTCGAATCTTTCTTTAGTAAAGGGGAAAGCTTGGACTCCATAACGATAAATCAGTTCGACACCATCATTAAATGTAGCGATGTTTTCGTCTTTGTTGTTGCTAGGTTGCAAGATAACCAAACAAGGAATGCCTTCTACATCAAACCTTCGGTTCAACTCTTTTTTTGCCTCCAAATCAGAAAATGGAATCGCTAACCATGGCATGCCTGCGTTAAAAGTATTAAAGGCATCCAAATCTTCATCAGACGACACAAATACAATCTCAAATTCTGAACCACAGCTCTTAAGTTGTTCATAAGTATTTATCAAAAGGTGGTTGAAGCTTCGACATGGAGGATACCAATTTGCTGAAAAGTAAATACCGATCACCTTGCCTTCAAGCTCAGATACTTTTACCTGCATTAAAAATGAAAGTTTAAAAACAAACCATACATATCAACTTAGTAGTAACAGTGTTGAAAGTTTACACTTTTTCTTAACCTCTGCGCCCAACCCAAACGTAAACAATTGGTTGGGACATGGAGGAAGTAATAATTAAGATGGTGACTAGATTAGCAAAATAAAATTAAGATGGTGACTAGTGTACAACTAAGGGGGATATTATAAAAAAAGGGAAACCTTTTTTTTTTTTTTTTTTTTTTGAAAAAAAGGGGAAACCTTTTATTCACAAGTTTGGAAAGGATGGGGTACCTTAGCCACATAAGGGTCTATTGATTGTCATTTTGGTACAGTATCCTTTTAGCTGTTTAGCATTAAAATATACTAAGAATGAAGCCAGCTGTGGCAATAGACCTCTCAGAGTTGGCCAGATGTCATGTACGTTTGGTAGTACGTGTAAAGGAATTCCTTCAATTAATGGACCCCTTGTGATTGAGTGCAGGCTAACATAACTGTTACACACACATATATGGATCTGGCACGTGTTTGTTTCTACATAAATATCTTCTATATATCAAACCAAGATTGTGAACTAAAATTGTAAAAGTAAGAATAAGAATACATGCGACTAATCTAGTGAAACTATAATTTGTACAATATCTTCGTGTAGAAAGGAAGGTGATAGGAGAACTTGTAATATATCTAAATATATTTTGTGTCTTTATACTTTTGTTTGTCTATTCTGAGCAGTTTATTATTACTAAGCAAGTATTATCATCCTCAATTAGTTGATAAAGCAAACAACAAAATTACTTCATCTTTGTTAAGTTTCGATCCTATAAATTTAAATACTCACACACTCATGTCTTTCTTCCTCTTCGTCCAACGTTATACCTCTTCGTCGAACGTTACAGCTAACAATTCTACTTGTAGATCCACCAATAACCTTGTAGCTAGGCTCGAACATATGCCTATCGATTAATACCTACATGATATTAGCAGAAGTTGCGTAGAAAGGACTCGATTTCAAACCCTCACACAGTTTTCTAATATAATGTATTTGCCAAAATGGGAGGGGGTGTTAAAAATATTATATTAAAGTCAATGAAGTCTATTTCCTAACACTTTTGGGAGAGGTGGCAAATTAACAAGTTAATAAATAATGAGCAAAATCTTTTGGCCTAGATTACAAAGTTTTAATCTGGGAATACAGTAATCCAAAACACAATTTCCTTGTTTTATAGACAGATGATTCAGATGGCCTAACCTGCACATAAGCTTGCTAAGAAGAGGGACTAATAAACCATCATGTGATATGGAGTATAATTAAAGGTTGTACATAACAGGCAGGTCTTGTAAGTATGTCTTTTGTGCTGCTATAACTGATCTATCTACAGCTGAAATTTGTAGCTAAATTATTTGTTGGATAATGAGAGAGAGAGAGAGAGAGAGAGGAGACCTGAGTGCCGTCGGAAGAGAGCAAAAAATCACGATCTGGAGAAGCCAAGAGGGACAAATATTTTGACGAGTTGATGACAACTACTCCCTGAGGTTCATCTAATTTGGAAGTCTCGAGTCCATGCTGCTCATTCTTCTTCTCGTTCTTCATATCCTCTCTCTCTCTCTCTCTCAAAGTGACGACTATTCAAACAGATGATGAATAAACTCTAGTACGTCTATGAAGCATCATCATACTTATAATGTTCGCGGTTGTCCAAATGTTTTTTTATTCTCTTCCATTTATTCATTTTTTGTTATTTATATCTAGAAATATAATTCATCCTGACTTAAATTATTGGGGATATACAGTAAAAGAAAAATAAATTAATATATTTTCAAGTAAAAAGTGTAAGTTACTGTAATCGACCTCATAATTTTTACAGGAAATTAAAACAATTTGTACATAAATTTATATCAAGAGTGAAACGCTAAATCTCTCTCTCTCTCTCTGGAACAGTGAATCACACAACCAAAAGTGCCTCCCACCTCACATCAAACATCATCCTCTAATTTTTGGGACACGTAGCATTCGTCTCATCAACTCTCATGCCCAACACCAACTACTTATCCACTTTATTAGTACATTTATCTTCACCCTTTCTTACCCCGGTCTGCGCCATCCTCTATTTTGTTTGTTGATTCCTATCTCCAACTAAAATGATGCATTCTACTATTTTTCTTATTAACTGGGTTTGATACTTTGATTTGCCTCAAAAATTAGTTCAAAATTTTACTTTGGTTTAGAGAAAATTGATATTTTAGTTTTTAGAATAAGAATATTTTTATGATGGACATCTTAAAAATATTAGATAACTAACGGTATCTTCAATAATATTTTATAAAATTGTTTACTGAATATTGATTATGTAAAATTTGTTTAACAATTCAATGAAATTGTTTATTGCTGGGTGCTGTCAACCCAAGTACCACGTCGAGTAAATAAGAGATAGTTCTCTTGTATATAGAGCAGTTGATTAACTCCATTAGTATGAGGCCTTTTGGGAGTTACCCAAAAATAAATCCGTGCGGACTCGGCCCAAAGCGGACAATATCATACTATTATGTAGTTATGGCTCGTTTGCGGTCCAACAAGTGGTATCAGAGCCCATGGTTCAATAATTGGATCTTGGGGGCAACGGGTTGCGGTGTTACGATGTGCCTTCGGAGGCGATTGGAGATCTGTTGGGTTCTTTGTGTCGAAAGTCTTCCTGGAAGGTATTCAGGCGGCGGGTTTCGAGGGTGTGGCGGCGGTGCAAGATGTACACAGATTTATCACGGGTGCAAGTAGAGATGTTCAAAAAGCCTGAAGCCTGAAGCCCGGCCCGATCCGGCCCGAAAAAAAGCCCGAAAAGCCCGGCCCAAAAAAAGCCCGGCCCGGTTCGGCCCCGCCCGGAGGCCTAAAACGGGCTCCCTATTTTTCACAAAGCCCGGCCCGGCCCGAACCCCGAAAAGCCCGGTTAAAAGCCCGGATAAAGCCCGGCCCGAAGCCCGGTTAAAGCCCGGCCCGGATAAAGCCCGGTTAAAGCCCGAATAAAATTTTTATTTTATGAATGTAACTTATAATCTTCAATCAAATTAATTTTTTATTTTTTGAAAATTTGGGAATATCATTTAATTATATATATCTTGACATCCGTACGGTTAGATCGTCGAGAAATATTTTTAAAAATATAGAAACAATAATCTGGGATGAAGCACTAGTTACGAGTACTAGACAATATAGTGGTGTTCTATTAAGATCTTCAACCAAATTAATTTTTTATTTTTTGAAAATTTGGGAATATCATTTAATTAGATATATCTTGACATCCGTACGGTTAGATCGTCGAGAAATATTTTTAAATATATAGAAACAATAATCTGGGATGGAGCACTAGTTACGAGTACTAGACAATATAGTGGTGTTCTATTAAGATCTTCAACCAAATTAATTTTTTATTTTTTGAAAATTTGGGAATATCATTTAATTAGATATATCTTGACATCCGTACGGTTAGATCGTCGAGAAATATTTTTAAATATATATAAACAATAATCTGGGATGAAGCACTAGTTACGAGTACTAGACAATATAGTAGTGTTCTATTAAGATCTTCAACCAAATTAATTTTTTATTTTTTGAAAATTTGGGAATATCATTTAACTAGATATATCTTGACATCCGTACGGTTAGATCGTCGAGAAATATTTTTAAAAATATAGAAACAATAATCTGGGATGAAGCACTAGTTACGAGTACTAGACAATATAGTAGTGTTTAATTAAGATCTTCAACCAAATTAATTTTTTATTTTTTGAAAATTTGGGAATATCATTTAATTAGATATATCTTGACATCCGTACGGTTAGATCGTCGAGAAATATTTTTAAAAATATAGAAACAATAATCTGGGATGAAGCACTAGTTACGAGTACTAGACAATATAGTAGTGTTCTATTAAGATCTTCAACCAATTTAATTTTTTATTTTTTGAAAATTTAGGAATATTATTTAATTTGATATATATTGACATCCGTACGGTTAGATCCTCGAGAAATATTTTTAAATCATTTCTAATCATTTAAATAGAAATTTAATTTAATTAGCAAAAAATTAAAAAAAAAAAAAATCCGGGCCCGGATAAAGCCCGGCCCGGCCCGCGGGCTCAAAAGAGGCATGATATTTTTCCAAAAGCCCGGCCCGGCCTGGTTTTCAGAAAAGCCCGGCCCGGTTTTTTAAGGAAAAAGCCCGGGCTTTTTAGGGAAAAAACCCGGACTTTTTAGGGCCCGGTTAAAGCCTAGCCTTCCGGTCTTTTTGTGCATCTCTAGGTGCAAGATCACGAATTATGTGGTTCTTGGTTTGAGGGGAGGATTGTTGGGTGGTGTCAACCCAAGTACCACATCGAGGAGATAAGAGATAGTTCTCTTGTATATAGAGCAGCTGATTAACTCCATTAGTATGAGGTCTTTTGGGAGTCACTAGTACAGAAACGACCTATAGCATCGCACCTATAGCGTCGGTTGTTTGCATTAACCGACGCTATAGGTGTCCATTGAACCTATTGCGTCGGTTATTTGAAATAACCGACGCTATAGATATTCTGCCAGACCCTTTTGCGTCGGTTGTTTTCCCCAACCGACGCTATAGGTTCTACTTATTGCGTCGCCCGCTAAAATGTCGACGCTAATAAGACATTTTGCGTCGGTCAGCGTAAAACCGACGCTATATGGTTAGCCTATAGCGTCACCCATTGTAAAACCGACGCTATAGGTGTTTATTATTTTTTTTGCCAAAATCTTTAGAATATAAAATTTTAATAGTATCACATTTTATATCAAATAATTATCTTTTTTTCCAAAAATTAGTGTGATTATCCATTCAATTAAGCACAAAAAAGAATAAAAAATTTTAATAAAAAATTTCTTCACATCTTTTGAATTATAAATTTAAAAATAATAAATAATTTTTTTATAATATTAATTTAAATTCTGAATATAAATTTAATAATAATTATCATAATAATTTTATAACATATTATTATATATTAATATATAATAATAATTATTTTTACAAAACTATTTTTCTGAAAATAAAATAAATACTTTTTTTTATTTATAGTGTCGGTGTTTGTAATGCCGACGCAATAGATCAATTAACTTTTTTTAAAAAAATATTATTACACCAAACATTAATATTTGGGGATCTCACATTCTCACCTACAGCCTCGATTATTACTCTCTCTCTCGACTACTCTCTATCTCTCTACTCTCTACTCTTTACTCTCTGCAAATTGTTACACTCTCAAATTACTTCGACTGCTTCTCTACTATCTACTCTCTAATCTGCTCACCAAATTAGGGATTGGGAATTAGGGTTCTTTAGGGATTGGCTGCTGAATTAGGGAATTGGGAATTAGGGTTCGTTAGGGATTGCTGGGTTCATTACAAATTGGGTATTACAGGTATGTACAAGTTGTTGGAACAATCGATAGATACAAATAATGTTGTATGCTAAGCTGTAATGTAAGGTTCGATTGATACAATCGAACAATCTATAGTCATACTAGTGTTGGTGTTGTACATATTGGATTTTGATATAATTGTGTTGTACTTACTACTTAGTGTTAGTGTTAGTGTTCCTGTTCTAAGGGTGTTCCTGTACTTACTACGTATTACTACGTATTTGTTTAATTCTCTGTCTATTACTACATATTTGTTTAATTAATGACATTACTTTGTAATGCTTCATCTGTTATACTCAATTTGCTCTAAAAAGTTTGTTCAATTGGATTTACATGGAAGGTTATCTTGGAAGCTGCTATCTTAACAGCTGTGGTGGTAGTGAGTCTTACATTGTACACTTTCTGGGCAGCAAAGAGTGTTCCTGTTCTTTCTCTTAGGTTTGTTTATATAAATTTGTATGCTCAATTTCTGGTATTCAGTGGTCTTGTACTTTCTGGGACTTATTGTTGATTTAATGAGCTTGAATATTAAATGCAATGAAAAAAGTTCATCATTCCATCAATGGAAATTAAGAGAGATTACATGTATTTATACTTGTCTTTACTGTAACTAAGTCCCGACTAAACAGCTAAACAAAACTAAACAAAACTATACAAGGTGATCCAAATCTCTGTAATTCGATAAGAAGAGTCACCAATACTTTACTCTTCCTGATTTCGTCCAATCCCTCAGAGCATTCCAGAAGCAGTGCAAGCACTGCTAATGATACATCAGTTATACCTGCCTTGTCATCCATCAAGAGATCAATTAGCAACGGAATAGCCCCGGAAACCACAATACTAACCTTGTTTACATTATAAACTGCAAGGTTAAAAAGTGCTGTTGCAGCATCCTTTTTTCCAGCTGTAGTGCCATCTCCAAGGAGTTCCACCAAAGCAGGAATTGCTCTAGGATGTGTGCCAATGGTTACCTTGTAGTCGTCTACCATAGACAAGCTGAAGATTGCTG
This sequence comes from Kitagawia praeruptora, assembly GCA_037693485.1. Lineage (NCBI taxonomy): Eukaryota > Viridiplantae > Streptophyta > Magnoliopsida > Apiales > Apiaceae > Kitagawia > Kitagawia praeruptora. Next base: position 60,129,048 of record CM075344.1, read on the forward strand.
CTGCAGCATTTTCTCTTGCCTCCATTGTTCTCCCCGATTGAAGAACATGTATTATATTTTCAAGTGATCCAGCAGCCATAATTAATTGCTTGTTTTTGTCAGATATTGAAAGGTTTAGTAAAGCAGTGACCGCATCCCACTGGATTCTTGAGTCATGGGAGCCTAGTAGTGTGACCAGAAATTTCGTAGTGGCTTACAGACTTCTATTCCATTCTCCGAAAATTTCGTGTGTTTGCTAGCGTGCTTGGAATTACAAGCTTCGCACAAAACACTTGATCTTGCATTTAGAAGCCAAATTTTTTTTAATAATGTCTGATCTTGCATTTTTTTTTTGAAACACTTGATCTTGCATTTAGAAGCCAAATTTTGCATGAAAAGGAATAATATCTGATTTAATTATGATAATATCTGATTATCTTGATCTTTTATTTTATTCTTCACACCCAAAATTTTCTGGTTCCGCCAACTTAATTATGCTGTAAAACTGTATGTAATAATGGTCCTCAGATTATATCTTAATTAGTTGAACCATTTATAATAGTGATAATATGTTGGATGGTTTATAACAGTGATAATATGTTAGACGGTTTATAACCAGAGAATAGACTTGATCTGCAGACTTAAAGATTTGCATTAAATTTCTAACCTTCTTGGAGATATTCTCATAGCTGGCTTTACTAATGATCCAATTTATAATATTTTATAATCAGGTAGTAGGGGTGTTTGTTTCTAGATGGTTGTGTATCTAGCTAGGCGATTGATAGAATTGGGAATTTAGGAAAAAAATTCTGGTGTGGGAGCGTATTTCAGGGGTTGGTGTTTTTGTGGGAGCTTAATGGTTCAGTTTTTGCTGCTGGTGTATGCCCTGTTTTTACTGGTATAAAAAGAAACTTGAGCTATATATTTTCTACTGCAGTACTCTTCAAATGATCACTGGTTGTGTATCCGTTTCAAAAAAAATGATCACTTTCACAAGAAATCGATTTCTTCCCTAAAATGTGTAATTTCTTTTTGCCTTTTTTGCTAAATAGTATTTTGCGGTGTGAGCTTTTATTTATCAGACCTATTCTGTTATTTCTTTCACAGATTGGTCAAGCATGGAAAGCTTGTAGCAGAGGTCTCCAAATTGATTCTGGCAGGAAAGAAAGACTATATATAAAGCATCCAGTTGAACTTTGTAGTTAAGTAATGATATGTAAACTTGATAGGAATTTTTTTTAGTATTTTGAACATTAATGTACTTTTTAATTTCCAATTGTATACTTTAATTTAAATTTTATCTTAATCAAATTTCTGTTATAATTTATATTTTCTATTAGTTCAAGTTAAATTTGTGTTATAGTTGATGTGTGTTCAGGTTGAAAGTAAAGTAGGCTTAAAAAAAATAGATTTAAATAAAATATTGAAAAATCAGTTTTTTTAACTTATAGCGTCGGTTGTTTGACCAGCCGACGCTATAGAAACACATAAAAAGCGTCGGTTTTTTATAAGGGCGACGCTATAGATACTAATGAATTAATTTTTTTTAATACTTATAGCGTCGGTTGTTTACTGATGCGACGCTATAAATCCAAATTAAAAGCGTCGGTTGTTAAGAACACCGACGCAAAAAGTACCCCAAAAGCGTCGGTCTCGGGCCTTTTTGCAATGGCTAAAAGGTTTGTAGGAACGGCAATTTAACCGACGCTAAAGGTTTGTAGCAACGGCAATTTGACCGACGCTGTAGGTATAGACCTATTGCCACGCCTACATGTACTACGCCATTTAACCGACGCAATAGGTCAATTTGACCGTTGCAACAGGTCCAGTTTGTACTAGTGAGTTACCCAAAAACAAATCTGTGCGGGCTCGGCCCAAAGCGGACAATATCATACTATTATGGAGTTATGGCTTGTTTGTGGCCCAACATTTATATTAGTTAATTATATTTTAAAATAGTATGTTATTATTATTACTAGTCGATAACTCGTGCTAAGCACGGTTCGTGATCATTATCTTAAATTTTTATTTTCTGATTTTTTTTTTAATAAAATCATTTATTATATTCTTTCGATTAAATAGTTTAGTGACAATTACTTACTTCGATATTAATATTTAAAAAAAACATGTTTCAATTAACCATAATTTAATTATCAATAATATTTATAGGATCTGGATCAAGAGAGAAGCAAATACTAAAAGAGAACTGAAGAACCATTATTAGTTATTGGATTACTTCTAAATCAATATAATTGTCATCAAATACGAATTGTCTTTAAATTATACATCTTGTGTTTTTGGACAATTTTGCCCCTGATCTATATATAATAATATATACATATTATTATGAAATTTATATAAGAATTCTTAATTTCTCCGTTTAAGGAATCAGCAAGGAACATGATCCAATATTTATAATTTATTATAATATATGTTAACCATTATAAAAGTATACAGGTCATGTAATATAGGGTGAAGTGCCAAAATAGCATAATTTTGGTGAAAAATGCCCAAAATGCCACTTTCTAGGAAGTGTACCCCGCACTGGCACATACATAACGCAAGTACTGTCTGCATTACGGGTGTAACGCATGTCATACATGCATTACGCGTGTATTTTTTTTCCATCCAGTACTTTTCAGAGGGCATAACGCAAATAACACTTGTGTTTTGACAGTAACGCAAGTGCGTGATGCGTTATGGGATAATGCATCACGCACTTGCGTTACTGTCAAAATGCAAGTGTTGTTTGCGTTTCTATTGTTTTTTCAGTTGAGAGGTGTGAAACCAACACGAGTAATGATGTCTGACATGCGTTACCCCCTAACACAAGTCTAGTATTCGTCATGTATGTGCCCCTACGGGGCCTCCTCTAGAAAGTGCTATTTTGGACACTTGACCCCAATTTTGTGTAATTTTGGGCATTTTCTCTGTAATATAAGAGTAGCTATATTATTAATTGCATTTATTAATAATCTATTATATACACTTTTTAAATATTAATTAATGGAGTCTGAAGTTGTATACAATACTATGTTCTCGACTTTTATTTTGATTGTTAGTTTAAAAACTCGTAGTATAAAATTTCACTATTAAATTAAATTAATATTTAATAATATTATTTTAATTAATTGAATTTATATAACTTCATTAATTAATGGAGTCCTAAGTTGTATATAATACTATATTCTCGATTTTTAGTTAATAGACTCCTACTATCTAACTTCGCCAATAAATTAAATTAATATATAATATTTTAAAATTAATTAATTAAACTAATTTAATATTTAATGGCATACCGCGATATGCATAGCATATCATTAAGAGGGGATTCTAATTTTAGTAAAGAGTATAGATTTCAACACCTTCTTCATAATTTATGTGAATTTTTAGATAAAGGATTGTTATGATTAGAGATGCTCTATCTCTCAAATACGACTTCTTGATTTATTTGCAGCTACCAGTTTTAGGAGAAGGTTTTAATCATGTAAAACTAAAATATTTGTTTAAATGTATTAATTATCAAAGTAAAATTCTTAAATCATATTATATTATATCCTATTATATAATTATATCCTATATATAATTAGCGTAATGGAGTTTGGGTGGTCGTCTGGTCGTCAGGTCAAAAAGAGAAAGAGTAAGACACTATATCGTTGGAGTCTGCAAGACTTATCAGTAATCTTAATCTTCACCAAAATAATAAACAAATATACATATTGTAAATAAATAATGTATTCATAGAAATGCAATCTATAATTATAAAAATGCAATATATAAAAAAACATAAACAAAAATGCAATCTACAAAAAACATAATAAAATATAAATTGTTTTATTGATATTTTAAAATTGTGAAGATACATATTGTCAATAAATAGTGTAACTAAAAAATGCAATCTATAACTATAAAAATGCAATCTATAAAAAAAATATAAATTTAAAAAATATAGAAAAATGTAAATTGTTTTATTGATATTTTAAAATTGTGAAGATACATATTGTCAATAAATAATGTATCTATAAAAATACAAACAAAAAAAATATAAACAAATATAATTTTTTTTATTCGATTTGTAACTAAATATAATTTATTTTTCAAAATAAATTAGTAGACAAATTATTTTTATAAGAAAATTTATTTGAATCACTACCATAAAAAAAACATGAAAAACTATAACTTTTTTTATTAGATTTGTAACTAAATATAATTTGTGACATTCTATATAAAATATAATTTATGAAAATGTTTATTTTCATAGTTAAATTAAAGTAGAATAATCGTTAAAAAATGTAAATAGTAAATTCAAGATTCTTAACAAAAATTACGGGAGAGAAAGATTTTCACAAAAAAATCTAAACCAACATAAAAAATCCTAATATAGTATACATAAAAAAAATCTAAACCAACATAAAAGAAACACAAATATATAAAGGAAAAAAGATATCAATTATATCACATCTTATCTAATATGAAAAAACAAAATATATATGAAATAATCACAAAAAGAAATTTCCTAAATGTCAAAATATGATTTACATTAAAACCAACAAACACCCCTTAAAAAAAATTATTTCAAAAAAAATGAAAAAAGATATACTTAAAAATTTAATAACAAACAAAATTCTAAAAATTTTACTAAAAATACCGAACACCAAAAAAATCAAATATTTAATTTACAAAGATTATAGATTCTATATTACAAGAAAACAAATACAGAAAATCAACAAAAAACCTAAAAAAAAAACATAGTTATTAACTAAAAATATATCTCAATAAAACCCCTAAACTAATTTAATAACTTAAAAATTACAAAAACATTTCGTTAACCGAGAAAAAAATGAAAACTAACAAAAAACCAAAACAACTTCAATAATTATTATTATAAATTCACATAAATTTTTTGTTTTTGCAAAATAAGTTTACAAATATTTAAATAAATATATATATATATTCAAAAAAAGCAAATAATAATAATAATAAAAGCAACCCGTGCATCGCACGGGTTTAAAGCTAGTAAAAATAAGAGTGATAATAAGCAAGTACTACCATAAATCAAGAGGTCGACTCTCACTAACAACATAACTAAATTTAATATTTATAACTCTAAATATACAAATAAAACATATGATAAAATTCACTTTTCAAAACTCGTTAATCATCTATTAAATTTGATATTAGTACACGCCAAAATTTTAGTTTACAATATAGCATTGAAAAATTGCGAGTACATAAACACGAAGCAGCCATCATCTCTTCTATAGAAAACTATTACGTTCTGGCTTTCGGGAAACAATCCAAAATAAAATATACGACAAAATTTACTTTTCAAAACTTATTAATCATCTATTAAATTTAATATTATAAAATCATTAATCATCTATTAAATTTGATATTAGTACACGCCAAAAATTTAATTTACAAGATAGCATTGAAAAATTGCGAGTACATAAGCACATAACAACCCTCATCTCTTTTGTAGAAAATTACTACGCCCTGACTTTCGGAAAACAATCAAAATCAAACCCGACTTTTTTACTAAATAGTTCTGGTTCAAAACAAAAATTCATGTTTGTCTTCTGTACTTCATATGTGCATATAATTTACCTTAATATTGAAAAAAAAATCAGATAATAATAAGATGTAACAAAAACAAAAACAAAAAACAATTTATTACTAGTTACATATATAATTTTTTTATAAAATCTATACTATCTATATTATCATATAATAAGCAAAATGAGATATATTTTGTAGTTTGGTTTTAGTTATCCCTTTCAATCTTTCATTCACAACTATTATATCGGTAGCTCAAATATATGATGATCGACGAATGCAATATTAAAAGTTATTATATATAAAGGTCTAAGATTCGAATCCCGTCGACAACATTTTAATTTAAAATTAATATTAAAAGATGCTACATATAAAGGTTGAATATTCGATTCCCGCTAACAACATATTAATTTATATTTAATACTAAAAGTTGTTATGTACAATAAAGGTGAAATATTTATAATATTATGTAACTATAAGTAAATTAAAAAATAATAAAAATAATCTGTGTTTTGCACTGGCTATAAGCTAGTATTATATTCAAATCATATGTTATGTTCAACAAAAACAAAGAATTATTTTTCTAAACTATATTTAGCATAACAAATAATAGTATTGGTTAGGACTAAAATTGAAATAACATAATTTCTTATTAAAAGAAATTGCAAAATGAATATTTTTTCTGAAATGTTCATTCCAGATATAAAATAAATAGAGCAGTAGTGATTGTAAATGATGTTTATGACCAAAATATAATTTCTTTTTCTGCATTTCATGAGGAGGATCAAATTTTATTTCTAACAATAACATATTGTGTGAAAAAATTATGGTATTCATGTATGTTTTTATTCCTTCACGAGCTTGCAAGTTTTGTGGATTCCTTGATGAAAGATAAGTCGAATTACTTCGTGTTGTTACGATATACTGTATTGATTTAAGATTAGTATAAGGGTTTGTTTGGGAAATTTTATTTTTTAGAAATAGGTTATTTATTCTATAAAAAATTTAAAAAATATATACTTTTTTCTGAAATAAGTAACTTATTTTTGCAAGATAACGAATATTAAACTCCCATACACATTTTTCTCTAAAAAAAGTATATAAATACAAAAAAAATTCCGAAATAAGTAACTTATAAATTCATCTTAAGATTTGCCAAACCGGCACTAAATGTGATGTATTTCATCTCATTTCTTTAAAAAAAAAATTGAGATGTTTTTCTCAATTCTTTACATTTCAGAACTTATCTAAAATAGTAAAATTGTACTCCCTCTGTGCCTTAATGATCTTCTAGTTTTGACTTTTGGTACTGTTCATTATAAGCGATTGACTACTAATTTACGCAAAATTTATAAGATAAAATATAGTCATAAGTGATTTTACTTGATTCGTATTTGTAAGTACTTTAATACAGTTAAATTTTTATATTTAATACTAATACCAAATTAAAGATTTTAACGATCAAAAGTATGCATTGGCAAACGTGTCCAAGTGAAACAGAAAATGTTTTATGGAACGGAAGTATAATATAAAAAATAACTACATTCATTACTTTACTCCATTAAACTAATTTTATTACATAAAATATTAAAATATTGATCGGTCCTACACTTTACTCACTTCAATTTAATTTGTTAAACCTATGTGATATTCTATTAAACTAGAAAATATATATTTTAATCTAATTAATCATTATGGTGATACAGTATACAAATCTAATTAATACAGTATACAAATTTTGTTGCAACTAATTTATTGAAAAGCGTCAGATTTGGAAAACAAGCGGGAGTGATGCGATAGACTTTAAGTACGGAGTAATAATTAGCTCAGAGGCGGTCTGGTGCATCCGTATGTTTTTTATTGTTTCTTCAATATATGGTGCCAGAGCCGTTGAATCAACGATTCAACGGTTCTGATTTAAAAAGAAAATCGTATCGTATTGCAGAAACTTTTCGCGATACGGAGAAATTACCAAAATGCCCCATATTTTCACATAAAAAATCTACTGTTCACCGTATCGCAGAAAGTTTCTGCGGTACATAAACAGTGGGGGCATTTTAGTAATTTTTCCGTATCTCGAAAAGTTTTTGCGGTACGATACATTTTTTTTTTAAAAATCAAAACCGTTAGATTTAAAACCTTGTGTTGTTCACTTGTTCCCCTTAGCTCACAAGCCTCACATGCTTGACGAAAAATCAATCGACACAATTGTGCCACGAGTAATACGGACGACGGTGAAGATTGTAGTGTGACCCTTTCATTTAAAAACTTACAGTATTAGGCAAGAAAGGGAGCGTGTGGAATTGTAACACCCCTTAAATGTATGAAAAATTGAAAAGAGCCAGCAAACAATAAAGGAGGACACCTGCCTCGCTCCATTTCGTTTATTCACATGCCTTTCGACATCTAGCCCTGCCTTGTACTCATGTTTGTAAAAATTGGTAATTAATATAAATTGATTGAGTTATTGATTTAAAATTAATTGGGTAATTGGGAATTAATCGGAGTATTAATCAGATATTATAAATATTAGTTTAATTTACAATTAAACATATAATTTTAAATAAATTCACAGAATTAATAAGATTTCAAAAATCGAATCGATTGATTACCTTACAAAGAATTAATCGACTGAATCGGGAATTTTTAGAACCATGTTGTAGAGGTCGTTTGGGAAGGCTTAAAATAAGTTACTTTTGACTTAATGGATGTGTTTTTAACTTAAAGGAGAAAGTAAAGTTGTTTACATTAAGTTGAATGAATGTGTTTGGGTAATTTTACTTAAAGTTAAATGGGGATTTAATAAAATTGACTTAAAGTGAAATTTGACTTTTAAAAAATTTTAAATTCATAATATTTAAACTTTACAAGAATCAAGAAAAAAAAAACTCAATAAATCATAAGTCATAAGTACCTAAATGGAACTTATGACTTAAAACAATTTTTTAACTTAAAACCACGTTACCCAAACGAACTTAAAACGACTTACCAAATGGGCTTTTAATAAGTTGTTGCCAAACGGCCTGGTACTTAAATTTCTATGCTATTTACTTCTTTCTTTTCCGGAAATTATGAGGACTTCCGCTCCATCGTTGCGTACGAGGTTCCTGGTCTTGACACAACTTACTCATCCTACGGCATGTAACAAGCCATGTGCCTCCTTGTTTTGAATTTTATTCTGTCCATCTTCCTCCTGTCGAATTAAACATCTTTATCATCTTCAGGTTGATCAATGATCATCTTTGAGTACGCAGCTAGGCCGTCGGTCATAGTCGTTATTTCTCTTGACTTACGTTAGATGTATCAAAGAATTTCTACCTGACACTGTATTAAACTTTTCTACAATATCATCTTAAATTAAATTTGGACCATAGATTAATCTAATCCAATGGCCCCGCTAGGGGCACCACATACAAATCGAATACACCCTCACACACACAATCCCACCTAATTTCCTCCATTTTTAATTTGATTTTTTCCGTCAATTAGTAATTTTTTTTTGAAATCTGACTTCACTGTATTTTTCTCCATCTCTCAACGATCAGTTTGCATATCATATATGCAACAAAATCGTGATTTTAATGTGACACTGTAGAAAAATTTCCTACAGTGTCAGGTAGAAATTCTTTACCCTTGATGATATTTCAATTTGAAATGTTTTACTCCCTCCGTCCCTCTCAATTCTTTACGTTTACGGACCAGTTTCCGGCACGGATTTTAAAATGCATTTTAAGGATAGTTCTATAACTTATTTTTGATATTTTCTTTTTTTTGTATAAAAATAGAACAATCCTATTTTTATACAAAAAAAGAAAATATCAAAAATAAGTTATAGAACTATCCTTAAAATGCGTGTCAGGCACACACTTTTTTATGTAAAGAAATGGGTGGGACAGAGGGAGTAGTTAGTAAAAATACAGTAAATATAAGAGGATTCATTATATTTAATTGATTAATATTAAATGAAATAATGGCACGTATCATTTTATAGTTATCTTAATTATGTAATTCTAGCATTGTTTTTCTCAAAATTTTGTAAGCCCAGCCTCTAAAATTACTGATATAAATTATAATATGTAATTAAACATTTCTTTTCTTTTTTTCTCGACACAGCAATGAAATACATCTAATGTACATGTTGATTACAGGAAGTTACTACGGAGTAATAAATTATAGATTTATATTTGTATCACAAATAACTAGTGTTGCAGATTTCGGAAATCGGAACTATTCGGTTGAGGTACCGATTTACGATTTATTGGGTGATTCGGTTGAAAAATCGGCGATTTATCGGCGATTTTCGCAAAATCGGCCAAATCGATTCCAAAATTTTGAACGATTTTTGAGCGATTTATCGGTGATTTTTCAAAAATCGGCCAATTTTTATAACAGAGCAAACAACACATAATTTATACTACATGTTATCACGAACACGAAAAAATAATTTATGCGGTATTTTTTATTGCAAACAAAAAAAATGATAATTACAATTTCTAAAACATAAAATCGTGACAATTGATTAGATTGTTTGCGACATCCCCTTGAGAGAATGCATAATTAAATTATCGAACAACATAATGTCAAGGCTTTGTTAGACCCCTTCTCCTTCATTATTATGCTCTCTCAACTGTTTTCAACAAAGAGTCTTGTTTGACTAAACTTAAAATTATTATTTATGATTTAAAATTGTTTAAAATTATAAGTAAAAATTTTAAGTCAATATATGTTTGGGTAATTTTACATTATGAGTGACTTATGAATTATTGAAAACGTAAACATAAAAATAAAATTTGACAAATTATCTATTTCAATGATGATATTAACTTTAATCAAATAAAATAAGTCATTCAAAAAAATACCTCATACCAACTTTTGACTTAAGCTACTTTTTTAATTTAAGTCAATTTTTGACTTATTACACAAATATACATTTTTTAACTAAAAATAAAAAATGATTTAAGCCCTGCTTAAAGCCCGTTGCGAAACAGGCTCAAAAGTCTAAATTAGCTACAAGAAAAACTGGTGTACATTAGAAACGTAAAATTTGTTGTATTTTTATGTAATGTGTATATTAAAAGATAAGAAAATTTAGAAATTGTAAAGGTGTTCCAGCAAATATTGAGAACAAGCTCTTGTATCTTTGTGTGCTTATTCCATGAGAATTGCTTCTCTATTTATAGGCTACTTCAACAAATCTTCCACCCCTTTACATTGTAACTGCCCCATAATTTATTTCATATATTCATTATAAAATATGTAACTCCTATTTCATGAGATATGTAACTCCCAATATAAACTTTGAAACCCCCACATTTAATGTCCCTAACCCCAATTTAACTTACATATTTATTATCCACATAAACAATATTTGTAATTTTCAAATACATAAATAATGTATTTTATTCAATTTCTTTTATTTTATATTTGACAAAAATAAGTCAAATATAACATCTCCCACTTGACTTATTTTGACAAATATATTTTGTCACTCCCACTTTTTCGAGAGTGTATAACAATCCGTATTGAATGACTCAAAAAATTTCAAACTAACATGTTTGACAAATACAGTTCTCATTAACTCCAATCTTTTATAGAGTCTTCATATTTCCAACTCCAATCAAACTAACTTGTTTGATAAACATTTTCTTTTAACTCCCACTTTTCGTAATATCACACATTTTCACTTTCACTTCGTGCATTGCAACACATTCATGTCTCATATAATCTTTCCAACTTCAGTTCCACATTATTAATTAAATGTGTATCCTGAAGTTGAATTCTCAATTAATAAGATCACCTTCGATACATATATCGCAATAAATAATAATTTCAGGCACGTCTGCCTAATTCACAAAAAAAAAACTTTTTAAGTACGTACATGATCATGATCCTCTTTATAGCCATCCACTAGGCCCAAGCAAAATTGCTTCACAATCCTCTTACAAAACTAACTAAAAATGTCAAGTCAAGTCAATCGATTATACAACATAAAATACATCAAACTTCCGACTACTTGCGCATAATACATTCAATGATTCATTTTCTACATTAATCGATTTCCCATTACCAATAGTGTTGGCATCGGACTGCAATTCTGCATCCTAAAACAATTAACCATTATACACACTTCTTAATTCAAATTCAATGTTCCTTTTTATTCCTCACAAACCGGATTCTTGGAACACATGAAATTTCCCAAATATCTTTCATCACAAATTTTTAAATGAGATCCCACAATTTAACATTTTCATCTCATTTTTCGCTAACAACTTATCTTCAAGATATTCGATATAATCGTAAACGAACTCCCACTTTCAAAAAATTACTAACACAACTTTCTAATTCTTTATCAATATAAAATTCCCAATTTTTCCTTAAAAATTTTCTTCACCGATCGTGCCTCAAATTTATAAACACACCAACAAATTTATTTCTTTTCAAAATTCATTTAGAACCAGCGAATTTTCTATATTACGGTGGATCTTACAACTCCGACTTTTATTTCATTTCCATGAACTAAAATTCTTTCGATTTCATTTCAAAAATTCTAATTTTATACTCACCATTCTGAGTGTCACAAAGAAAAACATCTTTTCCTTTTTACTCTTTGTTCTATGAGTCACTATAATTTCTTCTATAACAGTGTCATCTTTTTCAAAAACGATTCGAAATTACCTTAATACCACGTGTAACAACGGGTTCCAAACAAACAAATTATTTTAAACAAGAACACACATTTTCTAGTTCACTAGATGAATCAACTTAACCACACCTTGCTGAAGTCATTTTTCAAAATACATTTAGAGTTCTTTAACTCCTTAGTCCAACAAAACCATCAAACTCTTATTTATTAAATTCTGGGCACTTGCTCCAATTTTCTTGTAAATTAAATAATTAACTTATTTTAAAATTTCTCTTTTCATTTCTATATACTCTATATTCCGAGTATCATAAAAATATTTCTTACAAAATGTTATCTTTTAAACTGATAAATTTTCTGATTGTCTCCACAGTCTATATTCTCATTTTTTTTTATTTTTTTTGCTCAGCTTAATAAAATATTAAACACAATTATCTCCATACATTTTCTTTTCCGATCCCCTTTCTAAGAGCCATAAAAATTTTCTCAAACAAAACATCGTTTAATTTAACGATAAATTTTAAATTGTGCATAAACAATTTATTTCTTATTTACCGGTTCCAATATAATTTGAGACATTCAATTTGTCAAAACAATTCAGTTTCCATTTTTTAGCTCCAAATAACATAATTTGGTGTCATTCAATTTCCAAAAACAACTAATTCGAATAGAAGTAAAATGTATATATTCCCAATATAAATCTTCTCACAAGATTTGTAAACAAAAAAACACATCACTAAATTTATTACGGAGGAGGAAAAAAATACACATGTAAACAAATAATTATTATGAACAAAAACAAATATTTTAAATTAATTCATCCAACATGGGATCAAAAATAAAATGGTATTAGAATATGCAACACACAATTAATAGCATGTATTAGGCACTAAATGACAAATCCAGGACTAATGGTCTAATATTAACAATTAAAACAAGTCAATTGGACAACCTAGAAACCAAAAAAAAAAATTACTATCAAAAGGCCTAACAAACATGTCAATACAACATGTATTGATATAAAAGTCACTAATCAAGGAGCACAAGTAAGTTTATAGTGGGATCAAAACAGTCAATACGATATTGAACACAAAAAAAACATATATTTAGTGAACCAAGTATGCAATGGATAAAGGACTAAATATATACACTATGCAACAAAACAATTAAATTGAACGAACATGAAGAGTACAAAACAAATAATAGGCCACGTAAAAAAATATATCATGCTAGGCAGACAAGCCAAGAAAGAAATGAAGCAAAAGATATAACCACATGAATTCTAATATAAGGACTATAATAACAGAGGCTGAGATACAAAAGTCTGGTGGAGCGCCAGCAGAAGCAAAACCAGAGATATTCATCGGCAACTGGAAAAAAATATTGCAACGGTCCAAAATCTCCTTACACTACGCCATAGATGGCTTTAGACAACACTTTTGCAAGGTGTTGCCGTCTGAAAAAGTGATGTCGTAGCTATTTTCTTCCTTACCTATTACAACACCAAGTATTTGTGTTAGCTTAGATATGAAAAGTGTTGGCGTAGGTGTTTTATAATATATTACACTATCATGTATTTATTTTTCTTTTTTTATTTTATATTATAATGTTGATTGGGCAGTGCTGACTGTACGACGACGAGGCAGTGGGCCCACATTATTGACTCGACTTTGCTAACGTGGCGTGCTAGAGTGGCAGTGGACCCTACTAGGGATGGCAATCGGGTCGGTCGAAACGGGTTTGGCCAAATCCAAACCCGAACCCGAACCCTCTTGCCAAACCCGAACCCGAACCCGAACCCGAACCCGAACCCGGAAAAACCCGAAATACTAAAACCAAACCCGAACCCATCGGTTTCAATCGGGTTCGGGTTTTACCGAAACCCGGAAACACCACAGCCACCGGCCCACCGACACTCTATTTATTCTTCCCGTTGCGGCACTACCTCCCTTCTGTCTTCCCGTTGTCTCCTCTCTCACTCTCCCCCGCCTTCTCTTCTCCGACGCCACCACCACCCACTGCTTTCTTTCTCGTCTCCATTCTCTATTTTTCTCTCAGTCTCTCTCCCTCGTCGACTCTCTCCTTCTGGTCACTGGCAAACCCGCCACCGTTGGGCTCCGCCCCTTCATACATCCATCAAAATCGTTAATCAAAAGCCCTTTGTCTAATTAATTATTTGATTCCCCCGGCCGAAACCACTCTCCCCGATTTATTTCTCTACTGCATATACGTGAGAAAATGATTAGTTAAAGTATAGAAGAGTGGTGGAGGAAAATGAGAGAGATACAGGGGAGGGGATACGCGAGAGAGAAGAGGGGGGTGGTGTTGCGCGTGAAAAAAAAAAGTGGGTATAGTTGATTAGGAAACAATAATAGTAAAGTAAAATATTAGTTAAAGTATTACTAATATAAATATATTATATTATTTATATTTAATTCGGGTTTTCGGATCGGGTTCGGATTCGATCGGGTTTGAAACGGGTTTCGGGTTTTCGGGTCGGGTTCGGTACGGTAAGGTCAAAACCCAAACCCGACCCGGAAATAGTTCGGGTTTAAAAAATAAACCCAAACCCAAATCTAAATATTCGGGTTCGGTAAGATCCAATCGGATCGGTATGGATCGGGTATCCATCGGGTCGGTAAAAATTGCCATCCCTAGGCCCTACCATGCTGTTGTGGTAGGTGGGCCTCACCCCTGCTGACGTGGGAGGTGGGGGGCCCACCCATGCTGACGTGCCATGTTGACGTGGCATACTGATGTGGCAGGTGGGACCCACCTTACTAACGTGGCATGCTGACGTGATAGCTGATGTTGTAGTGGGTCCCGCCCTTTACTGATGTGGCAGCTGATGTGGTAGTGGGGTCCGCAAGACTAATTTTTTATTTTTTTTTAAAATTAAAAATAATTCACACAATAAATAACATTTTACATAAAAGTGATAAAAAAAATTTAAAAAATGATTTATTTATTTTTTTGGAATTTGAATTGGAGTGAATGGTATTTTTTGAAAATAATATATTTTTTCAATAATTTTGAAATTAATAAATTTAAAACTTTTGCGTTTTTTAATTAAGAAATTGTATATATATATATATATCAAAACTAATTTACAATAAATAACCATTCACATAAAGTAAAAAAATATGAAATAAATTTATTTATTACATCAAAAATATTAAATTAAAAAAAAATATAACCACCGTACCCCTCCCTTTTCTCCCCACCCTTAACCAAACTTTTCACTTTAATTCAATTTTCCCCCCTTAATATATATTCCCCTCCCGCTCTATCCTTTCCCCGAATTAAAAATAATAAAAAACAAAAACAAAAACAAAATATCAAAACAAAACATACAATCTCTCCCGTTTCTTCCCCAAAACACTCTCTCCCGTTTCTTCCCCTTTCAAACCCTAGAAGTTAATCGTTGCTCAAACCAAATCCTAGAAGTTCATTTTGTTCAATTACACCTTCAATCTCGGATTACACCTTTCAATTTATTCATGTTACACTTTTCTTTCTTTCTTTGTTTTATTGTTCGATTTACTCATTTGTTTTATTTTTCTTCAACAGCTTCAATTCGAGCTTAAAGAGGTGGAGTTTGTTCGAGCTTGGAGATTGGAGCGTGGAGTTTGAGCTTAATTAGGTATTAATATATCTCTCTCTCTCTCTCTCTCTCTCTCCCTCTCTTTCTCTCTCTGTCTCACTTTCCGATTCCATCCCCTGCTTGTCGATTTGTGACTTCTTCAATTAGCTCGTATGGTGTAGACATTCATATTCTAGAAGATGGTGGTATTGTATCAATTGGTGTTCCCGAAAACATAACTAAAGATGTTGCTGGGAATGGAAACCTAGCATCTAATATATTACAAGTGAAACACTTTAAGGACAAAATATTTTACTTCTTATACATTTTCTTTAAATCTCACATTCATCCAGCTCGAAATTTGTTGACTTGGGAATTTTGAAACATGTACAACCAAGGAATAAGTATGCAGATGTTGCTACTTCATTATATGGTTTGCCACTTTCTCCGACAGAATACAAATCATTTTTTGAGGTCAGTCACCCTCTTCATACTAAGATATTTCCTTTCTCCATGTATGTTCATTTTTGGCTGATGGTGAAATCTGAACGCAGAGCCAAAATATTCCAGATGCTGAATATATTTCAAGTGCAAATGACTTCGATGGGTGAGTTTTTGTGTAATTTTTATCTCATTGACATACTTCTAATAATCTGCGATGTGGTTTGTGTAGTAAATTTACAGTATAAATGTCTTTTCAAAGCAATATTACTTGTTGCATTATAGTTGGATCATGGATGACAATCTAAAGGGCGCAACTGTTCTATAAGTCCTAAATAATATCAAATACGTTATATAGCTACTTCTGTAAGAAGAATGAAATAAATGCAAGTATAATGAACAACTCATATAGGAGTGTTTCATTTAAACATTTTAGCATGTAGGCCTGTAATCTTTTCTGTACTATTAGTCTATTACTACTACTTTGTATAAATCATTAATGCGCTGATTATTGATTATTTAAAGTTATACTGGTCTGATTAATTATGTAACTATTTCTTTCTTACCTAACCTTATAACATCACTTTCCTCTCTTTCTGATAATAAATCTGTAGTGCAAGAACTTACGTACCACGTAAAAAGATTTTTGGAGCCTTTAACTTAAATTTTATGGACTAGTGACGACAAGACTTCCTTTGAAAGAAGTTGTCTACTTAAATACTTAGTTGAGTCATTGAGTCTGTTGATCACATTGAAATTTTGTTGTCCAGTGCTTAAGATGACAACTTGACAAGTATGATGGAGTTTAATGTGCTTTTAAGTTTTAAATGCATTGCTAAACACATTTTTTTTAATAATATATATTAAGCAGTGATGATGACGAGTTTTATGACAGGGCGAAGAAGAAGAGGCCTAAGAAGGGATCTGAAAACCATTCAGTTGAAACTGCTGACTCGCTTCTTGATAAGAAAGATGTTATAGTTAAAGAGATGGAAGATAAAAATAAGTTGCTACAAGATGAGAAGGGGAAGGCAGTGCAGGGGAATGAAGCTATAGCTGAGGCTGAACCTGAGGATGGAGATGCATTAGATGCTTACATGTCTGGGCTATCTTCCCAACTAGGTTAGAAATCTGCCAAAGAGTTTCTCATTGTTCCTTGATTCTTATGCTGTCATGTACTTTTATTTTTCTTGGACCTACTTGATTCTTCTGGAATGTACCAATACTCAAAACTCTCTTAAATATCCATTAGTAACTGTGTGAGTAGCAGAATTCTTTGAGACTACTGTTTTCAATGAAAAGAGTGAGCATTGTAAGCCGAGATGGAAGGAAACTTACTTAATTTGTCCAAGTAATCTAATTGTCTTATTTAGCTATAAATAGAATTAATAGATTTTACTGTAAGTAAAGCTAGTGAGAAAATTTGAGTTTGCTACCTTGTTTGCCATTGTTACTTAGTTAAATTTGAACCAAAGATTAAAACTAAAGATAGACTTTGTTGGTTTTACAAATATGAAACAGAAGATAAATATGTATTATAGACCATGTCTCGACACATATAAACTATAAAGTATATCCTTTGTAGCCTAATTAGCTCACCTCGAGTAGATCCTGCTACCCCTAAACTCTAAAGTGAGGTGTTTCAGGTCGGTCTTCTTTTTTACTGAGATGAAGTCTTTCGTATATTACTAATATAGTGGAAGTTGTATCAGTATGCAGTGGTCTAGTTACGTGGTGCAGATTCAGTTATTTTTTTAAGATGCTTCTTCTTCGCGTGATTAGTTGTGCATCTTCTTGTCATAGTATGGGATAGTCTGTAGTCCATTATCGTATATTATAGGGAAAGCATTTTATGAATATTGACATTGTGCACCTTTAGCAAATATTTGTTTTACTTATCATATTAAGTTTCATGAAACAGGGAGCATGCTATAACTCTGATCTTGTTATCCGAACTTGAACATAACTTAATCTGATTGCTATAGAAAATCAGAGTAAAAAAGTGAGTTGCTATAACTTACTCTAATTTTTTACTCTGATTGCTATAACAAATGTTAAATTTCTTTTTACTAACTATATAATTTATTCAATGCAGCATGTTGATGAGGTTCAAGGGATTGTGGAATTCATACATGCAGCCAGGAGACTAAAATCAGCTGGTGGTAGCTGGAGAAAGTGAGTCAAGTGATAGAATCAGATGCGGGACTAGTTTGTCGTTATCTAGTGGAATTTCTTTTTAGTCGTTATGTACTTAAGTAGTTTGTCGAATATTGTGTTTGGTTGTACTTTCCTAGTTGGTTGATGATCGTAGTTAATTTGAGTTGGTTGTGATTGTAGTGAATATGGATTATGTAGTATGGATTATTATGATTGTACTTTCCAAGTTGGTTGTGTTGATTTGGTTATTAAGGGAATTAATATTTTCATATTACTATTTTTTTTTAAAAATTAGAAAAGTGTTGCCATTGAGGCTATAAAATGTTGCAAAGACTTAGGTGGGTCCCACCCGTGTTACCATATGTCAGTGGGTCCCACCTGTTAGTGGGCCCCACCTGTCAGTGGGCCTCGCCACGTGTCATTGGGGTCCAGCCACGTGTCAGTGGGTCCAGCCACGTGTCAATGGGTCCAGCCACGTGTCAGTGGCCATTTACACCAAATGTATATCCTACGGCAACACATTTTATCATGTTGCTGTAGGTGTAAAAGTGTTGCTATTGACCCTACGCCAACATCGAAAAAGCTAACACCCGAAAAATGTTGCCGTAGATATTTTTTAGGCTACGGTAACAGTTTTTGGGCCTTTGGCAACAATTTTGAAGTGTTGCCGAAGGCCATCTATAGCGTAGTGTTAGCTCTGATACCAATGTTGTATTTTTATGTAATGTATATATTAAAAGATAAAAAAAATAGAAATTGTAAAGGGGTTCCAGCAAATATTGAGAACAAGCTCTTGTATCTTTGTATGCTTATTCCATGAGAATTGCTTCTCTATTAATAGGTTACTTCAACAAATCTTCCACCCCTTTACATTGTAACTGCCCCATAATTTATTTCATATATTCATTATAAAATATGTAACTCCTATTTCATGAGATATGTAACTCCCAATATAAACTTTGAAACCCCCACATTTAATGTCCCTAACCCCAATTTAACTTACATATTTATTATCCACATAAACAATATTTGTAACTTTCAAATACATAAATAATGTATTCTATTCAATTTCTTTTATTTTATATTTGACAAAAATAAGTCAAATATAACAAAATTAAATATATCCATTGTTATGTGGGGTGTTTGGTGGGCTCGTAATAAACGGGTGTGGGAGAATAAGGTGTTGTCAATCGAAACTGCCAGGATTTGGAGTTCAAAACAAATTGCAGAATGGAGGGAGGCTCAGAAGAGAAAGTTGGACACATTACGTAGCTTGAGGAAGAACTCTGTTCAACATCCTAAGAAATGGAATGCCCTTGTAGAAGGAAATCTTAAACTGAATGTGGATGCGTCGATTTTTGATGGAGCAAATTATTTTTCAGTTGGAATGGTGGTCAGAGATCATCAAGGCCAATTTGTTTGTGGTAGAACGATGAAGCTTGCATGTAGTGTTTCGGTGTTCGAAGCGGAAACGGTGGACATATTGGAGGCATTAAAATGGCTTGATGAACTACCAAAACAAGTTACCACTATGGAGAGTGACTCGATGCTAAGTGTTAATGCGATTCATAGAACAGAATGGAACTTGGGAACATTATTAAGCATTATCGATCTATAATGGGAAGTAAGAGTGGTATGTCAGTTGCTTTTATTAGGAAGCATGTAAACAGGGTAGCTCACTTGCTAGCTAAATTACCTTATATGCTTAATAGTTTCTTTGATTTTTCGTCTCCTCCATTGTATATATTAGGGGAGAGCACGGATCGGATCGGGTTTATGGTAAAACCGAAACCAAAATTGAAACTCTTCGGATTTTAAAATCTAAAACCGAAACCGACGGTTCGGTTTCAGATTCAAAATTGTCGGATCGGTTGCAATCGGTTCGGTTTCGGTTTTAAAACCGCCTCAAATAAAAACGTTGCAACATTTTTTTGTGAAAAACTTCAGTTCTGCTACATTTTCATGTCAATTCCAATGAAATCAGTAATACTTCGAATCCTAACAAGGTGATGCAGCTGTATACTAATTTGTTCCTTCTAATGTTCCCTCTCTATCAATCTTGATTCCTTTTAAAGTTAGATTAAAGAAGTACTAACTACAGGGAACATCTATAAAGAACAAATACGAAAAATTCTACAACTCTTAATTCTGGAACAGGAAAAATTAGGGTTGAGCAGATGAATATTACAGAGAAGATGCATCAACAAAAACTTCATTTAGCGCATTATCCTCACCACCAAATAGCAAATTAAAATGGACTTACTAGTTGACTTACAGGTTCAAGTTAATGAAATTTCATGGCACCAAATAACAAATCAATCTGATACTACTTTAGCACGTCCATTGTAAACCTAGAGCCCAAATAGTCTAATAGATAGATTAGGTCTTAATCTGCTGGCCCAAATTGTAAATCTAGAGTCCAAGCACCCATTTCTAATTTTTAGGAAATATATTTAAAATATGTGTATTTATATATATATATATATATATATATATATATATATATATATATATATATATAACAAAGCTCAGTGGAGACCATGTTTTTTGTGGAGTCCTGGAGTCCACCTTTGTTCTGCATATATTCATTCACATTTAACAATGTTTTACCAATGTAAAAACGTATTCCTCCTGAACATGATCGTAAACTGCTTCGAAACACGCCTAAACATCTCTTGAATTAATTTTTAGAATTTTGTTATTGAACACTTGGTTCTGCAATATAAAATTTGTTCTACAAATTCAATATTTTGTCATTGCGGGCAATATAATGTATATTTGTGATGGATTTTGACGATATTGTTGAAAAAACCCTAACTAATCTTGGTGATAATCGTAAAAAATTATTAAATGCAATGTAAAATGTTGATGAATGTATGCAGAACAAAAGTGGACTCCACAAAAAACATGGTCTCCACAAAAAAACATTTATTTGTTTATTTTAATAATCGGTTCGGGTTCGGGTTTTTTCGGTTCGATTTTAACCTAAAACCGGAACCGAAATCGTTAAAATCGGATCGGTTTTTAGATTTCGGTTTCGGTTCGGTTTTTTACGGTTTCGGTTTTTTTCGGTTCGGTTTTCATCGGTTTCGGTTTGATTCGGTTTTTTGCTCACCCCTAGTATATATTGGAGACATTATTGTCGGATGTTTGAGTTTGAATGAAATTGCCTTTATTCAAAAAAAAAAAAAAAAAGTAACCTTGTCTAAAAAAGTGATAGCAAATGTGAAGCATATCTATTTGGGCTCACTTTTGTTACCGGGTCAACCTGTTCACATACATGGGTTAGTCTTACCTCTAGGTGCCCACTGGGCCACTGCCCACATTCTGTTAGTGTCTATGATTTCAATTCAAATAGAGTTTTCTTAATTGTTTTAACACAGAACTACTGACCATTTGTACTAATCCATGTTAACAAATCAAAATAGGCATATGAGCCATAACATAGGGAAAACATATTCCATGAAATGAGCACACTTTAGTATAAAATATTTAATTTAATTATTGAGTAGCGTTCTCGGTTACAACACAAGGTATCGATATTGGAGTATGCTTTTAACTTAATTAATATTATTCAAAAATAATTAGATATTTACATAAAACATATCCTAGGCTTACAATTTTGGGGTTAAATTATTTTGTATTTGAACCAAATGTACTTACTTGAACATCACAATATCGGAGGGTTTATTAGTGATACATAAAGAATATTATCGTGTATATTACTCATAAGTTCAATTCTAGCTTTCTAATATCTGATTTGTACTGCCCTCATCTGGCACCTGTTAGAATATAATATAAGATCTATAAGGTCTCCCTCTAATTTCATAAGATTTTAGATGAGTTTGCTTAACATGGTATCAGAGCTCAGGCATGCAGAGGTCTCAGGTTCAACCCTCTGCGACCCTCAGTATTCTCAATATTTAATATGGACATGAAGGCAAGTTATGCTCTAAAGATGGGCGCCCGTGATCCACTCTCGACCCAAAAATGGGCTTTCGAGGTGAGTCCATATAAGATCTCCCTCTAATATTTTAAAGTTTTAGATGAGTTGGGTACTTAACAGATTCTTTTAATAAAATTATGAAAGATTCAAGTATAAGAGGTCTTCTAGTTAAAATTGAGTTTAGCTAACAAAAAAGTGGTCTTCTAGTTATTCCTTGAGTTTAAAACCATAGTATTTCAACTTTGAATCAAAGCATAAAAATGGACTTATATATCAAAGTAGATGGACCATAGAAACTTAAGTTTTTAATATGGCCTAGTTGAATGATATGCAAACCTACCTTTTTGTGTGGGCTCAAAAATAGTGCTAGTTTAAATCCACGTCCATCATTGTGCTTGTTTATCTGCTAATCAAGCTAAACCTAAACATAAACAATGATGAAAACAGGAGTAAACAAACACAAGATTAGCTTCCACCAACTCGGTGCTTTACCAAATTAAAGTGTAAATGGATGGTTACTTACTTCATATACTTAAACTGTCCATAAAACGTACTAACAGTTGTAAAGTTTTCAATATTTTACATTACAAAATCGATGATTTGGGTTTTGGTTTCAAGTTTTGCGATTTGATTAATCTAAAGAGATAGGAGTGGACATAATTCAATTGTTGAATCCACTACTAGATTTAAACTAAGGTTGATTTAAAGCTAACTTTGGAAAATAAGGTTTTTTAAAGCAACTAAAGTGAGATATTTTGTCTTGACAAAAAATAAAAAAGTAAGATAATTTGAAGTGAAAGAACAAAAAGTTGTGACTCGATAATGTAACAGGGAAGCTTGAGAAGAATAGCAAAAAAAAAAACATCGAAGATTGAGACGGAAACCTTTACTTCGATTCTTCAAGGGTTTTTAATCGACGTGTAACAGCATCTCGAGTGACATTGTTCAAAATGGCAAGTTAAAATGATATAAATTATTGATTAGGTAAAATTTGTTAAATTTGTAAGGTATTGTACTCAAGAGTTGGCTATAATGATTGTTTATATTTTAAAAATGGTATGTTATTATTATTTTAAGTTATTAAAAATAGAATATTTTATTTTAATATTATAATAGATGATGTGGAGTTTTATTACCGTTCTCTATAGATTCGATAAATATAACCGATATGTTGGCGTTATTTAAAATTATACCTAGCAGAAATGTTCCATTGAAGATGATTTTTTTTACATATTCTTCACAATTCTTATTGGGGTCCGGTCTGGTGCAAACGTATGCACCAGATTGTTTATGGAACATACGGTTCCAGAGCCGTTGGATCTTCCAAAGCCGTTTGATCGTTGATTCAACGGGTCTGATTTTTAAAAAAAAATGTATCGTATCGCAGAAACTTTCCGCGGTACGAAGAAATTACAAAAATGTCCATACTGTTCACGTACCGCAAAAACTTTTTGCGGTACGGTGAACAGTAGATTTTTGATGTGAAAACAGGGAGGCATTTTGGTAATTGCCCCGTACCGCGAAAACTTGTTACGGTACGATAATTTTTTTTTTTAAATCAGAACCATTGGAACCGTATGTTCCATAAACAGTCTGGTGCATACGTTTGCACCAGACCGTTTGCTATTCTTATTTATGCTAATTAAGACACTAAGGAATTTGCATGGTTGGAAATGCTCACTAAACAATTACCAATTGAAATGGGATTTTTACTCCAATACATGCGCACGTAATTGTTATTGTTTAACATTATAGAAACAAAACGAGTTGTCGAACGGATCGGCCTTTAATTAAGTTTTGGAATTCCAGTTCAAATTGCAAGAATGGAAAGAAATTCGATTTTATTTTAATATTAATATTCTATTTTAACTAGTACTAATTAAATTTTATGATGTAATACGTCCTTGAAATATAAGATTTTCTTGATAAAACGGATTATGTACCACTTTAAGTTTACTATTACAGTTTCAAACTGCTTTAGAATAGAAAAGAAAAAAAAAAGTAGACCTAAAAATTGAAAGTAGAATAGAATATTAGAAGGAAAGTTAAGTGTCTAATCTATATAGAGTTAATTGCAAGTTACACCCTCAAACTATTAACCAAAAAAATATTGTACCCGAACTTTGATAAAAACAAATTACACCCCATAACTTAAACCCACCTTTTCAGGAAGCATCCCTTTATCTATTTTCCAGCCTTGTGATTAAAATTGGTAGGGATAAAATTGGAAATTCAGAATAATATTTAATTTTACTAATTTCAAATTTTCTATTAATAACTCTAATTTTGAATTATAGTTAGTAAAAATTATTTTTAAAAGTTTTCTAATATACTATTAAATAGTGATGTTATACTTTTTCTTGAATTTTAACAATAGTTTTAATATTTATTTATATTCAAAATTTTAAATATGAAATTGCTTCATACAAAATTTTTTTTTTTTTTTTAAAAGTTATGTTAGTGTACATTAAAGGAAAAATTCTTTTGAATATAAATTTCTTAACATAAACTTTTAATGTAAAAATATTTACTGATAATTTTTAAGTAATTTATGCAGTTATTAATAAAATTTAAAATTTATGATGGAATTCCAATTATACCCTCATTTATTTTAACTATAATGATCAACTTTAATGAAAATTGGTCAGAAGGGTGCATACTGATTTCATATTTGAAGTTATGGGTAGCAAACTGTTTTTTCCAAAGTTATGGTACAATATTGTTTTTGGTTGATAGTTTGGGGGTGCAAAACGCAATTAACTCATCTATATATTATTGTTGTGAGAGCAATTTGATACAACATTTCGAGAAAATATCGTTAGAATAACGGACGAATCGCTTGATTTCCGGATGTAGAATCGGCGTTCAAGCGTTTACAGACCGGCGTTCAACTGCCAGAGTGGGCGGTTGTTTATAATGATTTTGGGACTGAGTTTGCAAAGTCACCGGACAGCAAGGACGGAGTAATTCTTACTCAGTCGATCCCAGCTGCCAAATATATGTATTGCTCAAGTTTTCTACATGATTTTTGTAGAGAGAAGTGAGATTCAACCCCTGCAAAGTGCCTATATATCCTATATTTATAAGAATCAAGTCCCATGTAGTTCTAGGGTTTTGGAGTCCTTATTGATAGCTCAGCCATGTTTTGATATGACTTATCTCCTCCAACAAAGCTGATACAATCAGTTATTCCACCAGCCATGAGAATTATCCTTATGTTTCCATGATTATCTTCATAAATATATGATTTTCCATCATATATCCCCATATACACATCATCCATGTATATATAATGATTATCAGTGTTAACTGATGTTGTTGACCTGTTCCTGATGTTTAGAACTTATCCTTAAGTCAGTTAGGACGCCTCCTATCCGTTCTCATATAATTTAGGAAGTTGTAGGGCTGTTGGGCCGATTTCTGGAAATTGTCGGGGTACGTACACGTACCCCTATTTGGAAGCCTGCCACATGGGTGAACCCCTATCAAGCCTCCAAACAGCAGTACCCCTATATAAGGTTCAACACCTGAACCCCCCACATGGACGAACCACGAACCAGATGTCAGAATCCCTATCTTCCAATATGTTCCTAAGGCATATTGGGCCAAAACATCCATACCTAGTCCAGCGTATCCTTCCATATTCACAGTACTCGAACCCGTAATCTTAATGGGCCTTAAATCAACCCCAAGGCGGATTTTGGGCACAACAATTATAAATTAGTAGATTAATGTCTGTTACATATCCATATTAAATTTGAATAATATTTTATATTACTTGTTATTCATTAAATAATTTTTTTTATTTGATATCCATATTTACGTTTGGACATTATTTGATCCATTATTAATTATGAAAAATTTATATTCAATTTTAAATATCATTAATACAACTTTTAATATTTATGGTAAGTTTGCTATTAAAAATTTGAATTATACTTCTAATTTTGCTAAATTACATTAACATGTATTATCACATAACAATATAATAATATGTATAATTATGTAATTTTTATCTTTAAATGTATTTATTATAATATATAAAAATAGTACTAAATTAATATTGTATTTTTCAAAATTATATTATTTGATCTTAAATATAAAATTATTTTATCTATTTTAACAAAATAATTTTATTTAATATCACATATCATAATTATAATTAAATAAAAGTTCAAAATACCATAACATGGACTACAATCTAGTTGTCTTTAAATAAATTGATGGACTATATAAATAAGAAGGAAAGCCATCCACTTCGAAATAGTTGGTCTATGTTATGATTAGAACCGATATTTGTAAAAATGGGAAAACAAATTGAAGCAAAAAAAAAAAAAGAATATCCAAAATATCTAATTTTTTTATTACCCACTTATTGAAATATCCACGTGCGCGAAGCACTGTCCAATTTACACATGGGACACCTATCTCATAATGGCGCATCCCATGAGTACTGTAGCAATCGTCTACGTCGTCTCTCTCGCAAAAATCAATTTTTGGTGTTTCTAATCTAGGATTGCATATGGTTTAAAACTGGTATGGCTGTGTAGATCGTTGAAAGGTAATTCCATTGACGTATAATACGTGAACGGAGGTTGAACGGAGAGGGTCGAACGAAGCTCATCGAAAAATTAAGAATAAATCGAAAAAAACAAACTAAGGTCGTGGGTGTTGAAAATTCGGTAAAACAAATGGATTGAAATGGGTATGGATGTGTAGATCGTCGAAAGACGATTCGATTGGTGTATAACACGCTATGGGAAGATTTCTGGAATGGAGCATGGTTGGTTTTTCGTTTTTTCGGACGAAATTGCCAAAATCATCATTGGGGGAGAGCTCGCGTAAAATATGAGGAAATGTGAAGATGACGACAGATGATGTAATCACGCATATCACAGATGCGTGACATTCGATACGCCGGACAGAATTGCACATCTCAAAGAAATACTACTATTGCTACTATGGCATAGACGTATCCCATTGTCTACTCCGCTGTTATAGGTGTATCCCACCATTTACTCCTCTGTTATATGCGTATCCAAGGATACTCCTCTGTCATAGGCATATCCCGTGGGTATTTTGGGCGCGCAGCGCAAATTTTGAACATTTTGGTTATGAAACAATAAAAAGTGGGTATTTATGAAACAATAAAATGCCAATAATACCATTTTTAACTTTTTGACGAGAATATCATTTTTTTTTTTTGCCAGAAACACCAATTTATTACTTATCTCCCAAATGAGTAATACTATTACGCATTTATCAAGTGAGTATTACATAGAAAGTAAAAATAAATTTAAAAAAAATTGGTGTTACGCATCTTAGAACGTATCACTTTCAAAATTAGGGTGATACGCATTTCCAAAATGCGTATCTATACTATTTATTATTTTATTTTTTTTATTTTATAATTTCTTACATGATACCCATTCTCAAATGCGTAATAGCGCTACCCAAATTGAAAATGCGTAATAGGCTTGTATTTTTGGCCAAAAATTTTAAAATCGATATTTGTGTAATAAAATCTTTTAAAAATGGCATTTTTGGCCATTATCCGATGAGTGCCCTAAATACCCACTTTTTATCATTTCATAACCAAAATACCCTCCCCACGCAAACACCGCCCAAAATACCCACGAGATACGCATATGACAGCCCCGTGAGTTGGGATATGCCACTGGAACCGGAGTATCTTGTGAGTTACGCCCAAGGACAAGGAGTATCTCAACAGGTTACGCGCAAGGAGAAGGAGTCTCCCGGGGATACGCCTGTCCTATAGGCGTGTCTCAAACATGCATCACTAAGCAGCATATCTGCCACACTCTCCACCTCCAGAAATCGTGATTCAGGCGATTGGCCGGCGATTTCTCAAATATTTTCGACGAACTCCGTTCGAACCTCTCCCGACATTTTCCCATAACATTTCTAATTTCGCCGATCTGCACTTCTATACCAAATTTATACCATTTCTAATTTCGTATTGAACATCAACGACGAGTTTCATTTTCGACATCGTCAACGTTTTTCCCGACGAGTTAATTTCTCTCCGTTCACCACCATCCCTTCATTTTCCCTTCCTGTTTCATACACCATTAGATTCGTCCGCCCCCCTCCATCCTATACCGTTGTTTTTCAATTTTTTATGTCAGATTTAGAAACCCCAAATTAGAACCCTAATTCTAGTTCGAATTTTCGATGAGCTTCTATACGTCCCTGTGGGATCGGAAAGAAATATATAGGCTCGGGGGAGAGATAGGTACGGGGAAGAGATTTGTGGTGGAGGTCTCAATCAAGAGAGAGGTCGAAGATCGAGAGAGGAAGGTACGAAAAATCGAAGAAAATAGAGAGAGAGAGAGGTACAGTAGTACGAAATGATGATGAATAATGATTGGGATGACGTATCACATGGATATTTCGGACGGTGTTTTTAGAAACTTGTATTTCGGGCACTGTGAGGCAAAATAATGGATATTCTGGACAATTTTTCAAAAAATTCGTTCCTTTCATTTTTAATAGATTAATAAATAGAATACAACAGATCACATGTTTGTTCTCTTTCAAAAAAAGGAAAAAAAAAACACATATTTGTTCATTTTGAATTTTACGGCCGAACAAAATGTTTCATAGTTCAGGTGCTTCGTGCTTTCAATGAACGTTTAAACTTTAAAATAAAAAAAATACTCATTTCATAAAAAAAATAAATTCCTTTTATTCCAAATATTTTGTTTTATTTGACATTTTGTGATTAAATTGATTAGATTTTAACTATCATTTAAGTATTAATTTTAATAATTTACAAAATCTGAAAATATACGTTAAAATAGATTGATATACTTTTTAATGATATAAATTTACTTTTAATTTATGTAATATATAATATTTGATCAAATTCGATTATTTTTAATATTAAAAATCAGAAACAAGAAAAAAATTTAGGACGGAAGAAGTACTTTTAAACTGATCAAAATTTCTAATCAACTCTAAAATTCAAATCTTGATCCAAATTATTATTTACATATTATATTATAAAAATTACATTAAAATTTTTATTCTTAAACTTAATATTTAATCATTATTAACTATTTATATTATATTTAATAATTAAATTAAATTAAAATTTTAAATATACGTAAGTACAAGTAAAATTGTCTTGTCAAAAAACTAACATTAAAATTGTATATTATTTTTTTTTTTTGACAAAAAGAGAATGGATTCATTAAAACAACGGCATCCAGTCCGGACAAACCCCCGTACTGACATTACAACCTGAGTAGTAAACAGATAATCGAACTAAACAAATAGCCGTTCTGTTTTCAGATAGCTTAACAGATAGAATATTAAAATTATTCGAACTAAAAAAGGTTACAATGGTATCCCGATCAATCCTACATCAGCCATGAAATCCGTAGTAGCACAATTGATACTAAGTACAATGTTCCAAACCTTCAACTGAAGTTGGGGAAGCAGGGAACAAATAAACTTTAATTGTATAATTAATTAACAAAAACATCACATTAATTTATTTGTAACATTTTCTAGTCAATTTCTTTAGTGTACTTTTAATATATTGCAATTAATGTAATTTTTATTTTATGCATTTAATGTACTTTTATTTAAATTTTAATTAGATTTGTTTTTCTCATTAGAGAATAGGGAACTGAGATAAATCTCATGTAACTTTCGTGAGATCCTATATAAAAAAACTTGATTATGTAAAAGATTATGCATATAAAAAAAAAGATTTTAAAAGATTGTGTATGTCAAAAAATTATACTTACCAAAATACATTGATTTTATTCAATATATTAGGGAAGTTACTTGAGATATATAGGTTCCTTTTTCTCTTCTCGTTATTATAAATGTTATTCTAAAAACTAAATTTTATTAAATATTAATTACATTCTATTATTAATATAAAACAAAAAAATATATAAAAATAATATTGTTAATTGCGTGGTAAAATTGGCATCGTCGGAAAAATGTCTTTAACAACTGGAATTGCTCATATGCCCAGAAGTCCAAGTCCCGCATTAATTTACAATTACAATGGTGATGACAGTTTGTGCTGACATAAAATGGAACTCCAAACTCGAGAAAGGCAGAATCGGAAGTTGATGCATATGGTATGGAATCCATGTTTCTTCGCCATTAATATACACACGCACCCACCCATTTTTGTACTCCGCTCCTACCACACTTTAATTCAACTGTGTCATTCGTCAATTTCTTTTGACTCTTTTTCACATTCAAGGTTCGAAATCGAACCACCTCACAAAAGCAACATCAATTTTAGAAATAAATTTAATACAAAAATCACAATTACTACTGATTTACTACCCTATTGGAGTTATGTATCCGGACTTAATGGTGGCATCATTCTTGACAGCTTTCAATCAACATTTTAAGAACTCTTAACACATTTCGAATATCAAAAACACGAGAACCATGTTTCTGACAAAAAAAAAAAAAGGAAAATTGAGAATAATACGGTACAAAAGAATCCATAATCTAGCAACGAAGCTAAAAATTACACCTATAGCAAAAATCAGTTTCTGAATTTCGGAACAGAGTAACTGAAAGAATTTAACAGGGGTTGGTTTCAGAAGCATCAAAAAAGTCTTGACTTAGTTTTCCCCGGCAAACAGGACAAACAGGATTCGTTGATAGCCAAGTGTCGGCGCACTGTAAATGAAACCCGTGATTACATCCCGGAATCGAACGAGCAGGTTCTTCTTCACCGATATCATCGAGGCAAATAGAACACTCATTTCCCATCACCAAGTCTTTCCCCATGAGTTTCGGAAGCTTCTCAAGCTCTGAGGCCGAAAGTCCTTTCTTCGCCCCGGATTTCACAGGTGCCTGGAACTCATTACTGTTAAAATCACTAGTCGCTGTGTACCATAACAAACAAACATAAACCAAAAACACCAAGCTCAATCCTGCACAAGGGATAAACAGGGCAAGAAATACCGATAGCAGCAT
Source organism: Kitagawia praeruptora (assembly GCA_037693485.1). Taxonomy (NCBI): domain Eukaryota; kingdom Viridiplantae; phylum Streptophyta; class Magnoliopsida; order Apiales; family Apiaceae; genus Kitagawia; species Kitagawia praeruptora. The sequence goes on from CM075344.1 coordinate 60,160,332, forward strand.
TTTTCGAAAAATTCGAGATTGGTAAAAATCTACTAGTAAAAAAAGAAGGAAATATTGGGCGCAACATAATGAGAGGGGGCGAGTTCTAGAGGTTACGGCTAAATATATAGGGAAAGAGACAAAGGAGTGTTTGGCTGGTTGTAAATTGAAAGAGGTGCGTGGTGGGGTGTGATGTGTATTAATGACATGGAAACCAAACACGCGGTGTGGTTATTGATGAATGAGAGCGTTACATGTTTCGTGAATAGCAAGGAAGGGATGTAATGAAACGGCTTCTAACAGGGGAGTTGAGGCACTGTGTGCGAAACTATGGACGATTGTGCTGCTCTGTGGGCCTTGGGTGCTTTCTAGTCTTTTCTCCTTTTTTTTTTTCAATAATTCACTCAATTTTAACTATTTTGCTTTTTTGCTTTATATTTTGTCTCCATTTGGACTCAAGGGTTTGATGTTCCTGAGGTTACATCAGAAAAATGACCTGAGATAACTAAATTTTCCATATTAATGCACGAGGGTATAATTGTAATTACAGGATTTTTTTAGATAGTTTTCAATATTTACAAAAATGCCACATGTATACACTAGAATCTCAGGTAACTCTTCTGACCTCAGGAGCTTTTTTCTCATTGGACTCAATAATGAGTGTCACCATGACTATTGTTTTTTAACAAAAAATTGATTGCACAAGTTACATTTTTTTGGTCTAAACTGTACTACTGTTACATTTTATTGGCATAGCACATATTCAGTCAAATGTGCAGTTACTACAAATTATCATCATTTCAGATTATTTTTTTCTCTAGTAGTCATTAGATTTTGTTGATGTTAAAATTATTAAAGTTTATGCAGATTTGAAAAATCTATTAAAGTCACTAGAATCCCAATTTGTTGCTAAATTCTTGTACTTAAACAAAAAACTTTTGTTTAATGAAATCTATATATTATAAATTGCTAAATAACCCATTTGTTTGATATCTATATTGAGATTTGAATAGAATTTTGTATTGAATTTAACCCGATGAATAATCCATTTTTCAAATTTTGTATCCATATTTAATAATTAAGATTGTAAAGATCCTTATTTCAAAAAAAAAAAAAAGATTGTAAAGATCCATCTTCAACTTTGACCCGTTTCTAATTATGTATATATATAATTTTAAATATAACCAATATCTTTTAAAATATTTATGATAGATTTATTAATAAGAAATTAAATTGATCTTTCATTTTTGGTAAGTTCATTAATGTGAGACCATGATTAAAAAAATCGTCGAGTACTCATTCCGAGTACTCGTTTTTAACCCCTCGTACGATCCGAGTTCCGAGTTTCGGAGTCAAATCGAATTACATTTATTCATATTTTTAATGTTTATCTATTGATTTTAATATTATCAAATAATTATTATTAGTATATATATAAAATATATATTACCGTTAAATTCCAAATTTTAACACATGTACATTAAAATATGAATGAATGGATTTAATATATGAGAAAAAAATTAAAAATAAAATTCGATTTGTTCTCAGAGTACTCATTCCGAGTATTCTCTGAATTTCCGAGTACTCATTTTTCCGGAATAAAACCGAGTCGGACCGAGTTCCGATTTTTACAACCTTGTATAAGACTAAACATAATACCAGTGTTCTAGAAAGCGTTTTGAGGGACCATTTAAGTGGACGATTAAGCGGAATCGGATACTAAGCGCCTCGATTTCATGGGTGATTAAGCATTTTTGAAGTTTAAGTGGCCTATTAAACGGATTAATAGGTCTTTAATCGGATTAAGCAATCAAAATAATGTTGACTTGTTAATTTTTTTAATTTTAAAATTTTAATATTTGTTATAATATTACAACAATTATAAAAGAATATTAAAAATACCTTTTTTAGTTAAGAACTTTTCATGTTCAAATTCTTATTACTTAATTATTGCGTATCTTTAATTTTACATATAATAATATTATATTTACAAATTTAAATATATATTGTTAATCCATTTAATGACCCGCTTTAGGTCCTCTCACCGCTTATATCCGCTTAATACTTTTTAGAACATTACATAATACATATATGTACAATAAATATCCAATCAATTTTTGAATATATTTATTATACTATATAAAAACAACATTTTATTTAATTAATATTATTTTTCAAAATGACATTATTTTTTAATATACAATTATTGATTTCTTTAATTTATCAATATTTTTATTATATTTACAATTTTATTTTTTAAAATATCGTGCGCGTAACACGGACTATAACCTAATTTGAGTAAGTATGTAAATCTTAATGAGATATGAGTACCTAAAGGATAAAATTTTATTTTTGGGTATAAGAAATCTAAATAAAATAAAAAAGAACATATCAGTTATCAATCAGTGTTGCAGATTTCGGAAATCGGAATTATTCGGTTCAGGTACTGATTTACGATTTATCGGGTGATTTGGTTGAAAAATCGGTGATTTATCGGAGATTTTTTCAAAATTTGGCAAATCGGTTACAAAATTTTGACAGATTTTTGACCAATTTATTGGTGATTTTTCAGAAATCGACCGATTTGAATATCAGAGGCTATCATTCAAAAATACCCCTTAAGTCTTCTCAGAGGGACACTTTCTAATACTTGTGAAATGAGTTTTATATCAAACTGGCCATTCACTTCGTCAAAAATTATCATTTAACCCACCGTTTTCATTGGGGTCTCATTTAAACCACTAAACTAAGAAAACATATCATTTACCCCCTGTATATCACTTAGACCACCATAAATTATATTATTTTTTGTGAATGCAGGTGGGCAAATAATATTTTCTTAGTTTACTGATTTAAATGAGACCCCGATAAGAACGGTGAGTTAAATAATAAATTTTAACGAAAAGAGTGGCCAAATATAAAATCCCTTGTGAAATACAATCATCAATCAGACAATCAATTATTTGTTAGACCAAAATTATTCTAAATTTGGTTGAACAATACATTGTTCACGGCTTGCTTACTATAGGAAGAACCATTAAAAAATGATTGCTTAAATTGTTGTTATTCTCTAATTATTCTAAATTTAGTAAAATAGGCATGATATTGATGGCTTACTTAACATATGACACTCCTTAAAGTTCGAAACATGGGGAATTCCCTGAATCACATATATGAAACATTTTAAGCTAATAGTAGGCGACTAGGCGATCATTTTTTGGGCAGAAGATTAGGAGATTACAGAAGTGTTTATACCCAATAGTGCGTACGTTTACACTTAAACTATACGAGGAAGTTAGAAATATTTTTTTATTAAAAAATTTTAGTATATAAATGATGGAACTCGTTTATACATATGAATTCACGAATTAAAATTTATCGATCCATATTTAAGAACAATTTTGTTTAAAAATTATGGATAGCTTGCTCGTGATGTGAAGGTTGTGAGTCAAAACTCAAAAGTGGGGAAGGATAAAAATAAATGATGTATGCAGAATTAAATACACTTTGGCTTGCTGAGTGGAAAGTCACAATGATTCTCAGGTTTGAAATGTTGGTTTGCGTTGCGTAGGGGCTCTATCTCCAATCGCTCTACTGTCTAACACGGTTGAGAAAATCAAGTCTGTTTAGTAGAGTAATTGCTTACAAGTTACAACTGTGCCACAGTTTGTGACAGCTAAGATGCCCAAGCTAGTGTTTTTGAATTTGTTTTCCCATGCACTTTCTCACAACTAGTTCAAGCTACCATGCTTATTTATTTTTAATCTTTTGTAATTGCTAAAATTAAATCAAACCAATCGCCTCCAATAATAATATACTACTACTGTAGTATTTTATAAGGTCCTTTGTAATTTTTGAACATTGGACACTGGTTAATTTATTTTAAATTTATTTGATGACTTGTACACTTGCACGCATGATATATTTCGTGTTGTAAAAAGCGTAAATCAGACTTAAATGGTAGGATGATCTTATAGCACTTAAAGCAATTAAGCGGACACTTAAACAATTTTAAAAACGGATCATTAATCGAATTATAAATAAATATATATTTTTTATAAATATATACAATATTAGGTTTTTTTATAAAAAAGAAAAAACATTCACATATGATATAATATATTATGACAAAAGTTAAAACCAGTAACATTCACATTCACGAATTCATAATTAATCATAATGAAATTAGAAAATACAAACGTAATATTTAAAAATATCAAACTACAAATTTGATTTTAGACCCGCTTTTAACCGTTTTCACCCGCTTTTGATCCGTTTAAATGGTTTTTTAACCACCTAAATCTCATTAAACGTTTAAAAACTCAATTTTGTCAATCAAAACATTTTTTTGCTTAATATGCTTTTTACAACGCTGATTCTTTCAGTCCTCCATTTCTTTATTTTCAATAGTTACTTTTTTGGTTTTTTTCATGTGAACGGCCATGAGCTGATGAGCCCCATCCCCTTGAAAAGGCAGAAATTCAGCGGATTATTTTTGTTTCTTATTAGTCACATTTTATTTACAAGCTCAGACTCAAAATCCGCAAATTGGATGGGCTCAATATTGACCCATTAGTAGGTCCAGCATCGTTTTCATTTTTATTGGGTTAGATATCCAATACGTTTGAACATTTATCGTTTTCTGGGTTGTTCATAGGAAATTATTATTATTATTATTATTATTAATCTCATTTTATCCTGTTACTCATTAGACATGTTTATTAAAATAATTAAAATAACATATTTTAAATATACTTTAAATTGATAGCCAATGCTTGCCTTATCAAAATTTTATTTCTACTGATAATACATTTTGCTAAGTCAAATTATGGACAGTTATAGAGGTTCATCTTGCTGGCATCTTCTCTTGGACTGATAATTTGATTACCTCTACTTCTTTGCACTCGCTAATGTCAAGAAGAAAACCATACACCAGCTTAAAGAAAACAAGAAGCATACATGTTCGCAGAAAGGGGATAGAAGAAGATATGACTGGTTTTTATGTTGACAAGGCTATAGTTGCATGTCCAGGGATTAAGATGCAGGAAAAAGAGAACACTGAAGCTATTTATGCAAGCGGAAACTCTTTTAATCTGCAAGTCTTTGTAGATTGCTGATTACAAACCTACTATAATATGAAACTGGCTGGTTGCTGAACACAACTTGAAAAATGACGGTACTACTGAACTCAGATTATCTCAGGCAATGATCAGAAAATATTTGTTCTATATTACAACTAAGGCATGCCTCCACACCATCAGTTTACTTCTTCAACCTAAAAAGTATCTTTATTCGACTACATGTTTTGTTTGCACATTTTTTTTCTAAAGGTTGGCAACTTGGCGATCTGTACGCGTACCGCAAAAAGTTTTTGCGATTCGTGTTTTCACCATTTGCTTTCACCATTTGCTGTGACAAACATTTGCCCCTGACCGGTCCCCTTTTCTAAATTGATATGTTGGCTTGTGCCTTGCATTGGATAATATGCTAGTTCGAAATATAAAACCCAGTACAAACACTCTGGGTTATAATATTGGTTGTAAGGGTACTCGGACAACCATAAGAACAATGTCAAAAAAGGTACAATAGCATTAGTTCATATATACTCTTAAAGTATCACTACTGCTCTTTGATTGTGAGAGGCCTAGCCATATTGTATTTGTCATTCAAATATGTCTCATGATTAATGTTCCGAACCAAAAAGATGACTTCTGTGGATAGTCCAATGTGCAAGTGTGTGAATCATGTCAATCAGATTTAGGGGGAATGCAACAATAGTTTACACACTATAAGAACAGAGTCAACATTAAGGTACTTGCGTCAACTAAATTCTACTTAGGTACTGCAGTGCTATAACTGAAAGAATGTTAAAGTAAATCAAGGCTTAGAGACTGATAAAACTCAACTAATTTATCTATCAAGACAAGAGAAGCTAACAAGTAACAAGTTTCTTGGGTAAAGTATTGTGCACTTCTTCAAGCATTTCAAATTTTCAAGACTATATATTGCGGTACATAATACACTACATACAGTTGAAATAATAACTTGAATCACACATTTACACAGATCGTATAATCAAAAACCATATAGCACATTTGCATGTTAGTAAATCCTGTAGAAAGTATACATAAACCCGTCTTTCAACACTGCCTACAACAATAATGAAAAACCTACACCAAATAAGGATTAATATCAAGAAACATTGAGCACCAATTCAAAAGAGTAAAACCAACCCTAGGAATATTCATGGAGCACAATGCAATACTGCCGATTCAAGATGCAGGAAAAAGAGAACACTTTTGAGTATTGCCAACTGCAAACCTATCTATAATATGAAACTGGCTGGTTGCAGAAACACTTTTAAAAAGACGGTACTACTGAAATCAGAATATCACAGGCAATGATCAGAAAAACTGGTATTGGTTCCCAAAAAACTGTTAACCATAAGAACAATGTCTCTAAAGAAGGTATTGTGCACTTCTTCAAGCATTTCAAATTTTCAAGACTATATATTGCGGTACATAATACACTACATACAGTTGAAATAATAACTTGAATCACACATTTACACAGATCGTATAATCAAAAACCATATAGCACATTTGCATGTTAGTAAATCCTGTAGAAAGTATACATAAACCCGTCTTTCAAGTTTCAACACTGCCTACAACAATAATGAAAAACCTACACCAAATAAGGATTAATATCAAGAAACATTGAGCACCAATTCAAAAGAGTAAAACCAACCCTAGGAAGAATTATTCATGGAGCACAATGCAATACTTCCGATTCAAGATGCAGGAAAAAGAGAACACTTTTGAGTATTGCCAACTGCAAACCTATCTATAATATGAAACTGGCTAGTTGCGGAAACACTTTTAAAAAGACGGTACTACTGAAATCAGATTATCACAGGCAATGATCAGAAAAACTGGTTCTAGATTACAATTGTGGCAGGCCTTTACATACGAGGTCAAGATGTGCAATAAACTGTTAATCAAGCAACAGAGGCCAAAATATCTTCCCAAAAACTGGTTCTAAGTTGTAATATTGGTTCCCAAAAAACTGTTAACCATAAGAACAATGTCTCTAAAGAAGGTACAATAGCATTAGTACAGATCTAAGAAGCAAGGACACGGGTGCGGGAGTGCGGGTGCGGGTGCGTAGTACAGGGACACGTGAATTCGGCAAATTTAAAAATATGGGGATACGGGTGCAGGGGGACACATCATATCTAAGTATAAATTTTCATACTACGCATAATAAAACCAATTGACAGAACCAAAATTTGTATGCAAACCGAATAAGATGCATATTTTTTTTTTGTTAAACAATGAAATGCATATTTTGTTATCCAAAATACAAAAGTATGAGTAACATCCTTTCATTTATGCAAAAATGAACATAATCATCAACACTTTTGTATTTGTTTATAGATAATGATAGTTGATTTGGTGAAATTAGTTAGTTAAAACAAATTTCGACTACAATTGGTGGTAACAAAAATCGAAAGTAGGATTGTGGAAGAATCCAAGAATCCGACACGGGAATATGACGGGTTATCCAAGTGTCCCTGCTTCCTAGATTCAGATATACTACTGATAAAGTATCACTATTTCTCTTTGATCATGAGAAGTCTAGACATATTGTACTTGTCATTCAAATATCTCTATGATTAATTTTCCAAACCAAAAAGATGACTTACGTACAGCTATTGTGCAATTAAATAGTTAGGGTGTATGAACCATGTCAATCAAATTTAGGGGAAAAGCAGCAATAGTCTACACATATAAGAACAGAGTCGATATCTAGGGGGTCCAGGTCTATAGCAAGTGTTGGTTATTGTGCCATCATCTAGCAAACCATTCATTTGTTCAGAAACCGTTCGATCAACACAGCAATGGTCAAAATAATAATAAAAAAAAATTAGCTAGGCCCGGTAAATTGACAGGGCAAGGAATAATTGCCATTTTGCCCTTAAAGCTTTCCGCACTAAATAAGCACGGCAAGTCAGGTCCTATCAGTTCCCAGTTTCTGCACACACCATTTTAATCTCTTAGAAGTGTTGTTTTCAATTTACACCTCTTAAGCACAGTCAAGCATGTCTCCGTAGTGCTCTTTTATATTTGCAGCAAGTTATAAGCACACATACTAGATGCATATAAGCATGAGGCATGATAAAGATGCATGGCTCGTAATTTTTTCAAGTAATATATATGTTTGAGGCCTGGATTCAAACTTCCATCTGCAGGTTGTGCAACAAGAATTTCACCATAGAACCAAATAAGCAATTGGACATTATAAACAAAAGACACACATATATAATATGCATGTTTAAAAGAAATATTTGTGAAAGTTATCTTTTAAAAACAAACGCCCATATGTACTCGATTGAAATGGTTAACAGGGACTTGCCGCACCTAATTTGTGCAGCAAGGTGCCTTTCCCCACACTTAGCGGGGCTAGTTAAATTTTTGTTCTTAATTCTGACCGTTGTTAGTGTTGATCGAACTGTTCCTGAACAGTTTGCTAGATAATGGAAAAATACCAAACACTTGCTATAGACCTGGACCCATATTTAATTACTTACTCCAACTAAATTTTACTAAAGGTACTGCAGTGCTATAACTGAAAGGGTATGCCAAGTTCCATATAAGTAAATCAAGTCTAGACACTGATAAAACTTCGGTATTTATTCATCAGACATAAGACAAAACAAGCAAACAAATTACTTGGGTAAATGTTTGTGGGTAAATTTTTGTGTACTTCATGTATTTCAAAAACAAACATGAATGTAACTTATATTGCGGCGGTACTTAATACACTATATACAATTGAAATAATAACTTGAATCACACATTTATGCACATCATATAATCAAAACCATATATCATATTTGTATTTTAGGAAATCCTGTATCAAGTATACATAACCCCGTCTTTCAACACTGCCTACAACAATAATGAAAACCTACATCAATCAAGGATTAATGTCAAGAAATGTAGGGCACAAATTCAAATGTGTCAAACCAACACAACAAAGAATTAAACATAAAGCACGACACAATGCGTTAATCACCACACAAATACATATAATTTCAAACACTAAACCACATAACCAAATTTAGATCCAAATTACATTAATAGCATTAACCAACAAGTGTAAAACAAGTGCATACCCCAAATCACAATGCATCAAATTTACAAACCAAGTACCATATAAAATCCAACATAACATATTCATATCACATAAATCACCAAATTACCCACGCGACTTAAGCTCCGCAAGACGCCTACTAAGATCCTCCTCATCAACATTCTCCGAACTCTTAACCGGCACAGCATGCCCGGCCGCCTGAGGCAACCCAACCGAAACCTCCAGCCCATAATCATCCGCAACTTGCTGCATCAAACTACTAACCTCCCCTTCGGGAGTCGAAAGCGAAGTACTCCCAGCCATACTACTCTCCATAAACTCCGCTTGCACTTCCATATTAACAAACTGCTTCTCGAAACTATCCATGGTCTCGGACATTTTCTGTAAATTGCCGGTGGCAAGAGTAGACTCAAGAGACTTGACAATGTTGGTCATAGACTTGCTGATGGTAGTCATTTTGGCTTGCGTATCGAGACGAGCAACGACAGCGTCGAGACGAGAAGCGAGACGGAGGTAGTTCATTTGTTCGCTGCGTTTGCGAATAGCGTTCTCGGCGTAGATGCGAGCGCCGTCCATGTTGCCTTTCTCGATGGCTTTCTTGACTTTGAGTTTCTCGGATTTTTCGTCTTTTTCGCACTTTCGAGCTTGGCGTTGGAGACTCTTGGCCGTGAATTTAAGTTCCATGATCTGATTCAGCATTTTCTCTGTGTTTCCCATCTTCGATTTGGGGATTGGGATTCTAGGGTTTGTTGTGTGATACTGATATGATTTGCTTGCAAAGTTGCAATTCAACGTTGCCTGCTAATGTTAAAGGGGTCGGGTCTATGGCTATGGCAAACGTATGTCTCGGGTCTATGGCTATGTCAAACGTATGTCATTGACCCATTATTCATCGTACCGTTTTTTTTTAGTGGTTGGATCAATTATTCAATGGCAGCTGTCTATTCTATGTCAGACGTACCTCATTTTCTTATTCATGTCACTCCACCTCATTTTCTTATTCATGTGTTGGATTTGGATATGAATTAATGCAAGTGCGTTTTTCCTTCAAAAAAAAAAAAAAAGAAATCAATATTCTACTATATATCATAATTCGAAATAAAATGGTCCCAAATATTACAGTTCAAAAACTTATCCCCAAATATCACTTCAAAACATAGTATAAGGTAGCGTTTTGGTATTTTTTTCTAAACGCTATTGCGCTTAACATTATAAGGGTTGATTTTTTTTGGCCCTGTTTTCTTGTTTCAAAACGCTAAAAGGTAACTACTTTGTTTTTAAAAGCAAATGCCACTTCATGTGGCGTTTTTCTTTTTTTTCTCCCGGTTTATTCATTATTGTGAATATTTCTAAAACCCAAAATGGAAATGTTGAATCCAAAAATTAATTGTTAAACCCCTAAATTTAATTAAAATGGTATTTTTAATATTTAAAAATTTTAATTTGAAAAATTGAATCCGGCGGCCTAGTTTTTAAACGCTAACGCGTTTAAAAACCAGGATAAGTTAGGAAGGATAAGTTAGGGCCCCAAACCCTAAACCCTAAACCCTAAGTTCGTATACGGTTTATTCGTAGTTCTGAATATTTTTAAAACCCAAAATGAAAATGTTGAACCCTTAAAGTTAATTGTTGAACCTTTAAATTTAATTAAAATTGTATTTTTTAAATTAAAAAAATTCAATTTTAATTGAAAATTTGATTATAATTTTTTTAATATTGTTCGCAAATATAAATTTTAGGAGAAAACAAAAAAACAAAAACAAAATAGCGTTAACACTAAACACTAAACTAGCGTTAACACTAAAGACACATTCTAAACTAGTGTCTTCACCCCCAAAACACAACATAATCTAGCGTTAACACTAAAGACATATTCTAAACTAGTGTCTTCACCTCCAAAACACAACATAATCTAGCGTTACTAAAAAAAATAAAAAATAAATTCTCCCCTATAAAATGCTAAACGTAGTAGCGTTTTTAAAAAAAATTTAAAACGCTACACGAAGTAGAGTTTTTACTAAAAAAAAATTAAAACGCTAGACGCAACAATGTTTTGTAGTGATATTTGGGGCCAAGTTTTTGAGTTGTGATATTGGGGGCCTTTTTTCCAGAAACTTTATGCGGTACGGAGAAATTACCAAAATGCCCCTGCCTCTAATATGAAAACAAGAGGGCATTTTGGTAATTTCTCCGTACAGCAGAAAGTTTCTACGGTACGATGAACAATAGATTTTTTACGTGAAACATGGGGCATTTTGGTAATTACTCCGTACCGCAGAAAATTTATGCGGTACGGTATAGATTTTTTTTTAAAATCAGGCCGTTGGATGGTTGATCCAACGGCTGAAAAATAGTATGTTGGATAAGGGATCCCTGGCATACGTTTGCCAGGGACCGGGAGCCAATGTTAAAAGCGAAAAGTCGTTCTTTTTCTCACACGAAATGTTTTTCGATTGGTCACCTTCTTTTATTTTATAACTAGCTAACAAAGTCGCGCTACGCGAGCCACAAAAATATTTTTAAAAATTGTATACATAAAATCATTATTTGTTGAGTTTTATTATTTAAAAATTAATGTAATAAATTGAAACTTGTGCAAAATGTAATTAAATTTGAATATTTAATAATTATGGAGAAAAGAATTAGGAGAAATAAAAGCGTATCGAACTATTCAAGAGATGGTTACTTACTGATTATTGCATCACTTTTGCAAAATCTTTTTGGACCAGTTTTTTTCTATTTCGTAAAATTTTCATGAATGACAAAATTTACCCATAATTTTTGTGTATAGGAGGAATTCTTTTGTAACTTCAATTTTTTGCACTTATTGGCATGTTTATCTTTTTCGTTTATTATTACTATGTAACAAAGTCGCGCTACACGCGACGCAAAAATATTTTTAAAAATCGTATACATAAAATCATTATTTGATGAGTTTTATTATTTAAAAATTAATGTGATAAATTGAAACTTGTGTAAAATGTAATTAAATTTGAATGTTTAACAATTATGGAGAAAAGAATTAGCAGAAATAAAACATGTTTCAGTTAAACTCTTAAGTGTTAATAATAATATTTTCGAAAATATTGATGACGTCTATTTTGTTGCATATTAATATGATTTTGAAATCCAATATTGATAAACATTTGTAAAGTTTGACCATGCATAAGTAAAAGTAATATTTTTGAATTATTTTTGTTGTTGATGACATTATGAAATATGTGATTGCTTAGTTTGTTGATAAATTTGTTTGTATGACGAAAATGAAGCAAAATTTAAATGTGGTAAGAACTAAGAAGTGTGATTGACTTAACTTGTAAATAATTTGGTTGTATGACAAACAAAACAGAATTCGAATGCATTTTGTAAGTCATGTTTCATATTTTTTGTAGTGATCCGATACCTGTATCAATTCCTTTGATTAATTTTTTTGAGGATTTGTAATAATTTTTTTTTGTATGTAATATTAAATTTAAATTCATGGACACATGTTCAAAATAGTACTCACATATTTTCATACTTTTATATTAAATCTTATATTAAATATGTACATGTAATTGTTTTCTATCTCCAATAAAAAAATGAATTTAAAAATTATTGGATTCTGAATAAATACTAAGTCGTTTAAAATTAATTATTTAAACAAAATGAAGATTCTCTAACATATTATCAACTTCATCATTCCATAAAGATCTCTTATTTTTTTTCCATACCAAATTATTATGTCAACATAATTTTTATAATAAAATTTTATAAATATTAAATAAAACTTTATTCAAAGCCGACGCCCGTCTCATAATATACATGTGTGATTAATTGATTAGTAATAGTATAAGAATGTGTTTAGTTAGAATATAAATTTATTCCAACACAATATAATGAAATAACAAATGTATATATTTTTCATTGATTTACTCAATAAAGAAAATGGTTGGATTGGTTCAATTTAATCGAGTTGGCCACACCCCATGTATAATTTATTCATGTGTAAAAGTAAATTTTATAATATTACTTGTATTTAAATTGTATATGTTAATTGAAAAATTTGTATACTTCCGTATCTTATTATGATTCTCACGATCATTAATTACGAATTTATTAAAAAATTAAAATCGTTTATTTATTGTTGCTGAAAAAAATTGTAGCTATTTTGAATAAGGATTAGAAATGAACTATATAAATGATTTTATTTTATCTTTTTACCTTGAAATAATTGTACTTTTATATGGATAATTAATATTTTATATTAATATAATAATTATAATGTTCTAGTAAAGAAATAATAATAATTGAAATATTTTATATAGATAAGTATAAAATAAAGTGTATTTAATATAAGTTTAATAAGTACAATTAATGACTATTTATAATCCTATTAAATGCAAGGAAATTATTTTAATAAAAAAAATAGAAAATGTGAAAAATCAAGAAAAATATTTGGAAAGTTCAGAGTGAAAGCCTCTCTGATCTCCTGCTATTATAATATACTAGGTAACAAAGCCGCGCTACGCGCGGCACAAAAAATATTTTTAAAAATTATACACATAACATTATTGTTTGTTAAATTTTATTATTTGAAAGTTAATATAATAAATTAAAAATTATGTGAAATGTAATTAAATTTGAATGTTTAAAAATTAAAGAGAAAAGAATTATGTGAAAAAAACATGTTTCAGTTAAATTCTTGAATATTAATAATAATAATAATTTTGAAGATATTGACGAATACTTATTTTGTCGCATAAAAAATGCTTTTGAAATCCAATATTGACAAACATTTGCAAAGTTTGACATTGAATAAGTAAAAATAACATTTGTGAATCTTTTCTGTTGTCGATGAAATCATAAAAGACGTGATTGCTTAATTTGTTATTAAATTATTTGTTAGTAAAATTGATTGTACGATGAAAAGAATTAGAATGTAAATGTGATGAGAGTTGTGATTGATTTCACTTGTCGACATATTTGGTTTTATGACGAAAAAAGCAGAATTCAAATGCATATTGTAAGTCATGCTTCATGTTTTTTTGGAGTGATCCGACACCCGTATCTCTACATTTAATTAATTTTTCAGAGCATTTTATAAGAACTGTTTTGTTTGTAACATTAAAATTAAATTCATGGACACATCAAAGTGATACTTCTTGCAGCAATTCTTCATATTTTCCAAGTGTTAATTACCAGGAAACTTGACACCTATTCCATTGCTATCTATTCTGATTCCATGGAAGCAATGAGTCTCATTAAGACTAATTCAGCATTAGTACATAACGTTAATATATGGGGGATTAATTTCATTGACTTAGTTTCTAAGAAATTCTTTTTGAATTTCGTTCCAAGGGCCTTAAATAGCGAAGCGGATTGTCTTGCAAAAAAGGGTTTGAGTAATCTGGTAATGACAGAATTTTGGGCTTAATAATCTTCTCACGTTTATGGAAGTCTGTGCACAAAGTTCTACGATGCAAAGGTTCTGAGTAAGATCCCAAAAGGAAGCACATTAGCCGAAGCATCTCCTCAGAGCCAATGGAGGAATTCAAATGTAGATGTTAGAAGATTGGGATAAAGGTATTGGAGCTTAGATAGGTTTAGGTGCCATTGGTTGGAACTTCACAAAGTCGTCTACATATGTTTAGTTTGCCTCATGTGGCTTTGTTTTCTAAGTGTTTTATTCTCTAGCTGCTAGTTTGCTGTGGTAGTGTTTCTCTGCTTTGGTCATTGTTCTTTTCTAAGGCTTGGCCTTCTTTTCTAATATATTTGTTCCGTTTATCAAAAAAAAAAGAAGTGATACTTACATATTCTAATATTCTTTTATTAAATTTTATAATAAATTTGTGCATATAATTGTTTTTAAAGCCGATGCTCGTTTTATAACACCCTTACTTAATGCTCAAAAAGTGAAAATTTGTTTAAAATAGCAAAAATCAACTCCTTAAACACCTTTTACATTTTTCCATACCAAACTACAATGTCAACATAATTCCTATAATAAAAATTTGTAAATATTAAATATAACTAATTAACGATTTTAAACACCGTCTCCCATCTCATAACATACATGCATGATTAATTGATTAATAATAGTATAAGAATGTGTTTAATTAGAATATTAATTTTTCCAACACAAAATAATCAAACAACGAATGGGTAATTTTTTTATTGATTTAATTGACGAAAAAAAGGGTCCATTTGATTCAATTTAATCGAGTTGGTCACACCCCGTGTATAATTTGTTCAGGTATAAATGTAAATTCTATGATATTACTTTTATTTAAATTGTGGATGTTAATCGAAAAATATACATACTTATGTATCTTATCATGATTCTCACGATCATTGATTACGAATTTATCAAAAAGTTAAAATCGTCTATTAATTATTGCCAAAAAATTTGCAATGATTTTGAATAAGGATTAGAAATGACGATAAAAATTATTTTATTTTATTGTTTTACCTTAAAATAATGGTATTTTTATATAAATCATTAATATTTTATAACAAAATAATAATAATAATAATAATAATAATATTAATGTTCTAATAAAATTGTTAAACTTTTATATTAAATATGAAATAAAGTGTATTTAATATATATTTAATATGTATAATTAATTATTAATTAAATGCAAGAAAATTATTTTAACAAAAAAAATGTGAAAATTCAAGAAAAATATTTTGAAGCTTCTGAGTGCAAGTCTCTCCAGTTTCCTGCTATTATAATAAATTTTTATATAAAAGTACTGTAATAGATAAATTAATTTCTATTATTCTTAAAAATTGATTGGTGTCTTATGAATTTTCTATTAAAAATTAATTTAAAAATAATTTACATGAATTATTAATTGGGAAAATATTTTCATTATATTTATCTAAAATTTTGATAATCTTAAAAACATCACAAACATATAAAAATAAAAATTACAATATGAACGTAATATTTACAATCAAAAGTTACAAATATTTAATACAACTTAATAACGTTTTTTTAAAACCGACACCCCTCTCATAATATACATGTTCAATAATAGTTTAAGAATTTATTTAATTTGAATATTAATTTATTTTAACACAATATAATGAAACAATGGGAATATAATTTTTTTTTATCAATTTAATCTTCCGATAAAATGTTTGAGTTTGTTCAATTTAATTAGTTTGGTCATAACTCATGTGTGTATGCGCATGATTTGTTTACAAAGTTCAGATATTAAGTAAAGATCCATGTACTTCCATAATTTACTACGATTCCACAATCATTGATAATAAAGATTATTTGAGTTGGTTAATAATGTTTTTTAAAACCGACAACCCTCTCATAATATACATATTCAATAATAGTATAAGAATTTGTTTACTTACAATAAAAAATTATTTCAACACAATATAACGAAACAATGGGTGTATATCTTTTTTATCAATTTTATCTTCCGATAAATGACTGGATTTGTTAAATTTAATCGATTTGATCATAACTCATGTATTATTTATTCATGTGCAAAATTGAAAATCTATCTGTACTGTTTATATACAATTCCAGATATTAAATAAATATCTTGTACTTACATAATTTATTACGATTTTCACAATTATTGATAATAAAAATTGCTTGAGAAGTTAAGGTCGTGTACCCTATAATCATCCGAAAAGAAATTATAGTTATCTTGAATAGGGAATAAAAAAACGCAATATAAAAAATTGTTATTCGTCATTTTAACTAAAAATAAACATAACTATATATAATTAATATTTAATATTGAAAAAATAACTATAATGTCCAACTAAAGTTTGCCAATTTTTAAACAAATTAAATAGAGTAAATTTAATATATGTTTAATAGGTGTAATTAGTGACTAATTAAAATGTCATTAATAGATATTTAATGCAAGAAAAGAATTTTAATAAAAAAAAATCAAAAAAACGAAAATTCAAGAAAAATACCTTGAACTGTTCTGGTGCATTTCCGATCTCCAGGCATTATAATATACTAGGTAACAAAGCTGCGCTACGCGCGGCACGAAAATATTTTTAAAAATCGTATACATAAAATCATTGTTTGTTGAGTTTTATTATTTGAAAATTAATATGATAAATTGAAACTTGTGTAAAATGTAATTAAATTTGAACGTTTAAGAATTATGGAGAAAAGAATTAGCAGAAAAAAAACATGTTTCAGTTAAACTCTTAAGTGTAACAATAAAATTTTCGAAAATATTGACGACGTCTATTTTGTTGCATAAAAAAATGCTTTCGAAATCCATTATTGATAAACATTTGTAAAGTTTGACATGGATAAGTAAAAGTAACATTTTTGAATTATTTTTGTTGTTAATGATGTTATGAAATATTTGATTGCTTAGTTTGTTGATAAATTTGTTTGTATGACCAAAAAGAAGCATAATGTAAATGTGATAAGAAGTGCTTGTCAATAAATTTGGTTATATGGCAAACAAAACATAATTCAAATGCATTTTATAAATCATGTTTCATATTTTTCGGAGTCATCCGACACCTGTATCAATTCCTTTCATTAAATTTTTTTTGAGCATTTGTAATAACTTTTTTTGTATGTAATATTAAATTTAAATTCATGAACACATGTTTAAAATGGTATCACATATTTTCATACTTTTATATTAAATCTTATAATAAATATGTACATGTAATTATTTTCTATATCCAATAAAAATTAATTTAAAAATTATTGGATTCTGAATAAACACTAAGTCGTTTAAAATTAATTATTTAAACAAAATGAAGATCCTCTAACATATTATCAACTTCATCAATTCCATAAAGACCTTTTATTTTTTTCCATACCAAATTACAATATCAACATAATTTTAATAATAAAAATTTATAAATATTAAATAAAACTTTATTCAAAGCCGACGTCCATCTCATAACATACATGCGTGATTAATTGATTAGTAATAGTATAAAAATGTGTTTAGTTTTTTTTTTTGAAAAAAGTATAAAAATGTGTTTAGTTAGAATATTAATTTATTCCAACACAATATAATAAAATAACGAATGTATAACTTTTTCATTGATTTATTCAGTAAAAAAAAGGGTTGGATTGGTTCAATTTAATCGAGTTGGTCACATCCCATGTGCAATTTATTCATATGTAAAATTAAATTATATAATATTACTTGCATTTAAATTGTAGATGTTAATTGAAAAATTTGTATAATTCCGTATCTTATCATGATTCTCACGGTCATTAATTACGAATTTATCAAAGAGTTAAAATCATTTATTTATTATTGCTGAAAAAATTACAGCTATTTTGAATAAGGATTAGAAATGAATTATATAAATAATTTTATTTAATCCAATTTGTATTGCACATCGATTCCTGGCACCAGTCTCATTTTCTATATTATTATTTCACCGATCTATATATATATATTATGTATAGTATCCAAGTGGCTAGGGTTGTAAATTGATCCGGATTATCCGGTATCTTGGCTTATATCCGACTCGAAAATATGATACACGTCTTAGATTCGTTTTATAAATGATCCAAATATGGCGGAAAAATTGTAAAAGATGATCCCGGATATGAGCACTCATATACCCGCTCAGATTAAGTCTCATATTATTCTTATTAAAATGATCCAACCCGAATATGTTTCATGATCCATATTCGGTTTAATCCGAATATGAATTATATTTTTAGTTTGTCAGATTTCTAATTAAATAACATATTATAATTTCTTGATAACATTTATAACTTTAAATTTTCATAAAATACGATTTATCCACCAAATTATTTATCATCAAATACTTAATACATCATTTATTAAAGTTTTGAATTCGTGATTATTATGTTTTTATAATATTATATTTATTTTAGAATAGATGACTATTTATATATTTCATATAAAAATGATACATAATGTTAGTGGATCATATTTGACTCGTATTCAATGGATCACAAACTACCCGGTTAGAAAAAAGAAAATACAATAATATATATTATAATCACTAATCATAAAAATTAATTGATTAGTAATAGTATAAGAATGTGTTTAGTTAGAGTATTAATTTTTCCAACACAAAAAATAATCAAACAACGAATGGGTATTTTTTTTATTGATTTAATCGATGAAAAAAAGGGTCGACATGATTCAATTTAATCGAGTTGGTCACACCCCGTGTGTAATTTGTTCATGTTTAAAAGAAAATTCTACGATATTACTTTTATTTAAATTGTGGATGTTAATTGAAAAATATTTATACTTATGTATCTTATCATGATTCTCGCGATTATTGATTACGAATTTATCAAAAAGTTAAAATCATTTATTAATTGTTGCCAAAAAACTTGCAACGATTTTGAAAAAGGATTAGAAATGACACGATAAAAATAATTTATTTTATTGTTTTACCTTAAAATAATGGTACTTTTATAGAAATCATTAATATTTTATAACAAAATAATGATAATACTAATAAAATTGTTAAAATTTTATATTAAATGTGAAATAAAGTGTATTTAATATATATTTAGTGAAATTTTGTTTTAGGTATAAAATAAAGTGTATTTAATATAAGTTTAATAGGTATAATTAATGAGTTAATGACTAATTATAATCCCATTAAATGCAAGGAAATTACTTTAATAAAAAAATCAAAAATGTGAAAAATCAAGAAAAATATTTTGAAGGTTGAGAGTGAAAGCCTCTTTGATCTCCTGCTATTATAATATATATAAATAACTAGCTAACAAAGTCGCGTTACGCAAGCCACAAAAATATTTTTAAAAATTGTATACATAAAATCATTGTTTGTTGAGTTTTATTATTTAAAAATTAATGTAATAAATTGAAACTTGTGTAAAATGTAATTAAATTTGAATATTTAATAATTATGGAGAAAAGAATTAGGAGAAATAAAAGCGTATCGTACTATTCAAGAGATTGTTACTTACTGATTATTGCATCACTTTTGCAAAATCTTTTTGGACCAGTTTTTTTTTTATTTCGTAAAATTTTCATGAATGACAAAATTTACCCATAATTTTTGTGTATAGGAGGAATTCTTTTGTAACTTCAATTTTTTGCACTTATTGGCATGTTTATCTTTTTCGTTTATTATTACTATGTAACAAAGCCGCGCTACACGCGACACAAAAATATTTTTAAAAATCGTATACATAAAATCATTATTTGATGAGTTTTATTATTTAAAAATTAATGTGATAAATTGAAACTTGTGTAAAATGTAATTAAATTTGAATGTTTAACAATTATGGAGAAAAGGATTAGCAGAAATAAAACATGTTTCAGTTAAACTCTTAAGTGTTAATAATAATATTTTCGAAAATATTGATGACGTCTATTTTGTTGCATATTAATATGATTTTGAAATCCAATATTGATAAACATTTGTAAAGTTTGACAATGCATAAGTAAAAGTAATATTTTTGAATTATTTTTGTTGTTGATGACATTATGAAATATGTGATTGCTTAGTTTGTTGATAAATTTTTTTGTATGACGAAAATGAAGCAAAATTTAAAATTGGTAAGAACTAAGAAGTGTGATTGACTTAACTTGTAAATAATTTGGTTGTATGACAAACAAAACAGAATTCGAATGCATTTTGTAAGTCATGTTTCATATTTTTCGTAGTGATCCGATACCTGTATCAATTCCTTTGATTAATTTTTTTGAGGATTTGTAATAACTTTTTTTTGTATGTAATATTAAATTTAAATTCATGGACACATGTTCAAAATAGTACTCACATATTTTCATACTTTTATATTAAATCTTATAATAAATATGTACATGTAATTATTTTCTATCTCCAATAAAAAAATGAATTTAAAAATTATTGGATTCTGAATAAATACTAAGTCGTTTAAAATTAATTATTTAAACAAAATGAATGTTATGGAATAAAAAGTAGGGTGTAGTTAATACGTGTATTGAATGCAAGGGATTGAGAGCTTCGAGCTTTAATGGTTGTTTCCGTGTTTGAGACTAATCGGTCCTCACAGAGTGCCTACGTATCTCGTATTGAGAATCAAGCCAAAACGTAGTTCTAGGTGATGGTGCCCTCAGGGCTATGGCGACGAGGGCTCACCTAGGACGTAGTGGCTTGTATGTCCTTATTCGAGGATTGAGCCAAAACGTAGTGACGTATTGAGCTCTGCCCAAAAACGTCCTCCTTGAGAATGAGGGGTCAGACCCTTTATATAGGCTTGAGAAGCCATAGAGTTAGGGTAGGGTTTGGTAACTTAGTGGGCAAGTTACCCACTTTAGGCCCAATTCTAGATCCTTCCATGAGGGATGTGGATAACTATAGGAGTTGTATGTCTTGGAGGCTACTCCAGGGATGATTTGGTTTCCTTTTGGACTAAAAAACGGAGTCTTTTATTTGGCTGATTTATTAGCCACGAATTTATTATTTAATTAGGGTTTTGGGCCTCATTAATGGGCTTCGTATCTGGATCAAGCTAGGTTTAATTAATGCAACATTAATTGTGTCTTTAGGGCTTACTTTCAGCCCATATCATTTGCCCCCCAACTTCTAGGAAAACTGATCAGGTTTTCGTAGAAGTTATTTTTGCCTTAATCGAGACTTTAGGTCATTTTTATCCCTTACCTGGGACTTCTTAATTTTCCTACCCTTATATGGGGATTTTGGTTTACACTAGTGTTTCACATATATCGCCTTATTGTAAAGTGTGGAGCGACCTACACATTTACGACGATTGGCCGTATTCGAGGCTTTAACTTGTGCTTGCTTTTAGCAATTTCGGCACCTTCATAGAGCTTTTATGCATTATTAGCATAAATTATTGCTCAATTTTCAAGGAAATATTTTTGTAATTTTCCTCTTATTATTCTGTACTTTTCCTAATTTTTTAGGATTTTTCGTGTACTCAGAAGTATTTTTCTTATTTATTCCTAATATTTTAAGAATTTTCTAGTACCCACATGTATTTTTCTTATTTATTCCTAATATTTTAGGAATTTTCTGGTACCCACAGGTATTTTTCTTAATTGTTCCTAATATTTTAGGAATTTCCTTGTACCCACAGGTATTTTTCTTATTTTTTCCTAATATTTTAGGAATTTCCTTGTACCCACATGTATTTTTCTTAATTGTTCCTAATATTTTAGGAATTTTCTTGTACCCACAGGTATTTTTTGTAATTATTCCTAACTTTTTTAGGAATTTTCTTGTACCCACAGGTATTTTTTTGTAATTATTCCTAATTTTTTAGGAATTTTCTTGTACCTACGGGTATTTTTTGGTTTATTCTTGACAATTTAAATGTGTCATTCACGAATTATCTGGTCTTTCACGAGACTTAAAATAATTTTTGGGATCTCAATCCTACGAAATTTGTAATTTTTTGGTGTTTTCGGACAATTTCTTGAAAGTAATTCGAAAATTTCAATTGAAAATATTCAATTTGTGCACACGTGCATTTTGTGGGTGCATTTTCGCAATTTTGCAAGGATTTTTTTGTCAATTAAAAAAGTCCAGGGACAAATCTGTCAATTTTGAAATTAGAAGGATCAAAATGTCGATTTATAAACTTGAGGGATCAATATGTAAATCATGCAAAACTTGGGGTGCTAAACTGCACTTTTCAGTGTGAACTCATTCCTGTTCGTCCAATACTTGCATGTCGTGACTTGTACGAGGTGAATTGCGACCTCAAATCAGGTCGTGTAAGCTTCAATTTGGGGGCAGGTCGCAAGTTGCACGAGGTGGATTTTAGGACCTCATTTGAGGTCGTGAACAATTTTCCTTTTTTTTTTTTTACAATCTCTTTTTTCTTTAAATAATATTATTGAGTAATATTATTCATTTTATTCAAATATTGGGGTGTCCTACTCGGATAAAATTTTGCTTGAATAAAATTCGAAAACTTTAATCGAAAATATTGAATTTGTGCACACATGCATTTTAGGGGGATTATTTCATAATTTTTCATGGACTCTTTTTGTGAACATAGCAAAAGTAGGGGTACTAAATTGCACTTTTTCACAAGACCTCAATTGAGGTCGTCCAAGCCCTCAATTTGTCCCTGATCGTGACTTTGTTCGAGGTCACATACGACCTCATCTCAGGTCGTCCAAGGCCTTGATTGGGTGGTGGTCGTAGACTTCACGAGGTGAAATTTGGACCTCATATCAGGTCGTGTAAGGCTCCATTTGGAGGCTGGTCGTGACTTTTCCGAGGTCGATCTCCGACCTCATTTGAGGTCGTGACGCCTTTTTTCTTTTTCTTTTTTAATAATGTTATTGAATAATATTATTTATGTTATTCAAATTTTGAATAACTTTTATACCCGAATCAGGGTTGTCCTACCCGGATAAAATTTTGCTTGAATAAGGTCCGATCGGATTTTATTATTAAATAATAATAATTTTTTATAAATTATTATTAAATAATAATATTTTCTTGTAATTTGTGTGGGGGTCCTAACCTTGATAGACCTGAATTGAGGTCTAACTAAACCCTCAAATTATCCAGGTCTGGGGTCTTCAGGACCTCAGCTCTAAGGCTTGGTCGTGAGGCTTATGAGCTCAATCCACGACCTGGATTGAGCTCGTGTAAGGCCTTCAATTTAGGCTAATCGTAAGGCTTACGAGCTCAACCCATGACCAGGATTGAGGTCGTGTAAGGCCTTCAATTTAGGCTGATCGTGAGGCTTACGAGCTCAACCCATGACCTGGATTGAGGTCGTGTAAGGCCTTCAATTTAGGCTGATCGTAAGGCTTACGAGCTCAACCCATGACCTGGATTGAGGTCGTATAAGGCCTTCAATTTAGGCTGATCGTGAGGCTTACGAGCTCAACCCATGACCTGGATTGAGGTCGTGTAAGGCCTTCAATTTACATAGGTCGCGGGGTGTGTGACCTCCTTCTATGACCTCGATTGAAGTCTTTTTAAAGCCTCGTTCGTCATAGGTCTTGGGTCATCACAACCTTACCTCTGAGACCTAGAGGAGGTCAATCATGAATTGAAATTCCAACCCCTGAAGACATGGATTGAGGTCACACTTTTGTCCTCTAACTCGATTATTAGGCCAGCTCATTCCACGGGTATTGAAAAATCCATATCTTTTTGCTCGTTGCTCAAATTTGAGCTTACAATATATCGAATCGAAGCTTGTTTCGAGCTCTAACTCCTTACATTATTTTTTTAAAACTTATTTCTCCCATTTTTGGAGTCTTCAAATGGATGGTACGTGGCCTTTTCGAGCCTTTGGTTAGACAAAACACGGTCTCTACGAGCTTTCATTTGGACAGAGCGGGGCCTTCACGAGCCTTCAGTTGGGTGGAACGTGGTCTCTTCGAGCCTTTAGTTCTTTACAGCCAGCTTCCATGCCTCCTTGGCATCGTTTGGCAACCAGCCATTCTCAAGGTGTGCTTTGATAGGATCTATCCAGCATCCTCCTATTCCGATAGGAGCAATAAGCTTAGAATCAATTGTAGGGGGTTCTCAAATGGGTCTCGACCTCTAAAGAAGTATACTGAGATAAAGCATCGACCTTTGTATTCTCCTCCCTTGAGATATACTCAACATAGCACTCATCGAACTGGGCTATCGTAGCTTTCACAATCCTCAAGTATTTGGCCATATTCTTTTCTCTAGCCTCAAACTTTCCATCGACTTGTGAGATTACCAGCTTTGAGTCTCCACAAACTTTCAGGTTCTTCACCCTCAGGGCTGTTGTCAATCCAAGGTCGGTTGTCAGAGCTTCATACTTTTCCTCGTTGTGGGTTGTTTGGAAGTCCAACTTCAAGGCATACTCAACTGCGAACCCATCGGGGTTTTGTAAAATTAAACCGGTACCACTGGTTTTTTTGATGCCCCATCAAAATGGAGCATTCAATACTCCTTATCTTCCAGGGGCTTCTCACCTTGCTGACCTTCCTGGTCTATTACCTCCTGCCCCCGACTTCTTGGTTGTCAATGGTATATTCAACCACGAAGTTAGCTATGGCCTGGGCTTTGATGGCCATCCTAGGCTTGTACTTAACATCAAATTCTCCTAGTTCGATTGCTTACTTGATGAGCCTTCAATTACATTGAACGCGGCCTATTCGAGCCTTCAATTTCATGGAACATGGCCTATTAGAGCCTTCAATTCCTTAGAGCTAGAAGCTTGTGGTTTCATCGAACCTTATTCCACTTAGTCTGATCAGGTGGAGTGTCCTAACCGGATGCTCAGATACGATAAACCTTGAGATTTAGGGTGTGCCAAGTCTAGGCACCACATTTCTTTCAAAAAATTCCAGCTTGTAAGAGCCTTGTTTTTGAATTGTCATCCATTTCTGGCTACAAGGATTGGTGGAAGTCCATATCTACGTATCACACTTTCCCATAGGAATTGTGTCATTTACTTGGTGGTTATCCAGGCTTGAGGTTTGGCCTCAGTCTACTTCATGAAGGTATCAATTGCAACTATTAGGAACTTCCTCTGGGCATTTGCCACTTGGAATGGTGGAACAGATGATTTTCAACATTTCAGGGGATTGATCAACAGTTGAGTATTTATGGATATCGATCGCACAAACTCCCGACATCAGCCATTATTTCTGACCAGTAGAATCCCAATTAGGCCATCTAAAGGTCAAGGGCCATGCCCCCCGAGTGTTGCCTATAGTTTTTCATATGAGTATCTTTCAAGGTTGAATTCGCGTTTTGAGGCCTTAGTGTTCTAACTGACAACTTCCGTACCTCCAAGGCATTATCGGGTATCTAACCAGTTTCCTGGTGAATCTTTGTAGGATCTATCCAATAGCTTTCCACACCTACAGGTGCTGTTAGTTTTTCAGTCATTGCTTCGGGCCTTCAAGACTTGGAAGTGAAAACTTCTATAAAATTCTCTAACTCTGAGGAGGCAAACTTGGGTAGGACATCAGCCTTTACATATTCCTTCCTCTTGATGTATTTCATGTAACACTCATTGAATTGAGTTAGGCTTCAAGTATTTGTCGTGGTTCCAGCCCTTCCCTCAAACTCACCTTTCACTTGCGGTATTATCGATCTTGAGTCTCCACGAACTTTGAGGTTTTTGACCCTCAGGCCTCAAGCCAAGTCCGGCTATCAGGGCTTTGCATTCAGCCTCGTTGTTTGTCATTGGGAAATCCAACTCTGGGGCATACTCAAGCATGAACCCATCGGGGTATGTTCTGACTTAATTTTGTTTTTGATTCTCCATTAAAATTGAGCATCCATCACTCTTGAGTACCGCTCTTCAACCTTCCTTCTCTAATTCTTTGCCCTCCTAGGGTACTACTTCTTTACTACTTCTTGCCCCCCGACTTCTTGGTTGTCAATGGTGTATTCAACCATGAAGTCAGTGAGTGCTCAGGGATTTATTATGGTTACTTTGTCCAATGCAAGACCTCTTTCACGTAACAGACGGGTTCCTGAACTTTGTTTTCCTCTTTTCTTCCATCATCTCCATTTCTTGTAGGAAATTTGATCTTCAGGTCTTAGCTAGCTTGAGGCAACCGCCTTAAGCCTATCCTCCTAAGGATAACATTGTAAACGAAAGTTGCTCTAACCAGTAAAAGGTTCGACATATGAGTGGCCTCCCTAGGCTCTCGTCCTATTATCATGGATAGCCGAATAGTTCCTTCAACGCTCGACTCGACTCCGTTGAACCCATAGACGGGCATGTTGGAGGGGGTCAATTGAGAATCGTTGTATCCCATCTTCGAGAATGCGAGATATCCACTGATATTCCATTGTCAATCGAGACTCCTTTCACTTGCGATTTGCCTATCACAGGTGTTATGACCAACGGGTCATCATGGAGGCACTTCACCCCTTCCAAGTCAAAATCATCTAAGACAATTGTTATTTCGGTATTTGCTCGCTATGGAGCTTCTCCTATGATGTGCATAGCTTTTTGAGCGTAAGCTTTATGATAGATCCTTGTATTCCCGATCGTCGTCGGGTCTTCAGAAATCATGTTTATCATCAGCCCCTCGAGGCTATGGACCGCGATCTTGATTGCCATCCTTCCTTTTATAATCTCTACTTCATAATCCTGCCTTAGGTTACCCAACTGGCCATCCTTGGTGAACTTATTCAACTTTTCTCATAGGATCAGAAACTTGATCTCGTGTTTCAGCTGTCTACAATCGTGAGTGTTATTTCTCATATGCTTATGGAACCGAAAATATTGGCTCTTGTTTCTCAACTCGGGATCAGCCCTTAGTGGTTTTGACCATCGGAGATCCTTGTCTTTCGCAATATCCATCAGGATTTGGGTGTTGGGAGTATTCAAACGTGCATAGCTGGTGAACCTCAGTCCTTTGTTTCTCTTCTTCCAGGTAGAGTCAGAGCCTTTACTTATTCGAGGATACCTATCCTTAACATCCCACTCGTGACCACCTTCGCTTCTCGTTATCACCTCCATTGCCTCCAGTAGGGGTTGAGGCTTCCCTTACACTTTCCTCTACCTTGATAACTGCTTTATCATCCAAGTTTGGGACCTTCAAGGCTTCCTTGGTGATTCGGTCCATGTAATCCCTTAAGGATTCATTCTTTCCTTGTTCCACCTTCAGGGGGATGTAAAACGTTTCTCTTGAATTTTTCATCAATAAACGGGACGACGAATGCCCTTCTTAGTCCTTTAAAAGAGTTGATTGAGTTCGGGGGCAACCGACTTTACCATCGTTGTGTCATGCCCCCCAGGGTTTGAGGGAACGCCTTATACTTGATTATGTCAATCACGGGTTAAAATTTGTAATGCATTGGATGATGTCTTCACATGATTAGTGGGGTCTCCTGCCCTAACACACACCTCGATGATGGGCGTCTTGAAGTTCCTTGAGATATGAGAATTCATTATCTTGTTGGCGAATGATAGGATAGGATCATCATGATCTCCTTGAGGCATAAAATCATCGGGATCATCCCTTCTTGTATCAACCCTTCTCCTCATAGGGTGTTGAGTATTGAATACGGTAAAAGAATACAGAGGGGGGGTGAATGGATTCTTGAACTTTTCTTGGATTGAGTCTATGTAGCAGATAAGTGCCTGTGTGTGTAGAAGAGAAGGTGCGGATAAAGAAACAACACAAGACACAATATCACTTTAATCTAATGTATTATTAGATAAAGGTTGCTACAATCTGTGAATACAAATGGTAGTATTCTCAGCTTCGTTTTTCTCAGAGAGATATAGCTTACAGTGTTTGAAAAACTTGACTCACAAAAGTTACTAAGTTATGAAGTGAGGCTGTGTCCTTATAGAACATGGATACAGCCTACTTACTACAAATAAGGTAGCTAAACAAATTACTTTCTAGTCTGTCTATCCTTTTTGAGTAAGTGTCCAAACGGTTACAGATTTGACTTTGCAAAGCCTGTTTAGATCCACTTCTTTAGCTCCTTGTCTCTTCTATATCTCTCCAAGCTTCCTTGTAGGCTTTCCAGAGCACGTTACAGATTGTGGTCCATAAAGTGCATTGGCTTGTTGCAGGTTTCTGACTTGTACAATTTCTTCAGTATTTTGTCTCCAAGAATGTATTCGAGAAGTGACTAAGTAAGTGATTCGAGAACTAGAATTGACTTGATCGATAACTCTGAGTTCTCGAATACTGTTATATTGACATATCGAACCACTTCTCGAATAGCTCTTTTCCATCAGGATTCCTTGAGTTGTCGAATAGAACATTTGACTTATCGAATCCTCGAGATATCGAATAGCTTTCTGAGTCCTTGAGATATCGAATGAAACTTTGACTTGTTGACTCTTTGAGAACTCGAATACCATCTTGACTTGTTGACTTCTTGAGTTCTCGAATAGAGTAGTAGACATATCGAATCCCTGAGATATCGAATGAGATATCGAACAGTGTATTCAGAGATATCGAATAGTGTCTTGAGATATCGAATCCCTGACTTCTCGAATGCTGGACTTCTCGAATAGACAAATATACTTCTCGAATTGGTACTTA
The DNA here is from genome assembly GCA_037693485.1 of Kitagawia praeruptora. Lineage (NCBI taxonomy): Eukaryota > Viridiplantae > Streptophyta > Magnoliopsida > Apiales > Apiaceae > Kitagawia > Kitagawia praeruptora. The sequence goes on from CM075344.1 coordinate 60,189,422, forward strand.
GGCAAATTCTTCATTTCTTCAAATCCCAACTGTGATTATTTGACAGTCTTTAACTCCTTGCTTGAGGCATGAACCTTGGAACTTCTTTCAAGCATTATTCTAGACTCTATATGTACAATTACACAACTAGGATTTGATGCCTACTACAAGTACAATACAAACAGAAACTCTACAACTAGAGGTTCCCTCAGTTAAGAGGTCATGTAAGTAATGCAAAGCATTACAAACAATTAGGCTTGTTATTAGATGTGTACAGGCATGCCTCTGTAACTAACAATCTCCCCCAAATTGTGAGTGAGACCCTTAGTCACAATTTCATGTCTGATAACAAGCCTAACATACATAAAGATAAAGCTTTTAAAAGTACAGGTATGAATTTGATTGAAGAAATTACATAGAAGTATTCTTACAAGTTATGAGGAACTACTTAGCCATCTCCTTTTGGATTCATCTTTTGAGCTTTGGCTTGCAGATTCTCATTTCATCCTATCTTCAGCTTCTTTGGCTTTCTTCTTTGCAATTTCTTCCATGGCAAGAATGATATCTTCCATTGCAGTGAGTTCTTCAATTAGAGGAGAGCCTGATAAATCCTTGAGCACTTCATTTAGCTGTTTCTCAGAGTAGGAACTGATGTAGTCCATTCCGATCTTCACATTTCTACCATATTTCTTGTACTCAATGATGTAAGGATTAAACTTGACTCTGCACAGACCCATAGCTCTCAACTCATCAGCCTTAGCTTCCATTGCTGCAAACTCCTCCTCCCTTTTCTTTAGTAGCTTTTCACTGTTCTTTCTCATTTCTGCCTGGTGATCTCTTTTCATCTTGACAAAGTCAATTAACTCCAGCTTCCACACCCTTTCCACTCTGTCTTCAGAATCCAACATTGCAATTATCCTTTCTATGTCATACAGCCTGCCCCAGTGCTGGCATGTTCCTTGTCTGAATTTCTTCTGTCTTCCATCAGAATACTTAACTTCAAGAAAATCATCAACAATGGCAACATGATAGATTCTTTGAGCCCATAGAAACTGCAGTTGGTCTTCATCATAGCTTTCATCCAGAGGTGGTAGGTTTAATCCTGGGATAATTGTCAGTGCCTTAGATTTGGATAGCTTCACCTTTCTTGTAACATGTTTAAATTTCATTCTCTTGACATGGTTGCTTGGCAGAAATCTTTGACCTTTGTTGGTAGACCATAGTAGTATTCCATTAGCAGTTTGCTTTCTGAAACATACACATGGTTTCTTGACTTGAATCTTCTTCTCTTCTTGAGGTGGCAAAACAATTGCAGAGGCCATAGATGTAGATTTTGCTAGGTCACCACTAACAGTATTCACCCTAGACTTAGAGTCTTGTGATGTGGTGAGGTTACTGCTAGCAATGCCTAAGGCTTGCTATTTTCCAATCTTCCTCTCATAGACTCTTCCTTGGTCATCATCATTCTTCTTATCTTTGTCCCCCTTCTTCTTCTTGTCTTCATCACCCTTATCTCTCCTGTGATGTCTTCTCCTCCCATCACCTTTGTCTTCAGAATCATCATCCTTATTTCTCCTAGGTTGAGCCATCTCTGGAATTTCACCAGTTGCAATATAAGTTCTGAGGATGTGCAGTGCCTCAGTTTCTTCAGCATTTCTGGCTCCAACCTTCTTCTGTAATTGATCAATGATAGCAATGATCAGTCTGTGATTTCTAGTGGTGAGATCATGGGGAATGACCAATTGCTTGATATCTTCAATTCTGGTGCCAGACTGATAAATGATTGTCCATGGCTTCTTGATCACTTCTGGTAGCCTTGAAGGTTGGTCATTCCTCAAGTCATCAAACAGACTTTTGTTGTTCTCATTCTTCTTCTCAATAAGCTCAAGTATGACATCTATCTCTGAGTGTTTCAGTTCTTGTAGAGTCTTGTATGTTAGATGCCATATCTTCAATTTGGATATCATCACTATCTCCTTAATCCATAGATTATTGACTTTCTTAGGAATGACAGTGATGCAATCAATCTGCTTCTTCAGCTCCCTCATATAGAACTGAGTGTCACCAACCTGTTCCCTTGTGGCTTTCAGAAACTCCAAGAAGGCTTTATCATGATAAACATTGGAGTTAGCAACTTCTTGTAGCTTGGCCTCAGTAACAACTTTAACTTCTACAGGCTTGGCACTCTCAGGTAAGGAGGTTGGAGATTTGTCAGATGGCATACTCCCTGCAACCACTGTAGTAGTTATGGATTGCTTTTGTCCTCCAGGGGTAGTGATGTGCACAGTTGGTAGAGTGACAACTGGCAAGGTAGATGGAGGCTCATCCACTTTGGATTTTCCTTTGCCAGGCACATTTGGTAGAGATTTTGAAGAAGCTCTTTGTTGACCACCCTCTTTTATTATTATGCCTTTCTCCCCCTTTGTATTTGAGTTCCCTTTCTCCCCCTTTGAATTTGAGTTCCTTGTCTTCTTCTCCTCCTTAGGCTTGTTGTCAGGCACTGAGGCTGTAGAAATGTCCTTTGGGATTGAAGATTCATCAGGGAGAGGGAGACCCATATGCTTCATCATAGCAGCTAACATGGATTGTTGATGCAGAAGGACATCAGCTGTGGTGGATGCTTGAGTGTCCAACTGATCATTTAGAAGTGCAACCTTTTCTGTAAGATGAGCATTGGACTTGGTGAGAGTAGCCACCTCCTTCTCAAGTGCATCCACTTTGTTGAATAACTCAGTAGATTTGAAGCCAGACAGGGATTGTTCTTTGAGTCTCTGCACTTCAAATCTAGTCATGTCATGTACTGGGACCTCAATGAGCAGTCTGTCTCCATATAAATTTTTGAACATGGTCCTCAGCATGGCATTGGCATCTGTGGTCTGATCAGATAGAATTTGAAATTGATGCCCCAGACCTGTGACAGTATCCTTTAGCAGAGCTAGCCCATTATCCATCTTGGTGCAAGTGGTGTTGCAGTGTTTGATGTCCTTGAACACACTGTCTAGCTGAGGGAATTTGGCATCAAATGTTCTCTTGATTGCTTCTACTGTGGTGGTGGTCTTATCACACACTCTATTGACCTCAGTTTTGACACCCTTTCCCAGATAGTGTGCAGCCTTGAGGAATCCTTTGTGTGAATCATTCATAGCCTCATACACTTCACCAGGGGTCAGAGATTTGGCATTGGAGCCCAGTGAAGTGAGGTATTCCTCCCTGAGATACTGAAGTGCTTCATCGAGAGTAATATCATATTTTCCTTGCAACCAGGCATCTATGTTGCCATCTCTCTCAGCATCATCAATGATCTTTGTCTTCTGCAACTCCACATCATCCCTATGGCATAACAGTATGGCCTCATAGTCTGGATTAGGCATGTCTGCAGTGAGAAGGTTCTGAGCAATCTTTGTGAACTCAGGAATCTGATCCACAATTAAGCTTTGAAGTGCTTCAACCGTCAATTGTTGTGGAACAGACCCTGATCCTGAAGCACTGTCATGTTGCACAGGCTTCAGCCATTGTGACATAAAGTCAGAGCTAGAGCTAGGCAAGCTAGACTCCTCAGTTACAGATGCAACTTCTGTAACCGGATGGATTGACTCTACTACTGGTGTCACCACAGAAGTGGGATGAATTACACCAGCAGTTGACACAGGCATAGAGTCTCTAGTAAAAACTAGTGGAACCTCTGTGTTTGTGATGGTGTCATCAGGATATGCCTCAGCATGCATTCCCTCACCATCTAAATGTGGGTTCTGAGTGGTGAGCAAAGTGTCATGCACTAAGTCACTTGAAATTATTGGCTCATCAAGAGAAAAGAATTCTTGATGATCAATGCCTTGCATCTCAGTTGCCTGAGTTGCAGGTTCCAAAGAAATTTCAGAGTTAGATTCTGGAAGAGAAGTGTGTTTAAGAGTAGATTTTGGCAACTCCCCCTGAGAGATAGAAGGAGTTTCAAATGTGATGTGCTCTCCACTCAGTGTTGTGCCAGCCTTATCACTCCCATGTGCTGACTCTATACAAGAAGGTGCATTGGGGAGGATGCTTGATTCTATAGGTGCACCCTGTTGAGAGGATACACCTAGTGAGCTGTGTGCCCCTGATTTTACAACTTCAGCCATTTGTGTGACTGAAGAGGTGGTCTTCTTTGTCCTGTGTAAGGGTGACTCAGGTTCCTCACTTCCTAGACCTAACTCAACAGCTAATGCTGCTTCAGATAAGATATTTAATGGTGCAGACATTACTTCCTTTCTCTTCTTTTTACTAACATCACCCTTTTGAGAGGATGATGCAGTTGGCTCAGTATGTGGTAGAATGTTTGGTTGAGAGGGTTGGTTAGCAGGCCCTGGGTTAGCATTTTGTTCTACTTGCTTGGGCTGTGCTAACTTAGATTTTGCATCAAATGTTGGCATGTTGTGGGGATAAGTCCTAAACAAACTCTCCATATGGGGAGTTATGTTCAGTCTTACATCCACATCATTCCTAGTCTCCAAATTACCAAAAATGAGTTTGGTCATGGACTTAGGATAGCTTTTTTTATTTTTATCAATCCCAGGCAATTCAATCAATGAAGCATTTTTATAATTAAGTACAGATTGAATAAAGCGAGGGAAGAAAATATCAGTACCTCTCTTGGTTGTGTTCTTACCAAGTCTCCCATATAGTTCTTGGAGGATGATTTGGCCAACATCAATCTTCTTTCCATAGGCCAAAGCATATCCAATTTGCTGCACAGGTGCACTGATTTGATCAAAGCTTGATTTCCTGGCAGTGAAGACTTGGAGAAGAGTTGCAAACACATAGCTCCACTCCTTTCTCAGATTCTTCCTGTTTAGCTTTCCAAGATTGATCCCATCTGAGTAGTTGATGAACTCAAAGAATTCCTCTAACTCTACATTAGTGGCCATTCTGTCAAATGACTCTTGTTGTAGGCCCAGTGCTTTGTTCATGTCTGCAGTAGTGATAGTGATTTCCTTATCTTGAATCTTGTAGTAGATGATATATGAAGTGATTGCGTTTTCCAGGGCTACAACCTCCACAATAGCAGAACCCCAAAACTGTTCCAGGATATCTAGATACAGAGTTGGGTTGGCAGAGAGTGCATCCTTGATATATGACTCCGCCATCCATTTCACAAAGCACTTGAAATTGGCATTGGGTGCTTCAACATCACTAGTGAGAGCGATGAAGTTGGTGTTGAACTTTACTGTTGCCATTTGTGTAGAAGAGAGAAAAGAAATTGAAGGTTGAAGAAGAAATTTGGCTCTTCGTAGCTAGGGTTTCAGGGGTTTAGAGAGTGTAGATGCTTGAGAAATCGAATGAAATGAATCGAATAGATGTGAAATTGTATAAGTATGAAGTACTTGAATTGTCGATTAGATGAAAGTTTTGTATCGACAAGTCAGGCATTCGAGAAGTAGAAAACAACTATTCGAGAAGTCAAGAAAGGCTTAATCGATAACTCAAGCAGATAGAAACTCACAGCTGGCAGTTATCTAACTTAGAAATAATTCTAAATTAAATAAAATGTGTTTTTATGAGTGAATTAAACTTTTAGACAAAAGTCCAAAATCGGTTAAAATTCAGCGAGAATTCAGCCTTTTCAAATGATTCGAGAACTCAAATATAGTGTTCGAGAACTCAATCATTCGAGAACTCAGTTACTATATTCGAGAAGTCAAGAATACCTCTATTCGATATCTCAGAAAGACTCTATTCGAGAACTCAAGAGTACTCTAATGAGACTTGTTAGAGATGTAGAATAGTGAATCATTCGAGAAGTCTGACTTATCGAACTATACCCATCACTCATAGAAATTTGATTTTCACTATCTTTTAAAATTTACCAGACATATTCATTGAAAAATATCCTAGCAAATTAAATAGTGATTTTCTCAAAATTTCATAGAAATTTTAAGTTAATAGAAATATGATTTTCAACATGTGCAACAGATTTGAAATATTTATAAATCATATTTCAGCCAACACTTACTCCAAAAATATTGAGAATTTAGATAAAGTAAGTGTTTACTGCTGCAACAATCTAGATGGTGTATTCACTTAGGCAGAATCTGAAGAATTCAGCATTCCAATCTCACTTACCAACCTTGTGAAGGTGGCTTCATCTAATGGCTTAGTGAATATATCAGCTAGTTGTTTATCTGTAGAGACATAATGCAACTCAATGGTTCCATTAGTTGCATGTTCTCTTATGAAATGATATCTTATGTCAATGTGCTTTGTTCTAGAATGATTGAGAGGATTGGCAACTATAGAGATTGCACTTGTGTTGTCACACATGATTGGAATTCTTTCCAACACAAGTCCATAATATCTAAGTTGATTTCTAATCCAAAGCACTTGAGCACAGCAACTTCCAGCAGCTATGTACTCAGCCTTAGCTGTAGAAGTTGACACAGATTGTTGCTTCTTGTATACCAAGAAACTAACCTTTGTCCAAGAAACTGGCAGCTTCCTGAGGTGCTTTTCCTATCCACTCTGCATCCAGCATAATCAGCATCAGAATAACCAACCAGATTGAACCCTGTGTCCTTAGGATACCATAATCCCAAGTTAGGAGTGCCCTTCAGATATCTAAATATCCTTTTTATTGCAATCAAATATGATTCCTTTGGATTTGATTGAAACCTTGCACACAAGCATGTAACAAACATGATGTCTGGCCTACTTGCAGTGAGGTAGAGTAGAGAACCAACCATGCCTCTGTAGACTGAGATATCTACTCTTTTGCCTTTAGCATCTTCATCCAGTTTAGTGGCAGTGACCATGGGTGTCTTGGCAGGTGAACAATCTTCTAAGTCAAACTTCTTCAATAAATCCTTGATGTACTTGGTTTAATTGATAAAGATACCATCCTTCCTTTGACTGACTTGCAACCCAAGAAAGAATGTCAACTCTCCCATCATACTCATCTCATATCTGCTCTGCATGAGTTTAGAGAATTTCTCACACAGCTTCTCATTTGTAGAACCAAAAATGATATCATCCACATAAATTTGTACTAGGATAATATCATCACCATGCTTCTTGTAAAACAGTGTCTTGTCCAATGTGCCTCTAGTGAATTGATTCTCAAGAAGAAATTGTGATAAAGTATCATACCATGCTCTTAGAGCTTGCTTAAGCCCATACAGTGCCTTAAGCAATCTGTAGACAAATTCTGGGAAATGTGGATCCTCAAAGCCAGGTGGTTGTTGCACATAAACCTCTTCTTCCAACTCTCCATTTAGAAATGCACTCTTGACATCCATTTGATAAACTTTAAAGTTTGAATGAGCAGCAAATGCCAAGAATATTCTAATGGCTTCCAATCTAGTAACAGGGGCAAATGTCTCATCATAATCAATGCCTTTCTGTTGAGAGTATCCTTTTGCAACCAGCCTTGCTTTGTTTCTTATTATTACACCATCTTCATCCATCTTATTCTTCAGAACCCATTTTGTTCCAACAATGGTTCTATTCTTTGGTGCAGGCACAAGTTCCCATACTTTGTTCCTTTCAAATTGATTCAGCTCCTCTTGCATGACAATAATCCAATCCGGATCCAACAGTGCATCATCAAGTTTCTTAGGCTCAACTTGTGATAGAAAACATCCATAGAGGCACTCATTTTGAGTTGCTCTCCTAGTCCTTACTCCTGCATTAGGATCTCCAATGATTTGCTCTGCAGTGTGTGATCTATCCCATTTCCTCGAGTGTTCAGCCTGACTTCTCAACCTTGATGTTGCTTCATCATCCACATCATGGTCATCCTCATTTCCTCCCCCTGTGAAGTTGCCATTACTCACAGGTGTGTCTTGGATGCTTGTTTCTCCACTATCGATTGGCACAAATTCTTCTCTTGTATCATCAATCACTTGAGTTTGTTGAACTTGAGTTTCAACTCCAGTTTCAATCTCTTCATCAGAATCATCTAGATTATCAAACTTCAATGGATATTTGTCTTCATCATTGGCTTCTTCTAATCCAGGTAGTTTGCTGTCATCAAATGTTACATCCGTGCTTTCCATAACTTTCTTTTGACTGATGACATAAACCTTGTATGCAATTCTTTCCATAGAATAGCCAAGAAAAATTCCTTCAAATGCTTTTGTATCAAACTTTCCAACATATTCAGAATTATCCTTTAGTACAAAGCATTTCCTTCCAAAAGTATGAACATACTTTAGAGTAGGCTTCTTTCCAGTCATCAAGTTGTAAGGTGTCTTTCCAGTGTTTTTGTTGATGAGGGTCCTATTCTGAATATAGCATGCAGTGCTCACAGCCTCAGCCCAAAAACATGTAGGCATTTTTGCATCAAGTAACATTGTTCTAGCAGCCTCAATTAGAGTTCTATTCTTTCTCTCAACAACTCCATTTTGTTGTGGAGTCCTTGGAGCTGAGAATTGCTGAGAAATGCCATTCTCTTTGCAGAATGCTTCAAGTGTGGCATTTCTGAACTCTGTTCCATTATCACTCCTCAGTGCAATCACACTTGCATCGTTTGCCTTTGCTTCCTTGTAAACTTTCTTTATGTGCTCAATAATTACTTGTGGAGCCTCATCTTTTGATGCCAGAAATTCCACCCATGTATACCTTGAAAAATCATCAACCATTACCAGGGCATACTTCTTTCTTCCAAGTGACATTATGTTGACAGGCCCAAACAAATCCATATGGATGAGTTGTAATGGCTTGGTTACTGATGTCACTGTCTTTGACTTGTGGCTTGATCTTTTCATTTTTCCTTTTTGACAAGCCTCACACACTCCTTCTTGACAGAATTCAAGTGTGGGCATGCCTCTCACTAACTCTCTTTTGACTAGAGAATTAATGGCCTTGAAGTTCAGGTGTGATAGTTTCTTGTGCCACAGCCAACAATCTTCATTTGATGCTTTTGAGTAAAAGCAACAAATTTTGTCCTTGTTTGTAGAGTCCATATTGGCTACAAACAGGCTTCCCTTCCTTACTCCAGATAGAGCAAAATCACCAGTCTTCTTGTGGGTGATCAAACATTCATCTTTGTCAAAATTCACTTTGAAACCTCTATCAGTAAACTGACCAACACTTAACAGATTATGCTTGAGCCCCTTGACTAGTGCTACATCTTCAATGATGACATTACCAACTTTCAGCTTGCCATATCCCAATGTGTTACCCATGCTGTCATCTCCAAAAGCAACCATTGGGCCAGCCTTTTCCTCATACTGTGATAGCAGGGCCATATCACCAGTCATATGATTTGAGCATCCACTGTCCAAAATCCACATGACCTTCTTTTCACTTTCTTTGCCCTGAGAATCAGATGAAGATGAGTCATCCTTGGAGTTGGCCATCAAGGCATAATTGCAGAATTCTTGTTCCTCTTCATCACTCTCAGAATCATCCCAACACTTCCCTTCAGCTATGTAGGCCTTACCATGTGTCTGCTTTTTCAGAAGGGCCTCATACTTAGCTTCGAGCTCAAGATAATCTCTATCCTTCTTTTTAGGCTTCTTGCATTCACTGGCAAAATGCCCTAGGTCATTGCATCTATAGCACCTTACAGATGACCTATCCACATAACTGGTTTTGAACTTATTTCTGTTTGGTTTCACAGGTGCCTTGTTCTTGTTGGCTGAATGGTTTTGAGTTTTTGGTTTGAAGGGTTGATTTCTTTTAAATCTGATGTTTGGAAATTTTCTGGCCATGAAAGCATATGAAGTATTTTCCATCCCATCAAGTTCTTCCAGAGTGTAAAACTCTTCTTCTTCTTCCTCCTTTTCCTCAACAGGTTCACTCACCCCAGCTTCAGTTTCTTCATCATCTGCCACCTCCTCTATCCTTAGTTGGCTTGTAGATGCTTCTAGGTCCAGAATGGATTTGTTGACAATCAAGGCACATGATGTGGTTATCATCCTACCTTGGTTGGCTTGGATAGCCCTTTTCTGAAGCAACTCAAGTTCATGAGTCTTTAGGACTCCATAGAGCACATCATAGGTTACTTTGTTCAAATCTCTCTCTCTTAGAGAAATGACTCTTTGCTTCAGATGATTTGGTGAAGACAACAGAAATTTCATATTTAACTCCTTGGTGCTGTAAACCTTTCCATTCATCTGCAACTCAGTAACTAGCTTGTGAAACCTTTCAAACATTTCAGTGATGCTTTCCTTGGGCTGTGCCATGAAAGCTTCATACTGTGTGACCAGTATCTGTTTCCTGTTTTCCTTAACCTCATCAGTCCCTTCACACAACACCTCAATGTGATCCCACATCTCTTTAGCAGACGTACATGATGCAATGTTTGCAAACATTGACATGTCCATGGAATCAATGATAAGCAACATGAGGTGGCTGTCAAGAGCAACCTTCTCCCTTTCTGACTCTGTCCACTTTGATGGATCCTTGGCCTCATAAGATCTTGGGATAGTTGTGGTTCCAACAGTCTTCTCTGGTATCTCTTGTTGTGGAACAAAAGGACCATTCTTAAGAATCTCAGGATACAAGGGATGAGAGGCTTTAATGAACAACATCATCTTCATCTTCCAGAGGTTGAAGTTTTCTTTGTCAAACTTAGGGACCTTCACCGTTCCTGTAGTCTTTGGTGTATTCGAACTCATGATCGTTTTCCTGTTTTTGAATAAACAGCCCTCTCTGATACCACTTGTTGAGTATTGAATACGGTAAAAGAATACAAAGGGGGGGTGAATGGATTCTTGAACTTTTCTTGGATTGAGTCTATGTAGCAGATAAGTGCCTGTGTGTGTAGAAGAGAAGGTGCGGATAAAGAAACAACACAAGACACAATATCACTTTAATCTAATGTATTATTAGATAAAGGTTGCTACAATCTGTGAATACAAATGGTAGTATTCTCAGCTTCGTTTTTCTCAGAGAGATATAGCTTACAGTGTTTGAAAAACTTGACTCACAAAAGTTACTAAGTTATGAAGTGAGGCTGTGTCCTTATAGAACATGGATACAGCCTACTTACTACAAATAAGGTAGCTAAACAAATTACTTTCTAGTCTGTCTATCCTTTTTGAGTAAGTGTCCAAATGGTTACAGATTTGACTTTGCAAAGCCTGTTTAGATCCACTTCTTTAGCTCCTTGTCTCTTCTATATCTCTCCAAGCTTCCTTGTAGGCTTTCCAGAGCACGTTACAGATTGTGGTCCATAAAGTGCATTGGCTTGTTGCAGGTTTCTGACTTGTACAATTTCTTCAGTATTTTGTCTCCAAGAATGTATTCGAGAAGTGACTAAGTAAGTGATTCGAGAACTAGAATTGACTTGATCGATAACTCTGAGTTCTCGAATACTGTTATATTGACATATCGAACCACTTCTCGAATAGCTCTTTTCCATCAGGATTCCTTGAGTTGTCGAATAGAACATTTGACTTATCGAATCCTCGAGATATCGAATAGCTTTCTGAGTCCTTGAGATATCGAATGAAACTTTGACTTGTTGACTCTTTGAGAACTCGAATACCATCTTGACTTGTTGACTTCTTGAGTTCTCGAATAGAGTAGTAGACATATCGAATCCCTGAGATATCGAATGAGATATCGAACAGTGTATTCAGAGATATCGAATAGTGTCTTGAGATATCGAATCTCTGACTTCTCGAATGCTGGACTTCTCGAATAGACAAATATACTTCTCGAATTGGTACTTAGGCAAATTCTTCATTTCTTCAAATCCCAACTGTGATTATTTGACAGTCTTTAACTCCTTGCTTGAGGCATGAACCTTGGAACTTCTTTTAAGCATTATTCTAGACTCTATTTGTATAATTACACAACTAGGATTTGATGCCTACTACAAGTACAATACAAACAGAAACTCTACAACTAGAGGTTCCCTCAGTTAAGAGGTCATGTAAGTAATGCAAAGCATTACAAACAATTAGGCTTGTTATTAGATGTGTACAGGCATGCCTCTGTAACTAACATAGGGGTATCACTCAAATTAATAACATGGGGGATCCTAGCCCTTGGGGGCTGCCTAGCCTATTGTACTTCCAGATCTTTCTTTAATTTTTGGATATGTGCTTCATGAGCGATTATATATCCTCCCTCCTAAAGTCTTGGGAGCTAGTCCTTTGGATTTTCAGGGCTGAGAAGGCCCTAACCCTCATTCGAGCTCCTTGTCTGGTTCTCATTATGAGATAGTTATCTCCTTCAATGGATGAAAAATCGTCAACAATATAGGGTCCGGGAAAATCATGACTCCTTCATTGGTGTTCTAGGCCTTGAATCCATTGAGGTATGTATGCCTCGTGTTGTTGGTTACTCCTTCCATTGATGAACGACATCCATTGGTGGGAACCTAAGTTCATCATTTAACGATGGAGATGGACATCTATAGTTCCAACGGTGCACTGGAGGGGCGACACCACTGTCTAGGGGATTCGTCCCTGAATTCATTGAACCCACAATCGGCTGCTGCAGATGAGTAATTGAGCCCCTAAATCCTTTTGTTTATGGCCTAAAGAGTCGTTCCTTGAGTCCCTCGGGGTTAAGAATGTCTTGATCCTATGACGGGCTCCTTCCCTAGACGTCTCTTGCTAGAACGAACGTCCTCTTCTTCATCTTCTTCAAACGAGAAGTCATCTTTGGTGTTTGATCCGGATAAACTTTGGTTTCCTCCAATAAGGGGGCCAAGCCTTCAATGTATTGAGGCACATACTTCTCATGAGTAAATCGATGGTTCCATCAACAATTGTAAATGGTGACAACCCATAAACGGGGTTTTAAGTTATTGGGATTAGCATGACGATGGTGGCGATTTGTGCTCCTAGTGCTTCATTAGCCAGAGGTGAGACCACCATCTGCAATTGGGAATTCTCTCCTTGAGTTAGTGGATTTTGGATCATCGTCATTAGTGCACAATTGAGACTTCTTTTTCCTGCTATATATGGAGGTCTCAAGCCTTAGATACGTGGCGAATCATCCCCTCATTGGGGCGGAAGCCCATAACTTGGGTTCTGATCTGTTAGTGGTGGAAGCACTATGGCAGAGATTTATAATCATGCTTGTCTATTATGGGCATAGTCATGCCTAGGATTAGGGGATTCGCCCCTTGAGAGTTTAGACTCATTCTTTGGACTCCATCTTCTTGGAGACTCGTTTAAATTCTTGTTCCTAGAGGGTTCAACCCTTGAATGGTGGTACATGTTGACTGCATACCAACAACGATGATCAGAACGTGAATTGAGGCTGGTGGATCATCACATCATCCGTGTATTTTCCATGGTTGACGTTCTCTTCCCACAGACGGCGCCAAATGTTATGGAATAAAAAGTAGGGTGTAGTTAATACATGTATTGAATGCAAGGGATTGAGAGCTTCGAGCTTTAATGGTTGTTTCCGTGTTCGAGACTAATCAGTCCTCACAGAGTGCCTACGTATCTCGTATTGAGAATCAAGCCAAAACGTAGTTCTAGGTGATGGTGCCCTTAGGGCTATGGCGACGAGGGCTCACCTAGGACGTAGTGGCTTGTATATCCTTATTCGAGGATTGAGCCAAAACGTAGTGACGTATTGAGCTCTGCCCAAAAACGTCCTCCTTGAGAATGAGGGGTCAGACCCTTTATATAGGCTTGAGAAGCCATAGAGTTAGGGTAGGGTTTGGTAACTTAGTGGGCAAGTTACCCACTTTAGGCCCAATTCTAGATCCTTCCATGAGGGATGTGGATAACTATAGGAGTTGTATGTCTTGGAGGCTACTCCATGGATGATTTGGTTTCCTTTTGGACTCAAAAACAGAGTCTTTTATTTGGCTGATTTATTAGCCACGAATTTATTATTTAATTAGGGTTTTGGGCCTCATTAATGGGCTTCGTATCTGGATCAAGCTAGGTTTAATTAATGCAACATTAATTGTGTCTTTAGGGCTTACTTTCAGCCCATATCAATGAAGATTCTCTAACATATTATCAACTTCATCATTCCATAAAGATCTCTTATTTTTTTCCATACCAAATTACTATGTCAACATAATTTTTATAATAAAATTTTATAAATATTAAATAAAACTTTATTCAAAGCCGACGCCCGTCTCATAATATACATGTGTGATTAATTGATTAGTAATAGTATAAGAATGTGTTTAGTTAGAATATAAATTTATTCCAACACAATATAATGAAATAACAAATGTATATATTTTTCATTGATTTACTCAATAAAGAAAATGGTTGGATTGGTTCAATTTAATCGAGTTGGTCACACCCCATGTATAATTTATTCATGTGTAAAAGTAAATTTTATAATATTACTTGTATTTAAATTGTATATGTTAATTGAAAAATTTGTATACTTCCGTATCTTATTATGAATCTCACGATCATTAATTACGAATTTATTAAAAAATTAAAATCGTTTATTTATTGTTGCTGAAAAAAATTGCAGCTATTTTGAATAAGGATTAGAAATGAACTATATAAATGATTTTATTTTATCTTTTTACCTTGAAATAATTGTACTTTTATATGGATAATTAATATTTTATATTAATATAATAATTATAATGTTCTAGTAAAGAAATAATAATAATTGAAATATTTTATATAGATAAGTATAAAATAAAGTGTATTTAATATAAGTTTAATAAGTACAATTAATGACTACTTATAATCCTATTAAATGCAAGGAAATTATTTTAATAAAAAAATAGAAAATGTGAAAAATCAAGAAAAATATTTGGAAAGTTCAGAGTGAAAGCCTCTCTGATCTCCTGCTATTATAATATACTAGGTAACAAAGCCGCGCTACGCGCGGCACAAAAATATTTTTAAAAATTATACACATAACATTATTGTTTGTTAAATTTTATTATTTGAAAGTTAATATAATAAATTAAAAATTATGTGAAATGTAATTAAATTTGAATGTTTAAAAATTAAAGAGAAAAGAATTAGGTGAAAAAAAACATGTTTCAGTTAAATTCTTGAATATTAATAATAATAATAATAATTTTGAAGATATTGACGAATACCTATTTTGTCGCATAAAAAATGCTTTTGAAATCCAATATTGACAAACATTTGCAAAGTTGAACATTGAATAAGTAAAAATAACCTTTGTGAATCCTTTCTATTGTCGATGAAATCATAAAAGACGTGATTGCTTAATTTTTATTAAATTATTTGTTAGTAAAATTGATTGTACGATGAAAAGAATTAGAATGTAAATGTGATGAAAGTTGTGATTGATTTCACTTGTCGACATATTTGGTTTTATGACGAAAAAAGCAGAATTCAAATGCATATTGTAAGTCATGCTTCATGTTTTTTTGGAGTGATCCGACACCCGTATCTCTACATTTAATTAATTTTTCAGAGCATTTTATAAGAACTGTTTTGTTTGTAACATTAAAATTAAATTCATGGACACATCAAAATGATACTTACATATTCTAATATTCTTTTATTAAATTTAATAATAAATTTGTGCATATAATTGTTTTTAAAGCCGATGCTCGTTTTATAACACCCTTACTTAATGCTCAAAAAGTGAAAATTTGTTTAAAATAGCAAAAATCAACTCCTTAAACACCTTTTACATTTTTCCATACCAAACTACAATGTCAACATAATTCCTATAATAAAAATTTGTAAATATTAAATATAACTAATTAACGATTTTAAACACCGTCTCTCATCTCATAACATACATGCATGATTAATTGATTAATAATAGTATAAGAATGTGTTTAATTAGAATATTAATTTTTCCAACACAAAATAATCAAACACGAATGGGAAATTTTTTTATTGATTTAATTGACGAAAAAAAGGGTCCATTTGATTCAATTTAATCGAGTTGGTCACACCCCGTGTATAATTTGTTCAGGTATAAATGTAAATTCTACGATATTACTTTTATTTAAATTGTGGATGTTAATCGAAAAATATACATACTTATGTATTTTATCATGATTCTCACGATCATTGATTACGAATTTATCGAAAAGTTAAAATCGTCTATTAATTATTGCCAAAAAATTTGCAATGATTTTGAATAAGGATTAGAAATGACTATAAAAATTATTTTATTTTATTGTTTTACCTTAAAATAATGGTATTTTTATATAAATCATTAATATTTTATAACAAAATAATAATAATAATAAAAATAATGTTCTTATAAAATTGTTAAACTTTTATATTAAATATGAAATAAAGTGTATTTAATATATATTTAATATGTATAATTAATTATTAATTAAATGCAAGAAAATTATTTTAACAAAAAAAATGTGAAAATTCAAGAAAAATATTTTGAAGCTTCTGAGTGCAAGTCTCTCCAGTTTCCTGCTATTATAATAAATTTTTATATAAAAGTACTGTAATAGATAAATTAATTTCTATTATTCTTAAAAATTGATTGGTGTCTTATGAATTTTCTATTAAAAATTAATTTAAAAATAATTTACATGAATTATTAATTGGGAAAATATTTTCATTATATTTATCTAAAATTTTGATAATCTTAAAAACATCACAAACATATAAAAATAAAAATTACAATATGAACGTAATATTTACAATCAAAAGTTACAAATATTTAATACAACTTAATAACGTTTTTTTAAAACCGACATCTCTCTCATAATATACATGTTCAATAATAGTTTAAGAATTTATTTAATTTGAATATTAATTTATTTTAACACAATATAATGAAACAATGGGAATATAATTTTTTTATCAATTTAATCTTCCGATAAAATGGTTGAGTTTGTTCAATTTAATTAGTTTGGTCATAACTCATGTGTGTATGCGCATGATTGTTTACAAATTTTAGATTTTAAGTAAAGATCCATGTACTTCCATAATTTACTACGATTCCACAATCATTGATAATAAAATTATTTGAGAAGTTGGTTAATAATGTTTTTTAAAACCGACAACCCTCTCATAATATACATATTCAATAATAGTATAAGAATTTGTTTAATTACAATAAAAAATTATTTCAACACAATATAACAAAACAATGGGTGTATATCTTTTTTATCAATTTTATCTTCCGATAAATGACTGGATTTGTTAAATTTAATCGATTTGATCATAACTCATGTATTATTTATTCATGTGCAAAATTGAAAATCTATCTGTACTGTTTATATACAATTCCAGATATTAAATAAATATCTTGTACTTACATAATTTATTACGATTTTCACAATTATTGATAATAAAAATTGCTTGAGAAGTTAAGGTCGTGTACCCTATAATCATCCGAAAAGAAATTATAGTTATCTTGAATAGGGAATAAAAAAAACGCAATATAAAAAATTGTTATTCGTCATTTTAACTAAAAATAAACATAACTATATATAATTAATATTTAATATTGAAAAAATAACTATGATGTTCAACTAAAGTTTGCCAATTTTTATACAAATTAAATAGAGTAAATTTAATATATGTTTAATAGGTGTAATTAGTGACTAATTAAAATGTCATTAATAGATATTTAATGCAAGAAAAGAATTTTAATAAAAAATCAAAAAAAACGAAAATTGAAGAAAAATACCTTGAACTGTTCTGGTGCATTTCCGATCTCCAGGCATTATAATATACTAGGTAACAAAGCCGTGCTACGCGCGGCACGAAAATATTTTTAAAAATCGTATACATAAAATCATTGTTTGTTGAGTTTTATTATTTGAAAATTAATATGATAAATTGAAACTTGTGTAAAATGTAATTAAATTTGAACGTTTAAGAATTATGGAGAAAAGAATTAGCAGAAAGAAAACATGTTTCAGTTAAACTCTTAAGTGTAACAATAAAATTTTCGAAAATATTGACGACGTCTATTTTGTTGCATAAAAAAATGCTTTCGAAATCCAATATTGATAAACATTTGTAAAGTTTGACATGGATAAGTAAAAGTAACATTTTTGAATTATTTTTGTTGTTAATGATGTTATGAAATATTTGATTGCTTAGTTTGTTGATAAATTTGTTTGTATGACAAAAAAGAAGCATAATGTAAATGTGATAAGAAGTGTTTGTCAATAAATTTGGTTGTATGGCAAACAAAACATAATTCAAATGCATTTTATAAATCATGTTTCATATTTTTCGGAGTCATCCGACACCTGTATCAATTCCTTTGATTAATTTTTTTTGAGCATTTGTAATAACTTTTTTTGTATGTAATATTAAATTTAAATTCATGAACACATGTTTAAAATGGTATCACATATTTTCATACTTTTATATTAAATCTTATAATAAATATGTACATGTAATTATTTTCTATATCCAATAAAAATGAATTTAAAAATTATTGGATTCTGAATAAACACTAAGTCGTTTAAAATTAATTATTTAAACAAAATGAAGATCCTCTAACATATTATTAACTTCATCAATTCCATAAAGACCTTTTATTTTTTTCCATACCAAATTACAATATCAACATAATTTTTATAATAAAAATTTATAAATATTAAATAAAACTTTATTCAAAGCCGACGTCCGTCTCATAACATACATGCGTGATTAATTGATTAGTAATAGTATAAAAATGTGTTTAGTTTTTTTTTTTGAAAAAAGTATAAAAATGTGTTTAGTTAGAATATTAATTTATTCCAACACAATATAATGAAATAAAGAATAATAAAATAACGAATTTATAACTTTTTCATTGATTTATTCAGTAAAAAAAAGGGTTGGATTGGTTCAATTTAATCGAGTTGGTCAAATTCCATGTGCAATTTATTCATATGTAAAATTAAATTATATAATATTACTTGCATTTAAATTGTAGATGTTAATTGAAAAATTTATATACTTCCGTATCTTATCATGATTCTCACGGTCATTAATTACGAATTTATCGAAAAGTTAAAATCGTTTATTTATTATTGCTGAAAAAATTGCAGCTATTTTGAATAAGGATTAGAAATGAATTATATAAATAATTTTATTTAATCCAATTTGTATTGCACATCGATTCCTAGCACCAGTCTCATTTTCTATATTATTATTTCACCGATATCTCTATATATATTATGTATAGTATCCAAGTGGCTAGGGCTGTAAATTGATCTGGATTATCCGGTATCTTGGCTTATATCCGACTCAAAAATATGATACAAGTCTTAGATTCGTTTTATAAATGATCCAAATATGGCGGAAAAATTGTAAAAGATGATCCAGGATATGAGCACTCATATACCCGCTCAGATTAAGTCTCATATTATTCTTATTAAAATGATCCAACCCGAATATGTTTCATGATCCATATTCGGTTTAATCCGAATATGAATTATATTTTTAGTTTGTCAGATTTCTAATTAAATAACATATTATAATTTCTTGATAACATTTATAACTTTAAATTTTTATAAAATACGATTTATCCACCAAATTATTTATCATCAAATACTTAATACATCATTTATTAAAGTTTTGAATTCGTGATTATTATGTTTTTATAATATTATATTTATTTTAGAATAGATGACTATTTATATATTTCATATAAAAATGATACCTAATGTTAGTGGATCATATTTGACTCGTATTCAATGGATCACAAACTACCCGGTTAGAAAAAAGAAAATACAATACTATATATTATAATCACTAATCATAAAAATTAATTGATTAGTAATAGTATAAGAATGTGTTTAGTTAGAGTATTAATTTTTCCAACACAAAAAATAATCAAACAACGAATGGGTAATTTTTTTTATTGATTTAATCGATGAAAAAAAGGGTCGACATGATTCAATTTAATCGAGTTGGTCACACCCCGTGTGTAATTTGTTCATGTATAAAAGAAAATTCTACGATATTACTTTTATTTAAATTGTGGATGTTAATTGAAAAATATTTATACTTATGTATCTTATCATGATTCTTGCGATTATTGATTACGAATTTATCGAAAAGTTAAAATCATTTATTAATTGTTGCCAAAAAAATTGCAACGATTTTGAATAAGGATTAGAAATGACACGATAAAAATAATTTTATTTTATTGTTTTACCTTAAAATAATGGTACTTTTATAGAAATCATTAATATTTTATAACAAAATAATAATAATACTAATAAAATTGTTAAACTTTTTTATTAAATGTGAAATAAAGTGTATTTAATATATATTTAGTGAAATTTTGTTTTAAGTATAAAATAAAGTGTATTTAATATAAGTTTAATAGGTATAATTAATGAGTTAATGACTAATTATAATCTCATTAAATGCAAGGAAATTATTTTAATAAAAAAATAAAAAATGTGAAAAATCAAGAAAAATATTTTGAAGGTTGAGAGTGAAAGCCTCTTTGATCTCCTGCTATTATAATATACTAGCCAACTTATCCGCGCTTCGCGCGGTTTATAAATTTTTATTTTAAAGTATTGTAATAGATAAATTAATTTTTACTATTCTTAAATATTGATTGCTCTCTTATGAATGTTCTTAAGAAATTAATTTAAAAATAATTTACATGAATTATTAGTTGAAAATATACTCTAATAATATATCTAAAATTTTGACAATTTTAAAATATCAAAACATATAAAAATAAAAATTACAATATGAACGTAATATTTACGATCAAAAGTTACAAATATTGAATATAACTTAATAACGTTTTTTAAAGCCGACAACTCTCTCATAATATACATGTTCAATAATACTATAAGAATTTATTTAATTTGAATATTAATTTATTCTGACATAATATATTGAAATAATGTGTGTATAAATTTTTTATCAATTTAATCTTCCGATAAAATGGTTGGGTTTGTTCAATTTAATTAGTTTGGTCATAACTGTGTAATTTATTCATGTGCATTATTTGTTTACAAATTTCAGATATTAAGTAAAGATGTGTACTTCCACAATTTATTATGACTCCACAATTATTGATAATAAAGATTGTTTGAGAAGTTAAGGTTAATAAGGTTGTTTAAAGTCGACACCCCCTCATAACATACATATTCAATAATTGTGTAAGAATTTGTTTAATTAGAATAAAAATTTATTTCGTCACAATATAATGAATCAATGGGTGTATTTTATCGATTTTATCTTCAGATAAATGGCTGGGTTTGTTAAATTTAAACGCTTTGATCATAACTTATGTATAATTTATTTATGTGCAAAATTAAAAATCTGCCTGTATTGTTTGTATACAATTCCAGATATTAAGTAAATATCTTGTACTTGCATAATTTATTACGACTTTCACAATCATTCATAATAAAAATTGCTTGAGAAGTTAAGGTCATCAATCCAATAATCATCCGAAAAGAAATTATAGTGATCTTGAATAGGGAATAAAAAATAACGCAATATAACAATTGTTAGTCATCATTTTACCTAAAAATAAACTTAAATATATATAATTAATATTTAACATTGAAATAATAACTATAATGTTCAAATAAAGTTTGCTAATTTTTAAACATATTAAATAGAGTAAATTTAATAGATGTTTAATAGGTGTAATTAATGACTAATTAAAATTGTCATTAATAGATATTTAACGCAAAAAAAGAATTTTAATAAAAAAAATCAAAAAAAAAAAAAATTCAAGAAAAATACCTTAAAAGGTTCTGGTGCATTTCCGATCTCCAGGCATTATAATATATATAGATATAGATATAGATATTGTATTTATATTTTAATAATACTAGCTTATAACCCGTGCGAAGCACGGGTTTCTTTTGATAGGTTATAAAATTTATTTAACATTATAATTATGAACTTTGAATTTTTAGTAAATTAATTTAATCATGTAATATATCTTATTATTAGATCTAACGATTCTTATTTATTACTAAAAATAATGATTTGAATATATGGTGAGATATTTTTGAGTGTATATTATTTAATTTTATTAAATAGAACCGTCCGTGATATAATTGGAAAAAGAGAGATTTTAGTTTGAAAAAATAGAAAAAGATAACGTGAAAATTAAAAGATGACATACTTTAGGGTGAAAATGGTAATTGATTAGTTTATAGTAATTATAATATAATTGTTATTTTACTTAATAAAATTGAAGGTAATACTTTTAGAAAATGAAAAATTAATGTTACCGTGATATTTCTAAAAAAAGGAATTTAATTAGAAAAAATAAAAAAGATGGTACGTTTTTAGCTGAAAAGGTAATCGGTTAATTAATAGCATTATAATATTATGATTTTATTTTTATTAAATAGAATCGCCCGTGATATAATTTGAAAAAGAGAGGTTTTAGTTAGAGAAAATAAAAAAAGTAACTTGTTTTGGCTGAAAAAGGTAACCCGTTATATAATTGGAAAAAATATTTTAGTTAGAGAAAAGAGAATTTTTTTTTTATTAGTTAACAGTATTTATAATTTTTTTTTAATTAGATAAAATATAAAAGATATTATATTTTACCTGGAAAAGGAAACTGCTTAGTTATTAGAAAAAAAGGTAACACGTTTAACCTTAAAAGTAGGTTGATTTGTAAAGTAAAAATTTTAGTTAAATAAAATATAAAAGAAGATTTTTAAAAGGTAACTCGTGATATAATTGGAAAAAGAGATATTTTAGTTAGAGAAAAGAGAAAAGATAATTTGAACGAAAAAATTAATTAATTAGTTAATAGTAATTATAATATGCTTTTTAGTTAGATAAAATATAAAAAATATTATATTTTAACTGAAAAAAGAAACTGCTTAGTTATTAAAAAGAAAAGAAAAGGTAACATGCTTAACCTGAAAAAGGAAATTGATTAGTAAAGCAAAAATTTTAAAGGTAACATGTTTAACCTGAAAAAGGAAATTGATTAGTAAAACAAAAATTTTAGTTAGATAAAATATAAAAAAAGATTTTATCTGTAATTAAGTAAGGGTAATTAGGTAAATTCAATAGGTACCACCTGAAAAAGGAAACTGCTTAGTTATTAAAAAAAATGTAACACGTTTAACCTGAAAAAGTAGGTTGATTTGTAATGTAGAAATTTTAGTTAAATAAAATATAAAAGAAGATTTTTAAAAGGTAACTCGTGATATAATTGGAAAAAGAGATATTTTAGTTAGAGAAAAGAGAAAAGATAATTTGAATGAAAAAATTAATTAATTAGTTAATAGTAATTATAATATGCTTTTTAGTTAGATAAAATATAAAAGATATTATATTTTAACTGAAAAAGGAAACTGTTTAGTTATTAAAAAGAAAAGAAAAGGTAACATGTTTAACCTGAAAAAGGAAATTGATTAGTAAAACAAAAATTTTAAAGGTAACATGTTTAACCTGAAAAAGGAAATTGATTAGTAAAACAAAAATTTTAGTTAGATAAAATATAAAAAAAGATTTTATCTATAATTAAGTAAGGGTAATTAGGTAAATTCAACAGGTACCAACCAACCGACCAACCAAACTTTTAATGTTTCGGAATTTATATAATAGTATAGATAACTTTATATAGTTGTATTTTTTATTCAAATATAATTTTTTTCATTATCAAATTCGGAATTAAAATTTTAAAGCTTTTTTTTGGGAACCTCATATTTTAAGTCCAATTTTAAACTTTCAAAGAAATAATTGTTCATTTTCATTAAACTTTGTTTTTCCGGCACACGACTAGTTCGTAATCTTTTTTGTACGTAATAATTTTAGCCATTCTTTTTATAATTTACAAAAAAATTGTATTCAATTTAGGATGATGGTCCTAAATATTTTAAATTAAAGATAAAGTGCTCTAAATACCTCAATGCAGGAAGTTGATCCTAAATTCCCTATAAATTGGCCCTAAATTTCCTATTAATGCATTTTATTGTCTATCGCATTCACATAAACACGTTAAATCGTGTTGCGTATCACTATCACATGTTGAAGGAATTAATGCATCTTTGTAGTTAAGCTATACAGAATGATGTATTTCATCATATTACGGCAGTAACATAATCCTTGGTGGATTTGACAAATATATGGTCTGAGCAAAATGCTTCAGGACCTGCCCATAAAGTGAAATAATTAGCATTCAAACTAAATAGTAATATGAACAACCTTTTAATTATTTATTTGTTCGATGTGGGATATAGTTGCATTTACTTTACCTTTTTTTACCAGGGTATATATTTCGTATATGAATTGTAATTGTAATACAATCTAAAAAAAGAGTTTCTTTCGTTCAAGAAGCGTACATCATCTAATTAAAGGGCACACATGTTGTTCCTAGACATTTAGACAATAATACCTTCAAGTCTGAAAAGATGAACCTCACAAAAAAGAGCCTCGTTAAAATCCCACAAGAGCAAAATTCTATGGGAAAAAACTCAATGTGGAAAAAGAGTGCCCACAAAAAAACATGAATACATCGTTATACAAAGTTGCTACTAAATGACTAGAACTTCTTATTGATTTTGTGAGTCCTCGTTGCCATTTTTTATTGCCCAAGACTTGTCTTCTCTTTTGCCAAAGATTAACTCTGCACCTTAACTGCTCCATGACTTCATTTTGACAATCAAAACTGAATCTTTTAGAGACTTCTTTGTTACTATTAAAACTGCAATTATCAAAACAAACCTAACAAGAAAGGAATAAAATCAAAGAATCACTAACGGGATAAGATTAAATATATTAAAATTATTTTGGATTTTGATAAAATAGATGATCACTTCCAGTGTTGTAAAAAGCGGGAATCGGACTTAATCGGTAGAGGCACTGTCCAGGGATTAATCGGGGATTAATCGGATATTTGAGGATTAATCGGAATGATTAATCGAATGATCGGATTATTAATCAGTTCGGTAACCCATGGAACAGGGATTAATCGGTGATTAATCGTGATTAATCACCGATTTTTAGAACTGAGATCACTTCTAACCAAAGCGGACCCCTTTGGTTAGCCATCTAACACAATAATCGTTAAATTTTAAACTCATATATTATACTCCCTCCATCCCAAAATAATAGTTTTGTTTGGAAAAAACACACATATTAAGAAAAATTTAATTATGTTGATTATTCTCATTTTACACATCTATTATCTATTATATATATAATAGGCCAACACAAGATAAAATTGTGAGATTTTTTAATGCATGTGAAATGACCAATTTATCCCCATGTTTAATGTTTAAATAAAAAATGTTTTTAGTGGGAATCGAACTTGAGTCTATCAAGTAACATATGCATTCTCTTACCACTACACCACATTGTCACATGTGTTTTCACATCATACACGTAATATGTGAATGTCATTTAACAGTAATGCATTTGTCTAATTTCAAAACATATAAATATAACTATGGAGGTAAATTAAACTTAGCTAATATTTTTAAATTGTACATGTTCGTAACACTTGAGCACAATAGACATGTGTAATAAATTATACATATGTATGTGTTGCGTGAATATTAAATATATAGTAACAACAGCCCTTAGGGCTATGTTTAAGGATTAATTTTTGCCATGTGGTGGATTTTTATTGGATGATTTATGTGAATGCATGGGGGCACATACTTTTTTGCAAGTGGGGCACAACCTTGAGCCAATTAAAAACTACCACATAACACCTTAACCATAGCCCTAAGGGCTGTGGTTAACATTTTCCTTTGATTATTGAGACGTATTAACAATATGTTAGTCACGATTTTATTTGTACATTTATATATAAATTAATAATATATAGTATGTAGTCTACTTATACATATTCCTGAATTATTTAAACTAGCTTAAAACCCGTGCGATGAACGAGATTTTGTAATACAATTTTTTAATTTGAATTGAATTTTTTGGTTGGTGGGAATTGAACTTAGGTCATACAACAAATTTAGACCCAATCATACCACTAGGCTAGCCATTCATTTGTGTCCTAAATCATACACATAATATGTGAATGCGTGTGTGCGACTTGAATGAGAAATAGTTGGAACATATTATTTTTAAAACGAAAAAATGCATAACTTCTTCGTTAAAATGACATACAAAATAAGATTAATTGATTGTAAAACTAATATCTAAATTTTTTTTATACTCCCTCCGTCCCCCTCATTTGTTTACATTGGAGGGGAACACGAAGACCAAGACAATGCATAAAAAATGAATAAAATTAGATGAAAAGTGGGTAAAGTGGTGTGACCCATCAATATTTAATAATAGATTTGAGATAGTGGAGGAAAGTAGTGGGTGTAATAGTGTTTTTTATTATTAAATATAAGATAGTGGGGGAAAGTAGTGGATGTAATAGTGGGGTAAACTTAATATTTATGGTAACGTCAA
Organism: Kitagawia praeruptora; assembly: GCA_037693485.1. NCBI lineage: Eukaryota > Viridiplantae > Streptophyta > Magnoliopsida > Apiales > Apiaceae > Kitagawia > Kitagawia praeruptora. The sequence goes on from CM075344.1 coordinate 60,215,611, forward strand.
GAAATGAGAGGGACATCCCAACATAGTAACTGTAAATAAATGAGAGGGACGGAGGGAGTATATAATACACGAACAAGACTTAAAATTCATGAGATATTTTATTCATAATTTAAAATGATTGATTATCTCTATATTGTTGTTTATGTATAAAAAATTCATTTTTAGTGTAAATTAAACTTGGATCATCAAGTTAACTTGTGCATCTACATACCACTAGGCCACACTTTTACATGTGCTTTAGATCATATACACAATATGTATGTGTATGATATATGAAATTATATAGGCTAAATATTATTGGGTTTTAAATGAGATTTGGACTTTTTATTAATTTTCATTGATCGATGAAATAACCACATAAAATATATAATTGGGTTATAAAATGATATTATAATTAATATTATGGATACTATCTAGCAATATATTAGAATGGAAATATTGAGTTGTCCACGTAATATGAAAATTGTATATTATTACACAAGATGCAATAATTTATCAGTGTTGTAGAAATATTTGGCTTAAAAAGACGAATCCTAAAAATAACATATTAAATTTAACATATAAATTGACTATTGTTCGAGTTAAAATATGACATTTGAAGAAAAAAAAGGTTAATATATAATATATGGTGTATTATTTATAAAGGTAATTCAAATATATATATATGTATATATATATATATATATATATATATATATATATATATATATACAAGATCATGTATAATTTATGATTAACGGAACTTATATTATATATCATAGACATCACCTATTGAACACTCAAATTTTATTCAATTATCAACAATAAAATTAAAAACTGACAATATTTGATGCCTTTTGCAATTTACATCATATTAGCTGAAAACTTGTGCGAAGCACGAACAAAAATTGAACACGAGCCGAGATTAAAATATTAATATTAATAAATTAATAAAAATTATTTAATTATATAGTTATAGAGAATCGTATCTGAGATAAAGCTAAAAAAATAAAATAAATAAATAAATCACCGCCGCTGAAAACAAGCCGCCGCTGCCTACTCTGATGAGGGTCGACTCCCACTAGCTAGCTCATTCTCGCCCTCTTTCTTCAACCAAGACATCATCCACCTTCACAAATCCATTTCGTCCCTCCATAAATCAGAATTTTTCTTAAATTTCGAAAAACCCATTCGAGTTCTTTTCAGATCTGCTTTGATTTAGAGCTTGAAATATCAAATAAACACATTTCTTAGACTCAAAATCTCCTGCTTAACACCATATCAAAATTTGGTGTCAATCCGAGATTTTTGACTTTTCGAATTGTATCGCCTTCGGCGAAGTAACGCTTATGCGTATGTCTCTCCTTTTGGAGTGGTCGATTGTATCTCTTGCTGGAGTGTTTTTTATGTCTTTGATTAATTTTTTCTGTTTCTGTTTGGTTTTGATCTGCTGAGAATGATTTTGCTGATATCTTTGGGGATCTGGAAAGTCCGCATCGAAGCTGGGACAGTGAAGATTATTGCAAGAGCTCACAACTCACAACCAAAGATTGTTCATCCTATTTTGGGGGCTTTAACTTTCGGCATGTCTATAGCTGGTATCCGGCATGTAGATAGCTGGGGTGTTGCTCATCCTTTTGGGGGTTCCCATATTTGGCATGTCTATATCTAGTATCCGGCATGTAGATAGCTGGAGTGTCGTTCTTCTAACCTCAGTTTATGCAATTGAGGCTTTTGAACACTGGGGTATCAATGGTTCTTATGTGATGTGGTTAATTGTGATACCGCTGCTTTCAGGGATATTGGCGCAGGTTGGATCGCCTGAGAGGTCTTCGAATTTGTTTTTAGTTTCAAGAACTGTAACGCCCCCAAATCCGCCCTGTCCGGGGACCCGGGTCGCCACATCAGGTCTCAGCATCCTGCAACACACGTTAGCTCGATAATAATAAAATCTTTATTACAATGGAGCGGAACAGTCCCACTCCACAGATCCAAGATCGGATTCACACTTTATTACAAAACGCTTATTACATCTCCGAATAAAAATCCTTCGAAAGTCTATAAAGATAGAAAAGATAAAAGGTTTTAGCTGGCCGTTCTAGTCCTTGTCAGCATAGCCTGGAGCTTTCTCCTTCCCTTTGTTTCTCTGGCTGGATGTCTCGCCTTTCTCCATCTTGACAGCTGAACAAATGTTGTAAAGCAAGAGTGAGCAACTATGGTGCTCAGAAAATTCTCTCCTGGCTCGGTACATAAATATAGTAATATATACCGAAAGAAAATACTCGAATTTAAATAAAACTGATAAGATAACAAACTCTGAAAACTTTGACTCAAGACTCGTCTCGAAAGTAGGAATACTCGAAATGACTCTTTTTGAGAAACTCTGATGACTCATGATAAAAGAATAACTGGTCTTCCATCCTTTTGGTATCTCGGCGGGGCGATCAACTATCCGACCGGGAATGCCGTCCTCCAATGACACCGCACTTCGCCCGATCACGGCTATAATACGATATCAACGAATATAATATATAGTATAAATGCTAGCATCATAGTGGGTGATTATATCAACCCTGGCATCATAGTGCCTAAATATTCTCGTGTCCTTAAAACGGATCACGAGTCTCTTTTTTTTCTCTAAAATGGGCCTCTTTCCCAAAATTGACCAGTAGAATACAGAATTCCCGAATATTTATTGAACTGACATTTGTAGATAAACTTCACAGGAAAATATTTAACTGATCTGGCGGACTGCCAGTTTTACTCGATGTATCACCAATCCGAACAATGGACTGATGTAAACTCTCAATAAACATATTTTAATTGGTTGACACGAACAAAGTGCCAACCTTTGACAAGAAAGGCAACTATCTCGAAACAATGAGGATAGTCTCAAAATGAAATAAAATGAGTCGTACTGAACAAGTAGTACTACTCGAATATTTATAATACTCAAATTTGATGAACATTAAATAGAATGTTTTTCATTCGATCCATGAGTAAAACTCTAACAAAATTTAAGTAGCATAATCCCTATTGATTGATTCGAACGATGAACCAATTAAAAGATAATCAATAAATGTTGTCGAATTTGTACAATAAATCCGACTGAGAGAATGAACTTAACTATCTCGAACGAATGAGAATAGTTCCACTGAATCAAAATAAATAGTCGTCTCGAATTAAAGAGACCGACCAGATAGCAACGAAATTGCTTTTACGCTTATAGGGAATGTATTTCGCAAGTAAACTAAATTAGCAGTATCGTAATATTTTACGAAAAATAATGCTCAAAAGAAAATATTGCATCATAAAGAGTAGTAATTAAATCTCATAATTGATAGCTCAAAAATAATCAAGAAATGAAATAATACGAACAGAAATACAAGTTTCCGAGAGTTAGGGTAGGAATGAACTTGCCTCTGTCTCGACGTTAACTCAACCGAATAAATAAAAGCGTTACCCGCGAGCAAGATTCTCAAGTCTCAGAAAGAATTTCTATAATTAATTATCAAAACTATTTTAGTACTCGGGTAAGAATTTAATCACGTAATGTCACATAATTCAGTAATCATGCTCTTGATAAATAAATAATTCTCGAACAAATAATTAGGAAAAATATTCTCGAAGTTTTAAAATCTCATTGATGCCTTATTTGCAAAGTATAATAATTTACATGAAGGCTCTATTACTTATAATATCTAAAGTTTTGTGTCATTATATAATCCGGAAATCACATTATTAGTAAGGGAATTTCTCAATATAAAAGTCTCTAGTTATTCGCTAACAATTGATTAGCTAATTAAATCGCAAATAAATTAGCTTTTATGAGTTCTCTACAAGTCTCTAAAATTATCTAATTTAATTAGGTCCATTTTAGAGGAACCATATTATTACTTTCTATTTTATTCTCAAAACAATAATTCAAGGATCCATTTTTATTCGAATTTCAAATCCATAATTATTATTCTCACTTTAGAAAATGTAACTCTATTAAAAACAATCCTAATTTTATTAATCTCACTAGCTTCTAATTTCTTCTTATTTTAATATTCTTTTAAAACAAACTAATTTCTTTGCTCTCTTTTTTAAAACCAATTATACCACTAAATCAAGAATTCTCTCTTTACCTTAAATTAAATATCTCAAGTAAATGTGGCTAAAACTTTACTCAATTTATTCTCTCCATTTTCTTTGTAAATCCCCATCTTTAATAATTAAATCTCTATTTTATTCATAAAAAAATCTGATGACACTCTTTTAAAACCAATTTTAACTTCTAAATTTTTATTCTCATTTGATCATTTATTTATGGATATAAGTCACCTTTAACCAATTATTTACCAATTAAAACGATTAATCATTTACCACACAATAAATCAATTATATCATTATTATGTTAATGACCCATTTTAGGAAATCCACATCTCAATTAATAAATTAGTGAACCATTCTCACTAATTAATCAATATTAATCAACACCAAATTCATCCAATTTTACTCAAGACATTTATTCTCTAATTATTGTCATTTTCGGGATTATTACAATTAAAATAATCCTAACCCCACCACCGACCGGCGGCAACCACCGGCCACCGCCGTCGGCGCCTTTCTCTCTCCCCCCCGATCAGTCTCTCTCTCTCTCTCTCTCTCCCTCTCTCTGAATCTCTCGCCGGCTCTCTCTCCCTCTCCCAATCTCTCGACTCCCTCCTCTCTAATCTCTCCGCCGTCGCTCTCTCCCCTCTCTCTTTCTCTCCGCCGTCGCTCTCTCTTCTCTCTCTTTCTCTCCGCCGATCCCTCTCCATCTCTCCCTCTCCATCTCCGATCTCTCCTCTCTATCTCCCTTCGTCTCACTCTCTCTCATCCTCTCCTCTAATCTCTCTCAATCTCTCCCTGTCTCTCTCTCCCCGTCTCTTCTCTTTCCCCTTCGACAAACACCCACCACCGCCGGCCATCACCGACGCCGCGGTGGTGCTCCTCCCTCCCTTCCGACATGCAACACAATCCAACCCCCAAGACACAATCCACAATCAATTACACTACTCAATCCTATTAAATCCAACCACAATTCATAGTAATGTAAAAAATTAAACAAAACCCCTAATCACTTATCACAAACCCTAATTTAAAAACAATAGCCTCCAAGCAATAGCTAATAAAAATGCATAAAAACATGATTATAGAAAGATTTAAGGGCATAGGCTCATACCCTTTTAAGAAAATCAGATTTTTAAGGCTTGATCGAAAATCAATTTCTTGAAAAACCCTTTAATACATATATCAATTTGTAGAGCTAATTACAAGCTATCTAAATCTCTAATTGCATGAGATGATCGGCTAAAATCCTTGTAGTTTTGGAGCTTGAAGGGTTGGAGTTTTAATGGTGAAAAAAAGAGAGAAAGTTGTATTTTGTTTATACGGGTGTTTTGTAAAATGAGAGAGATGACTCTCTTGCACACATCTTACTTCTATATACATTTACCTAATTGGGCTCTAATTGGACCATGTTAGCTTGGGCTCATATATTTCAACCCACTAATTATCTTCCTAACTAGTAACTTGATTCCTAATATTTGTAGAATATAAATAATTGCAACATTTTCTATAAAATTCTTATTATAGCTCTAGTTGCGACAAAATTAAATTAAAAGGGAGACATTTGCAAGTAACAATATTAATAATATTAATATAATAATATATCGAATTTAATAATATGTAGCATCACACTAAATAATATTAATACACAATCGCAATATCCACAAAAATCAAGTTTACCAAAATTTATTCCGAGAGAGCGCGCCATTAATATTAATAAAAATTCACGGTTATTACAGTAACTTTTAAGTTCAATGTGTTAAACGATCAGGAAACAATTTATTTGTTTTTTCAACCTGGTTGTATCGACAGTCGGGGGTTTGTCCCGCTATTTTATTTTGAGATGGTTTGATCCAGTAATATAATTCTCTGCATTTCGTAAAAAAAAACATAAATAAATAAATCTTTATAAATACTAGCTTATAGCTCGTGCAAAGCACGGGTTACTTCAAATTTTTATAATTTGTTTATAGTTTAGTATAATATAATACTTATTATAGATATTAATTTTAATATGTTATTGGAATAATTCGAATCTTACATCTTTGTATATAATAATGTTTACTATTAAATATAAATTACTATGTTGTTGGCGGGAATCGAACCTTTGACCTTTTTATATATATAACAACTTTTAGTATTGTTGTATTTAACGGTCATGATCTATTTAAGTTGAAGATCTAATGATTATGAAGTAGGGATAACGAAAAATAGGGGTAACCAAACTACAAATTATACCCCCTTTCGCTTATTATAGTATAGTACATATATAGTTGTAAGGAATCGAACTCGAGATGAAGCTAAAAAAAATTAAAGTAAATAAATCCTGTATAATTATGTAGTTGTAAGGAATCGAACCTCGAATTTAATGATAACCAAATTGGTATTTTGGTATTTTGATACTATTGTCTACCATTAAAACATGATTTTTCACATTAATAAAGAGTATAGATATGACCTATCATAAACATTGTAACAACTCGCACGGGTTCTCATGCTAGTTATCCAAAAATAACACAACTATGTTTTTTTAAATGCATTGATTACAATTAATTACAGTGCAGTGCAGAGCTAATAGAAGATGCAACCAAGTGGTTAAATTCTGCTAAAAATATTCAAATTAATTGGAAATATTAATGAGTACTCACTTAGTCAACCTTGGAAATATTCAAATTAATTGTATTGAACAAAGAGTATTCCAAACAGGATTATTATTTTGGGATATATTTTTTTCTCAAACAGGACTATTATTTTGGGATGGAGGGAGTATATAATAACCAAAAAACATGGTACTAAATTACCTCTTAAAAGGCACAAATAAGCCACCCTACATGGCCCTCATCATAGGTCAAAAACCATTTTATATGGCACCACCTCAAATAGGTACAAGAAAAGTCAAACATACTTAATGTCATTTTAAAAACCTAAATTAAACACATGCTACAATTTTGATAAAGAAAGACAATCATATAAGGAAAAGAACACTAAGTAAGAGCATCTCCAATGGGGACTAACCCCTTAGCAATATCCTAGTTGGCATGCCATAAATAAAATATATAGAGAATGTGTAAAAAAAAATGCACTCCAATGGGACATTCCTCTTAATTATAATTATAGCCAACCCCTTCATGTTGGTTATATATAGCCAACCTCTAGAAACCTGTAACAAAATTCCACATCATCTATTAACATATTTAAATAATATAATCTATTTATAACAACTTGAAATAATAATAACATACTATTTTTAAACTATAGCCAACCATTATAGCCAACACCATTGGAGTACAACACCTTACAGATTCAGCAAATATCTTACAGGTTCAACAAATATTATTTTAGCCAACTATTTTTAGCAAACCCCATTGAAGATGCTCTAAGATTATATAAATTAGACTCTCTAGATGTTAATTAGTTAATTTAAAGACAAATAAAACATCAATTTAAACCAATTAAAACCACTATCAATCATCAATCAATTACATATAACTGAAAAATAATTATCAATCAAATATAATAAAAGCACTTAAATACTCAACCACCTAATCGATCAAGCAACCGAAAAATCCGGCGACACTAACAAGAATGACCAGGTCACCAAGAAATGACCAAGTCATCGAAAATATTCGATTTTCTACCAACATCACACACATTTCGGTCACTAACTCTCCTACTACATTATTAACTAAAAAATTCATAAACTTAGCAAAACCCGAACAATCTATACACGTATATCAACAATAACATCTAAATCGTAGTAATTAACGAAACCTGAATTAAATCTCGATTTTTTTTTACCAAAATCCCGTTATGGCGATGGGGATGGATATCGCCTAAGAGAAGTCATAGAAGTGTTTGATGATTGATGAATGCTTGTATTTGTGGGTATTTTGGCTAAACCCAATTGTAATCAAAAGGGTATAAAATTAGGATTTATAAATTTTGGGAAAATTTGGATTTAAAGATTTTGTTAATGTAATTAATCAAGTTATTGAAATTGGGTTTGAGAAATGGACTAGCAGGGGGTGTTAATTGTGTTGTAGAGTGTTGAAGGAGGAAGGGGACAACATCATATGTTTAGAAGTTGCTTTACTTTTTAATATACACAACACCAAGTCAAACTTTTAATTATAATTTGTAAAGTAAATGGACAACTATACTAAATTTCACAACTTTAATTAGTACTTGGTTTCCAACAAAGTCATAGATTTTAGAGAATTGTAACGCCCCCAAGTCCACCCTGACCGGGGACCCGGGTCGTCACATTGTCTCGATATCCTGCAGCACACGTTAGCTCAATAATAAGCAAATATTTATTACAACGGAGCGGAACAGTCCCACTCCACAGATCCAAGATCGGTCTCACACTTTACTACAATAAGATTATTACATCCCCGAATAATATCTTGTAAAAGTCTATAAAGGTAGAAAAGCAAAAAGGGTTCCAGCTGGTCATTCTAGTCCTTGTCAGCATAGCCTGGAGCTTTTCCCTTGCCTCTGGATCCTTGACTGGACGTCTCACATCTTTCTTTCTTGACAGCTGAACAAATGTTGTAAAGCAAGAGTGAACAACTATGGTGCTCAGCAAATTCTCTCCTTGCTCGGTTATAAATATAATAAGATTTATCGAAAGAAATACTCTAAATTTAAATGAAAATCGGATATCAGAAAATCTGACACTTTGACTCAAGACTCATATCGAAAATAGGTACTCAAAAGACTCATCTCGTAAATAGATACTCAAAAGACTCATCTCGAAAATAGACACTCAAAAGACTCATTTGGTGAAGCTCTGATGACTCAAGATAATTGAATAACTGGTCTTCCATCCTTTCGGTATCTCGGCGGGGCGATCAACTATCCGACCGGGAATACCGTCCTCCAATGACACCGCACTTCGCCCGATCACGGCTACAATACGATATCAACGAATATAATATATAGTATGAATGCTAGCTTCATAATGGGTGATTATATCAACCCTGGCATCATAGTGCCTAGATATGCTCGTGTCCTTAAAACGGTTCACGAGTCTCTCTTTCTCTATAATGGGCCTCTTTCCCAAAATTGACCAGTAGAATACAGAATTCCCGAACATTTCATGAACTGATACTTTGAGATAAACTTCACAGGAAATATTTAATTGATCTGGCGGACTGCCAGTTTTACTCAATGTATCACCAATCCGAACAATGGACTGATGTAACTCTCAATAAACATATTTAAATTGGCTGACAAGAACAAAGTACCAACCCTCGACAAGAAAGGCAACTATCTCGAACTAATGAGAATAGTCTCAAAACAAAATATGATGAGTCGTACTGAACAGATAGTACCACTCGAATATTTGTAATACTTCACAATTTATGAACGTTAAATAGAATGCTTTTACTTGATCAATGAGTAACACTCTAACGATCCAAATTTTATAACTTCTATCGGTTGATTCGAAAGATGAATCAACTAAAAGATAATCAATAAATTATTGTTGAATTTGTACAATAAATTCAACCGAAAAGAATAAATCTAACTACCTCGAATGAATGAGATTAGTTTCACTGAATCAAATAATAGTCTTCTCGAATTAATGAGATCGACCCGATAGCAACGAATTTGCCTCTACGCTTATAGGGAGTGTAATTCGCAAGTAAAATAAATTATCAGTATCGTAATATTAAAGAGAAAATAATACTCAAAAGAATTATTGCATCATAAAGAGCAGCAAATAAATCTCATAATTGATAGCTCGAAAATAATCAAGAATTGAAATAATATGAACAGAAATACAAAGTTTCCGAGAGTTAGGGTAGGAATGAACTTGCCTCTGTCTCGACGCTAAAAGTACCGAATAATTAAAAAGCATTACCCGCGAGCGAAAGTCTCAATTCTCAGAAAGAATCTCCTTTAATAATTATCAAAATGATTTTAGTACTCGGGTAAGAAATTAATCACGAAATGTCAAAATAAATCGATAATCAAGTAATAAATATACTCGTAATCTTAAAATCTCACCAACGCATCATTCACAAAATATTACACTTAAATGGAGGCTCTATTCGCTTTTCCTATTAATCTTTATAAATCGGGTTTTATGGCATCGCCTTAACCGAAATAAAGTTATACATTGAAAATCTTATTCTATTTACTCGTAAGGGAAAATTTTCTTTTCTCACTTAAAAGGTCTCTAATTATTCGTAATTAATCATTAACACATAATTATTTAAATCGTACATCTAAATTAATTGGCTCGTATCAAGTCTCTATAATATACATAAAAGCTCTTTATTTAATTAAGTCCATTTTAGAGAGCTAATAATATGAGTCTCTATTTATTCTCAAAATCAAGGAATCCATTTTTATTTAATTTAAATCCATAACCCTTATTCTCATCTTTTAACAAAAGGGTAAATCATCAAAACAATTCTATTTTAATTATCCTCCCAATTTAAATATCCCATTGTTATTATTATTTTTTTTTTTTACAATTCACAATCAAGTCCTTCATAAAGCATTTTACAACACACCCCTTTTTATTATTTTTAATCCAATCAAAATATTTATTCTCTAATTTATTATCATTATTATTAAAAAAAAACTAATTAACACAATTAATCATATTTTACAATTAATATAATTAATTATCACAACCACCTCCTTCGGGTGGCCACCGACCGGTCGCCCGAACGGCGCCGGCGGCTCCACCGCCCTCACTGTCTCTTTCTCCTCTCTCTCTCTCTCTCTCTCTCTCTTCCCTTTCCCCGTCTCTCTCTCCCTCCTCCCTCCTCCCTCGATCTCAATCTCTCGCTCTCTCTTCTCCGCTCAAATCTCTATTTCTCTTCTCCCTCGATCTCTCGTTCCCTCTCAATCGCTCACCTCTCTATCTCTTTTTCTCAATCTCTCGTCTTCCTCTCTATCTCGTCTCCCTCCGTCTCCCCTCTCTCTATTTCTCCTTCGACCCCCTTCTCCTGCCTTCCCCAACGCCACCGCCGGGACGCCGCCCTTCTTCCGACACACAACCTCCGACTTCCCCACCAAACAACCCATTTCCATTATTCATTATAATTACACATTTTATCTATATTTACCTACCAAAACTCATCTATTCACAAAATAAAACAACACCCAATAAAATCTCAACCCCCATCACAAATAAATCAGCAAAATTCATTTACACACATAACCCTTTTGTTGAAATAAAATTTCTAACTCACAATTTCAATAAAATCAATCATAACAAAGAAAATAAAGTTGTTTTTGAATGTGTGATTCATACCCTCTTTAAAAAATCACTTTTAGAGCTTTGATCCTTAGAAATCACTTTTTCGAAACCTCTTGAATATGGGTATCAATTTAAAGGATTTTTAAAAAGCTACACAAATATATAAATGCATGTATGATCAGGTTAATATTCCAGTAGATATAGGTTTTTTGAATGAGGTCTTTTAATGGTGGAGAGAGAATATAAGATGGGTGATGTTTGTGTGTTAGCCGAGAAGAAAAAAAGAGAGAGACAATGGTCTCTTTTCTCATTTTCACTCCTATATACACACTAGCCATTTGGGTTCTTAATGGGCCACTAAAATCATTTGGGCTCCAACCATGCAACTCATTCAACAATTAGTCTCTATCCAAAACAATTTCCATTTACTAATGATTTCCTAAGGTGATAGTATTAATAATAATAATAATTAATATATAAGTATAGTAGCAATAATTTGTCAGGCATAATAATGCACTAAAATAAATAAATATTTCTACGCATCCCTAAAATTATTAAGATTTAATTTACCAAATTTATTCTAAGAGAGCTCGACATTAATAAGAATATTAATAAAATTCACGGTTATTACAGTCTCCCCCCCTTAAAAGGATTCCGTCCTCGGGATCAACATTTTTAGCTAAACAACTCAGGGTATTTTGTTCGCCTTTCATTTTCAAGTTCTCAAGTAGCTTCTTCGATTTGATGATTCCTTCATATTACCTTCACAAGATTCACTTTCATATTTCGCAGCTCATGCACTTTGTAGTCTACAACTCCCATTCTGCGTAGGTCAGGTCAGCTTTGACATCGATGGGTTCATACTCTAATACGTGTCGATGATCAGTATGATAAGATCTCAATATTGATACGTGAGATACATCGTGAACGTGTTGAAGATCTGGTGGTAAGGCTAATTGATAGGGTACGTCTCCAACCTTCTTAAGGATCTGAAAAGGTCCAATATACCTAGGACTCAGTTTTCCTTTCTTTCCGAATATCATCACCCCTTTCCACGGGAAAATTTTCAACAAAACTTTATCTCCTATCTCAAATGACTTATCCTTTCTCTTCAGATCTGCGTATTTTCACTGACGATCTTGAGCAGCAACTAACCTTTTTCTGAATCCTTTCGATGTATTGTTTTGTCTGATGGGCCATTTCTGGCCCTAGAATCTTCCTTCACCGACTTCATCCCAACACAGTGGGGATCTGAACTTCCTTCCATATAAATCTTTATACGGGGCCATGCAAGTACTGGAGTAATAACTATTATTGAATGCAAACTCACTAATGACAGATGCTCATCCCAACTTCCCTTGAAATCTAAGGCGAAAGCTCGGAGCATGTCTTCTATTGTCTGAATCGTCCTTTCGCTCTGTCCATCAGTCTACGGATGATAGGCTGTACTCAAATTTAACTTGGTGCCAAGGCATTCCTAAAAACTTTTCCAGAATCTAGAAGTAAAGCAGGCATCTCTATCTGGCACAATTGACACGGGCACTCCATGTCGAACTACCACTTCCTTCAAATACAAACCTACTAGTCTTTTCACTGAATACCTTTCACTGATCGGAAGGAATTGCGTGGATTTCGTAAGTCTGTCAACTATAACCCATATGGCATCATAATTTGCTCTGGTTCGAGGTAAACCTACTACAAAATCCATGGTGATGTGCTCCCATTTCAACTCTGGAATCTCTAATGACTGAAGTAATCCAATGGGTCGTTGATGTTCTGCCTTCACTCTCTGACAGGTCAAACACTTGCTTACCCAATCAGCAATCTCTCTTTTCATTTTAGGCCACCAATAATTCTCACTTATGTCTTGATACATTTTCGTGCTTCCTGGGTGAATGGAATATCTCGAGTTATGCGCTCAGCTAATGATTTCTATTTTCAATCCTGTAACATTAGGAACCCAAATTCTCGAAGCAAATCGCTTAATTCCCTTATCATCTTTTGAACTCAGAAATTCTTTTTTTGTCAACTCTGATCTTCTTTCTTCCGTTACTTGTTCCTAACAGCGGCGTATCTTCTCGAGTAACTCTGGTTGAAAATGAATGTTATAAACTCTTTCATTGTTTTGGACTGGGTCCTTGACTTCTAACTCCATTTTCTCGAATTCTCTGATTAATTCTTCTGAGGTTGTCAACAGGTTGAGCCTTTCCTTTCTACTTAAAGCATCATCTACAACATTAGTCTTTCCTGGGTGGTAATTTATCGTACAGTCGTAGTCCTTGATCAATTCCAACCATCTTCGCTGTCTCATGATCAAGTCCTTCTGCGTGAATATGTACTTTAAGTTTTTGTGATCCGTGTAAATCTCGCATTTCTCTCCATACAGATAATCTCTCCAAATCTTGAGTGCAAATAAAATAGTCGCAAGTTCTAGATCATGAGTAGGATATCGGGACTTATATTACTTCAGTTTTTGGGAGGCATAAGCTATTACTTTCCCGTGTTGCATCAGTACGCATCCTAATCCCTTGTAAGAAGCATCGCTGAAAATCACGAAATCGCCTTTTTCATCGGGTAAGGTCAGAACTGGGGCAGTAGTCAGTCTTTTCTTCAATTCCTGAAAGCTGTCTTCACATTTGGAGGTCCACTCAAACTTTTCACTCTTTCTGGTAAGTCGAGTCAGTGGTATATCTATCTTTGAGAAATCCTTCACAAATCTGCGGTAGTATCTAACCAGTCCAAGGAACTTCTAACCTCTGTTGGAGTCTTGGGTCTCTCCCATTGTTACGGCTTCTATCTTAGCAGGGTCTACAGAAATTCCTTCATCGCTCACAATATGCCCTAAAAATTGAACTTCTTTCAACCAGAATTCGCACTTCGAAAATTTTGCATACAACTTTTCCTTTCTTAGTGCTTCTAGAACTAAACGGAGGTGTTCAGCATGTTTCTCAGGAGACTTCGAGTATATCAGAATGTAATCAATAAATACAATCACCAACTTATCCAAGTATCTCTTGAATACACGATTCATTAAATCCATGAAAGCAGCTGGGGCATTCGTTAGTCCAAAAGACATAACTAGGAACTCTTAATGTCCATACCGGGTTCTAAAGGCAGTCTTAGGAATATCCTCAAGCTTGATCTTCAGTTGATGATAGTCAGATCTCAAATCAATCTTCGAAAAATGTGTAGCTCCCCTAAGTTGGTCAAACAGATCGTCAATCCGAGGCAGAGGGTATCTGATCTTGATAGTCATCTTGTTCAGTTCACGATAGTCGATACATAGTCGCATAGATCCGTCCTTCTTCTTCACGAACAACACTAGAGCTCCCCACGGGGACACACTTGGTCTGATTACACATTTGTCAAGTAACTCTTGCAGTTGTGTTTGTAATTCCTTCATTTCAACTGGTGCCATTCTGTAAGGAGCTTTTGAGATGGGTGCGGTTCCTGGTGCTAGATCAACTGTGAATTCTATCTCTCGATCCGGTGGCATCCCAGGCAACTCGTCGGGGAAAACATCTTTAAACTGATTAACTACTGGAATCTCATCGATAGTAGGGGTCTATTTCTCGTTATCTATCACATGAGCCAGATAGGCTTCACATCCTTGTCGAAGTAATCTCTTAGCTTGAATTATTGACAGAAAATCCTTAGTCGGTTTCCGTCCACGAAACGGAATTCTTGTACCATTAGGTCCACTTAAGCTAACTTTCTTCCGACGATAATTTATTTGGGCATCATAACGTGCTAACCAATCCATTCCTAGGATTACATCGAATTCCGATTACATCGAATTCCCCAGCTTAAAAGGAATGAGGTCTACGTCAAAACGTTGTCACTGTATCTCTAAAGAACAATTTGGACATAATTGGTTCACTAAAATTACTTCCTGATTAGCTAATTCTATGCTCAAAATTCCCTCTAAGGGTACAAACTCGAGATTTAAATTATTCTTGAAGCTTTCCGAAATAAAAGATTTAGTAGCTCCAGAATCAACTAGGACACACGCATCCTCAAAATTTACTAGAATCGTACCTGCGATCACATCGCTGTCGTCAATGGCATCTCTTACAGTCATGTTGAAAGTTCGAGCTGTCAGCTTGTTGTTAGGAGGTGCTGTGAGTTGAGATACTAGATTCTCCTTTGAAGGCTGTCTACAATCTCGGGACACGTGACTTTTTTTTTCCACAGTTGAAACAGGTGACAGATTTATCCTTGCAATTAGATGCATCATGATCTTTCTGTCCACAATTATAACAATTCACGCTGGCTTGATGACAGGTCCAGGGTGTTTCTTTCCACATCTCTTGCATTCTAGCAGAGGTGGTTTTCCTTGCATCACATTAACTGTCTGTGGAGGTTTGAACCTCTGGTTGCTTCCTCTGGTGTCATGATTCCCAATCCTTCTAGTATCAGTGCTTTTATCTTCTCTCTTCACAAAAGATTTCTTCTCGCTCCGATGATCAAACTTCTTCCCAAAGTTGCTCCCACTACTCTAAAATCTCCTCTTCTTTCCGTCCTTATCTTTCGGGTACAACTCACTTCTACCCATCTTATTATCTTTTGCAGATGGTCAGCTTCTACTTAATGAAACTAACCGTGTAGTTTGAACTTCCCCAGATTTTCTCTTCTAGCATTTATGTTATCATTATACATGATTCTCTCTTTCCTTTAATCAAGTAGCTTCATTGCTACATTCTAAAGTCAACCCTTTTTATTACCAAAAAATATTCTCAATTCACTTTCATTATCATTATAATCCTTGAGATATAATTCTCTCTCATTTATCTCTATTACCACTTTCTAAACCGGTGGGGTGTAGTAAATATCTTTTTAAATAATGGCTTAGTTTAAACCATGCTTGAAATCCTTATGAGAGCATTTAGCTACAGTTTCATTGGTATATTCATGTTAAGAACAAATCTATAGAGTCCAGCTCACTTAGTTTCGAATACTATAACTAATATTTCCTTTTTACTTCAATCTTAAGGAACTTGATCCTTATACAATTGTCTGAATACTTAGCAAAGTATCCCTTAATATTTTTAGCTCACGACATTATCATTGTGCCTTAATAATTCTCATTTACCTTTCACTAATACTTTCATTCATTCTTCAATATTTTCATTGTAACGATGGTATTCCTATCCTATTCAACACAAACAATCTCAAGAATCTTCTCTATTTCTCTCAACCATGCTCTTGTCTCTTCAGAATCAATGGTCATTGAGTTTCTCAATCATAAGATGAATTTCTTCTCGTAGGTTTTTTTTATAGAAAATTAGAGAACAGTTTCAAGGAATCACCCTTAGTTTTGGTTTAACTTATAATTACGTCTAGTTCATGATCTTAAGGTATTCTCACTTGGGGTTCCCTCGATCAGGTCTAGGCTGAGTGGTTATTCAAATATTTCACCTTAATGACATCTCTCTAAAACATTGTACCAACGGACAGGTATGTTTAAATAGGTAAAATTATTGTCATACTCAGGGTTAAACTTTCAAAACCCGACAAGACATGATTTAAGTGTTGGAAGAATCACCAACAAGTTATATGGAGGCAATGAAATAGGTGTTAGGTATGTATATATAGAATAAGTCACAATGAGTTCTTGAATGATTTCACTAGATATGACTCTAAATACCTTTGTCTATACCTTGTGTGTATCATCTCCCATTCAATTCCATATAGTAAATCTTGATGTCTAATTCATAGTATCTTCGATGAGTTCCAATATGAAAAATGCTCAAGATCCTATAAAAATTCTCATACAATAAATTTCCATACTTCCAAAAGTTACGTCATCCTTTAACTAGTATAGTTAAACTAAAAGATAGGAAAATGTAAATTATTACTCTTCCATCATCTAACACATACCGTAAGTGACCTCGCTTCATTTCTCATTTTGAAAGAATTGGTTTCAACAGTTGCTCCTTATTCAACTCATATTCATAGAATTTCAATACAAGACTACGAAACACTATCTATGAGTTTTGAAGATCTACACAGGAGCACTAGCACGATGGTCTATTTCTGATCAGTACTAAAACATGATTTGCTGGAATTCCTATTTTCGAAAGAGAAGTTTCATCACTCCTAAATTCTAGTATACACTCTTGAAATTTCGAAGTACTAATCATTTCAGGTTTAATTAGAACTTTGAAAAAGATACTCAGAAAATAATAATGTGAAGCAATAATATAGGTATGATCAACTCTTGCCAGTAGGAATCTTTTGTAAAAGGATTAACTGAGAGATAGATATGATCATCGAATTTGTACATTGCATGTCACTAGCATAACTGCCATAGTACCCAAGGTGGCCAGCCTTTAGTACTCTCATGACAAACAATAGCACAACCGGTGGCGTCCCACCAGACCTCTATCATAAAGACAGATAGTCTTCCCCTATATATGTAGGGTTGTTCATCTCAGTATAATAAAGGATATCAAGTATAGGAAGGGATATGAAAGGGTTTGTATTTATGAATGTACATAATGCTGGGTAAATAAACCTCTACGCAATATAGGTCCATTTCAAACAGGATAGAATTAAATTTCCTGAGTAAATTCGAATGATAATAATTATTGATAATCATTGCTTAGGAAGTTAATTAAAGAACGATTTTCCAAGCACCAAATAAGCTCTTAGGAACCATTATCGATTCTCGAACAAAAGCGACACTTGCAGACTTCAGTAGCTCGTCAGGGAAGAAAATCTCTAAGAGGGGATGTATGAAAAAACACCTTATCATAGAGAACTATTTCGACCTCGATAAGTTAAATCTTTAGAAAAATAATGTCGGTCACAAAATCATTTAAGAGTTTAGCCTCGAACTTGGAACACAAAGTTGCATCTCTCTTTAAGTTCATCTTTGGTGCACGTACCTCACGCTGGTCCAACTCTGACTCTGGTAAAGGTATTGACAACATCTACAATATGTGGAAACTCTATAGGGTATCATCCGATCTCAATTATAATGGAAACTTAGGCATCCTATATTAATTTAATTGGGAACTAGGGGTCCGTGCAGACAAGGTGTAGGAGATCTATCTCTAACTGAGCGGAAATCCTATGGTCCTGAAGTAGACATCTACAAAAGTACAAAGAGTTTCGGTCATAACCAGGTTCTAGTCGACTAGATATGCATATAAATATATATATATATATATATATATATATATATATATAGACTTTTGCTCAAATACAAACCAATCCTTAAATACAAACTACAAACTAACACTAAATTAATTATATTTCATCTATTCTAAGTTTCCCGCCAAGGGTACCTTCACGAAAGATGCTTAAAATAATTGGCTCTATCCAACAAAAAAATAAAAAAAAATCCCTGCCGTGGAAATGCGAAGCATTTAAGACAGTAAACGGATGAGTTAGGTAGTCATGAGGGCCGAAGGTCCTCGACACACCCGTCAATCGTCTATTGCCTTTACCATTGATTGCCATTCCTTACAACTTTAGAATGATAAAGGCGCGAAGCGCCGTACAAGAAGGTGCGAAGCACCGTTAACCAGTGAAATCCACTGCCACGTCATCACGTGAACAGTGATTTTTTTTTATTTTTTTTTATTTTTTATTTTTTTTTTGTTGGATAGAGCCAATTATTTTAAGCATTTTTTGTATTGGGGTACCCCTAGTTTGATCATTAGATTAGCTTGAAATATTAGATTAGTGTTTAGTTTTTAGTTTGTAGTTAATTTTAGTTTGTAGTGGAGTAGGACCCTATATATATATATATATAGATATATTACGGTGTAACGCACTTAGTGCTAAAATCTCAATACCGTAATATATCTCTAAACTCTCACATCGTGTTATTTTCCTAGGCTCATACGTTTCCTAGAAATATAACTAATGCTCCGAACATTTCATGAACTGAGACTTTGAGATAAACTTCACAAGAAATATTTAATTGATCTGGCGGACTGCCAGTTTTACTCAATGTATCACCAATCCGAACAATGGACTGATGTAACTCTCAATAAACATATTTAAATTGGTTGACACGAACAAAGTGCCAACCCTCGACAAGAAAGGCAACTATCTCGAACTAATGAGAATAGTCTCAAAACAAAATATGATGAGTCGTACTGAATAGATAGTACCACTCGAATATTTGTAATACTTCACAATTTATGAACGTTAAATAGAATGCTTTTACTTGATCAATGAGTAACACTCTAACGATCCAAATTTTATAAATTCTATCGGTTGATTCGAAAGATGAATCAACTAAAAGATAATCAATAAATTATTGTTGAATTTGTACAATAAATTCAACCGAAAAGAATAAATCTAACTATCTCGAATGAATGAGATTAGTTTCACTGAATCAAATAATAGTCGTCTCGAATTAATGAGATCGACCCGATAGCAACGAATTTGCCTCTACGCTTATAGGGAGTGTAATTCGCAAGTAAAATAAATTATCAGTATCGTAATATTAAAGAGAAAATAATACTCAAAAGAATTATTGCATCATAAAGAGCAGCAAATAAATCTCATAATTGATAGCTCGAAAATAATCAAGAATTGAAATAATATGAACAGAAATACAAAGTTTCCGAGAGTTAGGGTAGGAATGAACTTGCCTCTGTCTCGACGCTAAAAGTACCGAATAATTAAAAAGCATTACCCGCGAGCGAAAGTCTCAATTCTCAGAAAGAATCTCCTTTAATAATTATCAAAATGATTTTAGTACTCGGGTAAGAAATTAATCACGAAATGTTAAAATAAATCGATAATCAAGTAATAAAATATACTCGTAATCTTAAAATCTCACCAACGCATCATTCACAAAATATTACACTTAAATGGAGGCTCTATTCGCTTTTCCTATTAATCTTTATAAATAGGGTTTTATGGCATCGCCTTAACCGAAATAAAGTTATACATTGAAAATCTTATTCTATTTACTCGTAAGGGAAAATTTTCTTTTCTCACTTAAAAGGTCTCTAATTATTCGTAATTAATCATTAACACATAATTATTTAAATCGTACATCTAAATTAATTGGCTCGTATCAAGTCTCTATAATATACATAAAAGCTCTTTATTTAATTAAGTCCATTTTAGAGAGCTAATAATATGAGTCTCTATTTATTCTCAAAATCAAGGAATCCATTTTTATTTAACTTAAATCCATAACCCTTATTCTCATCTTTTAACAAAAGGGTAAATCATCAAAACAATTCTATTTTAATTATCCTCCCAATTTAAATATCCCATTATTATTATTATTATTATTATTATTATTATTATTATTATTATTATTATTATTATTATTATTATTATTATTATTTTTACAATTCACAATGAAGTCCTTCATAAAGCATTTTACAACACACCCCTTTTTATTCTTTTTAATCCAATCAAAATATTTTTTCTCTAATTTATTATCATTATTATTAAAACAAAACTAATTAACACAATTAATCATATTTTACAATTAATATAATTAATTATCACAACCACCTCCTTCGGGTGGCCACCGACCGGTCGCCGGAACGGCGCCGGCGGCTCCACCGCCCTCACTGTCTCTTTCTCTCTCTCTCTCTCTCTTCCCTTTCCCCGTCTCTCTCTCCCTCCTCCCTCGATCTCAATCTCTCGCTCTCTCTTCTCAGCTCAAATCTCTCTTTCTCTTCTCCCTCGATCTCTCGTTCCCTCTCAATCGCTCACCTCTCTATCTCTTTTTCTCAATCTCTCGTTTTCCTCTCTATCTCGTCTCCCTCTATTTCTCCTTCGACCCCCTTCTCCTGCCTTCCCCAACGCCACCGCTGGGACGCCGCCCTTCTTCCGACACACAACCTCCGACTTCCCCACCAAACAACCCATTTCCATTATTCATTATAATTACACATTTTATCTATATTTACCTACCAAAACTCATCTATTCACAAAATAAAACAACACCGAATAAAATCTCAACCCCCATCACAAATAAATCAGCAAAATTCATTTACACACATAACCCTTTTGCTGAAATAAAATTTCTAACTCACAATTTCAATAAAATCAATCATAACAAAGAAAATAAAGTTGTTTTTGAATGTGTGATTCATACCCTCTTTAAAAAAATCACTTTTAGAGCTTTGATCCTTAGAAATCACTTTTTCGAAACCTCTTGAATATGGGTATCAATTTAAAGGATTTTTAAAAATCTACACAAATATATAAATGCATGTATGATCAGGTTAATATTCCAGTAGATATAGGTTTTTGAATGATGTCTTTTAATGGTGGAGAGAGAATATAAGATTGGTGATGTTTGTGTGTTAGCCGAGAAGAAAAAAAAAAGAGAGACAATGGTCTTTTTTCTCATTTTCACTCGTATATACACACTAGCCATTTGGGTTCTTAATGGGCCACTAAAATCATTTGGGCTCCAACCATGCAACCCATTCAACAATTAGTCTCTATCCAAAACAATTTCCATTTACTAATGATTTCCTAAGGTGATAGTAATAATAATAATAATAATTAATATAATAAGTATAGTAGCAATAATTTGTCAGGCATAATAATGCACTAAAATAAATAAATATTTCTACGCATCCCTAAAATTATTAAGATTTAATTTACCAAATTTATTCTAAGAGAGCTCGACATTAATAAGAATATTAATAAAATTCACGGTTATTACAAGAATTTCCACAATTTCGTTTTCTCAATTTGGTAAAATGGGTTAGTTTTTAGTGACTTTGTAGGCACCATATTAGTACAGTACTAAATTACTAACCCAATAAACTTACTAAAGTATATGAAGAGTTCAACTGTGATAGACTATTACATCTCTCCCACATGGCTAACTAATAAAAAATTACCTATATAAGAGCAATTGGGGCGTGTGGTGATCACATGTGCATGTATAATAATATTTGCTAACTTGATATTCTCTTTAGATGTGATGCACCGTATTACATTTAATATGACGTATCGTGCATCGTGTCTAAACATGGAATTCAATATACGAATTAGCGTATTGAACGGATAGTTTAGGCCACGATCCCGATAAAGTGTATTTTGGGCCATCAAGTATCAAAAAATGAGGCATTTTGAGCATTTCTTTGGAAATTTTAAACATTTTCAAGTATAATGTATAATGATTCCTCAAATTTATTTCTCCAATCACTATATCATTTTATTTGTTTGAATTTTAATTTGTAAATTTACTTATATATACATCATACATATTAAATTTTAATATTTACTACCGAACTCATTAATATTTTATTTTGAATATTTTTCCTATAAAATAAACTCTTTTTCTTTAGTTGCAGTATATATTATCTCTCCCCATGTGCTACATTAATTTTTTTTGTTTAGTTCCAATATATTATCTCCCCGTGTGTTATATTAATTTTAAATTTGTATGTATAATTTGACAATTTGCTACCCTAATAAATTACGGATATGAATTATTTTTGTCAAAAATTTGACAAGATTAAAATCGAACCCCATCCAACAAATTTAAATGACAAGTAATATAATTCGATCGGGATCCGATTTGTTGATATGTTTAAATGTTAAATTAACTATAAATACATATAAATAAATCAGCAAAAAAATTAATTTTAAAATAGAAATAATTAAAAATATATATTTATATATTCCAAAAACTAAATCACAAACAAAAATATGTTTTTAATTAAAAATAATTGTAGAAATCTATTAAAATCTATTTTCCAACTTTAAAAATTTTAATTTGAAAATCTAATTAAAATTTTTAGAGAATATACATTAAATCTAATACGTCTCTAAATGAAAGAATATCCTAATAACTAATATAGATATATAATATGTTGGAATATCTAATGTCAAATGAATATCTTTGTCGGGAATTTTCATCTACATACACAGAATCTATTTTTTTATAATTTGTAATATCTTTAGAAAAGTTTAGATAACTAACATTCTTAAGTTCATAATTACATTCTAGATGCGTTCCATTTTCTTTAATGTAATCAAACTAATCAGATAAGTTGAAAGGTTTAGAAAATCCATTATCTTCAGACTGTTCAGGTTTTTGAATTGGTAACCACTTTGTCAATTCTTATGGTCCAATTACAAATCTAGTTTGATGTTTTAGTACATAAGAAAGACCAACATTGTCACGATTATTGATAAACTATTATTTCATAACCTTTTGCATATGTATTAGTTTTATTGTTTTTTCAAAATTCATTAAAATTTTGTATTCAGTTTATGAAATTTAAATATATTTTCAATATAATGTATAATGATTTTCAAATTTAATTTTCCAATTTCTATATCATTTTATTTGTTTGAATTGTAATTTGTAAATATACTCATATAAGTAGATGTTTAATGTAGACCATGTAAAATATAGACGCATTAGACCATATATTCATCATTCACTTATTTGTAATCCAATGACTATTATTATTCATATTTATCACATTGAATAAATAATCTTTGGTGAATTTATTTTAGTCAAATACATGTATGCTCAACGCTACATTAAATGTAGAGGCTACAACGAAAAGTAGTACCATGATTAAAGCATTTCAATTTTTACTTTATCATCAATTTATATTCATGAATACACAATATTGTTCAATTTTAATTCTCGTCATACTGATCTTTATTTTATTTGTATTGCATAACCTTCTATAACCACACAAAATCACAATAATACTTCCTTCTATTATGAGTTCGAAAAGTCAGAAGTCACTGATAATACCATAATAGAACAAAACTGTAGTTAAGCTAAAATGACTTTTTTAACTAATCTTAGGGCAGAAGGAGTTAACTTTGAAATAACTCTATTGAATTCCGGACAATGAAGAATATATGGAGAGAAATTGCAGGTGCCCTACAAGTTAAGACGAAATTAAAATGCACATAAGTAACAGAGATTTGCATAAGGTAAATTAAATTTCTAACGGAAAATGCATATTAATAATCGAAACTAGCAGAAGGTAAAATTCAACTCTTAATCTATTACACATGTTTATAAGAATTAGAGCCCGTTTGGCTTAACTTAAAACATGTTACTTATAACTTAAAGTGCAACTTATTCACTTTAAGTGAAAAGTGATAATTTTAATTTTAAGTTAAGTGTATCTGTTTGGCTAATTTTACTTAAAGTAAATTAATTATTTTTAAAAAAATAACAAAAAAAAAGAAATTTATATTTTTAAACATTATATAAAAGTGATGTGTAAAATTATGTCTAACCGCAAGCGCACGGTATCAATTGTAGTAGATACTAGCAAATACGGGTCATTTCCTCAAGGAGACAGTTTCAATTTCAATTCAACTATTATCAATTGTTTCTAGTCACAAACGATTGTTAGAGAATTTTATTAACTACTAAAACAAATTTAACTATGATTTAAATCACTTAATAATGGGATCTAGGGCAATTCAGGTTCATCATGCTTACACCAAACAAATCACAAAGGTATAGTTTTTTAATGGGATTAAGTAATTAAAGCAATGGTTAATCTTTTTCAAGCATTAACACTCTCAGAATATCTAATGATGCTTCCAAAATCACCTTCAATTCCGCTAATTGTATGTAAGCCTCTAGTAGTAAAATCTTTCGATCTATTACTCCTATTGCAATCAATTAATCCGTGATATTGCGCAATTACACAAATTAAGAATTAGAACATATCAATCCGAATTACTCTCTACCCATCAATCTACTAATCAAATTAAGCCCAAATCATGGTGCAAACATGGCTCCCCTTAATACCTTAGAATTAAATTACTCGCTCATTCTAGGATTAAAACTAACAATAATAATCAAGAAAGCCATAATAAACATGTAATTAATAAGGAGAAGATAAGAAATACCTTAAACCTTTGAATAACGAAGAACAATTAAATCCAAGAATTAAATTGAGCTTGCAAAGATGGAGAGAAGAAAATAAAACCCTAGCTTTTAATATTAAGAACGTATGTAAAATTGTGTGTAAAAAGATATATATCCCCCCTAAAATAATACCCTAGATGTGTTTATATAGGCACTCCAAGTCTTGCCCAACAAGGAAACATCCTAGAATACAAGTAGAATTCGATTTTTGGTGCAAGAACTGCCTAAAATACAATTATAAATCGAATAAGGGCAAAACTGTCAATTCCAGCGCATTCTGCGCGGTTCCTGGCGCAGTCTGCGCGGTTCCTGGCGCAGTCTGCGCGGCTGACTTCTGTTTTCCAACAATTTTGGCGCAGTCTGCGCGGTTCCTGGCGCAGTTTACGCGGCTGACTTCTGCCGGATTGCTTTAGAATTCAATAAAATTCCCCAGGCTTCGCGTGGACAGTAAGATCGCTGAAAACGGACTTCTAGAACTCCAGTTATGGCCAAAACAGTGTAGACTGCGCAACCATCCGAATTTTACACAATTTGCTCCTTTCTCCTCCGTTTTATCTTCCGAATCTTTTGCCACTTCCCATTCTTCATTCCATATCATAAATCAACTCCAAAAATGATGGAGCTACACCCTTAATCTCAATTCTTCAACTAAAAATCGTTAAACTCCTTCCAACTTGGTAATTCTTTATTTTCTGCGACAAACTCATCAAAAACTAATTAAATCCACACGATTATTCACAAAAGCACCGTAAATGCGGGAATAAAATCCTATAAAGTATATATAAAATACACTCTATCAAAAAGTATAAATATAAATATATGCAAAGAATATAATACGAGTTAAAAGTTGACCCAAATATATAAAAATTGATATGAAAAAAAAAATAAGTTGAAAAAAAGTACCTCCAAGGTACTTAAATTTTTTGAACTAAAACTAACTTTAAGTTAAAAATTTTAAGGTTAGGCAAACACCTTGAAATCACTTTAAGTAGATAAAAAAAATTAAAATGGGGGCCAAACGGGCTCTTACTGAGTTGTACAAATTATATATCTATATATTTTGAAGAGTAAAGTGCACATTGTGTACCTGAACTTTGGCGAAGACACCATTTCGCATACCATAGTTTTAAAACTGCCATGGGTGTGACACCCCCAAATCCGCCCTGTCCGGGGACCCGGGTCGTCACATCAGGTCTCAGCATCCTGCATCACACGTTAGCTCAATAATAATAAAATCTTTTATTACAACGGAGCGGAACAGCCCCACTCCACAGATCCAAGATCGGTCTCACACTTTATTACAATACGATTATTACATCTCCGAATAAAATCCTTCAAAAGTCTATAAAGGTAGAAAAGATAAAAGGTTCCAGCAGGCCATTCTAGTCATTGTCAGCATAGCCTGGAGCTTTTCCCTTGCCTCTGGATCCTTGGCTGGACGTCTCACATCTTTCTTTCTTGACAGCTGGACAAATGTTGTAAAGCAAGAGTGAGCAACTATGGTGCTCAGCAAATTCTCTCCTTGCTCGGTATATAAATATAGTAATATATACCAGATAGGCTTGACATCCTTGTCGAAGTAATCTCTTAGCTTGAATTATTGACAGAAAATCTTTAGCAGGTTTTCGTCCGCGAAACGGGATTCTGATACCGTTAGGTCCTCTTAAGCTAACCTTCTTCCGACGACAATCTATTTGGGCATCGTAACGTGCTAACCAATCCATCCCCAGGATTACGTCGAATTCCCCTAACTTAAAGGGAATGAGGTCTGCGTCGAAACGTTGACCCTGAATCTCTATAGAGCAGTTTGGGCACAAACGGTTTACTGGAATGACTTCCTGATTTGCTACTTCTATGCTCAGAATTCCCTCTAAGGGTACAGACTCAAGATTAAGCTTATTCATGAAGTTCTTAGAAATAAAAGATTTGGTAGCGCCAGAATCAACTAGAACACATGCATCCTCAGAATTTACTAGAAGCGTACCTGCAATCACATCGCTGTCATCAATAGCATCTCTCACTGTCATGTTGAAAGTTCTTGTTGTCGGCTTGTTGCTGGGAGGTGCTGTGAGTCGAGGCACTGGATTTTCCTTAGCAGTCTGTCGGCAATCTCGGGACACGTGACTACCAACAGGTGACAGATTTATCCTTGCAACTAGAAGCATAATAACCCTTTTGTCCGCAGTTGTAGCAATTCACAGTAGCTTGTTGGCAGGGTCCAGGGTGTTTCCTCCCACATGTCTTGCACTCTGGCAATGGTAGTCTTCCTTGCATCATGTTCATTGTCTGTTGAGGTTTGGTCCTCTGATTGCTTCCTCTAGTGTCGTGGTTCCAAATTCTCTTAGTATCTGAGCTTCTATCCTCTCTCTTCACAAACGGCCTCTTGTCACTACGATTATCAGATCTCTTCACAAAACTGCTTCCACCACTCTGAAACTTCCGTTTCTTACCATCTCTGTCCTTTGGGTACAATTCACTTTCACTCTCAACTATAGCCGCTTTCTGAACTAAGGTTGCATAGTTGGTGATCTCAAATACGGCAACTCGATTCTGGATCCAGGGCTTCAGCTCTTGCTGGAAATGCTTGGCTCTTTTCTCCCCAGTGTCTACATGATAGGGTACAAACCTTGAGAGTTCTGTAAACTTGGCTTCGTAGTCCGCAACAGTCATCGTCCCTTGCTTGAGTTCTAAGAATTTGATCTCTATTTGGTTCTCTAGATACTTGGGAAAATACCTCTCTAGAAACAAGGTCGTGAATCTGGTCCATGGAATAACCGCATTGCCTTCCAAAGTCCTCTTTGCTTCCCACTGATAGTTGGCTTCACCTTTTAACATGTACGCTGCAAACACTGTCTTCTTATCCTCCTCTACTCCCACAATCTCAAAAGTCTTCTCTATTTCTCGTAACCAAATTCTGGCCTCCATGGAGTTAGTGGTACCTTTAAACTTAGGTGGGTTCAGAGATTTGAATGATTTGAACGTCACTGTAGCATGAGTCAGCTGAGCTGGAGGTGAATTTCCTCCCACTGGGTTAGGGTTCTGCTGAGGCTGAGGGTTTTGGGCATGCTGAAGAAGAAAGTCCAACAGCAGGTTCATCGGGTTATTATTCTGGTTTGGATTCTGAACGGCTTCTGGTTCCGGGTTTGGAACTGGGTTTTGAGGTGGGTTCTGAGGTGGAACCTCATTCTCTGGATTCACTTCAGGTTGAGGACGAGGGTTTCTTGGGGGTCTTCCTCTCTTAGGTGGCATCTTTTTCTATAAAAGCGAAAACAATCTGGTATGTTATATCACAGGTATGCAATTATATGACACCATTGCTGGCACAGTTATGATAGGCATTCATAATTATTTACTTGGTCAAAATCTCTTGTTTCTCAAAATAAACCACATTCAAAATCATGAGTTTCTCTCTTGTCTCTTTATAAAATAGTTACTCTTTTTTTTTCCTTATTATAAAAAAGGTTCAGGGTACTCGTGAAAAGAAACTAATTCAGGTTTTACTAGTAATTCTTATAAAATCTTTAAGTTCTAAAACTCAATCGTCGTCTTAATCCTTGGTTTTCGAAAACTCTTTTTTTTTTTTTGAAAACTCAATTTAAGTGGCAGTATCTAAAAAGAAATTTACTATATCAGGAGTATCATGGGAAATAATCTAGCATGCTCTTTTAACATAATACAGTTCTACCACAGATAAGATTAGATAACAGTACTACTAGCAGATCATAATATATATCACAAGGTACCATACTGGTACAGTCCAGGTCATAATACTAAATGCATCATCATAATAACATAGACCCATCATCAGAATATAAATACATCGTGGAACATCTACTGTCATGCTAGTACGGAAAGATAATAAGATAACTACCCAACAAGCTGGGCATAGAGTCAACTATGTCGAATACATCGATCAACAGAATATGTGCACCCTATACAGAAAGATCTATCATGACGCCATACAAAAAGCGGGTCACCACTAGCTATAATATACATGCTAACCAAAAGATGGGAATGCGCAAGCGTAGATATATGTCATCCCCTAAAACCAAAAAGACTATGCTAAGTCAACAGCGACAGCAAGTGAAGTCGAACCATCACGGGCAAACATCTCACCCACCCTCCTATGGAACTCTGCAATGATGTCTGAGATCAGGGTAGAAACTCTAGTGCGATCAATCTATCCGGTACTAGATGATGGCAAAGCAGCTAAGTCAGTCTGAAGCCCGGTCAACACAGTCAGGGCTATCTGATGCACATCTCCATAGGTATGTCTCTCACCAACAGACTACCTCCATGATGCACGGCAAGGGGATCAGGAATAGACAAGAGTCGGAGAATACCGTCCCTAGTAGAAAAGATCTCCTCAGAACGAGACCATAACCAACGGTACTGCTGGAACAGGGTATGATGGATATGCCATGGAACCGGCTCTTCAGCCACAACAGGAAGCTCAGAGGGAGCAGGTGGCATAGCAGCAGTAGTAGCAGCCACTGGAGGCTGAGCAAGAACAGGTACAAGTATGGTAGGTACAGATGGTGCAGTATCACATGCAGGAGTAGCACTGACGGGTGGAAACATGTAGTCTGGTATAGTAGGGACTGTCGGAGCTGTAGCATACACTGGAACTGGAGTAGCAAACAAATCAGCAAAAGCTGATACTCTGGTAGGTGTATCAACTCTAGTCACTGGAGTAGATAAGCTAGGTAAGGTCTCAGTACGGACGGGCGAAAGCTGGCCCTCATCAATCGGCTCGGAAGTAATAGGCTCGGGTGTCTCAAATCTGAACATCTCGGGAGTATACAGAAGAGTAGTCTCTGTAGTCATGGTAGATACTGGAATCTGAGCTGGCTGCTCAATCTCTGGAGTAGGTGCCTCTAAGTCAATCACTGGCACATGAGAATCAGCTACCTCAATGATCTGGTCAGGAGAATCTACCAAATCTATCACATGAGGTGGAGAATGTGTAAGAATCCTGACAGAAGAGTCCTCCGAGTCGCTGTCCATAGGTATAACCTCCTCAGACGGGTCACTGTCGGAACCTGAGCTGGGAACTAGGGGTCCCTGAGGGTAAGGTGTAGGAGATCTGTCTCTAGCTGAGCGGAAATCATCAAGTCCTGAAGTAGTCATCTACAAAAGGACAAGGAACTTTGGTCACAACAGGTTCTAATCGATTAGATACTTATATAAGGGTGAAAGGCACTTAGTGCTAAAATCTCAATATCACAATATATCTCTAAACTCTCACGTCGTGTTATAATTCTAGGCTCGTACGATTCCTAAAAATATAACTAACGCTCTGATACCAACGTTGTGACGCCCCCAAATCCGCCCTGTCCGGGGACCCGGGTCGTCACATCAGGTCTCAGTATCCTGCATCACACGTTAGCTCAATAATAATAAAATCTTTTATTACAACGGAGCGGAACAGCCCCACTCCACAGATCCAAGATCGGTCTCACACTTTATTACAATACGATTATTACATCTCCGAATAAAATCCTTCAAAAGTCTATAAAGGTAGAAAAGATAAAAGGTTCCAGCTGGCCATTCTAGTCCTTGTCAGCATAGCCTGGAGCTTTTCCCTTGCCTCTGGATCCTTGGCTGGACGTCTCACATCTTTCTTTCTTGACAACTGGACAAATGTTGTAAAGCAAGAGTGAGCAACTATGGTGCTCAGCAAATTCTCTCCTTGCTCGGTACATAAATATAGTAATATATACTAAAAGAATTGCTCGAAATTTAAATAAATAGATAAGATATCAGAACTCTGAAAATCTGACTCAAGACTCGTCTCGAAAATAGAATACTCGAAATGACTCTTTTTGTGAAACTCTGATGACTCATGATAAAAGAATAACTGGTCTTCCATCCTTTCGGTATGTCGGCGGGGCGATCAACTATCCGATCGGGAATACCGTCCTCCAATGACACCGCACTTCGCCCGATCACGGCTACAATACGATATCAACGAATATAGTATATAGTATAAATGCTAGCATCATAGTGGGTGATTATATCAACCCTGGCATCATAGTGCCTAAAATATTCTTGTGTCCATATAAAGGTACACAAGTCTCTCTTTCTCTATAATGGGCCTCTTTCCCAAAATTGACCAGTAGAATACAGAATTCCCGAACATTTAATGAACTGACACTTTGAGATAAACTTCACAGGAAATATTTAATTGATCTGGCGGACTGCCAGTTTTACTCAATGTACCACCAATCCAAACAATGGACTGATGTAAACTCTCAATAACATATTTTAATTGGTTGACACGAACAAAGTGCCAACCTTTGACAAGAAAGGCAACTATCTCGAAATAATGAGAATAGTCTTAAAATGAAACATGATGAGTCGTACTAAACAAATAGTACCACTCGAATGATTATAATACTCAAAATTGATGAACGTTAAATAGAATATTTTTCACTTGATCAATGAGTAAAACTCTAACGATTTAAATAGTATACTCCAATCGGTTGATTCGGACAATGAACCAACTAAAAGATAATCAATAAATATTGTTGAATTTGTACAATAAATTCAACTGAAAAGAATAAATTTAACTATCTCGAACGAATGAGATTAGTTTTACTGAATCAAAATAATAGTCGTCTCGAATTAATGAGATCGACCTGATAGCAACGAATTTGCCTCTACGCTTATAGGGAGTATAATTCACAATGAAACTAAATTAACAGTATCGTATTATTTAACGAGAAATAATGCTCAAAAGAAATTATTTCATCATAAAGAGCAGCAAATAAGTCTCATAATTGATAGCTCGAAATAATCAATAAATGAAATAATACGAACAGAAATACAAAGTTTCCGAGAGTTAGGGTAGGAATGAACTTGCCTCTGTCTCGACGCTAAAAGAACCGAATAAATAAAAGCGTTACCCGCGAGCGAAAATCCCAATTCTCGAAAAGGGAACTCTATAATCATTATCAGAATAATTTCAGTACTCGAGTAAGGATTTAATCATGTACTATCAAAATAATTCGGTAATCATGCTCTTGATAACTAAATAATTCTCAAACAACTAATTGGGAATATTCTCGAAGTTTAAAATCTCATTGATGCCTTATTTGCAAAGTATAATGAATTAAATGGAGGCTCTGTTTGATTTTCCTATCTATTTTATTGCATCGACTTTTATACATTGTGCAAATCAAATACAACTATTCGCAATAGAATCTCTCAATTAAAGGTCTCTAGTTATTCCTAAATATATGGCACAATTTATTTATTTAACAACATATCTCGAATAAATAAAAAAGTTTCCACAAAATCATCGCAACTATTTTATAATTCTTATTTTATAAGGAAATTCTCTAATTTACTTAATTATTTAACTCGCACTTCTAAATTAATTCTTATTTCTCGTGAATCACATCTCAAAATAAAAAGGTATTTACAACATCCTCGTTAATTATCTAAAATTCTTCGTTCATCTAAAATTATCTAATCTACTTAAATCCAATTTAACGGAACAATAATTTGATTCAAGAATCAAATTCTTCTTTACCCGAATTAAAATTCATAAATATTATTTCTACTTTTAATGAAACATAAGTCCTTTAATAAAATTCTTCTTTAATTATCTCATCACTTTAATTTCCTTCCTGCCCATTTTTAATATCCAATGTTATTGTTATTTTTATTATCACAATTTAGTCCAATATAAACTACCAATTAATCCAACTAATATACAATTAATTATTTAATTACTATTATTCTATCAAGATTATTACCAATAAACAATTAAATTATTCCCCCCCCTCGATTGCTTCTTCTCCACCGCACATCACCGCCGACCGGCGGCCACCGCCGGACCACCACCTCCTCCGGCGACATCTCTCTCTCTCTCTCTCTCTCAATATCTCTCGTCCTCCCTCTCTGAATCTCTCTGCTCCCCTTCTCTCTTTTCCCTCTTCCTCTCCGGCGATCTCTCCCTCCGCCTCCGATCTCCCCTCTCTCCCGCCATCTCTCCCAGTCTCTCCGCCCCTCACTCCATTTCTCCTCCCCGACTCCTCCCTCTCCTCTCTGCCTCTCATTTCTCTCCCTCGATCTCTTCCTCTCTCCCTCTGCGCACCCCCGACGGAAAACCTCTCCACCATCGCCGACCGCCATCGCCGACGCGGTGGTGCTCCGCCCTAACTCCACATGCAACACAATGTCTCCCCCAAAATCACAATCCATCTCCATAAACAATTCTCAAATTACCCAATTCACAAATAAAAACTCATAGAAATCATCAATTACAAAAACCCTTAATTCAATATTAAAAAAACCTAATTTTAACACAAGGATTTCAAGCAATTACATAAATAAAACATGTATAATCATGAATTAAAGAAATTTAAGGGCATAAACTCATACCCTTTATAAAAATCAAGCTTTTAGAATTGATCTTAAAAATAACTTTCTCGAAACCCCTTATATATATATATATATGTCAATACGTAGAACTTTTAACCGGCTACTCAAATCCGAAAATGCATGTATGATCAGACAAGAATTTGGGATGATATAAGCTTTTCAAGTTGGTGTTTATGAGGGTTTTGTTTCTCTCTCTCTATCTAAAATTTTCTCTCGGTGAATATAATGAGGATGATGATCATTTTTTATCCAAGTTTCCTTTAATATATACTAATAATCACTTGGGCTCTTAATGGGTTTTTAAGAAAATAATTAAGGTAAAACCCACTTATGGAGGTGGGCTTAATATCCAATTAGCCAATTGTTATTATTAGGAATATAGTACACTAATGACTAATAAGGCCCATCTTGATTAATTGGGTTCATCACTTGACCCAAATTTATAGAATAGGTGAAGAGCTCATTTGTTATTAAAGGTTAATATTCCACTCTTATAATATTAAAAAAATATGTCGTTACATTTATCTAGCTCCATCGAATAATATTCACCAGTATCTCAAAAATAAATGATATCCTCGCTTCACAATAATAATGACGTTAATAATAATAATAAAATAAATCGCCATTATAAAAATTGTAAAAACAATACAAATAATAAGTCACAACTAATAGGAAGGTAGCGTCGCACTAATAAATATTTATACGCATTTCTGAAATTAATTTAAACCAGGATATTAAATTTACGAAAATTCAAACATAAAGAGATTCACAAAATATAGAAATTTTACGGTTATTACAATGGGCAATACCAAACAAGCTAACTACTTAAAGTTTGTGTACTACCGTCTAATTTGCTCTAACGGCGTCAAATGCCCCAGGGGTATTATCGTCTATTCTAGTAGCACACAGTTTAATTATAAATCACACACAATCCTGCAATCTCACATGTACATACACAGATGCATACATATATACACACAAAACTTGTAGAAAATAAAGTAATATAGCTTTTATCAAATTCATTCATTCTACAATTCGCGTTGTATGTGTAGAGTATACACACAGATATATGTGTATATGTGGCTGAATTAGGGTTTACGAGTGGAAATTAAGAGTAATTAGGGTGTTATAATCTGGATGTTATTGGTGAATGGCATTGTTTAAGAGATTGTTTTATAAGAAGCCACCTGATGGACTTCTCGAGATTTCTGAACGTGTTTATGTATTTGATTGTTGTTTCACAATGGATACTTGGGAAGCCGAAGAATAAAAAGACTACGTCGTGAATGTTAGGGTCAACTAAAAGATTATTACCCTGATACCTCGATCCTGGTATTTAATTTTCATGAATAAAGGACACCGAGCCAAATTGCTAATGTCATTTTATAAGGTAATAATAACATTGAGAAATATTGGGTTTTTTTACCTGATAATAACATTAATAGGGAAAAGACTGTATTACCCATGGGAATTTAACGGTGTTAGTGGAAAATAGACGGTAGTACACTAACTGTAAGTAATTAGTTTGTTCAGTATTGCCTGTGGCAGATTTGAAACTATGGTATGCGAAGTGGTGTCTTCGCCAAAGTTCAGGTACACAAAATGCACTTTACTCTATTTTGAATTCAAAAGCATACCATTGTAGAATATTTTAACATCCCTCATACTTGGCGGTTGATCCATAGTCCGTCATCGTGGTCATTACGTAAATAATCTGCATCCACAGCCTCATTTACATTTGAGGTTGGTAGACCCATTGAGAGAGGGAGGTACTAATCAAATTGGTCATACTCATCCTCATCTTCGACATTTTCAATACCAAGAATATGTCTCTTACCTTGAAGAACAATGGACCACTTAGAATCAGTCGGGTCTCAAATATAAAATACTTGCGTCACTTGTGTTACGAATATAAATGGGTCGCCTTCATGGCCAACCCGATTAAAGTCAACCAAAGTAAATCCAAACTCATTAAACCACATACCATGCTTATTGTCAAACCATTTACATCTAAAAAGAGCAACATTGAATTCTTTGTAAACAAACTTCACAAAGTTCTTCAATATCCCATAGTATGACTGCTTCACATCTTGTGATGCACTATTTTTACCTCTACCAGATTCTGTTGATGAAACTTCTACCGATATGCCGTTATTCTGCATTGTACTTTTGGCATCTTGACGTTGTGTGTAGAAATTGTACCAATTTATATCATAACCTTCATAAGATCTCATAGCTAGGCATGTCAGGACCATATGCCAACCATTTTAATGTATTGGAAATGACGTCAGGCTGGCTTATGTGACAATTTAGACATTACTCGCTCCTTGAACCAACGACTGAACGAACAATTATGTTCGTTCATAACCAACTTCCTACTCTTTGAAGGATGCTTTTGCCGAATCAAGGCTATATGTTTTTTTAAATAAGGATCAACTTCAATCATGTGTTGTAAGAAAAATAGATGGGCTCTTTCACATAATTCAGCATTAGGAGAGATCATTTTTTTCCCAATGTACCTTGACCTTCAAGTCTACCCTTGTGACGAGATTTAGGAATACCAATAGGATCAACAGCCGCTAAATACTCGATGCAAAATTCATTAGCCTCTTCAATAGAATATCCTTCAATGCTACCTTCCGGCCGATACCGATTCCTTACATAAGCTTTCAGGATACCCAAGAATCTCTCAAAATGATACATTTGTCACAAATGTAATGGACCACGTAGTTTAATCTCTCTCACCAGATGAATGACTAAATGTACCATAATGTTAAAGAGTCTAACTGTAAAATACATTTCAAATTCGCAAAGTGTAACTATAATAACATTTTACAATGTATCTAACATCAAAGGATCAATCACCTTGTTGCATATAGCATTAAAGAAGAAACATAATTTTTTGATGACCAATCTCACATGCTTTAGCAATATCCCTCGAATGGCAATTGGTAATAAATGTTGCTTTAACACGTGACAATCATGTGACTTCAACCCCATCAGTTTTAAATCTTTTATCGATACAAACCTTTTAATATTTGAAGAATATCTAGATGGAACCTTAACACTATATAAACACTCATAAAAGCTAAGTTTTTCCTTCCTAGATAGAGTATAACAGGCCGGAGGTAAATATGAACATTTTTCCAAGAATTATGGTGCTAATTCTATTCGTATTCCCATTTCTTTCATGTCTAATCTGGCATTGATCCCATCTTTTGTCTTTCCAGATATATTCAACAATGTCCCAATAATGCTTTCACACACATTTTTCTCAATATGCATAAAATCAAGACAATGTCTAACCTGTAAGTATTCCCAATATGGAAGGTCCCAAAAAATAGATTCCTTCTTACAAACTCTGCTTTGGCTAAGCTTTTTATAAAGTTTTCCTAGTTTAACATCAACATCTTTGACCCATTTAAAAACCTTCTTTCCAGATAAAGGCAAAGGAGCAACCTGAGACCCAATATTTTCATCGAAAGACTTTTTCTTTTTTCGATAAGGGTGACTCAAAGGAAGAAATGGTCGATGACCATATTTACATTTTTCTTACAATTGTTCAAGCTTCGATCAATCGTACCTTCTTCACAAATTGGACATGCTTTAGCTCTTTTAATGGTGTACCCAGAAAGGTTTTCATATGCAGAAAAATCACTTATGGTGCAAAATATCATGGTGCGCAAAGTGAAATCAGATTGACTGTAAGCTTCATAAACTGTAACATCTTCATCCCACAATAGCTTAAGTCTTCAATAAGCGGTTGAAGATAAACATCTATGTTATTCCCCGATTCCTTAGGACACGAGATTAGCAACGTCAACATTATGTACTTGAGCTTCATGCACAACCATGGAGGTAAATTATAAATCATCAAAAGAACTATCCACGTGCTATGGTTAGAGCTCATAGTGCGATATGGATTCATTCTATCTGCACATAATCCCAGCCATAAATTTCTAGGTTCCTAGCTAACTTCTGGAAACTTTCCATCAATAGTTATCCATTATGGAGAGTCACCAAGGTGACTAAGCATCCTATAAGATTTTCTCCCTTCTACATGCCACCTAAGAAGCTTTGCATCTTTTATACTCACAAAGAGGTATTTAGTAAATACCACATTACCTTGGCAAGAGGCCTTTTTTTATCCTCATTACAAGCATTATTGCCCTGTTGCCTGTACCAAGATGCTCCACATTTGGGACACATGTCTAAATCTTCATGCTCATTTCGGAATAAGACACAATCATTTGGACGAGCATGTATCTTTTTTACATCCATGCCCATGGGACAAGATATCTTTTTGCCTCGTAGGTAAAAGTAGGGAGCTCATTACTTGTAGGAAGTATTTCTCTTAAAAGTTGAAGCATCTCTATAAAACTCTTGTCACTTCAGTTTTGCTTTACTTTTAC
Organism: Kitagawia praeruptora; assembly: GCA_037693485.1. Taxonomy (NCBI): domain Eukaryota; kingdom Viridiplantae; phylum Streptophyta; class Magnoliopsida; order Apiales; family Apiaceae; genus Kitagawia; species Kitagawia praeruptora. Next base: position 60,253,571 of record CM075344.1, read on the forward strand.
TTACACAACTTCAGGGTTGTTGACAACCTAGTAAATTGACCTTGCACCCTTGATAAAGAAGTTTCTTAGAATTGTCAACTAAACTATTAAAAATGTATGGTTGGTGCATGAAATGCTCTCCCATATCTTGTACCCTGTCATTTTTCATATATCCTTCATCATTATTCGCCATACTATCTTCCTCCCTTGCATATTTTGTACATGAGATCCTCGTAGAGTCTACTCCTTTAGCATTCCAAATCCATTTCACATAACCCTCCTTAAAACCACGACGGAAAAGATGATCCTCCACTGTATTAACATTACGATACATTTTAAAATTCTTACAGTCACGACATGGACAAAAGATCATTTGTTCTTTTCCCTCTTCCTATTACTTCTTTTCCAGGTATAGCATCGCATAAGTAATGAACTCTTTAACATCATCAATATACTCGGCTGTTGCACGTGAAATTTTGTACATCCATGTATGTCGATCCATTATGTATTACTAAAACAATGCAATAAAGGGCAGATTTAAACTTATGTATATTCATTGATATTTAGTAATAATATATTATTAATAGTTACAACTGTACTTGTTTTTGTTTTACTGTAATCTAAAGTCTAGATTTAAAGTGCATTGTTATTTGTTATATCAAAGTTTAATCTAAAGTCAGAAATATATAGTCTAGAGTTATATATTTAAAGCCCAAAAGTCCAGGAATGCAGATATTGTTCCCTGGAATTTTTTATTCTGGTGGTGAGTGGTTGTAGGCATTTAATGTACTTTTTAAATGTAATTTAATATTTTCCTTTTGCAAGATAATGATGAATATGCAAAAAAGGAAAAAAATAGTTGCGACCAGATATGCACCAATATTGATAGTAGTTTAATTGCTCTTGTCGACCTGGATACAACCCAAAAGATAATAAGTAAAGCAGCAAACTCAACAATAAAATCACAACAAACACAACAAGAGCAATTAGCATAATTATTTAAAATAATACATACATATTCAAATACAGGAACAAAAAATAATCAAGCTCGACAACACAAATAGCCACAAGTAATGCTAACCTATCAAAAGTATTGTCTTAGTTCTTTTTATAGTTTTGCTAAGTTAAAAATTTAAATTCTCATTTTTGTACGATAATTGACTACCATAACCTTTACGGTATGCAATTTTTTTTATTTCATTGATAAAGAAAAAAATCACCTGCAAGGTAGAATCAATAATAGTGACTATTTTAGTGACAACCCCCCATTGTTCCACCTGAAAAATAAATTCAACTTGTTAAATCAACAAATAAAACTAGGAAGATGCAAGCTCATAATGTAACATCAAGAACTCTCATAAATAAAAATAGCTAACAAGTAACGTCTCTGAATTGTCTCATAATTTAATAGCAAGAAGATTTCATCAATTCAACCAAAACTTAAACATTAAATTTAAAAAAATTATATATTAAATTCATACCCCTTGTCAACCAAGATTTAACAACACATTAAATCTAATCTGATTATGTTACCCATAAAGCAATAAAATTAAAGAAATTAACCAGTAACCAAATTATAACTGTTGTGGAACAAAAAGTAGGGTGTATTTATTGAGTATTAAATGCTAGGGTTTAAAGAAGTTTCGAGCTTTGATGGCTGATCAAGTGTTTCGTGACTTAATTCGGGTCCTCAAAAGATGCCTACGTATCTTGCAAATGTCAAGAATCAAGCCAATAAAACGTAGTTCTGTTAATGAGGGGTCAGGCCCTTATATAGGCTGAGAAGCCTAAGAATTAAGGTAGGAGTAGGAGACTTGGTGGGCAAGCCACCTCCTTGAGGAAGGTTCTAGTCGTCTTCCTTGTAGGAATCAGTTTCCATGTTCAATTGGATGTCTTGGAGGCTAAGTCTGACAGGAATAGTATCCTTATTTGACTTGTATTGCTGAGCTTTTTATTTCCCCCAATATTAATTACGAAATTAATATATAATTATGGTTTTGGGCTCCACAAATGGGCCCCACGTTTGGACCATACTGGGTCTAATTAATGCAACATTAATTATGCCTTTAAGGCTTATTTTTAGCCCATATCATTTGCCCCCCAACTTCTAGGAAAACTGATCAGGTTTTCATTGAAGTTAAAAGGTTTATGTACACTAGTGTTTCACAGGTATCGTCTTGAGTGCAAAGTGTGGAGCGACCTACACATTTGCGACGACTTGCCTTATTCGAGGCTAAGCAATAATTTTTATGTCTTACAAAGAATTATTAATAATTTTCTTGCATTTTTGGGAATCTTTGTTGTGCTAACGGGCACTTTCCCTTATTTTTTGATTAACTTTATCAAAAATATTATGGGCATACTACCTTCGGAAATAATCTTGTAAATTATCTCATATTTTTCTGGAATCCTTTGGAATTTGATTTCCAATTTTTCTCAGATCAACCTTTCTATTTTCTGCTTGAGAAAGTTAATTTTTTTTTTTCGACCTGAAACGAGGTCGTGTATGGCCTTAAAAGCGCCCAGGTCGTGTGGTTTTCGACCTTACTCTACGACGTGAGTTGAGGTCGTACAAGGGCAAAGAATAGGACAGGTCGCATCATCTCCGACCTCAATTCACGAGGTGGTTCGAGTTCATGTAAGGATACCAAATGAAGCAGTTCGTTGAGCCTACGGCCTCATTCTGCGACGTGGATCGAGATCGTGGAAGGGCATCAAAGCAGGGAGGTCGTGAGGATTTCGAGCTCATATCACGACGTGACTTGAGTTCGTGTTAGGTCCTTCCACGAGCCTCCTCGCGTAACCTACGACCTCAACGTACGATGTGGATCGAGGTCGTCCAAGGCCTATAGATTATCCTCATCGAATTAGACACGATCTCATCTCACGAGATGGATCGAGGTCGTGTGAGACCTTTAACGTGGCCTGTTCGTATTGTCTTCAGTTTACGAACTGAATCGAGTTCATGTAAAGGGACAATAATAGGCCTCCTCGTGGGCTTTTCGAACTCATCCTACGAACTGAAATGAGTTCGTGTAAGGGACAATAATAGGCCTCCTCGTGGGCTTTTCGAACTCATCCCACGAACTGAAATGAGTTCGTGTAAGGGACAATAATAGGCCTCCTCGTGGGCTTTTCGAACTCATCCCACGAACTGAAATGAGTTCGTGTCATAGGTTTTTCTTTTATTTATTATTATTTATACGAATTTCTCGATCCTTCTAGAATTCTCTTTTAAATTCTATAAGCTTCTACGAGCTTCTAGATCTTGGGCCTTTACTTGGGCCTATGGGCCTTAACCGGCTTTAACCTGTTAACCCAACACTAAAACCGGCTAAATGACCGGTTGTGTCAAGTATAGAAGAGTGAGAAGTGAAATCACTCCTCACTTCACTCAAACACCTCACTGAAATTTCTCTCTAGAGCTCCTAGTTTCAAGTAGTTTCCGGCAAGAATTTTCCGGCGAAAGCTCTTCTTCTCACGGAGGTTCCTGGGTTTTGTTTGAAGATTACCTTCCAAGCATTCATATTAAGAGCATCAATGGCAGATGATAGAGAAGCGAGGAGACTCAGTAAAATGAGTGCATCATCGCGAGGTACCTCTTTCCCTCCTATCCGTTCAAAATATACCTCTTTAATTGACATGATTAATCAAAGAGGAGATGAATATCCCTCTGTATCTGCATTAGATTCTTATAATCATCATTCAAAATTCTTTGATGCTGAAAAAATAAAAAAATTCAACAAACTCTTTAACATTCGTTCTCCTTTAAAATTAGTCCCAGCTGAGCCTGGGGATCGTTCCTGTCATTGGAAACCCCATGCCATTTGTATTTACAAGGATGCCATCATGGCTGGGCTTCGTTTCCCTTTTCACAATTTCATCCCTACACTATTGGCAGATGTTCAAATAAATCCTTGCCAACTCGTCTGAAAATACACACCTAGAGGGGGGTGAATAGGTGTTATGACTAACAATGACCTAATAAAAATTTAACTGGCAGTTAGCTAGGTACGGTAGGCAGCTAGCTGAGTTAACCAAATGTAACAGACTAATGAATAGACAGCTAGCTGTGATATGCAATGTAGAAAGATAAAAATGCAGTAAACAAAGAACACCAAGAATTTTAGCTAGGTTCGACCCCTAATCTTCTATGGTCTACGTCCTAGTCCCTTACCAACTTGGTAAGAGAATATATTATTGATCACAATGAACCCAACTACACGATACAATAATATATCTCCCTTAAACTCCCAGTTACTGACTGCAGCTAGCTGGAACACCTGTTTCCTGAACACAGCTCTCTAAGTTCAATACTACACCAAGTATTAACTTCTCTAGCCTACTGTTCCTCAAACCCTTGTTCCACTAACTTGACAATCCAGTAGCTACCAACTTTACAAGTTGAACAATACAATGGATAAAAGTAATTACAACTCAAAAGATTTGAACTCTCTAAAATCTGTATATATGATATAATACATGAGCTCTTTTGAAGTAGAGGTGCTGAGTTGTTTCTTGTCTCTTTGAATATTGCTTGTAGGTTCGTTTTTCTTCAGAGGAGAAATATGCAAGCCTTTATAGTGAAGTATAGGAGCTATATTTCTTGAACAATCTTGCAATGGTCTTGAAGGTTACTTCTCACGTTTTGCTTTGTTCAAATTAATTGCTCTTCTAAAGTTCACCTGCATGTTTGACATTAATCAGAAGATATAATGATTCTTATTCAGAAAATATATTCAATGTAGAGAGAGAGATGAGAATGTGTGTTAGTCTTTGAAGAGAGCCGTTTATGAAGAAATGAAGAACAAAGAGTTTGACAATGTGAGCAAGCATTTTCTTTTGACAATCTCTACAAGACAACAACTGGTGGAGTTGGAAAACAAAAGAATATTTGACTTTGAAATAGCATGCTTGAAAATTAAAATAGCATGCTTGAAAATTAGGCACATAGGTTGACTTTTAAAGCATTCAAAGATTTAGAAAAACTTTTATCATGAAGAGTGTTTTACATATATATATATATATAAATATATATCATGTATAAACGTTCAGACAACTTTTGTATTTGAAGACTAATTGAAATATATATAGTCGAACTTCCCTTTCTGAACATATTCTGGACAGTCTGCCAGCTTGCTGTGTTGCCCTGTCAGCTAGCTGAGTTGCCCTGCCAGCTAGCTGAGATGCCCTGTGTTTTGCTATGAATTGATATGAATAATGAACCTGCAAAACAATATTAGTCCAGAACAAATACCCAGCTTGCTTCCTATGTATGATCATCAAAATTATAGAGTTTAAATCTCCCCCTTTTTGATGATTATACACCAATTTGAGATTGAGCTAAAACTCCCCCTCAATCAAAGCATCCTGCAAAATAAAATTTGATAGCAGGCTAATATGTATTTAGTAACAAGCAATCAGCTTGCTGCATTGTCAATATCAAAGCAATCAGCTTGCTGCATTGTGTCATCTTCAGAACCAATCAGTCAGCTTCCTATGAATTGTAACATCATCAAAACCAAGCTTGCTGCATTGTGTCATCATCAAAACCAATAGGGTTTCAATCTCCCCCTTTTTGATGATTACACACAAATATTCAGGAGTTAAATACTCCCCCTGAATTTATGTAAAAAGATTAGCAATCTATACAAGTAGTTAAGCATAATAAGCATGATCGCATGGCATCACATTAAACCATATGATCCCAACAAAGTACATGAAGTAAAGAGTTATAAGAATAAATATCAACTCCCCCTAAATCACACATACTTTAATCCTGAAATTTTCTCCCCCTTATTCATCAAAAAGGATATCCACATGCAATCATTTAATATAAAAATTCAAGTAAGCATGGATTATCAAGTTCACATATAAACATTTTCTATGCATATATAAAAAATAAAACTTGATATGTAAAATTCAGTTGCATAGAAAAATTAATATTATATGAAAGTTACCAAACTTCCATCGCAGCTAGCTGGCTAGACATTACACATGCCTAATTCGCGACGCAGCACAGTAAAACGCTCCTCGACTAGTGGCTTTGTGAAGATGTCAGCTAGCTGGTACTCTGAACTTACAAAGATCAGCTCAATTTTTCCCTTTGCAACATTGTCTCTCAAGAAATGATGTCGAACGTCGATATGCTTTGTTCTTGAGTGATTCACTGGATTCTTTGATATGTTAATAGTGCTTGTATTGTCACAATAAATGGGGACCTTGCCACATTTAATTCCAAAATCTCGGAGTGTTTGAATCATCCAAAGCATTTGAGAACAACAACTTCCCGCTGCTAAATACTCCCCTTCACATGTGGATAATGCAACAGAAGTTTGCTTCTTGCCTTGCCAAGATACTAAACTATGTCCTAAAAATGCACAAACACCACTTGTACTCTTCCGATCAATTTGACAACCTGCATAATCTGCATCACTATACCCAACAAGATCAAATGCATTTGTGATGGGATAAAATAATCCAAGAGTAGTAGTTCTACTTAAGTATTTGAAAATTCTTTTAATAGCATTCAAGTGAGACTCTTTAGGTTGAGCTTGAAACCTAGCACAAACATACACACTATACATAATATCAGGTCTAGAGGCTGTAAGATATAATAAACTACCAATCATACCTCTATACTTTCGAACATCTACATCTTTACCTCGTTCATCTGCAGCCAGCTTGCTGGCAGAACTCATAGGTGTAGATTTTGCCTTGATATTCTCATATCCAAACTTTTTTAGCAAGTTCTTGATGTACTTGGACTGATGTACATATATTCCATCTTGAGTTTGCTTGATTTGGAGCCCCAAGAAGTAGTTGAGCTCACCCATCATACTCATGTCAAATTCATTATGCATACACTTAGAAAACCACTTGCACATATTATCATTAGTTGATCCAAAGATAATATCATCCACATATATTTACACAACTAGAATATCATTACCAGTAAGTTTAGTAAACAAAGTAGGATCGATTTTACCTCGAATGAAGCCATTCTTTATCAAAAACTTACTTAGCCTTTCATACCAAGATCTAGGAGCTTGTCGTAATCCATATAATGCCTTCTTCAATTTGAAAACATAATTAGGAAATTGATCACTCTCAAATCTAGGAGGTTGCTTGACATATACTTCTTCTTTCAAGTAGCCATTAAGAAATGCACTTTTTACGTCCATTTGATGTAGCTTGAATTTCTTGAAACATGCAAATGAGAGTAACATCCTTATTAACTCTAGCCTTGCAACCGGGGCATATGTTTCATCAAAATCAATTCCTTCTTGTTGATTGTACCCTTGTGCAACAAGCCTTGCTTTGTTCCTAGTAACCGTTCCTTCTTCATCAACTTTGTTCTTGAAAACCCATTTAGTACCAATGATTGAAGCATCTTTAGGTGGCTCTACAAGTTCCCAAACATCACATCTTTCAAATTGATTAAGTTCTTCTTGCATTGCCATGATCCAATTTTCATCTTTTAGTGCTTCATTTACATTCTTTGGTTCCTCTTGAGCTAGGAAGGCGGCAAAAGCACAAAAATTAGCTTGACTTCTTCTTGTCTTGATGCCTTCTGATTTATCACCAATAATCAACTCTGGAGGATGGTTCTTTACTGTCCTTGTTGACTTTGGAAAATTGTGATGAGCTATGACTTCTTCATTTGCTCCAATTCTCTTAGATGGTGGGGGGAATTCATCTCCATTATAGATTGGCATCTTTTCTTGTGATCTCTGACTTCTAGAATCTTCTAAGGTGAGTCTTGACATCTTATCACATGTTGCATCTACTGGAGGAGAGAGTTCAGCTTGATTATCATTAGCTGACTTTGATTCAGTTTCTTCTTCAGCTCGCTGTGTTGTAGCTTTTTCTGAGTTTGTTTCATTGGCAGCTCGCTGAGTTGCTCTATTTTCTGAGCCTGCTTCTTTGTCAGCTCGCTGATTTGCTGTATCTGTTCTTGGCAGCTCGCTGGCATCCTCTGTACCTGCAATTTCTTCCTCATCTCTTGACAGATCAACATTAGATTCTTGAAATGACACATCAATTGACTCTTCAACACTACGTTTAGAGATATTATAAACTCTATATGCACGACTTGTTAAAGAATAACCTAAAAATATTGCTTCATAAGATTTAGCATCAAATTTACCATCTCTATCAATAGATTTGAGTACAAAACACCTGGATCCAAAGACTTTGAAGTAGCCTATGTTGGGCTTCTTGTTCTTTAGCAATTCATATGGAGTTTTGTTGAGAATAGGCCTGATTAGCACTCTGTTAAGAACATAGCTAGCTGTGTTGACAGCTTCTGCCCAGAATCTTCTTGGCAGCTTGCTCTCTTGCAGCAATGTTCTAGCTGTTTCTTGCAAGGACCTGTTCTTTCTTTCCACAACCCCATTTTGTTGTGGGGTTCTTGGAGCCAAGAATTCATGAGAGATGCCTCTATCTTCACAATATGAGATAAAGTCCTTTTGGAATTCACCACCTCGATCACTCCTTATACTTACAAGTTTTATCTTAAACTTGTTCTCAAGTAACTTAATTAGCTTCTCAAATTCACTGAAAGCACAATCTTTAGTACGAAGAAACAATACCCAAGTATATCTAGAATAATCATCTACAATAACAAATGCATATTGTTTTCCTCCAATGCTTTTATATGCTTCCGGACCAAATAAATCTAAGTGAAGAAGCTCTAAAGGTTTAGAAGTTGATACCACATTCTTTGATTTATGTGGAGTCCTGATTTGTTTGCCTAATTGACAAGCCGAACAAGTTTCCTTCTTGACATACTTCAATTTGGGCAGCCCTCTAACTAGCTTCTTTGAAGACAGCTTGCTGAGTAAGTCCATATGAGCATGTCCAAGCCTTCTATGCCAAATTTCTGGATTTGTATCAACTGCAGCTAAACAACATGATGAATCCTGCATTTCAAAGTCCAAAATATATATATTTCCTTCCCTTCTAGCAACTAGGGGGACTTTGTTAGTGCCAACAATAATAATACACTTTTCTTTACCAAAAAGAACAGAATGTCCATCATCATACAACTGACATACACTAAGCAAATTGTATTTAAGACCTTGAACATATTGTACTTTATCAATAGTGATGATACTATTACCAATTTTCCCTTTCCCAAGAATCTGGAGTGTTTTGCTATCACCAATGGTGACATTTCCACCCTTTTTCTTACTGAGAGTAAGGAATTGAGATTTATCACCACTCATATGCCTTGTGCATCCACTATCCAAAATCCATTGATTTGATCTTACTTTGACAACAAGACATACCTACAAAACAAATAAAGAACACTCAACGTTTTGGTACCCATACTTGCTTGGGTCCATAATGGTTAGTTGATAGAACATATAAAACATTTAAATCAGATTTCTTGATCCACATTTGGATCACTTTAGAGGCTGAATTTTTTGTTCCAGCTGATCTGTCAGCTAGCTGCCTGTGAGAAGACTGTCTGTTCCAGCTAGCTGGGTTAGCATTCCGAATTTTGCAATGATTTGCCAAATGACCTTTATTTCCACATTTATGGCAGATTCTCCATGGCATGGCATAGTCATAAGGAATTCCATGCTTGCCATCATACTGTAGACGTGATGTAGAAGCCAATCCAACTCCTTCTCTTTCGATTGGAACCTTTGCATATTTCATCATTGTCTTGAGTGAATCTTCTCCTTGAACAAACTTTCCCATTCCTTTCTTGAGATTCTTGATTTCATTTTCCAATTCTTTGATTCTTTCAGCTTGTTGAGATACTTCCATTGAGCATGATTCCCTTGGACTAAATGCCTCTAAACAAGCATTTTGAGCATCTATTTCTGATCTCAGCTCGCTGAGTTCCTTCATGAGGGTATCATTTCTCTTGATAAGCACTTTGTTTATTCCTTCAAGCTGGGATATCTCAGCCATAAGATCAGTAAGATTTTGAGCATGATTTCTATCAGGAATCTTTTCATCCATTAACTCGGATATGATCTTCTTAAGTTGAGTATTCTTCTTCTTGAGTTTATTATTCTCATATTTTAACTCCTCGAACACCTCATTAGATAAATTACTATCATCCTGCACGGTTAATTCATCTAATATAGAAGAATGAGAATATATATCAGAAAAATAATTTACCTCGCTATTGTTGTCATCCGAATACGAGACATCACTATCTAGAAGGCCATCTTGAAAAATTCCTTGAGCATCTTTCTCATCATCAAGACCAACAAGAGCTAGGTTCACCATCTCATCACTTGATTCATTTTCAGAATCTGAATCTTCATCATCGCTCCATGTCAAAAGAGCCTTAGCTTTCTTTTTATCTTTAGAGGCAGCTAGCTGCTTCTACTTATTTTTCAGCTTGTAGCAATCTCTTTTGTAGTGACCCTTCTTGCCACATTCAAAACATGCTTCCTCTTTGACATCTTTCTTTGTTCCTGAAGCTCTACTTTTCTCCTTCTTCAGCTTGTTTCTCATGTCCAACATCTTCTTGATTTTTCTGGATAAAAGAGCTAACTCTTCATCAGAATCTGATTCTGACTCAGAATCCAGCTTGCTGCCAGTGGAGTGTAAAGCTAAATTCTTCAATTTTTCAGCAGGAGCTTTGACTAATTCCACCTTGTTGTTATTGATCTTTCTTTCAAACTGCTCTAACTCAGCAAACACAGCCAAATGATCCATAGAATCGATGGAGGGATTTGATTCCAATGCAGTAACTTTAGCTTCGAATATAAATGGAACTGCACTTAGAACTTTCATGTTGATTTCGTCTTGAGGTATGGTCTTTCCAAGTCTCTTTAGAGTGTTGATAGTGACTTGAAATCTTGCTTGGCTTTCCTTGATAGTTTCACCATTTTTGAGCTTGAAATTTCTGAAGTCATTCATTAATTTGCTAAGTTTTACCTTTCTTAAGGTTGTAGAACCTTCATGATAGGTTTCCAAAGCATCCCACATTTCTTTTGCTGTCTTTAGAGAAGATACTTTGTCATACTCAGCTTGGTCTAGTGCATTCATGATAGAGTTTCTAGCTTCTCCATTATAACCACATTTGATAATTTCCTCGGGAGTGAGATCATCAACATCTTTTGGTTTGTTCTTATCATCAAGAAATTCAAAGTCTCCTTTCTGCACAACTCTTAGAACCAGAGGTTTCTTGGACAAATAAGTCTCCATTCTGCATTTCCACCAATTGTAGTTCTCCGAGCCAGTGAGAAGAGGTGCCCTATAATCCGACTTAGCTTCGAGATAATTGTCAGCCATTTGATCGATACTTTTCCTGTTACAGAAATGTTAGTATACCAATGCTCTGATACCAAATGAAAATACACACCTAGAGGGGGGTGAATAGGTGTTATGACTAACAATGACCTAATAAAAATTTAACTGGCAGTTAGCTAGGTACGGTAGGCAGCTAGCTGAGTTAACCAAATGTAACAGACTAATGAATAGACAGCTAGCTGTGATATGCAATGTAGAAAGATAAAAATGTAGTAAACAAAGAACACCAAGAATTTTAGCTAGGTTCGACCCCTAATCTTCTATGGTCTACGTCCTAGTCCCTTACCAACTTGGTAAGAGAATATATTATTGATCACAATGAACCCAACTACACGATACAATAATATATCTCCCTTAAACTCCCAGTTACTGACTGCAGCTAGCTGGAACACCTGTTTCCTGAACACAGCTCTCTAAGTTCAATACTACACCAAGTATTAACTTCTCTAGCCTACTGTTCCTCAAACCCTTGTTCCACTAACTTGACAATCCAGTAGCTACCAACTTTACAAGTTGAACAATACAATGGATAAAAGTAATTACAACTCAAAAGATTTGAACTCTCTAAAATCTGTATATATGATATAATACACGAGCTCTTTTGAAGTAGAGGTGCTGAGTTGTTTCTTTTCTCTTTGAATATTGCTTGTAGGTTCGTTTTTCTTCAGAGGAGAAATATGCAAGCCTTTATAGTGAAGTATAGGAGCTATATTTCTTGAACAATCTTGCAACGGTCTTGAAGGTTACTTCTCACGTTTTGCTTTGTTCAAATTAATTGCTCTTCTAAAGTTCACCTGCATGTTTGACATTAATCAGAAGATATAATGATTCTTATTCAGAAAATATATTCAATGTAGAGAGAGAGAGATGAGAATGTGTGTTAGTCTTTGAAGAGAGCCGTTTATGAAGAAATGAAGAACAAAGAGTTTGACAATGTGAGCAAGCATTTTCTTTTGACAATCTCTACAAGACAACAACTGGTGGAGTTGGAAAACAAAAGAATATTTGACTTTAAAATAGCATGCTTGAAAATTAAAATAGCATGCTTGAAAATTAGGCACATAGGTTGACTTTTAAAGCATTCAAAGATTTAGAAAAACTTTTATCATGAAGAGTGTTTTACATATATATATATAAATATATATCATGTATAAACGTTCAGACCACTTTTGTATTTGAAGACTAATTGAAATATATATAGTCGAACTTCCCTTTCTGAACATATTCTGGACAGTCTGCCAGCTTGCTGTGTTGCCCTGTCAGCTAGCTGAGTTGCCCTGCCAGCTAGCTGAGATGCCCTGTGTTTTGCTATGAATTGATATGAATAATGAACCTGCAAAACAATATTAGTCCAGAACAAATACCCAGCTTGCTTCCTATGTATGATCATCAAAATTATAGAGTTTCATCGTCCTAAATGCTTGGAGAGCCATTCTTTGTTTCATGGTTCTTTGTTTGAAAAACAATTTTCCATTATCTGTTCCTCTTTTTAAGAAAATTTTTCAATTTAAAAATAGTGCAATTACTTATCCTGGCTGGGTATACATTAGCCTTCGTGCCACTATTCCAAATATCTATGATCCCTCCTCAATCCCTGATAATAATCCCAAGTGGAAAGAGGAGTTCATGTACCTTGTGTGGGAGGGGGGTGATTGGGGCACCCTCTTTCGTAGCTCCTTTGGGAAGGTAATCGATGGAAATCCAGATGATATCGAGCTGGATGACGTCGAAAGAGCTGCTTTCAACACCCTTATTGCAGACAAAAGGGAAACTCACTTCTTCACTCTTCTTGAGGAATTTTCCCTCAAGTCTGTGGGTCTTTCTTCTGTCACTGATAAGGGTAAACCTCATCATTCTTTCATACAGCTTCTCATTCATTGTTATATTTTTTTGTCACTAATTTTGTCTCTGATTTTTCAGCTGCTAAAGCCATAAATGAGCTCCAAGAGCATTTGGCTGGAGAAACTTCTCGTATGAAGAGAAAATGAGCTGGGAAGGACCCTAGGGGCCAGTCTACAGAGCCAGCTTTTTTAAGACCCCACGTGGCTGTTGATGTGGATGAGGGAAGTGGGGCTGTCTCCTCAGCCAAGTCTTCTGTGTTTCGACCTGCTTGGGGCATTAGAAAACAAGACTCAGTGGTTGGAGATATGATAAGTGGATTTTATATCCACTTGGAGCATTCTAAATCAGCTTAAATTGATTGTCTTGGACTCAAGTTTCTTGTAGTTTTGATGTGTTTTGCTTAGTTGTGCAGATTTACGAGAATTTTGATTAAGGTTGATGCTTCTATCGTTTTTGGAGATTTAATTGATTAAAATTCGGATTTTCTGGTACGGTTGCGCAGTCTACACTGTTTTGGCCATATCTGGAGTTCTATAAGTCCGTTTTCAGCGATCTTACTGCTCACGCGAAGCTTGAGAGATTTTCTACAACATGGAACAGGTGTTGCACGTGCAATTTGCGCGTGGTGGGGGCAGAAAGCACGACAAACAGAATGTTGGGAGTAGGGAAATTACTATTTTGCCCTTTTCTAGTTCTAATTGTATTTTGGGCAGTTTTTAGAACCTTAATTGAATTCTAATTGTATTAGAAGGTAAATTCTTGCTGAGCAAGAAATCTAGAGCCTATAAAAACACATCTAAGCATTGTAATTTGTATCATCGCTTTATTATTGTAACATAGCTTAGATCTGCAAGGGAGAAAAGGAGAGAAGGATTCAACGCTGGTGACAAGCAACGGATCTAGATCTACTTCATCTTTTGTGTTACTTTGGATTATAGATTTGTTTTCTCAACTTTTGTTTTATTAATATTATTGCTTCTTTTATTCATATCTTGTTTATTATCATGTTTTCATCAAATCCCATGACGATGAACGGTTCAATTATGAGCTAATCGTTGTCATGGGATTCTAACGGAGTTATTTATGTAGCTTAGTAGTTTGATTGCTTTAAAGATTACGTGTGATGAATTCTTGATATCCTCGTATGGTTAATCTTAATGCTTTTAGATGCGTAGCTAACATCTAAATTGAATTGTTAATCTCTTGTGAAGCGAGAGTGGATCTTGAGATTTAGAACTTGCCATGCTAGCATAGGATAGGTTGATGTTTTAACATCATGATTTGTGGCATGAATAGAGATATTATGCTGCCCTATGTGATCTATGTGGATAACTTGTTCTTAAACCCTTATGTTTTCAAATTCTATAGAGATATAGGGTCTAAACATAATTGGTGTCTACCCATCTTCTATCTCTTTTGTGGATGCATGCGTAGTTTGGTACTAGTATACCGAGAGGTAACTTTTACTTGTTTCGTGTTGTCCGATCAGTTATCAAATCCCACATGTGTATTGATTAAAGGCATCAACTCTAAGTGAAGTAGATAATGAAGTTAGAGTCCCATGTTTTTATTCTCATAAGTAATTCGATTTCAATTCTCATTAGTAATTAATTGTTAGTTTAATATTTTACGTCTTAGCATAATTTAGATAATCAACCCCAATTTGTTATTTTTCTTAGCAGTGAATTAAGACAATACATTGTTGCATAGGCATATTTACTGATTGAAACTTAACCAGATCTCAGTGGAACGAACTTTAATTGTATTACTTGTGACCACGTATACTTGCGTGATATTGTGTTAACAAGTTTTTGGCGCCGCTGTCGGGGATCATCGGTGTTTTATTTTTAGTTTATGTGCTTGTCAATAGTGTTCGTTAGCGTTCACTGACTCGGATTTCTTACTTAGTTTGTTTGTTCGTGGTGTTTCAGGTACTTAAATTTGTATGCGAACACGCTTACAAGCTCGTTTGGAAGCACTGGCAGAAGGCGATCTTGTAGAGACCATAGAGAATAAGAAAGAGGAATCTGAAGCTACAGTAGCAATAGCAGATGCAGCAGCAGCTAAGGCTTTGAAGGATGTTAACTCGAATAACTTGTAGAAGGGGGGGTTGAATACAAGTTATATAATCGTGTCTGATTTTTGCTTGATTATATGAACAAGAATAAACGAATGAATCAAACTCTTGTTTGTATTAATAAGATCAAATACAAACTCTACCAAAGGTGTACAATACCTTTAGCAGCTGCTGACAATACAAATCTCTCTCTGTTTGTTTCGAACTCTCGAATACAAACCTTATACAGAGCTACGCACATTCACTAGTTCGACTCACAACTTCGTCGCTCTTTACAATGATATTGAGAGAGTATTTATAATGCTACCTATCAACTAATAACAGAAAGATATAATCTATACATGACAATGTTCTGCCTTCTAGTCGATAGTTTCCTTCAATAGAAAACTCTTTCCTTCATAATGTCTTCTTGCTTGTTCTTCAAACAACGATCCTGTTTTATAGCACTTGCCAGTTTCTGTAGCATCCATAATGACATCATCAGTAACACGACTGATATCAGGATCTGTACACTGCATCAGTATCTGATCAACCATCAGTATTGGACCATCATCAGGATTTGCTCTCTGTTCCTGACATGTAGTCTCCGATACACTGTTCATTCCTGACTAAACTATACAGATAACTGTTTTACACATAAAACCTATATACAGTGCTAAATCCTTTATAAGATCAGGATTACAAGAAGTATAATGTGTAAATTCTATTCTTAACATCACAACTTATGAATTATTCCTAACAATCTCCCCCTATTTATGCTTTATAATCTGAAGCATAAATCTAAGTTGTGGATGTCAAAACATAGAACAATACAACCAGAATAGAATTTATGAATGTAGAATTATGAAGTTTAAGTACCTCCTTCTCAGATGTAGACGCTTATCTAGTACTTAGAAGAAAGAATTTTAACTATTAATGCTGCTCTTCCTTTACCTCTTCCTAGCTGAGATTCACCACTGTCACTCCTGGTTCTTCTTTTTACTATCCTTTGTCTGATCTTTATCTCCCCCAGCTTTATCTTCAGTCTGGTGGTGTTGTTGTTGTCTTTGAATTGTCTTTATCTCCCCCTTTTTGACATCAGCAACATTAATTCCAAGAGATTCAGAAACAGAACAAATGAGATTCATAAGAACTGCTTGATTTTCCATAATTGTGACTTGGTTATCTTCAAGTGATTGAAGTCTTGTTTGAATAGCAATTTGAGAATTCTGAATATCTTTCAAAACATCAGAATGAACTTCAATATTGGAAGTGCTTCTAGTATCTCTAGTATCAGAATCAGAAAGAACTGTATCGTCAAGTCTTGTAGAAGAAGTTGCTTGAGTTGTATGATATTCAAGTAATAAAACCTGATTAGAAGTATCAACATCTTCATCTTTCTGTTCTGAAACTGAAACATGATCATCATTTCCTTCACCAGTATTCTGTGTACTAACATCTTCAAATCCTGACTCCTCCTTAGAGTGATCAGAGACTGTTGATGTCTCAATTCGAGCTGATATTGGAAGTACATACAAAGGAACACTAGGATCATTAGGATCTTCATCTGGTACATATGTATCAAGAGATTGCTTTATCCTGGCACCTCTTCTGTTAATGATTCCTGCAAGCCTCTCCTTTTGCTTCTGAGCTTTAACTTCTGGCTTTGCATTGTGATGTGCTAGGTCATTCTTCTGATACATTTTGATGAATGAATAAGTACCAGCATCCATACCCAAATTTTCAGACCAAGATTCAGGAAAAACCTGATCCCAGAAATCAAATGATGGTTTCCTAATTTTCTCTCCCTCACTATGGAGTTGATCATCCATACCCTCATTCTCACTTTGACTTTCTAAAGTCAACACTCTTTCTACCTCACCTTTTGCCTGGTCAGGAGCCAGCCACTCAAATTGTGGATCTAAGTCCATCTTTTCAACTGTATCACTCAAATTTAGATAAGTGCTCTCATGACCTACAGAAAAATAGAGTTTAGAAGGAGTTTTTATACTTGAACTCACATGGAGAGAGGGTTCCTCATATGGCATGTGGCTTGAGGTTTTTTCCAAGGAGTGAGCTGCTATAGTCTCTGAACCCATACAATCATCTTCTTTCCTTTCAGAAACTACAGGCTCCAGTATACCACTTTCAGGTTCTTTACTAGACTCTGATGTCTTCAGTAATACTTCATTAGACACCATAGTTAGTACATCACCGTCTTTAAGTGTTGTTTGCTGAGACACACCCTCAAGGTGAATAGACTCTGACTGAACAAAATTTGTTTGATCTTCAGAAAAATCAACCAAAGTCATTCCTCCCATATCATAGGGTATCTCACTTGCATTCTCAGTCATCACAGAAGACCTTTCAACATCAGCTATCACAGCTCCTGAGTCATCCTTCCTCTGACTAGATGGTTCTTGTGTTACAGTGACTGTGATCTGATCGTTCCTACTATTCACAACTGGTGCAATAGTACCTTCTGTTGACTGCTTTCCTCTATCTACTTCCTCCAGTTTTTCACCTTGAGCTGAAGCATCTTCAATAATTACATCCTTGTCAAATAAATATGCATGAAGTGATTGAAGTGCAACATGCTTCGAGAGTCCAAATTTCTTGACTAATTGTCTTCTGACAGATACATAGAAATACATCTTCATTAAGTCAAGTCTTTGATGTAGAAGTCCATATTCATCTGGAAATAAAAGTTTTGGTACTCTTTCAACCAGAAAATCTAGAACAGGCCTTGACAACTTCACTTTGAGAGAAATTAGTCCCATAGCCAGTCTGTATGATAATGTAGTTTCCCATGAAGAATCAATATCCAGATCTCTCTTGTCAAATACTGACATAGATGTAGCTTGATTTGTAGAAACCTGCATGATATTAGTTGGACTAGACTCTGTGTGTGTAGGTGACAATTGAATCTTTCTCCTTGTTCTCCTGATATAGTGAGCAAAAGATTTATCCTGAGAAGACTCAAGAGGTGTAGACACAGAAGTGATCTTGGGATGAGATCTTTGTTCAATAGACACAGTCTTTTGAGAGACAGTATCCAGTAACTGTTTTCCCTTTTTAAGAACTACAGCCTTTTGGGAGACTGCAGCCTGGCTGTGACTAGGTTTTTCATCTCTTTGTGCTAACAAAGAAAGTTGAATTGCAGCCTTCAATTCTGCTCTCTCAGCAAGAGTTAAATCATCATCATCTTCACTAGAATTACTACTACTACTTGACACAACAAATCTTCTCTTCCTTACAACTGATGTCTTTTGAGAAACACCAGAGGTTGGTTTCTTTGAAACAATAGGCTGTGGATCAAAATTTGATTCTTGAATTGTTTCAGAGACTATAATGTTTTGGGCTACTTGGGTAGACACAGGTGGGTTCTCCTCCAATTGAGATTCCTGAGCCATTTCACCACAAAAGAAAGAAGAATTGTAGAGAGTAGGAAGATGAGCTTTAAGAATTACCTGAACATGATGTGGATAATGAATTACAGGTATTTCATCTAGATTCTTTTCATTGTCCTTCTTTGTAATGTCAGAGAAAATTCTCTTTTGCTGTTCATAAGAAGAAACACAATGTTCTCTACCAAATCTAGTTTCAACATCAGGAACGAAATGGTTAATAAACAATTGCATAAATCTATGATAATAAACCATTTTCCTGTTTTGATCTCTTAACCCAAGTTTAATACTCATCTGACTTAAGATAATATGACCAATGTTGATTACTCTGTCATAAAGCAAACTATAAGCAATATGTGATGTAACAGAAGTAATTTGCTGAAAAGAACTACATTTGCCAGTAAAACATTTAGCAATTTGATCAAAGTAAAAAGACCATTCCTTTCTAAGAAAAGACCTATTCAACTGGCTCATGTTATCTAGAGGTCCACTATAACCTAATTCAGACAACATAGTTCTTATATTATCATCAGATGGTACATTCTCATAACTATCAGTAACAGGTAAGCAAAGTACTGAATTAACAACAGATTCAGTAATGTCAAATGAATCTTGTCCTAAATGTAGAACAATCTTACCTGATTGACTCTGAGTAGAATCAATTACCTTAGCATTCTTCCAAGCTTGTGAAACAGCTACTTGATTAATCTGTGGAGATGCTGTCAATGCATAACTTAATGGTCCATACACCAGAAAGTCCATGATTGGATGAAAATCAGATGATACTCCTTCCTTGTTGGTGATAGCTGCAACATGATTGTTTGTCATAAAATCAAAGTCACCAAACTTGAAGGCTACTGATTTAGGTAATCTTCTCTGAGCTGCCATTTTTGATCTGAAAAGAAACTTGAAAAATTCTTGAAATGGATTAGTGATTTTGAAAACTCAAGAGTGATTTTTGCTTTAGAGAATGTAAAATTAGAGAAAGCAATTACACGATTAGAGTTTCAAAACAAATATATTTCACAAATCTTTCAGACCACTATCCCACGTTGACACGTAGATTGACAGGTGTCAGTTCCTGAAAAATGCGGTTACCCATGATTTTTTTTTGGAAAATAAAATCCAAAATTGATTTTCATGAAATAAATCAGGGTATAAATAAGCAATACTGATCAGCTTCCTTTTCCTGATGACCTCTCATCAAAATAATCACAAAATGTAATGCGATTTAAAAATATAATTTTCAAATCCTGATGGTCACACATGAAATCCTGACCAATATTATCAGCGACTTAATATGGAGTTTCCACGTGGCATTTTTCTTTTATCTTAAAAAGAAAATAAACAATAAATCTGAACAGAAAATCAATTGGTTAGATATTTTCAATATTTCTTGAAACAAGAAATACAGTCTCATGCAATAATTAGCATTTGACTTCATAAAAACTTCCAAGTGACTGCTCAGCTTCTCACGTCTTTCTTTAAAAGAACCAAACGCTTTATGCCATTCTCCATAACCTTTCAATTTCTTTTCTTCTCAACAATGCTTCTCAAACCAAAAATCCCTTCAAACCCATTTTCCAGATTTTTCTTGATCGATGAATATCCTGTTCTTGATCATCTCTTTGAACAAATGACTCTTCTCATCGAACTAATCATGAATGGATTGGTTTTCGAAAATATCCAGAGGTTTCTCCTAGAACATCCATCTGTTGGATACAATCTTCCCCTAACCTCCTCAAAACTTGAGGATGAAGAATTTGGCCGAGAGTCTGAGGTTGATCTTGATGGAGATGCTATTCATTTAAGTTAGCTGCTCTCATTCAAGTCGCCCAGACAAGGAATCCAAGAGCAAACGATGCTTTCATCCCCTGATGGATTTCTTGAGATGCTCCTTGTCCTGTTCCTCAGAGTTCATATCAAAGACAAGTATAGAGTAGAAATTTAGACAAAAAGATGATGTATTTCATTTCTATGTAATGATTTCTATTAATGAAAATACAATTTCTTGTTATCTGCTTGTCTTTTGATTTTTGAATGATGTATAAATTATCAGTATGCAAATATCAAAACTTGCTAGGATAGACTTAACATATCACAGAATCAGATTATTACACAAAGTAAACGTCAGGATCTGAAACAATTTTCATAATCCTGATACTGACACAATACTGATGACGTCAGCATCCTGATAACAAATCTAATCCTGATGATTATTAACAAGTCTATCATACTGAAATTTATCAAGGCAATGTGTTATAGCTCAAACATTTAACAATCAAATATAGATCCTGACAGGAGTATCAAGTCTATAAGCTAAGAACAACATACCTTGCTACTTTTGCAGATGTTAAAATCTAAAAATTTAACATTCCTAACTCACTTACTAGTCTACTGAACGTAGTCTCATCAAGTGGTTTAGTTAGAATATCTGCAAGCTGTTTGTTAGTAGGAACAAAATGAAGTTCCACAGTACCATTCTCAATATGTTCTCTAATAAAATGATACCTGACATCAATGTGCTTAGTCCTTGAATGTTGAACTGGATTTTCTGCAATTTTAATAGCACTA
Organism: Kitagawia praeruptora; assembly: GCA_037693485.1. Lineage (NCBI taxonomy): Eukaryota > Viridiplantae > Streptophyta > Magnoliopsida > Apiales > Apiaceae > Kitagawia > Kitagawia praeruptora. Next base: position 60,274,712 of record CM075344.1, read on the forward strand.
GTATTATCACAAAACATAGGAATATTACTAAGTGTCATACCATAATCCAGCAACTGATTTCTTATCCAAAGGAGCTGTGCACAACAACTGCCTGCTGCTATGTACTCACTTCTGCATTTGAGGTTGAAACAGATTGTTGCTTCTTGCTTGCCCAAGAAATCAATCTATTTCCCAAGAATTGACATGTACCTGTAGTGCTTTTCCTGTCTATCTTACACCCTGCATAATCAGAGTCTGAATAGCCAATTAGAAAGAAATCAGATTCTCTAGGATACCACAAACCAAGATTTGGAGTTCCTTTGAGATATCTAAAAATTCTCTTCACAGCAATTAAATGAGATTCCTTAGGATCACTTTGGAATCTAGCACATAAACAAGTAGAAAACATTATATCTGGCCTACTTGCAGTTAGATATAACAATGAGCCTATCATGCCTCTATAACTAGTATTATCCACACTCTTTCCTTTAGGATCAGAGTCTAGTTTAGTGGCTGTTGCCATGGGTGTTTTTGCAACTGCACAGTCTTGAAAGTCAAACCTTCTTAAAAGATCTTTGATATACTTTGACTGATTAATGAAAATACCAGTCTCAGTCTGTTTGACCTGCAAGCCTAAGAAATAATTTAGTTCACCCATCATGCTCATCTGATACTTAGACTGCATAAGCTTGCTAAACTTAGCACACAACTTTTCATTAGTAGAACCAAAAATAATATCATCAACATAAACTTGAACTAAAAGCAATTCACCTTTTATCTTTCTAAAGAATAGAGTTTTGTCAATTGTACCTCTTGTGAAGCCATTTCCAAGAAGAAATTTAGACAAAGTCTCATACCATGCTCTTGGTGCCTGCTTTAGTCCATAGAGTGCCTTGTCAAGTTTGTAGACATGATTTGGAAACTTTGGATCAACAAATCCAGGTGGCTGTTCTACATACACTTCTTCATCAAGTTTTCCATTTAAAAAAAAGCACTCTTTACATCCATCTGGTATACCTTAAATTTTGAATGAGCTGCAAATGCAAGAAACATTCTGATTGCTTCCAATCTTGCTACAGGTGCAAAGGTCTCATCATAATCAATGCCTTCTTCCTGAGAATAACCCTTGGCCACCAGTCTTGCTTTGTTTCTTACAATCATACCAGATTCATCTAGCTTGTTTCTGAAAACCCATCTTGCACCAACAATAGATCTATCTCTAGGTCTTGGTACCAGTTTCCAAACTTTGTTTCTCTCAAACTCATTTAATTCCTCCTGCATTGCAATTACCCAATCAGGATCCTGTAAGGCTTCTTCAACCTTCTTAGGTTCATTCTTTGAGAGAAAACAACTATACAAGCATTCATTTTGAATTGATCTTCTAGTTCGAACACCACTATTTGGATCACCAATTATCAAATCTTCAGTATGATCCTTTGTCCATTTTCTAACAGGTGGTAAATCAACTCTGCTAGTCTCTCCTCCTAAGTTAGTGGTATCTCTTGTAGAAGAATTCTCTCTACCTTCAAAAACTCTCATTTGATCAATAGAATCAATAGATTCCATATTGCTGCTAGTTACTGATCTTTCCTCAGAAGATTTTGACAGGTCAGTTCCTGATGGAGTAGACTCTGAAACATCAATTCTTGATGGAATAGACTCTGAAAGACTAGTCTGCTCCTGATGATCACTGTGTTCTCTCTGATTTATTTGCTCCCCCTCAACAGTAGAATTCCTTTGAGAAGCAATAGAAATTCCTTCTGGAGAACCTTCATCATCACTTGAGAGTATCTCAGAATTCTTCAGATTTTCAAATTCCAATTTATCATGGCTTTCATCAGTTTGCAAAATTCCAAATTTCTTATCATCAAATGCAACATGAATTGATTCCATAACAATGTGAGTTCTGAGATTATAAACTTTGAAGGCCTTAGATGCTGAGTATCCTAGAAAAATCGCTTCATCCGATTTGGCTTCAAATTTTCCAAGTTGTTCTGGATGAACTTTTAGGACATAGCATTTGCATCCAAAGATGTGAAAATATTTCACACTTGGTTTCTTTCCTTTGATCATCTCATAGGGAGTTTTTCCATGACTATTTACCAAGGTACAGTTCTGAGTGAAACATGCAGTGTTAATAGCTTCTGCCCAAAAGTAGGTTGGAAGTTTTGCATCTGCAAGCATGGTTCTTGCTGCCTCTATGAGAGTCCTGTTCTTTCTTTCCACTACACCATTTTGCTGAGGTGTACCAGGTGCAGAAAACTGTTGAGTGATTCCATTGTCTGCACAAAACCCCTCCATTGTAGAATTCTTGAATTCTGTACCATTGTCACTCCTAAGTACTTTGACTTTGTACTCAGAGTTATTCTGAATATTCTTGATGAGTTCAATGATTTGCTGAGGAGCTTCATCCTTCTTGTGTAGAAAGAACACCCATGTGAACCTTGTGAAATCATCCACCATAACTAGAGCATATCTTTTCTTGCTGATAGACATAATGTTTACTGGACCAAACAGATCAAGATGTAGCATGTGAAATGGTTCAGTAATTGAATTTTCAGTCTTGCTCTTGAAAGTGGTTCTTCTCTGCTTTCCAAGCTGACATGCATCACAAAGTCCATCTTGCACAAAATTTGCCTGAGGTAGGCCTCTCACCAAATTGTGTTTAACAAGTTGATTAAGCTTCTTGAAATTAAGATGTGAGAGCTTCTTGTGCCAACTCCAGCTTTCATCATTTGTTGCTTTGCTGTAGAGACATCTAACAATTCCTTTAGATGTATCACTTAAGCTGGCTTCATATATGTTACCATGTCTTTGACCAGTTAGAACAATGTCTCCATTCTGCATATTCAAGACTTTGCATCCTTCTCTGTCAAAGATTGATTTGTAACCTTTATCACCCAGTTGACTTATGCTTAAACGAGTATGTTTCAAGCCTTCAACCAGTGCTACATTTTCTATGATGACATTCCCCAAAATAATTGAGCCATATCCCAGAGTTTCTCCTTTGTTGCCATCTCCAAAAGATATTACTGGGCCAGCTTTCCTCTCAAACTTTGTAAGCAGGGACTTTTTTCCAGTCATATGTCCAGAGCATCCACTGTCCAAGATAATTGAATGCTTCTTTCCTGTGCCCTGCAAACAAAAAGTAACTAGTTAGAATTTTTTAGGACCCAACTTTGATTGGATCCTTTCTTACTAGATTTAGAGACAACAGACTTTGAAGATTTTGCATTTATTTTACCTGTTGCAGAGTCAACTTTAGACTCTGATCTCACAAACTGTTTGTGACTAGGAGTTTCAGATTTCAAAGAATAATAGTCATAATACAGTTCATGATATTCTCTACACATGTAAATGGAATGAAGTAAACTACCACAATGATAACAAGCTTTTTGTGGTTGGTATTGAATTTTCTGAGTCTTGGGGAATCTGGACTCAGTTTTCCAAGAAGGTTTTTGATTGCAGTCTAGGGCCAAATGATTATGATTTCCACACTTATAGCATTTTTTCCTAGGTGCATCAGGTACATTCTTGTAATTGTTCTCTTTGTTAATACCTTCTTTTCCATTCCTATTTCTCTTAATCTTGCTAGACTCTGAAAGATCATCTAATCTTTGTTTCAACTGAGACTTAGACAGAAACCCTATGTTTACATTCTTAGGTTTCTCTAACACTTTCTCATCTGAAAAACTATTGTTAATCCTTTTGTGTACAACAGGGGTACCTTTTGAATCAACAAATTTAACATGATTAGGTTCAGAAACAATTTTCTTACCTTCAGATTTAGATGTGTTAGCTTCTACCTTACTATCATCATTGACAATAGCTACTTTTTCTTCTTGTCTAGCCTTATCAAAACCTAAACCATTAACCTTACCACGAATTCCACTCTCAAAGATTTCTATTGTCTTCTTACTGGAATTGTTAATGGTCTTAATCACATCTCTCTCTTCTTCTAGTTCTTTTCTGACATAGTCATAAGCCTCAAGAATTACACTATAATCATGCTTAGCTTTATCAGAACTCAACTTGTATTCTTCCATTTGAATTAATTCAGATTCAAGAAAATTATTTCTATCAACTAATTTATCATTCTTAACCTTAAGTTCATCTCTTTCACAAGTAAGAATTCTAAAATTAGTCATAAGATTTTTAAACTCAGCATGGATAGATCTAATTTCATCAGAATTTAAGCTATCAAATGAATCAAGAGAGTGAAGTGATACCTTAACAGAGGATGGAGAAATTTTCTTTGGAGATCCAGGTTTGTCTGAACTATTGGCCATCAATGCAATGTTGTCATAATCCAATTCATCTTCAGAGTCACTGGAATCAGCCCAATCCTTCTGTGTGACCATAAGTGCATTACCCTTTCCTGAATTCCTAGGCTTCTTACACTCACTAGCAAAGTGTCCAAGCTCGCTGCAGTTAAAGCACTTGATCTTGGTCTTATCAAGCTTGACAATTGTACTTTTGCTTTTGTCACTCTTCTTCTCCTCCTTCTTTTGAAAAGGTCCTTTGCTAAATCTTCTCCTGTTGAATTTTCCTTTCTTGAAAGCTTTAGCAAACATAGCAAAGAGTTCTTGCATCTCAGATTCAGAATCATTGTTGTCAGAGTCCATATCAGTAGTCTCTGACTCAGAACTTTCTTTGCTTTTCTTCTTCCTTGAATTTTTTACAGCAATCTCTTCATGCTGTTCTTCAGGAAGCTTCTTAACTTCAGATTGAGCAGTAAGTGCAATAGTCTTCATCTTTCCTTCACTCCTGCTCTTCTTCTGCTGCTTGTCAAGTTCATAAGCTCTCAATTTTCCATATACTGCCTCTAATGAAATCTCATCCAGATCATTAGCTTCCTCAATTGCAGATATCTTCTCATTGTAGAAATCAGGCAAAGCTTTCATGAACTTTGTATTCATGTCCTCCAAGTCGTAATATTTACCATGCATGGCCATCTCATTGATGAGTTTTGTAAACCTATCAAAGGTATCAGTAAGTGACTCACCAGACTTGGATTCAAAGTACTCATACTGTTGTATAAGTAATGTCCTCATATTCTTCCTGACAGGCTTAGTTCCTTCACAGTGAACCTTAAGATTGTCCCATATATCCTTAGCAGTTTTACAAGAGAGAACATAGTTAGTGAGAACAGAATCAAGACTGTTGAATAATATGTTTCTCACTTTAGCATCTTTGAGAACATTCTCCTTGTCCTTATCTGACCATTCAGATTTTGGCTTCTCTGCTGTATGTTCTGGAACAACCACACCATCAACAGTTGCTTGTCCAACGACCTTTGTTGGAACAAAAGGTCCATCTCTGATTCTGTCAAGATAATCAGGATCTGTTGCTTCCAGATGATGCAACATCTTTACTTCCCATAGAGTATATTCGTTTCTCTTGAGCATAGGAATTTTAGTATTCCCATCCTTGTAACCAGACATGATTGCAGATCTTTATGATTATTCGAAATCAACCTGCTCTGATACCAATTGTTAACTCGAATAACTTGTAGAAGGGGGGGGGGTTGAATACAAGTTATATAATCGTGTCTGATTTTTGCTTGATTATATGAACAAGAATAAACGAATGAATCAAACTCTTGTTTGTATTAATAAGATCAAATACAAACTCTACCAAAGGTGTACAATACCTTTAGCAGCTGCTGACAATACAAATCTCTCTCTGTTTGTTTCGAACTCTCGAATACAAACCTTATACAGAGCTACGCACATTCACTAGTTCGACTCACAACTTCGTCGCTCTTTACAATGATATTGAGAGAGTATTTATAATGCTACCTATCAACTAATAACAGAAAGATATAATCTATACATGACGATGTTCTGCCTTCTAGTCGATAGTTTCCTTCAATAGAAAACTCTTTCCTTCATAATGTCTTCTTGCTTGTTCTTCAAACAACGATCCTGTTTTATAGCACTTGCCAGTTTCTGTAGCATCCATAATGACATCATCAGTAACACGACTGATATCAGGATCTGTACACTGCATCAGTATCTGATCAACCATCAGTATTGGACCATCATCAGGATTTGCTCTCTGTTCCTGACATGTAGTCTCCGATACACTGTTCATTCCTGACTAAACTATACAGATAACTGTTTTACACATAAAACCTATATACAGTGCTAAATCCTTTATAAGATCAGGATTACAAGAAGTATAATGTGTAAATTCTATTCTTAACATCACAACTTATGAATTATTCCTAACAAAGGAGTATTCTCAGCCAAAGATCAATGATATCCAGTCTAGCATTATCAGGCCGGCCATCATGGCTAATAACTTCGAGATCAAGCCGGGCACTATTCAGATGCTACAGAATTCGGTTCAGTTTGGGGGTGCTCCTACGGAGGATCCTAACATGCATATTCGGGACTTTATCGAGATCTGTGATACTTTCAAGTTCAATGGTGTTTCGGATGATGCTATCAAGTTGAGACTTTTCCCATTCTCTTTGAAGGATAAGGCTAAGGGCTGGTTACACTCTCTACCACCTGGGTCTATTACTACATGGGAGGATCTTGCTCAGAAATTTCTTACTAAATTCTTCCCTATGGCGAAAACTGCAACATTGAGGAACCAGCTAGCTCAATTTCAGCAGCAGTCTGGAGAGTCTTTGTGTGAGGCTTGGGAACGATACAAGGAGATGCTTCGTAGGTGTCCACATCATGGTATGCCTGACTGGATGGTTATCAATAGCTTCTACAATGGGTTGGGAGCACAATCTAGACCTATGCTAGATGCAGCATCAGGAGGAGCTCTATGGGCTAAGAGCTATGATGAAGCTTATGAACTTATTGAGATTATGGCTGCCAATGAATATCAGAATCCAACCCAGAGGCTTTCTCAAGGCAAGGTAGCAGGTATTTTTGAGGTGGATACAGCTTCAGCTATTACAGCTCAGTTGAAGGCATTAACTATGAAGGTGGATTCTCTTGCAAATTATGGAGTTCAGCAGGTGGCTAGTGTTTGTGAGCTATGTGCGGGGGCACATGAGACGAATCAGTGTGCTATCTCTTCTGAATCAGCACAATTCGTGAGTAATTTCCAGAGACCTGCTGCACCAGTTCCAGCTACTTATTATCCTAGCAACAGGAATCATCCCAACTTCAGCTGGAGTAACAACCAAAGTGCACAACAACCTTATCAGCAAGCAAAGCCATTCAATCAAGGTTATCAACAGCCGTATGCTTCGAGGGCACCAAATCAACCTCCAGGATTTCAGCAGCAACAACCCTAGGCTTATGCGGGGCAAACTTCTAATGAAAAATCAGAGATGGATGATTTGAGGATGATGGTGAAGAATCTGCAAGCTTCTCAAAAGATTTTGGAGAGCCAGATAGGACAGATTTCAAGTGCTTTATTTAGTAGGCCACAAGGAACTCTTCCTAGCGATACGGAGGTTAATCTAGGTAGAAGGGAAAGCAATGAACAGGTCAATGCAGTTACTTTGAGATCTGGAAAAGTCACGAGTGATCCTAAATCAGCAACTGAAGAAGATGAAGATGTTCAGAATCAGCAGGTTGAAAAATCTGCAGTGCCAGTAATTGAGAAATCTGATTTAGTGGCTGATCAGCTTGATGGTGAGAAGAGCAAGAAACCTGTTGAAAAGTCTACTCCGAAGCAATCTTCAAAGAATAATCAGGTCTATCCACCTCCTCCATTTCCTGGACGTTTGAAGAAAAGTCAAGAGAAACAGTTTTAGAAATTTATGGATGTCTTCAAGAAATTGTCCATTAACATTCCTTTTGATGAAGCATTGGAGCAGATGCCGAGATATGCAAAGTTCATGAAGGATATTTTGTCACGGAAGAGAAGTTTGGAAGAATTTGAAATAGTGGCATTGATAGAGGAGTGTAGTGCTGTTCTGCAACAGAAGTTGCCACCTAAACTTAAAGATCCGGGGAGTTTCACTATTCCATGCACTATTGGCAATCTTTCATTCAACAAGTGTTTGTGCGATTTGGGAGCTAGCATTAATCTTATGCCCTTGTCTGTTTTTAAGCAACTTGGTCTACCGGAGCCGAAGCCAACTAACATCTCTTTGCAGTTGGCTGATCGATCTATCACATATCTAAGGGCATAGTGGAGGATGTCTTGGTGAAGGTTGATAAGCTCATATTTCCTGCTAATTTTGTTATCTTGGATTTCGAAGAAGACAAGAAGATTCCCATAATTTTGGGAAGGACTTTTCTAGCTACGGGTCGTACTTTGATCGATGTGCAAAAAGGAGAGCTTACCATGAGGGTACAAGATCAGAATGTCACCTTTAATGTGTTCAAGGCCATGAAATTTCCAACAGAAGATGAAGAGTGTTGCAGTGTGAAAATGGTGGATACAGGTCAGAGGAAGAAGTTTGATCAGTTGTTGAGTGAAAAGTCAGACACGAACGTGCCAAAGCATCAAATTAGTGATTCCATTGACGGTTCTTCAGTTCGAGATCTTTCGAGTGTCAAGCTTGGAAAACTTCCACCACATTTGAGGTATGTCCTTTTGAATAATGAGCTAGTGATTTTTTAAGAAGGGCATGATAACGTGTTGCGAAGGTGGAAAACCGATGATAAGGAAGATGAAATGTTTGTCCAGCCGGTTGAGCCAGAGAAGCACCTTAGAGGTGTGAAGAAGAAAAAGAAGGTGATTAGGCCGTTGGATAGTAAAATCAGGTCGAAGTCTGAGGGGAGAGTTTGGTGGAAAGCAAGCAACCAAGATGTCAACGTTCGTATGAATGGTCTTTCTGTTGAGGATGGTTCGGTTATTCTTTTGAAACCGCCTTGAGTTGAGGAAGTAATGTCAAGCTATTGACGTTAAAGAAGCGCTTCGTGGGAGGCAACCCATGCCATTAGTGTAGGAAGAAAAAAAAAGAAAAAAAGAAAAAAATTTGAGTGTAGTATTCAAAAAAAAAAAGAAAAAGAGTATTGTGAAAGGGAAAAAAAAAAGAAGAGAATGAGTGTGGTGAAAAAAAAAATAAAATCGTGAAGAGTGAAATTTCGCGCAGTTTGCGCCCCTGTAACGCAGGTTGCGCTTGCGTTACTGCTTTCGGGGCAGTTTGCGCTCCTGTAACGCAGGTTGCGCCTGCGTTACCCGACGGTTTTTCCCCTAACACGCATTCTGATCCTGCGTGTTTGCCTTGTTCCGCGCCAAAGCCCCTGAAACGCAGCCACGGGCTGCGTTATACCCCTGTTCTGCCCAGATTTTTCCCGAAAATTCTTGTTTTTAACCGTAAAAATTTCCCCAAATTCTATCTTAACTCAAATTTCTTCAATTCCTAATTCTTATATCTATCCTACATCAAATCCTAACCTCTCCAAATCTCTCCTACACTCTAAATTTTTAAATCTCATCTATCCATCATCTTATATATATATCCACCTATCCATACAAATCCAATTCCTCTTTTATTTATTTAAATCTCTAAAAATTCAATTCTAAAGCGGAATTAATTGCAAGTTCACCTCTCCAATTCGTAGTGGGTTTATTTCTTCTCAAATTTTATTTTTATTACGAATTTGTGATCTTGAAAAATTGGGATTTTGTATTATTCTTGGTATTTGCCTATTTTTGGTGTGGTATTGCTTGGTGATTATTGGTGGAGCTTCTTGTGAGTTGGGTATTGATTCTTATGGCTTTTAAGCTTGGGAGAGGTGAAGCTAATTGTTACAAAAAGGGGATTTTTGCCGAACAAGCATGTTTGAGTTGCGATGGGGAAGGATATGTACGGCGCTTTGTAGGTATGTTTTCTACTATCCCTTGTATTTACTTCCATTCAATGCGGACATTGAATATTTTAAGTTTGGGGGTGGTTTGGGGGATTACTAGTTGTTGTTGTATTATGTGTTCATGTAGGATTGCATGCTTTGCATATTAGTAGTAGTAAATTATGCAGTTATGTTCGTGTTATATACGTTTGTTTCATATAGGACATTCTATTTTTATGTTCGTATATCATGTGAGTTCATAGTAGTTTGCATTTGCACCCATGCTTGATAGGAATTTTGTGTTGTTGACGTTTTTGATTGAGAAGTGATATGCTTTGTTCTTGTGCACACACATACACTAGTAAGTTGAAGCTAGTAGACTTATTGAATGTTGTAAGTGATTAGAAGGACATGAATATGTGCAAGATGATTTAGTTTGCATGCTTTGAATACAAGTCGGTGCGTTAGAGAGATTTTTGATTGGGATTGAGTATGTTCTTCCACCAAGTGAGTTTTTGAGCCTTATTGCATATTTGTTGCAATTTATTCGTTTGCTTGAGTGTCCACGGATTGTTTGCATTGCTAGCAGTTGTTTGAGGTCTTTCTTGAAATGCATGACGTTATTTGACGATTAAAATGATAAAGGCATTTAGGAATAACCGCATATTTTCCCATATTACCACACCATATTTACATGATCAATTAGTTAACCCGTTGAGCTTAATCCTATTTTTTCGGTGACATACCACATTACTTGCTTAGACCTTTTTTTTTCTTGTATTGGCCTTACATTAATTTGAACCCACTTTGTCAAAGGCTAGTAGAGTGCTTAAGGGGATAATAAGGTGTGCAAGGAGGGGTTTATTGTTTGTTTTACTTTTGGGGGAAATATTGAAAATTAGGTTTGTTTACTTGATAGTCGGCATATGTAATAAATTCATGGGATCATTGTTATTGTTTATATTATTGTTTGTGTTATATTTAGCTCTCGAAAAAAAAGAAAAAAAAAAGAAAAAAGAAAAAAAATATTATGAGAGCATGTTTGTGTTTGTTGTGATCCTATTTCAGTCGACTAGTCGAGTGTTTGTTTTAGTAAAAATTATGTGGGTGGGAAAATAGAGTGTTGTGTATGATTTATTATGGTACTTACTAGCTTTTGACACTTCACCTGTTTTGGCTTATTTGACATACCTTATCCCTAGCCCCGTTACAACCCAAATAAAGACCTTTTGATTATCGTCATTGATGTATGTTGTGTTAAGAGTTAGATTGATACCAAATGTCAAGCATGTTTATGATTTTGTTGGAATTGAGTGATACACTTACCCTTGTTCTTGAGTGAATATTCTTTGTGAGTGGATTGTGAGTGTTTGCTTGTTCTTGCGTATGAGATCCCGAGTGTTGTTTCAAAGATGTACTCTTGTAGGCTTAGCATGTTTACTAACTTATTCTTACACTTGACATGGACTTGTGAGAACTTATGCATGTTCATTGAGTAGACTATGTGAATACTTGCACTTTCGACACCAAGACATTGCGTATTTACTTTGATTCTTAAGTTGATATGGCATGAAAGGATTTGAAGGTATGGTAGGATTTTAGTATTAGATTAATTGCATTTTCATTTAGTTGCATTCATGCATTGCATTGCATTAGGTTAAATGGATTTTGTGGGTACATTCGCTATAGGCCCTCACGAGACCTTACTCGTCCACTAGGGCTGCCTAGGGATTTAAAGGGCTTGTTGCATATGCCAAATGCAACCGTGATCACCTACGGAAGTGGTACTAGTTAGTTAGTTAGTTGTAATTGTTTATGCTTGAGGATAAGCATCGGTTTAAGTTTGGGGTTGTGATAAGTGGATTTTATATCCACTTGGAGCATTCTAAATCTGCTTAAATTGATTGTCTTGGACTCAAGTTTCTTGTAGTTTTGATGTGTTTTGCTTAGTTGTGCAGATTTACGAGAATTTTGATTAAGGTTGATGCTTCTATCGTTTTTGGAGATTTAATTGATTAAAATTCGGATTTTCTGGTACGGTTGCGCAATCTACACTGTTTTGGCCATATCTGGAGTTCTATAAGTCCGTTTTCAGCGATCTTACTGCCCACGCGAAGCTTGAGAGATTTTATACAACATGGAACATGTGTTGCATGTGCAATTTGCGCGTGGTGGGGGCAGGAAGCACGACAAACAGAATGTTGGGAGCAGGGAAATTACTGTTTTGCCCTTTTCAAGTTCTAATTGTATTTTGGGCAGTTTTTAGAACCTTAATTGAATTCTAATTGTATTAGAAGGTAAATTCTTGCTTGGCAAGAAATCTAGAGCCTATAAAAACACATCTAAGCATTGTAATTTGTATCATCGCTTTATTATTGTAACATAGCTTAGATCTGCAAGGGAGAAAAGGAGAGAAGGATTCAACGCTGGTGACAAGCAACGGATCTAGATCTACTTCATCTTTTGTGTTACTTTGGATTATAGATTTGTTTTCTCAACTTTTGTTTTATTAATATTATTGCTTCTTTTATTCATATCTTGTTTATTATCATGTTTTCATCAAATCCCATGACGATGAACGGTTCAATTATGAGCTAATCGTTGTCATGGGATTCTAACGGAGTTATTTATGTAGCTTAGTAGTTTGATTGCTTTAAAGATTACGTGTGGTGAATTCTTGATATCCTCGTATGGTTAATCTTAATGCTTTTAGATGCGTAGCTAACATCTAAATTGAATTGTTAATCTCTTGTGAAGCGAGAGTGGATCTTGAGATTTAGAACTTGCCATGCTAGCATAGGATAGGTTGATGTTTTAACATTGTGATTTGTGGCATGAATAGAGATATTATGCTGCCCTATGTGATCTATGTGGATAACTTGTTCTTAAACCCTTATGTTTTCAAATTCTATAGAGATATAGGGTCTAAACATAATTGGTGTCTACCCATCTTCTAGCTCTTTTGTGGATGCATGCGTAGTTTGGTACTAGTATACCGAGAGATAACTTTTACTTGTTTCGTGTTGTCCGATCAGTTATCAAATCCCACATGTGTATTGATTAAAGGCATCAACTCTAAGTGAAGTAGATAATGAAGTTAGAGTCCCATGTTTTTATTCTCATAAGTAATTCGATTTCAATTCTCATTAGTAATTAATTGTTAGTTTAATATTTTACGTCTTAGCATAATTTAGATAATCAACCCCAATTTGTTATTATTCTTAGCAGTGAATTAAGACAATACATTGTTGCATAGGCATATTTACTGATTGAAACTTAACCAAATCTCAGTGGAACGAACTTTAATTGTATTACTTGTGACCACGTATACTTGCGTGATATTGTGTTAACAAGATACCAGTAATTGCCGACTATCGTGACATTGTTGTTTCTCGTGACTTGGAGGGGGTTGAGTTACTTGGAACTCAAGCTCTTGCTACTGTGAGTATTTTACTTCTCTTTTAGTTTAAATGTTTTACTTTCCGTTCCTTAACACTTAAATCGTGCTTTCAGGGTAACACCTACTTCCAGGCTGCCATGCATCATGCCAAGTCTTGGCGAACTCAAGCTGGGACTCATAAGAAAGATCTTGATCAGTCAAAGGTCCAAGTTGCAGGCTTAGAGGAGAAGTTGAAGGCAAAGGAGGAGGAGCTTGAGAAAGCCTATGGCAGCATTGTTGAGCTTCGCCAAGGCAAGGAGGATATCATTGATGATTATATGGACTCCGAGGACTTCCAAAAGCTTATGACTAAGCATGATGACCTTGCCTATCCGGCCAACTACTTTACTGGCTGGAAAGGGGCTTTAGATGTTGTTTCTGAGAGGCATCCTGGGTTATTCCAGATTGGGGATTTCCCTTGCCCCGAGGCTCCTTAAGAGTTGGCCAAACTATTAGAGTCCCAGAGGATTTCTCCCATGGAAGAGGACGAGGAGGATGGTGAGGAAGAAGAAGAGGGAGGTGATGCTACTGATAGGATCTTGGATCCTGAGCACTCCCCGCTTCAGGCTGATGCCGAGGAGTCTACTACTACCACCGGTACTGATAGAGATTCTCCAGTTAGGAGTACTGCCAAGGCTGCTAAGGCTACTCCTAAGGCTCCTTGAGTTTATTTATTGTTGGCCCTGCGTGGCTTATCTTTTGACATTTTGCTTTCTTGACTTGTGAGTCGTAACTTATAGCCTCCGGGCTTTGTTTATTTGTCTTAAGCATCCTTTGATTTTTCCTTTCACTTGGTTGCTTTGTCTTTTGTATTTTGGCTTACTTTAGCTAGCATTTTTATAAATATGCTTTGATACATAACATACATTGGAAATAATAACCAAGAGAGAAGAAAATCAAATTGCATTAAAACTTGAAATGGGTCTAGCCCTTACATAGTACTTTACTTCCTACTTAGAGTTTAAGAACTCAAATATGGTTTCGTCGACCTTATTTCTACTTCCCTACTAAATATGAGCTATGCTCTTTATAGAATAATCAAACATAATAAACCTTGAGGTTTGACGCATGCCAAGTGCGAGGCACCTCGTTCCCTTCCAGAGTTTCCAACTTGTATGATCCACGACCTAATGTTCCTTTGACACGATACGGACCTTCCCAGTTAGGTGCTAGCTTTCCCTTCTTTCCAACTCCGGATGCTTCAATCTTTCTGAGTACTAAGTCACCCTGACGGAAGAACCTTTCTTTCACCCTCAGGTTGTAGTAGAAAGAGGCCTTCTTCTGATGCTCAGCATTCCTAGCATGGGCTTCATCCCTTACTTCATCAATCAAGTCAAGGGCTAACCTCATTCCTTCTTCATTAGTGTCAGGCTCAAAGGCCTCCACTCGGGGAGATGTATGCATGATTTCTACGGGGACAACAACCTCAGCTCCGTAAGCTAACATGAATAGAGTTGCCCCAGTGGTTACCTTGCAAGTGGTCCGGTATGCCCAAAGTATGGGCAACAATTCATCCACCCAAGTATTTCGGGAACGTTCTACCCTTTTCTTGAGTCCATCAAGGATGATCCGATTGGCAACCTTAGCTTGCCCATTAGCTTGAGGGTGGGCAACTGAAGTGAACCGAAGCTCGATTCCGTTCTCATCATAATAATCCTTAAATTCTTTGTTGTTGAATTATAACCCATTGTCCGTAACTAGGATCCGTGGTATTCCATACCTACACATGACGTTCTCCTAGAAGAACTGCATAACTTGCTTAGTTGTGATCTTAGCCAAAGGTTTGGCCTCAATCCACTTCGTGAAGTAATCAATAGCTACAATCAGGAACTTTCTTTGAGCTGTGGCCATTGGAAATGGCCCAAGTATATCCATCCCCCACATAGCAAAAGGAATGGGGGAGCTGACGGACGTCAACATCTCTGGTGGTTGCCTAACCACTGGTGCATGTTTTTGGCACCGATCACACTTTTTCACATATTCCTTGGCATCAGCCATCATCTCAGGCCAATAAAATTCGAGTCTAACTATCTTGTGAGCTAGGGCCCTGCCCCCCAAGTGTTGCCCACAGATTCCTTCATGGACTTCTTCTAGTGCTGACTTAGCTTCTTCGGGGCTTAGGCACTTCAGGTACGGAATCACAAAGGATTTTTTATAGAGGATCCCTTCAATTAGAGCATACCTCAACGCCCTTACTGACAATCTTCGTGCCTCCATGGCATTAGTCGGGAGCCAACTGGTCTCAATATGCATCTTGATCGGGTCTATCCAACACTCCCTAGTTCCAATAGGTGCTACCAGCTTTGAATCAATAGTGGGGGCTCTCAGAACTTGGAAATAGACACTACTAGAATAATTCTCTATCTCGGAAGAGGCAAACTTAGATAAGGCATCGGCCTTGACGTTTTCCTCCCTCGAAATGTGCTCAACGTAACATTCATCGAATTGGGTCATTACAGCCTTGACAACCCTCAAGTACTTGATCATAGTCTCATCTTTCGCCTCAAACTCTCCATTGACTTGGGCCACAACTAACCTTGAATCTCCACAAACTTTCAGGTTTTTGACTCTTAGTGCTCCTACCAAACCAAGCCCAGCCACCAGAGCTTCATATTCTGCCTCATTATTGGTTGTCGGGAAGTCCAGCTTCAGGGTGTATTCACTCGTGAATCCCTCGGGACTTTGTAGGACAAGACCTGCACCGCTTGTTTTTGTTTTTGACGCCCCATCAAAATAGAGCATCCAGAATTCCTTCTCCTTAATCACGGGCTCTTTGTCTTCCTTAGTGCCTTCCTGAGGTATCTCCTGCCCCCCGACTTCTTGGTTGTCAATAGTGCATTCAACCACGAAGTCATCAAGTGTCTGAGCTTTAATGGCCATCCTTGGCTTGTACTTGATATCGAATTCTCCCAACTCAATTGCCCACTTAATAAGCCTACCACTGGATTTAGGGCTATGTAAAATGTTTCTCAGTGGTTGTCCTGTAAGGACTTCAATCTTGTGTGCCTGAAAGTAGGGCTGCAGCTTCCTAGAGGCAGTTACCAATGCCAAGGCAAACTTCTCAATGGTGGAATAATTTAACTCAGCTCCGTGCAAAACCTTGCTCACATAATACACCGGTTTCTGAACCTTGTCTTCCTCTTTTACCAACACCGCACTCACAGCTTGAACCGAAATAGCTAAGTAAAGATAGAGGATTTCTCCCATACTTGGCTTGGCCAACAGCGGGGCTTCAGCCATATACTTCTTCACCTGATCAAAGGCCTCTTGGCTTTCTTCTGCCATTCGAAGTTTTTCACTTTCTTTAGGGTTTTGAAGAACGACAAACACTTGTCTCCGGATTTGGAGACGAACCTTCCCAATGCAGCAATTCTTCCAGTCAGTTTCTGTACGTCCCTTATGGAGCGAGGTGGTTCCATATTTAGAATAGCTCTGATCTTATCGGGGTTAGCCTCAATTCCTCGTTTCGAGACCATAAGACCCAAGAACTTTCCTGACCCGACACCGAAAGCACATTTGGCTGGGTTTAACATCATCTTGTGGTGTCTCAACACTTCAAATGCCTCACACAGGTGCTCAATGTGATCTGCCTTGTGCAGACTTTTTACCAACATGTCATCCACATAAACTTCCATAGTTTTCCCAATGAGATGAGCAAAAATCTTATTTACCAACCTCTGATAGGTAGCTCCTGCATTCTTTAACCCGAAAGCCATCACTAGGTAACAAAATACACCGAAATCAGTGATAAATGATACCTTTGGAATATCATTCTTGTGCATCTTGATTTGATTGTAGCCACTAAAGCCATCCATGAAGCTTAGCATCTCGTGCCCGGCCGTGGCATCTATTAACATATCAATCCTTGGCAAGGGAAAACAGTCCTTTGGGCATGCATCATTCAAATCGGTGAAGTCTATACACATCCTCCACTTTCCATTGGCTTTTTTGACCATTACGGGATTGTCCAACCATTCCGGGAACTGTATTTCCTCAATGAACCCTGCCTCTAGGAGTTTATCAACTTCCTATTTTATGGCTTCTTGTCTCTCAGGTGCAAAATTTCTCTTCTTTTGTTTTACCGCCTTCCGGTCTGGATTCACATTCAAGTTGTGTGTTATCAATTGGGGATCAATCCCTGGCATATCAGCTGCTGTCCACGCAAAAATGTCACTGTTCTCTTGCAAGAAGGTGATCAACTTGCTCTTTAAGGGGTCCTTCAGAGATGCACCTATATATGTGATCTTTTCAGAATCTCCTAGCTCCAAAGGTATAGGGATCAAGTCCTCTACTGGCTTTCCTCTCCGTTCTTCGTCCTCACGAACATCCATATCCGCAATAGGGAGGACTTGCCCCCTAGTTCCATCAGGCCTCAGCGCGGCCACATAACAACTCCTCGACATCTTTTGATCTCCTTTCTCTTCTCCTACACCGTTTCTGGTTGGGAACTTAATCTTTAGATGATAGGTGGAGGCAACCACCTTAAAAGCATGAAGTCCCGTTCTTCCTAGGATATCATTATAGGTAGATGTAGCTTTTATGACCAAGAAATTTAACATCTGAGTGGCCTCCCGTGGCTCATGCCCTATGGTCATGGGTATCTGAATCGTCCCTTCAACCTTAGACTCAACTCCGTTAAACCCATATATGGGTATATTTGATGGCGTCAATTGAGGCTCAGTATACCCCATCTTCAAAAAGGCATCATGGAACAGAATGTCCACTGAAGCTCCATTGTCTATCAAGACTCTCTTCACTTGGGAGTTGCCGATCACCGGGGAGATTACCAATGGATCATCATGGGGGAACTTCACCCCTTCAAGATCCGAATCATCAAATCCAATTGAGACCTCTATCTTCGCACATTTTGGTGCTTCTCCAATAATGTGCATCACTTCCCGTGCATCCGCCTTCCTGGAATTTCTACTTGTCTCGGCCGCTGTTGGGCCACCAAAAATCATGTTTATTACCGGCCCTCGGGGCTGCGGGTTGCGATTATGATCATCATCCTTCCTATCATAATCTCGCCTTGGGTTTCCCAGATTCCCATCTTTGCAAAACTTACTCAACTTTCCTCTCCGGATTAGAAACTCGATCTCATCCTTCAATTGCCTACAATCGTCAGTGTCGTGCCCCACGTCTTTGTGGAATCGGCAATATTGATTCTTATTTCTTTTCTCAAGATCGGTCCTAAGTGGCTTAGGCCATCTCACGTCTCTATCTTTCTCTATGTCCATCAGGATTTGGCTCCTTGGGGCATTCAATCTTGAGTATTCAGTGAATCTTTGTCCTGGATTCCCCTTTTTAGGAGCCGAATCTGAATCCTTGCCCGTACGTGGGTACTTGTCTTTGGCATCGTATTCCTGATCCGACTTCCTCTTCCTAAAATCATTGTTATTCCCTCCATTACCTGCTGTGGCCTCCTTCTTTATACTATCCTCAGCCTTGATATACTTGTCAGCCCTTCGTTCGAGCTCAGCCATATTCTCGGGAGGATGCTTAGCCAATGACCTTTTAAAGTATAGGTCGGTGGTACCATGCTCCAAGGCTACCATCGTCATCTTATTCTCCAAATCAGTGATGTTCAAAGTCTCCTTAGTGAACCTCTTAAAGTAGTCTCTCAGATTTTCATTCTTTCCTTGAACCACATACATAAGAGATGCAGAGCTTTTCTCATGCACTTTCCCACTGATAAACTGGCTAACAAAGGCAGCACTTAACTCTTTGAAAGAGGCAATCGAGTTTGCAGGTAGTCGGCTGTACCATCTTTGAGCCATGCCCGATAAAGTTTGAGGGAACGCCCTACACTTTAAGGCGTCACTCGCAGGTTGCAGCAGCAGTGCATTCGAGAACGTCCTAACATGGTTTGCGGGATCACCCGTTCCATCATAAGCCTTAATTGTTGGCATCTTAAACTTCTTTGAGATACGAGCATTCATCACCTCCTCAGTAAACGGGGGCGTGGGATCATCAGGATCCCCAAGTGGCATCAGATCCTTGGGGTTGCTTTTAGGGGTTTCAACCCTTGTTGTTTTTCCAGTTGGGGCATCGGCCCTTTTCTGCCTTCTTGAGGACCTTTCTAAGTCTATGATGGGAATCGGTCCTGATGTTGGAGGAAGTTGAGTCTGATTTAACCTAGCTTCTTCTCTCGCAATATCGTCCTTCAACCTTAAGATTTCGGCCTCATGAGCCCTGATTCTCTCAGCGGCTGTCAAAGGAGGTCCATCATGGAAGGTTTGTGTTCTTCTTCTTGGATCTCTGCTAACACGTCGCCTCCTCGGGGATTCATCACGATCATCTTCATCAGACGATGAATCATCAGTATAGGGGCCAGAGTAGTCGACATATTCTCGATCTCGAATCTGCAGGGCGTGGCCACTAGGTCCAGGACCTTGAGTAACTAGAGGGTAGTTAGGCAGCCCATACATTGGGTTGGTATTCACGGGGAGATCCATAGTATGGATTTGGACCCCATGTGGGGGGTTGTTAGGATCGACAACCAAGGGAAAAACCACCACCTGAAGAGGATTGGTCCCCTGATTTGTGTGGACGATCGGAGGTAACGTACCCTCAACATGAGAAGTTGTCCCTATAGGTTGAGAAACTTGATGTTGAACAATCACCCCTGTCGTCAGGGGTACCGAATCCGTAGTGGGCGGTGCAGAACTGAGTGGTAGAGGCTCGGTAATTGTTGGTGTCCTTCGTGTTTGAACCATGGTTGATGTCTTTTCCCATAGACGACGCCAAATGTTGTGGAACAAAAAGTAGGGTGTATTTATTGAGTATTAAATGCTAGGGTTTAAAAAAGCTTCGAGCTTTGATGGCTGATCAAGTGTTTCGTGACTTAATTCGGGTCCTCACAAGATGCCTACGTATCTTGCAAATGTCAAGAATCAAGCCAATAAAACGTAGTTCTATTAATGAGGGGTCAGGCCCTTATATAGGCTGAGAAGCCTAAGAATTAAGGTAGGAGTAGGAGACTTGGTGGGCAAGCCACCTCCTTGAGGAAGGTTCTAGTCGTCTTCCTTGTAGGAATCAGTTTCCATGTTGAATTGGATGTCTTGGAGGCTAAGTCTGACAGGAATAGTATCCTTATTTGACCTTGTATTGCTGAGCTGTTTATTTCCCCCAATATTAATTACGAAATTAATATATAATTAGGGTTTTGGGCTCCACAAATGGGCCCCACGTTTGGACCATACTAGGTCTAATTAATGCAACATTAAATGTGCCTTTAAGGCTTATTTTTAGCCCATATCAATAACAAATCCCGAACTGAATAAGAAAAATTAAAATGAGAAAAATATTATAAAAAAAAGAAGATGAGATGGAGCATGAGTGGGAGATAACAGGGGGGAGAGACATTAAGCGAGAGAAGGAGAGGGAGAGGGAGAGTTAGAAAGAGTGAGAGAGGGATAACAACGGGTGTTGTTGTTGAAGAAACGGTGGAGTAAATAGAGAAAGGTGGAGTAAACGGTGGATAATAGAGGGAGAATTGAGCACAACCCACTAGATGGCTAGACCCCCAAGCTCTTAGAATATATTATACATACATTCACATACCTAAATATACATAAATAAGCAATTACATCCAATGTGTTTGTGAATATACCTGAATCCAATTAGGTAGATAATTGCTTGATTTTGAATTGCTTGAATTGACTGTTAGGTATAATGTAATTGTGAGGTTAATGTGGGGAAGAATGGAGCAACTGAATTAAGTACGACTAATATTTTGAATTAAATTACACTTTTCTTTAATTTATTATTTTAGCTTAAAAGTTTTATACATCATGTAAAAAACCCGTCTTATATACAAAATTTTATATGCCGGGTACATAAAGAGCGACGTAAAAATTGATACTCGTATAACGGGTGAGAAAAAACCGATGTGTAAATCGACACTTTATACAGCGGTTGAGAAAAAGCTGATGTAAAATAGAATTTTGGGGGTGTTTGGGGGAACTTTTTTCCAGAATAAGTCAACTTATTTTAAGATAAAGTTGGAGATTCCTAACTTTCCAACTTATTTTGCAACTTATTTTTGCAACTTATTGAATCTCAAACATACATTAAATACTTGTATAAAAAAAAATTATCAAAATATAAAATTTTTACCCGAAAATAAGTCCATAAGCCCATAAGTTAAGGTGAGCCAAACAGGCCCTTTATATGTCGACAAAAAAGAAACCAACGTATAATATCATAATATACGTCGATTTTTATTTTAACCGACATAAAAAGTGTTTTAACAATGTAAATATACGTCACCTTTTGAAAATCATGTCTTATAAAATGTTATACACATTGCCTTTTTATATGTCCGACGTAAAATATGCGACGTAAAAAATCAATTTTGTACTAGTGGGTTACTATAACAACACATTTACATCTGATAGTCTTGGAAGTGTTTAGTTAGGTGTTTTGTGATCCTTTTTGGAAGTGGGTTGTTGTACATAGTGGGAATGTCCACGTGGGATGTATCATATATGCTCACCAATACTCTTTTATTCATCATTGTGTAGATAAGTAAGTTGTTGTCGAAGTGTAAACTCTCTCTCTTGAGATTCTTGTGCGTTTACTTCTTTGTGGGCATTCCAAATGGCAAATAATGTATCAAGTCCAATAACGAGTCCAAGTGCTTTTTCGGATAGAGTTACTATAATCCATCCCCTGAGGAGGTGGTCAGATTTTTGTCATGCTATAAATTCTTTGGTTATTATTGAAGATATGTTTTATTTGTTTGGGGTTTGTGGATTTTGATTGTCTGTGGTTTCTGAGATTTGAGGAGAAAACTTTGGTGGAACGTGAGATTTGATTATGAGATGGTGAACAAGATCTTGACTTTCAGCCAAACCTAAAACCTGTTCTTTCCATAATGGATAGTTGGATGGGATGAGTTTTAATATGATAAAGTTTCCGACGTTCAAAGACTAATAATTCATGTTTGTAGTGTTAAGAAGCGAAAGAAATCGTTCCTACTCTAATACCATGAAAAAAATTAGAACAGAAAGAACTTATTTGTTTTATTATTGATCTGCATTATCTCATTACAAGGGAGAACAAGAGTTATATAGCAACTGGTACATGAATTAAGGTCTTTGACACTAGCAATCAAGATCCTTAATAACAACAATCTTAATTTCTAAAAGATATATATGACTAGTTTGACAGCACATGATTGAAGTTTCATTTATCAACTGAAGTGCCATATTTATACAAGTAGTTGTCACTTTTAGGAGTCCTTCACATAGCATATTCCTTATAGACATGAGCACATTCAGCCTTATTTCTCCATTCAACTCCTTATAACTCCTTAATGCTCATTGGTTGCTAACAGAGTGTTATACCTTCTTGTAATTTTTTAATTATTATCAATTATTTTTTGGCATAATTATTTTTTTTAAACATATTGTAATGGTGATGCTAGTGGATCATCAAACGGGTGTATCTTCAACATTCAACATCATTCATTGAAATCAGTAAAAATATACGGATAATATAGGTGCAAGGCCTTAGGTACGCAAATCTGGTATGTGTGTATCCATAAGTGCGAATTTCCGGCATGCATGTATCAAAACTCACATTTATGGGATGCGTGAGCAGGATGTATATGCATTAGATGAGAATGATATGGAGACATAACTCTCGCATTTAATATTTGTATGTCTCATCTTCGCACTCAGCGTATGCATTTACGTTTAATCATTTGGGCAACTTCTTCGTCGAAGGTTTTAATAGGAATTGTTTAATAAAAAGGTTGTTATATATGACATTCACTCTCTCGATTTTCCTTAAGTGCATATATATTTTTGAGTTTGGATCGAGTCTGGGTTGAGGATAGCTGAGGAGGATTAGACCTGGACTTGGTGTTATGTGTATCTCAATTTAATATTCGATGGAGATTTGATTTTCGGAGACACATTTCGGGTGAGAGTAAGTAATACGATCAAAATTTCCGAGAGAAAAAGTTAAAAAGAAGGGAGAGTTTTATTATGTGCGTAAAATTGTGAATGTCTTTTTATTATTTAATGATGGGAAATATTTATAAACGAGCGAGCATGTTATTTACTTATGTTCCTTTGGATCGATGGCATGATTTGATGTGAAATTGTTGTGTTAAAGGGGTTTTGTCAGATGGGACATATTGGACTTGTTATACTTTTTATATGTTAGTAATTAATCGGTTTTAAAACCTAGTAATGTAACCTAAAATGAAATTTGGATATGTTTTGACTGGGTTTTTAGTTGGATTGGACAGATTGAGATTAACGTATCTAAATTTAAATTCAATATTTAACTAATAAATTAAATATTTGTGGTAATTTATATAAGAACAATTATAATTTAATTAATAAATTAAAGACTAAATTGCAATTTGTAACCCTTTGGTTTGGACCAAAGTCAGTTTGGTACCATTAGTTTGTATAATTGCAGTTTGCATCCCTAAGAATGTTTGGGCGCTGCACATTGCACCCCTTTCGTGTATTTTTACCAAATTGCCCCTGATAATTTGGTAAATTCAGAATATTTAATTACATTTTGATTCCTAAAGTATGAAATGTTGCATATATGAACCCTTGAACAAATATTTTAGAATTTTCATAAAAATTTTCGATTTTTTCAATTTTTTCCGTGCATCGTTTGGAAAAATTCAAAAAAATCAGGGAAAAATTTAGGAAAAAATTGAAAATATTTGTTCAAGAGTTCATGTATGCAACATTTCATACTTTATGGATCAAAATGTAATTAATTATTCTGAATTTACCAAATTATCCCTGGATTTTTGGTAAAAATACACGAAAGGGATGCAATCTGCAGCGCCCAAATATTCTTAGGGATGTAAACTGCAATTATGCAAACTAATGGTACCAAACTGATTTTGGTCCGAACCAAAGGGTTACAAATTGCAATTTAGTCTAAATTACAGTTAAACCTCTTTAAAGTAATACTGTTGGGACCCGGAAAAAATATTACTTTACCGAATTTATTACTTTATTGATATAATAATATTTTATTACTTTATCGATAAAGGAATATTTTATTACTTTACCGAATTTTTATGTTTATGTATTACAATACTTTATGTTTAAAAACAAGAATCAATCACATGCAATGTATTTGATCTAAAATTACTTTTGTTATGATTAATTATATCTAAAAACTAGATTCATGCTTATAAAAAATTGCACCAGATACATTAGATACATGTAACATGTGTTGTGTACATCGTTTAGAAACTCAATCATCTAAAGTTTATTGTAATTCTAAAATATAAATTGATGAACATACGACATAATATTAAATGATAGAATTTCATAAGTACTTTGAACAATTACTTTTACAACACGAGCAAAACATACCAGAAATTATTTATGCTTTACATAAAGTCAAGGATGAGGTTAATTTTGGCTTTGGTGGAAAGAATAAACAAACTACTATACATTCATATTTTAAAAAGAATTAAATTTTGTAACTCATATACATTATGTACACACACACACACACACACACACACATATATATAGAGTCTTACTCCACTACAAACTAAAATTAACTATAAACTAAAAACTAATTCAACATTTCATGCTAATCTAATGATCAAACTAGGGGTACCCCAATACAAAAGATGTCTAAAATTCTTGGCTCCATTCAGCAAAAAAAAAAAAAGTACTGTTCACTGCTGACGTGCCAGTGACGTCAGCAGTGAACAGTTTTTTTTTTGTTATTGTTGCTGAATGGAGCCAAGAATTTTAGACATTTTTTGTAAAGGTGCCCCTGGCGGGGCCATTAGAATAAATGAAATATAAAATATTTTATGTTAGTTTGTAGTTTGTATTTAAGGATTGGTTTGTATTTGAGCAAAAACCTATATATATATATATATATATATATATATAGAACAAAGTTCAGTGGAGACCATGTTTTTTGTGGAGTCCTGGAGTCCACCTTTGTTCTGCATATATTTATCCACATTTAACAATGTAAAAACGTTTTCCTCCTGAACATGATCGTAAACTGCTTCGAAACACGCCTAAACATATCTTGAATTAATTTTTAGAATTTTTTTATTGAACACTTGGTTCTGCAATATAAAATTTGTTCTGCAAATTCAATATTTTGTCATTGCAGGCAATATAATGTATATTTGTGATGGATTTTGACGATATTGTTGAAAAAACCCTAACTAATCTTGGTGATGATCGTAGAAAATTATTAAATGCAATGTAAAATGCTGATGAATGTATGCAGAACAAAAGTGGACTCCAGGACTCCACAAAAAACATGGTCTCCACTGAACCCAACTCTATATATATATATATATATATATATATATATATATATATATATATATATATATATATATATAATTCTTAAATTATTACTTTACATATTACTTGGGCCCTTAATGACTTTCTAATTTTTTATTATCTTATGCTTTTAGCGAGAATATTACTTTACAATATTGGCCCAAGTTGGGACCGACGAAATTTATTACTTAAGCGAGGTTATTACTTTATCGAATATTACTTAATCGAGGTTTAACTGTAAATGAGAAAAATGTTCCTACAGTTAACTGTAGGAAAATTACCTAAAGTCAATTGTATTTTATATACAAAAGTTCGATGACATTTTTGTAATAATATAATTCACCCCCTGTAATTATAAAAATACCCTTACTTTTGTATTGAAAAATATATTAATTATAGGATATTACCTATAGTTAACTATAGGAACATTAAGCCCAAATTAAATATACGTGTAAAATTGAGAAATTAATTTGGGACTCGGTCACTCGGGACAAACTACAAAAACAACCGTTGTAAAAATCAACCCGAAATAACAGAAAACCGGTTTTGATTCGTTTGGACCGGATAGGGGTGGAAGTTATTAGGCTATGTTCACTTGGATTGAATGGAATGAGGGGAGAATGGAATGAAATTTACACTATTATTTGGAGGAGATTGGAGAAAGTGTTTATAAATTTCATTCCTTGCTTCATTCCTCTCCAAATAATTTGAACTAAATTCTAACCCACATGTTTTGGAAGGAATGTTCCATTCCCAATCTTCATCATTTTCCTTGCAATCTTCATCATAAAAAACTTCTTCTCCTTCATATTTGTTCATTATTTCCCCCAACATCCCCCTTTCTTCATAAATTTTGTTTACAATTTTCATTCCATTCCTATCACATTCCATTCTTTCCAAGTGAACACACCCTTAGGGTAATATACACACACCCACACCTGCTGCTAACTGCAATTTCATTTCCACACACAAGGTGCAACCAACCAAAACAACAAGAAGAAGAAAGAGCCTCTCATTTCGCTACTTAGTTAAGGTACTACTTTTCAACTTCACTTTCTTTATTAATTATTTATTATGTCTAATATATCACTTGAAATGAACATTGAAACCCTAGGTTTTGTAATTAAATTTAGTTGAATTGAAGATATAGAAGTATAATTTATGTTTTGGTGTGTAATTGAGTGATTTGTGTGGAGTGTTTGTAGATGGATCGGTACCAGAAGGTGGAGAAACCGAGACAAGAGACGACTCCGATTGATGAGAATGAAATTCGGATTACGAGTCAGGGCAGGATGCGCAGTTATATTACTTATGCTATGACTATGCTTCAGGTTTCTTTGCGGTTACTATTCTGTTGCTTTTTTTGCAGCATTATTGGTAGAATTCGAACTTTTGTGATTTGTTAACTTGTTGTTTAGTATTGTTGAAATGAAATTTGATGCGGTTACTTTAATTGAAATGCAATTAGATGCCTACTTTGTCTGATTAAAATATGCCTCTCGTAAAAATTGGTACAAGTATAGAGGACTAGAGGCTGTTTCCAGAATGACTTCGTCTTTTGAGAGTTTGTTTGTAATGAAAATTAAATTGAAGACGTTGATAATTGTTAAGATTTAGTTCTTTTACTTTTCATTGTAGGAAAAAGGTTCTTCGGTAATTGTGTTCAAAGCGATGGGAAGGGCTATCAACAAGACTGTCACGATTGTTGAGTTAATTAAGGTTTTTTCTTTGTTGCTTAAAATGTTAGATTATGTTTGGTTCTAACATGTGTTATTGTAGTAACTAATGAATATATTGATATGGTATATGTACCTACTATGCAGAGGAGAATTGCTGGCCTCCATCAAGTTACATCTATTGGATCCACTGATATAACAGATACATGGGAACCCCTGGAAGAAGGACTCCTACCGTAAGTTTACTATCATTTCGATATTGGATTTGCATTTTGCCTGAAAGAATTTTAGAATTTTTTTACTCGGTATCTGGTTCAGCCTAAAGATGGCTTGACATAATAGATGTTTGGATTTTTTTTGAAGAGAAAAATGTATTTGACAATGATATTTATTGGATGGTGCAGTCTGGAAACAACAAGGCATGTTTCAATGATCACCATCACCCTTTCAAAAGAGGAGCTAGATACATCAGCCCCAGGGTAAGTTAGTTTATCATATGGTGTTGCCTAAAAATACCAAACGTTATTTATGCGCTCCATTTCAATGCTTCTTGTTTGTTGATTGTTGTTTGTTTCTCTGCTCTTCGTATTTGTGAATCTGTGAGTGCTAAAACTTATTTTAACTGTAGCTGTGATTAATTCTTATAAATTTCCCTGAATGTCTGTGTTATCATTTATCACTCTACTTCTTAATTGATGATGACTGATGAGTAATTCCTTTTCCACGAACTTTCCAGGTAATGTTATTGTCTAGATATATATCCTATATTTTCCATCATCTAACTGTTTTTTAGAAATGTTTATGTATGTAAGATAGATATCTTCATGACAAGCTCATGCAGATTATAGATTGATAGTCAAATAAGTTAAGAAGGCTTCTCAATCTTGTTGCTCTTCCTTTACTAGTTTACTTGCTCTTAATTGTTATTAATTTATTACAGGTACCAGTCTCCACTACCTGTTGACCAGGTCAAGGCTTCCCCTGAGTTTGATTATGAAGGAGGTAAAGATGTCCTTTGACATGTACCTAAAATTCCTATATATGTTGCAAGAACAGCATTTGGTAACATGTGATTATGCAGATGGTTCACCTACTAATCAAGGCAGAGGTCGTGGTGGAAGGGGAAGAGGGAGGCAAAGAGCTGCATCTGGTTTGATTTTGACTTTGTTTTGCCTCTACATGTTGTTATGTTCAGTATTCTTTTTCAGTAATTCTTAGTAAATTAAAGGAAATATGTTTATTCACTCTTAATTTCCAAAAAAAAAATTGATTGGTGCCTTGGTATTGCGTTAGTTCTTTATTAATCTATACCAGACCTGGAACCTGGGTTGTGGAGGGGATTTGACAGGGTGTATATTGTTGTAGACTTGTAGTTATTGTCTCCGTTACCCGGACTCTCCATTTTTGTCCTTATACTTGTGTCGTCCACCGGACTTGACATCGGTGTGGGTATGGTATGAGTCGGATCTAACTTATTAAAACTGGACACTTCACCTAGTAGTATCCCAGTTTGAAATGAAAATTAAGGCCTCCTTGCAACTTGTATATAGACAGCACGGTCCATGAAAGACTCGTTTGCTTGCGATTTTTTGATTGTATACTACAATTTAACAAAAATTATTAAGTGTACATGATTTATGTGCATTAGACACAGTTTTTAAGAATGTTCGCTAAATTTGTCCATGTAAAGTTTTACTTGTGTTTAGCTTAACATGCCGAGTCCCCGCACCCGTGTCCACTTTTGGATCCATATCCAAGAATCGTAAATTTTATTAAAATTAAGAATCCAACTCCTCCGCACCCATGTCAGACATTTATACCCGACTCCGGGTTACACAGGCTATTGTTAGAAAGTGTTGATCTGCTCTTTGCTTCAAATTTTGGGGGGGTGGGGACTGGGGGTTCAAATTATTGTAACAATGGTAAAATATAAGTGCTAGAACTTGTACTGTTGAATGTGCTCTGCATCACAATTTTTTTATCCATGAGTAATCAACTAGTGCGGTGCAGAAACAAGTAGTGACGGCCTATTGTCATTGTATAACAGGTATTATAATAAGTGAAGGTCTTCTAGATTCTTTATCTGATGTCCCATGGTGTAGATGTGTCTTGCTTTTGTTCATTTTACTTATACTAATTAAGCAAATGCTGATTTGAAGATTAGTTCAGTAGACTATAATTGCCTATGTGACATTACCACCCCGAAGGGTCACCGAAATGGTTATTTAATATTTATGATCTCTAATTCAGGGATTTGGTGAAGGCTATTTATTTGTTTATTGACCATTAGCATTTCAGATATTGTGTATGAAGTAAATGTCGAATTCTAAATAGAATTTTCTTTGCAGAGTTAGAGGATGGAGGTTGGGATCGTCCTCGGGGCTATTCCAGGGGAAGAGGACGAGGGAGAGGTCGTAATTTTCGGGGACGTGGAAGGGGAGGATATGGTGCGCCTCAGATGGATGTTCAGCATGAAGCTGATGGATATGATCAAGAAGCACCACCTGTTGAGGGTAGAAGAAGAGGGAGAGGTCGTAATTTTAGGGGACGTGGAAGGGGAGGATATGGCGGGCCTCAAATGGATGTTCAGCATGATGCTGATGGATATGATCAAGAAGCACCACCTGTTGAGGGCCGAGGTAAATTTTCAATTATAGAACTACCGAAGTTTCTGATTCATGATCTACTTTTTTTTTTTTGCTAATTAATTCGTGCCCTACTTGATTTCTCTCCGTCAGAAATAAGCATGGCTTGGTTGCAAAATAGAACCAATTTTGCTTTGAGATAATAAGATGTAATTTTTATATCGTTAAACTGAACCAATGGTGCTGGTTTAGGGTCCCCAAACTTATTAAATTGGCCTGCTCAAAATTGAATCCTTTCTGTAGCCACATTGTTTGGAAGAATTAGTAGGGAAGCTTTTGGTTTCAATGAAGAATATTTTGAGAAAAAATATTTGCTTCCTAGGAAAGTCGTCGTTATGTAGCGGACCTCATAATGAAATTGCAATCTGTTTCTAACATACGAAATACAAGTGGTGGTTATAAAAAAAATGTTTATATGCTTTTGTTTAACTGGCGTCCGAGTCATTATGTCTTTTAACTCTTTAGTTGTATGAGTTGGTAAGTTGTATGGTTTAAGCATCCAATCACCTGTACTATATTGAATTGGTGTGTTCTGGTTATTTAGATGAGCTTTTCATGGGACCTGGTTACACGATAACTCCAAATGTTTGGGGTTGAATAGATAATAGGGGATTTTAAATGGATAAACAATAACTTTATTCCTTTTGGCATTCCGTTACATTTATGTATTTCTCTCCCTTGGCTAGCACACATATTTGGCCCTTTTCCTATTCTTTTCGTGGATTTTCCATATTGAGCATTTGCAGGGTACATAGAAAAGCATGGATCACATGATAGATTGACCCTGTAACTGCATGCTGTTTTAATTTATGAGTTATGATTATCTGTGGTGATCTTTTGGGTTTGGTTCTAGCGTATAGTGATGAGCTTATTAATGGATCATGTACACGGGTAGTCTAAAAATATGGGTAATGGATGGGATACAAGAGGATAAGCAAACATAATGATGTTTCTGTATGCTGTTAACTTTTTCAGTTATTCTTTTCTCCTAAAGTGGCCAACTTAATATGGACCCTAATCCATTACCGATCATATGAGTCTATACTCCATACTAGTGATACTTAAGAAAGCATGAAGCAGGATGAATTGATCTTATAACTGCTCGGGGTTTTCATGATTACCGATTGTGATGGGCTCAGACTTGATATGATCACCAATGCTGATTTGCTTTACTTTGCTTCAAACTTCTCTGTGTTTACATTTACACTAATCGTAATAAGGTTCTGCTGTAGGCCGTGGACATGGTCGCGGGAGGGGATATCGTGGGAGAGGTCGTGGATTCAGCTCGAATGGGCCAATTCATGCGGGCGGGGGTGACGAGTAGCTGCTTACTCCAGCTTGTTGAGTGCGTTGCACAGTTTGTTATATCCCGTGCTGGATAGATGTTCCATTTCTTAATTTCTGTGTTTTAGTTTACTGTTTCTTCCTTCTCTTTTAGTTACTAAATTAACAGCAGGACAACTATCTGTAACATTGTAGACTACCTTTAGAAGCTTGATGCAGTCTGTGTGGACTTTCTGTAATATTTACCATATCCTCTTTTTGTAGAATTAGGTTAAAGTTTTTAACCGTTAACTGTAACTATATTGGGCGTGCAGTTTGTGGTTCAAATGGTTATTTGTTAATCTGTAATCAGTGTTGTTTCCCCCGAGTTTACTTTCAACTTCTCCACTGGGCTTACGAAGGCATTTTTAAAGTTTTGTTAGTACACATCTCAGATCTGTTTGTGCATGTCCTATAAAACGTATTTATATTGTTTAATTTTGGTCCGCAGTCTTGAGATTGATGTCAGAGCAGCAAAGAATGAATGAATTGGTTTGCAGCCTGTCTAGTGTGATTGAGTGGGATTCATATACAAGTGATGAGCAAGTGGAAATAACCAATTTGTTAACGTAGTTCAAGACAGAGTTAAGAGTTAAACCATTTGAAGCAAAAGTGATGATCGTTCGTTTGTTTTTTCAGATTTTTTTTATATGGCTAGTATATCCCTCTATTCGGATGTTTCCCTTTTTTATTTTGCCAAATCTATTCACTTCAAAAAAACGGATTAATTATCTAGTTGGTCATTAAAGTTGACCTAAATTTTCAAGTTAGTCACCAAAGTGAAAACGATATCC
The DNA here is from genome assembly GCA_037693485.1 of Kitagawia praeruptora. Classification (NCBI taxonomy): domain Eukaryota; kingdom Viridiplantae; phylum Streptophyta; class Magnoliopsida; order Apiales; family Apiaceae; genus Kitagawia; species Kitagawia praeruptora. The sequence continues at coordinate 60,306,598 of CM075344.1, forward strand.
AATAGGTGATCAAAATCAGTCATGGGACATTTCGTTAAATAACTCACTATTTCTAGATGAATGATATGATAAAAGATATCTAAAATGATACTTACATGATAGGATAACATATTCAATTCACACTATAAAATCTTAGAAATCATCATTTATATTAGTATTTTCCGTTCATTATGAATATGAGGACACTCTAATGGTAGTCGGTAGAGAAGGTGTAATATTGAAAATATCTTAACATTATTATCACCTTTGTCAGATGAAAGGAAACAATAAAATGTGTGCAAGAAACAAAATTAGTGAGAGCTGGGTGGCTGCTACTAGCGTATATGCATGCGTCATCAGTCCCTACACAGGGCCGCCAATCTTTAATGGAACAAAAATTAATGACTGCCCAAAATTAAAGCTATCTTGAACAAACGTAGTGTACTTATACTAACCAAGTTCATCTTCTGTAAGAATTAAGATTGTTTATGTAATAATCTCCAGCAGGCTTGAAGTCTCGAAGCTTGGAAATAGGAAGCTATGGAGGAAATTCAAGAACATGAAATTGTCATAGTGGGTGGTGGCATAGCAGGGTTCACTACTTGTCTTGGACTTCATAGGTACTGTTTTTTCCTTCATTTCATCCTTTTTTGTGACTTATCATACCAGTGTTAAGTGATCCAACTCTGTCAAAAAGAGATGCTAACAAAATGTTATTCCTTTAACGTTTTCTCTCGCTCGCAAGATTGGATCAAAAAGTGGTTTTTGGTGTTAAAATAGGATTTACACTTGAATGCTAATGCTACAGTGGTACTCCCTAGTTATTTCTATAATTAAGTTGTACATCATCATGTACCAAAGATATTTCCCTCATTTTGTTTTCTATCGAAGCAAGGATGGTTATAGACATCTATGGTTCTGTATCTAAAACTAGTTACCTAATTGTGATTCTTTTTAGTCATAAATAGCTATGCATTGGACAATCCATTTTATAAATCTAGTTATATGTTGTTAGAGCATCTTCAAGGCTAGAAAACTGTTAGCTAAAATATCTATGTGTCATCCCATGTGTCATCTAGGTGGCTCTTTTAGATGATATGTAAAAAATATTGTACTCCAACCATCACCCCTTAGCAAAAAGAATATAGATAACCATGTATGATTCAATATATATGTTGAACTAGAAAAGCTTTTAGGTATAATTTTAGCTTAACATAATTATACATAACACCATTGGAGTGTATATCTGCACTGTTAGCAAAAAAATTGTATAATCCATTTAGATAACCATTATAGCTAACAAATTTAGATTTCACCCTTGGAGATGCTCTTACTATGCATTCAAATTTCAATTATAGCTATGCATTGGAGTTGTTCTTAGACGACCAACCCTCTCAATACCTTAATTTTGCTCTATCTTATGTTAAATGACTAACTCTGCCAGAAAATTGAGTTGTAAGTAGAAATAAATGCATGGATCTTGTACTTTTAACCACAAGTAGGTATTCTCCTTTTAATCTACTGCTAGTATTGATAATTGAAAAAAATTTTAGGATGGGTTTGCGGAGCTTAGTTTTGGAGTCTTGGGATAGTTTGAGAATAACAGGATTTGCTTTAACTTTATGGACCAATGCTTGGAGGGCACTGGATGCTGTTGGCATCGGTGATTCCCTTCGAAAACAATCTCTTCAGATGCAAGGGTATAGTCTGTTTCTTGTGTTTTTGTTTTCCCTTTAATTTTTATCTCGTCAATCTCAGATTTGTGGTGCTGATATTTGGTGTAGGTTTACAGTAGCTTCCCTTGATTCAGATCTTCCTCCTTCAGAATCAAAATTAGATTCCACTGGAAAACAGTAAGTACTTTTTCTTTCCATTCCTTTTTTTTCTCGTTATCTGCAAGTTGTATATTTGTCTATTCCATAGAATAGGGGAGTAATCTGGAATTTCTAGAAATTTTGAGGTTGATAGCTTCAGCATGAATAACGTTTAACAAATGGAAGTCTATTGTTCCGTGCATTTTTTTTTTTTACAATAATTGATGCTTATAGAGTCCTATATGAAGTTGAGAGATAAAATTTTGATGCAGTGCTAACCACGAATGTCGCTGTGTGAAAAGAAAAGACTTGCTGGAAACCATGCTTGAAGCGCTACCACAAGGGTCTGTAAGGTTCTCTTCCAAAGTCGTTTCCATTGAAAAATCTGGACCCTTCAAATTGATCCACCTGGCTGATGGTGCAATTCTCAAAACTAAGGTATACTACGTTCCTACAAAATTTGCTACTTTTCAAGAATGTCTTTACAGCCTAAGAAATAGCTTGATGAAATTGCAAGTCTAGATATTGTTGCCAATTGTTAGCTGTTTTCTCTAAAATTATTTATATGTTGATTTACCTCTGTCCTAGTGCTAAGATGAGCATAGACATTAAAGCTAACGATCTCATCCATTCTTTCAACTAAAGGTATTGATAGGGTGTGATGGAGTTAAATCTGTGGTAGCGAAAGAATTGGCTCTTCAACAACCCGTGAGTTCTGGGCGATCAGCAATCAGGGGTTTAGCTGAGTTCTCAGATTGTCACGGTTTTGAGCCAAAGGTCTATGTGCACTTTGGAAATGGAGTTCGATTTGGTTTTCTTCCTTGTGACGTTAAGTGCGTGTATTGGTTTTGCACTTTCACTCCATCCCCTGATAACAGTAAGACCATTAAAAATTTCACATAATATAGAATTGAGGTTTTGTTAATCAGGTTTACCATGTCATTTATATATTTTGAATTTTGTTCCAGCTAACAATTCAGATGAGAAAGCCTTTGAAGAAGACCCAATAAAAATGAAACAGTTTGTACTTGGAAAGATTGCTACTTCTCCTAGAAAAGTATTGGATGTGGTGGAAAGAACTGAACTTAGCCGTATCTCATGTGCTGAGCTGAAGTTCAGATTACCGTGGAACTTGTTGATGGGAAACATTACCAAAGACAATGTTTGTGTAGCTGGTGATGCACTTCATCCAATGACTCCTGATATCGGTCAAGGCGGGTGTTCGTCAATAGAAGATGCTGTTATTCTTGCTAGGTGCCTTGGAGAGGCCATATTGAGAAAACCAAATGTACATACTGGAGAGGTGAACGAAGAAGAAGAATATGGAAGGATTAAACAGGGATTGGAGAAGTATGGTAAAGACAGGAGATGGAGAAGTTTCAATCTTATTAGTACTGCATTTTTGGTAGGATATGTACAACAAAGTGAGGGAAAGATTATAAGCTTTTTGAGAGAAAAATGGTTGGCCAAATACACTTCTCATGCTTTCTTAAGACTGGCAAACTATGATTGTGGAAAACTTTTCCAACCCTGAGCTGATGCTTCTAATTATTTGAGAGGAAGGTTGAATAATAGATAATGTTGAGGTGTTTATGGAAACAAGATCTCTACTGCTATTCTACAAGCAGGATGCACAGCAACACAGCATATGTATGGTTTGGATTATAGATTATAATATATAAAGCTGAGTTTATGTCTTTTAGGTTTACTCTGTACTTGCATCAACCATCCTAATAATGTTTGTAACAATAATAATAATGTATGTTGCAGCATTACATGTGTACAACTGAACACACATTGTACGTACTTGCTTTAAGAATAATGATATAACGGTGAGTTTATTCGTCAGGTAGCCATATTGTCCGTTCGATTTCAGACTCTTTTTCCTGCAGATATTTGAACTGGGTTCTGATCTCTACAGTAGTGTTTTAAATTAATTTCTGGACAATCTACTTCATGTGTTCTTCGTATTACTTCGATTAGGAGAGGATGATAGACATACGAAGCCTTGTCTTGGTGACTTGGTATTGTTCTACCATAGATATTATAATTTCATTCAGAGGTGCCTGTATCATTGAGCTGATAAAAGATACTTTTTCTTAAGAATCTGAAGTGTTCCACAACTAACAGAAAATGATTGACCTGTTACTCGCTACACCGAATAATCTGTACACTTATCTCTCAGGCACAATGCAAGAGTTTATCAAGCTTCAAGTATGTAAGTGAACGGTGAGCCTGTACAATAGAGTCCTTGTTATGGCTTATCTTGACGGTCTAATCATCATCACATGTAATATTTATTACAATATTCGGGGTATTTGTTAAACATATGTAGTATGAAGAAAAAGAAGATACTTTGCTTCTTAGCTATACACCGGAAAATTAGGAAGGAATAGTCAACATAAACGATGAGACGGTGCACGGCATACCTTACAAGTTGTACCTTCCCAATTTTCATCAATCATTTCAGCATATATGCTGTCAAAAAACATAATAAAAATCGAAGTTGACATGTTGTGTTTATTCTAGCTAGAGCTTATTTTACTCCATCCCCTTCTAAATGAGTACTTTGAATTGATCTTGTAAAGCATTTTAGATTATACCGGGACGAAAGACAAGCGAGCAAAAAGTTGTACCTGCACTTTCCGAATTTCTGCTTAATCGGAGAAATGCATGTTATCACTGACAATTAAATCCTTATGGGTACTGGAAAAAACTCAATATGGATTTTGCTGCTAAAAATGAACTGAGATTGAGTAATATATGACGGCACACTGATTCTGAGAAACCACCGTCTTGAGGTACATTTACACCAGCTTACAAGCCAATGAAGTTGTAAGTTATAAACTAAGTAACATTTACAAGAATAATGGAATGTCTATGTTTATAAGTCAAATGGCTACCAATGCAAGCTTCATATCAGATAATATAAGCACAACTTTGTTATCAGTCAACCCCTCATGAACAATTTGGTTGTGGGTATGATTTATTTGCGCCTGTTATGAAGGAGGAACCATGTGGGTGATGTTTGATTGATCCATTTGTGAGAGAACGTGGAAATAATTGAATGAGATTGATAAGGAATTCTATTCAGAGTAACAATCATAATCTAATCAAAAAATAGTATCCTAGTTGCAAAACTCACATGTAAGGTTGTTGCATTTGAAGAAGTTTGGTCCTATAAAAGCCACCAATTCAGTGTAAATACAAATTACATCAATTCCTGAGCCTCATCTAATCTTCTTCCCGGGCCCTTAGCTTCTGCTTTACTTGAAGAAATGGCAAATATTGGTGTTCTTGTATTGGCGTTTCTAGCTACTAGTTTTCTTGTCCATGTCGATGCGTTTGTGGCTTCAGGATGGTCAAAAGCTCATGCTACTTTCTATGGAGGTAGCGACGCTTCAGGAACCATGGGTATGTAAAACTTGGTACTTGTTATTTAAAAAAATAAATAAAATCCTAGTGTTCATTAGGAATTTAATTAGATGATAAACGACTGATGATTGGCTTGAAACAGGTGGTGCTTGTGGTTATGGTAACTTGTACTCGACTGGATATGGAACTCGGACTGCTGCTCTAAGCACTGCTCTTTTTAATGATGGAGCATCATGCGGACAATGTTATAAGATTATATGTGACTATAAAGCAAGCCCTCAATGGTGTATTAGAGGAACATCTGTTACTATAACTGCTACAAACTTCTGCCCTCCAAACTATGCATTGCCTAATAATGATGGAGGCTGGTGCAATCCTCCACTCAAGCATTTTGATATGGCTCAACCCGCTTGGCAAAAGATTGGTATCTATCGAGGTGGCATTGTTCCAGTAATTTACCAAAGGTATAGACAAGATATACTGGAGTTAAGTTTGTTTTTTCTTGAATTCTGTATTAAGTAGTTTGTGCGAGGAGACTAGTAGCATACATAACTTGTATTACTTGCATGATTTTTGTATCCAGGGTCCCATGTGTAAAGCGTGGCGGAGTTAGATTTACTATCAACAGGAGGGATTACTTTGAACTTGTTTTAATTAGCAATGTTGGGGGAGCTGGATCAATTAAATCAGTGCAAATCAAGGGTACGCGAACGAACTGGATGTCATTGTCTAGAAATTGGGGAGCAAATTGGCAGTCCAATGCATATCTCAATGGCCAAGCTTTGTCTTTCAGAGTCACCACTACTGATGGAGTGACCAAGACTTTTAGCAATGTTGTCTCATCCGGTTGGCAATTTGGTCAGACATTTTCAAGCAGTGTGAAATTTTAAGGTGAAGGTGGCTGAAGAGTTCAGGGTTTCGCAGGCAGGGGCATGCTCACTATTTTATTTGAGCAGCCCGCCATTTCTTATATATCTTTTACAAAAAGTTTACAAAGGTCAGGATGTCTTGAGTGCCTATGAACTCGAGTCTTGAAGTTCTCGTTATGTTTTCCAAGTAGGACGGCGAAATATCTTGGATAAATCTCCACCAGAAGTACTGAAGTTACAATGTATATCAACTTTTTTTTACACTTTACTTTCATATCAGAGATTGATCCCCATTAATAATAAGCATGACTATGCTCAATCAATAGTAGTCGAATAGTTATTCCCCAGCTTCTTCCCTCATAGCTTGTGAGAAGAACATATGATATATATACTTGTTTGATTGATTTGAATATATATAAAATCTCCTTCCTTTTCCTTTTTTAATAACACTTCAAGAATTTTTCTTTGTATCTTGTTTAATGGGGTTTAACCAGTTGTAGATAAGCTGAGCTGTTAGATCTTTAGTTTGTGGAATTATAATCCAAATCTGAGTCTTAATTGATATTTGGAAGCAGGTATAAAATAGATAACTACCACAACAAAGTAGCTAGCCAAACTTTTAAGTTTTATCCATGTACATTTGTATTAAACATATCTATGCATGGAGTATGCACAGTTGTTCAACTTTTTGTGTCGTTTAAGATTACATTATGGAATTTGAAGCAAGCCCTTTCATGCAGTTGCAATGGATTCTCTGAATATTAAAACAAGCCATTGTAATATGAAAGACAGTAAATTTAGTAGTTGAACCCTATCCATCGAAGACATTTCTTTTTTTTTTTTTTTTTTGAAACAAATTTAAACTTCATTCATTAGAAATAAAGGAAGGCCATTGATTACTAGAATAGTTCCTTGCTTAGTTAGTTATCACTTAAACAATGAGCAAGATTAGATGAAAAGAGTCCAGCTCTGAACTGTCCTAATCTACCAAATTTAGTTCGCACTTGGCAACCAACTCTGATGTCAACTCCATTCAAAAAGCCCTTCTACTCTGGCTTCGGATCCTCTACAAATAGTACCATCTCATTAAGTTTCTTCATCAACTGGAACACGAAGCAATATCAAATTTTAGTACTAAGGTTTAATAATGGCATTCAGAGCAAGCATTTCTGTACTAGCCTTTGCTTCTCTTTACTTTTCAATTTGTTCTGCATTGAGTCCTAACTACTATGATCAGACGTGCCCAAACGCTGAAATGGTCATTACGAATGCTGTCAAGAAAGCAGTGATGAATGATAAAACAGTTCCTGCTGCACTACTCCGGATGCATTTTCATGACTGCTTTGTTAGAGTAAAAAAAATTCTTTCTTTTTTATGATTTAATGTTTTTTTTACTTCAAGTCGGCTTGATTCATAAGGGATGTAACTGATTATAGGGGTGCGATGCTTCTGTGCTGCTTAATTCAACTAAGAAGAACAAAGCTGAGAAAGATGGACCTCCAAATATCTCATTGCATGCATTTTATGTAATTGACAATGCCAAAAAAGAATTGGAGGCTTTATGCCCTGGTGTTGTCTCATGTGCTGATATACTTGCTCTGACTGCAAGGGATGCCGTTACTCTGGTCAGTCACATTTTTTTTTTGTTTTGTTAAAATTGTTTAACAACTGACCAGTGACATTAATATTTCACATGGAATCATTTTGATTAAATGTCTACAACTAGGATGGAGGTAACTGGTAATATATATGTTCTGAAACTGTAAGAATATGTTGTTTGATAGTCCGGAGGGCCCACTTGGGAAGTGCCAAAAGGAAGAAAAGATGGAAGAATTTCGAAGGCAAGTGAAACCAAACAATTACCAGCTCCCACATTCAACATATCTCAGCTGCAACAGAGCTTCTCTCAAAGAGGACTTTCTTTGCATGATCTAGTAGCACTTTCAGGTGACTACATGTAGCACAACTCTCAGAAACCTTGTCACTCTATATATTATACTTGCATTACGACTGTTAATACTTTGTAACATCTACATAAACTTGCATAATGTAGGAGGTCATACTCTTGGATTCTCTCATTGCTCATCCTTCCAAAATAGGATCCACAACTTTGATGCAAAACACGACGTTGATCCGTCCATGCAACCATCATTTGCAGCTAGCCTTAGAAATGTTTGCCCTATGCATAACAAGGTGAAAAATGCTGGTGCTACCTTAGATTCGTCGACATCTTCATTCGACAACATGTACTACAAATTACTTGTCCAGGGGAAGAGCTTGTTCTCATCAGATCAAGCTTTGCTTAGTGAAGGAAAAACTAAAGGGCTAGTTTCAAGATTTGCTAGCTCCAAAGAAGAGTTCGAGAGAGCATTTGTCAAGTCCATGATCAAAATGAGTAGCATCACTGGTGGCCAAGAAGTTAGGCTCAACTGTAGGGTGGTCAACTAGAATATCGAGTTAAAAAAAGAAAAGAAAAATGTCACTCTCATACAGTAATTATTTTGTTTTGGAGATCTCCCTCTGATTTGTTTTCGATAATTTGTATATGCTCGAGTTTCTTTTCCCATTTTTCATTTGATTTGACTTTTTTACTGTGGATGGTTAAGCTTGCACATATTTACCTTGTATTTGATGAGTTTTGAACTCTATTTATCAGTTTATATGTACCTAACTTGTATAAAAAGTGAAGAGAATAATGTTGTTGAGGTTATCTCAGGAAACTTAACTGAGATTTTAGTATAATTTTAGTATAATTTTTTAAGGGTAGTTTTGTAATAACTGAACATGGTCCCTGTATTTACAAAAAAAATAACCCTATACTTGTATTGTTTTTTTAATAATCTCAGGAAACTTACCTAAGCTAACCTCAGGAAAAAGCAAGCCCAAAAGTGAAAAGTTAGATGTGAAATTTCTTAAAGAATTCAAGAAATATGCAAGTCTATTTTCAAAAAAAAAAAGAAAAGAAATATGCAAGTCTTTGGGCCATAAATCATTACAATCAGCAAATTAGAAGCCCATTGGGCTGTCCACCTAAGCCTAGTTAAGTTTTAACGTTGTACTTGCCGCCGTAAACATCCTAACATCGGCGCCGACAAGATGAACTCGGAGCTTGAAACACATAAACTAACCGATGAAGAAGAAGAGTTAAAGAGGCTTCTTGTGCCAGATGTCGCCACTCTCCCTTTAAATCCTCCTTCTGCTGTTCAAACTAATTTTGTCACCTATTTTGCTCCCGGTAATCCCCTGCTTTTTTTAATATAGTATAAAGTTTGTTACACAAAACACGAAAGTACACGACAGGACATGATTGTCAGTTCTTCTGTTATTAGACTACTACGTGACTTTTTTAGTTTCTGATATTACATGTTTACAGATTTTATTAAACCAGGCCACGATCAGTATGTTCATCGCCATGCCAACGGGTACTTTGATTCTGAGTCTATATTTATATATCATTTGTATAATTTGTGTGTGAAGGTAATCTTTAGGAAATTCGCCCAAAGTTAATTAGGGAAAACTACTAGTTTTGACTTATTAATTACTAGTTACTCACGAGAGTTAATGTGGATGCTGGAGATTATTGGAAATGGTACACATTGCAGAGTCATCTTGTCAAGTAGGTGATGATGGGAAGGGTGGGTTCTTTGCGGGATATAAGAATTTTCCTGATGTTGGTAGCAACTACTTGGAATCATTCTCTTCCCTACCCCTATATTGGAATGACATTATGCAAAACCAACAATGATCCAGATATCTTAACTACGATATGTACTTTTAATTCTTTTTAAATTGGTGAAGAATCAGAACTTTTTACACATTAGGAATGTTGGATTAGGTTATGGATTAGTGAACACAAAATATATGTTAGTGTTAGGATGCACAGAGACTGTCTTTTTAATTATTGGAGTCGTGAGTTTATCAAATCAGAAATGATATATGCAAGAACTTCATTAACCACTGAAAGTTATCGTGATTGAGAAACCAATATTCAAAGACAAACAGGTTTATATATTTCATTCATCACTCCTTGCGTTACTTTATACATCTGCACTTCAGCTCACAGGTGTACATTGTGCATAAAATACAATAATGGGCAGATTTAATTGATTAAGCCACAGTCCGAACCGTCTCTCTAAATAAAAATTAAAAAAATCTCAAATGTACACATGGTTGTTGGATTTGTGTCATGTTACGTAGTCACCATTCCATCATTATCTACTAAGATGGGGTACTTTAGAAGGTGCCATTTGCGATTATCTTCTGGATCCGCATTCACTCTCTTCAGACATTTTATAGTTTCTGGCATCACAGTATTGATCAGATGCCAAACTACATATTTTTATCTAATTAACTTTGGGAAACTCCTATATATGGAGCTTAAGATACCTTTTACCCGTATGTAATTGTGTTTTGTTTTTCAGTGTTCAGTAAATAACTTAGTTTTGGTAATTTGACTTTGTATTTTGAGCAGCTTGTGTGTTATTGGACTGGCTTCAACTCACGTGGCCTTTAAGGATGAAGGAGGCATTACATCAGTTGATTTCAATGTAGGCAAGTCTGATCGCAGTGGAATTAAAGTCACCGGCAAACGTAAGAAGGTACCATATAGCGTTTTGATTTACTTTTTAATACAAGTATTTAAATTTTATTAAAGTCGGATGCATTTTGGTGGCCAAAGTTGACACCTACTTTTATTTTGGGGGACATACTTTATTTTTAACAAAATGGTGGCCAAACTTTAATTTTAAAAATGATATAGTGGCTTTACATTAAAAACATAAATTAAAATATTGAATTGAGGATATTTTTGGTATAATAATAATCTATCTATCTATATCTATCTATCTATCTATCTATCTATCTATCTATCTATCTATCTATCTATCTATCTATCTATATATATTATAATGCCTGGAGATCGGAAAGTTACCAGAAGCGTTCAAGGTATTTTTCTTGAATTTTCATTTTTTTGATTTATTTATTAAAATTATTTTCTTGCATTAAATAGCTATTAATGACATTTTAATTAATCATTAATTACACCTATTAAACATATATTAAATATACTCTATTTAATTTGTTTAAAAATTAGCAAACTTTAGTTGAACATTATAGTTATTTTTTCAATATTAAATATTAATTATATATAGTTATGTTTATTTTTAGTTAAAATGACGAATAACAATTATTTATATTTGGTTTTTTTTATTCCCTATTCAAGATCACTATAATTTCTTTTCGGATGATTATAGGGTACACGACCTTAACTTTTCAAGCAATTTTTATTATCAGTAATTGTGAAAATCGTAATAAATTATGGAAGTACAAGATAATTATTTAATATCTGGAATTGTATACAAACAGTACAGATAGATTTTCAATTTTGCACATGAATAAATAATACATGAGTTATGATCAAATCGATTAAATTTAACAAATCCAGTCATTTATCGGAAGATAAAATTGATAAAAAATCTATACAACCATTGTTTCGTTATATTGTATTGAAATAAATTTTTATTGTAATTAAACAAATTATTATACTATTATTGAATATGTATATTATGAGATGGCTGTCGGTTTTAAAAAACATTATGAACCAACTTCTAAAATAATCTTTATTATTAATGATTGTGGAATCGTAGTAAATTATGGAAGTACATGGATAAAGATCCATGTACTTCCACAAATCATGCGCATACACACATGAGTTATGACCAAACTAATTAAATTGAACAAACTCAACCATTTTATCGGAAGATTAAATTGATAAAAAAATTATATGCCCATTGTTTCATTATATTGTGTCAAAATAAATTAGTATTCAAATTAAATAAATTCTTAAACTATTATTGAACATGTATATTATGAGATGGGTGTCGGTTTTAAAAAACGTTATTAAGTTGTATTCAATATTTGTAACTTTTGATTGTAAATATTATGTTCATATTGTAATTGTTATTTTTATATGTTTGTGATGTTTTTAAAATTATCAAAATTTTAGATATATATAATGAAAATATTTTTCCAAATAATAATTCATGTAAATTATTTTTAAATTAATTTTTAATAGAAAATTCATAAGAGACCGATCAATTTTTAAGAAAAATAGAAATTAATTTATCTATCACAGTATTTTTATATAAAAATTTATTATAATAGCAAGAAACTGGAGAGACTTGCACTCAGAAGCTTCAAAATATTTTTCTTGAATTTTCACATTTTTATTTTTTATTAAAATAATTTTCTTGCATTTAATTAATAATTAATTATACCTATTAAATATATTTTAAATACACTTTATTACATATTTAATATAAAAGTTTAACAATTTTATTAGAACATTATTATTATTATTATTATTGTTATAAAATATTAATGATTTATATAAAAATACCATTATTTTAAGGTAAAACAATAAAATAAAATAATTGTTATCGTCATTTCTAATCCTTATTCAAAATCATTGCAAATTTTTTCACAATAATTAATAGACGATTTTAACTTTTCGATAAATTCGTAATCAATGATCGTGAGAATCATGATAAGATACATAAGTATATATATTTTTCGATTAACATCCACAATTTAAATAAAAGTAATATCGTAGAATTTACATTTACACCTGAACAAATTATACACGGGGTGTGACCAACTCCATTAAATTGAATTAAGTGGACCCTTTTTTTTGTCATTAAAACAATAAAAAAATTACCCATTCGTTGTTTGATTATTTTGTGTTGGAAAAATAATATTCTAATTAGAGTAAAGTTCTATGGAGTACTGTTTTAATTGGAGTACTTGGAGTATATATACGTTCTGCATTCAAAATTTCGCAAACTTTATTATTTTGCAAAGTTTATTACGTGAATATCACTATTTCATCGAAAATATTGAAAATTTTGTATGTTTTGCTAACAAAATATTGCAAAACGAATTGTTCTGCGAAACAAATTTGTGTTGCAAAACATATATGTTCCGATTGCAAAATATAAAGAATTTTCAAGATGAACATATTGCAAAAACATACATGATTTTCAAGATTATCAATGAAATTATGATATTCATATAACAAGGTTTGCAAAATAATAAATTTTAAAATATTTTCAATGCAGAACATATATGTACTCCAAGTACTCCAATTAAAACAGTACTCCATAGAACTTTACTCATTCTAATTAAACACATTCTTATACTATTACTAATCAATTAATCATGCATTTATGTTATGAGATGGGAGACGGTGTTTAAAATCGTTGATTAGTTATATTTAATATTTACAAATTTTTATTATAGGAATTATGTTGACATTGTAGTTTGGTATGGAAAAAAGTAAAAGGTGTTTAAGGAGTTGATTTTTGCTATTTTAATCAAATTCTCACTTTTTGAGCATTAAGTAAGGGTGTTATAAAACGAGCATCGGCTTTAAAAACAATTATTAGTACAAATTTATTATAAAATTTAATGAAAGAATATTAGAATAAGTGAGTATCACTTTGATGTGTCCATGAATTTAATTTTAATGTTACAAACAAAACAGTTCTTATAAAATGCTTTGAAAAATTAATTAAATGTAGAGATACGGGTGTCGGATCATTCCAAAAAAAACATGAAACATGACTTACAATATGCATTTGAATTCTGCTTTTTTCGTCATAAAACCAAATATATCGACAAGTGAAATCAATCACACCTATCATAACATTTACATTCTAATCCTTTTCATCGTACAATCAATTTTACTAATATCTTCAAAATTATTATTATTATTATTAATGTTCAAGAATTTAACTGAAACATGTTTTTTTTCACCTAATTCTTTTCTCTTTTATTTTTAAACATTCAAATTTAATTACATTTCACGTAATTTTTAATTTTTCATATTAACTTTCAAATAATAAAATTTAACAAACAATAATGTTATATGTATAATTTTTAAAAATATTTTCGTGCCGCGCGTAGCGCGGCTTTTTTACCTAGTTATTATAATGCCTGGAGATCGGAAATGCAGCAGAAGAGTTTAAGGTATTTTTTTGAATTTTCGTTTTTTTGATTTTTTTTATTAAAATTATTTTCTTGCATTAAATAGCTATTAATGATATTTTAATTAGTCATTAATTACACCTATTAAACATATATTAAATTTACTCTATTTAATCTGTTTAAAGGTTAACAAACTTTATTTGAACATTATAGTTATTATTTCAATGTCAAATATTAATTATCTATATATATTATAATGTTTGGAGATCGGAAATGCACCAGAAGAGTTTAAGGTTTTTTTTTTTTGAATTTTTCGTTTTTTGAATTTTTTTTTATTAAAATTATTTTCTTGCATTAAATAGCTATTAATGATATTTTAATTAGTCATTAATTACAACTATTAAACATATATTAAATTTACTCTATTTAATCTGTTTAAAGGTTAGCAAACTTTATTTGAACATTATAGTTATTATTTCAATATTAAATATTAATTATATATAGTTTAGTTTATTTTTAGGTAAAATGACGACTAATAATTGTTTATATTGCATTCTTTTTTATTCTCTATTCAAGATCACTGTAATTTCTTTTCAGATGACTGTAGGTCGGACGACTTTAACTTTTCGAGCAATTTGTATTATCAATGATTGTGAAAGTCATAATAAATTATGAAAATACAAGATCTTTACTTAATATCTGGAATTTGTATGCAAACAATATAGACAAATTTTTAATTTTGCACATGAATAAATTACACATGGGTTATGAATTATAATTAATCGATTAAATTTAACAAACCCAACCATTTTATCGGAAGATAAAATCGATAAAAAAGCTATACACCCATTGTTTCATCATATTGTGTTGAAAAAAATTAATATTCTAATTAAATAAATTCTTACACTATTATTGAATATGTACATTATGAGAGAGGTGTCGGCTTTAAAAAACGTTGTTAACCTTAACTTCTCAAGCAATCTATATTATCAATAATTGTGGAGGTTGTAATAAATTATGGAAGTACACAATTTTTACTTAATATCTGAAATTTGTATACAAAAAATACAGATAGATTTTTACTTTTACACATGAATAAATTACCTGTGAAGCAAGGGTGCGGGTGCGGGGATACGCGGTACGGGGATACGCCAATTCGGCAAAATAAAAAATATGGGGATTCGGGTGCGGGGGGATTCGGCAAATATTAAAATATTAAAAATATATATTATATATATAATTAATTAAAAAAATTAAAATAATAGCATTCAGTGGCATAAAACATTTTATAACAACTATATTTTATCTTTATTAATATTACTTTCTGAAAAGTCAAATTAAAAAATAAAAAAATATCAACATATGTGAACAGAACCTGGGTTAATTACTCAATTACATGTACAATCAATGAGTCAAACATAGTTACACACAACCTACATATCTGATATCACACATACAATATATACATACACGCCAGATGTATATATACACTCAAAAAATTGAAGAAGATAGAAGAATAAATCGATACATATATATAGTCATACACAAATCGATACATATACACATAAATCGTTGCATATATATACATTATATAAACGGAAGGAAGAAGAAGAGGGCTTGGAGATGGAGTCGGCGGCGGAGACGACAAAAGCGAAGGAGATGACGAGAGCGAAGTAATTACAAAAACTACCCCTCCCGAATCCCCTTCCCGTATCCCTCACGAATCCCCGCTGCAAAGTACGGGGATACGCCCGGTGGCGCACCTGGTACGCACCCCGCCGCACCCTGCTGCACCGCCGCACCCAGTGCGCAGTGCGTGAGGTAAGTGGCGCACCCGTGCTACCCAGTAAATTACACATGGGTTATGACCAAACTAATTAAATTGAACATGCCCAATCATTTATCGGAAGATTAAATCGATAAGAAATCTATACACCCGTTGTTTCATTAAATTGTGTTAGAATAAATTAATATTCAAATTAATAAATTCTTACACTATTATTGAACATAATGTATATTATGAGAGGGCGTCTGCTTTAAAAAACGTTATTAAGTTATATTCAATATTTGTAACTTTTGATCGTAAAGATTACGTTCGTATTGTAATTTTTATTTTTTATGTTTGTGATATTTTTAAGATTATCCATACTTTAGATATATATATAAAGAGAGTATTTTTTCAACTAATAATTCATGTAAATTGTGTTTAAATCAATTTTTTTAGGAAATTCATAAGAGACCAATCAATTTTTAAAAATAATAGAAATTAATTTATCTGTTTTCAGTACTTCAAAATAAAATTTTTGTAAACCGCGCGAAGCGAGGATAAATTGCCTAGTTAAAATAATGGCCAAATATTGCATAACGATCTTGAACCAAAAATATTCATGTGTCAAGGGAGGAGTATACAATATGAACACATAATCACAACTACAAAAACTCATGGGGAGGATTTTTTTTCTTTGGTCAAGGTTATGAGGAGTATTAGGGGTATAATGGTGTAGTTATAAAAAATATAATCTTGACAATTAACTCTCAATTATTTTGGTTATTGTTCTTATTTTCAATTGAAAATTTTGATTAATATAGCACTCCAATTAAACCTTTTTCAACATTATGATGTATTGTAGTATGCTATATTATAATTAGGATTTTAATACAAAAAATGCAACTACGAAAAAATAAAATATAATCATAATTTTAAAATGTAAAAATGACACTCGTCATTATCTTAATTATTATACCAGAAATACCCTAAATTTCATTTTCATTAATCTAACTTATGTTTTACTATGGAGCCACTGTATAGTTTTTGAAAAGTAAATTAGGCCACCATTTTACAAAAAGTAAAGTACGGCCACCAAAACGAAACTAGGTGACGACTTTGGCCACCAAAATGCATCCAACTCATTTTATTTGGTAGAAGTGCAGAATTAAACTAGGGAGTGGTGGCATTACAGATTTTTAATGTTTTGCACTGTCTGTTTTGTTGTTCAAGCTAATATCCAATAATTTTTTTGCTTGCTGCAGAATGCACAGCATTTTGAGCCTAATACCGCATTATGCAAAGTATTGACAAGTGATGATACATCATATGTTGTAAGGTAGAGTTTATCTTCTATGTTTGCTCTCCAACTTCCTGCATTTTGTTGGTTTTGTGAAAAACCGTTGTCTTCAAGGCCTCTGTACCTTTTTTATCTTTTTAATTTCTTGGCTGAATTAACATTAGTATATTTTGACAGATGTTGTGTAAAAGGTTCTCTCTTAGAAGTCAATGAGCGGTTAATCAAGCTACCAGAATTGCTTAATTCATCGGTAAGATAAATGGCATGTCTATGTATTTGCTTTTAGATTCTATATCTGATAGTTATTGCAGTCCCTAGATTAAATTATCACGAAGGTTTCTTCTTCCATATATAGATTTATTAATTCAGAAACATAAATTTGGGCCTTTTGGCAATAAACTTTCTTAAAGAACAATTCATGTTGTAGTGCTAGTATCTTTGGATGACCATGAAGGGGCTGCTATCAGGCTATATCCTATAAAAAATCCGGAGTTCTTACTACTACAAGTCGTTCATATAGCCATCTAAGGATGGAACTTCATCAACTTAGAGCCATAGAGGTTAATGCTTAGCTACTAAACCCTTATTTACTAAAATAAAGTAATCTAGACAGGAAAGGATTTAATGTTGGGTAAAGAGTTGTTAGTTTGAATTTTGGATATAGTAATATTTTTTTTTTTACACTCATATACTTTCACCTGACTTTTAAGGTGGTGGAACTGGAACAATTTCCTCTTAGGGAAGCTAGAATACCTCTGATTCTTTTTTTTTTTTTTTTAAAAAACTAAAGGGTCAAGTTTAAAATCAGTTTTCCACATCTTTCTACCTGTATATAATAGCTTAGAAATCTTAGGCTAGTCACACTCATTAATGAGGATTGAATAAATATTCTGCTGGAGGTATCCTTTATCTAGTACCTACCACGTTCAGTGTATGATTAATCCTTCAACATACTGGGTAATTTTGTTCAAGATGTGTAAGAAGGAAGCCGATCTTTGTTTTTTTTTTTTTCTTGGTAAAGGTCAATTACAGGAATTTAAGTACTCACACACATTCCTTTACTGAAAATTGAACTTATTACCAAGAGAGAGGGGTCTCTGCTAGCTAGTTTATGCCTTGATCTGGAAGCAGTTTACATGCTTTTTAACTTAATACATACTCCTCGGTCCTCATAGCGGTGGAGTGTCATTTCAGCTTTGCAACTCTCATCTGATTGCGCCACTCTTTAATCTGCACAACTACGTACCAATAAGTTGATAACTAATAGTACGAGTTCTGGTAGTTTTTTATTTGTATCCTTATCTTATTTGTATTGTTTTTGTCTGAGTTGCAGGCTGACAGAGAAGGATACGTTGCAATAATAATGCCAAGACCTACAGATTGGTTAAAGGCCAAGGCTTCTTTGCTCACATCTGAAGAGTACAAGAAGTTGAGAGTTGATTGTATTAACCCTGGGTCATCTATCTCCTAGTTGTACATGCTTAACTAGATATAACCCAACTGTAGGAACCGGAGAGCGGCATCCAGTGTCTAAGGGTTGAGGAAATATCTGTTTAACCTAATACAGGGATATCGTTTGATTAAAAAAATCATTTTAAAGGCTGTAGAATTTTGATCACATTTAGTTGTCATGTTATCCTGCATCAATTTTTTTAATACATTGTAAGCAATTTCAGTTTTTTTGGTTGTAAAAAATCATAGATCAGTTTTGCTGATGACAGATTTATGATTATGTGGCTATTTCTTGAACTGATTGACTCTGCATGTTGAACCATATAGCGCGAGCTTCAAAAACTGACAAGAACTGAATTCTTAATCTGAGCATTCGTTGTTATGATGTTCCATATTCAAATAGCGGAGATTCACGAAGAAGTATTGCGCTATTTACCAGTGAGTGGTATTATTGGACTGATCTTTTGGTGGGAAATGTTCTTTATTTTAGATAATGTGACTGTTTGCCAAATCTGTCGATGGACTTATAAGTTACTTATTTCGGAAAAAATTTCATATTTAAATACTTTTTTTTAGAAAAAAATGTGTATGAGGAGTTTAATATTCGTAATCTTGCAAAAATAAGTTACTTATTTCAGAAAAAAGTACATATTTCCTAACTTTTTTACAGAATAAGTAACTTATTTCTGAAAAATAAGATTTTCCAAATGGGCCCAATGAAAGCATTCCAATACTACCAACCCAAAGAAATACGACCTCTCTGAGATATATGGTTTATGCCGGAAAGGTACAAGCTCCTTCATATGTTACCGTGGTTTTGAATTCAAAACTGTTACAATATATAATTTTATTGTCATCATTTTTTTAAAGTAAAATTATCCTTCAAAACTCATCTTTCCAAAGCAAAGGAAAATGGTTATAGTTCTATTTAGTGTCTAACATAGTCCAAAGGACTGCAAAAGAAGATTGAAAAATCGGTTTCTAACAATATTTACATTAAAAATTGCCTACTAACGGATCTACAACAGTAAATTGGTGCTTTGGACTTCCTAATCTGTATGATAATCTTCCCACGTGAACTGCAGGTTAAAAATAAAATTCTGTAATAAAATTATTTACAGTTTGATTGTAGCACCACGAATAAGCTCTTCTACCACTAATCTTCTTGATCTGTTTATAGTGAGAAAGCACAGATAGATATGATCTTCAAGCTCTTCTAGATGCTCCAAGAAGCATTTTTCTTCAACACGAAACTCCCTTACTACCTTCTTGAGCAACTCAATCTTACCATTTCTAACACACATGTTAGCAATGGATTTTCTGTGTTCAATTTCATCATTTAGCCTCCTCACTAGCTGGCTCATTGTGTTAAAATCATTTATCAATATGAACACCCCTTTTGCTGCAACATCAAGTTGTGCCAGGATCCTTTCTTGCGAATTACCCTTGAACAAAAACTCTGATTTCTCATTCCTAATTGCTTTAACCATCTTGCTCACAGTATTAGATCCTAGAAAACATGTAAGCAATGCTGGAGTAGCTACAATTCCTACCATGGCATGAAACGCGAGAACTACAATAGCAATTGTTAGTGCTGTGTATGCAACTACAATTGAACACCCCACTATTTTCTTGAAAAAATTTCTCATTTTAATCCTCCTTGTAATTTTCTGACACTGCAACATAAGTCTGTGAAGCAAAATGGTCCTGCAATCTTGATTATCTCGGAACTGTAGCGAGCGAAGGCTTGATAAAGGATTCTTCTTCAATGCAAATGAAGAAAGCTCTCGAATAATAGCTTTGCAATATTGATCATGATCTTCTGGAGCCCTTTTGCTTAGTGTGATTACTCTTGTGATTATACCATGATTAGCCCGTGCTTGATGGATGCTATGGAGAAGAAGCTCACACAAATGGCATGATTCTGCAGTTACTTTGAAGTAATCAACGAGGAGAGGGTGAAGATGATAGCCTTTGATCATGTCATCTAATTTCTGAGGTCGAGGTTCTAGTAGATTTTCGGAGAGATGAACGAATAGAGGAATTGTAGAAGCTGACGACGAACATGAAGAAGAAGGAGATGCTGATGTGTTGTCTTTGCTTTTTATTTCCATGTGGCCCTGAATTTTACTGCAGATTTCAGCATAAGATTGTGTTCTAAAAGCTTCCTTGTACTCCTCATTTACATTTAGCTTACGAGCCAAGTTACTTTCACTTTGTTTTCTGCACATACCTGATAGAATCAGACATTACATGCAAATAAGGAAATAAAGCTTCAACAATAGTAGTATAATTAATCATCACAAAGCAATCAGTCCCTTGCCAAACAAGATATATTAATCAAGATACATCTTATGTGAGATGCATAATGCTAGAGGTTTCGATATTATTGTCAAATTGGGTACAAAAAGTTTAAGTTGCATAAATTGATTAGTTGCCTATATATGTGACCTCTATACCAATACCGCAAATAAAAAATACTTTGCATTTGAGAATTGTTTTTAAGATCCAATGATGGGAGAATTTAGAAAGTCTACACTATTACATTAGTGAAGATGATAAAATGAAAGTTTAGAACAATAAGAAAAATACCTGAAAATTTAGAAGAATGCTTCGTCAAATTGAACCAAACCCCCATGCTTATGATACTTAAGAATATGAAAGAATAAGCTGAGCTGCAACGGGTTTATATAAACATTTGCACGTATGCAAGCAAGCAATTTACAGATGGCAGCATTCATCGCCTCAAATTGGATTAAATATATGGATTTATGTCTTTAGGTACACGGTAACGTATAGAGTCGCGTAAATTGTTGGTTTCACATGTAAATAATTAAAGCGTCCCGGCAAGTATCAAGTAACTATCACCTCACAAATCTTTCAAAAAAAAACTATCACCTCACACTCAATATACAAATTTTACTTCTATGCTCTATCCATTAATTCTACCCGCATTTACCAAGTGTAAATTTAAGGGGCTGCTTTCCGCAAATTAACCAATTCCATTCGGATTTATTCAATCGAAGGTACAGTTTTTCAGTTTAAATTTTACTTGCAAATGAATGTATTTAAAATACGCATTTTTACAAAGAGATTGATGGGCCTGAAGTCACCCTCAGGTTGGAGGTTCCAACCTGAGGTTAAAATAAAATATATACAAAAGCAGGGTTATTATTGTAAATAACGGATGTAGTGTTATATTATTACAAAATTGCCATCTATCATTTATACTGAAAATCATCTGACCTCAGGTAAGATCTCGAAATCAACCTCACAGGCCATTATTCTCTTTTTACAAATTATACTCTGAAAATATTTAGGCACATGTAATTTTAAATTTTAAGAGCAATTTATGCACACAAATATTCCCTTCCTTACATGAAAAGAGATAATAAAGATGGATGTATTAGAGCATTCACATCCCATCCCCTATCCTCAAATATTTAGGGAAATATTTAGCTTTTATGCAAAAAATGGCTTCCATCCCATTCCCCATTTTAGGGATTAATTTTGGGGACAAGTTTTGAATCCCCATATTTGGGGATTACTATTTTGAACCCCAAATCATCTCTCTCCTCTTTTAAATATATTTAATTGTAGTGGGTGAGTTTTGATTGTTAAAATTTTAGTGAAAGAGAGAGAAAGAAGTAATATAAAAAGGAATGTAGGGATATGGGGATGGAAAATGAGGAATGGGATGTAGAACATTTTTGATAATTTTGGGGATTTACTATTTTTATTTGAGCATTTACTATTTTTAGTAAGGTTTTGGGGATGAGGATGGGGAATGGGATGTGAATGCTCTTAAAGAAAGACTAGATTGAGCAATGGTTAATGAAGCCTGGTTAGACCTATTTCCAAATAACTCTTTTAACACATTTAGATTTCTTTAATTCCGATCATAGAGCTCTCTAATTATTTCTTCAAGATCCTTTAAGACCAGATGTGCCAATTAATAGAAAACGATCGAGATTTAGGTTTGAGAATATGTGGGTTAGGGAACCTGATTGTAAGAAGATTATAACTTCAAATTGGAAGTCGACAGATCAATCTGCGCTCATGACAACAATCAACAATATTCAACAATGCTCCACTAATCTTTCATTATGGAATCAAGCTAAGTTTGGATCTATGGCTAGAGATATAAAAGAAACACACAAGCAAATTATACAGCTTCAGAATATTCAAGAGCAGGCAGGAGTGGCCGAGAAACTGAAACAGATGGAACAAAAGTTAAATGATCTATTACGTCATGAAGAGGTTTTTTTGGAAGCAACGATCCAAAATTCAATGGCTTAAAGAAGGAGACCAAAATACAAATTTTTTTCATGCAAGGGCCAAGACAAGGCACAGGGCCAATACTATTAAAGGTACATAATGTTTTGTCACTCTAATATTATAGACTATTATTAAAAAAGGTACACAAGTTGATAAGTTATCTATAATTTTGTTAGCAGGTTTAAGACTTAAAACGTACAAAAATATCAAAAATGCAAAGGCTATAATAACTTAATGGCATAGTTAGATTGTAGATTCCTTTCTAGAGTACTTGAATAGAAGAATTTTGTTAAAATATAATTAGGAAAGTAAGGGAACCAAAAGATATCGAAATGTCAAATAAGTGAAATGGGTTGAGATAGAAACACTAGCTAATTAGTAAAAAACTGTTTTAATAATTGAGGTTGGTAGACTGGTGATAGCTTTTGATATTAAAAGTCTAACAAATGTTAAGTTTTATAGATGATGGAACCGAGGTCTGATTCAAAACATTTTAAAGGTTAAATCACTGAAATACTAAGTTAGTTTAGATGCTAATTAGAAAAACCTTTTCCTGAGCAGAAAAATACATGTAAAGATTAAGAAATAACGAAAGAGGTTGTAATGTAGATATAATGATTGTTAATACTTTGTCTGCAAAGGTTGATCTTGAAAGTTAAGGATGGTTTTGTTAATGTTGTATTGTAACAGGGCTGTTGAATGAGCAGGATGAGTGGTGTCATAATGAGATGGAGATTAGCGGAATAGTACAAAGATTTTATAGAGATCTATTTCAAACGAAATCCCCTTCAGATGAGAGGATAGATGAATTATTATCAGCCGTACAACCCTTAGTGATGGCAGAGATGAACAATTCGCTGGCAAAGGCTTTCTCTTTTCAGGAAATAAGAAAATCTATATTTTCTATATCGACAGATAAAAGTAATCATGGATGTTTTAAATGAGAAGGAAGATCTGGTCAAAATTAATTCCACACTTGTTACACTTATCCCTAAGGTGAAAGAACCTAGGTCTATGAGTGATTTTCGTCCAATAAGTTTGTGTAATGTGTTGTATAAAGCAATATCGAAGGTGCTGATCAATAGACTAAAGCCTATTCTGTCGTTAATTATAAATGACACTCAGAGTGCTTTTGTACCAGGCTGACTTATAACTGATAATGCTTTAATAGCGTATGAATGTCTACACCACTTGAGATCAAGGAAAGAAGGGAAAAGATGCTACGCTACAATGAAATTAGACATGAATAAAGCATATGATAGAGTTGAGTGGATTTTCATAGAAAAGATGCTTCTAAAGTTGGGATTTGCAAACCAGTGGGTGACAAAGATCATGAGATGTGTTATTTCAGTGCGATATTCTTTCCAAATAAATGGCAAGACATATGGTGAAGTTACCCCATCAAGAGGATTGCGGCAAGGAGACCTTCTTTCGCCATATTTATTCCTTATATGTGCCGAAGGTTTTTCAGCACTATTAAGGCAAGCGGAGAGTAGGAGAAACATTTTGGGCTTAAAAATTACCAGGAATGCACCATCAATAACTCATTTATTTTTTGCAGACGATAGTATGATTATCTTTCAAGCATCACAAAGATCTTTACAATCTATTCAAAGCATTTTTGCTTTATATTCAGAGTGCTCAGGACAGGTATAACAAATGTTTCTTATCATTTTGAACAACAATATTTTAAAATTGAGTTCTGTATAATGTCTGTCAATCCTCTTAAACAGATAATTAGTTTAAGCAAGTTCCTTTTAATTAGAATAAAAATTAGGTAGTTAAATTTAATTACAAAAATTTTAGCATTGGAGGGTGAGTCTCAGATGTCTTTGATTACCCTTATATGTTTCTGGGTATAATTTTTGCTCTTGATAGTCATAGTACTATATTTTAGGTAATTAATTTTCTTAATTTTCAAGTTTCAGGGGAGTTTATTATAGTTTGGCCTGGTATGTTACAAATTTTAATACAAATCTGATTTTTAAACGAATGGTTAAAAATGGTTTAAGGTTGGTTCTTAGATTTTTACTTTTAAACAATGATGCTTTGTAGTTTGGTGTAGATGAGTACTAGTTTTTTCTTAAGATATTGTAATAATCGTTTGGTTTTGAGTTTTGCACTATCTTGAATCTCGAATGTTTTAACAAATTCAGAAGATGCACTGATTAGAAGGAATGTTTTATGCAGATGATCAACTACAATAAATCGTTACTACTATTCTCTCCAAATACACCGGAAGAGGTACGCTTGGTTTTCGTTGAGTCACTTAATATGCAAAGAACTGAGGATATTGAAACTTATCTAGGTTTGCCAATGCTGGGGGGGGGGGAAAATAGAACAGGAATGTTTAGATCAATAAAGGAGAGGATATGGACGAGGTTAAATTCCTGGAGGGAAACTCTTTTCTCTCAAGCTGGAAAGGAAATACTACTAAAAGCTGTCATTCAAGCAATGCCTACCTATTTTATGTCTTGCTTTAAAATTCCTGACGGGCAATGTTTGGAGATTGAGATATTAATGGCGCGATATTGGTGGGGTTCTTTTCAATCAAAACGAAAGATTCATTGGAAAGAATGGAAGAGCATTTGCATACCAAAAAATGAAGGGGGCTAGGTTTTCGAAATTTTGTGCAATATAATCAAGCATTACTTGCTAAACAAGCTTGGAGGCTATTAATTGAACCCAATTCACTGATTGCTCAAGTTTTAAAAGTTAGATATTTTCCAAATACTAATTTGCTGGAGGCGAGAGAAGGAAATCGTCCTTCTTTGAGCTGGAGAAGTATTTGCTGGGGAAAACTTTACTTTTAAAGGGTTTAAGGAGACGTATAGGAGATGGGAAAGATACTAAGGCGTGTTCAGTGATCCTTGGATACCGAGGCCACCTTCTTTCAAACCGATTACACTAGGGTCTGATGATAGAAAAGTTGCTGATTACATACAAGAACGAGGTAGATGGAATGGTGACTTAATTAAACAGTACTTTCTCACCCCTGATACTGAACTTATTCAAACAATCCCGCTAAGCCTGTTTAATCACCCTGATGCTTGGCTTTGGCACTACACGAAAAATGGAAGTTATTCAGTAAGAAGTGGATATAAGCTAGCTGCTGACATGGATACATCTAGTCCATCAACTTCATCAGACGTACTTTTCGTGTGGTGGAAAGCGTATTGGGCATTAAAAATCCCACATAAAATCTTACTTTTTGGGTGGAGAGGGTTTCATGAAATTTTACCTACGGGTATGGGGCTATTCTTAAGGAAGATTTTAATGAATAATAATTGCCCTTTATGTGGATTTGGTAAAGATTCAAATGCACATGCGGTATTTTGGTGTCCATTTGCACAAGTGTGGGCACTTCTTGATTTTCCTTTTCTGATGGGGCAAAAAGAAGACATATCCTTTAAAGGAGTATTGTTCTATGCAACTGAGCTATTAGAGAAAGATTCTTTTGCTAGGTTGCTAATTGGGACCTGGAGTTTATGGTATGAAAGAAATAGAAGAACGCATGGTCAGCAACCTAGAACTCTATATCAATTAAAAGGATGGATATATTCATATATAGAGGAATTAAAGATGGCGCAAAGCTCTGAAGGTACGTGAGACTGTTACGGGAGGGAATCGTTCACAGGAGAATATTTCAGAAGTAGAGCAAAATAATTTCTCACTGTTAGTGGATGTAGCAGTTTCTACACCCACCAGAATGGTTGGATTAGGAGCTGTAATATTCACTCCAAATAGGAAGATCCAGGCCACACTTTCAAAACCTCTAGAAGGATTGTTATCTGTCTTTCATGCTGAAGCTTTAGCACTCGTTGTGGGACTGCGTTGGGCACAAACTATCGGAATACCAATTCAGAAAATTTCATCTGATTCATTAAGTTTGGTGTCAGCTTTAAATAATTCAGATTCGTATCATAATGAGTTGGGGATCCTATTCAGTGATATCAAAGCTTTATTGACGAACTTTGGCGAGGCTTATATTTCTCACATTAATCGTTAATACAATGTAGTGGCTCATAATCTGGCAAAGCAGGCCCTTCAACTGAACCAAGAAAAATCATGGATGGATGGAACTGAGCTATTTTCATTCTGATCGATGTATGCATTTATTAGATACATTTATGAGGGTGTTCTGTATATGAAAACTTCCTGGTGTACAGGTTCAAGTAATGGCTTCCATTAAGAAGCTAATGGACCCTCATGGAATTCTTAATCCATATAAAGTTCTCCCGCCTTCTCTCACTTCTTAAAGCAGGTGAACAACTTAATTCAAGATCTTACCTTCTGTAAGGGATCTTATTGTTCCTTCCTTCCCTAGCAAGTCGTTTTAGATGTAGGCACAATCATTGGATTAATTTATTGCTGAAGTGGGTAGTATAGGATGTCTTTCGTAGATTTGGAAATTACAAATTACATAAAAATTAGAATGAGAAGTAGTTTTTTGAAACAATAGACTTCTAGAGACCACTTTGTATTCACAATGTAGAACACCCTTTGACTGACCAAGAGAGGCAGAGCATGACAGTTGATTTGGTTTGGATGAGACCAAAGACCACGTTTGTAATTTCTATGTAAATAACATCTCTAAATCCAGAACAAGGGAGAAAACATTAAAATACAATGCAAAGGAAAAACTAAAATACAAATCACGTTACCAGTTTACATGATAACATATTCATTTGGGCTCAGTGTTACTTTCTCTTTCATAAGTTTGTTATAATAATACAGTATGCTGCTTCTGTTCGTTTATTCATCTGTTTGTACTTTGTAGTTAGTTTTGGCTTCTTCTGTTTGGTATTTGGCATGTGAATTGTGATTCTATGATTTGCAGGTGATTTCTCTTTAGGCTCTCTGTCAATCTCAAACCGGGTTGCTAACACTATAGAAGACCAGAGAAACTAAACTCCGCCGTTGCTATGTTCCTGGAAGATGACAGAGAGCCAAGTCTAGTGCCATGGTTGTTTCTTCTCCACTTGCTATAAAATTAAAGTTCATGATTTCTGTATATATGTCATTGTCTCCTTTAGTAGTGCAAAGAATATGTACGAAAGTACTAACAAATTAAGAATGTATCTAATAGCATATATATAATATACATTGGTTGCTGCACATGCACTACTATCTGTGTTCTAAATAAACAAACTGGATGGCCTATTTTCATTCTGATCGATGTATGCATTTATTAGCTATTATATCAAAAAACTTCGCTAACACAGCTGAAACTATTATCCTATAACTATTTGTCTATTTGCAGAATATAAGCTCAATTAATATAAGTGTTGTTTGAATATATAAGTTATTGTTAAGAATTTTAACTCTGGTTCAGTTTCAGAAAGTTTTGTTTCTGTAACTTTCTAAACAATATATGGGATCGGTCAGGTCTGGTTTGGTTGCTTTAATGCACTCTCTGATCTTTAAAGACCATTAGCAATTTAGCAGATTATCATGTTTAAAGAACAAAGCACCACTGAGCACATACATTAATCTGATTAGGTAATAACCCCCACTTTAGAATCTCAACTTTGCAAACAATACTTTATAGGTTGGAAGAAAGGGTTAAAATTTAATAAATAAGTTAATGATATAATTAGTACCTATAGTGTTGGTAATCACTTTTGCCAATTAATTTATTTGGTTTTATGGCTTGACACAAACTAATTTCTACTGGTTTAATTTTTTAGTGTCTAGCCAAAGGTATCCCTTTGGTTGGATATTATTAAAATTTATATTTAGTTAATACTAGAAAAAATTATTTTTAAGTAGAGTGTTATGGAGGAGAGAGGAATTGAGGGAGGAGGGGACCTAGTATTTTTGCAATTTTGAAACTTTGTTTAGTAAAATTGAAATTTATTAAGGAAGATGGTATTTTTGCAAAAAGAAACTTTAAATCTAGTATTTTTGGTAAATACCCTAGTTTGTAAGAAGAACATATTTTATAAAATAATACGTTTTGCAATACTCTGTTTGTTTGTATAACATGTATAATTGTCAAAATTTTTAATAAATTTTACTTGCAAAATATGTATGATTTTCAAGTTTTTCAATTAAAAAGTAATCTTTATAAAAATATTATTTGCAAAACAATAAATTTTACAATATTTTAAATGCAGAACATATATGATCTCCAAGATTGTTAATAGTGATCTGAATAGAACTTAACTCAAGATTAAGATATGGTATTCGAATTTTTACGAATGTTATGTGATTTTATTAAGGTACTTACGTAACATGATATGTTATTTTTACATGATTTTATAAATATTTTATAGTTTTATGAATATTACAATCAAAATTGGGATCACGGTTAATCTACAATTATGTTCCGTTAGGCGATTGTGGACGAGAATCTCACATCTTAGTGGATAAGAGCTCATTTGTTAACGGGTGAACGAATCTATATGGGTGAACGAACCTATATGGACGAGTCCATTTTTATCTACCTAAACCATCCATATGTATATGATGCTGCTTTTATCTTTTATCATCTTTATGTATTTGACTTGTTATACATTGCATTAGGGCTGCACATTTTCCGGTCTGGACCGGTAAATTAGACCGGACCGGATCTACCGGTTCAAGGACTGGACCGGACCGAATATAACCGGTCCGATCCCCGGTCCACAAAATCAAAAAAATTCGGTCTTCGGTCCGGTCCGGTCCAAACCCTGAAAACACCCAGTCCGGACCGGATCGGACCGGATTTTATGTATATAGTTAATTTTACACTATTTTGTCTTCTAAATTATATAGTTTAATGATTAAATATTAACACATAACATATTTTAGTGATCCAAATTGGTAAATAATAAATTTATGAAATAGTATATATAAACAATATAATATAAATTATTAAATTTCATATTTCATACTATATATAATTTATAATTATGTTTACAAATTAATGTTACTTTACAAATAATATGATATTTACTTATTTTTAAATTTAAATTAACTTACCAAGTAATTTAAATATCAACAAACAATGAAAATTAAATTATAAAAATTAATTTTTTTTATAAGATATTAACTAACCGGTCCGGTCCGGGTTTTTCCGGTCCGGTCCGGTCCGGTCCCAAGACCGATTATGACCGATCCGGTCCCCGGTCCTTGAATTCAATAAAATCCGGTCTTCGGTCCGGTTTGGATCGGTCCGGTTTTGGACCTTTGTGCAACCCTACATTGCACTATCATATATATTATTTGCTACTTTTATTATTATTAGTTTATTCTTTATAAATTTTTATATATTACAATTTACAATCACCTATCTATTTATATTATAAATACTTATATTATAAAGCCTGTTGCCTTTTTTATGGTCCTTTTACCATTCCAACCTTATACTATTTCTATATTCAGTGTATTTGCCACTTGACTTCTACTAATCTTTTTGACTTATACGTATTATCCTTAATATACGTGTTATCCTTAATTTTTTTTGATTTATACGCATAATTCCTTTGTTGTTGTGAAGCTTCTGTGAGAAGCTTTTTTCTTTTCCCCATATACATACTTACTCTTTGTTACTTTGCTTATTCAAATTCGAATCTCCCTTTCTATCTCCATTTCTTATCGCACTTACTTTCTTCTTCTCATTTGATACAATTTCTTTTAATTCCATTTCTTTGGATTCTAACTCTCTAATTTGTTCTTTAAATTATATGTTAAAGATTGTAGATTGGATACGAATTCAATTGTTTCAGGTATTTAAACCTTTTTTCTCTTTAATTTTTCATGAATTAATGGAATTATGATTATATAGATGATAACTTCTGAGTTTATGGGTTTACCAAAATTTTGTTTTTGTGTCTTCTTTGTGTTTTTGGATTGTTCTTCAATTTGATATATTCGTTTACTTTGGTTATGTGTCATTTGGTTGTGCATTTACCTTTTGTAGCCCAGGTGTTTGATCGAAATTCTGAGAGAACTTTTAATTATCTTTAGTTGATAATTTTTACATCTAAAATAGTATGAATAATATTATACCCAATTTGATTTGGATCTTGCAAAATGATTCTTCTGATTAAAGTCTTGAAAGACGACAAATGTTATGTTCGAAGATAGATTTTCATCTAAAGGAAGTTTTTACTTTTCCCCAAATACATAGACTATCCGTTTTCTCTTTATTCACCTCTCATTTGTTCTTATTTTTAATCTTTTGTGGTTTTGATTTTGTAGATCTAATATCAATTTTGCGCACTGTGCTACTTCACAATTTCAGGTGTTTAAACCCCTTAGTGTGTTTGTGTTTACATATTTGGTTTTCGAGAAATTACTTGGTGTGATTTTTCGATATGTTTTGTGAATTACGATTATCGATAGAGATGAGGTTGTGCAATCCATTTTATGCTTCAATGTATTTTACCATGTGTTTGATAAAATCCCTGAAAGAACTACAAATGTCTCACATGATATTGGCAATTTGGCATAAGTTTTTGCGGCATATTTATGAAAATTGTGTGTTTTCTGTTTTGTAGGCCAAGTGTTTGATTGAAAACATTTGATTTAATACATAGGCATTGTTTAACATTTGATTTGGATTTTCCTATCACATGTTAATATTGTAATAGATTGCTAGATTTAGCTTTCACATGTTCATATCTATAGTTTTGTTTCTTACTCCCATTCATTTTTTCATTGTAGGTTCAACTATGTAGATTGATCTGGTTGCTTAAACTTTAGATCAATATGCTACAACTGATTTCAAGGTTTGTAAATTCATTTTAGTTCATCGATTATGATTGTTGGTTTTTTTTAATACAAGAGGGAGAGAAAGATAATTATTGGGTGGAAGCTTATAATTTTATTCATTATAATACTTTTTATATAGAGTTTACATTAGATAAACTTGCATGATTATTACCACATGAATAACCTAATCAATTACAAATATTTCTACAATCAATTAACATTAAAACAAAATCGACTAATTAATATTTCAGTTACAATTTTGAATCAATATTCCAACACTCCCTCTTGATTCGAAATTGTAAAACTTATTGAGAAATTTCAAACGATGATGTACTTCCCATCATCACCCAAACATGGAGCACTTCTCTCCACAACCATGGAGCACTATTCTCCAAAACCATTTTTCTTGGTGCACTTCTCACCAAATACATTTTGTTGATGCACATCTCACCAACTTCAAATTTATTAGAGCACATCTTTTCACAAACACTATTCTTGGTGCACTTCTCACCAATTATAACTTTATTTTATTTTTACACATCTCATCAATATTAAATAACTATGATTTTGGAGCACTTTTTTCCATTGTGAAATTTTCAACAACGTACGATTCTAAAATAAAAATTCTTTCATGACCACTTGTGCCATGCTTTCTTTCTCACCATTATGACATTCATCTTGGTGCCTCTTATTATTGGACCCTCTCGACCTTTCTTCGTGTTCTTCCAACGAAGTTTTTGTTGACTCATCTCCGAAAATCCGATTTAGTGTTGGATTGTCTCTAAGAGGTTGCATCTCCCTCACAGATTCAACCCTCCACAAAAACGAGAAATCATGACTATACACATATACTCACAGATCCCTTAAGACCATTGAAGCTTTGATACCATGTTCGTTTTTTTAATACAAGAGGGAGAGAAAGATAATTATTGGGTGGAAGCTTATAATTTTATTCATTATAATATTCTTTATATAGAGTTTACATTAGACAAACTTGCATGATTAGTGCCACATGAATAGCCTAATCAATTACAAATATTTCTACAATCAATTAACATTAAAACAGAATCGACTAATTAATATTTCAGTTACAATTTTGAATCAATATTCCAAGAAAGATGAAATGTAATTGATTGTGTTGTTTTTTTGGGGATTCATTTTGATATAAATTTCATGGATTCTGTTTATGTACTCATAGAGTCATAGTTGTCACTATTACACTATTGTTTCAGTGTCATTAAGATAATTTGATCATTTCATTCAATTTATGGTGAAAAATCTTTTTTAACTTTTGATTTCTTCATGTTCTATGTCCCATACTTTCTAAGTGTTTGATGAATGTTCTTAGAGAAGTTTGCCATTTTATTGCTCTAAAATATCTTAAAGGCTTGGGTGTTGAAGGACAAAGCAAGGTATGGATTAAATCTTTCAAAATCATTATAACTAAGCTTGAATTTTAAGTGTGTTCTTAAATTATTATTAAAGATTAAGTTAGTACAAGATTAAAGGAGGGTGTTATAAGTTTTTACAAGCTTTCATTAGTGGATTTCAAGTGCAATAAGGTATGGATATGATTTATTTCTTTAATTATAGCTTTGGTATGATTTCATGAATGCTATGATGTTATTAATTGTTAGTAATGGATTATCTAGCATTAAAATTATTTGTTTTGGTGGGTTTGTGATATGTATGGGAGTGGAGTATAAGTTGAGACATATATGGGTTGGTTTGATTGTATAAGATTGGATGAATTGATTGGTTGATCGTTGGGTAAGAAAATTTTTGGAAATATTAAATTTATAACCATCGTAATGTCCGTTTGTAAATTGAATTAAGTTTGAGCAGAAATTCGGTGGGGAGACACTCTGCCCCTGCACCACCCCTGTTCCTAACTGGTAAAACTTGATTCCTAGAGTATTTTTCCGCTTGAATCAAGGCAATTGAGTTTACGAGTTACGAGAAATGAAGGTTTTAGTTGAAGTCGCGCAATGAAATCAAACTGCACCCTTTGTTCAACTTTAAGAGGATAATAAAATGGAAATTTTTATGACGGAGAGACTTTTGAGAGAGGATCAGAAAAGGTTTTGGATTAAAAGAATGATTTTTCAATTTATTAAAAATGTTAGAGCGAAAGTTGCGCAAGAGAAATTCATAAGGAATGAATTGAGGTAGACATTAAAGTACAAGGATATGTATTGACCCTTAAGGCGTTACCTTTTTTGATACCATTTTACGATAATACCCCCGATTTTATTATGTATTCACAACAAAATGCCATTTGACTACGTTGACTTATACTAACTTTTCATCCCAGCCATACATTTTGTTATGTTACCGTATGTGTGTGCGATGTTGTTGTGGCTCTCAAGGAAGTTTTTAATTTTCCCCAAATACATATGATACAGTTCATTTTCAATTTGAAATTAAAGTTACACAACATTCTACTCTATTTCTTTGTAATGGATTTGAATTTCAAATTCTCAAAATTTTCTCTATTTCTATGTTTTTTATTCTCATATACTTTCTTTTTCTCTTCGTATTTATTTCTTTTAGCATTCTCTTTATTATTATACACCTCTAATTTATTATTCTTTTAATTTTTTTGTAGGTTCACTTTTTTAGATCTAATATCAACTCTGTGCATTACACTACCTCACATTTTCAGGTTTTTTAAACCCCTTTTGCTTTTATACGTTTATGATTTAAAGATTATGTTAACTTTTATTTGTTTGTGTGTTTATATATTTGTTTTAGGATTTGGGTTTTGATTGATCTCTTCGATAATAAAATGTTCTTTGATTTTTTGAGATGGATGTTGGTATGATTTTGTTATTTTTTGAGAATTGTGATTCAATATAAAAATGATGTTGTACAATTCATTTTTATCTCAATTTAGTTCACCAATTGTTTGATAAAATGTCCGAAGAATTATTAAACTTTGAATACAAATGTTTCACAATTTTATGAACTGTAATTATTCAATTTGCGTATTTAATTATTTATAAGTAAGTGTTACAATGGTTGTCAGATGTTTTCAATTATATGAATTAAGTTCGTATTTTAAATTCTGAAAAATACATGTTAACCGAGCCTTTTCTAGCTTTTTCATTAATACTCTTTTTGGATCTATTCTTGACATGAGGTTAGCAATTTTAAGTGTTCAATCTAAATTTGATAATTCCTTTGTATCTCTTTTTGATTTAATGTTCGATTGTTTCTTTCATTTTGGCAGGGAGGAATTTGACTTGACCATTGCCTCTTGCATGTGGAAGAAAAAATGAAGACATTTCAAGCTGCATTGCCAAGATGAGTGTTTTTGACATTTCTCAACTTTGTCAATACTTGATCTAAATATATTACTTATGTATATAATTTTCAGTATTATAGAGACATTTAATGGAAAAGCAACTTTCCGTTTTTCAGAAGCTCATAAACAAGTTATAACTGCTATACAATTTTGACGTCATGCAGATTGACAATGAATGTTGTCCGATATAATGGAAAAATTGGTATTCCAGAAAAATCTTAGATAAAATGGTTCTCGATTATGGTTGTTGGCCTTAATACTGGTATTTTATGGATTGTCTACAAACAAGGAGATGTCCCTGATCCAACTGTAAGTTTTTTCATTCATTGATGCACCTTAACTTTGTTGTCAAGGACTGCATACACAAATGATGTGACAACTACTTCTAATTACATGTCTTTAAAATTAGAATCATTTTTTTAGTTGTGATCGCAAAGACACTTGCAATGATTTTCACAAAAGGTTTCTTTCAAAATGTGGATTGAGATCTAAGCTAGTTGGTAAGCTACAAGGATATAGCATACATATTTTCTTATATCCTACACATGGGATTAGATATTAGTAACTATTGATCAAGACCGCTCAGCTAATCAAGAATTAAGCTAATCAAGAATTGGTGGTGAGATCCCTTGTAGAGCAGTTGAAGATTATCTCCAATTTGAATGATTTCTCATTCTTGAGTTTTGACATCTAAAAGTTTTTTGTTGAGGAGAGTATGTGTCTTTATATAATTTATAATTGAATACTACAACATCTACTAATAAAATATTGTATACAAAAGTCATTCGATTTCTGGTCATTCCATCCTTTAAGTGATCAATGTTTACGTAAAGAATTAGTGTATAATTTATTAAATGAAAATATTGATTGTGATCGTTTAAAAATAAGATTCAAGATTTTCCCTCGCGAGATTATATTATTGAAATTGGTCAATTTTTGCATTGGCCCAAGTTTGGAACAGAACAAATTATTAACTTAAAAAGATTATTAATTTTGTATGAACAAAAACTTCATTCAGCAATAGGAGAGAAAAAAATTAACCAATACATTCAAAAAAATAGGTATTTTCTTTTTAATATCTAATACAAAAAATATTTATAATTATTTATTTGAAAAATATTTTTTTTTCTCCCATGCGTAGCTGGCAAACATTCTAGTATATATTTGATAATTAATATGTACATCTTCTTGCATAAATTATTATATGCTATAATTTTAAGTTTAATTATTGGCTTGATCATTAAGTTTTTATAAAAGTTATATACGAAAATCAATTGAAGATTAAATGTATGCTACATTATGTAGTTTAATACAATTATGATGTAATTTAATAATAAGAAATATGTGTCAATATGCGTTAAACTATTCAAATCATGTGCATTACTATTCGAAAAAATCATGATAATTTTCTATCTAAATATTTAAACTTATTTGAGAAAAATCTATTTAAACAATTACATTATATTATATTTAAAATTTGTTAATTCCATTTTTCAAATAAAATAAGAATTAGCTAAACAAACAATATCATTCGTTCAGCATTCAGATTATTCGCTCGTTCAGAATTTCAGTCATTCAGAAAATACTATTCAAATTTAACAAATGACTCCTAATTGATTAGACGTATTAATTAATTAAACAACAATTAATCGAAATGTGACGCCCCCAAATCCACCCTGTCCGGGGACCCGGGTCGTCACATCAGGTCTAAGCATCATGCAGCACACGTTAGCTCAATAATAATAAAATATTTATTATAACGGAGCATAACAGTCCCACTCCGCAGATCCAAGATCGGTCTCACACATTATTACAATATGATTTATTACATCTCTGAATAATATCTTACACAAGTCTATAAAGTAGAAAAGATAATAGGTTCCAGCTGGTTGTTCTAGTCCTTGTCAACATAGACTGGAGCTTTTCCCTTTCCTTTGGATCCCTGGCTGGACGTCTCACATCTTTCGTTCTTGACAGCTGAACAAATGTTGCAAAGCAAGAATGAGAAACTATGGTGCTCAGCAAGTACTCTCCTTGCTCGGTATATAAATATATTAAGATTTACCAAAAGAAGTACTCGAAATTTAAATGAAAATCAAATATCAGAAATCTGACATTTTGACTGATGACTCATCTCGAAAATAGATACTCAAAAGACTCATTTGGTGAAACTCTGATGACTCATGATAATTGAATAACTGGTCTTCCATCCTCTCGGTATCTCAACGGGGCGATCAACTATCCGACCGGGAATACCGTCCTCCAATGACACCGCACTTCGCCCGATCACGGCTACAATACGATATCAACGAATATAATATATAGGTATGAATGCTAGCATCATAGTGGGTTATTATACCAACCCTTGCATCATAGTGCCTTAAATATTCTCGTGTCCTTAAAATGGTTCACGAGTCTCTCTTTCTCTATAATGGGCCTCTTTCCCAAAATTAACCAGTAGAATACATAATTCCCAAACATTTAATGAACTGATATTTTGAGATAAACTTCACAAGAAAATTTTTGATTGATTTGGCGGGCTGCCAGTTTTACTCATTGTACCACCAATCCGAACAATGGACTGATGTAAACTCTCAATAAACATATTTTAATTGATTGACACGAACAAAGTGCCAACCATTGACAAGAAAGGCAACTATCTCGAAATAATGAGAATAGTCTTAAAATGAAATATAATGAGTCGTACTGAACAAATAGTACCACTCGAATAATTATAATACTCCAAATTGATGAACGTTAAACAATATTTTTTTCACTTGATCAATGAGTAAAACTCTAACAATTTTAAATAGTATAACTCCTATTGGTTGATTCGAACGATGAACCAACTAAAAGATAATCAAATTTTTTTTTCGAATTTGTACAATAAATCCGATTGAGAAGAATGAATTTAACTATCTCGAACAAATGAGAATAGTTCCACTGAATCAAAATAAATAGTCGTCTCGAATTAATGAGACCGACCCGATAGGAACGGAATTGCTTCTACGCTTATAGGGAATGTATTTCGCAAGTAAACTAATTCTATCAGTTACGTAATATTTAACGAGAAATTAATGCTCAAAAAAAATTATTGCATCATAAGGAGCAACAAATAAATCTCATAATTGATAGCTCGAAAATAAATAAGAAATGAAATAATACGAACAGAAATACAAGTTTCCGAGAGTTAGGGTAGGAATGAACTTGCCTCTGTCTCGATGCTAAAAGTACCGAATAAATAATAGAGTGCTAACCGCGAGCAAATGTCTCAATTCTCGAAAAAGGAAACTCTATAATAATTATCAAAATAATTTTAGTACTCGGGTAGAAATTAATCACGAAATGTCAAAATAATCCGATAATCATGCTCTTGATAATCAAGCAATTCTCGAAAATATAATTTGGAAATATTCTCGTAACTTTAAAATTTCACTAACACGTTATTAGCTGTTTAATAAATTAAATGGAGGCTCTATTCGCTTTTCCTATTAAGTTTTATAAGTCGGGCTTTAAGGTATCATATGATTCTAAACAATATTATACTTGGAAGATCTCGCTCTAATTATTTGTAAGGAAAATTCTTAGCTAAAGGTCTCTATTTAATTCAAATAAACAACACTATTTGATTTATTTAAGGCACATCTCGAATAATTTAATTAAAGAGAGTTTGCACAAAATCACCAATAATTATCTATATCTCTCATTTCATAACCAAATTCTCTTCACTTTTATATTACCGAAAATCATTTAATTCAATTAAATTCATTTTAAAAGGGACACTAATATTACTCATTATTATTCTCAAATAATAATCCAAGAATTAAAATTTTCTTTTTCATCCGAATTAAAACTCCTTAATTATTATTTCGTCTTTCAAAATGAGGTTCTATCAAGAAGCTTCTTATTCTATTAATCTCACACATTCAAATTTTCTTATCAATTTATTATTCAACTAAATAAATAATTTGGCTCTCTTCTCATTTTTAAAAAAAATATAATTTGGTTAGTCCCAATAATTCTAATTTAATTAGCTCTACTTAATCCACTTCTTTCCAAATTCTAGTATACCAAAATCATCTTTTATTCTAATTAATCAATTCTCAACAAATAATTTCCATTCTAATGACTAAGCATTTTAACCCATTTCTTTTCTTTATTTTATGAAAATTGCTTTCTATAATCTCTATTTTATTTTTAATCATTTGTTAATACCCAATAATTAACTCTTAATTATACACACAAATTATGCAAGCATACATCTCCCACCACCACCACAGGGGCGGTCGCCGGCCGGACGCCGTGGTGGTGCCGACGACTTCACCTCTACCACTCCCTGTCTCTCTCTCCGTACTCTTCCTCTCTCTCTCTCTCTCCAATCTCTCGCAATTTCTTGACTCCAATCTCTCGTCTTCTATCTCCCTCCTCCGCACCTCTCTCACAATCTCCATCTCTCTCCCTCTTCGCCTCTCCCCTCTTTTCTCGCATCTCTCATCCCTCTCTCGATCTCTTCTCACTCTCTCCCTCCTTCCATTCTCTCCCTCCGCCCTCATCTCTCCCTCTCTCCGCCTCATCTCTCTATCTCTCTCCGCCTCATATCTCTATCTCTCTTCGCCCCTCTCTCGATCTCCCCCAGTTCTCCCTCATCGAACCCCGTCCTCTGCCTTCACACAACATCGACGAACACACACACACCACCGCCGACCGCCGTTATCGCCGCGGTGGTGTTCCTCTCCCCCGGCATGCAACCACAAACCCCCACATTCAAATCAAGCCCCTATCATAATATATCCCAATTTCACTTTATAAGATCAAATAAATGATATATCCTACTCAAACAATAATTAAATTAAAGCCCTAATTTAACAACTACAAGATCAAAAATTCACACAAAGATTTTAACATTTACATTAAGAAAACATATGTAAATAATTGTAAAAGCCTTTTTAAAAGGGTAATAACTCATACCCTCTTGAAAATCAACTTTGAAAATATTTGATCAAAACCCAATTCTTTGAAACCACCTTTATATATATGTCAAAATGTAGAGGCTTTAATTCTCTCTTCGAATCTATCAATGCATGTAAGATCGGGGTGATATTTGGAGGTGTATAGGCTTAGCAAGGTAGAGGATTAATGGTGATAGTGTGTGTGTTTAGCCGAGAGAAAATAAGAGATGATGATCTCTCCACTTGGTCTTTACCATATATACTAATTTTTGCTAATTGGGTTTCTAATGGGCTACTAAGTGGTTGGGCTCTAACTAGGCAACTCACTTAACAATAATTCAATAGACCATTGCTATTTACTAATGATTTATTAGGATGAAATTTAATAATAGTAATAATAATAATAATAATAGTAGTAATAATAATAATAAGCGTAGTAGCAATAATTATGCACTAAAATAATTAAGTATTCGTACTCGTTATTAAAATTTATAAAATTTACCAAATGATTCTAAGAGAGCTCGTCGATAATGAGAACATTAATAAATTTACGGTTATTACA
Source organism: Kitagawia praeruptora (assembly GCA_037693485.1). Lineage (NCBI taxonomy): Eukaryota > Viridiplantae > Streptophyta > Magnoliopsida > Apiales > Apiaceae > Kitagawia > Kitagawia praeruptora. The sequence continues at coordinate 60,346,931 of CM075344.1, forward strand.
CGAAATGACTAATTGAATGTATTTTAAATTTTTTTTTTTGTAAAATTTAATATGAGTAAAAATATAAATACCTCGTTTGGTTTTGAAATACAATGAATTAATACCACCATTTCATATAAAAGTTACATTTTTTATGAATTTTTTTCAATTTTTATCAATTTACCTTTGATTTGGCCGTTTTTTAGATTTTAACCGATAAATCTCGTCAAATCTTCATCAACTAATCCCATCTAAACTAACCTAAATCGTCTAAATTTGATCAATTTCTGAATTTGTAAAAATCGTTTAATGTCCAACCTTTATAAAAATTATAAATTTATGCACCAACTAGTGTTTAGGCTTCGATATTATTAATCGATTGTTTATACCGAATTTTAAAACACTGGTAAAAACTCACAAGTCATGAAATCTAAATTGATGATTCGAGTATGGAAAACTGAGACTTGGAAAAAATGCAGAAATGCATACATTTTTTTAAATCAGAGATGAAACTAGAGAGAACAAGAATGAAACATAGTTCTAACTGAGGTTTTTAAAAAATTAAGACCAAATATACAACATAAACAAAATAATTTTGTTAAGATTATTTTTTAAAAATTAAAGATGTTAAACTTAAATTTCATTCCCTCATTATGCCATAAGTGTTGTTATGCAACTCTTTTTTACTGTTGTCGTATGCCAAAAAAATGTTGCATTATGCTTGTTTTTCACAAATGCAAAAGAAGAGGGGCGTTGCATCCGCGGCCGTTGCATTTGACACATATGCAACGCTTTTTGGCATTTATAGAAACAACAGTAAAGCATTGCATAATACATGTATTCCAATACTATAGCAAGTAAATGCAACACCAAAAAGCGTTGCAATTCACATTAGTTGTAGTCCCAAATCCAGGTCACGAAAGTGGGGTCCACTAACATGCCATGTCAGCAGTAGATTCTACTAGCATGCCATGTCAACAGTGGGGCCCACGTGCCACGTCAACAGTGGGACCTAGCGTGCCATGTCAATAGTACGGCCCACGTGTCATGTCAGCTATTGGGCCCACAACTATGTAATGCAACACTTCGATTAGCTTTTTAAAACACTAGTATCTTATCAAAAGCAACACTACCACGTTCTTGAAATACAACACTAAATTTCTTATGCAACACTACCATGTTCTATAAATGCAACACTAAAAATATCAAATGCAACGCTGTAATTAAAATTTATGCAATATATAATTTCATAGATAAAGAAACCCATCCAAAATATTCAACATACATTCAAACCATCCTACCAGCCATCCAAATAATTTACATCTCATCCACACCATACATCAAGTAATCCAACATCATACTAAAACCTAATAAAACCATTATTAATACATCCAAAAGTAATCCAAAAATCATACTAAACCAACATGTACATACGATTAAGTCTATATTTTAAAAGTACGAAATGACCATAAAATCTCTAACATAGATGCCGCCTTGAATCGTAGAAGTACCATTGTCATCATAATCACTTGGCCCCACCCACCTACCACATCAGCACTGGTGGGCCCCCACCTACCACGTCAACACTAGTGGGCCCCACCCACTAGTTACATATATATATATATATATATATATATATATATATATGTTTATCATAGATACATTATTTTGTAAATAGGTACGGTTATAATAAAAAAAATTGCAATTGTTCCAGGATAACAATAATTTTACTATTTTATTAAAGATTACATAGAGTTCCGAAAGAAATAAGAATAAAGAGACGGAAAGAATTATAATTGCTCTAGGATTATAAAATATAGAGTTCTAGAAGAAATAAGAATAATGGGGTGAAACCAAATTTGGTATCGTAGTACCATTTAAAAGAGGGTTTTGCTTATTAATAAATGTTATAGAAGGCTAATGATGAATGAATTGACCTTAAAGTACAAATAGGATGATTCTCCTTGATCTAGAACTATAGTTAAATTTACTTCAGATTTTCTAAATATAATAAGGCTAGTCATAAATAAATTAACATTAACAGGGCATATACTGAATTCAGTTTATGCAATCGTGATTGGTTATGTAAATATTCTATTATTTTTTGTAAAATCGATTTGCACGCAAGACGCTGAAAGTCGCCTTACTTATCTGATGAGTACCAACCAAAATTAAATAGTATATGCAGATGGGCACCAGCACCACCGAGCACGATGAAAAGCTAATATGTTGTAAATATTTGAGTTTTCATGAATGTTCATCTAAATAAAATTAGGGTAATTATGAATAAATTGACCTTACGACATATTAAAGATCATGCAGATTGGCACAAATTTGCTGGCTAGAAAGCGATTATGTTGGGGAAAAAAAAGTTGTCACGAGATATAGAATCTTTACCTTTTCACAAATTTGATTAGTATCGCTTTTGTGTACTTCGTTGATAGATGGTGATCACTTCATCTATAACAATGGTTTGTATATTTGTTGGTGTAAGTATATTTGTAAGTAGATTGTACCCGCTGGTGGAATTTTACCATGTTAGTGTTTTACCTCGTGTTAATTAAAATAATTGCAAAAAGAGAATTATAATAGGTTATTTTTTTTAATTAAAAAATAACATAGAATTCTAGAAGAAATATAGGAGTTTAGGGGAGAAACTAAAATAGGATGCGAGCCAAATTTGGTACAAAGTAGTACATTAAAAAGAGATTTCGCTTATTAATAAAGGTTATAGATGTGCCTCACATTTTGATTTTTAAAGTTAATATCAATAAGAGTAGTGTTAGAGTCACAAAATTAGGCACAAAAAATTGTTCCCAAATGACTTGGTAAGAGCATCTCCAACACTTTAAAACCTTTAGCTAAAATTGAATAAATCATATCATAAATAAAAATAAAAGAGAATATGTAAAAAAATTCCCCACTCCAACCACACATTCCCCTTTCCTCTTGTCTAAAATTTTAGTCAACCTCCTGATATTAACTATATTTATCGAACCTCTACATACATGTAGTGAAATTACACATTATATATTGCCATATTAAAAGAATATTATTATATTTATAACAACTTCAAATAATATTGATATACTATTTTCAAAATATAACCAATCATTATATCCAATCCCATCGGAGCACAATACCTTAAAGGTTCAGCAAATTTTACATATTCAGTAGTTTATATCATTTTAGCCAACACCATTGGAGATGCTCTGATATGGTAATATGAATTTATTGATTGGTATTGTTGTTGTGAATACAGGGGGCTCATTTACTATTACAACAAATCAGAATCTACCACATGTACTTGGGAAAAAATTTGGGAACCAATTTGGTACCCCTAACATTACTCTATCTATTACTATATATTAAACTTCAACACAAGGGCAAAATTTGTCATTTTAATGGGTGTGAAGTTACAGTTTTACCCCTATTTTTTAAAAAATTACTAACCTTCTACTCGCAAACTCATACCTAAACTAAATATGCTACAACTAATTTTGAGTTTTGTTTTAAAATCCTATAACAAAAACCACCTATCTTCTATTTTTGTCTCATCCTTTTTTTGAGTAAATGAAATGTTGGTTCATATTAGTTTTAAAATATTAGATAGATAAATTATAAAAAATATTTTAATCGATTGAGCATATTTTAAATTCTCTTTTGCCATTTTTAAATAATTGATATAGAAAAATAATAATTAGTTTATACGTAATGTAACCGGTACAAAAAGAAAAAAGATTTATTTACATGCGTTCACACACATTAAAATGACAATTTTTGCAAAACAATCAAGTCAGAAATAGACCAATCATATTTTTAAATCGTTGAAAAGTCTAAATAATTGGTTGACCAAAACCCTCCAATATGACTCACATATTTTAAATTTATATACCTAAAAATGTGATGCAGTTATTAATTATGTATGATTTGATGACTAAAATTTACATATTTCTTAAAATAAAATCTTATTTTTTATTTAAATAATTTAACATCTACCTATCATCCTCTTTTATTTTTTATTTTTGAGTAAATGAAATGTTGGTTTATATTATTTCTTGAATAATAGATAGTATAATAATATAAAAATATTCTAATCGATTGAGCATACTCCACTGTTGTGGAACGAAAAGTAGGGTCAGGGCGTATTTACTATGTATTGAATGCTAGGGTTTAAAGTAGCTTTGAGCTTTAATGGCTGATCAAGTGTTTCGTGACTTAACTCGGGTCCTCACAAGATGCCTACGTATCTTGCAAATATCAAGAATCAAGCCAATAAAAACGTAGTTCTGTTTGTGTGGAATCAGATCCTTATATAGGTGATGAGAACCCTAGAATTAGGGTAGAATTGGGTGTCTTAGTGGACAAGGCACAACTTAGGCCCAATTCTAGATCCTTTCGGGTGGAAGGCAGATAAGCATTATAGCTGTATTCCTCGGAGGCCACTCCAAAGATGATTTGGTTCCCTTTTGGACTCAATAACATAGTCTTTTATTTGGCTGGTTTAATAGCTACGAAATTATTATTATATTTAGGGTTTTGGGCCTCGTAATTGGGCTTTAACATTGGGCCGTTCTGGGCTAAATTAATGTATCATTAATTGTATTCTTAGGGTTTATTTTCAACCCACATCATTTGCCCCCCAACTTCTAAGAAAACTATCAAGATTTTCATGGAAGTTAAGGTTTTGGTACACTAGTGTTTCACAGATATCGCCTTAAATGTAAAGTGTGGAGCGACCTACACATTTACGGCGATTTGTCTTATTCGAGGCTAGTCAATTATATTTACAAGGAAATTACGAGTAATATCCTTGCATTTTTCTTATACTCACGGGTATTTTTCCATTATTTATTTGTCGATATACCAATCATCCCACAATTGGGCATAATTTTCAAAGAAAGCCATTTTTCTAAGAAAATCAGCAAAATTTAACAAAATTCATCAAAAATTTCGACCAGTCGAATTTTCGACCAGGATCCTGGTCGACTAAACTCAGTTTTGACATTCTGGTCGATGACTCTTCGACCAGGATTCCTGATCGAATTTTCGATCAGGATCCTGGTCGACTTATCCACAATTCTGCAGTCTGGTCGACATTGTTTCGATGAGGATTCCTGGTCGACTTTTCGATCAGGATCCTGATCGAATAAACTCCATTTGGGCACTCTGGTCGATGGCATTTTGACCAAGATTCCTGGTCGACATTTCGAGCTGGAACCTGGTCGAATATTGGCCATTTTAACACTCTGCTCGAAGACATTTCGATATGGATTCCTGGTCGACATTTCGATATGGATTCCTGATCGACATTTCGACCAGAATCCTAGTCGAAAAAATTCATTTGGACGTTTTGGTCGATGGCATTTCGATCAAGATTCCTGGTCGACATTTTGAGCAGGATCCTGGTCGAATATTTGCTATTTTAACACTCTGCTCGAAGGCATTTCGACATGGATTCCTGGTCGATACTTCGATCAGAATCCTAGTCGAACAGATTTGGGCTTACAAATCTTTTTGGGCCTTGTAGATTTGGGGTTAGGCCCTTAATCAATAGTTTGGAAAAACAATTAGAATTATGGTAATACCTATGGGCCTTTCAGGCCTGTTGGGCCTTAACCTGTTCCTCTTTGATTGCATTATTGGACTTAATTAATCCATATTTCTTTCAACATTCACTTTGGAACCTTTTAGTTCTTCTAGAACCTTCTAGGTTCTTCCTTTCTTTGGGCCTATGGGCCTTTAGATGGGCCTTAACCGGCTATCACCGGTAACCTAGAATTTTAACCGGCTACCAGCCAATTACGAAATTTCTATAAAAGAGTGGAGTGAGATTCATTTCTTACTTCACTCTAATACACTCTACTTTCCTCTAAAAACTCTCTTAAGCATTTCTCCCAAGTTAAGGCGATTCTCAGCGGTTTTTCCAGCAAACCCCCTATTTCCGGCGGTCCATTCACCGGTTTCTGGGTTTTATTGAAGATTTTCTGGGCTTTTGTTGCATATTCATCTCCTACATCAGGATTTCTGGGTTTTTGAGCTCATAATTTGAAGATCAATGGCGGATAAATCAGCACAACGTCTAGCAAAGATGAACGCGGCTTCAAAAAGAGGTAACGATATCGAAATTCGTTCTTCTTACAAGATTTTAACTGAAATGATCAACATGCGCGGAGATGATTATCCCTCATTAGCTGATTTAGATGCTTATAACTGTTGTAATAAATTTCATGATAATGTAATTAAAAATTACAACAAAACTTGTGAAATCAAAACTCCCTATAGGCTTGTTAAGGTCGGGCCTGGCGACAGGCCTTGTCATTGGAGAGGCCCAATTGGCTCGGGGTTTTTGAGATGCCCTCATAGCTAGGCTTAGGTTCCCTTTTCATGAATTCATTCCCAAACTTTTGGCCGACGTTCAAGTTAGCCCATGCCAACTTTCACCTTATGCATGGCGATCCATTTTTTGTTTTATGGTCTTGTGCCTTAGGAAAAAATTCCCTCTTTCTGTTTCCTTGTTTAGGAAAATATTTCAGTTTTATAATAGCTCTTCCGTTCAACCGGGGTGGGTCTATGTTAGACAACGCCCTAAGATTCCACACATTTTTAACGGCCACTAGGTTGTTGATAACAACCCTAAGTGGAAAGAAGAGTTTATGTATTTAGTTTGGAAGGGGGGGTGATTAGGGCACCCTTTTCTGAAGTTCTTTTGGTAAGGTGGCCGACGGCAACCCCAACAAAATTGTTCTCAACACGGAGGAGCAAGCGGCCTATGATGAGCTTATTAAAGACAACGGAGAAACTCTGTGTTGGGACCTCATCAATGAGGAATCTCTTAGGGCCGTAGGCCTTTCTGCTGTTTCTGACCTGGGTAATTTCCCACTTTCCTATGAATTTATTTTGTTTTTTTGATAACCTTGTACAAACATTTTAATTTGTCATTCCATGTAGCTGTTATGAAAATAATGTGGGAAACGGATCCTGGCGAGGATGAGACTGCTCGCATGAGGAGGGCAAAGAGGGCCCTTGACACGAGGGGTAAACCTAGTGATCCATCTTTTCTGCGCCCACACAAGGTGCAAAAACAAGATTTGGTTGCCGTTGATGAGGAGGACGAGCCTGTTCAGGTCAATGTCCAGTCGACCGTGTATAGGCCTCCATGGGGCTTTAGGAAGCAAGACTCTGTGGTTGGTTCTACAAAACACTCGATGGATTGGTCCTTAAATTCCATAACTCCTGTTGACTAAAAAGATTTTATTTCAGGAGGAAACATGGTGGAGGCTGAGCATCTGGGGGCTCAAGCTGTTGGTTTCGATCGCATACACGCAGCGGAAACAGTAAAATAAAATTGAAACCAAGCCCGGATCAATGTATAATAATTCGGATAATCATGGTAGTAAGAATAATTACCTTAATAAAGCTTTGTGATTACAGAATAATAGTGATGAAAAGCACCCTCGATCACTGAGTGTTCCTCTTCGAAACCTCCTCTACGGTATCCACACGAACACCTTCAAGAATGTCTCACGATCTTGTCCGGAAGAGAGGTTGTGACGCCCCCAGATCCGGGGTCGGGAATCTAGGCGCTCATGGTCCATTTTCCATTGTTAACATACTTGTTCTTGCACATAATGAATATAACAGCAATCGACCCCAAAATAAACTCACACCGCACACACTCACACACACAGAGGTTAGAGTCTCAGAAACGTCATACACTTGATTGAGCAAAAGTAACAGTTTTAGAGTTATTACAAACCGAATTAAATAGTATTTTGGCTACCAACACCACTTCTACATGAAGCGGTGTTAGCGGCTTGAATGTTTGTTGCGGTACACTGCCTTGCACAGGTCATACTTATAAATAAAGCATACTAATAAAAGTTGCAAACCAATCCGGCTAATGTGGCCTACCGGTGGGATCTCAACTGCTGCCTGGGGTCTAGTCACCTGCTTTCGGACAGTCTGACGGGGTCTTGCCATTTCGCTTAACTGTTGTGTTTGCAATTTTAAAAACAAGCAAGAGTGAGCAACTATAGCTCAGCAAGATATATATAAGATAAACAGTGTTAACCTTTATTTAATTTAGCAAACATAAAGCTTGATTATACCAAATAGTATAGAATCATCTTTCATCTTTGAACTATTGCAAGGGTACACCAACACGTGCCCTTGTTTGAAAATAATCTTGCAGTTCTAGATACCGCATGAAGTCAATATTTTTCTTACCAAAAATAACACTATCGGCAACTTGGCACCTAGGCCTAAGAAGCAGTGTCTGAGTGTTTTTCCAAAGTGGAGGATGGGACTTGAAGAAAACATAAAACCTGACAGGGATTGACGATGATCAGTCGCCACATCCAAGTCAAATAATCCGCGGGTCTTCTCTACTAGTAGAAGGATAGAAACTACATCCGTAACTACCCTCGGGTGAAAACTACATCCGTAATCACCCTCGATGAAAACTACATCCGTAATCATCCTTCGGCAACACCTGGGCCAGAATAATAACTGATGGACCGCCTGGCTCACGGCCGCTTACACATCCCGAGAATCATTCGTCAATGATTCCCACACCTGCCAAAGTCCCCTTTTTCTTTTCTTTAAAAAATTTATTTTGATTAAAAGATCGAGTAGTTGAGGCCCGACATCAGTCGACCGGTAATTCTTGAAAAATGTGCAAGGGAGTAAAACCTGACCGGGGGTTTTCGAAAATGTTTTGGGTTCGAAAGGGTTCGAGTTTGAAAACGCTAAAGGTATCTTGGATTAGTTTTGTCTTTAAAATAATGAACAATAACTTAATAAATAATATTTTGAGATTTAATATAACCAATTAATAAAATAATTATTTAATTAAAATAAGCTTTTAATCCAAGATAGATATTTTTGAGTATTTTTAACAACGTGAAAATAATAATAAATACTTAAGTATACGATACTTCCCGAATGACTCTTCGGGTTTTCGCAATTTAATCACGATACAGTAATATACCACTCCCCGGTCAATAGTATATTTGGACCGCTACGACCTCTATTGCTAGAGTCGTTGTCCGAAAAAACACTTTCATTCTAAGTTCAAGGGTGTACAAACACATATGCATATATCTCAAACTTCAACATAATCTCATAAGGCATAAGCACGTAATACGTTTGGAAGTACAAACACAACAGTGAAAATCCATATATATAAGTTTTGAAAAGTAAACTTGCCTTGGTAAGGTAGGGGTGGTCGAGCTTGCGGAGTGGAATGAAGATCTATACATAACCAATATTCGCTCGTTAGTACCTTAACAATACCTCTTAATCACAAGTTTTAGAGAATACATACTAACTTAATGACTCCGTCCTATGACTCTCTAGCCCTCCTATAGGTCCATGCCATCACTCGATCACGCTCGTCACTTATTTGACTCAATTTACTTATCACATTCGAAGCATAATGATTCCTCCTTAAAACCATATCAAACTAACTTCTCTTAGGACTTTTTCACTTGCGCGCACTTTACTCTAACATTTTTATAAATTGAAAAATACATATTTTAATCCAATTCTTTCTGGGTAACCTTTACCACTGCAAAATCTAGCTTTACTAAAATTTTCACAAGGGTTACATGATTTTTAGGGGTCTAAAGGGGGTTCACAAGTGGACCATATAGTGCAATCCGGATTCCAGAACCACTCTTCACTTCTCGGGTCATAACTCAAAATCTATACATCACCTAGTCATGAGCCTTATATTTATGGAAACTACATTCAAATACCTTTCTAACCATGGGTATTAGGCCCTCGGGAGACAATTTTAAGGGGTTCAAAAACCTACTGCAAGACAGTACATACTCCCAGAATGTTTACACATCACTCATCCTTACTCAAACCTTCAAGAACTCAACTTATACATCATATCTACCATCAAAACCACCAAGACTTATCTCTACCACATACATGGGGTTATATACTCTAAGTACAAGCTTTAAAACCATCATGACAAGCACATAACTTCAAGATTTCATCATCTACAACTCATACTACCAAGATATGCACTAAAACTCTTAGATCTACCATTATAAACCACAAACAAATCATGACTAAGAGTGGTTAGAGTTTTATACCTTCTTGAGTATCTAGGAGCCTTGGGTAAGCCTTATAATCCTTGAGAACACCTTGGATGAGCCTCTACAAGCCTTAAACTTCAAGATCTAAAAGATAACCAACCTTGGTTACTATTCACTCAACTTTCAACAATTAATATCTCAAGATTGGATGGTTAGAAAGCTATGAAATTGATAACATACCTTCACTATGATACAAGGAAGCTCTATGATTTATTATAGGGTTGATGAGTAAGTAGAAGTTGGAGAAAGTTTCTCTTCTTCCTCCTTGGGGGGTTTAGGCTGAGAGCTTCTAATGGGGGGGGGGGGAGAGTTTTGTTTTGTGTTGTTTGAAAGAGAGGTGAATAATTGATGTATTTGATATGTGTAGATATGTATAAGTCACATGCATCCAAGCCTAGTAGCTAGCCCCTAGGTCAAGCCATACCCTCTTGTCTCTTAAAGCATGGTGCATGTACTTTACACTATTCATCTAGTTACTCTTTGGCTTTCTAGTTTACTTTTCTAACAATCTAGTTACATGATACTTGCATGTAATATCCTTCCTTGTACTATTATTTCTCCACCAATGCTTGTCACTTAATCCTTATTTCATGTCGTATCTTAATTAAACTCCTTGTAATAATATTTTGTCGCGTAGAGATTTCCTTTGTAATTCCGTAAGTACTTAATTGTGTAAATTCCCTAAATCTCCATAACTTCTTGTCATAGCCTCTTAAAATCCTTTAATACTCTAATAATTCTCAAATCCCAAGTTTTTATAAATCTTAATAGCAGTAGGCCTCTTGCCTTAGCAATCTTCCCTTTTTCTTACACAGTGAATGTAACAACATAAATTTCTCAGATAATCAATTCCATTAAACAATATGGGTGGTTCAAAAGGTCTCGAATTCACAATGTCATATGATATTATATTCTTAAAAATATTACAAAAATCAGGGTTCTTACAGCCTCCCCTCCTTAAAAGGATTCCGTCCCGGAATCAGGTTGAAAACAGTTGAGGGTACTTTTCACGCATCGCGTCTTCTAGTTCCCACGTTGATTCTTCAACATTCTGGTTCCTCCACAAGACTCTCACTAGCTTGACAACCTTGTTCCGCAGCACTTGTTCTTTTCTATCCATGATTTCCACTGGTTTCTCCACATAGGTCAGATCTGGCTGTAAGTCTACCTGGTCGTACTCTATCACATGCCGAAAGTCGGTATGGTAGGGTCGTAGCATAGACACATGAAACACATTATGCACTTGCTGCAAACTCGGGGGCAAGGCTAGTTCATAGGCTAACTTTCCAACACGCCTCAAAATCTCAAAAGGTCCAATAAATCTCGGACTTAGCTTCCCCTTCTTACCAAATCTCATCAATCCCTTCCACGGTGATACCTTTAACATCACGAACTCTCCTACCTCAGACTCTTTGTCCTTGCGGGTCTGGTCCACATATTTCTTTTGTCTGTCCTGGGCCGCTACCAGCCGTCCTCGTATCAGTTTGATAGTTTCTCTTGTCTGTTGAACCAGTTCGGGCCCTAAAATCTTTCGCTCTCCAACCTCTTCCCAACACAAGGGTGATCGACATCTTCATCCATATAAGGCTTCATATGGGGGCATTCCTATACTCGCATGATAACTATTGTTGTAGGAAAACTCGATCAACGGCAAGTGGTCATCCCAACTTCCCTTAAAATCTATGGCACATACTCTCAACATGTCCTCTATGGTCTGTATGGTTCTCTCGCTTTGTCCGTCTGATTGGGGGTGGTAAGTAGTACTCATGTTTAACTTGGTTCCCACACAATCCTGAAAACTCCTCCAGAACCTGGAGTTGAACCTTGGGTCTCTATCTGATACTATGCTCACAGGAACTCCATGCCTAACCACGATTTCCTTTAAGTAAATATCCACTAGTCTGTCGACTTTGTACCTCTCGTTAATTGGAAGAAAATGTGCTGATTTAGTCAATTTATCGATAATTACCCAAATGGCATCATGATTAGTCTTGGTCCTTGGTAGTCCGACCACAAAGTCCATCGCAATATGCTCCCACTTCCACTCGGGTATCTCTAAGGGTTGCAACAATCCACTGGGCCTCTGGTGTTCGGCCTTCACTCTTTGACATGTCAAGCATTTACTTACCCACTCTGCTACGTCCTTCTTCATATTTGGGCACCAATAATACTTTTTCAAATCCCTATACATCTTGGTGCCTCCAGGGTGAATCGAATACCTTGAACTATGAGCCTCTTGCAAAATCTCATCTTTTAATTCCTGGACTTTCGGGATCCATATCCTAGATGCGTACCTCATAACTCCATTCCCGTCCATTACACACTTAATTTCTTCACCAGTTAAAATTTCCTCCATCGAATTCTTTTCTTCTTCTATCTTCTTTTCCTGGCACAACTTAATTTTTTCCAATAGCGGTGGTTGGACTCTTATTTCCCTTAGACTCTCTTGTCCGGTTCCTGGTAACCTCACTTCAATCTCCAGTTTCTCAAAGTCCTTGATCAACTCGTCCGCTGACGTTATCACCTTGAGTTTCTCCTTTCGGCTAAGTGCATCAGCCACTACATTGGCCTTCCCTGGGTGGTAGTGAATCTCACAGTCGTAATCCTTGATTAACTCTAGCCATCTCCTCTGTCTCATGTTTAACTCTTTCTGAGTGAATATGTATTTTAGGCTCTTATGGTCCGTGATAAGTGGATTTTATATCCACTTGGAGCATTCTAAATCGGCTTAAATTGATTGTCTTGGGCTCAAGTTTCTTATAGTTTTGATGTGTTTTGTTTAGTTGTGCAGATTTACAAGGATGTTGATTATGGTGGATGTTTTTGTCGTTTTTGGAGATTTAATTTATTAAAATTCGGATTTATTGGGCTGCACGTATGAGATTCACTGTTTGGGCCATATCTTGAGTTCTAGAAGTCAGTTTGAGGCCCGTAAGCTGTCCACGCGAAGATAACGAGATTTTCTATCATTCTAAAGTGGTCCAGAGGCCCAATTGCAGCTGGAACGTTCCAGAATTAATGAAGGAAAGACAGGTGTGAATTTCCCTTTAAATCAGAATCAGTTTAGGAAACGTACTTCTATTATAATTCTGATTTAGTATTTTCTTGTTGGGCAAGATGTCTAGAGCCTATATAAACACATCCAACCCTTGTAATTGATCATCATCATTAGGAGTAGAACCATTACATATCAATTACTTAGATTTATTTGTATTTTTTTAATACTTTGTTTTTATCATGGTTTCACTTGATCCCATGATGACGAGAGGTTCGATTATGAACTAATCGTTGTCATGGGATTCCAACGGATTTATTTATGGAGTTTAGTATCTTGATACTTTAAAGATCTGTGTGTGATGTATATCTTGATATCCTCGTATGGTTGTGATTCATGTGTTTAGATGCGTCATGAACATCTAATATGTTAATCTCTTGCTAAACGAGAGTGGATCTTGAGATTTAGAACTTGCCATGCTAGCATAGGATAGGTTGATGTTTTAACATCATGATTTGTGGCATAAATAGAGATATTATGCTGCCCTATGTGATCTATGTGGATAACTTGTTCTTCAACCGTTATGTTTTCAAATTCTATAGAGATATAGGGTCTAAGCATAATTGGTGTCTATTCATCTTCTATCTCTTTTGTGGATGTATGTTTAGTTTGGTATTCGTATACTGAGAAGTAGCGTATACTTGTTTCGTGTTGTCCGATCAGATATCATAACCATTGCATATAGTGATTAAAGGCGTCAGATCTAAGCAAAGTATTTAATGAAGTTAGGATTCCATGTTTTCTCTTGCAGTAGTAATTTGATTCCAATTCTTGTTAGTTAGTTAATTCTTAGTTTGTTAATTTACTTTCTTAGTTTAATTTAGATAATCAAATCTCAATTTGTTATTTGTCTTAGCAGTGAATTAAAACCATACATTGTTGCATAGGTACAATACTGAATTAAAAACCAGATCTCTGTGGGAACGAACTCGACTTATTCATATATTACTTGTGACCACGTACGCTTGCGTGATTTAGTGCAAACAAGTTTTTGGCGCCGCTGCCGGGGATCATCGGTGTTTTATTTTTGGTTTATGTGCTTGTCAATAGTGGTCGTTAGCGTTCACTGACTCGGATTTGTTTTTCTTATCTATCTTGTTTAGTTTGGTGTGTTTCAGGTACTTGAGTGTTTGAAGATGGCATGCGAGGAGTTGCCATGGTGGGCATATTCGAGGACATCCATGCCTCAACAATGTGAGCGGTGTTTGGGCGTTCATGATCCCTCACAATATTGTTACTACGAAGGAGTTGATCCATATGTCAGTTATGAGGAACAACCATATTTTCAATACCATCCTCAACAGTACCAGCAAGATGTTCCGGATATGTCATATTTCTTTGGTAGTGAAGATTTTCAACATCAGCAACCTACTCCTACTTTTCAGTCAGATGAGGTTCCTATTAGGGAGGAGATTAGGATGCTGGTGAAGAGTAATGAGGAGTCTCTCAAATCTTTGGAGATTCTAGTTGCTCAAGCTGTGAGAGCCTTGGAACAAGAGAAACAACAATTCATACCAGAAGCAATTCCAGAAAATAACGATGACTTGGAGCAAGGTACTGCATGCATAATTGAAGAAGACAAATTCCAAGAGGAGGAGAGTGTTCACAAGCCATGTGAGGAATTTGATCAAGCTAGTGAGGTGGATGATTTGGAAAGGGCACTATTTGAGACAGACATTGATGAGCTTCACAAATTTCAAGAATTGGTATGTGCGTACCAAGAGGACACTGATGAGCTACGCAAATTTCAAGAATTGGTATGTGCGAACCAAAAGGATGAAGAACATGGGAAAGATGCAGGTCTTCTACTTGTCTCAGAATGTAAAGATGGAGGTAAAGCATTAGAGCCAATGGAGGAAGTTCTCGTTGAGGAACCAAAGGCTTCAGCAATTTACATTTACCCTCCTCCATTATATTCAAGCGAAGCCCGCGATTGTGTGTTGTTCTACAAATTGTCAGATTTTGGGTCAACAGATGAAGGCATTGGAAGATGACATAGTTGTCATACGAATAGTCCAAGCGAGGAGAAGGGGCAGAAGGTGTGCCGTCGTGATGACGATGAAGTCTCGCGAAGAGAGGACCAGGCGAACTATTATCATCCTTAATGGAGACTTGGAAGTAACGTCAAGCTATTGACGTTAAAGAAGCGCTTCGTGGGAGGCAACCCATGCCATTAGTGTAGGATTTTTTTTTTTTTTTGAGAGTTGTATTCAAAAAAAAAAAAAAAATGAACAGTTCGAGCAATTTGCGCCCCAGTAACGCAGGTTGCGCCTGCGTTACTGCATTAAGCGCAATTTGCCCGTCAGTTGTGCAAGTTGCGCTAGCGCGTCTACCTGTTTAAACCCCTAACACGCATTTACGTCTTGCGTGTCACCCTTGTTCCGTGCCCAGCGCACCTGTAACGCAGCTCGAAGCTGCGTGACACTCCCTCTGCCCATAATTTTTCCCGAAAATCATTGTTTTTGCCTCCAAAATTCCCCTAAATTCTATCCTAACTCAAATTTCTTCAATTCTAAATTCCTATATCTATCCTACATCAAATCCTAACCTCTCTAAATCTCTCCTACACTCTAAATTTTTAAATCCCATCTATCCATCATCTTATATATATACCCACCTATACATACAAATCCAATTCCTCTTCTATTTTATTTAAATCTCCAAAAATTCAATTCTAAAGAGGAATTAATTGCAAGTTCACCTCTCCAATTTGTAGTGGGTTTATTTCTTCTCTCAAATTTTATTTTGATTACGAATTTGTGTTCTTGTAAATTGGGATTTGTATTATTTTTGATATATTGGGGTATTTTTGGTGTGTTATTGCTTGGTAATTTTTGGTGGAGCTTCTTGTGAGTTGGGTATTGATTATTTTGGCTCGTAAGCATGGGAGAGATAGTGCTAATGTTGGGAAATTTTCGTTTTCGACGGCGGAGGTTAAATTTAATCGGTTGTTTTGAGGCCAATTGCTAAGGAAAGGGGATTTTTGCGAGAAAAAAATTGTTGGGTATGCTTCGGTATTCAGGTATGTTTTCTGCTATCCCTTGTATTACTTTCCATTCAATGAGGACATTGAATATTTTAAGTTTGGGGGTGGTTTGGGGGATGAGTAGTTGTTGTTGTATTATGTGTTCATGTAGGATTTCATGCTTTGCATATTAGTATTAGTAAATTATGCTTTTATGTTCGTGTTATCCATGTTTGTTTCATATAGGACTGTTAACTCGAATAACTTGTAGAAGGGGGGGGGGGTTGAATACAAGTTATATAATCGTGTCTGATTTTTGCTTGATTATATGAACAAGAATAAACGAATGAATCAAACTCTTGTTTGTATTAATAAGATCAAATACAAACTCTACCAAAGGTGTACAATACCTTTAGCAGCTGCTGACAATACAAATCTCTCTCTGTTTGTTTCGAACTCTCGAATACAAACCTTATACAGAGCTACGCACATTCACTAGTTCGACTCACAACTTCGTCGCTCTTAACAGTGATATTGAGAGAGTATTTATAATGCTACCTATCAACTAATAACAGAAAGATATAATCTATACATGACAATGTTCTGCCTTCTAGTCGATAGTTTCCTTCAATAGAAAAACTCTTTCCTTCATAATATCTTCTTGCTTGTTCTTCAAACAACGATCCTGTTTTATAGCACTTACCAGTTTCTGTAGCATCCATAATGACATCATCAGTAACACGACTGATATCAGGATCTGTACACTGCATCAGTATCTGATCAACCATCAGTATTGGACCGTCATCAGGATTTGCTCTCTGTTCCTGACATGTAGTCTCCGATACACTGTTCATTCCTGACTAAACTATACAGACAACTGTCTTACACATAAATCCTATATACAGTGCTAAATCCTTTATAAGATCAGGATTACAAGAAGTATAATGTGTAAATTCTATTCTTAACATCACAACTTATGAATTATTCCTAACAATCTCCCCCTATTTATGCTTTAAAATCTGAAGCATAAATCTAAGTTGTGGATGTCAAAACATATAACAATACAACCAGAATAGAATTTATGAATGTAGAATTATGAAGTTTAAGTACCTCCTTCTCAGATGTAGACGTTTATCTAGTACTTAGAAGAAAGAATTTTAACTATTAATGATGCTCTTCCTTTACCACTTCCTAGCTGAGATTCACCACTGTCACTCCTGGTTCTTCTTTTTACTACCCTTTGTCTGATCTTTATCTCCCCCAGCTTTATCATCCTCAGTCTGGTGGTGTTGTTGTTGTTGTCTTTGAATTGTCTTTATCTCCCCCTTTTTGACATCAGCAACATTAATTCCAAGAGATTCAGAAACAGAACAAATGAGATTCATAAGAACTGCTTGATTTTCCATAATTGTGACTTGGTTATCTTCAAGTGATTGAAGTCTTGTTTGAATAGCAATTTGAGAATTCTGAATGTCGTTCAAAACATCAGAATGAACTTCAATATTGGAAGTGCTTCTAGTATCTCTAGTATCAGAATCAGAAAGAACTGTATCTTCAAGTCTTGTAGAAGAAGTTGTTTGAGTTGTATGATATTCAAGTAATAAAACCTGATTAGAAGTATCAACATCTTCATCTTTCTGTTCTGGAACTGAAACATGATCATCATCTTCTTCACCAGTATTCTGTGTACTAACATCTTCAAATCCTGACTCCTCCTTAGAGTGATCAAAGACTGTTGATGTCTCAATTCTAGCTGTTATTGGAAGTACATACAAAGGAACACTAGGATCATTAGGATCTTCATCTGGTACATATGTATCAAGAGATTGCTTTATCCTGGCACCTCTTCTGTTAATGATTCCTGCAAGCCTCTCCTTTTGCTTCTGAGCTTTAACTTCTGGCTTTGCATTGTGATGTGCTAGGTCATTCTTCTGATACATTTTGATGAATGAATAAGTACCAGCATCCATACCCAAATTTTCAGACCAAGATTCAGGAAAAACCTGATCCCAGAAATCAAATGATGGTTTCCTAATTTTCTCTCCCTCACTATGGAGTTGATCATCCATACCCTCATTCTCACTTTGACTTACTAAAGTCAACACTCTTTCTACCTCACCTTTTGCCTGGTCAAGAGCCAGCCGCTCAAATTGTGGATCTAAGTCCATCTTTTCAAGTGTATCACTCAAATTTAGATAAGTGCTCTCATGACCTACAGAAAAATAGAGTTTAGAAGGAGTTTTTATACCTGAACTCACATGGAGAGAGGGTTCCTCATTTGGCATGTGGCTTGAGGTTTTCTCCAAGGAGTGAGCTGCTATAGTCTCTGAACCCTTACAATCATCTTCTTTCCTTACAGAAACTACAGGCTCTAGTATACCACTTTTAGGTTCTTTACTAGACTCTGATGTCTTCAGTAATACTTCATTAGACACCATAGTTAGTACATCACCGTCTTTAAGTGTTGTTTGCTGAGACACACCCTCAAGGTGGATAGACTCTGACTGAACAAAATTTGTTTGATCTTCAGAAAAATCAACCAAAGTCATTCCTCCCATATCATAGGGTATCTCACTTGCATTTTCAGTCATCACAGAAGTCCTTTCAACATCAGCTATCACAGCTCCTGAGTCATCCTTCCTCTGACTAGATGGTTCTTGTGTTACAGTGACTGTGATCTGATCTTTCTTACTATTCACCACTGGTGCAATAGTATCTTCTGTTGACTGCATTCCTCTATCTACTTCCTCCAGTTGTTCACCTTGAGCTGAAGCATCTTCAATAATGACATTCTTGTCAAATAAATATGCATGAAGTGATTGAAGTGCACCATGCTTTGAGAGTCCAAATTTCTTGACTAATTGTCTTCTGACAGACACATAGAAATACATCTTCATTAAGTCAAGTCTTTGATGTAGAAGTCCATATTCATCTTGAAATAAAAGTTTTGGTACTCTTTCAACCAGAAAATCTAGAACAGGCCTTGACAACTTCACTTTGAGAGAAATTAGTCCCATAGCCAGTCTGTATGATAATGTAGTTTCCCATGAAGAATCAATATCCAGATCTCTCTTGTCAAATACTGACATAGATGTAGCTTGATTTGTAGAAACCTGCATGATATTAGTTGGACTAGACTCTGTGTGTGTAGGTGACAATTGAATCTTTCTCCTTGTTCTCCTGATATAGTGAGCAAAAGATTTATCCTGAGAAAACTCAAGAGGTGTAGACACAGAAGTGATCTTGGGATGAGATCTTGGTTCAATAGACACAGTCTTTTGAGAGTCAGTATCTAGTAACTGTTTTCCCTTTTTAAGAACTACAGCCTTTTGAGAGACTGCAGCCTGGCTGTGACTAGGTTTTTCATCTCTTTGTGCTAACAAAGAAAGTTGAATTGCAGCCTTCAATTCTGCTCTCTCAGCAAGAGTTAAATCATCATCATCTTCACTAGAATTACTACTACTACTTGACACAACAAATCTTCTCTTCCTTACAACTGATGTCTTTTGAGAAACACCAGAGGTTGGTTTCTTTGAAATAATAGGCTGTGGATCAAAATTTGGTTCTTGAATTGTTTCAGAGACTATAATGTTTTGGGCTACTTGGGTAGACACAGGTGGGTTCTCCTCCAATTGAGATTCCTGAGCCATTTCACCACAAAAGAAAGAAGAATTGTAGAAAGTAGGAAGATGAGTTTTAAGAATTACCTGAACATGTTGTGGATAATGAATTGCAGGTATTTCATCTAGATTCTTTTCATTGTCCTTCTTTGTAATGTCAGAGAAAATTCTCTTTTGCTGTTCATAAGAATAAACACAATGTTCTCTACCAAATCTAGTTTCAACATCAGGAATAAAATGGTTAATAAACATTTGCATAAATCTATGATAATAAACCATTTTCCTGTTTTGATCTCTTAACCCAAGTTTAATACTCATCTGACTTAAGATAATATGACCAATGTTGATTACTCTGTCATAAAGCAAACTATAAGCAATATGTGATGTAACAGAAGTAATTTGCTGAAAAGAACTACATTTGCCAGTAAAACATTTAGCAATTTGATCAAAGTAAAAAGACCATTCCTTTCTAAGAAAAGACCTATTCAACTGGCTCATGTTATCTAGAGGTCCACTATAACCTAATTCAGACAACATAGTTCTTATATTATCATCAGATGGTACATTCTCATAACTATCAGTAACAGGTAAGCAAAGTACTGAATTAACAACAGATTCAGTAATGTCAAATGAATCTTGTCCTAAATGTAGAACAATCTTACCTGATTGACTCTGAGTAGAATCAATTACCTCAGCATTCTTCCAAGCTTGTGAAACAGCTACTTGATTAATCTGTGGAGATGCTGTCAATGCATAACTTAATGGTCCATACGCCAGAAAGTCCATGATTGGATGAAAATCAGATGACACTCCTTCCTTGTTGGTGATAGCTGCAACATGATTGTTTGTCATAAAATCAAAGTCACCAAACTTGAAGGCTACTGATTTAGGTAATCTTCTCTGAGCTGCCATTTTTGATCTGAAAAGAACTTGAAAAATTCTTGAAATGAATTAGTGATTTTGAAAACTCAAGAGTGATTTTTGCTTTAGAGAATGTAAAATTAGAGAAAGCAATTACACGATTAGAGTTTCAAAACAAATATATTTCACAAATCTTTCAGACCACTATCCCACGTTGACACGTAGATTGACAGGTGTCAGTCCCTGAAAAATGCGGTTACCCACGATTTTTGGAAAATAAAATCCAAAATTGATTTTTCATGAAATAAATCAGGGTATAAATAATCAATACTGATCAGCTTCCTTTTCCTGATGACCTCTCATCAAAATAATCACAAAATGCAATGTGATTTAAAAATATAATTTTCAAATCCTGATGGTCACACATGAAATCCTGATCAATATCATCAGAGACTTAATATGGAGTTTTCCACATGGCATTTTTCTTTTATCTGAAAAAGAAAATAAATAATTAATCTGAACAGAAAATCAATTGGTTAGATATTTTCAATATTTCTTGAAAACAAGAAATACAGTCACATGCAATAATTAGCATTTGACTTCATTAAAACTTCCAAGTGACTGCTCAGCTTCTCACGTCTTTCTTTAAAAGAACCAGACGCCTTATGCCATTCCCCATAATTTCTTTTCTTCTCAACAATGCTTCTCAAACCAAAATTCCCTTCAAACCCATTTTTCAGATTTTTCTCAATCGACGAACATCCTGTTCTTGATCATCTCTTTGAACAAATGACTCTTCTCATCAAACTAATCATAAATGGATTGGTTTTCGACAATATCCAGAGATTTCTCCTAGAACATCCATCTGTTGGATACAATCTTCCCCTAACCTCCTCAAAACTTGAGGATGAAGAATTTGGCCGAGAGTCTGAGGTTGATCTTGATGGAGATGCTATTCATTTAAGTTAGCTGCTCTCATTCAAGTCGCCCAGACAAGGAATCCAAGAGCAAATGAGGCTTTCATCCCCTGATGGATTTATTGAGATGCTCCTTGTCCTGTTCCTCAGAGTTCATATCAATAGACAAGTATAGAATTATCAATAGAAATTTAGACAGAAAGATGTTGTATTTCATTTCCATGTAATGATTTCTATTAATGAAAATACAGTTTCTTGTTATCTGCTTGTCTTTTGATTTTTGAATGATGTATAAATTATCAGTATGCAAATATCAAAACTTGCTAGCATAGACTTAACACATCACAGAATTAGATTACTACACAAAGTAAACGTCAGGATTTGAAACAATTTTCATAATCCTGATACTGACACAATACTGATGACGTCAGCATCCTGATAACAAATCTAATCCTGATGATTATTAACAAGTCTATCATACTGAAATTTATCAAGGCAAAGTGTTATAGCTAAAGCTTTTAACAATCAAATATAGATCCTGACAGAAATATCAAGTCTATAAGCTAAGAACAACATACCTTGCTACTTTTGCAGATGTTACAGATCTAAAAATTTAACATTCCTAACTCACTTACTAGTCTACTGAATGTAGTCTCATCAAGTGGTTTAGTTAGAATATCTGCAAGCTGTTTGTCAGTAGGAACAAAATGAAGTTCCACAGTACCATTCTCAATATGTTCTCTAATAAAATGATACCTGACATCAATGTGCTTAGTCCTTGAATGTTGAACTGGATTTTCTGCAATTTTAATAGCACTAGTATTATCACAAAACATAGGAATATTACTAAGTGTCATACCATAATCCAGCAACTGATTTCTTATCCAAAGGAGCTGTGCACAACAATTGCCTGCTGCTATGTACTCAGCTTCTGCAGTTGAGGTTGAAACAGATTGTTGCTTCTTGCTTGCCCAAGAAATCAATCTATTTCCCAAGAATTGACATGTACCTGTAGTGCTTTTCCTGTCTATCTTACACCCTGCATAATCAGAGTCTGAATAGCCAATTAGAAAGAAATCAGATTCTCTAGGATACCACAAACCAAGATTTGGAGTTCCTTTGAGATATCTAAAAATTCTCTTCACAGCAGTTAAATGAGATTCCTTAGGATCACTTTGGAATCTAGCACATAAACAGGTAGAAAACATTATATCTGGCCTACTTGCAGTTAGATATAACAATGAGCCTATCATGCCTCTATAACTAGTATTATCCACACTCTTTCCTTTAGGATCAGAGTCTAGTTTAGTGGCTGTTGCCATGGGTGTTTTTGCAACTGCACAGTCTTGAAAGTCAAACCTTTTTAAAAGATCTTTGATATACTTTGACCGATTAATGAAAATACCAGTCTCAGTCTGTTTGACCTGCAAGCCTAAGAAATAATTTAATTCACCCATCATGCTCATCTGATACTTAGACTGCATAAGCTTGCTAAATTTAGCACACAACTTTTCATTAGTAGAACCAAAAATAATATCATCAACATAAACTTGAACTAAAAGCAATTCACCTTTTATCTTTCTAAAGAATAGAGTTTTGTCAATTGTACCTCTTGTGAAGCCATTTTCAAGAAGAAATTTAGACAAAGTCTCATACCATGCTCTTGGTGCCTGCTTTAGTCCATAGAGTGCCTTGTCAAGTTTGTAGACATGATTTGGTAACTTTGGATCAACAAATCCAGGTGGCTGTTCTACATACACTTCTTCATCAAGTTTGCCATTTAGAAAAGCACTCTTTACATCCATCTGGTATACCTTGAATTTTGAATGAGCTGCAAATGCAAGAA
This sequence comes from Kitagawia praeruptora, assembly GCA_037693485.1. Lineage (NCBI taxonomy): Eukaryota > Viridiplantae > Streptophyta > Magnoliopsida > Apiales > Apiaceae > Kitagawia > Kitagawia praeruptora. The sequence continues at coordinate 60,370,286 of CM075344.1, forward strand.
ATATTCTGATTGCTTCCAATCTTGCTATAGGTGCAAAGATCTCATCATAATCAATGCCTTCTTCCTGAGAATAACCCTTGGCCACCAGTCTTGCTTTGTTTCTTACAATCATACCAGATTCATCTAGCTTGTTTCTGAAAACCCATCTTGCACCAACAATAGATCTATCTTTAGGTCTTGGTACCAGTTTCCAAACTTTGTTTCTCTCAAACTCATTTAACTCCTCCTGCATTGCAATTACCCAATCAGGATCCTGTAAGGCTTCTTCAACCTTCTTAGGTTCATTCTTTGAGAGAAAGCAACTATACAAGCATTCATTTTGAATTGATCTTCTAGTTCGAACACCACTATTTGGATCACCAATTATCAAATCTTCAGTATGATCCTTTGTCCATTTTCTAATAGGTGGTAAATTAACTCTGCTAGTCTCTCCCCCTAAGTTAGTGGTATCCCTTGTAGAAGAATTCTCTCTACCTTCAAAAACTCTCCTTTGATCAATAGAATCAGTAGATTCCATATTGCTGCTAGTTACTGATCCTTCCTCAGTAGACTCTGAAAGGTCAGTTCCTGATGGAGTAGACTCTGAAAGGTCAATTCCTGATGGAGTAGACTCTGAAACGTCAGTTCCTGATAGAATAGACTCTGAAAGACTAGTCTGCTCCTGATGATCACTGTGTTCTCTCTGATTTATTTGCTCCCCCTCAACAGTAGCATTCCTTTGAGAAGCAATAGAAATTCCTTCTGGAGATCCTTCATCATCACTTGAGAGTATCTCAGAATTCTTCAGATTTTCAAATTCTAATTTGTCGTGGCTTTCATCAGTTTGCAAAATTCCAAATTTCTTATCATCAAATGCAACATGAATTGATTCCATAACAATGTGAGTTCTGAGATTATAAACTTTGAAGGCCTTAGATGCTGAATATCCTAGAAAAATTGCTTCATCCGATTTGGCTTCAAATTTTCCAAGTTGTTCTGGATGAGCTTTTAGGACATAGCATTTGCATCCAAAGATGTGAAAATATTTCACACTTGGTTTCTTTCCTTTGATCATCTCATAGGGAGTTTTTCCATGACTATTTACCAAGGTACAATTTTGAGTGAAACATGCAGTGTTAATAGCTTCTGCCCAAAAGTAGGTTGGAAGTTTTGCATCTGCAAGTATGGTTCTTGCTGCCTCTATGAGAGTCCTGTTCTTTCTTTCCACTACACCATTTTGTTGAGGTGTACCAGGTGCAGAAAACTGTTGAGTGATTCCATTGTCTGCACAAAACCCCTCCATTGTAGAATTCTTGAATTCTGTACCATTGTCACTCCTAAGTACTTTGACTTTGTACTCAGAGTTGTTATGAATATTCTTGATAAGTTCAATGATTTGCTGAGGAGCTTCATCCTTCTTGTGTAGAAAGAACACCCATGTGAACCTTGTGAAATCATCCACCATAACTAGAGCATATCTTTTCTTGCTGATAGACATAATGTTTACTGGACCAAACAGATCAAGATGTAGCATGTGAAATGGTTCAGTAATTGAATTTTCAGTTTTGCTCTTGAAAGTGGTTCTTCTTTGCTTTCCAAGCTGACATGCATCACAAAGTCCATCTTTCACAAAATTTGTCTGTGGTAGGCCTCTCACCAAATTGTGTTTAACAAGTTGATTAAGCTTCTTGAAATTAAGATGTGAGAGCTTCTTGTGCCAATTCCAGCTTTCATCACTTGTTGCTTTGCTGTAGAGACATCTAACAATTCCTTTAGATGTATCACTTAAGCTGGCTTCATATATGTTACCATGTCTTTGACCAGTTAGAACAATGTCTCCATTCTGCATATTCAAGATTTTGCATCCTTCTCTGTCAAAGATTGATTTGTAACCTTTATCACCCAGTTGACTTATGCTTAAAAGAGTATGTTTCAAGCCTTCAACCAGTGCTACATTTCCTATGATGACATTCCCCAAAACAATTGAGCCATATCCCAGAGTTTCTCTTTTGTTGCCATCTCCAAAAGATATTACTGGGCCAGCTTTCCTCTCAAACTTTGTAAGCAGGGACTTCTTTCCAGTCATATGTCCAGAGCATCCACTGTCCAAGATAATTGAATGCTTCTTTCCTTTGCCCTGCAAACAAAAAGTAACTAGTTAGAATTTTTTTAGGACCCAACTTTGATTGGATCCTTTCTTACTAGATTTAGAGACAACAGACTTTGAAGATTTTGCTTTTATTTTACCTGTTGCAGAGTCAACTTTAGACTCTGATCTCACAAACTGTTTGTGACTAGGAGTTTCAGATTTCAAAGAATAATAGTCATAATACAGTTCATGATATTCTCTACACATGTAAATGGAATGAAGTAAACTACCACAATGATAACAAGCTTTTTGTGGTTGGTATTGAATTTTCTGAGTCTTGGGGAATCTGGACTCAGTTTTCCAAGAAGGTTTTTGATTGCAGTCTAGGGCCAAATGATTATGATTTCCACACTTATAGCATTTTTTCCTAGGTGCATCAGGTACATTCTTGTAATTATTCTCTTTGTTAATACCTTCTTTTCCATTCCTATTTCTCTTGATCTTGCTAGACTCTGAAAGACCATCTAATCTCTGTTTCAACTGAGACTTAGACAGAAACCCTATGTTTACATTCTTAGGTTTCTCTAACACTTTCTCATCTGAATTACTATTGTTAATCCTTTTGTGTACAACAGGGGTACCTTTTGAATCAACAAATTTAACATGATTAGGTTCAGAAACAATTTTCTTACCTTCAGATTTAGATGTGTTAGCTTCTACCTTACTATCATCATTGACAATAGCTACTTTTTCTTCTTGTCTAGCCTTATCAAAACCTAAACCATTAACCTTACCACGAATTCCACTCTCAAAGATTTCTATTGTCTTCTTACTGGAATTGTTAATGGTCTTAATCACATCTCTCTCTTCTTCTAGTTCTTTTCTGACATAGTCATACGCCTCAAGAATAACACTATAATCATGCTTAGCTTTATCAGAACTTAACTTGTATTCTTCCATTTGAATTAATTCAGATTCAAGAAAATTATTTCTATCAACTAATTTATCATTCTTAACCTTAAGTTCATCTCTTTCACAAGTAAGAATTCTAAAATTAGTCATAAGATTCTTAAACTCAGCATGGATAGATCTAATTTCATCAGAATTTAAGCTATCAAATGAATCAAGAGAGTGAAGTGATACCTTAACAGAGGATGGAGAAGTTTTCTTTGGAGATCCAGGTTTGTCTGAATTATTGGCCATCAATGCAATGTTGTCATAATCCAATTCATCTTCAGAGTCACTGGAATCAGCCCAATCCTTCTGTGTGACCATAAGTGCATTACCCTTTCCTGAATTCCTAGGCTTCTTACACTCACTAGCAAAATGTCCAAGCTCGCTGCAGTTAAAGCACTTGATCTTGGCCTTATCAAGCTTGACAATTGTACTTTTGCTTTTGTCACTCTTCCTCTCCTCCTTCTTTTGAAAAGGTCCTTTGCTAAATCTTCTCCTGTTGAATCTTCCTTTCTTGAAAGCTTTAGCAAACATAGCAAAGAGTTCTTGCATATCAGATTCAGAATCATTGTTGTCAGAGTCCATATCAATAGTCTCTGACTCAGAACTTTCTTTGCTTTTCTTCTTCCTTGAATTCTTTACAGCAATCTCTTCATGCTGTTCTTCAGGAAGCTTCTTAACTTCAGATTGAGAAGTAAGTGCAATAGTCTTCATCTTTCCTTCACTCCTACTCTTCTTCTGCTGCTTGTCAAGTTCATAAGCTCTCAATTTTCCATATACTGCCTCTAATGAAATCTCATCCAGATCATTAGCTTCCTCAATCGCAGATATCTTCTCATTGTAGAAATCAGGCAAAGCTTTCATGAACTTTGTATTCATATCCTCCAAGTCATAATATTTACCATGCATGGCCATCTCATTGATGAGTTTTGTAAACCTATCAAAGGTATCAGTAAGTGACTCACCAGACTTGGATTCAAAGTACTCATACTGTTGTATAAGTAATGTCCTCATATTCTTCCTGACAGGCTTAGTTCCTTCACAGTGAACCTTAAGATTGTCCCATATATCCTTAGCAGTTTTACAAGAGAGAACATAGTTAGTGAGAACAGAATCAAGACTGTTGAATAATATGTTTCTCACTTTAGCATCTTTGAGAACATTCTCCTTGTCCTTATCTGACCATTCAGATTTTGGCTTCTCTACTGTATGTTCTGGAACAACCACACCATCAACTGTTGCTTGTCCAACGACCTTTGTTGGAACAAAAGGTCCATCTCTGATTCTGTCAAGATAATCAGGATCTGTTGCTTCCAGATGATGCAACATCTTTACTTCCCATAGAGTATATTCGTTTCTCTTGAGCATAGGAATTTTAGTATTCCCATCCTTGTAACCAGACATGATTGCAGATCTTTATGATTACTCGAAATCAACCTGCTCTGATACCAATTGTTAACTCGAATAACTTGTAGAAGGGGGGGGGGGTTGAATACAAGTTATATAATCGTGTCTGATTTTTGCTTGATTATATGAACAAGAATAAACGAATGAATCAAACTCTTGTTTGTATTAATAAGATCAAATACAAACTCTACCAAAGGTGTACAATACCTTTAGCAGCTGCTGACAATACAAATCTCTCTCTGTTTGTTTCGAACTCTCGAATACAAACCTTATACAGAGCTACGCACATTCACTAGTTCGACTCACAACTTCGTCGCTCTTAACAGTGATATTGAGAGAGTATTTATAATGCTACCTATCAACTAATAACAGAAAGATATAATCTATACATGACAATGTTCTGCCTTCTAGTCGATAGTTTCCTTCAATAGAAAAACTCTTTCCTTCATAATATCTTCTTGCTTGTTCTTCAAACAACGATCCTGTTTTATAGCACTTACCAGTTTCTGTAGCATCCATAATGACATCATCAGTAACACGACTGATATCAGGATCTGTACACTGCATCAGTATCTGATCAACCATCAGTATTGGACCGTCATCAGGATTTGCTCTCTGTTCCTGACATGTAGTCTCCGATACACTGTTCATTCCTGACTAAACTATACAGACAACTGTCTTACACATAAATCCTATATACAGTGCTAAATCCTTTATAAGATCAGGATTACAAGAAGTATAATGTGTAAATTCTATTCTTAACATCACAACTTATGAATTATTCCTAACAAGGACATTCTGTTTTTTTGTTAGTATATCATGTGAGTTCATAATAGTTTGCATTTGCACCCATGCTTGATAGGAATTTTGTGTTGTTGACGCTTTTGTTTGAGAAGTGATATGCTTTGTTCTTGTGCACACACATACACTAGTAAGTTGAAGCTAGTAGACTTATGGAATGTTGTGAGTAATTAGAAGGACATGAATATGTGCAAGATGATTTAGTTTGCATGCTTTGAATACAAGTAGGTGCGTTAGAGAGATTTTTGCTTGGGATTGAGTTCGTTTGCTTGAGTGTCCACGGATTGTTTGCATTGCTAGCAGTTGTTTGAGGTCTTTCTTGAAACGCATGACATTATTTGACGATTAAAAGGATAAAGGCATTTAGGAATAACCGCATATTTTTCCATATTACCATACCATGTTTACATGATCAATTAGTTAACCCGTTGAGCTTAATCCTATTTTTTCGGTGACATACCACATTACTTGCCTAGACCTTTTTCTTGTATTGGCCGTACAATAATTTGAACCCACATTGTCAAAGGCTAGTAGAGTGTTTAAGGGAGTAATAAGGTGTGCAAGGTGAGGTTTATTGTTGGTCTTACTTTTGGGGGAAATATTGAAAATTGGGTTTGGTTGTTTACTTGATAGTCGGCATGTGTAATAAATTCATGGGAACATTATTATTGTTTATATTATTGTTTGTGTTATATTTAGCTCTCGAAGAAAAAGAAGAAAAGAAAAAGAGAAGAAAAAAAAAGAAAAAAAAAAGAAAGAAGAAAAAAAAAGAAAAAAAATATATATTATGAGAGCATGTTTGTGTTTATTGTGATCCTACTTTAGTCGACTATTCGAGTGTTTTTGTTGGAAGAATAATAGATTATGTGGGGGAAATAGGGTGTTGTGTATGATTTATTATGGTACTTACTAGCTTTTGACACTTCACCTGTTTTGGCTTATTTGACATACCTTGTCCCTAGCCCCATTACAACCCAAATAAAGACCTTTTGATTATCGTCATTGATGTATGTTGTGTTAAGAGTTAGATTGATACCAAATGTCAAGCGTGCTTATGATTTTGTTGGAAATGAGTGATACACTTACCCTTGTTCTTGAGTGAATATTCTTTTGTGAGTGGATTGTGAGTGTTTACTTGTTTTTGCGTATGAGATCCCGAGTTTTGTATCAAAGATGTACTCTTGTAGACTTAGCATGTTTAATAACTTATTCTTACACTTGACATGGGCTTGTGAGAACTTATGCATGTTCATTGAGTAGACTATGTGAATACTTGCACTTTCGACACCAAGACGTTGCGTATTTACTTTGATTCTTAAGTTGATATGGCATGAGAGGATTTGAAGGTATGGTAGGATATTAGTATTAGATTAGTTGCATTTTTCATATTAGTTGCATTCATGCATTGCATTGCATTGGATTTTGTGGGTACATTCGTTATAGGCCCTCACGAGACCTTACTCGTCCACTAGGGCTGCCAAGGGGTTTAAAGGGCTTGTTGCATATGCCAAATGCAACCGTGATCACCTACGGAAGTGGTACTAGTTAGGTAGAATTAGTTGTTTATGCTTGAGGACAAGCATCGGTTTAAGTTTGGGGGTGTGATAAGTGGATTTTATATCCCTTGGAGCGTTCTAAATCGGCTTAAATTGATTGTCTTGGGCTCAAGTTTCTTGTAGTTTTGATGTGTTTTGTTTAGTTGTGCAGATTTACAAGGATGTTGATTATGGTGGATGTTTTTGTCGTTTTTGGAGATTTAATTTATTAAAATTCGGATTTATTGGGCTGCACGCGTGAGATTCACTGTTTGGGCCATATCTTGAGTTCTAAAAGTCAGTTTGAGGCCCGTAAGTTGTCCACGCGAAGATAACGAGATTTTATATCATTCTAAAGTGGTCCAGAGGCCCAATTGCAGCTGGAACGTTCCAGAATTAATGAAGGAAAGACAGCTGCGAATTTCCCTTTAAATCAGAATCAGTTTAGGAAACGTACTTCTATTATAATTCTGATTTGGTATTTTATTGTTGGGCAAGATGTCTAGAGCCTATATAAACACATCCAACCCTTGTAATTGATCATCATCATTAGGAGTAGAACCATTACATATCAATTACTTAGATTTATTTGTATTTTTTTAATACTTTGTTTTTATCATGGTTTCACTTGATCCCATGATGACGAGAGGTTCGATTATGAATTAATCGTTGTCATGGGATTCTAACGGATTTATTTATGGAGTTTAGTATCTTGATGCTTTAAAGATCTGTGTGTGATGTATATCTTGATATCCTCGTATGGTTGTGATTCATGTGTTTAGATGCGTCATGAACATCTAATTTGTTAATCTCTTGCTAAACGAGAGTGTATCTTGAGATTTAGAACTTGCCATACTAGCATAGGATAGGTTGATGTTTTAACATCATGATTTGTGGCATAAATAGAGATATTATGCTGCCCTATATGATCTATGTGGATAACTTATTCTTCAACCGTTATTTTTTCAAATTCTATAGAGATATAGGGTCTAAGCATAATTGGTGTCTATTCATCTTCTATCTCTTTTGTGGATGTATGTTTAGTTTGGTATTCGTATACTGAGAAGTAGCGTATACTTGTTTCGTGTTGTCCGATCAGATATCATAACCATTGCATATAGTGATTAAAGGCGTCAGATCTAAGCAAAGTATTTAATGAAGTTAGGATTCCATGTTTTCTCTTGCAGTAGTAATTTGATTCCAATTCTTGTTAGTTAGTTAATTCTTAGTTTGTTAATTTACTTTCTTAGTTTAATTTAGATAATCAAATCTCAATTTGTTATTTGTCTTAGCAGTGAATTAAAACCATACATTGTTGCATAGGTACAATACTGAATTAAAAACCAGATCTCTGTGGGAACGAACTCGACTTATTCATATATTACTTGTGACCACGTACGCTTGCATGATTTAGTGCAAACAGTCCGTGTAGATTTCACACTTTTCTCCGTAGAGGTAATGCCTCCAAATCTTCAAAGCGAAGACTATCGCTGCTAATTCTAAATCATGGGTGGGGTATCTTATCTCGTACTCCTTAAGTTGTCTAGATGCGTACGCAATCACCTTACCGTGCTGCATAAGCACACATCCTAAACCTTTATGGGATGCGTCGCTATAAATCACAAAATCGCCCTTATCATCGGGCAGGGCTAGTACTGGTGCTGACACCAACCTTTTCTTCAACTCTTGAAAGCTCTCTTCGCATTTCTCAGTCCACACAAACTTCTCGGTCTTGCGAGTTAGTCGGGTCAAAGGGGCTGCTATCTTAGCAAAGTCTTGAACAAATCTCCTATAGTAACCATCCAATACTATGAAACTTCTTACCTCTGTCGGAGTGGTTGGTCTCTCCCAATTTGATACAACCTCTATTTTGGCTGGGTCCACTATGATGCCTTGATCGCTAATCACATGCCCTAAAAACTGAACTTCCCTCAACCAAAATTCACACTTCGAGAACTTAGCGTACAACTTTTCTTCTCTCAATGCTCCCAACACAATCCTCAAGTGCTCTGCATGCTCATCCTCCGTCTTGGAATAGATCAAGATATCATCGATGAAGACTATAACACACTTGTCTAAGTACTTTTTGAAGACTCGGTTCATTAAGTCCATGAAAGCTGCGGGTGCATTCGTTAACCCAAACGACATTACTAAAAACTCATAGTGTCCGTACCGGGTGCGAAAGGCCGTCTTTGGTATATCTTCTGGCTTAATCCTTAACCGGTGGTATCCGGTCCTCAAATCGATTTTAGAAAAATAGACAACATCCTTTAGCTGGTCAAACAGGTCATCTATCCTGGGCAAAGGATACTTATTCTTTATGATCACCTTATTCAACTCCCTGTAATCTATGCATAATCTCATACTGCCATCCTTCTTTTTCACGAATAGCACCGGGGCTCCCCACGGTGACACACTAGGTCTTATCATTCCTTTATCCAACAAATCTTGCAGTTGAGTGGCCAACTCTTTCATCTCCACTGGGGCTAGCCTATATGGAGCTTTCGAAATTGGGGCCGTACCAGGAACTAAGTCTATAGCGAACTCGATGTCTCTATCAGGTGGTAGCCCTGGAAGATCATCCGGGAATATGTCTGCGAACTCATTAACGACAGGAATTTCCTGTAGGCTTGGTGCCCCCTTTTTGGTGTCCTTCACATAGGCTAAATAAGCTTCGCATCCTTTACGCAACAGCTTCTTAGTTTGAATACAGTTAGGAACTTTTGGTTTTGTCGCTTTCCGCTAAACACTACTTCCTCGTCTCCTGGCAATCTTAAACTCACTTTCTTCTTCACACAATCGATCTGAGCTCCATGGGTGGTCAACCAATCCATACCTACTATTACATCGAATTCTCCTAGTTTAAAAGGTATTAAATCTATCTTAAAGTGTCGCCCTCCTATTTCTAGGTCACAACCTGGATAAACTTGGCTAACAGGGATGATTTCACGATTAGCTATCTCTACTTGCAATCTGTCTTTCAACGGTTTAGCCTTAAGGTCTAACCGATGTGCAAAGTCTAGGGATATAAAAGACTTGGTAGCTCCCGAATCAAATAAAACATTTGCATTAACTGAGTTGAGTAGTAGGGTACCTGCGATCACATCCGTGTTCCTCACGGCATCTTGCACGGTCATGTTAAAAGTCCTAGCAGTAGGGGGCTTGTTAGAAGCAGTTCCACTAACTCTTGATGCAGCTGGCCCAGAGGATAAACATTCCCTCATTCGGTGCCCTGGTTTCCCACACTTGAAGCAAGTGCCTCCGGCATTGGTGTTGTTACTGGTCCCTCGACAGGTGTTAGCATAATGTCCTGTCAACCCGCATTTAAAGCACTTCACATCCTGCAGGTTACACACGCCCGCATGTTTCCTTCCGCACTTATTGCAATCCGGGGGCGGAGCTCGAGATAGGGCAGAGTAAGATGATCCTTGTGGTCGGCCGCCCTGGCCCACACTCCAACTTTCAGCTCTCTTGGTTCCAAAATTCCCACTGGGCTGGGATATCGCCCCTCGCTTAAACTTATTCGGAAAACTCCCACCCGCAGAATTCCCCTTTCGGTTATCCAACTTCCTCTTCCTTCATTCTCTCTCCTTCTGCATCTGCTCACTTCCAGCCTCTACAATCGATGCCTTCTGTACCAAGGTGGCATAGTCTGTTAGCTCAAAAACCGCCACACGATTCTGAATCCATTGCTTTAGCCCCAACTGAAACCTTCGGGCCCTCTTTGCCTTAGTGTTCACATACTCCGGCACAAACCTTGACAACTCAGTAAACTTGGCCTCATACTTGGCCACCGTTATGTTACCTTGCTTTAGTTCCAAGAACTTCAGCTCCATCTGGGTCTCCATGAACCTAGGGAAATACTTTTCCAAGAACAGCTCGCTAAACCTCTCCCAGGTCACCACACCTCTTCCTTCCAAATTTCTCTTAGCTTCCCACCAGTAGTTCGCCTCACCCTTCAGGAGATAGGTGGCAAAAACAGTTTTCTGCCCTTCAGCGACTCCTAGTATCTCGAAAGATTTTTCCATTTCTTTCAGCCAGGCTCTTGCCTCAACCGGGTCTGCAGTTCCCTTAAACTCCGGGGGTTTTAGGGATTTGAAGTTTCGAAAAGCATTTGCATTTGCATTGTTGGGTGGTTGCTGAACCGGGGGACAATCCAAGTTCTGCCTAAGTAAGTCCATGAATTGCTCCATAGGATCTCTCCTTGGATTTTCTACCTCTCGGGTGTCATCTTCAGCTTCTTCTTCATCATACTCAGAGTTATCAAACAAGTTATAGTCACTACCTTCATCCTCGCTCAGGTTCAAATCCTCTCTCTCACGGTTTTGGTGGCCTCCCGGCCCATGGTGGCTACCCTGGCCTTCAGAGTCGGCCGGGTGAGCTCGAGTGTTCATTCTTCTGGGTGGCATGATTCTGATAATGAGACAAGAAATGGTTTAGGGTTTTCCAATTATTTGACAGCATTTATAGAAGTCAAGAACGTATTGTTCCTCCTTATACAGGGTTGAAATTTCGAACTTGCGGTGCCCTTATGATGGTGATAAAACTTTTAGGGAAAATCGTTACGTGGTTCGAAAACATTTGTAGGAATTTCCAAGATTTCAAAACTTCGTAACTTGTAGAAATATCTTTAAACTTTTAAATACAATAGATTGAAAATTTATTTTAAAGCTTGTAGGAACATTTTGAAAATTTGTAGGAAATGAGTTGAAATCGCAAGTTGTAAATTTGAAACAGCGTAGTTGTATTTGTGGTTTGTAAAAGTTGTATGTTCACAGTTGTATATCAAAACAGTAAAGCATGGCATCGAAAAGTAAGGCAGTCGAGACAATATCAAGGAAACTGAAACTAGATAAATATGGTACAAGAGTTATCACATAGTTTGGATGTTAAAGCCTAACGCATAGTTCCAATATCAAGGTCTAGCAAAAGCGGAACAATACAAGTACATCATCTGAATAGTCAAGGCTACACAAAAATAGGGCTACATCCGTACATACTATCTGAAGTCACATCTACATATCTATAGGTCAGTCTACTCATCCACTGGTCAGAAAGGACGCCACTGCATAAGTCAACTATCCCGCAAAATCGACACACTAATGTCATCTGAACCTAAAGGACTGAGCTATCCATAACACATCATGGTGCCGCCCCGCGACGGAGCAATGACCTCACCCGGGAGAATGCACGACGCATAATGCACCTAGCATCCCTGGTCCGGATCACTCCGTCCCCGCGGACTTCCAAACCAATAATCCTCGCGCGACTCCTCCTCTCGATCCGGTGGAGTCGAGCTCTAGTCCTCCTAGCAACAGCAGTCCTCATCTCAGCCTGAATCCTCAGTCGCGCCTCGCGCTCCTCCACTAGTGCTCGCCTCGCCTCATTAAGTCTGGCCTCGGCAGAAAGTAAGTCCCGGGTCATGAACTGCACAACATAGGCGTGCTCAGCGCCCGACACCGAGGGTAGGTCCAGTGGTAGGGGTGGCATAACAGGGGCAGGAGCAGGAGTAGGGTCAAGCTCCTCCTCGCCAGAAGTATCCTCCTCGAAGTCATCATCCGAAGAAGTGGGGCTCAATGACTCTGGAGAGGATGGGGGTGACACAACACGGCCCTCACCGGATCGCACACTCTCCTCATCAGTGGCTACAGGGGAGGGGGTAACAGGCTCAGGCTCAACAAAGGGCTCCTCATCGGGATCCTCATCATCAGTATCCCCTATTAGCGTAATCCAGGGGCCAAGCTCAGGGTCAGCACTCATGTCCTCCTCAGGATCCTCGGTATCTCTCAGCAGCGCCTCATCGTGCTCTCTCTCATAGGCCTCAGGGTCTGGTATCTCAGGGATCTCCGCCATCTACACAAGGAAAATAAGGTGGGTCACTAACCATAAAGAAAGATTTAAGGAGTAGTTCCCTCTCAGGCCTTAGAAGTCAGGGCTATATCCGATAACCCGACTGCGAACTCGATGAGAGCTCTAGGTATTAATGGGGTTATTATTAGTGTTATTATTATTCGTATTATTTTGGTTGCTTTCCTAAATTACTATCGTTTCTGAGAACTGTAATCTCCTCTCTGATACCATTTCTGTGACGCCCCCAGATCCGGGGTCGGGAATCTAGGCGCTCACGGTCCATTTTCCATTGTTAACATACTTATTCTTGCACATAATGAATATAACAGCAATCAACCCCACAATAAACTCACACCGCACACACACACACACACACACACAGGTTAGAGTCTCAGAAATGTCATACACTTGATTGAGCAAAAGTAACAGTTTTAGAGTTATTACAAATCGAATTAAATTGTATTTATGCTACCAACACCACTTCTACATGAAGCGGTGTTAGCGGCTTGAATGTTTGTTGCGATACACTGCCTTGCACAGGTCATACTTATAAATAAAGCGTACTAATAAAAGTTGCAAACCAATCCGGCTAATTTGGCCTACCGGTAGGATCTCAACTGCTGCCTGGGGTCTAGTCACCTGCTTTCGGATAGTCTGACGGGGTCTTGCCATTTCGCTTAACTGTTGTGTTTGTAATTTTAAAAACAAGCAAGAGTGAACAACTATAGCTCAGCAAGATATATATAAGATAAGCAGTGTTAACCTTTATTTAATTTAGCAAACATTAAGCTTGATTATACCAAATAGTATAGAATCATCTTTCATCTTTGAACTATCGCAAGGGTACACCAACACGTGCCCTTGTTTGAAAATAATCTTGCAGTTCTAGATACCGCATGAAGTCAATATTTTTCTTACCAAAAATAACACTATCGGCAACTTGGCACTTAGGCCTAAGAAGCAGTGTCTGAGTGTTTTTCCAAAGTGGAGGATGGGACTTGAAGAAAACATAAAACCTGACAGGGATTGACGATGATCAGTCGCCACATCCAAGTCCAATAATCCGTGGGTCTTCTCTACTAGTAGAAGGATAGAAACTACATCCGTAACTACCCTCGGGTGAAAACTACATCCGTAATCACCCTCGATGAAAACTACATCCGTAATCATCCTTCGGCAACACCTGGGCCGGAATAATAACTGATGGACCGCCTGGCTCACGGCCGCTTACACATCCCGAGAATCATTCGTCAATGATTACCACACCTGCCAGAGTCCCCTTTTTCTTTTCTTTAAAAAATTTATTTTGATTAAAAGATCGAGTAGTTGAGGCCCAACATCAGTCGACCGGTAATTCTTGAAAAACGTGCAAGGGAGTAAAACCTGACCGGGGTTTTCGAAAATGTTTTGGGTTCGAAAGGGTTCGAGTTTGAAAACGCTAAAGGTATCTTGGATTAGTTTTGTCTTTAAAATAATGAACAATAACTAATAAATAATATTTTGAGATTTAATATAACCAATTAATAAAATAATTATTTAATTAAAATAAGCTTTTAATCCAAGATAGATATTTTTGAGTATTTTTAACAACGTGAAAATAATAATAAATACTTAAGTATACGATACTTCCTGAATGACTCTTCGGGTTTTCGCAATTTAATCACGATACAATAATATACCACTCCCCGGTCAATAGTATATTTGGACCGCTACGACCTCTATTGCTAGAGTCGTTGTCCGAAGAAAACACTTTCATTCTAAGTTCAAGGGTGTACAAACACATATGCATATATCTCAAACTTCAACATAATCTCATAAGGCATAAGCACGTAATACGTTTGGAAGTACAAACACAACAGTGAAAATCCATATATATAAGTTTTGAAAAGTAAACTTGCCTTGGTAAGGTAGGGGTGGTCGAGCTTGCGGAGTGGAATGAAGATCTATACATAACCAATATTCGCTCGTTAGTACCTTAACAATACCTCTTAATCACAAGTTTTAGAGAATACATACTAACTTAATGACTCCGTCCTATGACTCTCTAGCCCTCCTATAGGTCCATGCCATCACTCGATCACGCTCGTCACTTATTTGACTCAATTTGCTTATCACATTCGAAGCATAATGATTCCTCCTTAAAACCATATCAAACTAACTTCTCTTAGGACTTTTTCACTTGCGCGCACTTTACTCTAACATTTTTATAAATTGAAAAATACATATTTTAATCCAATTCTTTCTGGGTAACCTTTACCACTGCAAAATCTAGCTTTACTAAAATTTTCACAAGGGTTACATGATTTTTAGGGGTCTAAAGGGGGTTCACAAGTGGACCATATAGTGCAATCCGGATTCCAGAACCACTCTTCACTTCTCGGGTCATAACTCAAAATCTATACATCACCTAGTCATGAGCCTTATATTTATGGAAACTACATTCAAATACCTTTCTAACCATGGGTATTAGGCCCTCGGGAGATAATTTTAAGGGGTTCAAAAACCTACTGCAAGACAGTACATACTCCCAGAATGTTTACACATCACTCATCCTTACTCAAACCTTCAAGAACTCAACTTGTACATCATATCTACCATCAAAACCACCAAGACTTATCTCTACCACATACATGGGGTTATATACTCTAAGTACAAGCTTTAAAACCATCATGACAAGCACATAACTTCAAGATTTCATCATCTACAACTCATACTACCAAGATATGCACTAAAACTCTTAGATCTACCATTATAAACCACAAATAAATCATGACTAAGAGTGGTTAGAGTTTTATACCTTCTTGAGTATCTAGGAGCCTTGGGTAAGCCTTATAATCCTTGAGAACACCTTGGATGAGCCTCTACAAGCCTTAAACTTCAAGATCTAAAAGATAACCAACCTTGGTTACTATTCACTCAACTTTCAACAATTAATATCTCAAGATTGGATGGTTAGAAAGCTATGAAATTGATAACATACCTTCACTATGATACAAGGAAGCTCTATGATTTATTATAGGGTTGATGAGTAAGTAGAAGTTGGAGAAAGTTTATCTTCTTCCTCCTTGGGGGGTTTAGGCCGAGAGCTTCTAATGGGGGGGGGGAGAGTTTTGTTTTGTGTTGTTTGAAAGAGAGGTGAATAATTGATGTATTTGATATGTGTAGATATGTATAAGTCACATGCATCCAAGCCTAGTAGCTAGCCCCTAGGTCAAGCCATACCCTCTTGTCTCTTAAAGCATGGTGCATGTACTTTACACTAATCATCTAGTTACTCTTTGGCTTTCTAGTTTACTTTTCTAACAATCTAGTTACATGATACTTGCATGTAATATCCTTCCTTGTACTATTATTTCTCGACCAATGCTTGTCACTTAATCCTTATTTCATGTCGTATCTTAATTAAACTCCTTGTAATAATATTTTGTCACGTAGAGATTTCCTTTGTAGTTCCGTAAGTACTTAATTGTGTAAATTCCCTAAATCTCCATAACTTCTTGTCATAGCCTCTTAAAATCCTTTAATACTCTAATAATTCTCAAATCCCAAGTTTTTATAAATCTTAATAGCAGTAGGCCTCTTGCCTTAGCAATCTTCCCTTTTTCTTACACAGTGAATGTAACAACATAAATTTCTCAGATAATCAATTCCAATAAACAACATGGGTGGTTCAAAAGGTCTCGAATTCACAATGTCATATGATATTATATTCTTAAAAATATTACAAAAATCAGGGTTCTTACAGAGATACTAGCCTCTAATGATGATAGGTTTAGGGTTAGGGTTTTTAATCGGCTTCTCCTGAATTTTTTTTCACGTAAAAAACCCAAGCCTCCAATGCTATCATCTTATATTTATATGATAGAGTGAAGCTTATAAGCCCAAGTCAAAAACCTAGCCCATACTTAATTTATTAAATAATAGAATGAAATCCTATTATTTAAATAAATAATAAATAATAATTAAGTCAAACTCAATTATTAAAATCATAAAAACATATCTCATATATCTTTGCATTTTATTATAGCTTAATTAAGTCCCACTTAATTAATATAATAAAATCCATCATTAATTAATTTAAATTCATAATTTAAATTAATTCTTCCTTTAAATGTTCTATGTGTGTGACCCTATAGGTTATTATTTAAGTGGCAATAATTTTATTCTCCAATAAAATTATAAACAATGAGCGGCATCTAGTAATACATCATTGCTACCCAAGTAAATAATAATTAAATCGTGATTCGATAAAACCTTTCGTGATTAATGTCTCCGTGTAATATAATCCCTTTAACCAAATATTATAGATTAAACTCGAGACATGTTTATTGTCATCCTCTTCATAATTTAATCCAGGTTTACTTGATCCATGAGTAGACTATTAACAACAAATCATTATTTGAGCACGGCCATACATTTTATAATCTCACTCAATCAAGAGGCCAATAATATCTCTCCTAATTATAGGAGGGTTAAATCCTTTATCTATCATTCATATTTCTCATACGACTCATAATATACCCGATGTCCACTTTTATCATTACCTGGTGAAAGGTAACTTTTAATGTTGTCAAAGTATATTAATCCTCGTATAGAAATATAATGATCTCAAGTCAAAGGATCATTACACCATTACCACTGTGAGTCATTCTTATGACTTTATTAAACATGAAGAATCTCACCGTGGGTCTGTCCAGTACCATGTACTCCTACATGTACCTATGTATTGACTTTAGTATCTCCATACTTATAACCAATGAGATGTGGTTATCTGTCAAACAACATACTAGTCTATATATTATTATTGTCCTATATAATAATAGTCAACTAGGGACATTTAAGAATATGATATATTATATAATCTCAAGTTCAAGTCATGTACTTAAACTATACAATTTGTATCATGATTCTAAGGACATTTATTATGCTAACAAATATATCGCAGTAATTAAAGTCATAATAAATACATTTATTTAAAAATCAAATGACATAAGGTTTATTCAAGAAACAATGTATTGCCTCTAGGGCACCTACACTAACACAAGCTTTAGCATCTGTATGTTACTCTTTACCACTTTTTCTTTTCTTAACTCTATTTTATTACAGTAGTTTCTTAATGAACTAACACTGTTGCAGGCAAATGTCCATTTCCAAAGCATGACCCACCAGGCTAAGGCTTGGAAAAACAATGCTAAGTCTTTCGAGACTAAGTACCAAAAAGAGAAGATCCGATGTGGTGAGTGATAAGTGCATATTTTTGCATATTTTTATTACCTATTTATTGCTTGAATTCGTATTTCAATAATTTAATTTGTTGCATTTCAGGAAATTTGAAGAAAAATAAAGAAATGACAAAATAAAAGAATAAAGAGCAAGGAAGGGCCAAAAAGAGAAGAAAATGACCAAAATGCAAAAAGGCAAAAGAATTAGGAGTTTGGTGAAAAAGGGAAAGCTTAAGGAGTCCTGTTCCAGACCCTCAGTAGACCGCAGTTCGGAACATAAGAATTTAATTTTTGTTAATAAATATTTTATTTAAATTAGACAATTATATTTATAAATATCTAATAATATTAGGTATTTATTTTTATAATTTCTGAATTAAATTAATTATTTATTAATTAAAGATTATAAGTTATGCGGGTTAAAAAGCATTTTTGGGAAGCCCATATTACAAGTCAAAGCAGCCGACAGTAATATTTCAAAAGGCTTGCAGGGAATCTTGAAAATTTATGCAACATCATTTTTGGACTGTGACTTCATGAATTTTCATATGAAAACTAGTTCATCAGCTAGGTGTATAAATAGAACCATTCAGAGAGATACAAACACACCCCGGGGAATAGCCCCTTAGCAGTAGGACAACCCTTTATTAGTAGTTCATTTCCTAAATTGTAGTTATAACTTTCTTAGCAGCTTGTAAGCAATTATTTCCTTAATACATATTTATTTTGTTTCAGTTTAATTTCGAAGCCTACTCTGCTTTAGTGAAAGCAATCAAATCCATCCCATTTCTTTTCATTCCCCTGTTTTCTTCTTTCCGATTTCACAGAACTATCCGCCCTTCCTTGTTCTTCCATTCAATTTCTCCAGCCTACTCCTTTATCTCCCTTTCAATTATATTAAAACCCCATTCCCTGTCATCTCTTTCTCTTCGATACATACACACAATCACAACCCTCCCCTCTTCTCCTTTTTCGAATTAACACACCCAGTTCCCCCTTTTTCGTTTTATTGTTTCGAAATTCTCCCCCATCACGCCTCTTCTTTCCTTTCCCCATCAAATCCCTTAATTCCCTTTCCCCCTCTTTTAGTTGAGTTTTCGTTGCTTTGTAATTGCCGAGGAATGATTGATTGTAGAGTTTTTCGAGTTTGCTGTCGAGTTGTTTTATTACTAAATCTGTAGCTTCGTTTTGGGTAGTGTAAAGTTCGCCTATTTTGTAGTCGAGTTGCTGTGTAGTCCTGGGTTTATCTTTAGTTGTGTAGTTTGTTGTTCGTCGAGTCCGTGTTTTCAGAGTTTGGTTGAGTCCTGTTTCGTTGTTTGTACTGAAAATGTCGATGGAGTCACGAGTTCTTGAGTCCTGCTTCTTCTTGCCGAGTTCTCATTTTGGTCTAATGGTGATCCCAGTTCGTTGTTGTTTGTGTTAGAGTCAGTGTAGTCTAAATAGAGTCGAGTCTTTCTTGTTGCTGTTTGCGTCTGTTTCACAGAGGTTTGCAGTGCCGAGTTTCCCAGTTTCCGAGTCCGAGTTTTGCTGTTGTTAATGTCCGTCTTGGTTGTGTGATTGTTGCTGATTTAGTGCTGTTTGTTCACTGGTTATAATGTATGAATATCGGTTTTGATTTCTGGGTTTCGTTGGTACTAAGTAGTTTTACTGATTTCGCGAGTCGCATTTGTTGTCTCCTGTTTGTTATCGCCGAGTCAGTTCTGAGTTGTCTCCGCGTGTATGTTTTGAGTTGGTATTGTCCTAAGTAGGTTTTGTAAAATGCTGAGCGGTGAAGTTCTTGTGTTCTCATGTTATTGTTGTGTGATTTGTTTTGATTTCTGGCTAGCTCCATAAACGAATATTACATGATGAAATTTAGTTAGATTTTTTTTTTCGGGAAATAAATTTAGTTAAATTTAGTTTATTTAATTTTTAAAAATCAGTTTTATTTTACTACAGTTTTTAATTAATTAGATTTCCTTTTAGTAATTAGATAGTAAAAATCCAATTTTCCAAAACTCAATTGTCCTAGTTCGATTAAATTAAATAATTAAGGTTTGCGAAATATTAGTCCCTGTGGAACGAATCTTAAATATTAAAACGATGATCGTGCGCTTGCGATTTTAATTGTATCTTTTTTAGCACATCAAGTTTTTGGCGCCGCTGCCGGGGACTAAATATTTTTCGCGCCTTGATTTTTAATTTTTCGGATTAGTTTTCTTTTGCTTGCCTTATTTTTATTTCATTTTTTTTTTAGGAAAGTTTGGAATTACGGAAATCTTCTCACGGAGCTCGGAACTAATTGGAATTTCTGGAAGCGTGCTTCGGTAACCCGTATCTCACTCTTTTCGGCTTTTTTATTTTTAGAAAATCACAAAAAAAAATCAAAAAAATTCGAAAATCACAAAAAAAAATTGAAAATTGAAAAGAAAAAAAATAATTAGTTGTAAATACATAATTGTTGCATCATGCATTTAATCACTTAGGAGCACATCATCTAGATTTTTATTTCTTTGTTTTTAATTTCTCGTACCTTATAAATTGTGGTGATTGCTGGAGGATCCAAAGGTACGTTAAATTCTTTTTTTTTAGATTAGAACACGTAGTTAAGCATCCATAATTGTTTACCGTTTTTTTTTTGTATATATCTTGTTGTTTGTTGCATCGTTTGTAGCCTTAATAAAATTAATTAGACGTTTGCCCCTAGGAATTTCACGCTCAATTAGGAAGGTGCCTAAAAATAAACGTAATTAAGACTTATTCACGACCTTTAGTGTCTAAGGTTCGCCTGGCTATTAAGATTCGGTGTCTAAGTGACGAGTTTGGCCTCTTGGCAATGCCTGCTCTAATCTGGCCGAATCGGTCTGAATAATTCTTAATTTACGGAATTTTTAGTGTGTCTTAACGTTAGGAGTAATGTCTAGTTATTTTATTTAGGGAACCTAGGTTAGATTTTTCTTTTGATTTTTCACCATTTATTTTTGTGTGTTTGAATTTTGTGTGTTTTCTTTGTACACTACATGTCCGATGAGTAATAATGCAATGTCATGGATGGCCCTTGAAACTTACACATATTGTGAAATTTGTGGTATTTATGGTCACCTTGATTTTGAATGCTCTTACAATACTTACAATACTCAATTCGAACAAGTGAATGATTATCAAGGAAGATACGAGTCCAATCCGTACTTTAATGCATATAATCAAGATTGGACGGGTCAACCAAATTTTTCGTATATGGACAACAATTTTCAGAATTTCTCATATCATGATCAACAACAATATCAGCAACAATTTGAGCAACCATCATGGCAGCAATATGAATATCCTCCACCGCAAAATTTCCAGGTTCATCAAACCAATGAAAATGCGCAAGTTGATCGATTATTGAGCGAGTCGGAGAAACTTCTAATGCAAGTTCGAAAGGATCAAGAGGAGTTCATGCAAAATATGAATGAGTTAAACGCTAGTATCAAGATGACGGACGCTATAATTGCTCAATTAGCTAGCTCTTCTACTGCATGGCAACCTGACTCTACATTGCCGCCATCTATACCACCAGAAGATGAAATGGATTTGATCATTCTTACAAGTGATCAGGAGGAAAATAGTTTCTCGGTGTGTGTTGATGATGCACTTATTGAAATAGAAGAGGAGATTGCCACCAATGTTGAGATCAATGATGTTGTTATTGTTGAGGATGTTGTGAGTATGGACGAGAATTTGTGCTTAAAGGTTGACATAATGCCAAAAATAGTCCGAGAAGATTTTTCTCCAATTTTGCTTGATAATTCGTTCCAAATGGCTCCTACGCTTCACTTCTCAGAAAATGAAGATAGTGATAAGTATTCCTTACTCATTGATTTAAAGAGCCGAGAAGATCAACTAGCTCCAGAGAAAGTAAGGAATGGAGAAGAACCACCACCCGAGCCTCCACCTCACGTGAATATTAAGGGAGTTTGGCGTTTTCGAGGCTGTGAATTCTATCGTTGCTTTATCACAAAATTTTCCAAAACTACATATTTTCTTGATCAATTATTATTTATTGATGTAGTAGCTAAATTTGCTAATGCTAATTTGGAAACTTTGTGCAGAATTAAAATAGCTGTTCATGCTTTTCGTGGTGGTCTAACGCAACAGGTTTTTGGGAGTGTCACTTCATGCTTCGACACTTCTTGCTTATGCATTAGGGGAGTTTTTCCAATTTCTTTTATTTTTAATTTTAGTTATTTATTCTGTAATTTTTAGGATTTGTTGTGTTCTTTTTTATTTTATTTTCCTCTTTTATAATTGTTCATCGAGAACTCTTTCCCACTGAATTGATTTAGAGGGCTATGCAGATATTGTTGTCGTTGAAAAGAAAGAGCATTGTGTGGCTCGAGGAGGACTTTGGAGAAAAAGTGAGAGTAGGGTTGGGGCTAAAAGAAGAAAAGCGGATAGCATAGCTTGTACTATACCACCTAACCGCTAATTTTTGAAACCTTATAATCATTGAGTTTCTGTCTGTGTTAATTCATCATTTCAGATATACAGAGCGTATTCACACAATTGCTGAGAACTTCAACCTCCCAAATCTCAATCTAGCTATCTTGAAAATGGCAATGCAGGGAAGCTTCGTGATTGCTAAAGTTAATCCTACTTCCATTCAGGAAATCAGCACCATCCGTGATGAGCAGTTTCGAGCTTGGGCACAATTTCTGAATGAGCATTCAATCATTCGCTATGCTTTAGTTACACCAGTGCCGCTCAATTATGATGCCTTGCGTGAATTGTATTGCAGTGCGGTGAACACTTCTGGAAATGACGGGTTAGCAATCACTTACCGACTGTTTGGTAGGTCGATTAAGGTAACTGAACGAGATGTTAATCGGATTCTTCATTTTCCTATGGAAAATCTCGTTTCTGATCCCACACCTGACCAGATCGAGAGGTTCTTCCGTCTGATAAAGTACCAAGATGGTAATTTCAATACTGGTAATCTCTCTAGAACATATCTAACCCAGTATTGGAATTTCTTCTTCCATATTCTTAACCATGTTTTTACCTCAGATAGAACAAATCTAGATCGCATATCTGAATTTATTCAAAAAATAGGGTATGCGGTAGCCAATAATTTGAGGATTAATTTTGGTAAGATAGTGCTTGGTCAAATTATTTTGAAGATGAATCGACTAGGAACCAGGGATGTCCAGACTCAAAGGGTAAAATGTCTATACCCAAGATTTCTGCAATTAATACTAAATGATTTTTTGAGTGATGCAGACAGGGTACGCTTGGACCATGGTAGAGATGTGGAATGCTCTTTCATGAAGACAAATGTAATTTATTACATTAGCAATAAGAGCTATACGGATGTGCCTACAGTCCTAACGGAATATCTGAAGACTGTCCCACTTCCGTTGTTACCAAGATCAGTCAGAGCAGCACCACATATGGAGTTTGCTACATCATCCACTCTACCTTATGCTAAACGGAGTAAACCTAGCGAACCCGAGACAGTCGAGGGAAACTTGGGTCTTGTGTCATTCAATCCATTCAAGCTCAACCTTCCAGGGAGAAAATCTCTTGATCTTTTTCCAGATTTACCACTCGTCACCAGTGGCAGGCATCTTGCTTCACGAGAGGTGGGAAGCTCCCGAAATTTCATTGCACCATCCGACAAAGGCCCTAGAATGATTTCATTTGCAGATACACCAGCAGGACATGAGAGTGGGCAACAGACTCAACCACATGCACCTATAACCAGAGCGGGATACAACAGACTCCTTGCACGGGTCGAATCACTGGAGAACGAGTTGCCACATATCCGTGAGTCCATTGCGGATATTAAAAATTTGCAACTTAGTCAGAATGATGTATTCCAGGCTCAATTGAGTTCCATGGCAGCCCAATTTAGTCATGCAATTAATTCCTTGGTGAAGACAGCTTCTTCCAATATCCCAACTCCACATCCAACTATTCCGGAGGATAACCCAACTGAGGGGGAGCATGTGGATGAGCAAGAAGCTAGAAGGCGTAATAAAGGCAAGAAAAAGGTTGCTGACACGGATTTAAATTTATTCTTGGGAAGGAAAAGCTAAGGGGATTATTTGTGCTATGTGGAAAGCAAGAAAAACTTGAAGATATGTTCAGTCTAGAGGAACAAATGTCTTGCTCATTTTCAGGGGAGTTTTCGTTCACTCTTTCATACCTCATTTTTATTTGCATACATTGAGGACAATGCATGATTTAGGTATGGGGGAGAGTTCTTAGTGTAAATACATAAAAATTGAAAAATCCAAAAAAATTGAAAAAATTTAAAATTAATTGCCTCGTCTCATAGTGTGTTAACAAGGATAGGTACACATCTTGTGAGCTTACTTTGCATAATTATTTGACATGTCATATCTCTGAAAGTTATTTGTTACTTGATGATTCCTTGTACGTGCTTGCGAAAATTATAAAACTTGAGATGTGTCTTTGTCAAATTTAGGGAGTACTAAAGCATACCTTCACCTTGTGAGATCTTGAGCCTAATTTATGATTGGTACATTTTATATCGATCAAATTTTATTGTTGTGTGTAGTTCATCATTTTGCATGTTGCTCTAGAACTTGGTTTAAACCATTTTGAGATTACATGATATCTGTATGCATAAAAATGATAAAGGCACTAGGATTAACCGTATCTATCCAAACAGTACCCTTGAATCATATATCCTTAGTGAACCCCTTTGAGCTTTATATCCGTTATTTTTGTATCACCAATCTAAATTCTTGAGCCTACTTGTTTATTCTTCTCTTGATTTACTAGTAGAGCATTTTGATTCATTTGAGGGTTGGTGAGTGCATAGTGTGGGGATTTCTTTGTTAAAGTGTGAAAATTTGGTGGGAATATTGGAAAAAAAAAAGAAGAAAGAAGAAAGAAAATAAAAAAAGAAAAAGAAAATAAAGGGTCAAGTAAAGTTGTGTTCATTGGTTTTGTGCAATATGAAAATGGAAAAGTACATGGTAATATGTGCTTGGGGTTTAATGCTTGTGAGAGTCTGATCACCTTTTACATGATCGAAATTTCATATTGAGTGCTTTAATTAGAAATGAACACTATGCTCTATTTGTTTGTCAAGTTAGCCACTTGTTAGCCTTTTTCTTGATTCCCTACCCTTCACCTTAGCCATGTTACAACCTTTAACAAAGACCTTTTGATTTGTGCATGCATGTATACAAAGTAGTGGAGATTTGGTGGACAACCAAGCATATGGTAGCACATGACTTAATTGATTGAACTTGAGCGAATACACTTCACCTAAACACTGGTGTGATTCGAGTGTTATGTGAGATTTTCTATCCATAGCATGTTACTCACTGAATGCGGCATTGATATATATTTCATGATCTTTTGTCTATCTAGACTGTGTGCTTACTTGGATAGTCTTGTGCATATGATGTGTAAGTGAACAGACTGTCAATATTGTGCGTTTGAGGTTTTCTTGTGTGGAGTACTATGATATGTTGCATACTTGAGACTTGGCAGAAAATAAAATAAGATTTTATGGGTATATCTTCTGTAAACCCTTAGGAGACAGCACTCCTCCTGTAGAGATCGTCTATGGGTTTAACGGGTTGGTAAACCTAAAATTACCCGTGATTCCTACGACAGTGAGTATAGGTTTTTATTCTGCATTTTTCTTTTTGTTTTACTCGAGGACGAGCAAAAGATAGGTATGGGGGCATTTGATAAGTGCATATTTTTGCATATTTTTATTACCTATTTATTGCTTGAATTCGTATTTTAATAATTTAATTTGTTGCATTTCAGGAAATTTGAAGAAAAATAAAGAAATGACAAAATAAAAGAATAAAGAGCAAGGAAGGGCCAAAAAGAGAAGAAAATGACCAAAATGCAAAAAGGCAAAAGAATTAGGAGTTTGGTGAAAAAGGGAAAGCTTAAGGAGTCCTGTTCCAGACCCTCAGTAGACCGCAGTTCGGAACATAAGAATTTAATTTTTGTTAATAAATATTTTATTTAAATTAGACAATTATATTTATAAATATCTAATAATATTAGGTATTTATTTTTATAATTTCTGAATTAAATTAATTATTTATTAATTAAAGATTATAAGTTGTGCGGGTTAAAAAGCATTTTTGGGAAGCCCATATTACAAGTCAAAGCAGCCGACAGTAATATTTCAAAAGGCTTGCAGGGAATCTTGAAAATTTATGCAACATCATTTTTGGACTGTGACTTCATGAATTTTCATATGAAAACTAGTTCATCAGCTAGGTGTATAAATAGAACCATTCAGAGAGATACAAACACACCCCGGGGAATAGCCCCTTAGCAGTAGGACAACCCTTTATTAGTAGTTCATTTCCTAAATTGTAGTTATAACTTTCTTAGCAGCTTGTAAGCAATTATTTCCTTAATACGTATTTATTTTGTTTCAGTTTAATTTCGAAGCCTACTCTGTTTTAGTGAAAGCAATCAAATCCATCCCATTTCTTTTCATTCCCCTGTTTTCTTCTTTCCGATTTCACAGAACTATCCGCCCTTCCTTGTTCTTCCATTCAATTTCTCCAGCCTACTCCTTTATCTCCCTTTCAATTATATTAAAACCCCATTCCCTGTCATCTCTTTCTCTTCGATACATACACACAATCACAACCCTCCCCTCTTCTCCTTTTTCGAATTAACACACCCAGTTCCCCCTTTTTCGTTTTATTGTTTCGAAATTCTCCCCCATCACGCCTCTTCTTTCCTTTCCCCATCAAATCCCTTAATTCCCTTTCCCCCTCTTTTAGTTGAGTTTTCGTTGCTTTGTAATTGCCGAGGAATGATTGATTGTAGAGTTTTTCGAGTTTGCTGTCGAGTTGTTTTAGTACTAAATCTGTAGCTTCGTTTTGGGTAGTGTAAAGTTCGCCTATTTTGTAGTCGAGTTGCTGTGTAGTCCTGGGTTTATCTTTAGTTGTGTAGTTTGTTGTTCGTCGAGTCCGTGTTTTCAGAGTTTGGTTGAGTCCTGTTTCGTTGTTTGTACTGAAAATGTCGATGGAGTCACGAGTTCTTGAGTCCTGCTTCTTCTTGCCGAGTTCTCATTTTGGTCTAATGGTGATCCCAGTTCGTTGTTGTTTGTGTTAGAGTCAGTGTAGTCTAAATAGAGTCGAGTCTTTCTTGTTGCTGTTTGCGTCTGTTTCACAGAGGTTTGCAGTGCCGAGTTTCCCAGTTTCCGAGTCCGAGTTTTGCTGTTGTTAATGTCCGTCTTGGTTGTGTGATTGTTGCTGATTTAGTGCTGTTTGTTCACTGGTTATAATGTATGAATATCGGTTTTGATTTCTGGGTTTCGTTGGTACTAAGTAGTTTTACTGATTTCGCGAGTCGCATTTGTTGTCTCCTGTTTGTTGTCGCCGAGTCAGTTCTGAGTTGTCTCCGCGTGTATGTTTTGAGTTGGTATTGTCCTAAGTTGGTTTTGTAAAATGCTGAGCGGTGAAGTTCTTGTGTTCTCATGTTATTGTTGTGTGATTTGTTTTGATTTCTGGCTAGCTCCTTAAACGAATATTACATGATGAAATTTAGTTAGATTTTTTTTTCGGGAAATAAATTTAGTTAAATTTAGTTTATTTAATTTTTAAAAATCAGTTTTATTTTACTACAGTTTTTAATTAATTAGATTTCCTTTTAGTAATTAGATAGTAAAAATCCAATTTTCCAAAACTCAATTGTCCTAGTTCGATTAAATTAAATAATTAAGGTTTGCGAAATATTAGTCCCTGTGGAACGAATCTTAAATATTAAAACGATGATCGTGCGCTTGCGATTTTAATTGTATCTTTTTTAGCACATCAGTGAGATCGAGGGGAAGCTGAAGGGAAAAATAGAGGAGTTGAATGTTGCCCAGGCCGAGTTGTTACATTTGCAGGCCAAGAAGGAGGACCTTATTGACGAGTACATGGACTCCCAGGACTTTCAGACCCTGATGGAGAAACATGATGATGTCCTCTACCCTGTTCAGTACATAGATGGTTGGAATGAAGCCTTGGCAGCTGTGCTAAGAAAGCACCCTAGCTTATTCACTCCCGAGGATTTTCCGAGTCCACATTTGTGACAACCCCAAATTCGGGGTCAGGAATCCAGGCCATCACGGACCAATTTCCATTTATTAATATTCTACTCTTGGCAGCTGGAATATAATTGTATAATAAAACTCACACAATAGACCCCACACTTAATAATATTAATACACACCAATCATATGCTCAGAGAACAACATCCACAATATTAAAAGTTTAGAGTTAAACAGTTATTACAAACCCAGAATCTTACTAAGTACATTGTTGAATAATACTTCTGCAGGAAGCATCTCAACAACCAAAAGTTTATTACACGAGCTTACACACTTAATGTACATAATTCTACCAGAACCCGTCTGTCTATACGCTACCTCAGGAATCGGTGCCAGCGTGCTCTCAAAAGGTCGCCTTTCCCTTACCCTCTTGCGGGGTGTAGTACGGAGTATCGGCATGCGACCTAGCTGTTGTATAAATAAGTAGCAAGAGTGAGCTATAATAGCTCAGCAAGATAAACTTTATAAACTAACATCAAAGGGAAACATAGAAATATATGAATAATAAACAAAAGATAAATCATAATTATTATGAAGAGGATTTATTTTTATTCGATAAATACTCCTTCCATATTTTCCATTTTTATACTAAAAGAAATATATAGCATTCTAATATCAGTTTCTCTTCTTATGTAATATAATATCAGTTTCTCATCGAAAATAATTAAAAACCATTACATCATCTCAGTATAATATTTCAAGGTAATATACCCTGCACAAAATCTCTCAATATAATATTTCCACTTTCCTTTTTATACAACAATTATGTAAAAATAATATAAAATCAGTTTCCCTTCTTACTGTAAAAACAGTTCCATCATTTCATACCATTTTCCTTCTTCAGTACACAACTCTGAAAACCATTATCAATTCTTTCTTTTAAGTGTTGGGGATATCTGCTAGCGCCAGATACGTAGGACGATGATCAGTCGCCTGACCGTACCTGCTCTCTGTTTACTACTAGTAGAAGGGATGATCCCATTTGGTCATCAACCCTGGAGGAAGGCCACCTGCTACATCCTCCGACGGCAACTCTTGGGCCGTAATAAAATATTGGATGCCGGACTGTGCCACTTCCACACAGCCTCTTACGCTTACTGTTGCAATGCCGGACTGTGCCACTCCCACACAGCCTCTTACGCTTACTGTTGTAAATGTCGGACTGTGCCACTCCCACACAGCCTCTTACGCTTACTGTTGAAATCCCCCTTTTTGTTAAATCATTATTCCATTTATAAAACACCATTTCACATTTTCCATTTTTCCGTTTCCATTTCCATCTATCATTACCTTTAATATATATATATATATATATATATATATATATATATATATGTCATAATACTTTGATTATGACTCAGACATCTCCTCTGTATTCAATGAAATCCAATACACTTATATATACATAGAATATTCCATATATTTTAAAAATAGCAAATAATAATCGAATAATATTTATTAAATCACTATATTTAAAAAGAATATTTTTAACATAATATTATAAATCATATAACCCTAGATAACAGTTGATACCATTCCTTCATATCCTTTTTAAACATAAAGCATGTTCGCTCTATTCGTAATCCATAATCCACATCCATTTCTCTTAAATTCCAAAATTCAGGAAATAATTTCTTAACAATATAGTAACAATGTAATCACATATATTCCATGAAATCATTTTTCTTTGAACATAAACAGCTTATCAAAATAAGGATAAAAGAAATCTTGCCTCGATCTCTAAATCCCAGTAGTATGACCCGTTGTTCGTCCTGAGTTTCTATAAACACGAAAAAATCATCGTTAGAATACTACATCCCTTACTCACTTTACCTTTATATAACAAAACCCTTGACACTTAATATATGATTAACATATTATTAATAACCCAAGAGTTCCAAGAACCTAACCATTTTAAACTCAATCAAAGTTTCAGTGTTTTTCACCATTTCCCTTAACAACCACACTCGACTGTAAAATTCTCAAAAAATATAAATTTCGAATTTTCACTCAAGGTCAACTGGTAATAGTTCTCTGACCACCCTACTACAGTATCCCAAAATTTCATAATATTTAAAAATGTTTAAGTATGGTAATTATAGCCTCAAAGTTGACACAATTACGTTTTCTCGGTTTTCGAACGTCTTCACTAAAACTGACTTTTCTCCTAAACCGTTCATAAGATTTTAACGTACTTTATATCAAAACGATCTATGAACTAAGCTCTATCATCTCATGGTCACTTGGTGCTCTGGACAGGAATCTACCGTACGAATATGGGTGCCAAAAACAGGGTATCTTTTTGGTTTAACGAAAATCGGGCATCATAACGGCTATACTTTCATACTTTCCATATTATAACTCCTCCAAATCCATCATCCAACACATATACCAGTCCCTACACCATGTGGTCATCATACCAACCATGGTTACAAGCACATACCACTTCCATATTCAATCAACTCAACTTATAACACACATATAATCCTAGTTTCATGACTTATACAAACTTATCCACTAAACTAACCATAATCCATCATCAACTAAAAAGGGGTGAGGAAGTTTATACCTTCTTTGAAGCTTTAACACTCTTACTATAGGCTTGTAGTCCTTGATACACCTTGATACAACCTTAATATGCCTTAATCTTTCAAAGCAAAACACAAAATCCAAGTGAGTTACTATTCATCCATCACTTTTGTAAAAATCATAGAAAATTGAAAAATAAGAGTTTGGCTCTCAAATTTTTACCACATCTTGGCCTCTTCATAAGATTTGATTTGAGCTATAGATCACCAAAAACAAAGTTTCCTAGCTATGGTTTTGATCCGATTTTTCCCACTTGACAGATTTGTTTCCCCAACTTTGAGCATGGATTTGACTAGGCTATACTACTTTTTTGGCCATGAAATTTTGAACGAACCTTACACATGGAGTGGAGATGTTATGGATAGAAATGGAGATATGGATTTTTCTTTGTGCTTGGTTCATGCTGGGCAGTTTGGGAGAAATGAGATGGGGGAGCTTTTTGCTTGCTCTTCTCTTGTATAATGATATGTAATACCTGTATATATCTCTATATATGGCTCTCATCTCTTTTAATGTGTTGTCAATGATCCATTGGAGCCAAGTGTTGGTAATCTATTGGTACAAATGTCAAGCTAAAAACATGTTACTCCATTTTGTGGTGTTTTACTACCATGTCCTTTCCTTTTTTAAGATTCCTTCCACCACTACCCTTGAATTTTAGATATTATTCCCTTAATATTGATGAAATCAGTTCTTATTACTCATTGGGCTGAAATTTGGGCTCATGTTTGGGCCTCGTTCCAAGTTCTCTAGTCGTTTGATCCATCGAATGATTTCTGCGATCGTCTCAGTGGTTTCTCCTTTGTAAATTCCTTGGATATATAATATCCTCTCCCACATCATATATTAGTGTGTTAGGGTGATTCTAATCCTCAAGTAGGTATTAGATCCAATATCCTTGGTATACTTTCTTTTTCTCAGAAGTTGCTCTCCCGGTTATCTCTCGGGTTCTCAAGCATTCTCAAACTCGTTTAACAATCTAAATTCCCTTGGCATTTCATTGGTTTAATCTAATTTCACTTAATTCCTCAATATAAATAATCCTTGTTAAATATCCATATTCCTTAATATCCAATTGCAATAGTGCTCAATCAAACTCAAAATTCTGCAAATCCATTTTCAGGAATTTCTAAAATCCGTCATCATTTCGAGTCACTCATTTTCATAGTACAACACTAATATGGTTCCTGATTATTCATTTTCCATTTCAAATCTAGGGTACTTACATACCATTTCCCCAAATCCTCAAAATTACTATTCATTTAGGCACTGTAGCATTCTAAAAGTTAGGGTTATTACAGTCTTCCCCCCTTAAAAGGATTCCGTCCCGGAATCACGTCAATGAATACCTTTCTCACATGGTGTTTCCAATTCTCAAGTTGCTTCCTTTATCCTTTGGTTCTTCCATAACACTTTAACTCTTGAAATCATCTCATTCCTTAACACTTGCTCTTTACGATCATTAATTTCTACTAGCTTTTCCACCAAAGTTAGATTTGATGGTATATCCTCAATTTCATAATCATTCCTGAAAACCTTTGTTATTCCTAATACCACCAAAATTCCAATCACAAGGTCTCTCCATATATATCTTTATCTTGTTTGCAAAAAAATACACCAATATAACTTGCTTGTCATTCATCAACATGCCATTTAGCTTATCAATAACAGTCATTTCATTATCTTTTTCTTGCAAACTCCTCCTGTATTCAGTCATTCTATATTATCTCATTTATCCTTCCTCTTTCGACTAAGGGTATCGGCCACCACATTGGCCTCCCCTGAATGGTAGTGTATCTCACTATGGTTCGTCTATATTTTGATCTCTATCATGACATAAATATTAACACCTCAATATTCCTATATCTCATCTCTGTAAAATTTTCCAGAAAATAAGGTATAATAATATTCCTTGAAACAATTGTAAGAAAATATTGGTTATAATATATATTTCCTGCTCGTAATATACGAGCATGTACTTTTCCTTCATCCTTAAAAAATATTCTCACACCTTCTCTCATACTTTTAATCTCCTTTCTATAGAGTTCTCTGACCCTTAACAGATATTGATTTGGATGACACGAGAATAACTCAATTTCTTATATCACCATAGTTTACTTTCTCACAGATAGATTATTCTTATCTATATTATCAGTCCATTTACACCATTCATTGACTTAGTCGATCCCTAACCAAACATTTACACTTAAGAGGTTAAATTAGAGCGTACCTGCAATTTCCTCCGGATACCTTATCCCATATGTCTATTGTTCACTATACGCTCTTTACATCTTGCTGATTCACCTTAGTTCTTTCATGATATACTATCTACTCCACCTCTGAAATTTCCCTTTATTATTCTCATCAAAATCTTTACCACAAGTTTTACTCATTCACACCTTTTGGATTAATCCTTTGAATACTTAATATCTTTAATCTCTCTCTGCTACTTAGGGTATTGGTCACAATATTGGCCTTCCCCCACTAAAAGTTATTGCACCTCGAATCCTTTATTAATTATCCCCACTTCCTTTGTTTATCCTTATTCTGACTCTATCCTCAAAATACACCTTAATCTCAATAGTAACTCTCAATTATGCCTTAAAATTCCTCATATTCTTTTCTCTTACTAATCATCAAATATACCATTTCTTCTCACGAAATTCCTTCATCTCTTATATTGAAACGCGTCTAGCTCTAATTATCTCTTATCAAAATTTCCCTTGGAATATCCAGTTCCCTTGTATAATCACGTATACTCTAAACCTTACTTCCATTATCCCATCCATTAATGAAATCTTCTATATTCGAAACAATTGATAGAATTCAAGAAACTTTAAATTGAAACGAACCCAGAAACCAGTAAAGGTTCCCTAACAATTTATAAGATTAAGAGTTTTAAATAGCTCTTATTCGAAACAAAAGGATATCTGAGAAATCAATATTATGGAAGAACCCGTATGTCACAAAAGGGAGGGCGTCCCCGCCTGACTTTCAATCACACAGACAGATCGTTCTTGTGTATACATATAGAGTTGTTCCTCTTAGTTGGAGTAAGAAATATAA
This sequence comes from Kitagawia praeruptora, assembly GCA_037693485.1. NCBI lineage: Eukaryota > Viridiplantae > Streptophyta > Magnoliopsida > Apiales > Apiaceae > Kitagawia > Kitagawia praeruptora. The sequence continues at coordinate 60,403,856 of CM075344.1, forward strand.
AGGAAATTTAAATCACGATGATAAATACCATCTTCCAAAAATAATCTTAGAGGAATATTTTGACTAAGATAGATAAAATACAATTTTGAAACACATTTCAAGGGTACCAAAAAGTTTTTTTTAAAAAAATACCGACCCTTAATGAATAAGAGGTGCCAGATCACAACTGGATTTACCCATCAGTGGAGGAAAATTTGAAACTCAATAACATAATTTAGCAGGGCTTTAGAAAATTTGAGAATAGGTACCGTTAATAGCTTCGGCCCAATTGAAAATCCCAATAATGGAAGGTTTTCCTCAAATACCATTTATATCTTAGACTGTGTACTTTCCAAAATTTCTCAAATTTGGCATTCACCATTTATCCTTAACCTATCTTCTGATATTCCCAATTATCGTCATTTACATAGTCGTGACTTGGCTCAATACTTTCTACCTTTATCCGTAATAAAACACAACCTTCTGATCGATATACTTACGTAATATTGATCGTCTTGGCTTAACACTGCTCCGGTATCAAGGACCCTTCAAACTATACTTTATAATTGTATATCCCAACATACCCTGTATACTCACGAGGTTATCTAATGTACACTTCCCGATACATCAAGTATTCCCTTTCTCATATCAATCCCATGTGCTACATAAACTTAACACTTTTAGCATAATAACCTTTTCATCTAAGTCAATCTTGGAATGTCTCAGTCTGTCTTGGTCCTTAAGGTATATCTTGGCTTTACCGAAAAATCTCAGTTTCACCCTTTCACCTCCACAATCAATCAGTGTCTATTCACCGATCCACTTACAATATTTCTTCAAACTCCCTTAAACACAAGAAGACTTTAAATACCCTTAACTTTGGCTCACCAATCTCCTCTCCCTATACTAAAACATAAACTTTTATTAGTAATAATCTATAAAATTATAATCACTACTTAGAATAAATGCTACATTCGATATACAACCCTTGAACTCGATGGAAGTTCACAATTTATATTATTACTGATATATTTATTATTATCACTTCTGTTCTTGAGCATTATGACTCTTAGCTCTGATACCAACTGTGACAGCCCCAAATTCGGGGTAAGGAATCCAGGCCGTCACGGACCAATTTCCATTTATTAATATTCTACTCTTGGCAGCTGGAATATAATTGTATAATAAAACTCACACAATAGACCCCACACTTAATAATATTAATACACACCAGTCATATGCTCAGAGAACAACATCCACAATATTAAAAGTTTAGAGTTAAACAGTTATTACAAACCCAGAATCTTACTCAGTACATTGTTGAATAATACTTCTGCAGGAAGCATCTCAACAACCAAAAGTTTATTACACGAGCTTACACACTTAATGTACATAATTCTACCAGAACCCGTCTGTCTATACGCTACCTCAGGAATCGGTGCCAGCGTGCTCTCAAAAGGTCACCTTTCCCTTACCCTCTTGCGGGGTGTAGTACGGAGTATCGGCATGCGACCTAGCTATTATATAAATAAGTAGCAAGAGTGAGCTATAATAGCTCAGCAAGATAAACTTTATAAACTAACATCAAAGGGAAACATAGAAATATCTGAATAATAAACAAAAGACAAATCATAATTATTATGAAGAGGATTTATTTTTATTCGATAAATACTCCTTCCATATTTTCCATTTTTATACTAAAAGAAATATATAGCATTCTAATATCAGTTTCTCTTCTTATATAATATAATATCTGTTTCTCTTCGAAAATAATTAAAAACCATTACATCATCTCAGTATAATATTTCAAAGTAATATACCCTGCACAAAATCTCTCAATATAATATTTCCACTTTTTTTTTATACAACAATTATGTAAAAATAATATAAAATCAGTTTCTCTTCTTATTGTAAAAACAATTCCATCATTTCATACCATTTTCCTTCTTCAGTACACAACTCTGAAAACCATTATCAATTCTTTCTTTTAAGTTTTGGGGATATCTGCTAGCGCCAGATACGTAGGACGATGATCAGTCGCCTGACCGTACCTGCTCTCTGTTTACTACTAGTAGAAGGGATGATCCCATCTGGTCATCAACCCTGGAGGAAGGCCACCTGCTACATCCTCCGACGGTAACTCTTGGGTCGTAATAAAATATTGGATGCCGGACTGTGCCACTTCCACACAGCCTCTTACGCTTACTGTTGCAATGCCGGTCTGTGCCACTCCCACCCAGCCTCTTACGCTTACTGTTGCAAATGCCGGACTGTGCCACTCCCACACAGCCTCTTACGCTTACGGTTGAAATCCCCCTTTTTTGTTAAATCATTATTCCATTTATAAAACACCATTTCACATTTTCCGTTTTTTCGTTTCCATTTCCATCTATCATTACCTTTAAATATATATATATATATATATATATATATATATATATATGTCATAATACTTTGATTATGACTCAGACATCTCCTCTGTATTCAATGAAATCCAATACACTTATATATACATAGAATATTCCATATATTTTAAAAATAGCAAATAACAATCGAATAATATTTATTAAATCACTATATTTAAAAAGAATATTTTTAACCTAATATTATAAATCATATAACCCTAGATAACAACTGATACCATTCCTTCATATCCTTTTTAAACATAAAGCATGTTCGCTCTATTCGTAATCCATAATCCATATCCATTTCTCTTAAATTCCCAAATTCATGAAATAAATTCTTAACAATATAGTAACAATGTAATCACATATATATTCCATGAAATCATTTTTCTTTGAACATAAACAGTTTATCAAAATAAGGATAAAAGAAATCTTGCCTCGATCTCTAAATCCCTGTTAGGAATAATTCATAAGTTGTGATGTTAAGAATAGAATTTACACATTATACTTCTTGTAATCCTGATCTTATAAAGGATTTAGCACTGTATATAGGATTTATGTGTAAGACAGTTATCTGTATAGTTTAGTCAGGAATGAACAGTGTATCGAAGACTACATGTCAGGAACAGAGAGCAAATCCTGATGATGGTCCAATACTGATGGTTGATCAGATACTGATGCAGTGTGCAGATCCTGATATCAGTTTTGTTACTGATGATGTCATTATGGATGCTACAGAAACTGGCAAGTGCTATAAAACAGGATCGTTGTTTGAAGAACAAGCAAGAAGATATTATGAAGGAAAGAGTTTTCTATTGATGGAAACTATCGACTAGAAGGTAGAACATTGTCATGTAAAGATTATATCTTTCTGTTATTAGTTGATAGGTAGCATTATAAATACTCTCTCTATATCATTGTAAAAAGAGTCGAACAAGAGTGTTAAGCAAGTGTGCGTAGCTCTGTATAAGGTTTGTATTCGAGAGTTCGAAACAAACAGAGAGAGAGAGAGAGATTTGTATTGTCAGCAGCTGCTAAAGGTATTGTACACCTTTGGTAGAGTTTGTATTTGATCTTATTAATACAAACAGAGTTTGATTCATTCGTTTATTCTTGTTCATATAATCAAGCAAAAATCAGACACGATTATATAACTTGTATTCAACCCCCCCCCCTTCTACAAGTTATTCGAGTTAACAATTGGTATCAGAGCAGGTTGATTTCGAATAATCATAAAGATCTGTAATCATGTCTGGTTACAAAGATGGGAATACTAAAATTCCTATGCTCAAGAGAAATGAATATACTCTATGGGAAGTAAAGATGTTGCATCATCTGGAAGCAACAGATCCTGATTATCTTGACAGAATCAGAGATGGACCTTTTGTTCCAACAAAGGTCGTTGGACAAGCAACTGTTGATGGTGTGGTTGTTCCAGAACATACAGCAGAGAAGCCAAAATCTGAATGGTCAGATAAGGACAAGGAGAATGTTCTTAAAGATGCTAAAGTGAAAAACATATTATTCAACAGTCTTGATTCTGTTCTCACTAACTATGTTCTCTCTTGTAAAACTGCTAAGGATATATGGGACAATCTTAAGGTTCACTGTGAAGGAACTAAGCCTGTCAGGAAGAATATGAGAACATTACTTATACAACAGTATGAGTACTTTGAATCCAAGTCTGGTGAGTCACTTACTGATACCTTTGATAGGTTTACAAAACTCATCAATGAGATGGCCATGCATGGTAAATATTATGACTTGGAGGATATGAATACAAAGTTCATGAAAGCTTTGCCTGATTTCTACAATGAGAAGATATCTGCGATTGAGGAAGCTAATGATTTAGATGAGATTTCATTAGAGGCAGTATATGGAAAATTGAGAGCTTATGAACTTGACAAGCAGCAGAAGAAAAGCAGGAGTGAAGGAAAGATGAAGACTATTGCACTTACTGCTCAATCTGAAGTTAAGAAGCTTCCTGAAGAATAGCATGAAGAGATTGCTTTAAAGAATTCAAGGAAGAAGAAAAGCAAAGAAAGTTCTGAGTCAGAGACTACTGATATAGACTCTGACAACAATGATTCTGAATCTGAGATGCAGGAACTCTTTGCTATGTTTGCTAAAGCTTTCAAGAAAGGAAGATTCAACAGGAGAAGATTTAGCAAAGGACCTTTTCAAAAGAAGGAGGAGAAGAAGAGTGACAAAAGCAAAAGTACAATTGTCAAGCTTGATAAGGCCAAGATCAAGTGCTTTAACTGCAGTGAGCTTGGACACTTTGCTAGTGAGTGTAAGAAGCCTAGGAATTCAGGAAAGGGTAATGCACTTATGGTCACACAGAAGGATTGGGCTGATTCCAGTGACTCTGAAGATGAATTGGATTATGACAACATTGCATTGATGGCAAATATTTCAGACAAACCTGGATCTCCAAAGAAAACTTCTCCATCCTCTGTTAAGGGCACAGGAAAGAAGCATTCAATTATCTTGGACAGTGGATGCTCTGGACATATGACTGGAAAGAAGTCCCTGCTTACAAAGTTTGAGAGGAAAGCTGGCCCAGTAATATCTTTTGGAGATGGCAACAAAGGAGAAACTCTGGGATATGGCTCAATTGTTTTTGGGAATGTCATCATAGAAAATGTAGCACTGGTTGAAGGCTTGAAACATACTCTTTTAAGCATAAGTCAACTGGGTGATAAAGGTTACAAATCAATCTTTGACAGAGAAGGATGCAAAATCTTGAATATGCAGAATGGAGACATTGTTCTAACTGGTCAAAGACATGGTAACATATATGAAGCCAGCTTAAGTGATACATCTAAAGGAATTGTTAGATGTCTCTACAGTAAAGCAACAAGTGATGAAAGCTGGAATTGGCACAAGAAGCTCTCACATCTTAATTTCAAGAAGCTTAATCAACTTGTTAAGCACAATTTGGTGAGAGGCCTACCACAGGCAAATTTTGTGCAAGATGGACTTTGTGATGCATGTCAGCTTGGAAATCAAAGAAGAACCACTTTCAAGAGCAAGACTGAAAATTCAATTACTGAACCATTTCACATGTTACATCTTGATCTGTTTGGTCCAGTAAACATTATGTCTATCAGCAAGAAAAGATATGCTCTAGTAATAGTGGATGATTTCACAAGGTTCACATGGGTGTTCTTTCTACACAAGAAGGATGAAGCTCCTCAGCAAATCATTGAACTTATCAAGAATATTCAGAATAACTCTGAGTACAAAGTCAAGGTACTTAGAAGTGACAATGGTACAGAATTCAAGAATTCTACAATGGAGGGATTTTGTGCAGACAATGGAATTACTCAACAGTTTTCTACACCTGGTACACCTCAGCAGAATGGTGTAGTGGAAAGAAAGAACAGGACTCTCATAGAGGCATCAAGAACCATGCTTGCAGATGCAAAACTTCCAACCTACTTTTGGGCAGAAGCTATTAACACTGCATGTTTCACTCAAAATTGTACCTTGGTAAATAGCCATGGAAAAACTCCCTATGAGATGATTAAAGGAAAGAAACCAAGTGTGAAATACTTTCACATCTTTGGATGCAAATGCTATGTCCTAAAAATTCATCCAGAACATCTTGGAAAATTTGAAGCCAAATTGGATGAAGCAATTTTTCTAGGATATTCAGCATCTAAGGCCTTCAAAGTTTATAATCTGAGAACTCACATTGTTATGGAATCAATTCATGTTGCATTTGATGATAAGAAATTTGGAATTTTGCAAACTGGTGAAAGCCATGACAAATTGGAATTTGAAAATCTGAAGATTTCTGAGATACTCTCAAGTGATGATGAAGGCTCTCCTGAAGAAATTTCTATTGCTTCTCAAAGGAGTGCTACTGTTGAGGGGGAGCAAATAGAACACAGTGATCATCAGGAGCAGACTAGTCTTTCAGAGTCTATTCCATCAGGAATTGACGTTTCAGAGTCTACTCCATCAGGAACTGACCTTTCAGAGTCTACTGAGGAAAGATCAGTAACTAGCAGCAATATAGAATCTACTGATTCTATTGATCAAAGGAGAGTTTTTGAAGGTAGAGAGAATTCTTCTACAAGAGATACCACTAACTTAGGGGGAGAGACTAGCAGAGTTAATCTACCACCTGTTAGAAAATGGACAAAGGATCATACTGAAGATTTGATAATTGGTGATCCAAATAGTGGTGTTCGAACTAGAAGATCAATTCAAAATGAATGCTTGTATAGTTGCTTTCTCTCAAAGAATGAACCTAAGAAGGTTGAAGAAGCCTTACAGGATCCTGATTGGGTAATTGCAATGCAGGAGAAGTTAAATGAGTTTGAGAGAAACAAAGTCTGGAAACTAGTACCAAGACCTAAAGATAGATCTATTGTTGGTGCAAGATGGGTTTTCAGAAACAAGCTAGATGAATCTGGTATGATTGTAAGAAACAAAGCAAGACTGGTGGCCAAGGGTTATTCTCAGGAAGAAGGCATTGATTATGATGAGACCTTTGCACCTGTAGCAAGATTGGAAGCAATCAGAATGTTTCTTGCATTTGCAGCTCATTCAAAATTCAAGATATACCAGATGGATGTAAAGAGTGCTTTTCTAAATGGCAAACTTGATGAGGAAGTGTATGTGGAACAGCCACCTGGATTTGTTGATCCAAAGTTTCCAAATCATGTCTACAAACTTGACAAGGCACTCTATGGACTAAAGCAGGCACCAAGAGCATGGTATGAGACTTTGTCTAAATTTCTTCTTGAAAATGGCTTCACAAGAGGTACAATTGACAAAACTCTATTCTTTAGAAAGATAAAAGGTGAATTGCTTTTAGTTCAAGTTTATGTTGATGATATTATTTTTGGTTCTGCTAATGAAAAGTTGTGTGCTAAGTTTAGCAAGCTTATGCAGTCTAAGTATCAGATGAGCATGATGGGTGAATTAAATTATTTCTTAGGCTTGCAGGTCAGACAGACTGAGACTGGTATTTTCATTAATCAGTCAAAGTATATCAAAGATCTTTTAAAAAGGTTTGACTTTCAAGACTGTGCAGTTGCAAAAACACCCATGGCAACAACCACTAAACTAGACTCTGATCCTAAAGGAAAGAGTATGGATAATACTAGTTATAGAGGCATGATAGGCTCATTGTTATATCTAACTGCAAGTAGGCCAGATATAATGTTTTCTACCTGTTTATGTGCTAGATTCCAAAGTGATCCTAAGGAATCTCATTTAATTACTGTGAAGAGAATTTTTAGATATCTCAAAGGAACTCCAAATCTTGGTTTGTGGTATCCTAGAGAATCTGATTTCTTTCTAATTGGCTATTCAGACTCTGATTATGCAGGGTGTAAGATAGACAGGAAAAGCACTACAGGTACATGTCAATTCTTGGGAAATAGATTGATTTCTTGGGCAAGCAAGAAGCAACAATCTGTTTCAACCTCAACTGCAGAAGCTGAGTACATAGCAGCAGGCAGTTGTTGTGCACAGCTCCTTTGGATAAGAAATCAGTTGATGGATTATGGTATGACACTTAGTAATATTCCTATGTTTTGTGATAATACTAGTGCTATTAAAATTGCAGAAAATCCAGTTCAACATTCAAGGACTAAGCACATTGATGTCCGGTATCATTTTATTAGAGAACATATTGAGAATGGTACTGTGGAACTTCATTTTGTTCCTACTGACAAACAGCTTGCAGATATTCTAACTAAACCACTTGATGAGACTACATTCAGTAGATTAGTAAGTGAGTTAGGAATGTTAAATTTTTAGATCTTTAACATCTGCAAAAGTAGCAAGGCATGTTGTTCTTAGCTTATAGACTTGATATTCCTGTCAGGATCTATAATTGATAGTTAAATCCTTAAGCTATAATACTTTGCCTTGATAAATTTCAGTATGATAGACTTGTTAATAATCATCAGGATTAGATTTGTCATCAGGATGCTGACGTCATCAGTATTGTGTCAGTATTAGGATTATGAAAATTGTTTCAGATCCTGATGTTTACTTTGTGTAGTAATCTGATTTTGTGATGAGTTAAGTCTATGCCAGCAAGTTTTAATATTTGCATACTGATAATTTATACATCATTCAATAATCAAAAGACAAGCAGATAACAAGAAACTGTATTTTCATTAATAGAAATCATTACATGGAAATGAAATACAACTTCTTTTTGTCTAAATTTCTACTGATAATTCTATACTTGTCTATTGATATGAACTCTGAGGTACAGGACAAGGAGCATCTCAAGAAATCCATCAGGTGATGAACAACCTCATTTGCTCTTGGATTCCTTGTCTGGGCGACTTGAATGAGAGCAGCTAACTTAAATGTATAGCATCCCCATCAAGATCAACCTCAGACTCTCGGCCAAATTCTTCATCCTCAAGTTTTGAGGAGGTTAGGGGAATATTGTATCCAATAGATGGATGTTCTAGGAGAAACCTCTGAATATTTTCGAAAACCAATCCATTCATGATTAGTTCGATGAGAAGAGTTGTATGTTCAAAAAGATGATCAAGAACAGGATGTTCATCGATCGAGAAAAATCTGAAAAATGGGTTTGAAGGGAATTTTGGTTTGAGAAGCATTGTTGAGAAGAAAAGAAATTGAAAGGATTATGGAGAATGGCATAAGGCGTCTGGTTCTTTTAAAGAAAGACGTGAGAAGCTGAACAGTCATTTGGAAGTTTTAATGAAGTCAAATGCTAATTATTGCGTGTGACTATATTTCTTGTTTTCAAGAAATGTTGAATATATCTAACCAATTGATTTTTGTTCAGATTAATTGTTTATTTCTTTTTCAGATAAAAGAAAAATGCCACGTGGAAACTCCATATTAAGTCTCTGATGATATTGATCAGGATTTCATGTGTGACCATCAGGATTTGAGAATTATTATCACATGTTTTGTGAGTATTCTTATGAGAGGTCAACAGGAAAAGGAAGCTGATCAGTATTGATTATTCATACCCTGATTTATTTCATGAAAATCAATTTTGGATTTTATTTTCCAAAAATCGTGGGTAACCGCATTTTTCAGGGACTGACACCTGTCAATCTACGTGTCAACGTGGGATAGTAGTCCGAAAGATTTGTGAAATATATTTGTTTTGAAACTCTAATCGTGTAATTGCTTTCTCTAATTTTACATTCTCTAAAGCAAAAAACCACTTTTGAGTTTTCAAAATCACTAATTCATTTCAAGAATTTTTCAAGTTCTTTTCAGATTAAAAAAATGGCAGCTCAGAGAAGATTACCTAAATCAGTAACCTTCAAGTTTGGTGACTTTGATTTTATGACAAACAATCATGTTGCAGTTATCACCAACAAGAAAGGAGTGTCATCTGATTTTCATCCAATCCTGGACTTTCTGGCGTATGGACCATTAAGTTATGCATTGACAACATCTCCACAAATTAATCAAGAAGCTGTTTCACAAGCTTGGGAGAATGCTGAGGTAATTGATTCTACTCAGAGTCAATCAGGTAAGATTGTTCTACATTTAGGACAAGATTCATTTGACATTACTGAATCTGTTGTTAATTCAGTACTTTGTTTACCTGTTACTGATAGTTATGAGAATGTACCATCTGATGATAATATAAGAACTATGTTGTCTGAATTAGGTTATAGTGGACCTCTAGATAACATGAGCCAGTTGAATAGGTCTTTTCTTAGAAAGGAATGGTCTTTTTACTTTGATCAAATTGCTAAATGTTTTACTGGCAAATGTAGTTCTTTTCAGCAAATTACTTCTGTTACATCACATATTGCTTATAGTTTTCTTTATGACAGAGTAATTAACATTGGTCATATTATCTTAAGTCAGATGAGTATCAAACTTGGGTCAAGAGATCAAAACAGGAAAATGGTTTATTATCATAGATTTAGGCAAATGTTTGTTAACCATTTCATTCCTGATGTTGAAGCTAGATTTGGTAGGGGACATTGTGTTTCTTCTTATGAACAACAAAAGAGAATTTTCTCTGATATTACAAAGAAGGACAATGAAAAGAATCTAGATGAAATACCTGCAATTCATTATCCACATCATGTTCAGGTAATTCTTAAAACTCATCTTCCTACTCTCTACAATTCTTCTTTCTTTTGTGGTGAAATGGCTCAGGAATCTCAAATGGAGGAGAACCCACCTGTGTCTACCCAAGTAGCCCAAAACATAATAGTCTCTGAAACAATTCAAGAACCAAATTTTGATCCACAGCCTATTGTTTCAAAGAAACCAACCTCTGGTGTTTCTCAAAAGACATCAGTTGTAAGGAAGAGAAGATTTGTTGTGTCAAGTAGTAGTAATTCTAGTGAAGATGATGATTTAACTCTTGCTGAGAGAGCAGAATTGAAGGCTGCAATTCAACTTTCTTTGTTAGCACAAAGAGATGAAAAACCTAGTCACAGCCAGGCTGCAGTCTCCCAAAAGGCTGTAGTTCTTAAAAAGGGAAAACAGTTACTGGATACTGTCTCTCAAAAGACTGTGTCTATTGAAAAAGGATCTCATCCCAAGATCACTTCTGTGTCTACACCTCTTGAGTCTTCTCAGGATAAATCTTTTGCTCACTATATCAGGAGAACAAGGAGAAAGATTCAATTGTCACCGACACACACAGAGTCTAGTCCAACTAATATCATGCAGGTTTCTACAAATCAAGCTACATCTATGTCAGTATTTGACAAGAGAGATCTGGATATTGATTCTTCATGGGAAACTACATTATCATACAGACTGGCTATGGGACTAATTTCTCTCAAAGTGAAGTTGTCAAGGCCCGTTCTAGATTTTCTGGTTGAAAGAGTACTAAAACTTTTATTTCCAGATGAATATGGACTTCTACATCAAAGACTTGACTTAATGAAGATGTATTTCTATGTATCTGTCAAAAGACAATTAGTCAAGAAATTTGGACTCTCAAAGCATGTTGCACTTCAATCACTTCATGCATATTTATTTGACAAGGATGTCATTATTGAAGATGCTTTAGCTCAAGGTGAACAACAGGAGGAAGTAGATAGAGGAAAGCAGTCAACAGAAGATACTATTGCACCAGTGGTGAATAGTAGGAAAGATCAGATCACAGTCACTGCAACACAAGAACCATCTAGTCAGAGGAAGGATGACTCAGGAGCTGTGATAGCTGATGTTGAAAGGACTTCTGTGATGACTGAGAATGCAAGTGAGATACCCTATGATATGGGAGGAATGACTTTGGTTAATTTTTCTGAAGATCAAACAAATTTTGTTCAGTCAGAGTCTAACCACCTTGAGGGTGTGTCTCAGCAAACAACACTTAAAGACGGTGATGTACTAACTATGGTGTCTAATGAAGTATTACTGAAGACATCACAGTCTAGTAAAGAACCTGAAAGTGGTATACTGGAGCCTGTAGTTTCTGAAAGGAAAGAAGATGATTGTAAGGGTTCAGAGACTATAGCAGCTCACTCATTGGAGAAAACCTCAAGCCACATGCCAAATGAGGAACCCTCTCTCCATGTGAGTTCAGGTATAAAAACTCCTTCTAAACCCTATTTTTCTGTAGGTCATGAGAGCACTTATCTAAATTTGAGTGATACACTTGAAAAGATGGACTTAGATCCACAATTTGAGCGGCTGGCTCCTGACCAGGCAAAAGGTGAGGTAGAAAGAGTGTTGACTTTAGTAAGTCAAAGTGAGAATGAGGGTATGGATGATCAACTCCATAGTAAGGGAGAGAAAATTAGGAAACCATCATTTGATTTCTGGGATCAGGTTTTTCCTGAATCTTGGTCTGAAAATTTGGATATGGATGCTGGTACTTATTCATTCATCAAAATGTATCAGAAGAATGACCTAGCACATCACAATGCAAAGCCAGAAGTTAAAACTCAGAAGCAAAATGAGAGGCTTGCAGGAATCATTAACAGAAGAGGTGCCAGGATAAAACAATCTCTTGATACATATGTACCAGATGAAGATCCTAATGATCCTAGTGTTCCTTTGTATGTACTTCCAATATCAGCTCGAATTGAGACATCTACAGTCTCTGATCACTCCAAGGAAGAGTCAGGATTTGAAGATGTTAGTACACAGAATACTGGTGAAGGAGATGATGATCATGTTTCAGTTCCAGATCAGAAAGATGAAGATGTTGATACTTCTAATCAGGTTTTATTACTTGAATATCATACAACTCAAGCAACTTCTTCTACAAGACTTGAAGATACAGTTCTTTCTGATTCTGATACTGAAGATACTAGAAGCACTTCCAACATTGAAGTTCATTCTGATGTTTTGAAAGATATTCAGAATTCTCAAATTGCTATTCAAACAAGACTTCAATCACTTGAAGATAACCAAGTCACAATTATGGAAAATCAAGCAGTTCTAATGAATCTCATTTGTTCTGTTTCTGAATCTCTTGGAATTCATGTTGCTGATGTCAAAAAGGGGGAGATAAAGGTAATTTCAAAGACAACAACAACACCACCAGACTGGAGGAGATAAAGCTAGGGGAGATAAAGAGCAGACAAAGGGTAGTAAAAAGAAGAACCAGGAGTGACAATGGTGAATCTCAGCTAGGAAGTGGTAAAGGAAGAGCAGCATTAATAGTTAAAATTCTTTCTTCTAAGTACTAGATAAATGTCTACATCTGAGAAGGAGGTACTTAACTTCATAATTCTACATTCATAAATTCTATTCTGGTTGTATTGTTTTATGTTTTGACATCCACAACTTAGATTTATGCTTCAGATTTTAAAGCATAAATAGGGGGAGATTGTTAGGAATAATTCATAAGTTGTGATGTTAAGAATAGAATTTATACATTATACTTCTTATAATCCTGATCTTATAAAGGATTTAGCACTGTATATAGGATTTATGTGTAAGACAGTTATCTGTATAGTTTAGTCAGGAATGAACAGTGTATCGAAGACTACATGTCAGGAACAGAGAGCAAATCCTGATGATGGTCCAATACTGATGGTTGATCAGATACTGATGCAGTGTGCAGATCCTGATATCAGTTTTGTTACTGATGATGTCATTATGGATGCTACAGAAACTGGCAAGTGCTATAAAACAGGATCGTTGTTTGAAGAACAAGCAAGAAGATATTATGAAGGAAAGAGTTTTCTATTGATGGAAACTATCGACTAGAAGGCAGAACATTGTCATGTAAAGATTATATCTTTCTGTTATTAGTTGATAGGTAGCATTATAAATACTCTCCCTATATCATTGTAAAAAGAGTCGAACAAGAGTGTTAAGCAAGTGTGCGTAGCTCTGTATAAGGTTTGTATTCGAGAGTTCGAAACAAACAGAGAGAGAGAGAGATTTGTATTGTCAGCAGCTGCTAAAGGTATTGTACACCTTTGGTAGAGTTTGTATTTGATCTTATTAATACAAACAGAGTTTGATTCATTCGTTTATTCTTGTTCATATAATCAAGCAAAAATCATACACGATTATATAATTTGTATTCAACCCCCCCCCTTCTACAAGTTATTCGAGTTAACAATCCCAGTAGTATGACCTGTTGTTCGTCTTGAGTTTCTATAAACACGAAAAAATCATCGTTAGAATACTACATCCCTTACTCACTTTACCTTTATATAAAAATACCCTTGACACTTAATATATGATTAACATATTATTAATAACCCAAGAGTTCCAAGAACCTAACCATTTTAAACTCAATCAAAGTTTCAGTGTTTTTCACCGTTTCCCTTAACAACCACACTCGACTGTAAAAATTCTCAAAACATATAAATTTCGAATTTTCACTCAAAGTCAACTGGTAATAGTTCTCTGACCACCCTAATACAGTATCCCAAAATTTTATAATATTTAAAAATGTTTAAGTATGGTAATTATAGCCTCAAAGTTGACACAATTACGTTTTCTCGGTTTTCGAACGTCTTTCACTAAAACTGACTTTTCTCTTAAACCGTTCATCAGATTTTAACGTACTTTATATCAAAACGATCTATGAACTAAGCTCTATCATCTCATGGTCACTTGGTGCTCTGGACAGGAACCTACCGTACGAATATGGGTGCCAAAACACAGGGTATCTTTTTGGTTTAACGAAAATCGGGCATCATAACGGCTATACTTTCATACTTTCCATATTATAACTCATCCAAATCCATCATCCAACACATATACCAGTCCCTACACCATGTGGTCATCATACCAACCATGGTTACAAGCACATACCACTTCCATATTCAATCAACTCAACTTATAACACACATATAATCATAGTTTCATGACTTATACAAACTTATCCACTAAACTAACCATAATCCATCATCAACTAAAAAGGGGTGAGGAGGTTTATACCTTCTTTGAAGCTTTAACACTCTTAATATAGGCTTGTAGTCCTTGATACACCTTGATACAACCTTAATATGCCTTAATATTTCAAAACAAAACACAAAATCCAAGTGAGTTACTATTCATCCATCACTTTTGTAAAAATCATAGAAAATTGAAAAATAAGAGTTTGGCTCTCAAATATTTACCACATCTTGGCCTCTTCATAAGAATTGATTTGAGCTATAGATCACCAAAAACAAAGTTTCCTAGCTATGGTTTTGATCCGGTTTTTCCCACTGGACAGATTTGTTTCCCCAACTTTGAGCATGGATTTGACTATGCTATACTACTTTGTTGGCCATGAAATTTTGAACGAACCTTACAGATGGAGTGGAGATGTTATGGTCAAAATTTGGTGATTTTATCATGGATAGAAATGGAGATATGGATTTTTCTTTGTGCTTGGTTCATGCTGGGCAGTTTGGGAGAAATGAGATGGGGGAGCTTTTTGCTTGCTCTTCTCTTGTATAATGATATGTAATACCTGTATATATCTCTATATATGGCTCTCATCTCTTTTAATGTGTTGTCAATGATCCATTGGAGCCAAGTGTTGGTGATCTATTGGTACAAATGTCAAGCTAAAAACATGTTACTCCATTTTGTGGTGTTTTACTACCATGTCCTTTCCTTTTTAAGATTCCTTCCACCACTACCCTTGCATTTTAGATATTATTCCCTTAATATTGATGAAATCAGTTCTTATTACTCCTTGGGCTGAAATTTGGGCTCATGTTTGGGCCTCGTTCCAAGTTCTCTCGTCGTTTGATCCATCGAATGATTTCTGCGATCGTCTCAGTGGTTTCTCCTTTGTAAATTCCTTGGATATATAATATCCTCTCCCACATCATATATTAGTATGTTAGGGTGATTCTAATCCTCAAGTAGGTATTAGATCCAATATCCTTGGTATATTTTCTTTTTCTCAGAAGTTGCTCTCCCGGTTATCTCTCGGGTTCTCAAGCATTCTCAAACTCGTTTAATAATCTAAATTCCCTTGGCATTTCATTGGTTTAATCTAATTTCACTTAATTCCTCAATATAAATAATCCTTGTTAAATCTCCATATTCCTTAATATCCAATTGCAATAGTGCTCAATCAAACTCAAAATTCTGCAAATCCATTTTCATGAATTTCTAAAATCCGTCATCATTTCGAGTCACTCATTTTCATAGTACAACACTAATATGGTTCCTGATTATTCATTTTCCATTTCAAATCTAGGGTACTTACATACCATTTCCCCAAATCCTCAAAATTACTATTCATTTAGGCACTGTAGCATTCTAAAAGTTAGGGTTATTACAACATCCTCCTGCTACCCTTCCTGTTGAGGAAGATGAGGTTGAGGACGAGGACAAGGTCTTAGGTGACGGGGAGAGGATACTTGATCCCCAGGTTACTCCTCTCCAAAGGGACTCTGACACCACTCATACTTCTCCTTCTCGTACTGCCAGGGGCTCCAAGGTTCAGGAAGACGATGAGGAGTCTGCTTCATCCCAAGCTCCTGAGACTTAGATTATTTTATGTTGGCCTGTGTGGCATTTGCTTCTATAACTTTATCATTTTGTGATAAGTGGAGTTTATATCCACTTGGAGCATTCTAAATCGGCTTAAATTGATTGTCTTGGGCTCAAGTTTCTTGTAGTTTTGATGTGTTTTGTTTAGTTGTACAGATTTACAAGGATGTTGATTATGGTGGATGTTTTTGTCGTTTTTGGAGATTTAATTTATTAAAATTCGGATTTCTGAGACGGTTGCGCAGTCTACACTGTTTTGGACATATCTGGAGTTCTAGAAGTCCGTTTTCAGCGATCTTACTGCCCACGCGAAGCCTGGGAGATTTTCTACAACATGGAACAGGTGTTACAAGAGCAATTTGCGTGTGGTGGGCGCAGATTGCGCGAAGAACAGACTGTTGGGCGCAAGTTGCACGCGCGCGGTGCTGAAAAATTACAGTTTTTACTATTTTGGCCATATCTTGAGTTCTACAACTCCGTTTGAGGCCCGTAAGCTGTCCACGTGAAGATAACGAGATTCTCTATCATTCTAAGGTGGTCCAGATGTCCAATTACGTTTGGAACGTTCCAGAATATCTGAAGAAAAGTCAGCTACGAATTTCCCTTTAAATCAGAATCAGTTTAGGAAACGTATTTTGCAGAAATTCTATTATAATTCTGATCTGGTATTTTCTTGCTGGGCAAGATGTCTAGAGCCTATATAAACACATCCAACCATTGTAAATTAAGAAGATTATCATTAGGAGTAGAACTATTACATATCAATTACTTAGTTTTATTTGTATCTTTTCATACTTTGTTTTTATCATGGTTTCATCAGATCCCATGATGACGAGAGGTTCGATTATGAACTAATCGTTGTCATGGGATTCTAACGGATTTATTTATGGAGCTTTAGTATTTTGATGCTTTAAAGATCTGTGTGTGATATATATTTGATATCCTCGTATGGTTGTGCTTAATTGATAGATGCGTCATGAACATCTAATTTGTTAATCTCTTGTGAAGTGAAAGTGGATCTTGAGATTTAGAACTTGCCATGCTAGCATAGGTTCATGATTGTTATCAACATGATTCGTAGTATGAGATGAGAATACTTATATTGCCCTATGTGATCTATGTGGATAACTTGTTCTTCAACCGTTATGTTTTCAAATTCTATAGAGATATAGGGTCTAAGCATAATTGGTGTCTATTCATCTTCTATCTCTTTTGTGGATGTATGTTTAGTTTGGTATTCGTATACTGAGAAGTAGCGTGTACTTGTTTCGTGTTGTCCGATCAGATATCATAACCATTGCATATAGTGATTAAAGGCGTCAGATCTAAGCGAAGTATTTAATGAAGTTAGGATTCCATGGTTTTTCTTGCAGAAGTAATTAGATTTTAATTCTTGCTAGTTAGTTAATTTGTAGTTTTGTTAATTTGCTTTTTAGTTAATTTAGATAGTTAAAACCCATATTTGTTATTTGTCTTAGCAGTGCATAATAACCATACATTGTTGCATAGGTGCGTTTACTGAATTAAAACCATAACCAGATCTCTGTGGGAATGAACTTGACTTATATCTGTATTACTTGTGACCACGTACGCTTGCGTGATTTAGTGCAAACAAGTTTTTGGCGCCGCTGCCAGGGATCATCGGTGTTTTATTTTTTGGTTTATGTGCTTGTCAATAGTGGTCGTTAGAGTTCACTGACTCGGATTCTTTCTTATATAGTTGTTTAGTTTTATGTGTTGCTGGTAGCAATGGGAGAACCAGTAGCAACAGCGAAAGCATTGATGTATTATTCTCAACCAAAGATCAAGGACATCCAATTTAGTATTGTCAGGCCAGCTATTGCAGCTAATACTTTCGAAATCAAGCCTAGCATAATTCAGATGGTGCAGAATTCGGTTCAGTTTGGGGGTGCTCCGACTGAAGATCCTAACATGCACATCCGAAATTTCATTGAGATCTACGATACTTTCAAGATCAACGGGGTGTCAGAAGATGCTATCAAATTGAGACTTTTTCCATTCTCTTTGAGGGATAAAGCTAAGGGCTGGTTACACTCTCTACCAGCTTGTTCCATTACTACATGGGAGGATCTTGCTCAGAAATTTCTCACTAAATTTTTCCCCATGGCGAAGACCGCAGCAATCAGGAACGCTATAACTCAGTTTTCACAGCAGTCTGAAGAATCTTTGTGCGAGGCTTGGGAGCGATATAAGGAGATGCTAAGGAAGTGTCCACATCATGGGATCCCTGATTGGATGGTGATTAACTGTTTTTATAATGGCTTGGGTGCACAGTCAAGACCCATGCTAGATGCAGCATCAGGTGGAGCTTTATGGGCTAAGAGCTATGAGGAAGCTTATGAGTTGATTGAGATGATGGCTGCGAATGAATACCAGAATCCAATTCAGAGATTATCACAAGGCAAATTAGCAGGAATTCTGGATGTTAATACAGTCACAGCTCTAGCAGCTCAGCTAGAGGCACTTAATAAGAAATTGGATTTTATGTCAAAACATGGGGTGCCTCAAGTTGCTAGTGTTTGTGAGCTTTGTGAGGGCGCACATGAGACAAGTCAATGCGCCATATCTTCTGAAGCAGCACAGTTTGTGAGCAACTTCCAGCAACCTTCGCAACCAACTCTAGCAACCTATCATTCCAATTTCGGCTGGAGCAACAATCAAGATTTTCAGCAACAACAGTTTCATGGGGATGATGGTCAATTTTCGAATGAAAAATCTGAATTGGATGAATTGAGGTTGATGATTGAAAGTCAGGCGGAATCTCTCAAGACATTGGAGAATCAGTTTGGGCAAATTGCAAGTGCCTTTCTCAACGGACCACAAGGAGTTCTTCCTAGTGACACAGAGGTGAATCCAGGAAAAGAAGATGGCATGGAGCATGTTAAGGCCATAACACTCAGATCTGGAAAAGTCACGAACGATCAGAATTCAGCAATTGAGGATGAAGAAGGAATTCATGATCAGGATCCTATAGAAAAAGAAGAACATGTTGTTTTGTCAGAACCTGTGGTGGATAGTGATGAGGAGGAAGAGTGTAAGTCGCTCGGCTTGGCTGATCTCTGGGATTCTAAGGTGCTGATTGATGAGGTTGTTTCATGGTCAAATCTTGAGGATAGTGCAATTGCGTCTTATCTTGAGGAAGACAAATTCCAAGGTGAGGTGAGTGTTCGCAAGCCATGTGAGGAATTTGATCATGCTAGGATGGTGGAAAATTTGGAAAGGGCACTATTTGGGACAGACATTGTTGAGCTGCACAAATTTCAAGAATTGGTATGTGCGTACCAAGAGGCTGATGAACATGGGAAAGATGCAGGTCTTCTACTTGTCTCAGAATGTAAAGATGGAGGTAGCGCATTAGAGCCAATGGAGGAAGTTCTCGTTGAGGAACCAAAGGCTTCAGCAACTTACATTTACCCTCCTCCATTATATTCAAGCGAAGCCCGCGAATGTGTGTTGTTCTACAAATTGACAGATTTTGGGTCAACAGATGAAGGCATTGGAAGAGGATATAGTTGCTACATGAATATTCCAAGCAAGGAGAAGGAGCAAAAAGTGTGCCGCCGAGATGATGATGAAGTATTGCGAAGAGAGGACCAGGCGAACTATTATCATCCTTAGTGGAGGCTTGGAAGTAACGTCAAGCTATTGACGTTAAAGAAGCGCTTCTTGGGAGGCAACCCAAGGTATGTTTTCTATTTTCCCTTGTATTTACTTCCATTCAATGAGGACATTGAATTTTTCAAGTTTGGGGGTGGTTTGAGGGATAAGTAGTGTATATATATGTGATTGTTAGTCATTGTGTTCATGTAGGATTTCATGTTTTGCATATTAGTAGTAGTAGTAAATTATACATTTATGTTAGTGTTACTTACGTTTGTTTCATATAGGACATTTTGTTTTTATGTTCGTATATCATGTGAGTTCATAATAGTTGCATTTGCACCCATGCTTGATAGGAATTTTGTGTTGTTGATGCTTTTGATTGAGAAGTGATATGCTTTGATCTTGTGCACACACATACACTAGTAAGTTGAAGCTAGTAGACTTATTGAATGTTGTAAGTGATTAGAAGGACATGAATATGTGCAAGATGATTTAGTTTGCATGCTTTGAATACAAGTCGGTGCGTTAGAGAGATTTTTTGCTTGGGATTGAGTATGTTTTTCCACCAAGTGAGTTTTTGAGCCATATTGCATATTTGTTGCAATTTATTCGTTTGCTTGAGTATCCACGGATTGTTTGCATTGCTAGCAGTTGTTTGAGGTCTTTCTTGAAACGCATGACGTTATTTGACGATTAAAATGATAAAGGCAATAGGAATAACCGCATATTTTCCCATATTACCATACCATATTTACATGATCAATTAGTTAACCCATTGAGCTTAATCCTATTTTTTCGGTGACATACCACATTACTTGCCTAGACCTTTTTCTTGTATTGGCCTTATTTTAATTTGAACCCGCATTGTCAAAGGCTAGTAGAGTGTTTAAGGGAGTAATAAGGTGTGCAAATGAGGGGTTATTGTTGGTTATACTTTTGGGGGAAATATTGAAAATTGGGTTTGTTTACTTGATAGTCGGCATAATAAATTATGGGATCATTATTATTGTTCATATTATTGTTTGTGTTCTATTTAGCTCTCGAAAAGAAGAGAAAAGGAAAAAGAAAAAAAAAGAAAGAGAAAAAAAATATATTATGAGAGCATGTTTGTGTTTGTTGTGATCCTACTTTAGTCGACTATTCGAGTGTTTTTGTTGAGTAAAATTTTGTGGGGAGGGAAAATAGGTGGTTGTGTATGATTTATTATAAGTTCCTACTAGCTTTTGACACTTCACCTGTTTTGGCTTATTTGACATACCTTGTCCCTAGCCCCGTTACAACCCAATTAAAGACCTTTTGATTATCGTCATTGATGTATGTTGTGTTAAGAGTTAGATTGATACCAAATGTCAAGCATGCTTATGATTTTGTTGGAATTGAGTGATACACTTACCCTTGTTCTTGAGTGAATATTCTTTTGTGAGTGTTTACTTGTTTTTGCGTGTGAGATCCCGAGTTTTGTCTCAAAGATGTGCTCTTGTAGGCTTAACATGTTTACTAACTTATTCTTACATTTGACATGGACTTGTGAGAACTTATGCATGTTCATTGAGTAGACTATGTGAATACTTGCACTTTCGACACCAAGACATTGCGTATTTGCTTTGATTCTTAAGTTGATATGGCATGAGAGGATTTGAAGGTATGGTAGGATATTAGTACTAGATTATTTACATTTTCATTTAGTTGCATTCATGCATTGCATTGCATTAGGTTAAATGGATTTTGTGGGTACATTCACTATAGGCCCTCACGAGACCTTACTCGTCCAGTAGGGCTGCCTAGGGGTTTAAAGGGCTTGTTGCATATGCCAAATGCAACCGTGATCACCTACGGAAGTGGTACTAGTTAGTTAGTTAGTTGTAATTGTTTATGCTTGAGGACAAGCATCGGTTTAAGTTTGGGAGTGTGATAAGTGGAGTTTATATCCACTTGGAGCATTCTAAATCGGCTTAAATTGATTGTCTTGGGCTCAAGTTTCTTGTAGTTTTGATGTGTTTTGTTTAGTTGTGCAGATTTACAAGGATGTTGATTATGGTGGATGTTTTTGTCGTTTTTGGAGATTTAATTTATTAAAATTCGGATTTCTGAGACGGTTGCGCAGTCTACACTGTTTTGGACATATCTGGAGTTCTAGAAGTCCGTTTTCAGCGATCTTACTGCCCACGCGAAGCCTGGGAGATTTTCTACAACATGGAACAGGTGTTACAAGAGCAATTTGCGCGTGGTGGGCGCAGATTGCGCGAAGAACAGACTGTTGGGCGCAAGTTGCACGCGCGCGGTGCTGAAAAATTACAGTTTTTACTATTTTGGCCATATCTTGAGTTCTACAACTCCGTTTGAGGCCCGTAAGCTGTCCACGCGAAGATAACGAGATTCTCTATCATTCTAAGGTGGTCCAGAGGTCCAATTACGTTTGGAACGTTCCAGAATATCTGAAGAAAAGTCAGCTACGAATTTCCCTTTAAATCAGAATCAGTTTAGGAAACGTATTTTGCAGAAATTCTATTATAATTCTGATCTGGTATTTTCTTGCTGGGCAAGATGTCTAGAGCCTATATAAACACATCCAACCATTGTAAATTAAGAAGATTATCATTAGGAGTAGAACTATTACATATCAATTACTTAGTTTTATTTGTATCTTTTCATACTTTGTTTTTATCATGGTTTCATCAGATCCCATGATGACGAGAGGTTCGATTATGAACTAATCGTTGTCATGGGATTCTAACGGATTTATTTATGGAGCTTTAGTATTTTGATGCTTTAAAGATCTGTGTGTGATATATATCTGATATCCTCGTATGGTTGTGCTTAATTGATAGATGCGTCATGAACATCTAATTTGTTAATCTCTTGTGAAGTGAAAGTGGATCTTGAGATTTAGAACTTGCCATGCTAGCATAGGTTCATGATTGTTATCAACATGATTCGTAGTATGAGATGAGAATACTTATATTGCCCTATGTGATCTATGTGGATAACTTGTTCTTCAACCGTTATGTTTTCAAATTCTATAGAGATATAGGGTCTAAGCATAATTGGTGTCTATTCATCTTCTATCTCTTTTGTGGATGTATGTTTAGTTTGGTATTCGTATACTTAGAAGTAGCGTGTACTTGTTTCGTGTTGTCCGATCAGATATCATAACCATTGCATATAGTGATTAAAGGCATCAGATCTAAGCGAAGTATTTAATGAAGTTAGGATTCCATGGTTTTTCTTGCAGAAGTAATTAGATTTTAATTCTTGCTAGTTAGT
Organism: Kitagawia praeruptora; assembly: GCA_037693485.1. NCBI lineage: Eukaryota > Viridiplantae > Streptophyta > Magnoliopsida > Apiales > Apiaceae > Kitagawia > Kitagawia praeruptora. The sequence goes on from CM075344.1 coordinate 60,427,036, forward strand.
TAATTTGTAGTTTTGTTAATTTGCTTTTTATTTAATTTAGATAGTTAAAACCCATATTTGTTATTTGTCTTAGCAGTGCATAATAACCATACATTGTTGCATAGGTGCGTTTACTGAATTAAAACCATAACCAGATCTCTGTGGGAACGAACTTGACTTATATCTGTATTACTTGTGACCACGTACGCTTGCGTGATTTAGTGCAAACATTTTGGTTTTGTAACTTTTAACTTATAGCCTATGGGCTTATTTATTCATGCATTTTCAATCTTCCTTTTTCTTTTTCTACTTGTTTTGTCATTTGTATTTGGCTTTTATCAGCTTGCAATTTGGTTATGCATTGATACATATCAGACATGAAGTATAAACACAAGGAATATTAAAAATCATACTGTATAATCGCATAAAGGAATCCTAAAATGGGTTCAACCCTTACATAAATACTCTACTTCCTACTCGGAGTTCAAAAGACTCTGAAATGGTTTCGTCGACCTTATTTCTACTTTCCTACTAGATATAAGCTAAGTCCCACTCAGGACAATCAAACATTATAAACTTTGAGATTCGATGCATGCCAAGTGCGAGGCACCTCGTCTCCTTCTAAAGTCTCCATCTTGTATGATCCACGACCTAATATTCCTTTGACATGATACGGACCTTCCCAGTTTGGTGCCAGCTTTCCCTTCTGTCCTACTCCGGATGCTTCGATCTTTCTGAGTACTAAGTCCCCCTGACGGAAGAACCTTTCTTTCACCCTCAGGTTGTAATAGAAAGAGGCCTTCTTCTGATGTTCAACATTCCTAGCATGGGCTTCATCCCTTACTTCATTGATCAAGTCAAGGGCTAGTTTCATTCCTTCCTCATTAGTATCAGGCTTAAAGGCCTCCACTCGTGGAGATGTATGCATGATTTCTACTGGTACAACAGCTTCAGCTCCGTAGGCTAACATGAATGGGGTTGCCCCAGTGGTTACTTTGCAGGTGGTTCGATATGCCCAAAGTATGGGTAATAATTCATCCACCCAAGTGTTTCGGGAGCGTTCCACCCTTTTCTTGAGTCCATCAAGGATGATTCGATTGGCAACTTCAGCTTGCCCATTAGCTTGTGGGTAGGCAACTGAGGTGAACCGAAGCTCGATTCCATTCTCGTCACAATAATCCTTAAACTCTTTGTTGTTGAATTGCAACCCATTGCCCGTAACTAGGATTCGTGGTATTCCATACCTACACATGACGTTCTTCCAGAAGAATTGCATAACTTGCTTGGTTGTGATCTTATCCAAAGGGCCTCAATCCACTTCATGAAGTAATCAATAGCTACAATCAGGAACTTCCTTTGAGCAGTGGCCATAGGAAAAGGCCCAAGTATATCCATCCCCCACATGGCGAAAGGAATGGGGGAGCTGATGGATGTCAACATTTTTTGTGGTTACCTAACCACTGGTGCATGTTTCTGGCACCGATCATACTATTTCACGTATTCCTTGGCATCAGCCATCATCTCAGGCCAATAGAATCCGAGTTTGACTATCTTGTGAGCCAGGGCCCTGCCCCCCAAGTGCTGTCCACAAATTCCCTCATGGACCTCTTCAATAGCTGACTTGGCCTCTTCGGGCCTCAAACACTTTAGATATGGAATCACAAAAGACTTTTTGTAGAGTATCCCTTCAATCAGAGCATACCTCAACGCCCTCACTGATAATCTTCGTGCCTCTATGGCATTAGTCGGGAGCCAACCGGTCTCAATATGTGCCTCTATGGGATCTATCCAACATTCCCTTACCCCGATAGGCGCAACCAGCTTCGAATCGATAGTAGGGGCTCTCAGAACTTGGAAATAGACATTACCAGAATAATTCTCTATCTCGGAGGAGGCAAACTTAGATAAGGCATCAGCCTTGGTGTTTTCCTCCCTCGAAATGTGCTCCAAGTAACACTCATCAAATTGAGTCATCACTACCTTCACTAGTCTTAAGTACTTGGCCATGGTTTCATCCTTTGCCTCAAACTCTCCATTGACTTGGGCCACAACTAGCCTTGAATCTCCACAAACTTTTTGATTTTTGACCCTTAATGCTCCTGCCAAACCGAGTCCAGCTACCAGAGCTTCATACTCCGCCTCATTATTGGTTGTCGGGAAGTCCAGCTTCAGGGCGTATTCAATCGTGAATCCATCGGGACTTTGTAGGACAAGACCTGCACCACTTGTTTTTGTTTTTGATGCCCCATCAAAATAGAGCATCCAGAATTCCTTCTCCTCGATCACGGGTTCTTTGCCTTCCGGAGGTATCTCCTTCCCCCCGACTTCTTGGTTGTCAATGGTGCATTCAACCACAAAATCAGCAAGTACCTGAGCTTTTATGGCCGTCCTCGGCTTGTACTTGATATCGAATTCTCCTAACTCAATTGCCCACTTGATGAGCCTACCACTGGCTTTAGGGCTTTGCAAGATGTTCCTTAACGGTTGTCCTGTAAGGACTTCAATCTTGTGTGCTTGAAAGTAGGGTCGTAGCTTCCTAGAGGTAGTTACCAATGCTAAGGCAAACTTTTCAATGGTAGAATAGTTCAACTCAGCTCCATGTAGAACCTTGCTCACATAGTATACGGGTTTTTGAATCTTGTCTTCCTCCTTCACTAGCATCGCGCTCACAGTTTGATCCGAAATAGCTAAGTAAAGATAGAGGATTTCTCCCATACTTGGCTTGGCCAATAGCGGGGCTTCAACCATATACCTCTTCACTTGATCAAAGGCCTCTAGGCTTTCTTCTGTCCACTCGAAGTTTTTTACTTTCTTTAGTGTTTTGAAGAACGACAAACACTTGTCTCCGGATTTGGAGACGAACCTTCCCAATGCAGCAATCCTTCTAGTAAGTTTCTGCACATCCCTTATGGAACGAGGTGGTTCCATATCCAAAATAGCTTTGATCTTGTCGGGGTTAGCTTCAATTCCCCGTTTCGAGACCATAAGACCCAAGAATTTTCCTGACCCAACACCAAAAGCACACTTGGCTGGGTTCAACATCATCTAATGGTGTCTCAACACTTCAAATGCCTCTCATAGGTACTCAATGTGATCTGCCTTGTGTAGGCTTTTTACCAACATATCATCCACATAGACTTCCATAGTCTTTCCAATGAGATGAACAAAAATCTTGTTTACCAACCTCTGATAGGTAGCTCCCGCGTTTTTCAGTCCGAAAGCCATGACCAGGTAACAATACACACCAAAGTCGATGATGAATGATACCTTAGGAATATCATCCTTATGCATCATGATTTGGTTGTAGCCAGCCATCCATGAAGCTTAACATCTCGTGCCCATCCGTGGCATCTATCAACATATCGATCCTTGGCAAGGGAAAACAGTCCTTTGGGCATGCGTCGTTCAGGTCTGTGAAGTCTATACACATCCTCCACTTTCCATTGGCTTTTTTGACCATTACGGGATTGGCCAACCATTCCGGGAACTGGATTTCCTCAATGAACCCTACCTCTAGGAGTTTGTCAACTTCCTATTTTATGGCTTCTTGTCTCTCAGGTGCAAAATTTCTCTTCTTTTGTTTCACCGTCTTCCTGTCTGGATCTACATTCAGATTGTGTATTATCAATTGGGGATCTATCCCTGGCATATCAGCCGCTGTCCATGCAAAGATGTCACTATTGTCTTGCAAGAAGGTGATCAACTCGCTTTTCAAGGGGTCTTTCAGAGATGCCCCGATGTGAGTAACCTTTTCAGGATCTCCAAACTCCAAAGGTATGGGAACCAAGTCTTCTGCCGATTTTCCCCTTCACTCTTCATCCTCACGGACGTCCATATCCTCGACCGGGAGGACTTGCCCCCCAGTTCCATCCGGCCTCAGTGCGGCCACATAACAACTTCTTGCCATTTTTTGATCTCCTTTCTCTTCTCCTACACCGTTCCTGGTTGGGAACTTAATCTTTATATGATAGGTGGAGGCAACTACCTTAAAAGCATGAAGTCATGTTCTTCCTAGGATAGCATTGTAGGTAGACGTAGCTTTGATAACCAAGAAATTTAACATCTGAGTGGCCTCCCGTGGCTCCTGCCCTATGGTCATGGGTAGTTGAATTATCCCCTCAACTTTGGACTCTACCCTGTTGAACCCATATATAGGCATGTTTGATGGTATCAACTGGGACTCAGTATATCCCATCTTCAAAAAGGCATCATGGAACAAAATGTCCACTGAGGCTCCATTATCTATCAAGACTCTCTTTACTTACGAATTGCCTATCACCGGTGAGATCACCAGTGGATCATCATGGGGAACTTCACCCCTTCAAGGTCTGAGTCATCGAATCCAATTGAGACCTCCGTCTTTGCGCGCTTCGGTGCTTCTCCAACAATGTGCATCACTTCTCGGGCATACGCCTTTCGAGAATTTCTACTTGTCCTGGCCGCTGTCGGGCCTCCAAAAATCATATTTATTACCGGCCCCCAGGGCTGTGGATTGCGATTGCGATCATCATCCTTCCTATCATAATCTTGTCTTGGGTTTCCTTGATTCTCATCTTTGCAAAACTTATTCAACTTTCCTCTCCGGATTAGAAACTCTATCTCATCCTTCAATTGCCTACAATCATTGGTGTCGTGCCCCACGTCTTTGTGGAATCGGCAGTATTGATTCTTATTTCTTTTCTCAAGATTAGTCCTTAGTGGCTTCGGCCATCTCACGTCCCTATCCTTCTCTATGTCCATCGAGATTTGGCTCCTTGGGGCGTTCAATCTTGAGTATTCAGTAAATCTCTATCCCGGATTCCCCTTTCTAGGAGCCGAGTCTGAATCCTTGCCCGTACGCGGGTACTTGTCCTTGGTATCATATTCCTGATCCGCCTTCCTCTTCCTAGAATCATTGTTATTCCCTCCATTACCTGCTGTGGCCTCTTTCTTCATACTATCATCGGCTTTGATGTACTTATCAGCCCTTCATTGTAACTCAGCCATGTTCTCAGGAGGATGTTTTGCCAATGACCTCTTAAAGAAGAGATCAATGGTTCCATGTTCCAAGGCTACCATGGCCACATTATTCTCCAAATTAGTGATATTCAGTGTTTCTTTAGTGAACTGCTTGAGGTAGTCTCTTAGATTCTCATTCTTCCCTTGCACCACATACATAAGAGATGCGGAGCTTTTCTCATGAACTCTTCCACTGATGAATTGGCTAACTAAAGCCGCACTCAATTCCTTAAAAGAACTGATAGAATTTGGGGACAAATGACTATACCAACGTTGTGCCATACCCGACAGGGTTTGAGGGAACGGCCTACACTTCAGGGCATCACTTGCCGGTTGCAACAACAGCGTGTTTGAGAACGTCCTTACATGATTAGCGGGATCTCCCGTTCCATCGTAAGCCTTTATGGTGGGCATCTTGAACTTCCGTGATATGTGTGCATTCGTTACCTTCTCCGTAAACGGAGGCGTCAGATCATCAGGATCCCCGAGGGGCATTAGATCTATGAGGTTGCTTCTAGGGTTTCGACCCTTGTGTTTTTAGGGATCTCAGTCCTCCTTTCTTTCCTCGGGGTTTCTTCCAAATCAACAAATGGAATTTCTCCTCCTGCTATTGGTGGAGGTCGATTCTGATTCTGCCTTTGTTGCTCTCGTTCTATGTCCTCTTTCAGTTTCTGGATCTTGGCCTCATGAGCCTTAATCTTTTCAGCAGCTGTTAGGGGGGGTCCATCATGGATCCTTCGGTGATGTTGCCCAACAGGTTCCTTACTTGGACGACGCCTCCTGGGGGGTATATCCTCGTCTTCTGATGATGAATCATCAGAATATGGACCAGAGTAATTTTGGTATTATTGGCCTTGATTAGGTCCCAAACCCCTTATGTAAGGTGGGACGTACGGATCGCTTATCTAGAGAGCATGGCCACTTGGTACAGGCTGATACGGGGGATAATTTGGCAACCCATACATCGGGTTCGTGCTTGCTAGAATCACAATAGTAGAGATCTGAGCGGTGGGGGGAATGGACTGACCTCTAAGATGGGAGACTATCATCTGTATGGGATTCGTCCCTTGAGTGGAGGGATCCGTCACCAAAGGTAACGATCCATGAGCTTGCGTTTCGATCCCTTGAGTCTGTATAACTTGCGTCTGGGAACCCGTCCCTGGGGTTTGCTATTCTCCAATCGGGGGTGCAGTGGTGTTGGTGTTGGTTTCAGAGAGTGCTGGTGTTCTTCTGGTGGTAACCATGGTTGATATTCGGTTCCCACAGACGGCGCCAAATGTTGTGGAACAAAAAGTAGGGTCAGGGCGTATTTACTATGTATTGAATGCTAGGGTTTAAAGTAGCTTCGAGCTTTAATGGCTGATCAAGTGTTTCGTGACTTAACTCGGGTTCTCACAAGATGCCTACGTATCTTGCAAATATCAAGAATCAAGCCAATAAAAACGTAGTTCTGTTTGTGTGGAATCAAATCCTTATATAGGTGATGAGAACCCTAGAATTAGGGTAGAATTGGGTGTCTTGGTGGACAAGGCACATCTTAGGCCTTTCTAGATCCTTCCGGATGGAAGGCGGATAAGCATTACAGCTGTATTCCTTGGAGGCCACTCCAAAGATGATTTGGTTCCCTTTTGGACTCAATAACAGAGTCTTTTATTTGGTTGGTTTAATAGCTACGAAATTATTATTATATTTAGGGTTTTGGGCCTCGTAATTGGGCTTTAACCTTGGGCCGTTCTGGGCTAAATTAATGTATCATTAATTGTATTCTTAGGGTTTATTTTCAACCCACATCATCTACAATTCGTTTTTGTCATTCTAAATGATTAATATAAAAAATAAAATTTTAAATAATACATAAACCATAAATGTAACCAAGTCCAAAAAATTAAATTTATTTGCATTTGATTCCATTTAGATATTAAATTATTGAAAAAAATTGGTTTTAAAAAATGTGCAAATTTAATTATCGAATCGTACATAATTAATAATTGCATCATATAAGTTTTAGGTATATAAAATTTTAAGCATGTGAGTTTTATTAGACGGTTTTGGTCGATCAACTATTCAAACTTATGCTGATTTAAATGTATGATTGATCTAAAAACATAAAATTTATACATATAAATAAAATAATTTAAATTTTGTTAAAAAAGAAACACTAAAAATATGATCACTTGACTATAGAATTTGGTACATATGAATTTTAATCAGTGTTGTGAAAAGCGCAAATCGGACCTAAGCAGCGGGATGACCTTCTAGCGCTTAAGCGGACGTTTAAGAGGTTTTAAAAGCGGATCATTAATCGGATTATAAATAATTATATATTTATAAAAATAAATATAATATTAATTTTTTTAAAAAAAAGCTAACATTCACATATGATATAACATATTATGATAAAAATTAAAATTAGTAATCTCTACATTCACAAAGTCATACTTAGTCATAATGAATTTAGAAAATACAAACATCATAATTAACATAATACGAGATCCGAATGACAGAAAGATAGATTGTAACATTCTTTCAGAAAGACGGAAACATATGCAATCTTTCACCATCCTTTATAATTTTTTATATTTTTTTATAATTTTTTTTAATTCATCCGCTTAATCCGTCTTTGACCCGCTTAATCCGTCTTTAACCCGATTAAAACCCCGATTTTGCTATAAGCTAGTCGTTTTACCCCCGATTCCGCTTAAGAGGCCGCTTAATGCGCTTTTCACAACACTAATTTTAATATAATATAATAAAGTGATCAATATAATATATAATGGATAAATTATAGAAAGTTATATAACATCTATAAAAACAATTAAATTCAAACGAACACATGCTAAATAAGATCAAATCCACATTTTTTTCCATCAGAACTACGATCATTGAGTAGATCTTTCACTATGGAGTATCCCCCGCTTTCATTGCTAGAACACACAGCCTTTTTGAAGGGACAATTTAACGATCCATTATATTGTGAAAAAACATAAATCTGATTCATCACGAGGTATTCGAAATATCAACCGTAATTGCAAACTTATATAATCCATCAACGAAGCATCACTACGAAAATCCCGCAAATCTATAATCCTGGTCATGAAAATAAATAAACTCTCATGAGGAGAGAGAACAAACCCAAAATATGGGTAGATAAAACCCAAAAATTGTGTGTAAAAACTTTCAATGAAGAGAAATATATATTGAACAAGAATAATACTAAGAAAAAACAATAAAATGGGGTTTATCATCAATCAGATGGCACGTATAAATAAATAATATAATTAACATTCAAATTAAAAATATATATATATATATATATATATATATATATATATATATATATATATATATATATATATATATATAGGCCTATGCTCAAGGGAGAACCTAGGTTATAGAGGGAACCAAGAGACCACATCTCTATCCATTCGTTTAATTTGATCTGATGGCTTATAGAAAATCCAGCTGTTAATTAAAAACAAATAAGATTAATTCCATTTTACATCCAAAGGATAGAATCGGAAATGTTAAAACATAAAAATATATCACATATTAATTGATCGACGGTCAATCAGTGCATTTGATTGATATACCATTTTTAGAAGAAAATTATCATCTTGGAAAACTCATTCCATACACAAATTTTGATTTTTATTTGGTAACAGAATCAATATATTAACACATCTTATATCCTATCTTCATAAATCTTTTTCGTGTTTTCTTGCCAATATTTTTGTATATCTTTTATTCATATTTTTTTACTTAAAAAAAAACAAGTTTGTTCAATGGATAATTTATCAAGCGATTCAATCAAATTACGTGACATTTGTCTTTGACCTTTTTTGTTTGGTTTGTTACATGATTAAAGATTATTGTAATGATTTAATTTTTCTTATTTAAAGCTTATTGAAACAGCATTTTAATGGTTGACTCTGTTATAATCCCGTGGATAACAAATTTGGAGTTATAAGAAGGTAGTAGAAGAAGGCAGAAAAAGATTGTGCCGATATGTAGCATTGCACGATTCACTTAACAGTTCCAAGAAAAAGTAAAAAAGTCGAATAAAAATATACCAAGCACGGATGTTTTTTAAAAACGTTCTAATGTTTCCATATATTTTATCTTAAGAATATTTTGTCTAAAAATAATTTGTTTACATAAATAAGATATTTTAAATAATTAATATATTTTTAACAAATCATTTAAGAGAATCTTGTCTCGTCGTGAAAATGACATCACAATCACGACATATAAATACGTAAGAGAATCTTGTCTAGCCCTATAAAAAATTTATTTACGGAAGTAAGTTTTTTTTAAATAAATAATTTTCTTTAATAAAACTTTTAAGAGAATCCATGTACACATACACAAAAATGTAAATAAAAAACACCGAAATTGTGCTTATTTTATTTTTTACATAATATGAGCCTAAAATAAAATTTTGAAAATGTATCAACACAATTAAATTATTGTGAAAAATAGAACTTTATAATTATATATATATATTCTCTATAAAATTGGTTTGGCGCAACACTTCAGCATATGTAATACCGAGATTATCTTAGTTGTTTTATTAATTATTTGAATTCACAATATTACTTTATCAAATATTTATTTAAAGATTCTTTTAAATATTTTATTGATCTCAAATAAGTTTTGAATATAGTTATGTACAAGTACATAATAAAAAGATATATTGATATATCTCAAATAAGTTTTGAATATCATAAAAAGATAATAAAAGTGAATAAATTGATATATTGATTTGAAACACGTAAGAGAATCTTGATGCATTTTATAATATTTATACCATGTATATTAATTTTAAAAGAAATGTATAAATTGTCTTTAGAAATAATAAGTATATAAAAATATTATTAATTACATCAACATTCTCTTAGGTGTTTTTTACTTTTATTTAGATTTATTGATTGAGAACACGTAAAAAAATCTTAGTGTATTACATAATACTTTTATATGTAATTTAAATTTAAAAAAATGATTAATTATTTTTTAAAAAATGTGAAACTATTATGTAATACCGGGATTCTCTTAGGTGTTTTGTTAATTATTTGAAATCATAATATTACTTTATCAAATATTTATATTAAGATTCGTTTAAAAGATTTTATTAATCTAAAATAAGTTTCAAATAAAGTTATGTACAATAAATAACATTATAACTAATTCATGGAACATTTAAAAATATTTTTTGAATTATAAGTTAAAAAAATTTATTGCTTACCTTTTAAAACAATTCTCGAATGAATCTAAACAAGATAATAAAAGGAAATAAACGGATACATTGAAACATGCAACAAAATCTTGTTATAATAGATGATATTTTTATAAGTAACTTAATTTTAAAAGAAAGATTTAATTTTTTTAAGAAAAAATTTATATATAAAAATATTATATAATACACCAAGATTCTCTTACGCGTTTTGTTAATTATTTGAAATCATAACATTACTTTATCAAATATGTATATTAAGATTCATTTAAAATATTTTATTCATCTAAAATAAGTTTCAAATATAGTTAAGCCCAAGTACAACCTTATAAATAATTCCTGGAACATTTAAAATATTTTTTCGAATTATAATTTAAAATTTTTTATTGCTTGCCTTTTAAAACAATTTTTAATTTGATATATTGATTTGAAACACGTATGAGAATTTTGATGCATTTTGTAATATTTCTACATGTAGCTTAATTTTAAAAGAAATGTATAAATTTTCTTTTGAAAAAATAAGTATATAAAATTATTATTAAATACACCAAAATTCTATTAGGTGTTTTTTAATTTTATTTAGATTTTATTGATAGAAAACATGTAAAAGAATCTTTGTATGTTACATAATACTTTTAAATGTAACTTAAATTTTAAAAAAATGTTAAATTATTTTTTTTTAAAAAAAGATAGAACTATTATGTAATACCAAAATTCTCTTAACTGTTTTGTTAATTATTTGAAATCATTATATTACTTTATCAAATATTTATAGTAAATTCATTTAAAATATATTATTGATCTAAACTAAGTTTCAAACATAATTATGCACAAGTACAACATTATAAATAATTCATGGAACATTTAAAAAATAATTTTGTGAATTATAAGTTAAAATTTTTTATTACTTGTCCTTTTAAAACAATTCTCCAAGGAATCTAAAAAAGATACTGAAAGGAAACAAACTGATACATTAAGACACCAAACAAAATCTTTGTATAATAGATTATATTTTTTTATGTAACTTAATTGTAAAAGAAATGTTTATTTTTTTAAGAAAACAAAATTATAAAAATATAATGTAATACACCATGATTCTCTTCGGTGTTTTGTTAATTATTTAAAATCTTAATATTTCTATATCAAATATTTATATTAAGATTCGTTTAAAATATTTTATTGATCTAAAATAAGTTTCAAATATAGTTATGTACAAGTACAACATTATAAATAATTCATGTAACATTTAAAAATATTTTTTCAAATTATAATTTTAAATTTTTTATTGCTTTCCTTTTAAAACAATTCTCTAATAAATCTCAAAAAGATAATAAAAGGAAATAAACTTATACATTGAGACACACAACAAAATCTTGGTATAATAGATGATATTTTTATATGTAATTTAATTTTAAAAGAATTTTTTTTTTTAAGAAAATAAAATATAAAAATATAATGTAGTACACCAAATTCTATTAGGTGTTTTGTTAATTATTTGAAATCATAATAAAAAAAAATGTATAAATTTTCTTTTGAAAAAATAAGTATATAAAATTATTATTAAATACACCAAAATTCTCTTAAGTGTTTTTTAATTTTATTGATAAAAAACACGTAAAAGAATCTTTGTGTATTACATATTACTTTTAAATGTAACTTAAATTTTAAAAAATAGTATAATTATTTTTTAAAAAAAGATAAAACTATTATGTAATACCAAAATTCTCTTAGGTGTTTTGTTAATTATTTGAAATCATAATATTACTTTATCAAATATTTATATTAAGATTCGTTTAAAAGATTTTATTGATCTAAAATAAGTTTTAAATAAAGTTATGTACAATTACAACATTATAACTAATTCATGGAACATTTAAAAATATTTTTTGAATTATAAGTTAAAAAATTTTATTGCTTACCTTTTAAAACAATTCTCGAATGAATCTCAACAAGATAATAAAAGGAAATAAACGAATACATTGAAACACGCAACAAAATCTAGATGATATTTTTATATGTAATTTTATTTTAAAAGAAAGATTTAAATTTTTTAAGAAAAAAATTATGTATAAAAATATTATATAATACTCCAAGATTCTCTTACGCGTTTTGTTAATTATTTGAAATCATAACATTACTTTATCAAATATGTATATTAAGATTCGTTTAAAATATTTTATTCATCTAAAATAAGTTTCAAATATAGTTATGCCCAAGTACAACCTTATAAATAATTCCTGGAACATTTAAAATATTTTTTTGAATTATAATTTAAAATGTTTTATTGCTTGCCTTTTAAAATAATTTCCGAAGGAATTTCAAAATGATAATAAAAGTAAATAAATTGATATATTGATTTGAAACACGTATGAGAATCTTGATGCATTTTGTAATATTTCTACATGTAGCTTAATTTTAAAAGAAATGTATAAATTTTCTTTTGAAAAAATAAGTATATAAAATTATTATTAAATACACCAAAATTATCTTAGGTGTTTTTAAATTTTATTTAGATTTTATTGATAGAAAACATGTAAAAGAATCTTTGTGTATTACATAATACTTTTAAATGTAACTTAAATTTTAAAAATTGTATAATTATTTTTTTTAAAAAAAAGATAAAACTATTATGTAGTACTAAAATTCTCTTAGGTGTTTTGTTAATTATTTGAAATCATAATATTACTTTATCAAATATTTATTGCAAAATTCATTTAAAATATTTTATTGATCTAAACTAAGTTTCAAATATAATTATGCACAAGTACAACATTATAAATAATTCCTGGAACATTTAAAAATAATTTTTTGAATTATAATTTTAAATTTTTTATTGCTTGCCCATTTAAAACAATTCTCGAAGGAATCTAAAAAAGATACTAAAAGGAAACAAATTGATACATTAAGATACCCAACAAAATCTTTGTATAATAGATTATATTTTTATATGTAACTTAATTGTAAAAGAAATGTTTATTTTTTTAAGAAAAGAAAATAAAAAATATAATGTAATACACCAAGATTCTATTAGGTGTTTTGTTAATTATTTGAAATCATAATATTTCTATATCAAATATTTATATTAAGATTCGTTTAAAATATTTTATTGATCTAAAATAAGTTTCAAATATAGTTATGTATAAGTACAACATTATAAATAATTCATGGAACATTTAAAAATATTTTTTCAAATTATAATTTTAAATTTTTTATTGCTTGCCTTTTAAAACAATTCTCGAATAAATCTCAAAAAGATAATAAAAGCAAATAAACTAATACATTGAGACACACAACAAAATCTTGGTATAATAGATGATATTTTTATATGTAACTTAATTTAAAAAGAAATATTTTTTTAAGAAAACAAAATATAAAAATATTATGTACTACATCAAGATTTTATTAGGTGTTTTGTTAATTATTTGAAATCATAATAAGATTCTCTTAAGTGTTTTATTTAATTCGTTCAAGATTCTATTAAAGGTTCTAAATAATTTTGTTAAGTGTTTTTATTAGTTTGTTAAAGATTATGTTAAGTGTTTTTAATAATTTATTCAAGATTCTATTAAGTGTTTTATAAAACTAAACCAAATAATATGCAAAATATTCAACTAAAATCTCATTAGCTAAACTAAAATCTCATTAGCTAGGTCAACCTATGGTTCTGAGGATACCTAAAAAAAGGCCAATAAAGGGGAAAAAATTAAATTAAAGTTATACAAAAAAAGGAATTTGTTGCAACATACTTGAAAAATTTTAAATTTTTTTACAAGAACACCACAAACATAAAACATAATAATTATTTTGATCTCTTGTGTGTTTTAATAAATACTTAATAAAACACAATTAGTGGAATCTTCAATAATAACTTACACTACATTTGAATATTTAGCGGAAAACTATGTTGTAACTAAGACAATGCGATTAACCTCTAATAATGTACATGAGAAGGAGACAAATCTAATATGTCACTTCCACGCAGCCAAAACTGCAAAAAATCACAAAGCAACATGCATATCAACTCAACTCAAAGCTGCAAAAAACCACAAAGCAACATGCATATCAACTCAACTCAAAGCTATAGGAGTATCTCTTTGTCACAGTACTCCTTTATAAAATTCTATAGATACATAGTTCCAATTACTTCCTTATTTAAGATGGAGCCGTGAAGAACAAGATACACACTTGTACCCAATTCATTTGATACCCTTGATACACCAGACTTTGGCTTGAACCCTCCAGATCTCCTAGCTCTTTTACACTTCCCACAAAAAGAGCTTTTGATGGCTCCATTTTTCATGTTTCATCCACCTTTATCCACAATGACTTTAAAAATGAATAGAATGGCTTCTACCTCCACAGATATCGCATTTTTAGAGAGGGCATCAAAAATACCATTTCAGTTAACAAACTAGGTTTTATCCACGGTAGTCGGTAGTAGCCTTGAATGATAAATTCTTTCATCTGCTTCTCCATAATGTTTATATTTATTTTTTATCTGCAGAGTAAAACATCATCATCAGTTTATAGAATAAGTTTAAGAACAGAACACATACACGAATCTAAAACTTTTAAGACTCTTCTAGTGGAACAGATGCATTTTCTAAGCTTATACATAATCTAATATCATAAAAGAGAAAATAAATGATGATCAATCACCAATCGATAGAGCTTTTAATCACCATCAATTACCCACTTGCGTTGAGTTTCTGAAAGGGATGCAATCACATCTGTTAAGAGGTTCAGATTCATCCTCGATATAATTATCGATAAGAAACCTTTCCAGATCTTACGGTATGTTCATATACACTTAAACCTTTCCTGCAAAAATACATTTGAGATTACATAAGAGAACTCAAGTTTATATTTCAGATTACATAAGAGAACTCATATATTTTAAGCATTTGTGCGAACAAGTAAATAAAATAGCTTGGATATAAAAATCGATTGTTGATCAACATACAATATTCATCTAAAACAAAATTGAAAAACAAAACAATAGTGATCATAAGAAATTTATGTGCGTACTCATTGATGGCAGCGTTGTCCTCCTTTTTTCCAATATGTGTTTTCTTCTTCAGGCTATTGACATATAACCAGTTCTATACATAATGATTATATTACAACTCTATTTCCACTTTCCATAGATAAAACTGATTTCCAGAATCGTTTCCATCTTTGAAAGAATCTTGAAATATGTCAATCAAAACTTGATTATATATCTTTCCATCTTTACAAGATTCGGTAATATATCCTGACCGGATAGTGTATAATTTTTATCCCCAAACTTCATTGGAATCACATAAATGCCATTCTAATATCTATTTTATTATTATTATTAAATCATATTAATCAACGGTCTTAGATTGGATCTCTTAGTTTTCTTGATAGAGAGGTTCTCCCTCGAACTCTACTCATATATATATATATATATATATATATATATATATATATATATATATATATATATATATTTGAATCTTAAATATTACAAAAGTACAATAATTATTTAAAATGATCAATTAGATTATAACTCGACTATAAAGTATGGTACATATGAATTTTTTTATAATATATTGATCAATATAATATATAATATCTAATGATTGAGTTATAACATATTTTTATATCAAAATACGATAAAATTAAAAAATAATTTTAAAAGTAAACATTTAAGACATTTAAGTTTAAAAATTATTGACTATAAATGATTTTTTTATAATATTAGACTATAACCAAACATTTAAGTTTAAAAGTGTATAAATGTATATGTTTAGAAAAAATGATTGAGACAAGCATATATAAGGATGACTTTTATTTAATAAGAGATTTTGTAATATGTCTCAAAATATAGTCTTATATATATGATCACTTTTTTACAACAAAATCAATGAGTTTACATACGCCTTTATTATAAACCAACAATTTTACTAAGATAATTATTTATATATTATACTCAAATGTTCAATTTGATAAAATTCATTTCACGTAATTGAAAACTAAATTAATAATTTTACAATCATAAGTATTCATGTGATTATTAGTATGAATATTTATCCAAATTTTATAAAATCTAATCAAATTATTAAATATTTGGTTCAAAAAATTGGTATGCAAAAATAACTATAAAAATATTCGATAAATCGAAATCTTATGATTTATCATATTTTTAATTATAAAATTATCTTAATATATACGGTTTCGGACGAAAAATTAGTTCAATTTGCACGGACATTTAAGATAGTTAATAATATAAGCGTGAAACTTTTTACACCTTAGAACCTGCTCCTCATTTATCCTATCTAGGCCTTGTTTGGTTCATTGTAATCCAATCCAGTTACTCTGCTTTCCTTTAAACTTGTACAAATTACACCATTTAGTTGTATAAGATTGAGGAACTTAATTGGAAGTTACAAAAATTACACATATTAAGAAATGGTTAGTTGGATAAATTTTTCAAATTAATACCGAAAATGAGAAACTATACCATACTATAATTGTCGAAACATTAAAGTTTTGGTACCTATTTTTATTATTTCATGTTTTTACTTAATTACCCTTAGTTATATTTTAGTATGTTTTTATAACCTAAATAACTTTACTTATATAGTTATATCTATCTATACTATTATATTAAAGCCAAAATATTCAAAGATATGGACAAAAATATAATTATAAATAATTAATCAATTTCCTTTTTAATGTAGAGCAAGTTACCTTTTATATTTTTTTCAATAACTAATCAATTTCTTTTTTCAAGTAAAACTTACCTGTTCTATTTAATTTAATATTGTAAATACTAATAACTTGTCGATTACCTTTTTCATATAAAATGTATTATCGTTTTTATATTTTCTAATTAAAATTCCACTTTTTTTGAAAATATCACGGGCACCATATATATAATTATTATAACTAAATTACATCATGTAAAAATTTTAAACCTACCGAATTCGTATCTTAAAATTATCAATTCAAATTAAATATATATACATATATATATATATATATATATATATATATATATATATATATATATATATATATATATATATATATTATTAAAAAAATTCTTGCATTGCGCGGGTTCTAAGCTAGTATTGTCAAATTTGAAAAAAGTCAAATCTTAGAGACAATAAATGTAGGGATAATGGAAAATTACCCTTAAATCTGCATTGAACGAAGAAAGGGGACATGTAATATGAGACAAATTCATTTTTCAAAAGGGACATGTATAGTGTGACGGATGGAGTATTACCTGTATATTAATTTTATTGTATCCTTAACTATAAAATATACTTTAAAATTTAAATTAAAAAAAATATACTCCCTCCGTCCCATTCATTTCTATACACTTACTATTTTGGGGTGTCCCATCATTTCTATACATTCCAAAAATAGTAAAGTTTTAATAATAAAAAACGTTATTACACCCACTAACTTTCCTCCAATATCTCAAATTGTAAAGCATAATGTAATGTAATATGTAATGGAGGACATATATAACTCAACTAGGATAAAAGATAAATAATATTAACTCGATACAGGGATCGTGAATTTTGAAGAACAGGCACCAACAAGGATCAAGTCGCTGAAAGAAGTTCATTAACATGATCAAGCCTCAGTGACAGAATAAGATGTATAGATGATTCAGTTGAAGGGCCAAAAGATTCCATGTATTTATATTATTTGAAGAAACTGCTGCAGGCTAATCAATTGGAATTTAACGAAGGTGTGAAGATCAAGATCAGTGCTAGTCACTTGTGAACCAGACCAGTGCACTAAGTGTCAGCACATACGAGAAGGATCAACACATTAATTCACAGAAAGAATTGCCAAAGGCTATTGACGATCAAGGACAGACATAATATCTCAAGCAGAATATTTGAAACAGAAGAGAGAAGCCCAAAAGAAGCAGCCAAAAATAGTAATACTATGCAAAGTTACTATGCACAATTACTATGCAAGGTTACTATGCAAGATTACTATGCGCGGTTACTATGGAGGTTACTGTGCAAATAGTGGTTACTATGCAAATAGTAGTTACTATGCAAATAGTGGATACTATGCAGGTGGGGCCCACGTGAATAGTACTATTCAAATAGTGGCTTGTGGGGCCCACGTGAAAAGAAAATTTCAGCAGACACATTTTTGGTAGGTGATGAATAGTGGTACTATTCAAAAAGTAGCTGGTGGGGCCCGCGGGAGTTGTTGGAATAGTATAGCATAGTAACTTTCTAAAACCTATAAATAGGCCTGTTGTATTTCATTTCAAAACACACCTCAACACAACTTTCTATTCTCTCTTATATATCTTCTCTGTGTAAGCTGCTAGATAGTCCATCAAGTAGGAAAACCGGCTTAGCCCGCTTTCAGGAAGTGTCGGGTAGAAGGTCCCCTCGTGCCTAAACTATCCTAGGAGTGTTTGATTTTGTAGCTGATCCATAGGATTAGATTGTGTAACAAACCTCCAGGTTTTATCTATTTAAAGATATTTCCTAAACAGTTGTGTTATTTCGATTCAGTATTTTTGATTTCATATCCACATCAAAATCGAAATATTTTTTTAAATAACGTATTCAACCCCCCTTCTACGTTATTCCGGACCTAACAATTGGCATCAGAGCCACTCTGTTATTATACAACAGTTAAGATCCAAAAAGCTATCCAATCATGACAGAGAAAAATTTCAGAAAAGCTCAGGGAAAGGAAGGCAGGTCTGGGAAAGTGGACAAGTCCAAGATCAAATGCTATAATTGTGGTGAGAGACATTTTGCACCTGAGTGCAAGAAAGCCAAAGCTGATAAAGGTCAAGCTTACATCACAAAGAAGAAGGACTGGGCTGACACTTCAGACTCTAAAGATGAGGTAAACTATGCCTTGATGGCAAATGCTGATAGTATCTCTGAAGCTACTAAGATCAAGGTACCTCACTCTACTCTAGCTTTTGATCCTACTGATATATCTGTGTTAAGAATCTTTCTTAAAAACTTGCATGTTAGCTACAGAGATCAGACTTTAGAAAATGAAAGAATAAAATCTAAAAGTCTAGACCTTAGTAAGAGAAATGACTATCTAGAATTAGAATTAGTCCAGATGTTAAAAATTCAGAAAGAGAGAGATGATGCTATTATTGTTAAAACTGAATTATTGAAAAGGCATGCTTATCTTGAATCTGAACTTGCTAAAGAAAGAAACATTATTAAAACTTGGACTAACTCTGGTAAAAATACTCAAATTATCATAGAGAATGATTGTTAGAAAGAAGGTCTAGGTTACACTGATAAAAAGAAAACTGCCAACCTAGAAGCTGAGACCTCTAAACCTATATTTATTGAAAGGGCTGCAAAGCCCAAAATTAATCATGTGAGGTTTGTACCAAAATCTGACAAACCAAAACAGGAAGTCAAATCAGTAAATATTGACTTAATGTCTCAGAAACAGCTTAAACACAAGCTGAAGGAGATAAAAAGAGTGAACAAGGTAAAAGAACCTAGGAAAAACAGAAATGGAAAGGTAGGCATCAATAAAAGCAATAACTATATGCCTATTGCCAATGCTCCTAGGAAGAAATGTTACAACTGTGGAAATCCTAACCATCTTGCTACTTTTTACAAGAAGAATAAAAATATAAACTCTATACCTCCTAAGTCAGGAGCTAAGAGTGGTTCAGTTAGGTTTAAGCCACAGAATCCTTGTTTTCACTGTGGAAGTATTTGGCATTCTATTTATACATGCAAAGAGTATCATAATTTGTATTATGCTTATTATGAACTTAAACCCTCTTTGAATAAATTCAAGATTGATTCTACATGTATAAACTCTGATAAAAATGTTAGCACAAACTCTGATAAGACTTCTGCTGCAAAAGCTAACAAACTTAATAAGGCCAAAGGATCCAAGCAAGTCTGGGTCCTTAAAACTAATCATTAGTGGTTTTTCTGATTGCAGGGTAACAGGAAAAATATCCTTATTCTGGACAGTGGATGCTCAGGACACATGACTGGAAATAAAGCCCTGCTATCAGAATTTGTGGAGAAAGCTGGCCCAAGTGTTTCTTATGGAGATGGAAACATAGGAAGGACTTTGGGATATGGCAATATCAATCTTGGGAATGTCATCATTGAATCTGTAGCTCTAGTCTCAAGACTCAAACATAATCTGCTAAGTGTGAGTCAAATCTGTGACAGAGGTTATCATGTGGATTTCTTTGAAGAACACGGTGAAGTTGTAAGCAAATCTACAGGAAAAGTTGTTATGAAGGGATACAGGCATGGTAACATTTATGAAGCCAAGCTTTCAACAAACTCTGATGGCTCTGCAATTTGTCTACTGAGTAGAGCATCAATTGAAAAAGCTGGGATTGGCACAAGAGACTTTCTCATCTGAATTTCAACAGCATTAATGAGCTAGTGAAGAAATATCTTGTGAGAGGATTGCCCAAATCAGTTTTTACTCCAGATGGCCTATGTGACTCATGTCAAAAGGCAAAACAAAGGAAAACTTCATTCAAAAGTAAGACTGAATCCTCAATTCTTGAGCCATATCACTTATTGCATGTTGATTTATTTGGTCCAATAAATATAATGTCTATTAGAAAGAAAAGATATGCTTTGGTTATTGTTTATGAATACACCAGATATACATGGGTATATTTCATGCATAAGAAAGAAGAAACTGCATCAATCTTAACAGAGCATGTCAGATAACTGGACAAAGGATCTAAGCATACAGTGAAAATCATAAGGAGTGATAATGACACTGAGTTCAAGAATGCAGTCATGGAAGAGTTTTGTAAAGAAAATGGAATAAAGCAAGAATTCTCTGCACCTGGAACTCCACAATAAAATAGAGTAGTAGAGAGAAAGAACATGACTCTCATAAAAGCTGCAAGGACCATGCTTGATGAAGCAAAGCTGCTAACTTACTTCTGGGCTGAAGCTGTGCAAGCTACTTGTTTCACACAGAATGCTACACTCATAAACAAGCATGGTAAAACACCATATGAGATGGTGAAAAATAAGAAGCCGAACCTGAAGTACTTTCACGTGTTTGGATGTAAGTGTTTTGTTCTTAAGACTCATCCAGAACAGCTTTCCAAATTTGATTTAAAAGCTAATAAAGGAATCTTTGTTGGATACCCACTATCCACAAAAGCATTCAGAGTCTACAATCTGAGAACAAAAGTGGTCATGGAATCTATCCATGTGTCTTTTGATGATAAGAAGATAACAGGACTTGAAGATTTTGATGAACATGACCAGTTGAGATTTGAGAATGAAGAAATAAATGCTGATCGACAAAATTCTGATATTCTTTCAGACTCTATTGTTCAATCTATACCAGTAGATCAGACAACAGCACATGTTGAGGGGGAGCAAGTGAACGATGAAAATGAACCCCAATCAAGTGAAGAAACATCAAAGAATGCATCTATTGCTAATGATGCATTAAACTCTGATTCATCAAACTCTGAAAGCAACAGCTCAGGGGGAGCAAACAATGATTTTGGATCTACTAGTCACCACACTCAACACAATTATGAACTTGGGGAATCATCAAGATCAAATCTGCTAAGACAAAGGGTATGGAGTAAAGCGCATCCCTTTGAACAGATCATTGGTGAACCGGACAAAGGTGTACAGACTAGAAGAGCAACACAAAATGAATGCAATTTCGCAGGATTTTTATCTCAAATTGAACCTAAAAAGGTTAATGAAGCTCTTGATGATCCAGATTGGGTAACTGCAATGCAGGAAGAACTCAATCAGTTCGAAAGGCAGAAAGTTTAGAAGCTGGTGCCAAGACCAAAAGATAAATCTATAATTGGCACTAGATGGGTGTTTAGAAATAAACTAGATGAAAATGGTATTGTTACGAGGAACAAGGCTCGATTGGTAGCAAAGGGTTACTCTCAAGAAGAGGGAATTGATTATGATGTAACCTATGCTCTAGTTGCAGGGCTTGAAGCAATCAGGATGTTCTTAGCATTTGTTGCACACTCCAACTTTAAGGTTTTTCAGATGGATGTGAAGAGTGCATTTTTTAACGGAGATCTAGAGGAAGAAGTCTATGTTGAACAACCCCCTGGGTTCGAAGATAAGGAATTTGAAGGTTTTGTGTACTTTCTCTTTAAAGCTCTCTATGGTCTCAAGCAAGCCCCTCGAACATGGTATGATACTCTCTCCAAGTTCTTACTTGAAACCTTATAAATGATGAGTTTTTGTTTGTGTTTAACATCATCATTTTTCAGATATACAAAGCATATACACACAATTGCTGAATATTTCAAGCTTTGACCGGAAAGATCTCTCAATCTAACTGGTGGTTTTTAGATCGAATTTCATATTCTTGCTTTATACATCATCCTTTATAAAAACTAACCCTTGTTTTTGAATTTCCTCAAAGTTTTGAAAATGGTATTGCAGGGAAGCTTTTTAATTGCTAAAGTTAATCATATTTCCATTCAGCAAATCGAAACCATTCAGGATGAGCAATTTCGGGCTTGGACACAATTTCTGAATGAACAATCATTAATTCGCTATGCTTTAGTTACATAGGTGCAGATTAACCACGATGCATTGCGTGAACTATATTGTAGTGTGGTTAACACTTCTGGCCAGGACGGGTGTGCATTCACATATCGACTATTTGGTAGGTCGATTAGGGTCACTGAACGAGATGTTAATCGAATTCTTCATTTTCCTATGGAAAATCTCGTTTCTGATCCTACACCCGAACAGATTGAAATGTTCTTTCGTTTTATAAGGTACCAAGATGGCAATTTCAATACTGGTAATCTATCTAGAACGTTTCTAACCCAGTATTGGAATTTCTTCTTTCACACTCTTAACCATGTTTTTTCCTTAGATAGAACAAATCAAGATCGAATACCTGAATTTATTCAAATAATAGGGTATGCGGTCGCCAATAATTTAAGGATTAATTTTGGAAAAATAGTGCTTGGTCAAATCATTTTAAAAATGAAACGCTTGGGAATAAGAGATGTTCGGACTCAAAATGTCAAATGTCTATATCCAAGGTTTCTATAGTTAATATTAAATGATTTTTTGAATGATGAAGACAGGGTACGCTTGGAAAATGGTCAAAAGGTGGAATGTTCTTCCATGAAGACGAATGTAATTAATTACATAAGCAAAAAGAAATATACGGATGTGCCTACAATCCTAACTGAATATCTAAAGACTGTCCCACTTCCGTTGTTACCACGACCAGTGAGAGCAGGTATACGACAAGGTAATATTTCAATCCCTGCTATTCCAACCTCTGTATTCCCTATTGTGTCACAGGAAATACAGTTTCTATAACCCCTAGTGGCCATCTTACTCGACCAAGAGCAGGAAATCCCACCGACTCTAACACAGGTCGAAGAGCCCATTCTACAAATGAAAACACAAACACAACAAACTCCTACACCTCAATTATCACTTAAACGACCAGTTATTCACATTATTGAGGGAGATAGTGCCTCAGCAGCACCACATAAGGAGTTAGTTACATCAGCCGCTCTACCTCATTCTAAACGAAGTAAACCCAATGAACCTGAGGTAACGACAACTGTTAGTGAAACAATTCTTTCTTATCCAATGAGTGCAAATGTAAATGAGGTTGAATTGACGGGAGCAACAATCTTGAGTTCCATTTCACGGAACATAAGAGTGGTTGATGATCTTTCTAAAGATCAAATGCCTTCACAGGCATCCGAGGTGGAATTACCTACCTCAATAACTGCTGGTGAATCTTCCATTTTACGGAAAGATCCATCGGTGGGTGGTTCTTTTATGAACCAAGTGTCTTCACAGACGTACGAGGGAAACTTGGGTTTTGTGCCATTTAATCGATTCAAGTTTAACCTCCCAGAGGGAAATTCTCTAGATCTCTTTCGAGATTTACCACTTTTTACCAGTGGTCGGTAACTCGCTTCACGCGAGGACGGAAGCTCACGAACTTTCATTGCACCATCCGTGACCTCTGAAAAAGGGGCTAGGATGATTTCATTTGCAGGTACACATACCGGTGGAAGCTCTGGAGGAGAGTTGAGGGAAACACGAACAGAACATGTAAGTGTCACCCAAACCACTAAACCGAGTGAATATAGAGTGTTGAGTGAAACACCTGCAGAACGTACGAGTGATCAACCTACTCAACCACATGCACCTGTAACAAGAAAGGAATACAACAGACTTCTTACACGGGTCCAAACAATGGAGAAAGAGTTATCAAATATCTGTAAGTCCATTGCAGAAATCAAAAATTTGCAACTTATTCAAAATAATGAATTCCAGGTTCAATTACGTTCCATGGCAGCCCAGTTTAGTCATGCAATCAACTCCTTGGTAAAGCCATCTTCGTCTAATTTACCAACTCCACATCCTACTACTCTGGAGGATAACCCAACTGAGGGGGAGAAGGTGGATGATCAAGAAAAATCTACTGGGCGTAAGGGCAAGGAAAAGGTTGTTGACACGGAATTAACTTTATTTTGGGAAAGGAAAGGCTGTTAGGAATAATTCATGAGTTGTGATGTTAAGAATAGAATTTTACTTATACTTCTTGTATATCCTGATCTTATAAAGGATTTGGCACTTTGTATAGGAGATATGTGTTAGACAGTAATCTGTAGAATTAAGTCAGGAACAGTGCATCGAGTACTACATGTCAGGAACTGAGATTGAATCCTGATACGTCAGGTCAAATACTGATTAAGTACTGATGAGATGGTCAGATCCTGATGCAAGACGGAATCCTGATATCAGTCATGTTACTGATGATGTCATTATGGATGCTACAGAACTGGTAAGTACTATAAAACAGGATCTTTGTTTGAGGAATAAGCAAGAAGATTTCATGAAGGAAAGAATTTTCTATTGATGGAAACTATCAACTGAACGGCAGAACATTGTCATGTATAGATTATCTTTCTGTGATTAGTTGATAGGAAGCATTATAAATACTCTCTCTATATCATTGTAAAAAGAGTTTAAATCGTGAGTTTTGTATGCGTAGCTCTGTATAAGGTTTGTATTCGAGAGTTCGAAACAAATAGAGAGAGAGAGAGATTTATTTTGTCAGCAGTTGCTAAAGGTATTTGTACACCTTTAGTAGAGTTTGTATTTGATCATATTAATACAAACAGTTTGATTCATTCGTTTATTCTTGTTTATCTAATCAAGCAAAAAATCAGACACGATTATATAACTTGTATTCAACCCCCCCTTCTACAAGTTATTCGAGTTAACAATTGGTATCAGAGCAGGTTGATTTCGAATAATCATAAAGATCTGCAAACATGTCTGGTTACAAGGATGGGAATACTAAGATTCCTATGCTCAAGAGAAATGAATATACTCTATGGGAAGTAAAGATGTTGCATCATCTGGAAGCAACAGATCCTGATTATCTTGACAGAATCAGAGATGGACCTTTTATCCCAATGAAGGTTGTTGGACAAGCAACTGTTGATGGTCAAGTTGTTCCAGAACATACAGTAGAGAAGCCTAAATTTGAGTGGTCAGATAAGGACAAGGAGAATGTTCTTAAAGATGCTAAAGTGAGAAACATATTATTCAACAGTCTTGATTCTGTTCTCACTAACTATGTTCTCTCTTGTAAAACTTCTAAGGATATATGGGACAATCTTAAGGTTCACTGTGAAGGAACTAAGCCTATCAGGAAGAACATGAGGACACTACTTATACAACAGTATGAGTACTTTGAATCCAAGTCTGGTGAGTCACTTACTGATACCTTTGATAGGTTTACAAAACTCATCAATGAGATGGCCATGCATGGTAAATATTATGACTTGGAGGATATGAATACAAAGTTCATGAAAGCTTTGCCTGATTTCTACAATGAGAAGATATCTGCAATTGAGGAAGCTAATGATCTGGATGAGATATCATTAGAGGCTGTGTATGGAAAACTGAGGGCTTATGAACTTGACAAGCAGCAGAAGAAGAGCAGGAGTGAAGGAAAGATGAAGACTGTTGCACTTATTGCTCAATCTGAATCAAAGAAGCTTCCAGAGGAACAGCATGAAGAGTCTGCTGAAAAGAACTCAAGGAAGAAAAAAAGCAAAGAGAGTTCTGAGTCAGAGACTATTGATATAGACTCTGACAACAATGATTCTGAATCAGAGATGCATGAACTCTTTGCTATGTTTGCTAAAGCTTTCAAGAAAGAAAGATTCAACAGGAGAAGATTTAGCAAAGGACCTTTTCAAAAGAAGGAGGAGAAGAAGAGTGACAAAGGCAAAAGTACAATTGTCAAGCTTGATAAGGCCAAGATCAAGTGCTTTAACTGCAGCGAGCTTGGACACTTTGCTAGTGAGTGTAAGAAGCCTAGGAATTCAGGAAAGGGTAATGCACTTATGGTCATACAGAAGGATTGGGCTGATTCCAGTGATTCTGAAGATGAATTGGATTATGACAACATTGCATTGATGGCAAATGTTTCAGACAAACCTGGATCTCCAAAGAAAACTTCTCCATCTTCTGTTAAGGTATCACTTCACTCTCTTGATTCATTTGATAGCTTAAATTCTGATGAAATTAGATCTATCCATGCTGAGTTTAAGAATCTTATGACTAATTTTAGAATTCTTACCAGTGAAAGAGATGAACTTAAGGTTAAGAATGATAAATTAGTTGATAGAAATATTTTTCTTGAATTTGAGTTAATTCAAATGGAAGAATACAAGTTAAGTTCTGATAAAGCTAAGCATGATTATAGTGTTATTCTTGAGGCTTATGACTATGTCAGAAAAGAACTAGATGAAGAGAGAGATGAGATTAAGACCATTAACAATTCTGGTAAAAAGACTCTAGAAATATTTGAAAGTGGAATTCGTGGTAAAGTTAATGGTTTAGGTTTTGATAAGGCTAGACAAGAAGAAAAAGTAGTTATTGTCAATGATGATAGTAAAGTAGAAGCTAGCACATCTAAATCTGAAGGTAAGAAAATTGTTTCTGAACCTAATCATGTTAAATTTGTTGATTCAAAAGGTACTCCTGTTGTACACAAAAGGATTAACAATAGTAATTCAGATGAGAAAGTGTTAGAGAAACCTAAGAATGTCAACATAGGGTTTCTGTCTAAGTCTCAGTTGAAATAGAGACTAGATGATCTTTCAGAGTCTAGCAAGATCAAAAGAAATAGGAATGGACAAGAAGGTATTAACAAAGAGAATAATTACAAGAATGTACCTGATGCACCTAGGAAAAAATGCTATAAGTGTGGAAATCATAATCATTTGGCCCTAGATTAAAATCAAAAACCTTCTTGGAAAACTGAGTCCAGATTTCCCAAGACTCAGAAAATTCAATACCAACCACGGAAAGCTTGTTATCATTGTGGTAGTTTACTTCATTCCATTTACATGTGTAGAGAATATCATGAACTGTATTATGACTATTATTCATCTGAAACTCCTAGTCACAAAAAGTTTGTGAAATCAGAGTCTAAGATTGACTCTGTAACAGGTAAAGTAAAAGCAAAATCTTCAAAGCCTGTTGTTTCTGTTAGATATAATTGATGTGATTTAATGTCAGTGTTTAAGTGTTACAGGTAAAAAGAGTTTAACTTATTAGTTGAAAGCAGTTGTAATAGAGTTTGAGTATACGCTGATAGCTGGAAGCGCAAACGCTGACAGAAGAAAGCGTAAACACTGCTAGCTGAACACATGGAAGCGCAAACACTATTAGCTTGGAGAGCAACAGAGTTTGCTAAAGTCTGTCTACTGGAAGCGTCTACAAGTCAACAGAGTTTAAAGATTAATTTAATATTAATATGGAAGCGATATCTTTGAAGATTGGATAGCTGTCAAAGAGATCGAGTTGACTTAGAAGACGTGTAGCAATCGTAATTGATATCAATTGTATAGCTTAATTTTAGGAGAATCAATTAATGATTGTACGTAGCTGTATATCTTATAAATACAGTTAGGTTAACCCTAGAAGGGTATCCATCTTGAATGAATATCATTTTTGTAACCTAAGCAGCTC
This sequence comes from Kitagawia praeruptora, assembly GCA_037693485.1. NCBI lineage: Eukaryota > Viridiplantae > Streptophyta > Magnoliopsida > Apiales > Apiaceae > Kitagawia > Kitagawia praeruptora. The sequence continues at coordinate 60,455,269 of CM075344.1, forward strand.
TCTGTGATATTTTTACATCACTGAGAGAGGAATTATTAATTCCAAACAGTTTTAAGAGTTAAAACGTGTGTTCTTGTTATTTACTCATACGGTACTTGATTATATATTGTGTATTCGACCTAACAAGTGGTATCAGAGCCAATCTGTTACTTTATTACAGTTAAAGATCCAAAACACAATAGTAATCAATGGCAGAGATTCCTCCTCCATCAGGTTCTGAGAAAGCACCTACTACTGTTAGTAGGTATGAAACAATTAGGGTTCCAATACTGAAGCCATCAGAATATGCAATCTGAAAGGTAAAGATGACCATGTTTCTGGAAGCCACAGATCCAGAATATCTTGATAGAATTTATGAAGGTCCTCATAAACCTACTAAGTTAACTGCTGCTGCTGCTGGTGAGGAATCAAAGGTGGTTCCTAAGGAAAAGAAAGATCTAACTGCTGAGGATCTTTCATCTATTGCTAAGGATGCCAAAGTAAAGCACTTGCTTCACAGTGCTCTTGACAATGTTATGTCTAACAAAGTGATCAACTGCACAACTGCAAAGGATATATGGGATGCACTTGAGGTTAGATGTCAAGGAACTGCTGCAATTAAGAAGAACAGAAGGAACATACTCACACAGGAGTATGAGCACTTTGAGGCAAAGTCTGAAGAAACCATGACAGAAACAATTGATAGATTCTGTAAACTGCTTAATGATCTATCATTGGTTAACAAAGAATATGATCTGGAAGATTCAAATCTCAAGTTTCTTCTTTCTCTTCCTGAAAAGTGGGATGTGAAAACAACCACCATAAGAGACAACTATGATCTTGCTGATACTGAGATTGATGAAATCTATGGACTGCTCAAGACTCATGAATTGGAATTGGAGCAGAGAAACAGAAGATCAAGCAGGAAGTCAAAGACTGTTGCACTGAAAGTTGAAGAAAAATCTTCAAAGAAGGAAGCATCAAAGAAGAAGGCAAAAGGAAAGGCCTTGGTCATTCATTCAGAAAGTGAGTCATCAAACACTGATGTTGACTCAAACACAGATGGAACATCTGATTCTGAAGATGATGAGGAGATGATGCAAATGGCTGCATTGATGGTAAAGACCTTCAAGAAGATGGGATTCAAGAATTTCAAGAAGGGAAAAAGATTCTCCAAGGATTACTCAAGGTCTGACAAGAAGAATTTCAAGAAATCTGAGGGAAAGGACTTCAAATCTGGTAAGAAAGATAAGTCTGAGATTCAATGCTACAAGTGTAAGGAGATGGGTCACTATGCTCCTGAGTGCAAAAAGAATAAAACTGAAAAGGCACTCTACACCAATGACAGAGATTGGGCAGACACCTCAGATTCAGATGAGGAGGTGAACTATGCACTCATGGCCTCTACTCAGAGTGAAGATTCTGAACTAAAGGTACCTCCAACTACTTATGCTTATAATACAGATAATATAACTGAATTGAGAATTTATCTCTTAAGGCATTACACATCAGTTATAGGGATCAGACTTTAGAAAATGAGAGAATCAAAAGTGAGTGTTCTCAACTCAAAAAAAGAAATAAACTTGTTGAGGAACAACTTGAAAACATGAATAAAATTCAGAAAGAAAGAGATGATGCTGTGTTTATAGAACAGGAGTTGCTAGGTAAGTATAAGCAACTAGAATCTGAATTGGAGGATGCAAAGCACATTATTAAAACTTGGACACATTCTGGAAAAGACACTCAAGAGGTCTTTCAATCAGACACAGTAGGTCTAGGTTATTCTGAGGATGATGTGCTTAGGTTTCAGAATACAGTCAAGATTAGACCACCTCTTTCTACTAAGAAATTTGGAACATTTGTTCATGGTACTGTTAAAACTGAACATGGAACTGTTGACCATGAGTCAGTAAAAACCTGTGTCAAACAGGTTAATATTGGTTCAATGACAGATAAACAACTTAAGCATAAGTTTAAAGAAATAAAATCTGTCAACAAACAGAGAATGCCTAGGAAAAACAGAAATGGTAAGGTAGGCATAACATCAGGAATTAAACCAATGCTTGCTACATTTGCACCTAGAAAAACTTGTTATAATTGTGGTAGCACTAATCATCTTGCTAGCTTTTGCAGGAAGAACAAAGACATTAATTCTTTACCCTCCAAATCTGGAGTGAAAAAAGATAATGTCAAACCCAGACCACAAACTCTGTGCAAACATTATGGAAGTAGTTGGCACTCAATTTATACTTGCAAGAATTATCATGCTATTTATCATAATTATTATGAACTGAAACCTAATTTGAAATGGGTTAAAGTTGATTCTGCAAGTACTAAGAATGAAAATGTTAGTTTAAACTCTGATAATGCTAAATCCGCTGCAAAAACTAACAGATTCAATAAAGCAAAAGGATCCAAGCAAGTCTGGATCCTTAAAACTAACAATCAGTGATTGTTTGTGATTGCAGGGCACCAGGGTAAGTACCCTAGTCGTGGACAGTGGATGTTCAGGACACATGACTGGAAATAAAGCCCTGCTATCAGAGTATGAGGAGAAGTCTGGCCCAAAAGTTTCCTATGGAGATGGCAACATAGGACATACTCTGGGATATGGCAATATTAATCTTGGAAGTGTCATCATCACAAATGTAGCTCTGGTTCCAGGACTCAAGCATGATCTGCTATCTGTGAGTCAAATCTGTGACATAGGATATCATGTAGATTTTCAGCCTGAATATTGTCAAGTCATCAGTAAATCTACAGGGAAAGTTGCTCTAGTTGGAAACAGACACAATAACATCTATGAAGTAAAATTGTCAACAAACACTGATGGCAAAGCAGTGTGTCTGTCAACAAGAATGTCCAGTGAAGAGAGTTGGAAGTGGCATAAGAAACTCTCTCATTTAAATCTGAACAACATCAATGAGCTAATAAAGAATGATCTTGTAAGAGGTTTACCAAAGTCATTGTTGAATGTAGAAGGCCTGTGTGATTCTTGTCAAAAGGCCAAACAGAGAAAAGCCTCTTTCAAGAGCAAATCTGAGTCTTCAATTGTTGATCCTTATCATCTTCTACATGTTGATCTTTTTGGACCAGTGAATGTCATGTCACTTGGAAAGAAGAAATATTCTCTTGTCATTGTTGATGAATACACCAGATACACATGGGTGTATTTTCTAGCAAAGAAAGATGAAACTGCATTAACACTGGCAGAACATATAATACAACTGGACAAAGGGTCAGAGAATCAAGTGAAGATTATCAGAAGTGACAATGGAACTGAATTCAGGAATTCAACATTGGAAGAATTTTGCAAGAGTAAAGGAATCAAAAAAGAGTTTTCTGCACCTGGTACTCCACAACAAAATGGTGTAGTGGAGAGGAAAAACAGAACCTTGATAGAAGCTGCCAGAACCATGCTAGATGAAGCAAAAGTGCCAACATATTTCTGGGCAGAAGCAGTTCAAACTGCTTGTTTTACTCAAAATGCAACACTGGTGAACAAGCATGGTAAAACACCATATGAAATGGTGAAAAAGAAAAAGCCAAATCTAAAATATTTTCATATTTTTGGATGCAAGTGCTTTGTGTTGAAGACTCATCCTGAACAGTTGACCAAATTTGACCTAAAGGCAGATGAAGGAATTTTTGTTGGCTATCCACTGTCAACTAAAGCATTCAGATTTTATAATCTGAGAACTAGAGTGATCATGGAGTCTATACATGTGTCATTTGATGACAAGAAAATAACTGGACTTGAAGATGTTAATGAACATGATCAACTGCACTTTGAAAATGAAGATTTATTAAACTCGGATGAAACAGATCTGACAAACACTGTTGAGGTCAATTCTGAACCTCTACTGGTAAACACTGAAGAGACTTTTCAATCAGAAACAAGGGAAGAACCAGTTGAGGGGGAGCATGAAGAATCACATCAAAGTGATAATTCACATACTGATAGTGACTCAGTTGATAACTCTGAATCAAACTCTGTTGATTCAAACTCTGATCGTTCAAATTCTGAACAGTCACATTCAGGGGGAGCATCAGAAAATGAAGAAAGGCACCAAGAAAATCAGGAGAGCATGGATCAAGGGGGAGGATCACATGATGACAGAAGAAATCTGCCTTCTGCAAGAAAATGGACTAAGTCACACACACCTGATTTGATTATTGGTGATCCAGATGCAAGAGTAAGGACAAGAAGTGCAACAACAAATGAATGTCTGTTTCATGCATTCTTGTCACAAACTGAGCCAAAGAAAGTAGAAGAAGCTCTTAAAGATGCTGACTGGATAACAGCAATGCAAGAAGAATTAAATGAATTTGAGAGAAATGAAGTGTGGACCCTAGTACCAAGGCCAAAGAACAGATCCATTGTTGGTACTAAATGGGTTTTCAGAAATAAAACTGACAGTGATGGTGTTATCACAAGGAACAAAGCAAGACTAGTAGCTAAAGGCTATTCACAGCAGGAAGGAATAGATTATGATGAGACTTTTGCACCAGTTGCCAGATTGGAGGCAATAAGGATGTTTCTTGCCTATGCTTCTCACAAGAAATTCAAGGTTTTTCAAATGGATGTGAAAAGTGCTTTTCTGAATGGAAAACTTGAAGAAGAAGTATTTGTTGAACAACCACCTGGTTTTGTAGATCCAAAATATCCAGACCATGTCTACAGGTTAGACAAGGCACTCTATGGACTTAAGCAGGCACCAAGGGCATGGTATGAAACTCTTGCTAAATTTCTACTAGAAAGTGGGTTTCACAGAGGTGCTATTGACAAAAATCTGTTTTACTTTCAATCTAGTAGTGACCTGCTCTTAGTTCAAATATATGTTGATGACATTATTTTTGGATCTACTAATGATAAACTCTGTAAGAGGTTTGCCAAGCTCATGCAGTCAAGATATCAAATGAGTATGATGGGAGAGCTAAGCTATTTTCTAGGCTTACAGGTGAAGCAAACAGATGATGGAATTTTTATTAATCAAGCAAAATATACCAGAAATCTTCTCAAGAAATTTGGCATGCTTGACTGTTCATCTGCAACAACTCCCATGGCAACTGCAACAAAACTGGACAAAGATACAGGGTCATCAGTGGATATGACAAGTTACAGGGGAATGATTGGTTCTCTACTCTATTTAATAGCTAGCAGACCTGATATCATGTATGCCACCTGTCTGTGTGCAAGGTTTCAGGCAGATCCAAGGGAACCACATTTAACAGCTGTGAAGAGGATTTTCAAGTATCTCAAGGGCACTGTAACTTTAGGGCTGTGGTACCCAAGAGAATCAGATTTTAAGCTACTTGGTTACTCTGATGCAGATTTTGCAGGCTGTAAGATTGACTGAAAAAGCACAAGTGGAAGTTATCAATTTCTTGGTGACAGACTTGTGTCTTGGTACAGCAAGAAACAAAAATCAATATCAACATCTACAGCTGAAGCAGAGTATATTGCTGCTGGTGGTTACTGTGCACAGATTCTATGGATGAAGAATCAATTGCTGGATTATGGGTTGAGGTATAGCAAAATACCTATTTTTTGTGATAATCAAAGTGCTATTGCAATGACAGGTAATCCAGTACAACACTCAATGACCAAGCACATCAGCATAAGGTATCACTTTATCAGAGAGCATGTAGAGGAAGGCAATATTGAGCTTCACTTTGTGCCTACAGATCAACAACTTGCAGATGTCTTCACAAAGCCTCTAAGTGAAGCAGCATTTACAAGACTGGTCAATGAACTAGGGATGGTATCTGGTTTTGACTAAAAATGTTGGTTAGACTCAAACTTTTCTAATAAAATGTGCTGCTCATATTTCTGTAAATTGCTAAAGTGCTATGTGAACCTTGTTAATTAAACTCTGTTATGCATACTCTGTTCACATGTTTCTCTTCTCACACTGGTAAACTCTGTCAGCATGATTGTTGGTCATACACTGTTAATATGTTTGTTAAACTCTGTGAATTCTAAGTTGTTTTTGTCTGAATGAAAATACCAATGAAGAAAAATGTATGAAGCATGATTCTCAGTGAATAAATCAAGATTCTTTCTGAGTCACTGTGATCTAATCAGAAATTGTGCAGTAAGTTAACACAGCATGATACTGTTTCATATTTAGAGCATCTCTTAGTTTATTTGATCTTAAACTCTGAATCTATGAATACTGAGTGCATTGCCTCTCATGAATAACTTCTGATATTGATGAATTCTAAACTCTGATTAGTAACACTTTGTTTCCAAGACACATAGTTTTTGGTGATTCCTTGTTTGCACTTGTGAAAATTTTAAAACTTGAGATGTGTCATTGTTTAGTTTGGTGAGAAACAGTTCATGTCTGCACCCTGTGAGATTTTGAGCCGAATAAGTGATTGATACATTTTATATCAATCAGATTTTATTGCTGTGTGATGTTCATCAGTAAGTATGTTGCTCTAGAACTTGCATTAAACCATTTTGAGACTACATGATATATGTGTGCATGAAAATGATAAAGGCACTAGGATTTACCATCTTTCTTCAAACACTGTTCAAAATTCTTTTGAACACTGTTCAAACACTGTTCAAAAATTCTACCCTTAGTAAACCCCTTTGAGCCTAATTGTTTACACTAAATCACGCAAGCGTACGTGGTCACAAGTAATATATAAGGTTAATTCCAAATTCGTTCCCACAGGGATCTGGTTATGGTTTTAATTCAGTAAACGCACCTATGCAACAGTGTATGATCTTAATTCACTGCTAAGACAATTAATAAATTAAGGTTTATTAAACTAAATTAACTAAGACACAAATTAACAAAACTAAGAATTAACTAACTAACAAGAATTAAAATCTAATTACGTCTGCAAGAAAAATCATGGAATCCTAACTTCATTAAATACTTTGCTTAGATCTGACGCCTTTAATCACTATATGCAATGGTTATGATATCTGATCGGATAACACGAAACAAGTATACGCTACTTCTCAGTATACGAATACCAAACTAAACATACATCCACAAAAGAGATAGAAGATGAATAGACACCAATTATGCTTAGACCCTATATCTCTATAGAATTTGAAAACATAACGGTTGAAGAACAAGTTATCCACATTGATCACATAGGGTAGCATAATATCTCTATTTACGCCACAAATTATGATGTTAAAACACCAACCTATCCTATGCTAGCATGGCAAGTTCTAAATCTCAAGATCCACTCTCGCTTCACAAGAGATTAACAAATTAGATGTTAGCTACGCATCTAAATACATGAAACACAACCATACGAGGATATCAGATATACATCACACACAGATCTGTAAAGCATCAAGATACTAAAGCTCCATAAATAACTCCGTTAGAATCCCATGACAACGATTAGTTCATAATCGAACCTCTCGTCATCATGGGATCTAATGAAACCATGATAAAAACAAAGTATGAAAATATACAAATAAATCTAAGTAATTGATATGTAATTGTTCTACTCCTAATGATGATCCTCTTAATAATGATCTATTACAAGGGTTGGATGTGTTTATATAGGCTCTAGACATCTTGCCCAGCAAGAAAATACCAAAACAGAATTATAATAGAATTTCTGCAAGATACGTTTCCTAAACTGATTCTATTTTTTAAGGGAAATTCGTAGCTGACTTTTCTTCTGTTTTCCAGAGCCGTTCCAGATGTAATTGGGCTTCTGGACCACCTTAGAATGATAGAGAATCTCGTTATCTTCGCGTGGACTGCTTACGGGCTGAAAACAGACTTATAGAACTCAAGATATGGCCCAAACAGTGAATCTCACGCGTGCAGCCCAATAAATCCGAATTTTAATAAATTAAATCACCAAAAACGACAAAAACATCCACCATAATCAACATCCTTGTAAATCTGCACAACTAAACAAAATACATCAAAACTACAAGAAACTTGAGCCCAAGACAATCAATTTAAGCCGATTTAGAATGCTCCAAGTGGATATAAATCCACTTATCACACCCCCAAACTTAAACCGATGTTTGTCCTCAAGCATAAACAATTACAACTAACTAACTAACTAGTACCACTTCCGTAGGTGATCACGGTTGCATTTGGCATATGCAACAAGCCCTTTAAACCCCTAGGCAGCCCTAGTGGACGAGTAAGGTCTCGTGAGGGCCTATAGCGAATGTACCCACAAAATCCATTTAACCTAATGCAATGCAATGCATGAATGCAACTACTATGAAAATGCAAGATCCCCTTCAAACTCACCAAAACCAACTAACAAGCAAATATCTCAATGAATGTAACAAATCCAAGCAGAGCTCGACTAAATCCCCGTATACTAACAAATACATGAACAGAAACGTGCGTGTGTGCGATGCTCATCAGAAATACTCCCAAAACTAGGTCAAAAATCATACATGCTTTCCGTCAAGACAATCACAGGTTTATAACTAGAATAGACTGTAGACACTCCATAACCTAGGAACACCTCCACCCTTATCCAAGGTAGACTGAAACTCATGCTTTATTACTATGACACATAATAGACTATACAATACGCATGCTTATTTAACCGTGCAATGAATGAGACCCCAAAAGGCTTATACAATAATACCCATGTAGCGAGTGTTAGGTCAGCAATCCCAAACCACAAGGGCTTTAGGTTACTAGGACTAAGTCCCCTCAGACTTAATTACTCGAGTATTAAAGAGCTCACTCTGGTTAATTTTGCATATAAACAAATAACTTATTGACTCTTTTTTTTTTCTTTTTTTTTTCTTTTTTTTTTCTTTTTTTCTCTTTTTTTTGGGCAATCTGGAATGAGCCTTTCTCATTTCCAACCCTAGACTACTCATATAAATATGAGCCGGCTACTAGCCATTTGACGCCTAGCCATTATTAACAATTATGAACAACTAGCATGAAAATTCCTGGTTTCCCCCAAACTTAGACTTTAATGTTCCTACGCTATAAAGGGAATAACGAAAATTCTAAATATAAACAAGTGATTAAATCTCAAAACATCCCACCGGCATGACCTTAACCTAGCCCAAAAGCACCCCAATGAGACTGTGTAATAAATTTTGTTCCCGTAACATGCAAGTCAATTTCATAGAAACTATAAATCAGCCCTCTACTCATCATCATCACACCCAAATCAACATCCACCTATCAATCAGAATCAGCTCGTCCTAAGGGATCATGAAATATGCATGCCAGGAAAATGCAACTAAATGAAAACTCACATGGTATACGAAAATAAAACAAAATGTCCTATATGAACACACGTAGATAATACGAACATAACAATCATGCATGAATTATCACTACTATGCAAACATGATATCCTATATGAACACAAAATACAACAATATATATACAACTACTAATCCCCCAAATTACTTTACTAATCCCCGGCAGCGGCGCCAAAAACTTGTTTACACTAAAACACGCAAGCGTACGTGGTCACAAGTAATATATAAGGTTAAGTCCAAATTCGTTCCCACAGGGATCTGATTATGGTTTTAATTCAGTAAATGCACCTATGCAACAGTGTATGATCTTAATTCACTGCTAAGACAATTAATAAATTAAGGTTTATTAAACTAAATTAACTAAGACACAAATTAACAAAACTAAGAATTAACTAACTAACAAGAATTAAAATCTAATTACGTCTGCAAGAAAAATCATGGAATCCTAACTTCATTAAATACTTTGCTTAGATCTGACGCCTTTAATCACTATATGCAATGGTTATGATATCTGATCGGATAACACGAAACAAGTATACACTACTTCTCAGTATACGAATACCAAACTAAACATACATCCACAAAAGAGATAGAAGATGAATAGACACCAATTATGCTTAGACCCTATATCTCTATAGAATTTGAAAACATAACGGTTGAAGAACAAGTTATCCACATTGATCACATAGGATAGCATAATATCTCTATTTACGCCACAAATCATGATGTTAAAACATCAACCTATCCTATGCTAGCATGGCAAGTTCTAAATCTCAAGATCCACTCTCGCTTCACAAGAGATTAACAAATTAGATGTTAGCTACGCATCTAAATACATGAAACACAACCATACGAGGATATCAGATATACATCACACACAGATCTGTAAAGCATCAAGATACTAAAGCTCCATAAATAAATCCGTTAGAATCCCATGACAACGATTAGTTCATAATCGAACCACTCGTCATCATGGGATCTGATGAAACCATGATAATGAAACAAGATATGAAAAAAATACAAATAACCTAAGTAATTGATATATAATGGTTCTCCTCCTAATGATGATAATCTTAATTATCTAATTTACAAGGGTTGGATGTGTTTATATAGGCTCTAGACATCTTGCCCAGCAAGAAAATACCAAAACAGAATTATAATAGAATTTCTGCAAGATACGTTTCCTAAACTGATTCTGTTTTTTAAGGGAAATTCGTAGCTGACTTTTCTTCTGTTTTCCAGAGCCGTTCCAGACGTAATTGGGCTTCTGGACCACCTTAGAATGATAGAGAATCTCGTTATCTTCGCGTGGACTGCTTACGGGCTGAAAACAGACGTATAGAACTCAAGATATGGCCCAAACAGTGAATCTCACGCGTGCAGCCCAATAAATCCGAATTTTAATAAATTAAATCTCCAAAAACGACAAAAACATCCACCATAATCAACATCCTTGTAAATCTGCACAACTAAACAAAATACATCAAAACTACAAGAAGCTTGAGCCCAAGACAATCAATTTAAGCCAATTTAGAATGCTCCAAGTGGATATAAATCCATTCATCACACCCCCAAACTTAAACCGATGCTTGTCCTCAAGCATAAATAATTACAACTAACTAACTAACTAGTACCACTTCCGTAGGTGATCACGGTTGCATTTGGCATATGCAACAAGCCCTTTAAACCCCTAGGCAGCCCTAGTGGACGAGTAAGGTCTCGTGAGGGCCTATAGCGAATGTACCCACAAAATCCATTTAACCTAATGCAATGCAATGCATGAATGCAACTACTATGAAAATGCAAGATCCCCTTCAAACTCACCAAAACCAACTAACAAGCAAATATCTCAATGAATGTAACAAATCCAAGCAGAGCTCGACTAAATCCCCGTATACTAACAAATACATGAACAGAAACGTGCGTGTGTGCGATGCTCATCAGAAATACTCCCAAAACTAGGTCAAAAATCATACATGCTTTCCGTCAAGACAATCACAGGTTTATAACTAGAATAGACTGTAGACACTCCATAACCTAGGAACACCTCCACCCTTATCCAAGGTAGACAGAAACTCATGCTTTATTACTATGACACATAATAGACTATACAATACGCATGCTTATTTAACCGTGCAATGAATGAGACCCCAAAAGGCTTATACAATAATACCCATGTAGCGAGTGTTAGGTCAGCAATCCCAAACCACAAGGGCTTTAGGTTACTAGGACTAAGTCCCCTGAGACTTAATTACTCGAGTATTAAAGAGCTCACTCTGGTTAATTTTGCATATAAACAAATAACTTATTGACTCTTTTTTTTTCTTTTTTTTTCTTTTTTTTTCTTTTTTTTCTGCAATCTGGAATGAGCCTTTCTCATTTCCAACCCTAGACTACTCATATAAATATGAGCCGGCTACTAGCCATTTGACGCCTAGCCATTATTAACAATTATGAACAACTAGCATGAAAATTCCTGGTTTCCCCCAAACTTAGACTTTAATGTTCCTACGCTATAAAGGGAATAACGAAAATTCTAATTATAAACAAGTGATTAAATCTCAAAACATCCCACAGGCATGACCTTAACCTAGCCCAAAAGCACCCCAATGAGACTGTGTAATAAATTTTGTTCCCGTAACATGCAAGTCAATTTCATAGAAACTATAAATCAACCCTCTACTCATCATCATCACACCCAAATCAACATCCACCTATCAATCAGAATCAGCTCGTCCTAAGGGATCATGAAATATGCATGCCATGAAAATGCAACTAAATGAAAACTCACATGGTATACGAAAATAAAACAAAATGTCCTATATGAACACACGTAGATAATACGAACATAACAATCATGCATGAATTATCACTACTATGCAAACATGATATCCTATATGAACACAAAATACAACAATATATATACAACTACTAATCCCCCAAATTACCCCCAAACTTAAAATATTCAATGTCCTCATTGAATGGAAGTAAATACAAGGCATAGCAGAAAACATACCTGAATACCGAAGCATACCCAACAATTTTTTTTCTCGCAAAAATCCCCTTTCCTTAGCAATTGACCTTAAAACAACCGATTAAATTTAACCTCCGCCGTCGAAAACGAAAATTCCCCAATATTAGCACTATCTCTCCCATGCTTACGAGCCAAAAGAATCAATTCCCAACTCAAAAGAAGCTCCACCAAAAATTACCAAGCAATAACACACCAAAAATACCCCAATATATCAAGAATAATACAAACCCCAATTTACAAGAACACAAATTCGTAATCAAAATAAAATTTGAGAGAAGAAATAAACCCACTACGAATTGGAGAGGTGATCTTGCAATTAATTCCTCTTTAGAATTGAATTTTTGGAGATTTAAATAAAATAGAAGAGGAATTGGATTTGTATGGATAGGTGTGTATATATATAAGATGATGGATAGATGGGATTTAAAAATTTAGAGTGTAGGAGAGATTTAGAGAGGTTAGGATTTGATGTGGGATAGATATAGGGATTTAGAATGAAAGAAATTTGAGTTAGGATAGAATTTGGGGATATTTTAGAGGTGAAAAACACTAATTTTCGGGGAAAAAACTGGGCAGAAGGGGGTGTAACGCAGCCAGAGGCTGCGTTTCAGGGCGCTGGGTGCGGCAGATGCTGACACGCAGGAGCAAGCTGCGTGTTAGGGGGAATATAAGCGGGTAACGCAGGCGCAACCTGCGTTACATGGCCGCAAACTGCCCCGGAAGCAGTAACGCAGGCGCAACCTGCGTTACAGGGGTGCAGTCTGCGCGAAAAACTACTGTTCATTTTTTTATTTTTTTTTTCATACAACACTCAAAAATATTTTTTTTTCCCTTTTTTTTTCCTACACTAAAGCGCGGGTTGCCTCCCACGAAGCGCTTCTTTAACGTCAATAGCTTGACGTTACTTCCAAGCCTCCATTAAGGATGATAATAGTTCGCCTGGTCCTCTCTTCGCAATACTTCATCATCATCTCGGCGGCACACTTTCTGCCTTTTCTCCTCGCTTGGCCTATTCATGTAACAACCATGTCCTCTTCCAATGCCTTCATCTGTTGACCCAAAATCTGACAATTTGTAGAACAACACTCGGGCTTCGCTTGAATATAATGGAGGAGGGTAAATGTAAATTGATGAAGCCTTTGGTTCCTCAACGAGAACTTCCTCCATTGGCTCTAATGCGCTACCTCCATCTTTATACTCTGAGACAAGTAGAAGACCTGCATCTTTCTCATGTTCATCAGCCTCTTGGTTCGCACATACCCATTCTTGAAATTTACGTAGCCCAACAGTGTCTTCTTGATTCGCACATAACAATTCTTGAAATTTGCGTAGCTCATCAGTGTCTGTCTCAAATAGTGCCCTTTCCAAATCATCCACCTCACTAGCTTGATCAAATTCCTCACATGGCTTATGAACACTCTCCTCCTCTTGGAATTTGTCTTCTTCAATTAAGCATGCAGTACCTTGCTCCAAGTCACCGTTATTTTCTGGAATTGCTTCTGGTATGAATTGCTGATTCTCTTGTTCCAAGGCTCTCACAGCTTGAGCAACTAGAATCTCCAAAGATTTAAGAGACTCCTCACTACTCTTTACAAACATCATAACCTCATCCCTAACATTAACCTCATCTGACTGAAAAGTAGGAGTAGGTTGCTGATGTTGAAACTCTTCACTTCCATAGTAATATGACATATCTGGAACATCTTGCTGGTACTGTTGAGGATGGTATTGAAAATATGGTTGCTCCTCATAAGTGACATATGGATCAACTCCTTCATAGTAACAATATTGTGATGGATCATGAACGCCAAAATACTGCTCACATGGCTGAGGCTGTTGAATACCACCTTGGTTGCTCCAGCACTGATACGTCTCATGTGCGCCCGCACATAGCTCGCAAACACTAGCCACCTGCTGAACTCCATAGTAAAAATCCATCTTTCTCTGACAAGTACCTGAAACACCAACGAACTACAAGAATAGATGAGAAAAAAAAAACAATCTGAGTCAGTGAACTCTAACGACCACTATTGACAAGCACATAAACCAAAAATAAAACACCGATGATCCCCGAAAGCGGTGCCAAAAACTTGTTTACACTAAATCACGCAAGCGTACGTGGTCACAAGTAATATATAAGGTTAAGTCCAAATTCGTTCCCACAGGGATCTGGTTATGGTTTTAATTCAGTAAACGCACCTATGCAACAGTGTATGATCTTAATTCACTGCTAAGACAATTAATAAATTAAGGTTTATTAAACTAAATTAACTAAGACACAAATTAACAAAACTAAGAATTAACTAACTAACAAGAATTAAAATCTAATTACGTCTGCAAGAAAAATCATGGAATCCTAACTTCATTAAATACTTTGCTTAGATCTGACGCCTTTAATCACTATATGCAATGGTTATGATATCTGATCGGATAACACGAAACAAGTATACGCTACTTCTCAGTATACGAATACCAAACTAAACATACATCCACAAAAGAGATAGAAGATGAATAGACACCAATTATGCTTAGACCCTATATCTCTATAGAATTTGAAAACATAACGGTTGAAGAACAAGTTATCCACATTGATCACATAGGGTAGCATAATATCTCTATTTACGCCACAAATCATGATGTTAAAACATCAACCTATCCTATGCTAGCATGGCAAGTTCTAAATCTCAAGATCCACTCTCGCTTCACAAGTGATTAACAAATTAGATGTTAGCTACGCATCTAAATACATGAAACACAACCATACGAGGATATCAGATATACATCACACACAGATCTGTAAAGCATCAAGATACTAAAGCTCCATAAATAAATCCGTTAGAATCCCATGACAACGATTAGTTCATAATCGAACCACTCGTCATCATGGGATCTGATGGAACCATGATAATGAAACAAGATATGAAAAAAATACAATAACCTAAGTAATTGATATATAATGGTTCTCCTCCTAATGATGATAATCTTAATTATCTAATTTACAAGGGTTGGATGTGTTTATATAGGCTCTAGACATCTTGCCCAGCAAGAAAATACCAAAACAGAATTATAATAGAATTTCTGCAAGATACGTTTCCTAAACTGATTCTGTTTTTTAAGGGAAATTCGTAGCTGACTTTTCTTCTATTTTCCAGAGCCGTTCCAGACGTAATTGGGCTTCTGGACCACTTTAGAATGATAGAGAATCTCGTTATCTTCGCGTGGACTGCTTACGGGCTGAAAACAGACTTATAGAACTCAAGATATGGCCCAAACAGTGAATCTCACGCGTGCAGCCCAATAAATCCGAATTTTAATAAATTAAATCTCCAAAAACGACAAAAACATCCACCATAATCAACATCCTTGTAAATCTGCACAACTAAACAAAATACATCAAAACTACAAGAAACTTGAGCCCAAGACAATCAATTTAAGCCGATTTAGAATGCTCCAAGTGGATATAAATCCACTTATCACTAATTAACTGCTCATTTTTCTTAAACTCTGTAATATTAAGAGCATTTATATTCTTTTGAAAAAAAAAATCAAATGCAAGCAGGTGACTGTTTCTCAAGAAAAGAAAAGTTTACTCAGTATATATATAAAAAAAAGTATATATACTGATCATCTTGTACAAATGTGTACTAACAGTTTGACTGAACACTTTAGTCTGTTAAAATTGTTCAGTTCGAAATTCACTCATGCTAAAAATATCTCTTCTCACCTGTTTGATCTTACTACATTACAACCCTGAACAAAGTCCTTTTGATTTGTGCATATATGTAATCGAAGTAGTGTAGATTTGGTGGAAATTCAAGCTTATGGTAGTATCTGCTTTTACTGATTGAATTTGAGCGAAAACACTTCACCTAAACACTTGTGTGCTGTGAGAGTTTGTGAGGAAATCCTTGACATGTAACTCACTGAATGATGCTTTGATGTTTATCTCCTGATCTTTTTGTCTATACTGACTGTGTGCTTACTTGGATAATCATGAACATAAATGGGAACAGGGGTATTCAGAATTCTGTATTTAAGGAACTACACAGTTTAGTATTCATCATATACTCCGTGTTTAATATGAGAGTTTGTGCATTCAGTGTTTATTGATTTGATTTATGGATTTTATGAAATATTAGATGCTATAAAAATTGATTTGGTAAACTCTGCTACTCACACACAAAAATCACAACTGTGCATTTTTGAAAGGGTTTTTGTGATAAAGTTTGAAAATTTGACAAACACTGATTGATTGTGTTACGTACTCTAAGGTAAATTTTCATTAAGATAATTTGAAAATTTTGGAGTAAATGGAGTGGTTGACAACTGTTAATTAGTGTATTTAGTGGTAAAGTGTCTTGATAAATGGAACGACAGCAATAATAATGGCTTTTACTGCGCGTGAATTAAGTGAATCGCTGCATGTTTGACACGTGTCCCACTTTCACCCACTTACTCATCATTATGTATCACTTTCGCACTTCTCAAGGGAACAGTTGCGTATTTTCAAGTAAAAACGTTTGAGTTTAATTTTAATTACTACTCAAATTACTTTTTGCTACAATCATTACTCACCCACTCATATTCACTTTACCAAAACACAGTTCTCTCTTGTTTTTCACTTTGGCATTTTCACAAACACCTTTCTTGCATATCATTTTTACTGTCGATTTTTGCTTATTTCTTGATCTAATGGCAACAAAACCTTTCACTTCGTTTGGTCTACGTTTTGTGCCTAACAATTATGCAGCTCTACTTGAGAACGATCGTGCTCCAGAAGCGTTTCATCTGATGCAAAACTTTCTTCGCGACTCTGAAATTGGGCAAGCGTTGGTTGAACCTACTACTCTATCTGCTTCTCAGGTTGTCACTTTCTGGCAAAACTCAAGGTATATAGAAGGAGGGGAAAATGGAACTCCGTCTATCATCTTCTCTCATGAAGAACAAGAGTTTGTGATTACTCCACAAACTGTTCGCGAGACCATGGATTTCGACACACATACTTCGTATGCTGTTGTCTCTGAGCAAAATCTGAGAGAGATGTTAACAGAGATTGGGTATATGGAATCTCTTGCAAAGCTGGGCAGTGTGAGGAGGCCGAATCTGAGAAAAGAGTGGAACTTTTTCTTTGACTGTATCACCAGGACATTCCAGAAGAAGGTCACCAACTGGGATGCTATTCCAATGGACAGTCTGCAAATTGGGTATTCTCTACTCTATGGCAGTAATTTTGATTTTGGTCGTTATGTGTTAATGAATTTGGGTGATAAGTTGTCAGAGTCTACTACAGTTTATTTTGCTAGATTTTGTCAACTTTTGTTCAATGCATGTGTACCTGGGTTAACAGTTGATGAAGCTGATGAGATTCAACCCTTTAGAGTCACTAAGAGAATATTCTCTGATATGACTAACAAAGATGTTGGTAAAGACATACCTCCTTTTGTATTGCCACTTGCCTTACAGAACTTTGTAAATCAACCACAAGATTCTCAATCACCACAAAATGACCCACATCAACCACAACAACCAGAAACACAACATATGCCTGAACCTTTAGACACTGATCGTACTGAAGCCATACCATCTCAACCTATACAAACACCTGAGCCAACACCAACAACTACTGTTAATCCTACATCACCTCAAACACAAACTGAAACAATGAATCCAACACCAACAAACCCTGTCACTACTACTCACCCACAACCACCATCTAAGTCAAAAAGGAAGAAGCATGCTGCAATTAACACAAAACATTCTAAGGCTAAACAGACATCTCCAAAGGCTATTTATTCCAGAAGATTCAAAGAAATAGCAAATAGACCTTCAACACCACCAGCTGAGGACAGTTCTAGTGAAGATGAAGAACTGATTCCAGTACCTCAAGTTAAGAGGAGAAGGCTCATTCTTACTGATTCTGATGATGTGCATGTTGATGAGGCTCAAGAGAAAATCTCTATTGATATTCCTACTGGTGAGACAGAGGTTATCATAGAACCTATTATAACAGAATCAGGAGCAAAGATTGCTGAACCAGAATCTGCTAAGGTTCAAGAAAATGAAGATGTTAGAGATGTTTTGCCTACAATGGAAGAGTTTGATGAAACTCCAATTTCTTTTAATAATGAAGCATCTACTCCAACACTCATGGAGGTTACACATTCTGTTGATACTGGTGTCGCTGATGGGCCTACTGTTGTTCTTGAAGACACTGAGGTTGCATCACACACTGAATTAAACTCTGATGCCCATCATGTTTCTGATCATGGTGAGGAGATTGATAAACCAGAGAAGGTTATTTCTTCATAGCAGATTCAAGCTGATAAAGGAAAACAGGTTGCTCAAGAACCTGTTGTTGTTCAAGATGAAGACATTGCTTCTGTTGCCCCTACTAATGAGTCAATGAGTGATTCAATTGAAGACAAGAGTACAGGAGCTGAAAAAGCACAAGCTCAAGCTGATGGTCAGAAAACAGGAGAAAAACCAGATTTTGCTGGGCCTTCTGTCAATGAAATTGATGACAATTATTTGACTAAACAAACTGCTGATTGGTACAAGTCAGATTGTATTTTTCCTCCTGGAAGGGCAGCTATGTTTCTCCAGGCAAATTCTTCGAAGATTACAAATCCAGATATTTTCACTTGTTTGCAAGGAACAGTGATTCACATCAAGACCTTGAATCATAGATTTGATGATACTCAGAAATCTATTGTTGATCTTCGAACAGAGGTTGCTACTCATGAGGAGAAATCTCAACTAGCTAATGCTAAGCTTTTTCAACAATTCTCCAGAGCTCAAGCAAATTTTAATGACAGACTGAGCAAAGTTGAACAGAATCAGCTTTTACTGACTGAGAAGGTTGATTCCATTGCAAACTCTCTTGAGTAAATCACCTCAATTCTGATTCAAGATGGTGATGATGTCAAAAAGGGGGAGAGAATTGCTAAAACCAAGTGTAAGCAAACTCAAACTCTGTCAAAGAAAGATCATCTGGATGATGAAGGTGCCAATGCTGAAAAGGGCCTAAGAAGTGCAAATCCTAGACAAGGACATGGAAGGTCTACGAGGTCAAAGCCGAATTTGGTGATAGATACAAATATTCAGAGTACTTCTGGTTCAAAGCCAAAGGATTTGTCATTCACTGACAATCCACAAACAGATGAAGAATTGGCTGCAAAACTATTTCATGAAGAGAATGCTGAAGCTACACTTGAGGACATACAAGCTGAAGAAAAGCTGTTGCAGAAAGAGCATTTAAAAGCTCAAAAGTCCAAGAAAGTGAAGAAAACTGTTAGAGCTTCAAAGTCTTCAAGGCCTGTAATGAAAGGAATTGAGATCAAAGAAAAATTATCTGGTATTCAAGAAGAAGAAGAAGAAGATAAAGGAAAGCTGATTAGAAAGTCTTCTCTTGATGCCAAGCTGAAGTTAAAGGGGGTGATGGGTGAAGAGAGCAAGAATAAGATGATAGTTACAACCTCTGTTGATACACATGTTGTACAGAAGAATGAAGACACAACCTCTGTTGCTGCACAAGTTGTGACCACACCACTATTGTCTTCTCAGTTGAAATCAAAGTTTGGAAAAGGAGTTCTTCATGATTCAAGTCTAGCAGCTACAGCTCCAGTTACAGCTTCAATGGATTTCACTGATGGTAGAGCCTTATCTGGTAAAATCGGATACAACAAAGGAGGCATAGGCTCACATAGGGATAAAAGACAAAATGTTGCTCCCAGAGATCCTTCTTCACTATCTGTTCCAGGTCGTGGTGTCACTCAAGAGAGTTTAGACAGACTGGAGTCAGTACAGCTTGTCTATCAGAAGAGTTTAGGAAAGGATTTTCTGCTATATTTCATGGATGATGGAACAGTGTTCAAGATTGCTGAGAATGATATTGATTTAAAATACTGGGAAGAACTAGAGTATGTTCTGTATCTTTTCAGAGTGAGAAATCAAAGAGCTCAGTCAGTTGCAAATGTGCTTAGACAAAAGATGATTCAGAATCTTGCACGAAAAAATATGAAGTACAACAGCAAGTATGTTCCGAAATACAGAGATTGGAATGGGAATCTGATAGAAATGGAAAAGGGGACTACAAAGCTGAAGACTGATCTTGGAATTACTGTTCTGGATTTTAATGTGAAGTCTGAAGAAGTGAAGTATATCAGATTGGGGAATGAAATGAGAAGAAACAAGATCTATGATCTCAGAGCTGCTATCTTTCAAACTGATGAGAATGATCCAGATTTAAGAGAGATCAAGGAAGCTATGCAGATTGAACTTGAAAATGCTGAGAGGAGACTGTTGATTGATTATCTCAGAACAACTCCAGATCTTGAGGAGGTTAGGTAGACAGAATTTGTAAGTAATTCGAATTTTCTGTAAATTTTGCTAAGTCAAGTTTAAACTCTGATTATATGTTAAACACTGTGTTTTTATTTGTTCGTTTTGACATCATCAATTACTGTGAACTTGTACATTTTTCTAATGAACAAGTTGGGGGAGATTGTTAGATATAATTGATGTGATTTAATGTCAGTGTTTAAGTGTTACAGGTAAAAAGAGTTTAACTTATTAGTTGAAAGAAGTTGTAACAGAGTTTGAGTATACGCTGATAGCTAGAAGCGCAAACGCTGACAGAAGAAAGCGTAAACACTGCTAGCTGAACACATGGAAGCGCAAACACTGTTAGCTTGGAGAGCAACAGAGTTTGCTAAAGTCTGTCTATTGGAAGCGTCTACAAGTCAACAGAGTTTAAAGATTAATTTAATATTAATATGGAAGCGATATCTTTGAAGATTGGATAGCTGTCAAAGAGATCGAGTTGACTTAGAAGACGTGTAGCAATCGTAATTGATATCAATTCTATAGCTTAATTTTAGGAGAATCAATTAACGATTGTACGTAGCTGTATATCTTATAAATACAGTTAGGTTAACCCTAGAAGGGTATCCATCTTGAACGAATATCATTTTTGTAACCTAAGCAGCTCTCTGTGATATTTTTACATCACTGAGAGAGGAATTATTAATTCCAAACAGTTTTAAGAGTTAAAACGTGTGTTCTTGTTATTTACTCATACGGTACTTGATTATATATTGTGTATTCGACCTAACAGTTTCAAAATCTAGTAAGAAAGGATCCAATCAAAGTTGGGTCCTAAAAAAATTCTAACGAGTTACTTTTTGTTTGCAGGGCACAGGAAAGAAGCATTCAATTATCTTGGACAGTGGATGCTCTGGACATATGACTGGAAAGAAGTCCCTGCTTACAAAGTTTGAGAGGAAAGCTAGCCCAGTAATATCTTTTGGAGATGGCAACAAAGGAGAAACTCTGGGATATGGCTCAATTGTTTTGGGGAATGTCATCATAGAAAACGTAGCACTGGTTGAAGGCTTAAAACATACACTTTTAAGCATAAGTCAACTAGGTGATAAAGGTTACCAATCAATCTTTGACAGAGAATGATGCAAAATCTTGAATATGCAGAATGGAGACATTGTTCTAACTGGTCAAAGTCATGGTAACATATATGAAGCCAGCTTAAGTGATACATCTAAAGGAATTTTTAGATGTCTCTACAGCAAAGCAACAAGTGATGAAAGCTGGAATTGGCACAAGAAGCTCTCACATCTCAACTTCAAGAAGCTTAATCAACTTGTTAAGCACAATTTAGTGAGAGGCCTACCTCAGGCAAATTTTGTGCAAGATGGACTTTGTGATGCTTGTCAGATTGGAAAACAAAGAAGAACCACTTTCAAGAGCAAGACTGAAAATTCAATTACTGAACCATTTCACATGCTACATCTTGATCTGTTTAGTCCAGTAAACATTATGTCTATCAGCAAGAAAAGATATGCTCTAGTGATAGTGGACGATTTCACAAGGTTCACATGGGTGTTCTTTCTACACAAGAAGGATGAAGCTCCTCAGCAAATCATTGAACTTGTCAAGATTATTCAAAATAACTCTAAGTACAAAGTCAAAGTACTTAGAAGTGACAATGGTACAAAATTCAAGAATTCTACAATAGAGGATTTTTGTGCAGACAATGGAATCACTCAACAGTTTTCTGCACCTGGTACACCTCAGCAAAATGGTGTAGTGGAAAGAAAGAACAGGACTCTCAAAGAAGCAACAAGAACCATGCTTGCAGATGCAAAACTTCCAACCTATTTTTGGGCAGAAGCTATTAACACTGCATGTTTAACTCAAAACTGTACCTTGGTAAATAGTCATGGAAAAACTCCCTATGAGATGATCAAAGGAAAGAAACCAAGTGTGAAATACTTTCACATCTTTGGATGCAAATGCTATATCCTAAAAGTTCATCCAGAACAACTTGGAAAATTTGAAGCCAAATCGGATGAAGCAATCTTTCTAGGATATTCAGCATCTAAGGCCTCCAAAGTTTATAATCTCAGAACTCACATTGTTATGGAATCAATTCATGTTGCATTTGATGACAAGAAATTTGGAATTCTGCAAACTGATGAGAGCCATGACAAATTGGAATTTGAAAATCTGAAGAATTCTGAGATACTCTCCAGTGATGATGAAGGTTCTCCAGAAGGAATTTTGCTTCTCAAAGGAATGCTACTGTTGAGGGGGAGCAAATGAATCAAGGAGAACACAGTGATCATCAGGAATAGACTAGCTATTCGGAGTCTACTACATCAGGAACTGATCTTTCAGAGTATACTGAGGAAAGATCAGTAACTAGCAGCAGAGTGGAATTTACTGATTCTACTGATCAAGGGGGAGTTTTTGAAGGCAGAGAGATTTCTTCTACAAGAGATACCACTACCTTAGGGGGAGAATCTAGCAGAGGCAATCTACCACCTGTTAGAAAATGGACAAAGGATCATACTGGAGATTTGATTATTGGTGATCCAAATAGTGGTGTTCGAACTAGAAGATCAATTCAAAATGAATGCTTGTATGGTTGCTTTCTCTCAAAGAATGAACCTAAGAAGGTTGAAGAAGCCTTACAAGATCCTGATTGGGTAATTGCAATGCAGGAGGAGTTAAATGAGTTTGAAAGAAAGAAAGTCTGGAAACTGGTACCAAAACCCAAAGACAGATCAATTGTTGGTGCAAAATGAGTTTTCAGAAACAAGCTAGATGAATCTGGTATGATTGTAAGAAATAAAGCAAGACTGGTGGCCAAGGGTTACTCTCAGGAAGAAGGCATTGATTATGATGAGACCTTTGCACCTGTAGCAAGATTGGAAGCAATCAGGATGTTTCTTGCATTTGCAGCTCATTCAAAATTCAAGGTATACCAGATGGATGTAAAGAGTGCTTTTCTAAATGGCAATCTTGATGAGGAAGTGTATGTGGAGCAACCACCTGGATTTGTTGATCCAAAGTTTCCAAATCATGTCTACAAACTTGACAAGGCACTCTATGGAGTAAAGCAGGCACCAAGAGCATGGTATGAGACTCTGTCTAAATTTCTTCTTGAAAATGGCTTCACAAGAGGTACAATTGACAAAACTCTATTCTTTAGAAAGATAAAAGGTGAATTGCTTTTAATTCAAGTTTATGTTGATGATATCATATTTGGCTCTATTAATGAAAAGTTGTGTGCTAAGTTTAGCAAGCTTATGCAGTCTAAGTATCAGATGAGCATAATGGGTGAATTAAATTATTTCTTAGGCTTGCAGGTCAAACAGACTGAGACTGGTATTTTCATTAATCAGTCAAATTATATCAAAGATCTTTTAAGAAGATTTGACTTTCAAGACTGTGCAGTTGCAAAAACACCCATGGCAACAGCCACTAAACTAGACTCTGATCCTAAGGGAAAGAGTGTGGATAATACTAGTTATAGAGGCATGATAGGCTCATTGTTATATCTAACTGCAAGTAGACCAGATATAATGTTTTCTACCTGTTTATGTGCTAGATTCCAAAGTGATCCTAAGGAAACTCATTTAATTGATGTGAAGAGAATTTTTAGATATCTCAAAGGAACTCCAAATCTTGGTTTGTGGTATCCTAGAGAATTTGATTTCTTCCTAATTGGCTATTCAGACTCTGATTATGCAGGGTGTAAGATAGACAGGAAAAGCACTATAGGTACATGTCAATTCTTGGGAAACAGATTGATTTCTTGGGCAAGCAAGAAGCAACAATCTGTCTCAACCTCAACTGCAGAAGCTGAGTACATAGCAGCAGGAAGTTGTTGTGCACAGCTCCTTTGGATAAGAAATCAGTTGATGGATTATGGTATGACACTTAGTAATATTCCTATGTTTTGTGATAATACTAGTGCTATCAAAATTGCAGAAAATCCAGTTCAACATTCAAGGACTAAGCACATTGATGTCAGGTATCATTTTATTAGAGAACATGTTGAAAATGATACTGTGGAACTTCATTTTGTTCCTACTGACAAACAGCTTGCAGATATTCTAACTAAACCACTTGATGAGACTACATTCAGTAGATTAGTAAGTGAGTTAGGAATGTTAAATTTCTAGATCTTTAACATCTGCAAAAGTAGCAAGGTATGTTGTTTTCAGCTTATAGACTTGATATTCTAGTCAGGATCTATATTTGATTGTTAAATGCTTAAGCTGTAACATTGTACTTTGATAAATTTCAGTATGATAGACTTGTTAATAAACATCAGGATCAGGATTGCTATCAGTATGCTGATGTCATCAGGATTTTATCGTCAGTATCAGGATTGTGAAATTTGTGTGTACTATTGTTTCAAATTCTGAAGTTCATTTTTTTTGTAGTGATCTAATTCTGAGTTTTGTTAAGTCTATGCAAGCAAATTACTTCTGTTACTTCACATATTGCTTACAGTTTGCTTTATGATAGAGTAATTAACATTGGTCACATTATCTTAAGTCAGATGAGTATTAAACTTGGGTCAAGAGATCAAAACAGGAAAATGGTTTATTATCATAGATTTATGCAAATGTTTATTAACCATTTTATTCCTGATGTTGAAGCTAGATTTGGTAGAGAACATTGTGTTTCTTCTTATGTACAGCAAAAGAGAATTTTCTTTGACATTACAAAGAAGGACAATGAAAAGAATCTAGATGAAATACCTGCAATTCATTATCAACATCATGTTCAGGTAATTCTTAAAACTCATCTTCCTACTCTCTACAATTCTTCTTTCTTTTGTGGTGAAATGGCTAAGGAATCTCATTTGGAGGAGAACCCACCTGTATCTACTAGGGGTGTGCACGGGTCGGTTCGGCTCCTTTTTTACCGGAAACCGTTAGCAAACCGTACATGTCGGTTCGGTTCAGTTTTTACCTATTAACCGTAACCAAACCGTTCGGAACGGTTTTTTTCGGTTCGGTTAACCGTTTATCGGTTTCGGTTTTTTATTTAATACTTAATAGCTTAATATCATGCTAATAAAATTTTTTAAATGTTATCTTAACATTTACGATAAACCTGGAAATTTCAGTACATTACATCACATTACGATAGCAAAAGCTAAATAGTCTTTACAAATTGAAGAATAGAGATAAATAACATTTGATAATGTCTTATGCATTAAAAATTTTTAAAAGGTCTTCAAATTCTTTAATCTTGTATTGCAAAACTCCAAAGCAGAATGTATCTTACTCTTCAATAACAACCTGGTGCAAATATTTTGGGCCTTTTGATAATTCATCTGCAAAAAATAAAAACAAAATGATGGTACAGGTTAACACATTAAAATGAAGACAATCTTCAAATATCAATAATATGATGGTACAGAATGAGTACATATCTACTAGTGGTTGTATTTAAGTAAATGGTCAAGTTTAATACAAACCTACCTACATTTTAACTAACTAATCAGTAACATTTAACTTGAGCAAAACCAGATCAAACACATCACTAAGTACCACCAAGATATACTAAAGCGACCTAAATGAAAACTAATTCTATCAAATAAAGAACAAGGTACTTAAATTATATAGAATATAGTCAAGTTAATTTCAAATAAGCATCACTTCAAATCATTAAATTTGATTTGAAATTATAAAATTCAGTTAATTTCAGTTACATGTACCTACCTTATGAACTTAGACTTTGAGATGTTTATTTTAAAAGTCCTTTACTAAGACAAAGCATTTGAAGTGACCAAATGATATGTGAAATACTTAAACCAACACGGTAGGCTACATTTTAACTGCATGGTTAAGAAAACTTAAATAAGTGGCTACAAATTTTGCTGAATGATTCAAAAGAAAGCAACAACCTACAAAATGAGGGAAACGGCAGCAAAACCGATGAGATTAGTAGGAAACTAAATCTGAAATCACTAAAAAGTGATTCCCACTAACAATACATGCCAGATTTTGAAATAAACTATCACATGACTAGGTGCATATATAAATGACCAGGAAGAAAAAGAGGACATCATTTTGAGTTTTGACCACTGTTGCATCAATTCAAGGACGGGGAACTAGATATATTTCACATTAATTTGAAGAATTTGTAGATAATTAAGTAGTTATGCTTATCTTTTTCACATTAGTTTGTTTCAATATGCAAAAGAGATTCAAATCTATAAGATCAATTAAAGATAAAGTAAATACCTTGAACAAACTTGGGGATTAATTTGAAGTTTGGAGTTTGGACAATGGTTGAGTGGTCGACTTCTTGAGAGAAAAATGAGAAAGAGGCGCGCCTGGTCTGTGAATGTTATGAGGGAAAGAGGCGTATTGCGGTATTGGAATAAATTAGGGTTGCTGACTGAGTATATGATATATGTAAAAAATAAAATAATTTTTTTAAAAAATAATATATTGGCGGTTCGGTTCCTCGGTTCGGTTTATAGGCCAAAACCGAAACTAAAACCTAACCGAAGTATCGGTGCGGTTACGATTTTTTACGGTTTTTTTCGGTTACGGTTATTTTCGGTACGGTTTTTTTGGTTTTTCGGATCGATTTCGGTTTTTCGGTTTTTTTTGCTCACCCCTAGTGTCTACCCAAGTAGCCCAAAACATTATAGTCTCTGAAACAATTCAAGAACCAAATTTTGATCCACAGCCTATTGTTTCAAAGAAACCAACCTCTGGTGTTTCTCAAAAGACATCAGTTGTAAGGAAGAGAAGATTTGTTGTGTCAAGTAGTAGTAGTTCTAGTGAAGATGATGATAATATATCTCTTGCTGAGAGAGAAGAATTGAAGGCTGCAATTCAACTTTCTAAGCTAGGACAAAGAGATGAGGCACCTAGTCACAGCCAGGCTGCAGTCTCTCAAAAGGTTGTAGTACTTAAAAAGGGAAAATAGTTACTGGATACTGTCTCTCAAAAGACTGTGTCTATTGAAAAAGGATCTCATCCCAAGATCACTTCTGTGTCTACACCTCTTGAGTCTTCTCAGGATAAATCTTTTGCTCACTATACTAGGAGAACAAGGAGAAAGATTCATTTGTCACCTACACACAGAGTCTAGTCCAACTAATATCATGCAGGTCTCTACAAATGAAGCTACAATCAAGTCAGCAAATGACTATAGAGATCTTGATATTGATTCTTTATGGGAAACTACATTATCATACAGACTGGCTATGTGAGTTATTTCTATCAAAGTGAAGCTGTCCAAGCCTGTTCTAGATTTTCTAGTTGAAAGAGTACCAAAACTTTTATTTTCAGAAGAGTATGGACTTCTACATCAAAGACTTGACTTAATGAAGATATATTTCTATGTAACTGTCAGAAGACAATTAGTCAAGAAATTTGGACTCTCAAAGCATGTTGCACTTCAATCACTTCATGCATATTTATTTGGCAAGGATGTCATTATTGAAGATGCTTCAGCTCAAGGTGAACAACAGGAGGAAGTAGGTAGAGGAATGCAGTCAACAGAAGATACTATTGCACCAGTGGTGGATAGTAGGAAAGATCAGATCACAGTCACTGCAACACAAGAACCATCTAGTCAGAGGTTGGATGACTCAGGAGCTGTGATAGCTGATGTTGAAAGGTCTTCTGTGATGACTGAAATTGCAAGTGAGAAACCCTATGATATGGGAGGAATGACTTTGATTGATTTTCTTGAAGATCAAACAAATATTGTTCAGTCAGAGTCTATCTACCTTGAGGGTGTGTCTCAGCAAACAACACTTAAAGACGGTGACATACTAACTAGGGTGTCTAATGAAGTATCACTGAAGACATCAGAGTCTAGTAAAGAACCTGAAAGTGGTATACTGGAGCCTGTAGTCTCTGGAAAGAAAGTAGATGTTTGTGAGGGTTCAGAGACTATAGTAGCTCACTCCTTGGAGAAAACCTCAAGCCCCTTGCCAAATGAGGAACCCTCTCTCCATGAGAGTTCAGGTATAAAAACTTCTTCTAAACTCTATTTTTCTGTAGGTCATGAGAGCACTTATCCAAATTTGAGTGATACACTTGAAAAGATGGATATTGATCCACAATCAGAGAGGCTGGCTCCTGACCAGGCAAAAGGAGAGGTAGAAAGAGTGTTGACTTTAGATAGTCAAAGTGAGAATGAGGGTATGGATGATCAACTCCATAGTGGGGGAGAGACAATTAGGAAACCACCATCGTTTGATTTCTGGGATAAGGTTTTTCCTGAATCTTGGTCTGACAATCTTGGTATGGATGCTGGTACTTATTCTTTTATCAAGATGTATGAGAAGAATGACTTAGCAAAGCATAATGCAAAGCCAGAAGTTAAAGTTCAGAAGCAAAAAGAAAGGCTTGCAGGAATTATCAACAGAAGAGGTGAAAGGCTAAGACAAACTTCTACATCACCAGTATCAGAAGATATTCCTAATGATCCTAGTATTTCTTTGTTTGTACTACCAGTATCAGCCAGAATTGAGACATCAATAGTATCTGATCAATCTAAGGAGGAGTCAGGATTTGTAGATGTTAGTACATAGGATACTGGTGAAGGACAAGATGATCATATTGCAACTTCAGATCAGAAAGATGAAGATGTTTGTAACTCTAATCGAGTTTTATTACTTGAATATCATTCTACACAGGCAACTTCTTCTACAAGACTTGAATTTGAAGATATTCCAAACACTTCCAACATTGAAGTCAATTCTGAAGTTCTACAAGACATTCAGACATCTCAAGTTGAAATTCAATCAAGACTTCAAACACTTGAAGATAACCAAGTCACTATTATGGAAAATCAAGCAGTTCTGATGAATCTCATTTGTTCTGTTACTGAATCTCTTGGAATTAATGTTGCTGATGTCAAAAAGGGGGAGATAAAAATAGTTCAAAGGCAATAGACTGGGGGAGGAGATAAACCGACTGGGAGAGATAAAAGAAGAACTAAGGATGACAGAGGTGAATCTTATCAGGGAAGTGGTAAAGGAAAAGAAGCATCAAATAGTTGAATTCTTTCTTCTAAGTACTGGATACTATGTCTATATCTGAAGAGGGAGGTACTTAACTTCATGATTTTGAATTCATAAATTCTATTCTGATTGTATTGTTATATGTTTTGACATTAACAACTCAGATTTATGCTTCAGGTTTTAAAGCATAAATAGGGGGAGATTGTTAGGAATAATTCATGAGTTGTGATGTTAAGAATAGAATTTTACTTATACTTCTTGTATATCCTGATCTTATAAAGGATTTAGCACTTTGTATAGGAGATATGTGTTAGACAGTAATCTGTAGAATTAAGTCAGGAACAGTGCATCGAGTACTACATGTCAGGAACTGAGATTGAATCCTGATACGTCAGGTCAAATACTGATCAAGTACTGATGGGATGGTCAGATCCTGATGCAAGATGGAATCCTGATATCAGTCGTGTTACTGATGATGTCATTATGGATGCTACAGAAACTGGCAAGTGCTAT
The DNA here is from genome assembly GCA_037693485.1 of Kitagawia praeruptora. Lineage (NCBI taxonomy): Eukaryota > Viridiplantae > Streptophyta > Magnoliopsida > Apiales > Apiaceae > Kitagawia > Kitagawia praeruptora. The sequence continues at coordinate 60,485,353 of CM075344.1, forward strand.
AAAACAGGATCTTTGTTTGAGGAACAAGCAAGAAGATTTCATGAAGGAAAGAATTTTCTATTGATGAAACTATCAACTGGACGGCAGAACATTGTCATGTATAGATTATCTTTCTGTGATTAGTTGATAGGTAGCATTATAAATACTCTCTCTATATCATTGTAAAAAGAGTTCGAATCGTGAGTTTTGTATGCGTAGCTCTGTATAAGGTTTGTATTCGAGAGTTCGAAACAAACAAAGAGAGAGATTTATTTTGTCAGCAGCTGCTAAAGGTATTTGTACACCTTTGGTAGAGTTTGTATTTGATCTTATTAATACAAACAGTTTGATTCATTCGTTTATTCTTGTTTATCTAATCAAGCAAAAATCAGACACGATTATATAACTTATATTCAACCCCCCTTCTACAAGTTATTCGAGTTAACAAAAGCTAATGGGAGTATTAGTGCTATGTGGAAAGAAAGCAAAGGCAAACTTGAAGATATGTTCAGTCTAGATGAACAATTGTCTTGCACTTGGAAATCTGGAAAATGTATATATGATCCAGAATGTACTTTAATATTATTTATCTTTGTATTTTATTTTTTGTATCAGTTGAGTTATTCTCTAGGAATTTGCTTGTCAAACCCTAACAATCAAATAGGGGGAGATTGTAAAGCATAATGTAATGTAATATGTAATAGAGGACATATATAACTCAACTAGGATAAAAGGTAAATAATATTAAATCGATACAGGGATCGTGAAATTTGAAGAACATGCACCAACAAGGATCAAGTCGCTTAAAGAAGTTCATTAACATGATCAAGCCTCAGTGACAGAATAAGATGTACAGATGATTCAGTTGAAGGGCCAAAAGATTCCATGTATTTATATTATTTGAAGATACTGCTGCAGGCTAATCAATTGGAATGTAACGAAGGTGTGAAGATCAAGATCAGTGCTAGTCACTTGTGAACCAGACCAGTGCACTAAGTGTCAGCACATACGAGAAGGATCAACACATTAATTCACAGAAAGAATTGCCAAAGCCTATTGACGATCAAGGACAGACATAATATCTCAAGCAGAATATTTGAAACAGAAGAGAGAAGCCCAAAAGAAGCAGCCAAAAATAGTAATACTATGCAAAGTTACTATGCACAATTGCTATGCAAGGTTACTATGCAAGTTTACTATGCGCAGTTACTATGCAGGTTACTGTGCAAATAATGGTTACTATGCAAATTGTAGTTACTATGCAAATAGTGGATACTATGTCGGTGGGGCCCATGTGAATAGTACTGTTCAAATAGTGGCTCGTGGGGCCCACGTGAAAAGAAAATTTCAGTAGACACGTGTTTGGTAGGTGATGAATAGTGGTACTATTAAAAAAGTGGCTGGTGGGGCCCGCGGGAGTTGTTGGAATAGTACAACATAGTAACTTTCTAAAACCTATAAATAGGCCTGTTGTATTTCATTTCAAAACACACCTCAACACAACTTTCTATTCTCTCTTATATATCTTCTTTGTGTAAGCTGCTAGACAGTCCATCTAGTAAGAAAGTCGGCTTAGCCCGCTTTCAGGAAGTGTCGAGTAGAAGGTCCTCGTGCCTAAACTATCCTAGGAGTGTTTGATTTTTTAGCTGATCTATAGGATTAGATTGTGTAACAAACCTCCAGGTTTTATCTATTTAAAGATATTTCCTAAACAGTTGTGTTATTTCGATTCAGTATTTTTGATTTCATATCCAAATCAAAATCGAAATATTTTTTTTAAATAACGTATTCAACCCCCCTTCTACGTTATTCCAGACCTAACACAAATCTATAATATAAAACACTATTACACCCACTACTTTCTTCCATTATCTCAAATCTATTATTAAATATTGATAGGTCCCATCACTTTACCCACTTTTCATCTAACTTTATTTATTTTTTATACATTTTCTTGGTCTCCGTGTCCAAACCAAATGTAGATAAATCACCGGGACGGAGGGAGTAATGTTTATAGTACATGTTAAAATATAATTGTTTTTGTGTCAAAATATATTATTGCATTTGTTAAATGTTTATATTATAAAAATTGATCATGAAACTATTTAAAATTTTATATGTGTTAATTATTTATTAATTAAACTGCTAAATTGTGCATGTAATTAGTTGTTAATTAAAATCAATTATATTTTTATTATATATTTAATCTTATTTTAAGTGCAATATAAAATTTCATTTATATTCTTATTTTATTTAAAGCAAGTAATAATAAATTAGTATTTTAACTCATTTTAATAGTCATTCTACTATCTTAAAATCTAGTTTTTGCTTTCTATTTTAAATGTGTAGATATTTATCTTTTTTCACTTTAGTATTGTTTTTTCATAAATTTGTTTATCTTTTTATTTATTCAAATAAATTACATTCATTTTTAAACAACACAATTAACATATGCAATTTGCAGTTACATACTCATAAATCAAAAACTTATGATAATTGAAAAATACTGGAGAAAAGAGGAGAAAATGACCAAAATAACATTATTTTAATACGTCATTGCCCAAAATATCATACGGCACTCGGAATGCCCTTTTTATCCATGCCTATACACATACTATATATGCGTATACCCTGAAACTTAAACCGGCCCAAATCCTTTTTCAAAATACAATTTCCCAATTCCATCTTCTCTGAATACACTTTTGGTTCGATTTTCTCAGCTCTTAGTTTACTCAGTCTTTCTCTTACTAACACATACATACGACCTTTGTAATCATCAAGTATGTCTGTAATCCTTCTTTTGTTCAATTTAATCTCTATACGGTTTATAAATATGCGGTTTATAAATATTTAAATTTTTAAATTTTTAAATTTAATCTCTATTTTCGTTTGGACTAAACAATTTTTATTTGGGGTTCAATGGTTAATTTTTGGGATTCAAATTTTCCATTTTGGGTTTTAAAAATATTCAAAAGCATGAAGAAACCGCATACGGACTTAGTGTTTAGGGTTGTTTACAACCCTAAACCCTAGTGTGACGCCCCTAGATCCGGGGTCATGAATCCAGGTCATCACGATCCAATTTCCATATAATAACATTATATTCTTGACAGTTGAAATATAAATACTTGCTAATACTCACACAATAGACCTCATACTATAACATTTCACACCAGTCATATGCTCAGAGAACAACATCCATAATAATAACAGTTTAAAGTTAAAAGAGTTATTACAAACTCAGAATCTTACTTAAATACATTGTTGAATAATACTTCTACAAGAAGCATTTCAACAATCATAAGTTTATGACACAAGCTTTCACACTTAATTTACATATGTCTGGTAGTACCCATCCGTCTTATAAGAGCTACCTCAGGGATAGGCGCCAACACTCTCTCAAAAGCCCTTACCCTCTTCCAGGGTGTAGTGCGAAGTATCGGCATTTACCCTAGCAGTTATATAATTAAATAGCAAGAGTGAGCTATAATAGCTCAGCAAGATAATATTGCAAACAAGAATCAAAGTTAGAATATATATATATATATATATATATATATATATATATATATAGGCCTTTGCTCCATAAAGAACACTCTTATATAAAGAACAATAAAGAACACTATAAAATCATTTATTCCAATAGATCCATTGGCCCCGCCAGGGGCACCCAATACAAAAAGTTCTTATTTTTTTAGGCTCTATCCATCCAGCAAAAAAAAAAAATTAAAAATTTTACTGTTCATGATGACGTCACTGATGACGTCATCATGAACAGTAAAATTTTCAAAAATATTTTTTTTTTTTTTGCTGGATGGATAGAGCCTAAAAAAATAAGAACTTTTTGTATTGGGTGGCCCCGCCAGGGGCAATGGATCTATTAGATATGAGGTGTTCTTTGTTGTTCTTTATTTAAAGTGTTCTTTATGGAGTCCAACCCTATATATATATATATATATATATATATATATATATATATATATATATATATATATATATATATATATATTATAATAAACGGACAGTCCACTATAATAATTAAGAAAAGAATTAATCATTACTTATTCAATACACCAACCATTTTTACTTTATAAGAAAAAAATATATGAAACAATATAATACCAGTTTCTCTTCTAATATAATATAGTATTAGTCCATCATTTCATACCAATTTATCCTTTCACCTTTTAGTATATCAGTCTGTAATCATTATCAATTTTTCCTTTAACAGTTTGGGGATATCCACTGTCGCCTGATACGTTAGGACGATGATCAGTCGCCTAATCGTACGTTAGGAATGGCAATCATCCCTCGAGGAAGGTTCTCCACTACATCCTCCTTCGGCATCCGTTGGGCCGTAATAAAATAATGAGGAAGGTTCTCCACTACTTCCTCATAAAATGATGGATGCTGGACCGTGCTAAACGCAGCCACTTACGCAAGTATGTTGTAATCCCCCTTTTTGTAAAATCATTATTCCATTTAAGAATTTTATTTCCATTTCCACCCTTATCCATACATATATCATTATACTTTAAATATAAATTCCTTTAAAGAAACCTGAGATCATTAACTCAAAAGACAGAAATATTCAGGATACTTTGAAATAAGTTCAGAAATATCCTCCGTATTTAATGAAGTCAAATATGCTTTTAAATACATAAACTATTCCATCCATTCTTAAAGTATTAAATGATATTCGAATAATATTTATTAAATCACAAATGTTTAAAGATTATAATTAACAGAATATTATAACCCATATAACCCTAGATAAAAACTTATACCATTCCTTTTTCATATCTCTTTAACCATAAAGTATATTAGCTCTATCCATACTCATAATCCATATCCATAATCCCATTAACTACTTTCAACAAACAAGGAATATCCCTAACCATATAAGGATATAAGATTCATATACTATCTAGAAAAACCACTTTTCTTTAAACATGAGCAGTTTATCAAATTAAGGATAAAAGAAATCTTTCCTCGATTTCTAAATCCAAAAGGTATGACCCGTTGCTCGTCTTGAGTTTCTATAAAAACGAAAAGGATCATCGTCAGAATATATTCCACTTAACCACTTATATAGTAATACCCTTAACACATAATATATGTTTAACATACTATTTATAGAACAAAAGTTCCAAGAACTTATCCATTATTAGACTCCATAAAAGTTTCAGTATTTTTCACCATTTCCTTATTAACCACACATGACTGCAAAATTTCTCATAAATTATAAATTTCGAATTTTGACACAAGGTCAGTGGGGTTTGACTCTCTATTCACCCTAGTATATTGTCCCAAAATTTCATAACTTTTAAAGATGTTAAAGTATGGTAATTATGGCCTAAAAGTTGACACAATTGCATTTTCTTGGTTTCCGAACGACTTTCACTAAAAATCACTTTTCTCCTAAACCGTTCATTGGATTTTGACATACTTTATATCAAAACGATCTATAAACTAAGCTCTATCCTCTCATGGTCAGTTAGTACCCTGGACAGAACCCTAACCATACGAGTACGGTTGTAAAAAATAGGGCATCTTTTGGTTTAACGAAAATCGGGCATTATAACGGCTATACTTTCTTACTTTCCAAAATTTTCACACCTCCAAACTCATCTTCCAACACATATATCAAACCCTACACCATGTGGACATCATACCAACCATGGTTACAAGCACCCACAACACCTCCATGTACACTCAATAACTTATAAACACATTTATGAACATAGTTCCACCACTTATACAAGCATAATCACAAGTATCATTAATATCCATCATAAGCTCAAAGTAATACTAAAGGTTCTTGAACTTTATACCTTCTTGAAGCTTTAACAACACTTAATAATCCTTAGATATTCTTTAAATAACCTTAAAGTAGCTTGGATAATCTAAAGAAATCATAAAACAAAAGTTAGTTCTTGAAGGTTACTATTCATATCAACTTCAATGAATTTCTTACCTATGCAAATGATGGTGGTTGGCCTTCAAAATTGGTGGACACCTTAATCTAACCTTGGGTAACCTCCATAAATTTTCCCTTGATTTATTGTTGGCTTGAACTAGGGTTTTGATTTTTTTTTCTTCTTGGTGAATAGTAAAATCCGAATAGTGTTCTTGGTGGAGAAGATGAGATTAGGGGTGAAAACGAGTCGGATATGTGCGAACACTAGTATGATCAGATTCGGCTCGAATTTATAATTATTCGTTCGGATCCGGTCCAGATTCGAATTAACATGTTTATATTTTGCTCAGATTCGATTCGAATTCGAATATAAATGTTCATATTTGATTCGGTTCGACTCGATTGAGTACCGAGCTACTCGTTTTTCAATATTCGAATTCGAATTCGTTCAAAATAATTTTAAAAAATTAAGCATATCGGAATAATTATTTACAAAATACTAAAATATGTTAATTTGTAGAACATTACTTTAATATATATATTTTATATACAATATATAATTCATACATAACTTACGAATTTTAATCGAATATGTACATTATCGAGTACTCTAAAATTATTCGAGTTATACTGTATGAAAATGAACGAATACCGAAGTGGTGAGATTCGACTCGATATTCGTTCGAATTATAAAATAAGATTCGAATTCGCTCGTTTATTGTACGAATATGAATGATATTCGTTTTTAACGAATCGAATCCGGATTCGAACCCGGATTACTCGGATTCGTTTTCAGCCCTAGATGAGATGCTTTTGTATTGGTTGATGCTTATCTAGAGCTTGGTAGATATTTTAGTGTCTTATATATATAATTATCATGTAATTACTAAATAATCCTTGGTTAAAGTTAGTGGAATGTGACATAATTAGTGATGTCATTGATGATGTCATAGGAGATGATCTAGAATCCTTATTCTTGATTTTCCAATTAATGTTTTAATGATTCTTGATTATTGGTAATGTAGTGTATATCCTTGTTGTATCACTAATCTTGGTTATTTAGTCTCCATATTCGTCTAATTACGATTCGTTTCGAATATACCTCATTATCCAAGTGGTTCTAAATTGTTTAGCAATCCAAATTCCTCTGGCATTCCCTTGGCTTAATAATCCCCTGGTTTAACCTAATTTCACATGCTCCTCAAGGTATAAACCCTTTTCATATTCCTCACTCTTTAATATCCAATATAATAGTGCTCAACTGAAATCAAACATCTTAAAAATCCATACTCGGGAATTTCTGAAATCCGTCATCGTTTTGAGTCTCTCATTTTCATAGTATGACGCTAATATGGTTTCTGATTATTCATTTTTTGTTTCACTTATAGGGTACCTACATACCATTTCCCTAAATCCTCAAAATTACTATTCATTTAAGCACTGTAGCATTTCTAAAGTTAGGGTTATTACAGTCTTCCCCCCTAAAAAGGATTCCGTCCCGGAATCACGTTGAAGATATTGACGAATACCTTTCTCACATTACACCTTCTAATTCTCATATTACTTCCTCCATCCTTTAGTTTCTCCTTAAACATCTATATCTTGTTTGTATAGAAATACACCAACATACACTTGCTTGCCATTCATCAACATGCCATTTTAGCTTATCAATAGCAGTACTTTCACTATCTTTTCCTTACCAACCTTCTCATGCATTCCGTCATTCTATATTATCTCATCTATCCTTTCTCTTTTTACTAAGGGTATCGGCCACCACATTGGCCTTCCCCAAATGGTAGTGTATCTCACTATTGTTTGGCTATATTTTGATCTCTATCATGACATAAATATTAACACCTCAATGTTCCTATATCTCACCTCTGTAAAATTTTCCAGAAAATAATTTCTACTAATATTCCTTGAAACAATTGTAAGAAAATATTATCTATAATATATATTTCCTGTTCATACTTATACAAGCAGATACTGATTTGTATGACATGAGAATAACTCATTTTCTTATATCACTATAGCTTACTTTCTCACAAATAAATTATTCTTATCTATATTATTAGTCTATTCAGACCATTCATTGACTTAGTTAATCTCTAACCAAACATTTATATGCAAAAGCTTAAAAATAAGAAAATACTTGCACCTGCATCCGGTTTCTTTAACGCATCTCCTAAGGTCATATTGAACACTCTAACGGTAGGTCTGTTAGAAGCAGTAACGCTCTGTCTGGTCGCCGTTGAACCTCCAGAATGGCAATCCCTAGCCATGTGTCCCAACTTTCCACACTGGTAACACTTGATGTCTCTCTTGGGGTTTGTATCAGCTGATGGGCACCCGTCAGAGTAGTGCCCCTTCTGTCCACATTTATAACAAGTTACTCCTAACAGTCTGCACACTCCTATATGCTTCCTACCACACGTGTTACAATCTGGTAATGGCGGTTGTGACTGATTAGCTTGGGTTGCTCCTGATGGCTTACCTCCCTGATCAACTGTTTCACTCTTTGTTCTACTAAATCCTGGTTTTTTCGAAAACGAAGATCCTTGCCCTCTACTGAACTTGTTAGAAAAATTTCTCTCAGTGGAACCTCCCTTCTGACCTTCAAATTTCCTTTTCTTACTTTCTAGTTGCGATTATTCACTCTCGGTCTCTATGATGGATGCCTTCTGAACTCATGTTGCGTAATCCGTCAACTCAAATAGTGCCACTCTAGTTCGTATCCATTGTTTCTATCCTAGTTGAAACCTTTTGGCTCGTTTTTATTCAGTATCTACAAACTCCGGCACGAATCTAGACAACTCGATAAATTTGGCTTCATATTCTGCCACTGTCATATTATTTTGTTTTAACTCCAAGAACTTAATTTCCATCTGATTTTCCATAAACCTAGGGGAATACTTATCTAAAAACACTCTAGTGAATTGTTCCCAAGTTATCATTCCTGCTCCTTCTAGATTCTTCTTAGCCTCCCACCAATAGTTTGCCTCTCCCTTCAAGAGATAGGCGGCAAAAATGGTCTTTTGTTCCTCATCTACCCTCAAGATTTCAAAATCTTTCTCCATCTCTTTCAGCTGTGCTCTAGCTACTACTGGGTTAGCAGTTCCCTCAAACTCTAGGTGTTTTAATGACTTAAAGGAATGAAATGAATTAGCTACCTGGTTCGGGGGAACAGGTGGTTGTTGGGGATTCTGTGGATTAGCTAAAGTCTGCCTTAGTAGGTTCATAAATTGATTTAAGGGATCACCTCCCTGGTTTCCTTGTTGGCCAATTGATTCGTCTTCATTTTCTTCATGATTTGGTTCGTCCCGAGCATTTTCATTCTATCTATTTTGACTTTCTTCCTCTCTCTCATTCCCTTTCATTCGCTCTATTATTACGTCTAGCCATTTTTCTGTCAATAACAATATTCTCTATTAATTACCCAAATTTAGGGGACAATATTCATCATCCCCATATATAATAATTATATCACTATTTACTCATTTATATATAACCATATTCTCAAATTCAAGCAATTAATATCAAGTTATAGTACCATTTATACGAAACATATAAGTTCACTACCTTTAACACGATAACCTTTTCATTTAAGTCAATCACCTTATATACATCAATATTTTCGAATCCCAACATTTAGCATCAAAATACGATAAAACTTATGCAAAATACATAAACTTCATTAATTAATTCACATAAATATATTACAACTTGTGGATAATATCCTTCACTACTAGTTAATATATACATCATGAAGTACAAGGTTCGAAACCCCAAAAACATATCCGTACATACTAATCCGCTATAACAAAAGTACTACTAACAGTACTATAATCAACTGGGATTAAGACAGTAAACAACTAAACTAATCCCCAAAATGACATCAGCAAGATGACTACAATCTGATTAGTAACTAAAACTACTATCCCCGGCTCACGGTAACCCTGCTCTAATAACATCCCTGATCTGAACCACCATAGATGTGACAACCTCTACTACCTCGGCTCTCCATGCTGGATCTCCTCTCTGTGCTAACAACCTCCTAATATCACCAAGTGCTCGTAGCTCAATGCTAACCAATCCCAAAGATACACCATCTGGAATAATACCTCCTCTACCTCCAGCTAACCTCTGCAAGAGTGTATCTATCATCCTACGAGACTCCTCTAGCCGACTCTGTAAGATATGATAGTCTGACAGTAAAGTCACATAGACCGGATCACCTGTAAGTATAGGTGCCTCCTGTGGGGGTACAGCTACTGGTGATGGTGCAGCTACAGGTGGAGGTGCAACTACTGGTGGAGGTGAAGGAACTGACTTTGTATCTGCATCCTCTAAAGGGTCCTTCTCCTCCTCCTCTAAATGGAAAACAAACTGTCCTGGGGGAGTGAACTGTTCTGTCGGATCATCCAAAGGATCCGGACTCAGTATAGGGGATGGAACAGGTGATGGCACTGGAACAGGTGGAATAGGAGTAGGAATCATGTGGATATCTCTCCTCTTGGGCCGCTCCTCAACTATCACTGATAATCTAGGCCTCTTACATACTGGAATATCTTACTCAGGAACCTCTGACCTAACTCGGGAAGGACCCGCCTCATCTGATCCTACAGATGGTCTCCCAATGTATGGTACTATAGCCACAGCATCTCTCGCTCTGCGCTCAGAGGCCTCCCTGACTATCTCTCTGTACTCATAGGATTCCCTGGCTCTCGCTCTCCTCCTCAAGTCTGATATAGTATCGTCTGGAATCTCGACACATGTGTGCACTAAGTCCGTAAGCTCCCGCTCCGACATCTCTAGCCACTCTCATATATGACTCGGCTCACCGGTCTCCATCTCCTCTCCCTATAATAAAACATAACTTTTATTAGTAATAATCTATAAAATTATAAACACTACTTAAAATAAATACTACATTCGATAAATCACCCTTGAACTCGATGTGAGTTCACAATTTATATTATTATTGATACATTTATTATTATCACTATTGTTCCTGAGCATTATGAATCTTAGCTCTGATACCATCCGTGACGCCCCTAGATCCGGGGTCATGAATCCAGGTCATCACGATCCAATTTCCATATAATAACATTATATTCTTGATAGTTGAAATATAAGTACTTGCTAATACTCACACAATAGACCCCATACTATAACATTTCACACCAGTCATATGCTCAGAGAACAACATCCATAATACTAACTGTTTAAAGTTAAAAGAGTTATTACAAACCCAGAATCTTACTTAAATACATTGTTGAATAATACTTCTACAAGAAGAATTTCAACAATCAAAAGTTTATGACACAAGCTTACACACTTAATTTACATATGTCTGGTAGTACCCATCCGTCTTATAAGAGCTACCTCAGGGATAGGCGCCAGCACTCTCTCAAAAGCCCTTACCCTCTTCCGGGGTGTAGTGCGAAGTATCGGCATCTGCCCTAGTTGTTATATAATTAAATAGCAAGAGTGAGCTATAATAGCTCAACAAGATAATATTGCAAACCAGAATCAAAGTTAGAATATATATATATATATATATATATATATATATATATATATATATATATATATATATTAATAAACGGACAGTCCACTCTAATAATTAAGAAAAGAATGAATCATTACTTATTCAATACACCAACCATTTTTACTTTATAAGAAAAAAAAATATGAAACAATATAATATCAGTTTCTCTTCTAATATAATATAATATTAGTCCATCATTTCATACCAATTTTTCCTTTCACCTTTCAGTACATCAGTCTATAATCATTATCAATTTTTCCTTTAACAGTTTTGGGGATATCCACTGTCACCTGATATGTTAGGACGATGATCAGTCGCCTAATCGTACCTGCTCCTTGTTTACTACTAGTAGAAAGAATGGCAATTATCCCTGGAGGAAGGTTCTCCACTACATCCTCCTTCGGCATCCGTTGGGCCGTAATAAAATAATGAGGAAGGTTCTCCACTACTTCCTCATAAAATGATGGATGCTGGACCATGCTAAACGCAGCCACGTACGCAAGTATGTTGTAATCCCCCTTCTTGTAAAATCATTATTCCATTTAAGAATTTTATTTCCATTTCCACCCTTATCCATACATATATCATTATACTTTAAATATAACTTCCTTTAAAGAAACATGAAATCATTAACTCAAAACACAGAAATATTCAAGATACTTTGAATCAAGTTCAGAAATATCCTCCGTATTTAATGAAGTCAAATATGCTTTTAAATACATAAACTATTCCATCCATTCTTAAAGTATTAAATGATATTCAAATAATATTTATTAAATCATAAATGTTTAAATAATATTTACCACATCACTAAAATCGTTATATCTTGACATCTGTATGAATAGAACGTTGAAAAAAAAATTAAAAAAAATAGATTCATCATTCGGGACAAGACAAGTTAAAAGAAAAGTCCACTTTGACCGGTTTGACCGTAACAAAAGCAAACCAAATACATATAGAAAATTTTTTAAAAAAATTACCACATCACTAAAATCGTTATATCTTGACATCCGTACGATTGTAACCTCGAAAAAATAATTTTAAAAAATAAATTCATCATTCGGGACAAGACTAGTTGAAAGTAGGGGTGCCCATAAACCGATCAAACCGATTAAACCGACCCAACCCGTCCCTACTTTTAGCCGACCCAACCCGATATTATTTAAACCGAACATTGAATGGGTTAAATATTGAAAAAACCGAATTAAATGGGTTGGGTTAGGGTTTTGATAATTTTAACCCAATCCAACCCGACATATATTATGCACTAATGAGCCGTACTACTAATTTACTACTTGACTTAAAGTTAAGATTTTTTGGATATATTATTACATGTTTCACACTAAAATTATGAATTAAAGATATTTAATACAATGATGTTCTACTTATGTGTAACGTAATTTAGTTTTGTAGATTGTAGTACAATTTGCACATGTGGTGATCAATTGTATAATTGCATATTAGATTAAGTTGTACATGACTTTAATTCTTGGACTTCGAGTTGTTTTATCACTAATCAACAAATACAAATATGTGTTGCACTAACTTCTAATTTATATTTAACCCGATCTACCCGATCAAGCCGAACCAACCCAACCCGACTTTAGTAAGATTTACGATGGGTTTGAATTTTATAAACCCGAACTAATTGGGTTGGGTTACTAAATTACTTGTAACCCGCCCAACCCGACCCGCGGGCACCCCTAGTTGAAAGGAAAGTTCACTTTGACCGGTTTGACCGTTACAAAACCAAACCAAATACATCTAGGAAATTTTTTAAAAATTTATCACTTCACTAAAATCGTTATATCTTGACATCCATAAGATTGCAACGTTGAAAAAAAAATTTAAAAAAATAGATTCATCATTCGGGACAAGACAAGTTAAAAGAAAAGTCCACTTTGACCGGTTTGACCGTTATAAAAACAAACCAATTACATCTAGCAAATTTTTCGAAAATTTACCACTTCACTAAAATCGTTATATCTCGATATCCGTACGATTTCAACGTCGAAAAAAGAATTTAAAAAAATAGTTTCATCATTCCGGACAAGACTAGTTAAAAGGAAAGTCTACTTTTACCGGTTTGACCGTTATAAAACCAAACCAAATACATCTAGCAAATTTTTTGAAAATTTACCCCTTCACTAAAATTGTTATTTCTCAACATCCGTACGATTGGAACGTCGAAAAAAGAATTTAAAAAATTGTTTCATCATTCCGGATAAAACTAGTTAAAAGAAAAGTCTACTTTGACCGGTTTGACCATTATAAAACAAAACCAAATACATCTAGAATTTTTTTTGAAATTTTAACTCTTCACTAAAATCGTTATATCTCGACATCCGTACGATTGGAACGTCGAAAAAAGAATTTAAAAAAATAGTTTCATCATTCCGGACAAGACTAGTTAAAAGGAAAGTCTACTTTGACCGGTTTGACCGTTATAAAACCAAACCAAATACATCTAGCAAATTTTTCAAAAATTTACCACTTCACTAAAATCGTTATATCTCGACATCCGTATGATTGGAACGTCGAAAATAGAATTTTAAAAAATATTTTCATCATTCCGGACAATACTAGTTAAAAGGAAAGTCTACTTTGACCGGTTTGGCCGTTATAAAACCAAACCAAATACATCTAGCAAATTTTTCGAAAATTTACCACTTCACTAAAATAGTTATATCTCGACATCCGTACGATTGGAACGTCGAAAAAAGATTTTAAAAAAATAGTTTCATCATTCCGGACAAGACTAGTTAAAAGGAAAGTCTACTTTGACTGGTTTGACCGTTATAAAACCAAACCAAATACATCTAGCAAATTTTTCGAAATTTTACCACTTTACTAAAATCGTTATATCTCGACATTCGTACGATTGGAACGTCGAAAAAAGAATTAAAAAAATAGTTTCATCATTCTCGTAAGAGAAGTATCTAATGCAACGCTTTTAAACAGCAAATGCAACACCTTTTTCACCTAATGCAACACTTTTGCCATGTCAGCAAATGCCACGTCAGCAATTGTGGGCCCCACATCTGCCACGTCAACAATTATGGGACCCACACCTACCACGTCAGCATCCGTGGGCCTCCTGCCACGTCACCCTGGTGGGCCCCACACTACCACGTCACCCAGGTGGGTTCCACAACTACCACGTCAGCATTTATTAAAAATTCAAAAATAGCTAATGCAACGCTTTTAAAGGCAAATGCATCACCTTTTTCACATAAAGCAATGCTTCTGCAACGTCAATGAATGCCACGTCAGTAAATATGGGCCCCACATCTGCCACGTCGGCAATTATGGGCCCCACAATTGCCACGTCAACATCTGTGGGCCTCTGCCACGTCACCCCGATGGACCCCACACTGCCACGTCACCCTGGTGGGTCCCACAGCTACCACGTCAGCATTTATTAAAAATTCAAAAATATCTAATGCAACGCTTTGAAACAGCAAATGCAACACCTCTTTCACCTAATGCAACGCTTCTGCCACGTCAGCAAATGTGGGTCCCACATTTGCCACGTCAGCAATTGTAGGCCCACACTTGCCACATCAGCAAATGCCATGTCAGCACGTGTGGGCCCCACTGCTGCCACATCAGCATTTTTTAAAATTAAAAATATGTAATGCAACGCCAGCTGTTAGTGTTGCATTATATGAAACACCGTGGATCAAATGCAACACTAAATTATATGTAATGCAACACCAGTTCAAGTTCTGTTTCATTAGAGCCAAAATTTCATACCCAACGAAACACTTTCAGTGAAACACTTTCTAAAAGCGTTGCATATGAGCATTTATGGCGTAGTGACATGATACAACCCCGGATACAAATTCCCACTACACTACCACCGATATAAATTTCCACTAAACATACTACCACTGAAATTTGGTCTTCAAAATAACTACCGCTGAACATACTTCCGCTGAATTTGGTCTTCAATTTTTGTAATGCCAAACACCGAAGGAGCAATTCCAGGATCACTGTTCAGAACCTGCTGTGATTTAATTATAGTTGGTTTCTAGATCGCATCTATCACGATTTATGATCTAAAGACAGTATAAGAAAATTATTCAGCCTTAGTTGTAATTGTAGTTGGTTTGAAGATCATATCAATCACGATAAATGATCTGAAAACACCATAAAAGAACCGTGAAACCCGAATTCTATATATAATTGATTTCTAGATCACATCAATCACGATTAATGATCGATAGACACTATACTAATTAGAACCCGAGTTTTATTTATAGGCGATTTGTAGATCAAATAAGTCCAGAAAAACAATCTAAAGACACTATAGGGATTCAGAATCAGAGTTCTAATTATAGGTGGTTTTTAGGTCGCATACTACCACTGAATGTTATGAATCACTAAAAGTGACCTAAAGACACTGTAAACACTATAAAGGCTTATAGTTGGTTTTTAGATCTCATTTGTCAAGAACGACTGTAACGATCCCAAAATCCGGGGTACAGATTTGGGGGCCACCGACCAAAATCAACATATCACTAACTTGGACATAAACATTAAATAAATTGATAAAGCATTAAACCCCTTAACCAAGATCGCATACAGGTTATGGTGTGAAACAAACTATCGAATTACTTTATTACAACTCAATCTCATAATAAAAATATTATACAATTCTGTGAATATACAAAACCACTATCTAACTACGTATCCAACCTTGGCAATTTTCCCCAAACCACTATTTGACGAAGTCCACAACTCGAACGTCCCTTCTCGCTGCCCGGAGACTAATACCAACTGTCCACTTACTAGGTTTACTCAACTTCTCTATTAACTGGAGAAAACAACAAAAGCAAGAGTGAACCAATAATGCTCAGCAAGTGCATAAAGTGATAGCAATTTTAATATCGAAACAAATCTGATAACAAAGGAATTTCAACTCATTCTATGAGAGAATATGTGAGATCAACTTTTAAGTTGCCACGAGGGCCAATACTTCACCATTAATGAGGTGCAACAGGAACTAGAACAGATAAAAGTTTTGTTCATCCAAAATAAGCATTATGGACTTCAAGGGAATCAAACTTTAACAGTTCAATAATGATACTCGAAAATTCAAGGTCAAATGATAACCATTCAATAATAATACTTGGAACTCATGGTCAAGCGATAAGAATCAATGTCCAACTGGATACTCAATTTATAGATTAGAATTGGATTTTTCATTTCGACGCAACGAGTTAAAGTGGATGATCAGTCACACTAAAACTCCGGATATACTCTCTTGGTATATCCAAATACTCAACTGGATCCAAGGCCCCTTTTGGCCTATAACATAATACTCATATACTGACTGGCGTCCTCAGTCATGAAAACATTTTCATTTAATAAAAACTTTCAATTCTATCTTTAATACTCAGGTCAGGTGTCGGTACAATCGACCACCCTTGATTTCCAACGACTGGAACTCACGTCCAGAATAACAACTTATCATTAGGAATTAATAAGAAACGACATCATCGTCTGGTATCAACAAGTAAGATACCACATAGGGGAATTTATAAAGAACGTCAATTTATAAGGGTATTAACAAGATCGATACGAATACTTCGAATTATAACCACAACAGATTATGCAAAGAGATATTTCATTTGAGCAAGAATGGGGCCGGATATAATTTGCAATAAGATTCCAATAATGAAATTCTAGATTAAAGCAACAACATGGTCAATTACCGGCATTTAATAAAATTTATACACACTGGAGAATTTGAGCTTCCATAAGTGGAGAAAACAGATTAGAACAATAATTGTAAAACAGTTTCAATAGGGAAGGGTTTAGATCAGCACATGGAACAATGTCTGAGTGGAAGTCCATTGATAAAAATATACTAGATCAGGCATTGTGCCAGCGGGTTTTCATAAAAGTTAAGAGAAACTTAGATGTTCTTATTTAGAAGATTTCTTGGGAGTATTTGACGAAAATATAAGTAATGGCATTCCATTGTCAAAATGTAAAAAGGTTGTTTACAAGATTCTTGGTAAAACCGACATATGAATTATGGGTGAGGGAAAATCAACAGCATCATACTAATTTGAAGAAGTATGTAAATCATCTTTCAACTATACTTGACCAACTTATTTCATACGATAAATGAACTAAATTGCATTACTTGAACAATAAGTGAATAGCAATAACACTTGCCTCGATTTACGGAGTTCCTGATCCTACCATGGATCCTCAACTTAATTTCATATCAGTCCTTACTGGTAATTTGCTACTTCACATCCATACCCTCGTCGACTTCGCTACTACCATCTTGTTCCAATTTCCACTTGTCCTTGCACTGCTCTCGGACTGGTCTCTTACTCGTACCTTTACAAATTCAAGTACCGTTTCAATGTCAAATCAAGCAAACTCTTATTTGCTCTACTCTACCCATACGCGTCCTATAACGCTTATACTCATGTATACAAATATACACAATTACATATAGACATATCCAACTATATCCATATAGTAGTCCTAGTATAGTTACTAAGTCACATAAACACGACATACAACCATTTCAAAATGGCACACCATATACTTTTCAAAACCATAATATATTCTCGAAATACTCCAACGACACATATACTTAAACCCTTAGAAATCATAACATACTTTCAAGCATTGAAATCAAATAATTTAAATAGACTTTTAAATAAACTTGCAGGGGATTTTTAGAAAATTTCGGCATGAAGTATTCGTTTATCGGACTATGGGCACAGCCCCTCAAATACAATTCAACCCTGCTTTTGCAAAAAATAAAGCTGCCTCAACTTGCAGCAACATAAAAGTAAACAAGTAAGAAAAGTACCCGCCCAGACATGCGGCACCTAGCACATAATAATTTACATTAACACTACTACTTACGCTACACCAATGATCGTATTTCTCACGCATTTTAATGATACGCGTGACAATCAATCATTGATGTTTGTAAGCCCTAGAGAACAACCCCTAGCACTAACTATTACTTACGCTATATCAATGATCACATCACTCAAGTATACTAATTATACTCGTGATAGTTAATCATTGCTATTCTTAAGCTCGAGGAACTAGTTGAAGAGAATTACACAAGTCCTTAAATATTGAGACTTAAGACTTGTGATCTCATTGCAACTCCTCGCAGATAACACATAATAAAATGAATCTCACAATTAATCTTTGATAAATAACGTTTAAACCGAAACATACTGCTTAAGCAATTCTCAATACATACTCGACTCCAAATATCTAACAAGTATATCATTTAACAGATATTATGACTCGACTACAACATTCGATCCACATAAATCATTTACAATTAGCAAACTCATATAAACCCAATGTTTGCACTAAATCACGCAAGCGTACGTGGTCACAAGTAATACAGATATAAGTCAAGTTCGTTCCCACAGAGATCTTGGTTTTTAATTCAGTTTAGTACCTATGCAACAATGTATGATTATTATTCACTGCTAAGACAATTAACAAATTTGGGTTTTAATTAACTAAAATTAACTAAATAAAACAAATAAACAATCTAAGAATTAACTAACTAACGAGAATTGGAATCGAATTACTTTTGCAAGATGAACTATGGAATCCTAACTTCATTAAATACTTTGCTTAGATCTGACGCCTTTAATCACTATATGCAATGGTTATGATATCTGATCGGACAACACGAAACAAGTAAATGCTACTTCTCAGTATACGAATACCAAACTAAACATACATCCACAAAAGAGATAGAAGATGAATAGACACCAATTATGCTTAGACCCTATATCTCTATAGAATTTGAAAACATAACGGTTGAAGAACAAGTTATCCACATTGATCACATAGGGTAGCATAATATCTCTATTTACGCCACAAATCATGATGTTAAAACATCAACCTATCCTATGCTAGCATGGCAAGTTCTAAATCTCAAGATCCACTCTCGTTTCGCAAGAGATTAACAAATTAGATGTTAGCTACGCATCTAAATTCAATAAGCACAACCATACGAGGATATCAGATATACATCACACATAGATCTGTAAAGCATCAAGATACTAAAGCTCCATAAATAAATCCGTTAGAATCCCATGACAACGATTAGTTCATAATCGAACCTCTCGTCATCATGGGATCTGATGAAACCATGATAAAAACAAAGTATGAAAAGATACAAATAAACCTAAATAATTGATATGTAATGGTTCTACTCCTAATGATACAAATTACAAGGGTTGGATGTGTTTATATAGGCTCTAGAAGTCTTGTCCACCAAGCAATTGCCTTTTTAGAATTGGAATAGAAGATTGGCAATTTCCGTTCTTGAATGAGAATAGAATTGCAAATTTCATGTGTAGATCTGATTCTGGAATGTTCTAGCCGCCCAAAGCAATTACCATACTTATTAGAAGTAGGAATTATAGCAATTTCCTTGTCAAAGTCGAATTTCTGCAGTTCGGCACATAATACGTTTCCTAAACTGATTCGATTTTTAAGGAAAATTCGTAGCTGACTTTTCTTCAATATTTCTGGGCCGTTCCAGTTGTAATTGGACCTCTGGACCACTTTAGAATGATAGAGAATCTCGTTAGCTTCACGTGGACTGTAAGATCGCCCAAAACGGAGTTGTAGAACTCAAGATATGGCCAAAACAAAATCCGAAATTCTGGCTGATTTTCTCCGCGCGCTGGCTGCGCTGGTGGCTACTGTTCATGCGCTGGCTGCGCTCCTTTCACTGTTCATAGCGCTGGCTGCGCTGGCTGCGCTCCTTTGGCTGCCAGGAGCTGATTTTGGCTGATTTTCTTCGTTTTAACTCCTTTTTCCTTCGTTTCTTTTGCAAATTGTCATTTTTCACTTCTAGAACTCAATTCCACCATAAAATATGCAATTTAAATCATCCAACCTCAAGATAATAACCCTGCACAAACTCACTAAAATGCATAAAAAACACAGCATACTTGAGACCAAAACATCAATTTAAACCGAAATAGAACGTTCCAAGTGGATATAAAATCCACTTATCACCCAACATTATACGACAAATAATAATTAGTAACTAACAGTCATTTAATCACACATTATTCCATCCCCAGATACTGGACCACTACTACGACAATTATTTATCCATATATAGACCAACACCAACCAATGACAATTATTATACTCAACAATTTCTCTAACTTGACTTACGGCATTTAGCACATATACACTTACAATTTAGCCGACCCACATAACTACACGTTATATGACAATAACCATTGACACTTAGCAATTAACAATTACAATTATCAATTATCAATTATTAAACCCGAATATTAACGAACAATTACAATTAACAATTATCAATTATTAAACCCGAATATTAACGACACCACAAAATGATTCCGACAATCACAATTAACTATCAACAATCATTAATCCCGGATATTTTCCGAGCCCCCTAAATTACATTCCCTAAATTACAACTTTACTACTTAACAACTTATTAGATTTAAAAATCAAGGAATATACCTCTAACAATTAAAATCGACATTTATAACAATCCGAATAAAAAATGGGAATTAAACAATATTCATAATCTAAAACTAATTAAATTACAATAATTAACACAATTCATAAAAATTGAAAATTACATAATTACATCGAAAAAAATAGAATAAATAAATAATTACAGAAAATGGATACATTTTCGACGAATATTCTCCCCAAATTCTCCCTCCATCTCTCTCTCTCTCTCTCTCTCTCTGTCTCTTGCTGCACAAACCCACTACTGCTGTTCTCCCTCGCGCCACCAAGTCTCCCCCACTTCTCTTCCTCCTCCCCTCGCGCGCCGCAAGCTTCCTCCCGTCGGCCGCCAGTTGTGGTGGTGCCGCCCCTCCCCGTTCACCTGCTGCACACTCACACTCTTATCACCTACACACACACGCGTCTATACACACATACATACTTACACACACTTCTTCTCCTTCAATCTCATCTTCAATTTCTCCTCTTTTCTTTCTCTTTCTTTTCTCTTTTTCTTCTTCATTTATTTTCTTTCTTTCCCCCGACTTCCCTGGAATGTTCTCGACTGCTAATTTATTTTTGGTGTTATTGGGCTTGGCCCAATACAATTATACTACTAACCATTCTCTCGGCCCAATTAAATTCTAATAAACGACTTATATAAATCATAATTAAATAAAACCTCCGGTAATTATTCTTTTCATTTTTAAAATAAAGAATATAAAATTATGAGCACGCACATATTTTTGAAATAATTTTCGGATCAAAAATGAATTAAATATGAATTTTCAAAGTTTTGATCCTTTAAATACAATAAAACTCTTAAAATCATTTTAAAATACTCAACCGCCCAAATTAATCCACCCAACAATTTTAAAAACTCAATAAATATATAAAAATAATTTTTTACAAAAGATTTCATGATTTTTAAGCCCTCTGATAATTTTATAAAATTTACAGAGGATAAAAAATACACGATTTAAATATACTTAAATCCTCACAAATATAAATAAAAAATATACTAACCTTCACCACTTATCCAAATCATCATATAAGCACATAAGCAAAATTTTCACATACATTTCACCTTTACAACAATACTCACATAATAAAATTCATAATTTATATAAAATAAATAATTCTAAATTTGAAATTTTCTAGGGCGTTATAACGACGCTCTAAAGACACTATAGAATAAGAATTGGAGTTATAACTATAGTTGATTTTTAGAACGCATCAATGAAGAATGACGAACTAGAGACACTATAAAAATTCTGAACCTGCAATCTCTTGTTGCTTTTAGCATCTGCCAACAATCCCCTATCCACATCTGAAGCTTCTACGGAAACTGCTCGATCCTCAAATGACAAACCACTGTTATTTCTAGCAAAAAGGGCCTCGTTAAAACCCCACAAGAGTAAAACCCAATGGAAAAAAACTCAAGGGGGAAAAAGAGTGCCATCTCGCACGAAATACTGATGAACCCATTAAACAAATAAACTGTCTGAAAGCGTATATCCCAGATTGGTGCTGAGCAAAGCCCCCACAGACACATTCTCGCATCTAGTTCAAAGAAAATTACTGCAAAACAAATACTCACAAAATACATTAGCACAATTTTATAAAACAATTGCTAATTCAGATGTTACACACTAAATTCATGAATCAGAAAGGAGCACCAAACCCAGAAAATATGAGCTAATTACAAAACTTCATGGAATAAACCAATTTTATACAACACCAACCCCAAAGTCAACCATCGGAAAACTTCGACCAAAAAACACAGGCTAAAACAACATTAAAGAAACACTACACAAAGTCTCAAGAGCCGGTAAACTGATACGACTTAGAAAAAGCTAAAACAAAATAAATAGAGGTTAATAAGATTTTCACCTTTGATGCTGGGTCTCTACACACATTCCTTACCTTTTCTTATTACCAAATATATAATAAATGTAGAACAGATTGGGTTCCTGAACTGAGTTAACTGAGTCACTGGCAAAATCATCGAGTCTGAGCTTGAAACCACCATAGGACTGTAGATCGGAGTGAGTTACACCTCACATGTTGAGTTTGAGTCGCTGCCGATTCGCTGAGTCGCCACTGAGTCACAATCGAGTCACCACCGATTCTTTTAAAATAATTGTAGTCTTCGCCATGTATAACTCGAGAAACAATTAGCAAGTGAAGTAGAACCCAGCTGCGCAGCTTTGCAGGTGTTGTCCACCATTTATACATGAAGTGTGCTTTTTATTTTTTTTCCGGCGATATGGTGAGTAAGGAGGAATTTTAGTGTGGGAGATCGCGAGTTTTTCATAATTTCAAGTTTTCGTTGTTGAAGTGAGGGTCTAGAAAGGTAATGAGAAGTATGAAAGTGAATGGTGGAGAGGTTCTGGCAAGAGGTCACCGGAGTTTTATCGACCGGAAAAAAACACGTATTATGCTAAAGAATGCATGTTAAAGTGATGAAAGATCGACATGTGCAAAGAATTAAGGAGGACAGGGAGATCAAAATCTAGTTACATAGCTGGACACCAAAAAGTCAACGCCGGAGTACGCGTAGAACCACCGCTACATCCATACTGTTGCCGGAGAAAAGATCATCTAAGATGCCAGGAGTAGTGTAAGAGGAATAGAAAGGGTGCTCGGGCTCAGGTTCCGACGGTAAATCGCCGGAAAGTGAAACATTCCGACAGAAGTCCATACTGAGGTACTAACCGAGGCGCGTCAATTGCTAGTTGATAGTTGGACTTGTTTTCCACTTAACGGGAAAGTAAGAGGATTATGTTTGGTAACACTTAAATAAGTGTTTTTGGGTTTAAAGTCCAGAATCATTTATTTGAAGTGTTTGTGTATTATTTGCTAGCTTTTTGGAAATAAGTTTGAAGTTGAAAATCCTAACATTTAACTTTCAACTTATTCTTATTTTTAGATACACGCAATATATAATATCCTTCGAATCTTCAAAATCATATATCTTTTGATCCGTTCATTAGAAAATTGATATGTATATATCAAATTTCTCTACCCATCGAGATTTATCCATAGATATATATTAAAAAATATTTAATTCTTTTCTTTTTTAAAAAAGAAAATTAATTCTTTTCTTTCTTAACAAATAATAAATACTGATTCAAGTATTCAATCCGGAGTGTTCGGCGAAATGTGAACAAAGCAACTCACAAATAAAGAATTTAGACTAATTTTACAGGCTAGCTTGCGGGCCTTAGAAATTGTCATTCTTGTTAATATATATAATTTTATTATGGGAAAAGATTATCTAAAGCATACAATAGAAAAGTTCTTTATTAGTGCGGCTTAAAATATGATAAATTAATTATTATTTGAACAATCCAACCGTATGGATGTTAAATTCATACAAAAATATTTGAATGTACAAATTTTCGTGTAATTTAATTATTTGGAACTACAAATTTATAGCAATAAGATTACGATAAATCTGTGTCGTTGAATATATATAAAAAATAGTATTATTATAAAAGTGATGCTCCACTATTTCAAATATAATAAAAATTTGTATACAATGTTATTTCGACATAAACTTTTCATCCGTACGGTTGGATTATTAATATTAATAATAAAATACAAGATTTAAGGTGCACTAATAAAGAACTTCTCTATAGTGTTTTTTAGAAACTCCATGCCCATTTATTATTATTAAATAATTTTATTATTGTAATAATTTCTTTGAATGTATAATTTTCTTTGTTATTGTTTAGTGAATGTTGAGTATATAAACCCTCTTTATTCGATAACAAATTTCATTATAAAAAAATTATACTATTCTCTTTTTTCTTCATACTTTATCTTTTATATTGTACTATGTTGAGTATTGAATACAGCAAAAGAATACAGAGGGGGGGTGAATGGATTCTTGAACTTTTTCTTGTTCTTGAATCTATGTAGCAAGATAAGTGTTTTTGTATGCAAATGTGAAAGTGCGGATAAAGAACACAAGACACATTATCACTTTAATCTAATATATTATTAGATAAAGATTTGCTACAATATGTGAATACAAATGATAGTATTCTCAGCTTCGTTTTTCTCAGAGAGATATATCTTACAATGTGTACGAAAAACTTCATCAACTAAAGAAGTGAGATTGTATTCTTATAGAACATGAATACAACTCACTTACTACAAATAAGGTTACAGGATAAATTACTTTCTTGTATGTCTATCCTTTTTGAGTAAGCATCCAAACGGCTATAGATTTGACTTTGCAAAGTTCTGTTCAGATCCACTTCTTTAGCTCTTTGTCTCTTCTATATCTCTCCAAGCTTCTTTGTAGACTTTCAGAGCACGTTACAGATTGTGGTCCATAAAGTGCATTGGCTTGTTGCAGGTTTCTGACTTGTACAATTTCTTCAGTATTTTGTCTTCAAGAATGTATTCGAGAAGTGGCTAAATGATTGATTCGAGAACTAGGATTAGATAACTCTGAGTTCTCGAATACTGTATGATTGACATATCGAATCACTTCTCGAATAACACTTTTCTCCAAGGTTCCTTGAGTTGTCGAATAGAACACTTAACTTGTCGAATCCCTGAGATATCGAATAGCTTTCTGAGCCCTTGAAATATCGAATGGAACTTTGACTTGTTGACTCTTTGAGAACTCGAATACCACTTTGACTTGTTGACTTCTTGAGTTCTCGAATAGAGTATTTAGACATGTCGAATCTCTGAGATATCGAATAGTGTCTTCTCAGATATCGAATCTCTGACTTCTCGAACGCTAGACTTCTCGAATAGACAAATGTACTTCTCAAATTGGTACTTAGGCAAATTCTTCATTCTTCAAATCCCAACTGTGATTATTCGACAGTCTTTATCTTCTTGCTTGAGGCATGAACCTTGGAACTTCTTTCAAGCATTATTCTTGACTTTATAAGTACAGTTACACAACTAGGATTTGATGCCTATTATAAGTACAAAACAAATAGAAACTCTACAACTAGAGGTTCCCTCAGTTAAGAGGTCATGTAAGTAATGCAAAGCATTACAAACAATTTGGCTTGTTATTAGATGTAAACAGGCATGCTTCTGTGACTGACAATCTCCCCCAAATTGTGGGTGAGACCCTTAGTCACAATTTCATGTCTGATAACAAGCCTAACATACATAAAGATAAAACTTGAAAAATACAGGTATGAAATTTGATTGAGAACATGAATGAAATTACAAGTTGAGTAATCTTACAATATGGTGAAATACTAGCCATTCTCATTTGATTCCATCTCCATTGCTTTGGCTTGTAGATCATCATATGCTTTATGTTTTCTTTCTTTCTCCTTTCTTGCATTCTCATTCATGGCCTTTATGATCTCTGCCAAAGCATCCAATTCTTCAAGCATGATAGAGTTTTTGAAATCTTCAAGTACTGGTTTTAGAATGTTGGCAGGATAGTGACTGAGTAGGTTCATTCTTATATTGACATTATCTCCATTTCTTCTCCTATACTTCACCACATAGGGATTGAATTGAACTCTACACAATCCTTTTGCCCTTAGCTTTTTTGCTTCAACTTCCAGCCTATCAATTTCCTTCTCCCTTTCTAGCCATTTCTCAAAGCACCCTTTCCTTATCTTCTCAGCATAGTCTCTCTTCATCTTCACAAAGTCAATCAACTCCAGCTTCCATATTCTCTCCACTTTGTCTTCAGAATCCAATAATGCAATGATTCTTTCTATTTCATCTAATTTGCCCCAATTTTGACACTGTCCTTGTTTGAATTTCTTCTTCCTTCCATCAGTATATTTGATCTCAAGATAGTCATTCATAATGGCAGCATAGTAGATTCTTTGAGCTCTTAGATATTGCAATTCGTCTTCATCAAAGTCTTCATCAAGCGGTTGGAGTTTCAGTTCTGGATAGATAGTTAGGGCTCTAGACTTGGGTAGCTTCACTCTTCTTGCAGCTTGTTTGAATTTGAACGTTTTTACTTGGTGACTTGGCAGAAACTTGTGACATTTGCTTGTAGACCATTGTAGTACTCCATTAGCAGTTTGCTTTTGGAAACATACACTTGGTTTCTTGATTTAAATCCTCTTCGCTTCTTGAGGTGGCAAAACAGTTGCAGAAGCCTTTGAATCAGATTTTGGTAGGTCATTACTAACTGTATTCACCCTAGACTTAGAGTCTTGTGTTGTGGTGAGTTTACTGCTAGCAATGCCTAAGGCTTGCTATTTTCCAATTTTCCTCTCATAGACTTTACCTTGGTCATCACCATCTTTCTTATCCTTGCTATCTTTCTTCTTCTCATTTTATCACCCTTATCACTCCTGTGATGTCTTCTCCTTCCATCACTCTTGTCTCCATCCTTGTCTTGATCACCATCCTTGTTTGAGCTAAACTTAGCAGATTCAGGTACAATGCCAGATGCAATGTATGTCTTGAGATAGGATATGGCTTCCAATTCTTCTGTTGTTCTTACACCTTTTTTCTTGTTTATCTTTTCAACAATGGCAATGATAAGATTTCTGTTGTTGGGGACCAGATGCTTGGGAATGATCAACTGTTGGATTTCATCAATTCTTGTGCCAGATTGGTAGATAATTGTCCTTAGATTTGTCATCACCTCAGGCAATCTGGTTGGTTGCTCGTCCCTCAAGTCATTGTAGAGAATTTTGTTGTTCTCATTGACATCTCTCTTCTCAATCTTACTGATTAGGGCATCCACCTCTGAGTACATTAGGCCTTGTAGGGTTTTGAAGGTTAGATGCCATATTTTGGATTTTGAGACCATCAATATTTCCTTGAACCATAAGTTGTTGATTTTCTTGGGTATGATAGTGAGGTAGTCAATTTGCTCCTTCAACTTTCTCAGATAGAACTGAGTGTCACCAGCTTGTTCCCTTGTGGCTTTCAGAAACTCCAAGAAGGCTTTATCATGATAGACATTTGAATTAGCAACTTCTTGTAGCTTGGCCTCAGTAATGACTTTCACTTCTGCAGGCTTGGCACTTTTAGTCTTGGAGAGAAGAGGTTTGTCAGATGGCATGCTCCCTGTAACCACTGTGGTTGTGATAGATTGCTTTTGGCCATCAGGAGTAGTGATATGCACAGTTGGTAGAGTGACAACTGGCAGAGAGGTTGGAGGCTCATTAACTTTAGATTTTTTTTTGCCTGACACATGGGTTATAGATTTTGAAGCCCTTTGATGACCACCCTCATTTATTTTGATGCCTTTTGCTTGAGGTTTCTCCTCCTTTGGATTTGAGTTTCTTGATGTCCTCTTATCCTTCTTAGGCTTGTTGTCAGGAAAAGAGGCTGTAGGAGTGACCTTTGGGGTGGAAGATTCTTCAGGTAGAGGGAGACCCATGTGCTTCATCATTGCAGACAACATTAATTGTTGATGCAGAAGAACATCAGCTGTGGTGGTGGCTTGAGTGCTCAACTGCTCAGTAAGAGTTGCAACTTTGTCTGTTAGCTGAGCATTGGACTTTTTGAGAGAGGTCACTTCCTGTTCAAGAGATTCCACCTTTGTGAACAACTTAGTGGCTTTAAAACCAGAAAGTGATTGATCTTTCAGTCTCTCCACTTCAAATTTGGTCATCTCATGCACAGGGACCTCAGTCACCATCTTATCTCCATATTGATTTTTGAACATAGTCCTCAGCATGGCATTGGCATCTGTTGTCTGATCTAATAATTTTGCCATCTGAGCAGCCACAGTCTTGACAGACCCCTGGACAAACAGCATAGAGTTGTCCATCTTGATGCACTCAGACTTGCAGAGTTGAACCTCCTTGATAACATTATCCAATTGGGGAAATTTGCTATCAAAATCCCTTTTAACTTTCTGCACCTCTTTGACTGTAGCTGCACACACTTCATTCACTTCTGTCTTGAGACCCTTGCCAAGATAGTGTGCAGCTTTGAGAATTCCTTTATAGGTGTCATTCATTGCTTCATATACACACTAGGAGTGAGAGATTCGGCATTGGACCCTAGTGATGTGATGTATTCTTCTCTGAGGTACTGGAGGCCTTCTGAGAGAGCAATGTCAAATTTCCCTTGCATCCAGGCATCTACATTTCCATCTCTCTCAGAATCATCTATAATCTTGGCCTTTTGCAGCTCCACATCATCTCTGTGACATAGCAAAATTGCTTCATAGTCTGGATTTGGCATGTTTGAGGTGACAAGGTTTTGAGCTATCTTGACAAACTTAGGAATCTGATCCACAACTAAGCTTTTTAGTGCTTCAACCGTCAATTGTGGTGGAACAGATCCTGATCCTGAAGCACTGTCATGTTGCACAGGCTTCAGCCATTGTGACATAAAGTCAGAGCTAGAGCTAGGCAAGCTAGACTCCTTAGTTAAAGATGCAACTTTTGTAACCGGATGGATTGACTCTACTACTGTTGTCTCCACAGGAGTGGGATGAGTTACAACAGTCGTTGACACAGGCACAGAGTCTCTAGTAAAAATTAGTGAATCCTCTGTGTTTGTGATGGTGTCATCAGGATATGCCCTAGCATGCATTCCCTCACCATCTAAATGTGGTACCTGGGTGGTGAGCAAAGTGTCATTCACTAAGTCACTTGAGTCCATTGGCTCACCAAGAGAAAAGAATTCTTGGTGATCAATGCCTTGCTCTTTAATTTCTTGAATTACAGGCTCCAAAGAAATTTGAGATGTAGATTCTGGAAGAAAAGTGTCTTTTAGAATGGATTTTGGCAACTCCCCCTTAGAAATAGAGGGAGTTTCAAGTGTGATGTGCTCTCCACTCAGTGTTGTACCAGCCTTATCACTCCCATGCGCTGACTCTTTACAGGTAGGTGCATTGGGGAGGATGCTTGATTCTATAAATGCACCCTATTGAGAAGATACATCTAGTGAACTGTTTGCCCCTAATTTTACAACTTCAGCCATTTGTGTGACTGAAGATGTGGTTTTAGATTTCTTCTTCTTTGGCCTTTTCAGGGGTGACTCAGGTTCCTCACTTTCTACACCTAATTCTACAGCCAATGCTGCTTCAGATAAGATGGTTAAAGGTGCAGAAGCAACCTGTTTTCTCTTCTTCTCCTTTTTACTAACACCGCCCTGTTGAGAGGATGATGTAGGTGGCTCTGTGTTTGGTAGAGTGTTTGGCTGAGGTGGTTGGTTAGCAAGCCCTGGGTTAGCATTTTGTTCTACTTGCTTGGGCTGTGCTAACTGTGACTTTGAGTCAAATGTTGGCATGTTGTGGGGGTAAGTCCTAAATAAACCCTCCATATGGGGAGTTATGTTAAGTCTTACATCCACATCATTCCTAGTCTCCAAATTACCAAAAATGAGTTTGGTCATGGATTTAGGATAACCTATTCTATTTCTATCTATCCCAGGTAATTCAATCAATTTATCATTTTTAAAATAATTAAGTACAGATTGAATAAAGCGAGGGAAGAAAATGTCAGTACCTCTCTTGGCTGAGTTCTTACCAAGTCTCCCATACAACTCCTGTAGAATGATCTGTCCAACATCTATCTTTCTACCATAGGCTAAGGCATAGCCTATCTACTGTGCAGGTGAACTGATTTGATCATAGCTAGACTTCCTGGCAGTGAAGACTTGAAGAAGAGTAGCAAACACATAGCTCCACTCCTTTCTGAGATTCTTCCTGGTTAGATGCCCAAGCTTAATCTCATCTGAATACCTGATGAATTCAAAGAAGTCCAACAACTCAGCATTCGTGGCTAGTGGGTCATATACTTCGTTTTGGGAGCCCAATCCTAGTGCTTGATTCACATCCTCAGCAGTAATAGTGATGTCCTTGTTAGTGTAGGTGCCCTAGAGGCAATAAATTGTTTCTTTTAATAAACCTTTATGTCATTTGGTTATTCAATAAACGTATTTTTTATGACTTTAATTACTACGATATATTTGTTAGCATAATAAATGTCCTTAAAATCATGATACACATTGTATAGTTTAAGTACATGACTTGAACTTGAGATTATATAATATATCATATTCTTAAAAGGTCCCTAGTCGAGTATTATTATATAGGACAATAATAATACATAAATAGACTAGTATGTTGTTTGACAGATAACCACATCTCATTGGTTATAAGTATGGAGATACTAAAGTCAATACATAGGTACATGTAGGAGTACATGGTACTGGACAGACCCACAGTGAGATTCTTCATGTTTAATAAAGTCATAAGAAAGACTCACAGTGATAATGGTTTAATGATCCTTTGACTTGAGATCATTATATTTCTATACGAGGATTAATATACTTTGACTACATTAAAAGTTACCTTTGACCGGGTGATGATAAAAGTGGACATCGGGTATATCATGAGTCGTATGAGAAATATGAATGATAGATAAAGGATTTAACCCTCATATAATTAGGAGAGATATTATTGGCCTCTTGATTGAGTGAGACTATAAAATGCATGGTCGTGCTCAAATAATGATTTGTTTATAATAGTCTACTCATGGATCAAGTAAACCCGGATTAAATGTTGAAGAGGATTACTAAATACATGCCTCGAGTTTAATCTATAATATTTGGTTAAAGGGATTATATTACATGGAAACATTAATCACGAAAGGTTTAATTGGATCACCAATTATTATTATTACTTGGGTAGCAATGATGTATTACTAGATGTCACTCATTGTTTATAATTTTATTATTGGATATTAAAATTATTGCCAACGTAATAATAACCTAAAGGGTTACACAATAAGAACGTTTTTAAAGGAGTTTTAATTTAAATATCAGATTTTAATTAAATAATTAAAATTCGAAATTGATTATGGAATCATATTTCATTTTTTTAATTAAATGATTATAAATTCGAAATTGGTTAATTAATTAATTGAGTTGGACTTAGTTAATTAAATTGTATTTCGAATTTAATTCATTAAAAACCCAAATCAGAATGGTTTAGTGGAAGCCCAAGCTGATTAGGGTTAGGCCCAATCTCTTTGCCCTATATATACATAATGATGTGTTGTTTTATGGGAGGTTATCAGAATTCGTTTTGAGAAAAAACCCTAGCTGCTCCTTGGAGAGAGAGAGAAGGTAGTTTTAATTTGGCTAGTACCTGCTCCTTGGATCGTTGGACGATCGGACGTTCGTGTGGACGATTTAGAGACACAGATCTTGACGCAAAGGCTGTGTGGTGATTACAAGCTAGGATCTCCGTTGAGTTCGTGAAAGTAAAGCTTTTAAGGGTATGATTCTGTTTCACCCTAATCTGTCTAATATTATACATGGATCCTGCGTTTTGGTTCAGAAATTTTTTGTTATATTTACGTTTTCCCGCTACGTTTTATGCCTCGGAACCCAACAGTCCTTGTCTTGGATTTTTCAGAAAATGGTATAGGTGAGAGTGGCATCCTGAAGTGCATTAGTCTCACAGACATCAGAGCTCCAGAATTGCTCTAGAAGGTCTAGATACAGGGTAGGATTAGTTGACAGAGCATTCTTGATGTAAGATTCAGACATCCACTTCACAAAGCATTTGAAATTGGCATTCGGTGCCTCAACATCACTAGTTAAGGCAATAAATTGGTGTTGAATTTCACGGTTGCCATTGATACAAAAGGAGAGAGAGAAAAGAATAAAGGTTGAAGAAGAAATTTAGCTCTTGAGATTAGGGTTTTCAGAGGTATTTGAGGTTTAGATTCTTGAGAAATCGAATGAAATGAATCGAATAGATGTAGGATTGTATAAGTATGAAGTACTTGAATTGTCGATTAGATATATGTTTTGTATCGACAAGTCAAGCATTCGAGAAGTAGAAAACAACTATTCGAGAAGTCAAGAAAGGCTTAATCGATATCTCAAGCAGGTTGAAAACTCACAGCTGGCAGTTATCTAACTTAAAATAAATTCTAAATTAGGTAAAATATGTTTTTATGAGTGATTTAAAATTTCTGAATAAAAATCCAAAAACGGTTAAGATTCAGCGAGAATTCAGCCTTTTCAAATGATTCGAGAACTCAAACATAGTATTCGAGAACTCAGTCATTAGAGTACTAAAATACTCTATTCAAGAACTCAAGCATTTCTATGTTCGATTTCTCTAAAGACTCTATTCGAGAACTCAAGAGTGTCCTAAATAGACTTGTTAGAGAAGTCGAGCATAAACAAGAAATGACTCATTCGAGAAGTCTGACTTATCAAAACGTTCTTTTCACTCATAAAAAGAATTCAATTTTCACTATCTTTAAAAATTCACCAGACATATTCTATAAAGAATATTCTAACAAATTAAATAGTGATTTCCTCAAAATTTCATAGAAATTTCAAGTTGATAAAATATGAGTTTCCAACATATGCAACAGATTCAAAATATTTATAAATCATATTTCAGCCAACACTTACACCAAAAATATTGAGGATTTAGATAAAGTAAGTGTTTACTGCTGCAACAATTTAGGTGATATATTCACTTAGCCAGAATCTGAAGATTTCAGCATTTCAATCTCACTAACCAGCCTTGTGAAGGTGGCTTCATCTAATGGCTTAGTGAATATGTCAGCTAGTTGTTTATCTGTAGAGACATAATACAACTCAATGGTTCCATTAGTTGCATGTTCTCTAATAAAATTATATCTGATGTCAATGTGCTTTGTTCTAGAGTGATTGACAGGATTGGCAACTATAGAGATTGCACTTGTGTTGTCACACATGATTGGAATTCTTTCCAACACAAGTCCATAATCTCTAAGTTGATTTCTAATCCAAAGCACTTGAGCACAACAACTTCCAGCAGCTATGTATTCAGCCTTAGCTGTAGAAGTTGACAAAGATTGTTGTTTCTTGCAATACCAAGAGACTAACCTTTGTCCAAGAAACTGGCAGCTACCTGAGGTGCTTTTCCTATCCACTCTGCATCCAGCATAATCAACATCAGAATAACCAACCAGATTGAACCCTGTGTCCTTAGGATACCATAAACCCAATTTTGGAGTGCCCTTCAGATATCTAAAGATCCTTTTTATAGCAATCAAATGTGACTCTTTTGGATTTGATTGAAACCTTGCACACAAACATGTACCAAACATGATGTCTGGCCTACTTGCAGTGAGGTAGAGTAAAGAACCAACCATGCCTCTGTAGACTGAGATATCTACTTTCTTGCCTTTAGCATCTTCATCCAATTTAGTGGTAGTGGCCATGGGTGTCTTTGCAGGTGAGCAGTCTTCTAAGTCAAACTTCTTCAATAAATCCTTGATATACTTGGTTTGACTGATAAAAATGCCATCCTTCCTTTGACTAACTTGCAATCCAAGAAAGATTGTAAACTCTCCCATCATACTCATCTCATATCTGCTCTGCATGAGCTTAGAATATTTCTCACATAGCTTCTCATTTGTAGAGCCAAATATAATATCATCCACATAGATCTGAACTAGGATAATGTCATCACCATGTTTCTTGTAAAACAGTGCCTTGTCCAACGTGCCTCTAGTGAATTGATTTTCAAGGACAAATTGTGATAAAGTGTCATACCATGCCCTTAGAGCCTGCTTAAGTCCATACAATGCCTTAATCAATCTGTAGACAAATTCTGGGAAATGTGGATCCTCAAAGCCAGGTGGTTGTTGCACATAGACTTCTTCTTCCAACTCTCCATTCAGAAATGCACTCTTGACATCCATTTGATAAAATTTAAAGTTTGAATGAGCAGCAAATGCCAAGAATATTCTGATGGCTTCCAATCTAGCAACAGGGGCAAATGTCTCATCATAATCAATGCCTTCCTGTTGAGAGTATCCTTTTGCAACCAATCTTGCTTTGTTTCTCACTATTACACCATCTTCATCCATCTTATTCTTCAGAACCCATTTTGTTTCAACAATGGTTCTGTTCTTTGGTGCAGGCACAAGTTCCCATACTGTGTTTCTTTCAAATTGATTCAGCTCCTCTTGAATGGCAATAATCCAATCTGGATCCAACAGTGTATCATCAAGTTTCTTAGGCTCAATCTGAGATAGAAAACAGCCATAGAGGCACTCATTTTGAGTTGCTCTCCTAGTCCTCACTCCTGCATTTGGATCTCCAATAATCTGTTCTGCAGTATGTGATCTATCCCATTTCCTTGAATGCTCAGTCTGATTTCTCATTCTTGATGTTGCTTCATCATCCAAGTCATGATCATTCTCATTTCCTCCCTCTGTGAGGTTGCCACTAATCACAGGTGTGTCTTGGATGCTTGTTTCTCCACTATTGATTGGCACAAATTCTTCTCTTGTATCATCATTCACTTGAGTTTGTTGAACTTGAGTTTCAACTCCAGTTTCAATCTCTTCATCAGAATCATCTAGATTATCAAACTTTAATGGATCTTTATCTTCATCTTTGGCTTCTTCTAATCCAGGTAGTTTGCTATCATCAAATGTCACATCTGTGCTTTCCATAATTTTCTTTTGACTGATGACATAAACTTTGTGTGCAATTCTTTCCATAGAGTAGCCAAGAAAAATTCCTTCAAATGCCTTTGCATCAAACTTTCCAACATATTCTAAATTATCCTTCAATACAAAGCATTTGCTTCCAAAAGTATGAACATACTTTAGAGTACGCTTCTTTCTAGTCATCAAATTGTAAGCTGTCTTTCCAGTGTTTTTGTTGATGAGGGTTCTGTTCTGGATATAACATGCAGTGTTCACAGCCTCAGCCCAAAAACATGTTGGCATCTTTGCATCAAGCAACATTGTTCTAGCAGCCTTAATTAGAGTTCTATTCTTTCTCTCAACAACTCCATTTTGTTGTGGAGTCCTTGGAGCTGAGAATTGCTGAGAAATTCCATTCTCTTTGTAGAATACTTCAAGTATGGCATTTCTGAACTCTGTTCCATTATCACTTCTCAATGCAATCACACTTGCATTGTAGGCCTTTGCTTCTTTGTCAACTTTCTTTATGTGCTCAATGATTACTTGTGGAGCCTCATATTTTGATGCCAGAAATTCCACCCATGTATACCTTGTAAAGTCATCAACCATCACCAAGGCATACTTCTTTCTTCCTAGTGACATAATATTGACAGGCCTAAACAAATCCATATGAATGAGTTGCATGGGCTTGGTTATTGATGTCACTGTCTTCGACTTGTGGCTTGATCTTTTCATCTTTCCTCTTTGACAAGCCTCACACACTCCTTCTTGACAGAATTCAAGTGTGGGCATGCCTCTCACTAACTCACTTTTGACTAGAGAATTAATGGCTTTGAAGTTCAAGTGTGAAAACCTCTTGTGCCACAGCCAACAATCTTCATTTGATGCTTTTGAGTAGAAGCAACAAACTTTGTCCTTGTTTGCAGAGTCCATATTGGCTACAAACAGGCTTCCTTTCCTTACTCTAGATAGAGCAAAATCACCAGTCTTCTTGTGGGTGATCAAACATTCATCTTTGTCAAAATCCAATTTGAATCCTCTATCAGTAAACTGACCCTTACTTAGCAGATTATGCTTGAGTCCTTTGACTAGTGCTACATCTTCAATGATGACATTACCAACTTTCAACTTGCCATATCCCAATGTGTTACCCATGCTGTCATCTCCAAAAGCAACCATTGGGCCAGCCTTCTCCTCATACTGTGATAGTAGGGCCATATCACCAGTCATGTGATTTGAGCATCCACTGTCCAAAATCCACATGACCTTCTTTTCACTTTCTTTGCCCTGCAAACACAAAGATATTACTTCTCATTTGGTACCCAAACAAGTATGGGTCCATGTGACTTGTAAACAGTTTTATCATAAACAACATGCTTATCAACTTTCTTGGTGTTAGTCTTCTTATCACTGTTAGAAGTCTTAGAACCTGAGGTTTCAGACTTAGGTGATAGAGGTACCTTCCTAGCTCTAGGAGGACTTGAAGACTTTGACCTTGTGTAGTGTGTGTGAGAATTGTGACTGATACAACCATCAATGAATTGCCTTCTTAAATTGTGACAACTAGTCATAACATTCATGTTGCATGGCATATAGTCAAATTTATCACAAAATGGAGCATCTCTATATCTTAAAGGCACAGAACAATCATAGAAATGTTTGGGCACACTACCAACAGGTTTCTTTGTTGATCCCTAGCTTGCCATTCATGTTCTGTTTCTTCTTAGCCACTTTCTTCTCAGATTCATCACCTACTGGCTCCTTGGCTTTTGGCTTGACACTCTCACTCTTAGAGGATGCTTGTTGTTCACTGGATTGTGCCTCATCCTCATCATTCAACATTTGCTTGATGAGTAAGGCATCCTCATCAATTTCAAATGTTGATTCTTTAAAAATTGGGGTCTCAGCCTTTTTCAAAATATGAGGCACTTCCTCCTGAAAAACTATGTCATCTTCAATGACAGCATAGCCTTTCCTCTGTTTAAGAGTGCCATAGTTAAGTCCAATTGCAGCCTTGGGTTTAGCTTGAATTTTCTCATGATAGGATTGTAGTAGACTAGATGAGTTCTTAAAAGTTTTCAGTTTGAATTCATTTTCAGCTAGTTCATCCCTAAGAGCCTTTTCAACTTGACTAGCACATAGAACCTAATTCTGTAGATATTCAACTTCTTTCTTAAGGTTTTCTACTTGCATAGCAGTTAGCTCAAGTTCCTCATTCTTTTTTATTAACAATTCATTTATAGTAGACAGTTTAGCAATTTCCTCATTAGCAGTAGTCATACTAGTATGAATATTAAACATTTCAACAGATAGTTGTTCAATCATACACTTGTACTCAGAAACAGACATGTCTATGGTAGTGAGAGATGGTACCTGAGAGTCTGATGAAGATGTGTCATCCTTGGAATTGGCCATCAAGGCATAGTTGCAAAATTCTTGCTCTTCTCCATCACTATCAGAATCATCCCAACACTTCCCTTCAGCTATGTAGGCCTTGCCTGGTGTTTGCTTTTTAAGGGGGGCCTCATACTTAGTTTCAAGCTCTAGAAACTCTTTATCCTTCTTTTTAGGCTTCTTGCATTCACTAGCAAAATGCCCTAGGTCATTGCATCTATAACATCTCACAGATGACCTATCCACATAGCCAGTTTTGAATTTACTCTTATTTGGCTTCACAGGTGCTTTACTCTTGTTGAATGAATGGTTTTGGGTTTTAGGTTTGAAGGGTTGGTTCCTCTTAAATCTGATGTTTGGAAATTTTCTGGCCATGAAAGCATATGAAGTGTTTTCCATTCCATCTAGTTCTTCAAGAGTATAGAACTCTTCTTCCTCCTTCTCCTCAATTGGTTCACTTACCTCAGCTTCAGTTTCTTCATCATCTATTATCTCCTCTATCCTTAGTTGACTTGTAGATGCTTCTAGGTCTTGAATAGATTTGTTGACAATCAAGGCACATGATGTGTTTACCATCTTACCTTGGTTGGCTTGGATAGCTGATGTGTCAAATTATACCTAACTGCAAGCGCACGGTGTCTATTTCTAGTACAGATGGCAAGCGGGTCGAATCCACAAGGAGACAGGTTCTACTAATTCCTTTTCAGTTATCGCTAATTATTTCAGGGACAAACGATTATTGAAGAATATTAATTAACTAATTAAACAAGATTAACACTAATTAAACAGATGATAAACAAATTATTTAAAACCTAGGACAATCAGGTTCACCATGCTTACACAATTGGCTCTTAAGCTAAAGCAATCAATGTGATCCTATAACTAGAGTATGTTAATCTCTTCCAAGCATTAACACTCTCGAAACATTCAACACAATTAACCACTTTTAGTAATTCAATCAATCAGGTAATTAGAGTCAAGTTAATCTCTTTCAAGCATTAACGCTCTCAGAAATCCGATGAGGTTTCCACAATCACCCTCAATTCCGCTAATTGTATGTAAGCCTCTAGTAGTAAAATCTCTCGATCTATACCCCTATTTGCATATAATTAATCCATGATATCGGCCGATTACACAAATTAACGATTAAAACATATCAATCAGAATTAACCATAACCAATCAAATCACTATGAAAATCATGCCAATATTAGTGCAAACATGGCTTCCCTTTAAGCCCTAGAAATAACTACTCGCTAATAATTAAACAAGTAAAACAACTAGTAAAACAAGAAAACATAATTAAACTAATAAGAACAAAGAAAAGATTAAGAGAACAAAACCTTCAAACTTCAATGTTGTCACCCAAAAGAAGAGTCATGGTGTTTCTCTACATCTCCAACTAATAATAGTAATCTACTCTAAACTATATTCTCTGATCTAATATTACATCTCCAATAATGTGTCCCAAGATGTGTTTATATAGCCTCTTGAAGTCTTTCCCAGCAAGAAAATACCAAAACAGAATTATAATAGATTTACGTTTCCTAAACTGATTCTGTTTTAAAGGAAAATTCGTAGCTGCCTTTTCTTCAGTAATTCTGGACTGCTCCAGCTGTAATTGGACCTCTGGACCACTTTAGAATGATAGAGAATCTTGTTAGCTTCGCGTGGACAGTAAGATCGTCCAAAACGGACTTCTAGAACTCAAGATATGGCCAAAATCATAAAAAGGGCAAAACTGGAATTTTCCCAGCGTACCGCGATGCTGAGAGCGCGGTTCAGGCTGAGAGCCTCAGTCCAATCTGCTGAAAACGGGGCTGAGAGCGCCAGTTGAGCTCTCAGCTCGGCCCCAATCTACGAAATTTGATTTTTCTTCGATTTTTCAGTTTTTTCTTCCCGTTCCTTTTGCATGAGCTTCCATCTTTAATCCCTAATGACTTGTATATTTCTTGGTAGTTGACATTAGCCTCCATTCTTCATTCCATATCATAAATCAACTCCCAAAAACTGACGGAGCTACACCCTTAATCTCAATTCTTCAACTGTAAATCGTTAAACT
Source organism: Kitagawia praeruptora (assembly GCA_037693485.1). NCBI lineage: Eukaryota > Viridiplantae > Streptophyta > Magnoliopsida > Apiales > Apiaceae > Kitagawia > Kitagawia praeruptora. The sequence continues at coordinate 60,525,157 of CM075344.1, forward strand.
CCTTCCAACTTGGTAATTCTTTATTTCCTGCGACAAACTCATCAAAAACTAATTAAATCCACACGATTATTCACAAAAGCACCGTAAATGCGGGAATAAAATCCTATAAAGTATATATAAAATACACTCTATCAAATATCCCCACACTTAGTACTTTGCGCGTCCTCGTGCAAACTAAAATAATAATTACACTAACTAATTAGTACCACTTCCGTAGGTGATCACGGTTGCATTTGACATATGCAACAAGTCCTTTAAACCCCTTGGTAGCCCTAGTGGACGAGTAAGGTCTCGTGAGGGTTTATAGTGAATATACCCACAAAATTCATCCAACCATGCAAAAGATTAATGCAAACACAACACCACACACACCCGTCCTCTCATGCCACTTCAACTTAAGAATCAAAATGAACATGCAATGCCTTGGTGTCTAAAGTGCAAGTATCCACATAGTCTACTCAAAGAAGATGCATAAGATCATATAAATTCATGTCAAATGTAAGAATAGGTTGGAAAGCATGCTAAGCACACAAGAGCACATCTTTGAGACACAACCTGGGATATCCTATGCAAAAGCAACAACTCACCGTTCACTCACAAAAATATTCACTCAAAACAATTGGTAAGTGTTTCACTCAACTCCAACAATATCATAAACATGCTTCGTCCTTGTTATCAATCTAACCTTTAACGCAACATACATCATCAATGACAATCAAAAGGTCTTTGTTAAGGTTGTAACGGGGGCTAGGGACAAGGTATGTCAAGAAAGCCAAAGAAGGTTAAGTCAAAAGCTAGTACTTGACATTGAAATTCAAACAACTCCCATACTTATTAAAACCACTAAATACCTCCCCATACTTGAGCTTTTATTTATAAACAACTTGACTAGTCGAATCAAAGTAGGATCACAAAGAATAAGTATGCTCTCGTATTTATTTATTTTTTCTTTTTTTCTTTTTTTTTTCTTTTTTTTTCAAGAGAGCTTAGTAATAGCAAGAACAATGATCCCATAAATATGATTTCAAACTTCGACTAACAAGATATGAACCAAACCCCAAATATCCCCCAAAGTTATGATCATCAATAAAACCCCCCCTTTTATGCACACCTTATCACTCCCTTACGAACAATACTAACCTTTGACAATTGGGTTCAAATTTAATGTAAGGCTAATACAATAAAAAGGATAATGGCAAGTAATGTGGTGTTGTTACTCCCAGATTACACACTTGTATAATTGTAGAAGGGGGGTTGAATACAATTCTTGATAGTTATAAATTTCTGATAAAAACCACAAAAATCTATAAAGAAATAATTGCTGAATAGAAATGGTTCACAAACACATAAAAAATCAGGTGGTTAAATGTACCACCTGAGACTTTTATTTGAAGAAAACCCTGTGATACAAATGTACACAGCTTTTGTTTTACAACTCTTTGCTTCTAAGAATATTCAAGAAACCCTAAGCAAATATGTCTGTTTTCTTACACTCTAAAGAGTTGCTACACTTGGTTATATATCCCAAGTTTACAAGTACTACAGGAATAAGATAATATTAATCTAATTCTAGTTGACTTGCTACTCCACTCCAAATCCACATGTAGCCGAAAGGTTGTCCTTGTGAACAGATATGTCCCCTGCACCTTTCTTGTATGTACTGTGTAAATGGAATGCTTCTTTCTTCTGTGTTTCCAAAGTATGGCTGCCATACTGCCTTTTATACCTACTATCAACCCATGTGATCTGTCAGTCAAACCTGTCCTTATCAACTGCTAATTCCCAGCTAGCATAGGATAAAGTGACAATGATTATCCGTTGATGTTGTGCACACTTATCCGTTGATGGTAGTTTGAGCTGTATCCGTTGATCGAGTAGATTTGAGTTGTATCCGTTGATAGAGCCCTGTTCTTATCCGTTGATACACTTTCACTTAGACAGAATTACATAGCATAGCTTATTTACAATTGGCTACCCTATTCTGCCTATCCATTGATGGTCAACATGACTTTGAATAAAACACTATCAACTGATAAATAGAGATATTGCAGTATGCTACTAAACCTCATCCGTTGATGAGCTACCTGTCAACGAATAGAGTTATAAGATCTTATCCGTTGACAGTTACAAAACTTGACTTATACAATTTTGCTTGAATGTTAAGTTATCATCAACTACAACATATTCCTAACAATCTCCCCCAATTTATACTTGATGGCAATAAAGCATAAATTCAGAACCTTGATGATAACAAAACATTCCTAAAGATACATACACTACAGTATGCAAAAATTGTATTAAGTTACAAAAATTAAAAACAGAAAGCTTTAAGAAACTTATCAGAGATGTGCTCCTTTAGATTGAGCAGATTAATGATGTTTCCTCTCTCTGGTTGGCTGCACCCTTGACTTTCCTTCCTTGGCAGAGTTGGACTCAATTTGCACTTGAAGTTGCCTATAGAAGGTATCTTCTTCAACAACTTTTGGATTTAGCTTTGGTTGTAACCATCTTAGGTAATCAGAACTAGCCTTTGACAGTTGGTCTTCTAACCTGAAGAATCTCCTAGTGCCCTCTTCATCCCTGAACTCCATCATCCAAAAGGGTTGAATGTGGATTTTCTGTCCATTATATGGGATCTTCATTTTCTTTGGTAGACTTGAGGGTGAGTTCCATTCTCTCCTTATTTCTTCTATTCTGCTGATTATCTCCCTTCTGGCTGTCTCAGAGAACCCTGTGCGTCTCTTGAATGCTGAGAACACTTTGGTCAGTGTATGATAATTCTCTCCAAGAACCTTCTGTAATGGCCATGTCCTCTGACTTCCTCCCTTGTAGACAAACAATAATCTCTCAAGCTGATTCTTGTACTTGTCAATTCCTCTTACTTTTGACAATTCATCCAAATATAGATTCATGCCAGAGTATTCTTCAATTTCTGCCTGATAGATAAAGTCTTCTTTGTTTTCCAAGATTGGTTGTTTGACAATAGCAGGTACCCTAGCAACTTGAACTGGTCCCTTTGAAAGTTGCTTCTTTGGAGCCCTTTTCTTCTGTTTTGGATTCAGCAAGAATGAAGGAACTTCAATTGAATCAAAATTCATTGGTTCTTCTTTGGGCATTATGGGGTCACCATGAAAGTTTACAGTTGGGTCGATTACTGTTGCAGATATAGGTACTGATGAGCCAATGGTTTCTTTTTCTGGAGGGGGTTCTGGAGAAAGAACCCTCTTGGTTTTAGCTTTCCTTCTTTTAGGTTTGGATTTGGGAACTTCCTCAGGTTCCTTCATTTCAACCTCTACCTCATCCATTAACTCTTGAGCCAGCCTGGCTTGCTTCTCATCTGAGTTTTCATATTGATTTTCTGTACTTGGATGGGCTTCCCTTTGGATTCTGGAGACTTCTTCTCTTTTAGCTTCCACAAATCTAGGATGGTTGTTGGATATATTTAATACTTTTCCATTCCTCATGATTACAACCATCCAATCTCTTACACTCTTATTTGTCTGTACTTTGAACTCCATGATTGTTTTTCCCATTAGCTTTTCTTCATCATTCTTGGGAAATGGGTAGTCCAATTGAAGCTTGTTCTTCCCATTTTCCTTTGGTGGTGAGTAGGCTCTGGTTTTGATGGCTGGTTCAAATTCTTTGACAAATGATGGCTCAGCATCATAGAATGTAGGAGCCACAATCTTTGGAGTGAGCACCTTCATGATTGTGGTTGATATTGTTGGAGCAGAAGATTGAGCATTAAGAAACAGAGATGATGCAATTGATTCATTGATCATCCTCTCTGTCCTTAGAATTCTTTCACTAGTCTCCTTGTTGATCTTTTCCAAAGCTTCTATTCTGGCTTGCCTTTCACCATCTGAGATTTCTTCTAAGCATTGAATCTCAGGCAAAGCCACTTGTTTCTTCACAGGGGAAGCCTTTATCTCAAACTCTGTTGGATTGACCACTACAATTGGCTGTTGCTCCCCCTCAATCTGTGCTATCTCACTACTAGTAGCTTGAAATTGGCCAGTAGATGTTGCAGCCTCTTCTGTGCTTGTTCCCATTTTCATTTTCTCCCCCTTTTTGTTAGCATCAAGGGTTGAGGTTGAAGCTGCAAGTAGCATTTCCAGTAGTTGAGTCTGTTTTGATTGATCGGCAATGATAGTGTGCATTTGAGATTCCATACTATCCACTCTGGAGGAAAGAAGCTGAACAGACTTAGCCAGGCTATCTTCTTTGAGAAGTTTGCTAGAAAGCACCTTCTGAGTGGTAGTAGGAGCTAGTGCCTCAATCCTGGCATCTAGTGCTATCTTTATATCTCTAATTGCAGACTTGACCTCCTCCTGTTGTGTTCTTTGAATAACAGATTGCATCTTTTGTAATTTCAAGGAGGCCATGACTTGCTCAAGAACAGTCTTTCTCTGTGGGTCTGCAGTTTGGTGCTCAGCCTTAGCAGATTGATATTGCTTCATGATTTCCACATTGAGATCCCCAAGTTCAGTGGCATTTGTAAACATCCATGCTGGAGTTTCTTCTTCATTGATTTCTTCACCATCTGAACTTTGACTGTCATCACTGCCAAACTCTTCACTTCCAGCACTTGGAGACAGGGTTTGTAAAGCTTCTTTTGCTCTTTGAAGAGATTCTGAGGTGTGCACTAGGTGCATTGCCTTCTCTGCCTCCACATTGCCCTGTTGTGCCATGACTTGATAGGCAAAAACAGGATGAGTAAAGGTTTCAGGATCCAAAGAGATGGAGTCAATAATTGACTGATATTCTTGTCTAAATTCCATCTCTTTGGAAGCTTCATTAACCTCCATTAACTCACTTGCAATGGCTGAATCTTCCTACCTTATTTCTTCTGTAGTCCCTTCTCTCCTCTCATCTCTCTTTTCTTGCATCAGGGGCTCCCCCTGGCTCACACCTCTCACACCCTCACCTTCACCTACTAAGGTGGAACTCTCTAGCTCTCCTTTTGCCTGACCGGAAGAAATGGTCAGCCTCTCATTGTTTTTCTCTCCTTTTGCCTGCTCACAAGGCAGCCTCTCACTCCCTTCCCTCATTCCTAAAAGTGTTTCAACTACTACAAACTCCTCCACAGTTGACATGGGAATGTCACATTTTGCATTGGTAGAGAGAGTTGTCAACGGATAAAGTGTATCCGTTGATGTAGTAGCTATTGCTGTCAACGGATAATTAGTTATAGACATATCCGTTGATGGAGAAACACTTGTCAACGAATGAAGGATATCCGTTGATGAAGGAAAACGAGTATCCGTTGAAGTGAAAACCAACACTGAATCTATGGTGATTGATTTTAAGGAAGAGGCCACAGATAGTGTTGTGAATTCAGGAATGGAAGATTGATGGCCCAACAAATCATCTAAAAGATGATGACCACCAATTGTTGAGTGGGGCTTCTCCAAGAATTTTAAAGATGGAGAATCAGGAATTGATGTAGATATCATATCCACATCCAGAGATGGAGTTGGTGATGGTGGATCAAAATATGTATCGATTTGAAGGTTAAGATCAAGGGGCTGTGACTCCACATTTATTGAAGTCACATCAAACTGAGTTTGAGAAGGTACAGTTTCCTGTACAGTGTGTGCACCCTGTGATTCCCCAATGGTTTTGGACTTTACTCTTCTACCATAGGTTTTTGAGAGAGAGTTGTCTGTGTCTCTTGCCCTTTTGTGCAGTGTTTCTGGTATGGAACTTAAATCAGTAGTCACACCCTGTTGAGAGGATGTAACTAGAATTTGGCTTGATGGTTCATTAACAGTCTTTTGAGAGACTGCAATGTTGGTTGCACCTGCCTCACCTTCCTTATCCTTAGGGCTTCTTTGATGTTCACCCTGTCCCTCACCACTCACTACCACCTTCACACTCCCCTCAAGAGTTTTGGTAGTTTTTGCAACAGGTGCCTTTTGAGAGACACCTGAGGTTTGTCTTTTAGATTGTGGTTTTGGAATTTTGGATTTAGTCACTTGGGTAGGAGCCTGTTTGGTCACAACTACAGACTCCATTGTGACAGTGGAAGGCAAAGAAATTTGAGTAGAGATAGGAGTAATAAGATTAGAAGCTACCTGAACAATTGGTGGATAAACCAATTGCACTCCTGCATTCAGATTCATTCGAATCAAGTCACTGAGGACTCTCTTCTCCTGAACAAAACAATTGAACTTGCTATCCGGGTTAGCAATGGATAGCTCATTCTCAGATACATGCAGTGCTAGGAGCATCAAAAATCTAGCAAAATAAAAATTCTTGCTCCTAGTTTCTTTTTTACCTAATTTATCTGCTATCTCATACATGACTAGTGTGCCAAAATTATAGAATTTATCAGTCAAAAGCATACATAGCATAACTAGCATGGAATTGATAACAGCATCAAAGTTACTAATCTTGCCAGAAAAAGTTTTAATGAAGGCATCACAAAGATAACTCCATTCTTTAACCATACCTTTCCTAACAATTTTCCCTAAGTTCTCAGTACTAAGGGTATAATTCATGGAATTAAGCATGGTAACAATTTCAGCATTACTGGGTACACTCAGACAGTTATTCTCAGGCAATTTTAAACAAGCAGTTAACACATCAGAATTAACTACATAATTTTTACCCTTCAAAGAAAAAGCAAGTGTACCGTCTGTGCCATTGTACTCAGCAGATGCCCACACCTCTTCAATTACCTCATGGATTAGAGGAGTGGTGGCAGTCATAGCATATGACAGTTTGCATTTCTTCACGAAATTCATCATGATGTGATATACTTCTGGAGCGTTCGCTGTGTCAACAAAGGCTGCGAAATTGTTCTTCTCATAGGTAAACCCAGTAGAAGACATCATCTTGACAATATGCGCCATTGAAGTGTTTGAACTTTTATTGCAGAGAGAGTTTTAGTGAAGAAGATGCAGTTAACTTATGAGATTCTTGAAAATTAATAAAGGTGAGATGTGAGAGCACAAGACAGCCTTTTATATTTTCCAAGAATTAAAAATGAAATAATTAAAAGTAATTACCCCATTGGAAAAAAGTAACTGTCAGATAATAAATGAAAAGAAAAGAAGTACAGCCATGACTAATTATACACGTTTACCAACGGCTATAAAAAAAATATGTATATCAACAGATAAAGATTGGACGGTTGAGAAAACAGTTTATCCATCGATGACGTGGACAACCTGTTATCCGTTGACATACAAAAATCTAGTAATGTGTTTATACTACCAACGGATAAAAGGATATCCGTTGATAAGCAAATTTTGCCTTAAACAAAATTTCTACTAAGAGTTATTCTGAGAGTTTTTAATTCTCAAGTAAATCAAAACACATTTCTAGCTGCAATACAGTATGATTAGATATCACTAGGAATTATGAAAAATTAAGCATACCTAGTTCACCTACCAACCTTGTGAATGAGGATTCATCAAGAGGCTTGGTGAAGATATCTGCAAGTTGCATTTCACTTGGCACAAAGTGCATTTCTACTGTACCATTCATCACATGCTCTCTAATGAAGTGGTATTTGATGTCAATATGCTTGGTTCTCGAATGTTGCACTGGATTCTCTATGATGGCAATAGCACTAGTGTTGTCACAGAAAATTGGAATCTTCTCAATTTTTAGACCATAGTCAATAAGTTGATTTTTCATCCAAAGAATCTGTGCACAACAACTTCCAGCTGCAATGTACTCAGCTTCAGCTGTAGAAGTGGAGACTGGGTTCTGTTTCTTACTGAACCATGACACAAGCCTGTTCCCTAGAAATTGACAGGAGCCTGTAGTACTTTTCCTATCAATTCTGCAACCTGCATAGTCTGCATCTTAATAGCTAATTAGATCAAAGCCAGAATCTCTTGGGTACCAAATGCCAAGGTTTGGTGTTCCCTTGAGATACCTGAAAATTCTCTTAATAGCAATCAAGTGAGACTCTCTAGGGTCAGCTTGAAATCTAGCACAAAGACATGTGGAAAACATTATATGAGGTCTACTAGCTGTTAGATATAGAAGTGAGCCTACCATGCCTCTATAGCTTGAGATGTCCACAGATTTTTCCTTAGTATTCAACTCAAGCTTAGTTGCAGTGGCCATAGGTGTTTTTGCAAAGGCACAATCCATTAAGTCAAATTTCTTTAAAAGATCATAAATATATTTTGTTTGACTTATGAAAATTCCCTCATTGACTTGCTTTACTTGTAAATCAAGAAAGTAAGTTAATTCACCCATCATGCTCATTTCATACCTACTTTGCATAAGTTTGGCAAACCTTTTGCAAAGCTTCTCATCTGTAGACCCAAAAATAATATCATCTACATAGATTTGAACAAGTATTGAAGAACCATTGACATTTCTATGAAATAAGGTTTTATCTACTGTACCTCTAGTGAAGTGATTCTCCAAAAGAAATTGAGATAAAGTGTCATACCAGGCTCTTGGTGCTTGCTTCAAACCATAAAGTGCTTTCAAGAGAAGATATACATAATCTGGAAATTCTGGATCTTCAAAGCCAGGAGGTTGATGGACATATACCTCTTCTTCCAGTTCCCCATTTAGAAAGGCACTTTTAACATCCATCTGATAGACTTTGAAGTTGGCATGTGCTGCATAGGCTAGGAAAATTCTGATGGCCTCAAGTCTTGCCACTGGAGCAAAAGTTTCATCAAAATCTATTCCTTCTTCTTGAGAATAGCCCTTTGCCACTAATCTAGCTTTATTCCTCACAATTATGCCATTTTCATCAGTCTTATTCTTGAGAACCCATTTGGTACCTATGATACCTCTATCATCAGGTTTGAGCACAAGCTTCCATACTTCATTTCTCTCAAATTGGTTTAGCTCTTCTTGCATTGCTAAGACCCAATCTGGATCTAGAAGGGCATCCTCCACTTTCTTAGGTTCCTCTTGAGACAGGAAACTACTGTATAGGCATTCTTCTTGTGTGGCCCTCCTAGTTTGGACTCTTGAGTTTGAGTCACCAATGATTAACTCAAAAGGATGATCTCTGGTCCATTTTCTTGAAGGTGAAAGGTTTGATCTAGATGAGGTTGCTTCATCTACGTGAGCATGATCTTGTTGATTGGATATTGAGTTTTGACTTTGAGAAACTCCCCCTGAGTTTGTTGTCCTTGTGGAGTTATGAAGTTGATTGTCAACAGATGCATCATTTTGTCTATCAACGGATGCTCCATTTTGCCTGTCGACGGATACATGAGAATGCCTGTCAACGGATGCATCTGATGATCTAGTATGACTGTCAACGGATGCTTCATTTCCAGTGTTAGCATCACTTCTAGTTGGACCAACAACTCTAGGTGAATTTCCAAGGCCATGATCTTCATTTTCCTCATCATCATCAATGTACATTCTTCCTTCTACCTCATTCTCAAATCTCAACTTTTCATGGAAGCCTTCATCATTTAGACCTAGAATCTTTTGATCATCAAACACAACATGTACAGATTTCATAACAATGTTGGTTCTTAGATTGTAGACTCTATAGGCTTTCCCTGCTGCATATCCAACAAAGATAGCTTCATCTGCCTTTGCTTCAAATTTGCCCAAGTTATCTCCATGATTTCTTAGCACAAAACACTTACATCCAAAGACATGAAGAAAAGCTAATGTTGGTTTCTTGTTGGTGAATAATTGATAAGGAGTCATTCCTCTAGCTTGATTGATCAAGGAAATATTCTGAGTGAAGCAGGCAGTGTTGACAGCTTCAGCCCAGAAATATGTTGGCAATCTTGATTCACTTAACATTGTTCTAGCTGCTTCAATGAGAGTTCTGTTTTTCCTTTCAACAACCCCATTTTGTTGAGGTGTTCTAGCAGCAGAAAACTCATGGACAATTCCATTCTCTTCACAGAAAATCTTCATTGTGGAATTTTTGAATTCAGTGCCATTGTCACTCCTGATTCTTTGTACTTTTACTTCAGAACCATTGTTTACTAGTCTGAGATGATTGATGATGATTTCACTTGCACAATCTTTGGAGTGCAGAAAGAAGGTCCATGAAAACTTAGAAAAATCATCCACAATCACCAGGCAGTATTTCTTCTTTGAAATGGACATGACATTTACTGGACCAAATAAGTCCATGTGCAGCAATTGAAGGGGCTTAACAATGGATGACTCTGTCTTGCTCTTGAAGGATGATTTCTTTTGCTTCCCTAATTGGCAGGCATCACACAATCCATCTTTGATGAACTCCAATTGAGGGATTCCTCTAGCAAGATCCTTTCTTACCAAATCATTCATGACTTTAAAATTCAAATGAGACAGCTTTTTATGCCATAGCCAACTCTCATCCTTGTTTGCTTTGCTGAAGAGACAAGTAATGGATTCTGAGCATACTGAGTTGAAATCAGCTATGTAAACATTTCCTTTTCTAAAGCCTGTCAGAACCACATTGTTGTTTTCCTTGGTAGAAACAACACAGGCATCTTTAGTGAACTTTACTTCATAGTCTTTGTCACAAATCTGACTGACACTCAGCAAATTGTGCTTCAAACCTTCAACTAAAGCCACTTCTTCAATGATGACATTGTCCTTTGTAATCAAGCCATATCCCTTAGTATATCCTTTGCTGTCATCTCCAAAGGTAATTCTAGGGCCAGCTTCCTCCTTGAACTCTTTGAGCAGGGTTGAATCTCCTGTCATATGCCTAGAACATCCACTGTCTAGGTACCATAGATTCCTCTTATTTCCCTGCACACAATCCAAAATACAAATCAAGTTGATTTTGGTACCCAAGTTTCCTTGGGTCCTTTCTTGTTAGCCTTTGGTTTTACACTCTTAGCAATCTTCACTTTGGGTGTAGATGCTTGAGTGATAGGTTTTGACAGATGCTCATTTGCATAAATATTTGATGTATGCATTTGTGAAAAATTGGCATACATATTATCCATGCTAGGAATGCTCCATGACATTTGTGGCATATTCACAGATTGAAAATAAGGATTAGGCACATATGGCATGTTCACATATGGATTTGAAAAACTAGCATTCTGATACAAACCAGGCATAACAGGCATTGCAGGCATACTTGGCATAGATTGAGGTACATGAACAGGAGTCCTTTTAACAGACTTGCAATTAGAAGATAGGTGATTGACACTATTGCAATTACCACAAGTTTTCCTAGGAGCAAACTTGTCAGGAGAATAATGTTTTTCTTGTTAATGCCTATCTTACCATTCCTGTTCTTTTTCTTTTTACCCTCAGTCTCTACCTTTTCATTAACTGATTTACCAACAGCCTTTTTGTTAAGTAAATCACCTGCCTTAGCCTTCTCACTTGATTTGGCTTGGCTACTTTCACCAGAAACAAAGTTCTTGGCTACTGGACCATGCTGATTATTCAGTTTCTTGAGTTCCTTCTTACTAACAGACTTTTTGCTAGTCGACGGATACCTCTCATCCGTTGATGGTTCATCTGTCAACGGATGATCACTATCCGTTGATTCACAATTAGTCTCTAGATCCTCAAGGCAAGGTTTTAGCTCCTTTTTCTTTTGAGTCCAGGTATCCCTCACAAATGATTCTATTCCCTGGACTTCTATTATGTTTTGAGAAATATTCCTACAACTTTGAAATTTAGCAATTATTCCTTGTTCTTTTTCAAGCTGGTCTCTTAAAATCAGTTCTCTTTTTAACACAGCTTCAAGTTCACTTTTAGCATCATTGCAATCAACTCTCATTTTCTCAAATTCTAGAAATTGAATTTCTAGGACTGCATTTCTATCACTTAAGAACTGATTAGTTTCTTTAATCCTATTGTTCTCTTTAGTAAGTGATTTAAGAGTAACACTCAAGTGATATTGTTCAGTAGACATATCATCTATAACACTATTGCATTCCTCTTTGGTGAGCTCAGAGAGATTAGTAGAAAATACCTGATTGCTAGCTGAACTTGCTTCCTGCTCAGAATCAGCCATTAATGCAAGGTTGACAAACTCAGCATCATCATCAGAATGATTTCCATCAGCAGCCCAGTCATACTCTTGGGTCATGAATGCCTTTCCTTTCTGTCTGAGAAGATCAAAATATTTCTTCTTGTAGTCATCAGTTTCAGTTGGCTTTCCCTTGTTCTCAGATCTAGGCTTCCTGCATTCACTTATCATGTGACAAGCAATTTCACAATTGTAGCATTTAATTTTGGATTTATCCACATAATTGCTTGTAGAAAAATCCTTGTTAAATGGCTTGGCCACCCCAGAGTTTCTTCTGAATTTTAGCTTAGAGAATCTCCTAGATAGAAAGGCTAAATGCTCATCTATGTCATCCAATTCATCCTGCTGTAGGACACTCATTTCTTCAGACACCTTTTCCTTGCTTTTGCTTGATTCTGCTCTACCTTCATAAACCTCCCTGTTTGGTGTAGATTTAGCAGCTTCAGTCCTCTTCTCCTCCTTCTGCTCCAAGTTGGCAACAAGTGCAACTGACCCACTTTTCTTTTGGGCCTTCTCAATTTCTTCATCCTGCTCCATTTCTAGTTCATATGTCTTTAAAGTTCCATAGAGCCATTCAAGAGTAAATGACTTGTACTCTTGAGTGTTTCTTAGAGAAACAGTCATAGGCTTCCACTCTTTGGGCAGTGATCTCAGAAATTTGAGATTAGAATCTTTCACTTGGTAGATTCTTCCATACAGTTTCAAGCCATTCAGTAGCTTTTGAAATCTACTAAATGTGTCATTCAATGTCTCTCCATTCTTGAAATGGAAGTGTTCATATTGTTGGATCAGTAGCTGCATCTTGTTTTCCCTTACCTGTTCTGTACCTTCACAAAGGGTTTGAACAATGTCCCATACTTCCTTGGCGGTAGTACAATTGATAACATTGTCAACCATGTCTGTTTCTAAACCATTAAACAGAATATTCATGGTATTTTTATCTTTGTGAACTTCTGCAACATCCTCAGTACTCCACTCAGAAACAGGTTTTGGGATGTACGTGTCTGGTGCATCTGCAGCAAGACCAACTCTCGAAGCAGCCTTCATTGGAACATGAGGACCCTTCTCAATGCAATCTACAAAGCCTACATCAATAGACATGAGATGTAGACGCATTTTTACTTTCCAGTGAAAGTAATTTTCCCTATCAAGAACCGGTATCTTCACTCCATAATCCTTCTTAGACATGTTGGAAGTGTGTTGATCTTTAAACTTCAGATATATTAGAAGCTTGCTCTGATACCAATTGTTATTCCCAGATTACACACTTGTATAATTGTAGAAGGGGGGGTTGAATACAATTCTTGATAGTTATAAATTTCTGATAAAAACCACAGAAATCTATAAAGAAATAATTGCTGAATAGAAATGGTTCACAAACACATAAAAAATCAGGTGGTTAAATGTACCACCTGAGACTTTTATTTGAAGAAAACCCTGTGATACAAATGTACACAGCTTCTGTTTTACAACTCTTTGCTTCTAAAAATATTCAAGAAACCCTAAGCAAATATGTCTGTTTTCTTACACTCTAAAGAGTTGCTACACTTGGTTATATATCCCAAGTTTACAAGTACTACAGGAATAAGATAATATTAATCTAATTCTAGTTGACTTGCTACTCCACTCCAAATCCACATGTAGCCGAAAGGTTGTCCTTGTGAACAGATATGTCCCCTGCACCTTTCTTGTATGTACTGTGTAAATGGAATGCTTCTTTCTTCTGTGTTTCCAAAGTATGGCTGCCATACTGCTTTTTATACCTACTATCAACCCATGTGATCTGTCAGTCAAACCTGTCCTTATCAACTGCTAATTCCCAGCTAGCATAGGATAAAGTGACAATGATTATCCGTTGATGTTGTGCACACTTATCCGTTGATGGTAGTTTGAGCTGTATCCGTTGATCGAGTAGATTTGAGTTGTATCCGTTGATAGTGCCCTGTTCTTATCCGTTGATACACTTTCACTTAGACAGAATTACATAGCATAGCTTATTTACAATTGGCTACCCTATTCTGCCTATCCATTGATGGTCAACATGACTCTGAATAAAAACACTATCAACTGATAAATAGAGATATTGCAGTATGCTACTAAACCTCATCCGTTGATGAGCTACCTGTCAACGAATAGAGTTATAAGATCTTATCCGTTGACAGTTACAAAACTTGACTTATACAATTTTGCTTGAATGTTAAGTTATCATCAACTACAACATATTCCTAACAGGTGTGTCACCGAAAAAATAAGATTAGGCGCAAAGGGTTAACTAATGGATCATGTATAAATGGTTTGGATATATAGGAAATATGAGGTTATACCTAATTGCCTTTATCATGTTATCATCAATTAATGTCATTCATCTTAAGAAAGACTTCAAGCAAGTGTTAGCAATGCAAACAACATGTGGACACTCAAGCAAACGAATAATCATGCAAATGATATGCATATAGGCTCAAAACTCGCTTGGTATGACAAAACATAATCAATCCCAAGTAACAAGACTCTCTAACGCACCTACTTATACTCAAAGCATGTAAACCAAGTCATCTTGCACATATTCATGTCATTCTAATCACTTACAACATCCAATTAAGTCTACCAGCTTCAACTTGCTAGTGAAAGTGTGTGCACAAGAACAAAGCACGTCACTTCTCATACAAAAGCGTCAAGAACACAAGAATTCTACGCATGCATGGGTGTATCAAGCAAAATACAACAACTAATCAAATTGCATGGCTAGAATTATTTTTGGTATTTTTAATTTTTTAATTTTTTTTTTAAATTCTCTTAACATTAAGAACCCTTCCCCACACTTAAGCGGTTCATTGTCCCCAATGAACTAATGAACAAGATACAAAACTACAACTAAAAACAAAATAAAACTACACTAAAAAGAAAAGAAAGAAAACTCCCCTGGAATCAAGGTGTCGGGTGTGAAAACCACCCCTCATTCGCTTAGGAGCCATAATAACCAAAACGCCACTCACCACCAACCACCACCAAGAAATATCCTACCAAAAATACCCAATTAACAAAACTAATACAAAACCCCCAATTGACAAGAACACAAATTCGTAATAAAAAGAAAATAGAGAAGAGATATCCCAACTACGAATCAAAGAGGTGAACTTGCAATTAATTCCTCTTTAGAATTGAATTTTTAGAGATTTAAATAAATAGAAAAGGAATTGGATTTGTATGAAAAGGTGGGTATAAATATAAAATGATGGATAGATGAAATTTAAAAATTTAGAGTGTAGGAGAGATTTAAGATGGTATGGAATTGATGTAGGATAGATATAGGTATTAGGGATATAGGATTTGAGAGTTGGAATAAAATATGGGGTTGAATTTGTGCTGAAAAACAACAAAAATCGGAAAAATTCTGGGTAGAAAGGGGTGTCACGCAGGCGCAACCTGCGTTACAGGTGCGCAGGGCGCGGGAAGGGCAGTAACGCAGGCTGCGCCTGCGTTACAGGGTGAGCAGACTGCGGTAAGATCAGAAATGCAGGGGCAGCCTGCGTTACAGAGCTCAAAAATTCGATTTTTTTTAAACAGAACACACACTTTTTTTTTTACACAAGGCGGCTTAGGTTGAACAAATAACTAAGCAATTCTACTATATATGAAAGAGAAGGAAAAAAAAAACTCCCCTATGCAAAAGCATGAAGTGCACCGATCCTCCAATGAAATCTTGGGTTGCCTCCCAAGCAGCGCTTATTTAGAGTCATTAGCTTGACCTCCTCAAAAATACTCCTGGTAAAGGCGTAATATCCACTTTCTCGATCATAAACTCGTCACCACAAAAAGTATCAAGAGTGTAAGTGATTGTCTTTATCCTGCAGAAAGTCTCCAAACAAGCATCAGTAAAATAAAATATGTCATTAATAAGCAATAGAGAGAGTGCTTGTGCAGTTTTGGAAAACTTTGTGATAAAACAGCGATAAAATTCGACACCACGAAAATATTGAACTCCCTTGACATAAGGTGGAGGTTCTGATGGTGGCTTTTCTCCACTCCTCACTTTCACTGGAGTCATTCGGACATCTTGGCTTATCACATCATTGGCTAATAAGACACTTCCATCTTCTCCCTCTCCTCGAGCTTGAAACGTATGAGCCACTTTGTATGGATCCTCAACCAGAATTTGAGAAATATCATCTTGGACAATATTTGTTATCACATCAACCTTGAAATAAGTGTTCTTGAGCAAAGAAGCCTTGTAAGTAGAGGCTAGATCGAGAGCAAATTTATCAATACATGGTAGCTGAGGCACAAGTTGTGAAAGAGAAACAACAATCATCTCTGTATTGCTTTCCTTTGTAGCCTCATCATCAGTCACATTGTCCTTGGTAGCAGCAACATCATTGATCTTGTCATCGGTGGCATGCTCATTCTCTTTATCAATGGCCTCATCATCAACATACATGGAGAAACTATCATATTCCTGATCGCTTGTGAGATTGATAGCAGTCAGGTCCTCTTCGGATGGTAAATAGTCGAGCTGCCCTGTAGTAGAAGAGTTAGCCAACTGTGAAATTTGAGATTCAATCGCCAAACTTTGAGTTTCTAATTCTTCAAAACTCTTTAGCAGTTTATTCAAGATATCCCACATCTCATTTGTCTGATCAGTTTGCACATCTACACTGGATTGAGAAACATGTAGATCTTCTTGTAGAGGAGGATATTGATATTCTTGTTGTGGCGGCTGCTCATATGACTGATAATATTGTGGCTCAAACTGTTGCTGATTATGATATGAAAAATTTTGAGCACCATTGTCCTGGTAGTAGAAATCTGGTTGATTCACGCATTCTTGATCAAAAGTGTTTGAATACTGATTGTACCCACATCCTTCTTCGAAAGAATTCATTTGTCCCAACTGAGCACTCTGAGAATTATAGACATTGTAAGAGCATTCAAAACCAAACTGACCCTGCACACCGCAAATTTGACAGAAGTTGTAAGTTTTAGGGGCCACTTGTGACATCTCATTGA
This sequence comes from Kitagawia praeruptora, assembly GCA_037693485.1. Taxonomy (NCBI): domain Eukaryota; kingdom Viridiplantae; phylum Streptophyta; class Magnoliopsida; order Apiales; family Apiaceae; genus Kitagawia; species Kitagawia praeruptora. Next base: position 60,542,105 of record CM075344.1, read on the forward strand.
TACTCATGGGACGCATAGTGGGCTCTGTAGGGTTGAATGAGGCAATTTCCTGAGTATGTGCCTCTACTAGGGAAGATAAGAGTGCAACTCCTTGTGCAAAAGTATCAACTTCACCCATTGCAAACCTGTAAACTTTCAACAAAGCCAAGAAAACGAAAAATCTGCCTCAATTGGAACAAAAGTTCCAATGAGACAATGGAAACAATCTAAACAACTAAATTAAAATCAATAGAAACTCGTTGTCTCCCCGGCAGCGGTGCCAAAAACTTGATGTGTTAAATTATGTCTAACCGCAAGCGCACGGTGTCTATTTCTAGTACAGATGGCAAGCGGGTCAAATCCACAAGGAGACAGGTTCTACTAATTCCTTTTCAGTTATCGCTAATTGTTTCAGGGACAAACGATTATTGAAGAATATTAATTAACTAATTAAACAAGATTAACACTAATTAAACAGATGATAAACAAATTATTTAAAACCTAGGACAATCAGGTTCACCATGCTTACACAATTGGCTCTTAAGCTAAAGCAATCAATGTGATCCTATAACTAGAGTATGTTAATCTCTTCCAAGCATTAACACTCTCGAAACATTCAACACAATTAACCACTTTTAGTAATTCAATCAATCAGGTAATTAGAGTCAAGTTAATCTCTTTCAAGCATTAACGCTCTCAGAAATCCGATGATGTTTCCACAATCACCCTCAATTCCGCTAATTGTATGTAAGCCTCTAGTAGTAAAATCTCTCGATCCATACCCCTATTTGCATATAATTAATCCATGATATCGGTCGATTACACAAATTAACGATTAAAACATATCAATCAGAATTAACCATAACCAATCAAATCACTATGAAAATCATGCCAATATTAGGGCAAACATGGCTTCCCTTTAAGCCCTAGAAATAACTACTCGCTAATAATTAAACAAGTAAAACAACTAGTAAAACAAGAAAACATAATTAAACTAATAAGAACAAAGAAAAGATTAAGAGAACAAAACCTTCAAACTTCAATGTTGTCACCCAAAAGAAGAGTCATGGTGTTTCTCTACATCTCCAACTAATAATACTAATCTACTCTAAACTATATTCTCTGATCTAATATTACATCTCCAATAATGTGTCCTAAGATGTGTTTATATAGCCTCTTGAAGTCTTTCCCAGCAAGAAAATACCAAAACAGAATTATAATAGATTTACGTTTCCTAAACTGATTCTGTTTTAAAGGAAAATTCGTAGCTGCCTTTTCTTCAGTAATTCTGGACCGTTCCAGCTGTAATTGGACCTCTGGACCACTTTATAATGATAGAGAATCTCGTTAGCTTCGTGTGGACACTAAGATCGTCCAAAACGGACTTCTAGAACTCAAGATATGGCCAAAATCGTAAAAAGGGCAAAACTGGAATTTTCCCAGCGTACCGCGATGCTGAGAGCGCGGTTCAGGCTGAGAGCCTCAGTCCAATCTGCTGAAAACGGGGCTGAGAGCGCCAGTTGAGCTCTCAGCTCGGCCCCAATCTGCGAAATTTGATTTTTCTTCGATTTTTCAGCTTTTTCTTCCCGTTCCTTTTGCATGAGCTTCCGTCTTTAATCCCTAATGACTTGTATATTTCTTGGTAGTTGACATTAGCCTCCATTCTTCATTCCATATCATAAATCAACTCCCAAAAACTGACGGAGCTACACCCTTAATCTCAATTCTTCAACTAAAAATCGTTAAACTCCTTCCAACTTGGTAATTCTTTATTTCCTGCGACAAACTCATCAAAAACTAATTAAATCCACACGATTATTCACAAAAGCACTGTAAATGCGGGAATAAAATCCTATAAAGTATATATAAAATACACTTTATCAATAGCCCTCTTCTGAAGCAACTCAAGCTCATGAGTCTTTAAAACCCCATAGAGCACATCATATGTGATTTTGTTCAAATCTTTTTCCCTTAGAGAAATGACCCTCTGCTCTAGGTGGTTTGGAGAAGACAATAGAAACTTCATATTCAACTCCTTGGTGCTGTAAACCTTGCCATTCATCTGCAACTCAATAACTAGCTTGTGAAATCTCTCAAACATCTCAGTGATGCTTTCCTTGGGCTGTGCCATGAAAGCTTCGTACTGTGTGACCAGTATCTGTTTCTTGTTTTCCTTGACCTCATCAGTCCCTTCACATAACACCTCAATGTGATCCCACATTTCTTTGGCAGATATACACGATGCAATGTTTGCAAACATTGACATATCCATGGAATCAATAATTAGCAACATGAGGTGACTGTCAAGAGCAACCATCTCTTTTTCTGATTCTATCCATTTGGATGGTTCCTTGGCCACATAAGATCTTGGAACAGCTATGGTTCCAACAGTCTTCTCAGGTATCTCTTGTTGTGGAACAAAAGGATCATTCTTGAGAATCTCAGGATACAAAGGATGAGAGGCTTTGATAAACAACATCATTTTTATCTTCCAGAGGTTGTAATTTTCTTTGTCAAACTTAGGGACTTTCACCGTTCATGTGGTCTTTGGTGTATTCGAACTCATGATCGTTTTTCTATCTTTGAATAAATAGCATGCTCTGATACCACTTGTTGAGTATTGAATACAGCAAAATAATATAGAGGGGGTGAATGGATTCTTGAACTTTTTATTGTTCTTGAATCTCTATAGCAAGATAAGTGTTTTTGTGTGCAAATGTGAAAGTGCGGATAAAGAACACAAGACAAAATATCACTTTAATCTAATATATTATTAGATAAAGATTTGCTACAATCTGTGAATACAAATGATAGTATTCTCATCTTCGTTTTTCTCAGAGAGATATATCTTACAATGTGTATGAAAAACTTCATCAACTAAAGAAGTGAGATTGTATTCTTATAGAACATGAATACAACTCACTTACTACAAATAAGGTTACAGGATAAATTACTTTCTTGTATGTCTATCCTTTTTGAGTAAGCATCCAAACGGCTACAGATTTGACTTTGCAAAGTTCTGTTCAGATCCACTTCTTTAGCTCTTTGTCTCTTCTATATCTCTCCAAGCTTCCTTGTAGGCTTTCCAGAGCACGTTACAGATTGTGGTCCATAAAGTGCATTGGCTTGTTGCAGGTTTCTGACTTGTACAATTTCTTCATTATTTTGTCTCCAAGAATGTATTCGAGAAGTGGCTAAGTGATTGATTCGAGAACTAGGATTAGATAACTCTTAGTTCTCGAATACTGTATGATTGACATATCGAATCACTTCTCGAATAACACTTTTCTCCAGGATTCCTTGAGTTGTCGAATAGAACACTTGACTTGTCGAATCCCTGAGATATCGAATAGCTTTCTGAGCCCTTGAGATATCGAATGGAACTTTGACTTGTTGACTCTTTGAGAACTCGAATACCACTTCGACTTGTTGACTTCTTGAATTCTCGAATAGAGTATTTAGACATGTCGAATCTTTGAGATATCGAATGAGATATCGAATAGTTCATTCAGAGATATCGAACAGTGTCTTCTCAGATATCGAATCTTTGACTTCTCGAACGCTAGACTTCTCGAATAGACAAATGTACTTCTCGAATTGGTACTTAGGCAAATTCTTCATTTCTTCAAATCCCAACTGTGATTATTTGACAGTTTTTATCTTCTTGCTTGAAGCATGAACCTTGGAACTTCTTTCAAGCATTATTCTTAACTTTTTAAGTACAGTTACACAACTAGAATTTGATGCCTATTATAAGTACAAAATAAATAAAAACTCTACAACTAGAGATTCTCTCAGTTAAGAGGTCATGTAACTAATGCAAAACATTACAAACAATTAGGCTTATTAGATGTAAACAGACATGCCTCTGTAACTAACATACTAATCAATAATAAATTTTATTGTTATAAAATCTTACTATTCTTTCTTTCGCCCATGCTTTATCGATTCTTTGTCAAAGATTGATAGGAGTAGTACTATATTTTCATTCTCCCCTTTCATCCGCCCATTTTCTTTTAAGTAGTTCTGATATTTGTTGCTCTCATTATCCTAACTCTCTTCCTTGCGTCCACCCTATACCCCCACTCCTGAGTTTTGATCTGATCTGCAATCATTTTATTTTAGGTAAATTCCTAATGATATCACTATGATTTTGATTTTTCTTTTTATACTCCCCCTATCCCATCCATTTGTTTACACTTTTTTGTCAATTTTTGGCACGCATTTTAAGGTGGATTTTAAGGATAGTTTCATAACTTATTTTTAAAATTTTCTTTTTTGTATAAAATTAGAATTGTTATATTTTTATACAAAAAAAGAAAATTTCATAAATAAATTATGGAACTATCCTTAAAATCCATCTTAAAATGCGTGTCAATACCCCATTTTGAAACGATAACAAATGAACGGGACGGAGGGAGTACCATTTTTCTTCTCCAAATAGTACTGATGGCACCACCGAGAAAACTCTAATTGCATATTAAACTTTAAAAAGTTGGTAAAAAAAAACGGTTATGAAAAAGATAGTAAAAATTAGACGATCTACTTGAGCAAAGAAAAAAAAATTTAAAATGCATTTATTTGATCTTTACTTTTAAATATTAAATTTCTAGTTAAAGAGTTTCTTATTTTGCAAACTATAAGAACATAAGACTAACAAGTAAAAAGTTTTAGTGCACTATGATTAAGTCAAAAAAAGTATTTCTTTATGAGTTGACTAATTTTAATTGGTTGAGATTTTATGCATTTAGCCAATTCATATTTATTAATGAAAATAAAATCAATCAAAAAATGTAAACTAAACTTTTATTATGTGTCCATGGACACATTAGATAAACTGTATTACACATATTAAAAAAAAGTTAGTAAGATAAAAAATTTCAACTCATAGTCTAATACCAATAAATAATACATTGAAAAATGAGAATGGTACTTAAGTTTGAAAATAGTTATAAATTTTAATTAAAAAAGAAAATTTGAAAAATAATATGCGGAGATATATTTTTTTATTCAACTTAAAATACGGATAAAAAAATGTATTTTAGGATGGAGGAATTAATAAATAAAGAGATAATTTTGGACAATATAATGGATGGAAGAAGTAGAGTAACATATACTCCTCTGTCCCATCCATTTTTTTACATAAAAAAATATGTGTTTGTCACGCATTTTAAAGTGCATTTTAAGATAGTTGCATAACTTATTTTTGATATTTTCTTCTTTTTTTTATAAAAATAGGATTGTTCTATTTTTATACAAAAAAGAAAATATCAAAAATAAGTTATAAAACTATCCTTAAAATGTATCTTAAAATTCGTGCCAAAAACTGGTCGGCAAACGTAAAGAATTCGAAGGAACGGAGGAGGGAGTATTAAATACAAATTTATTGTTACAAGACGATAATAATATACGTTTGTTAAAAAACCGTAACCATAAATCAAAATATGTTGGTTTTGTTGGGTGGGCTATGGGCATCACTAAAATCTAGTCCGTACTATATGCAAGTAGTTTTTTATATTGCTACAGACCCCAAATTGGGTACCAAATTTTGACACCAAATGATGTGACATTCATTAATTGGCATTTTGGAATATTTTAATTGGATGGCCCTGACGGGCCCATCATAATTATAACCAATAATTACTTGCCATGTCATTTGGGAAAGGAATTTGGGGTACCAATTTGGGGTACCTAGTATTTTCCTTCTATATTAAATGGAGTAGTAGTTTAGAAAATACTCCAAGTGGGCTATGAAAATTGTGCAGTAAGAATGTAAGATCTAAAATATCTAGTTTAAACTTTCTTTAACCGATGACTTCTTTGACACCTCTTTTAGGCGTGCAACAAATGATCAAAGTAGCAATTCACTACTCCATTCACCCTGGTCCAACTATTCCCTCAACACAACTTCTGAGCAGAGGCAGACTAAAGTGTAATTGTCTTTTTATTGACAATATTTACCAACGCTATTTCTGGTCCTCACCCTAGACATTTACCCATTTTAAGTGGTAACATCAGAATATACATATAAATATCTTCCAAGAATATAAAACAATCATATCTACTCTGTACTCACAAAACTAAACACTACTACTTCAGTTCTTAGTCCTCCAGAGAGAAGCCAACCATGGAAGAAGTATGGGGAAACATCAGCCTCCCTTCTCTTCACAATCCCACCTCCACCACTAAACCATCCAGTCTTGGTGGCACAAACTTCTATGATTTCTTCAACAACAAAGATCCATACTCAGATCAAGAAATACTAGCCAACTATCCAGAAACAAACTCATTATCAAGTATCACACAAATGGGCTTTGTTGAAAACCCTAGAAGCAGCTCTGTTTCCAAGAAAAGACCACCAAAAAATGAAGATGAGAGTGCTTATGACCGGCGGCGCCTACGCTTAATCAAGAACAGAGAGTCAGCCGACCGGTCCAGGGCTAGAAGACAGGTTGGTTTACAATTACACACACAGTACTCACACCAGTCAAAAACATACACGTATACTATGCTTTTTTTTCATGACTTCCTGGTCCCATAGTATATTACTCTTTATACAACTGTACTAATATGTATGTATGTATCATGTTCATTATTCTTCCTTTTTTGAACTAGCTAATGTATCTTTTTTATTTCTACCATTTTGTACAACTTTACTCACTTTTTCACTTTATTTTTGGTCCACATCGTTAAGGCTTACACAAATGAGTTGGAACAAGAGATTGAAAATCTGAAGAAGGAAAATGCAAAACTCAAACAGCAACTAGAAAAGGCAAAACCAGAAAAGGTAAAAACAAAACAAGATCTATCTATCATATCTGTTCTGTTCATCATCACTTATGTAAATATGGCAACCACTACAGCACTAGCATGTACTGTAAATTTATTCTAAAGGGGAAAAAACACATGAATCTTTTAGTAATTTATAGTGAGTATTATATTGTGCGACAGGTACTGGGTATTATTCCAGCAGCAGCAGCAATTACTACCAAAACTGTAGCAGAAGCAGCAGCAGGAGGTAGGCAGCTTAAACCCACAAAAAGGAACTCGCTCTATAGAACCTCAAGTCTCTAGAGCACCATTTTGAGTACAAAATTGGGACTTGCACCATTTCCGACCCAACTCTAAAATTAGCAATATGTTGGTGTTACACCAAAAATTACATCAAATTTGATGTTGCGCCAAATTTTAGAGTTTTTATATATTTCAATGTTGTCCTTTGTATTCCTTAATTAAAATAATTTTGTTTTGTCACGAATCTTTTAACTTTTGTATTTTTTTTGTATGTTAATAATAAAATAATTTATATAATATAAAAATGATGTAAAATTTAATATAAATAAATTGAAATAATAATATAATTTTTACACAATTTTAATATATAAATCACATCAAAATAAATGAAATTATGAATTGAATATGCTCTTTATCTTATTGTACCTTTTGTTGCCACGCATCCCTTTTTTAGCGGCAATCAAGTTGTAGCTGTCTGATCTGCCCCTTGGTTACTACTTGTGGTGGGTCATGTTACTTTTGTATATATTATTCGGCTATCGACCTGATATATGTTAATATATGTTGATTAGGTAATCTCTGTTTCAGTATTTCGATATTTTGATATTTCGTTCCGTTTCATAACATTTGTCGTTTCAAATTTACAGGAAAATTTTGTATTTTTGTTAGAAGTTGTTTGGTGTATGATTAAGTTTTACACACGAGATAATGATTTTATTTAGTGTGTAGGGTTGTTTCAAAAAATTTGTGTCCCCAATGTGACATGGGTCTTGTCATTTGTCAAATAAAGTATTACCTACCCGTGTATTAATATACATATACTACAAGCATGGTTCTAAAAATCCCCGATTTAGTCGATTAATCCCCGATTAATCCTTTATAAGGTAGCTAGCCGATTCGATTTTTGAAATCCGATTAATCCTGTAAATATATTTAAAATGATAAGTTTAATTGAAAATTAGACTAATATATTAAATATTATTATAATATCCGATTAATACTCCGATTAATCCTTCCGATTAATCCCCGATTACCCGATTAATCTTAAATCGATACCTTAACCGATTTATACCGATTACCGATTTTTACAACCATGACTACAAGTGCTCCTATTAAGATGATGGAGTCATGGAGTAGTATAAGATGTGAAGGAGAAGCTGCTGAAAAGGACATCATCTCCTTGGCTACCTACTGTAACCATTTTAGAGCTTTTCCATTATTAGCTAGACATGTTTGGCTTTGAATTTCGTAATAACATGATCTATTAGTTTTTCTTAATCAATCCTGTACATTCTTTTGGCCCAACTACACAACAGGACACAGTTGCGTGACTGAATTTTTTTCAACAGTGTTGAATCCTACTTCCTCCCATAATGCACACACCACTTCTTATTTTAATGCAATGAATTATCGAGATATTTGTAATTTATAAGAGCATCTCCAAGGGAAATAGCTAAAATGGTTAGCTAAAATAACATAAAATAATGGTTAGCTAAAATTTGCTGAACCTGTAAGAGATTGTGCTCCAATGGTGTTAGCTATAATGGTTAGCTATAATTAAAAAAAATAGTATTTTATTATTATTTATAAACCTCAAATACATAGATTGTAAAATCTTTCCTACTCCAACCATGTTTATGTATCCTGATTATGTAAAATTAAAGACAGAAATGACGTGGCACAAGGATAGAAGATATGTAAATTTTTTAAAGAATTTCTAAATATAGAGGATATGTATCTTGTTTTCTAAAATTTTACCTAACAGTTGGTACCGTTGGAGGACAACTTTTCAGCATATTAGGTAAAAAATTCTGTCACGTCAAATTTATGGCTAAGGGGTGGGGGTGGTTGGAGATGCTCTATCATTTTTTAATACAATAAATTGTGTAAAAAAGTCAAAGAATTATTTTTTTAGGACGGAGTAATTATCTATGTATCTTTTATATATATAATAGCTCAACAATGGGCTATAATTGATGAGACATTTTATTCCATCTTAAATTCTTACACATTTTATTCTATTTAAAATGATTGATTTACCCTTCTATTTATTATTTTTTAAAAATATCTTTACACATTTTATTCCATCTAAAATGACTGATTTACCCTTCTATTCATTATTTTTAAAAAATATTGATATTGTTGGGAATTGAACTTAGGTTTCTACAATGTGTAGAAAGCTTCTTAGCACCACACCACTCACTCTTATGTGTTCTTGTATGATACACATTATATGTGTGCAAGTATGTTGTGTAATTGAAAAAAATATGGTAATTTAGTTAGTGCGACATATTAACAAATTTTAGGTACTTTAGCTATTGCGAGGTATTAACAAATTTTAGTCATCAATTTATTTTTACATTCATTGACTCGAATTATGATATTATCAAATATTTATTTACCAAGACATAGTTGATTAAAAGGTAAATTTTTAGAATTTTTTAAATAATTAAAATATCAAGTAAAAAATTATAATAAATTTTAGAAAATAAGTAAAGCTAGAGGCTCGTAATTCGCTAAAAGAAACAACAAACTCATTCAAGTTTTTGGTCTATCTATTCACTCCGATTAGTATATTTAGATGAAGCTGTATTTGAAAAAAGAAAGGATGAATTCATTGTCAAAGCACATACGTAAGGCATATGAGCAACTTCAACTTATGATGACAGAAGTACGAAAAAATATTCTAAAGTGTGATAAACCTGTAATTACACAAGATGTATTCATTCAGTCAATTAGAATTATCTGGTGTTTTAAAAATCTAACGGACAGAGGAAGAGTAAAGGGCAAAGGATGCTTAAAATGAAGAAATTAGAAAAAAAGATATGAAAGAGTTAGAAAAATAGTTTTAATAAGTGAAAGCGCAAGGCCTGAGTAGAGTATTAGAAGATTTACGAAGTTTTTGATTAAAATCAAGAGTAAAACATATACTCTCAGAATGCAATATCTTGAATACTATTTAGTTTGTATCTTGAATATTATTGGAGATCCAACAAAATGGATGTATCATTTTCGAAGAAGTGGAAGAACAATTTAGTATTGTAAGTGTTCTGAAAAATCAGACGATGTCATAAAACACTCGAATTATATTCTATGACTCATAAATAAAACTGACATGAATACTATCAATATTACTCATATTATTTTTCAGATTACAAACTTGAATATACTTAAATAAGTACACAATTGTCGTATATGTCATTAACAAGCAAAATTACATTAAAATCAATAACATACTTTAAAAGATATCGATCATGCACAATTTAATTTAAAAATACAATTCAAGATAGCGACCCGTGCCTCGCACGGGTTTTTATGCTAGTTAATTTAATAATTATATAAAAAATTGTGTATTGTATAAGCGTTTGGTTAAATATCAAAGTGGTCACTGAAGTGAAACTCATATCTCATTTCACTCATCGATTTCAACTGGGTATCATTTGAATCACTAAAGTCATAATAAATATCAAACAGATAACTCTAAATATGTGTTCGAAAATTAAAAATAATCTTTTATTAATTCTGCACATTTTTTTAAAATGTTACCGCAACCAAATGAAACTTTGTTAGATTCTAGTATTTTAGATAATATATTTTGATTTTTAAAAATCCATTTACTATTTATTTTTAATTTTTAGTCATTTTTCTTGTTTTAATTAAAAATAAATAGTAAATAAATTTTTAAAAATCTAAATATATTATCCAAAATACTATAATTTAACAATGTTTCATTTGATTGCGGTAGCATTCAAAAAATATGTGCAGAACTAAGAAAAAATGGTTTTTATTTTTCGAACACATATTTAGAGTTATTTGTTTGATATTTATTACGATTTTAGTGATTCAAATGATACCCGTTGAAATCGATAAGTGAAATGATATATGGGTTTCGATTCAGTTACCACTTTGATATTTAACCCGTTTGATTATGGTACAGAATACAAGTAATACTAGGTCAATTTTTCTGGTTAAACATCTAATTTTATAAATAAGCGAAACAATCAAAGATATGTTCAACTATATGTAACCATAGAGTAAAGTTCACAGGGATAATCTTTAACAAATCACAGCATGTTAAAATAGCTTAATTAACAACTAAACAGACATAAGGTTACATCCGCTTCCGCCTCCATGCTTTCTTCTTCTTCCTTCTTCTTACTTCCATTGCTATCTCTCTAGCCTCAGCAATTTCCAATTCTTCCATCTTTAGCAGTTGTAGAAGAGTGTGGCCTCCCTGGCCGAATGCCGCTTTTTCCCTACTTTTTGCTTCTTGCTCCATTTCTCACTCTCGATATGTCCTTTGGTTCTTTTCTTTACTCTTTCCGAGGTTCTCATATTTGGTCTCCTATTTATTAAAAACATTGCAATATTTTTTTACCAAAAATTGAAATTTTTTATAAGGACGTTAGAACAAATATATAAGTTGAGTACTTGAGTTCAACAAATGTTAACATTATTTGTTTAACAATAGTTACAATTGTGTTTAATCCATATATATATATATAATAATTTTAAATTGGTGTGGATTAAAAAAATGATTTTAAAATTAATAATATTTCGTATTTGTATCTTCTAATTTGGTATTTTTGGTATTGGTGAATCTCAAAGGGGTCGCTGAGAATTATATAAGATTTATTTAACAAAAATTTTTAATTACGGTTCAACATATCATATATTAAACAAATAAAATTTCCATATTTATATACCCTAATTTGGTATCGATTAATCCTAGAAGGATATTGAAAAATTAAATTAAATATATTCAAGAAAAGTTTAAAATATTATTTAATAAACGATGTTGAACCTAGGTTATAAATGTGTTGAATAGAAAAAAATTTATTAGTTTATTTTTAGAAAAAATCTGCATTTAATTTTAATAAACGAAAAAAATTTATAAATTTAGTTTTAAAAGAATTTGTATTTGATCCTGCTTCAACATTTAAAACTTTGGTTTGAATAATACATTTCTTTTATATTAAAAGTTTTGGTACATGTTTTTGTTACTTTTTGTTTTTACTTAATCACATCCCTACTCATATATTAATATATTTTTATTTAAATATCCTATTATATATCTATATATATTACTATATTAAAGTCAAAATTTTGAAAGATATAAAAAAATTATAATTATAAATACATAATCAATTTTCTTTTTATCTAAAGCATGTTACCTTTTATATTTTTACAATAACTAATCAATTTTCTTTTATAGATAAAACACATTTTCTTTTATTATTTTTCTAAATAAAATTTCTCCTCTTTTAAAAGATAGTGCAAGCAATTCTATTTAATAATATACAATAATAGTATTACAATTAATAGTACTAAACTAATTTTTTTAGCTAAAATACGTTACCTTTTTATTTAATAAAATTTTGTAAGTACTAATAACTTATTGATTATTTTTTCCAGATAAAATATATTATTCTATATTTTCTAATTAAAATCCCGCTTTTTTTGAAAATAACACGGACACCATATATATAATTATTATAATTAACTTATATCATTTAAAAATTTCAAAACTACAAAATTTGTATTTTAAAATTATATTACTAATTAATAAAAAAATATATAATTTAATAATGGTATTATTTGTATTTTAAAGCAGTGTTGAAAACATGTAAAAAAAATGAGAGTATTAAACTATTGAGCACCATATTTTTTGTTTTTTGTTTTTATGTACTCCCTCCGTCCCGACCAATTATTAACATTTCAAATTATAGTTTCTGGCACGCATTCTAAGGTAGATTTTAAGGATAGTTCCATAACTTATTTTTGAAATTTTTGTTTTTTGTATAAAAATAAAACAATTCTATTTTTATACAAAAACAAATTTCAAAAATAAGTTATGGAGGAATACTTGCGAGGGACAAAAAAGGTGTTAAGAATTTTTTTTTTTTTTTTGAGTAAGGTGTTAAGAATTATTAATCACTAGGAATCTTGGATGATGTATGCATTGTATGGCGTTTTCTTTATCGTGGTATTATTTATGTCCAGCTCCTTTATCTATCAATATTCTCTGATAACATAATACGGAGTACATAATATATCAGCACTGCAAAGGAAGTTGGAAATCCACCACAGAGAATTGATTCCCGGTCCCAAAGCTCACCTTGATCTGTGCTCTTGTTCATATCTGTGTTAAGTAAAAAACTCTCAGTCTTGACGATCAAGACAAACAAAAAAAAGAAAAAGAAAAAGAAACTCAACGTACTCACTTGTCCGAAAATGACCCCGACATACATAGCGTGAAATTGTTGATATATGAATGGGTACCTTACTACCTTAATCACCGAATTAACGTGACAATCGTAAGGAATAAAAAATTAGTTAACGGAATGAAATAAAAATTAAATATAGGAATATTTCAAATGGTACCACTGTATAATTGGCTTTTTCATTTGGTACCATCCAACATTTTTGACTTCCAAGTGATACCACTGTACTTTTGGCTTCATCCATTTTATACCATTCTGTCAAGCAAACGTTAATCAGACCATTAGATTATTCTTAATGGTACCACTGTACAATTGGTTTTTCCACATAGTGTTATTCAATATTTTTTGACTTCTACGTGGTACTATTTTTCTCACTAAAATTAATTTTTTCTTGGAATTTTCACAACTTATCTATATGCTTTGTCTGTAATAAGTCATTGATTCTCTAACTATCACTACTTCTGATAAATAATCAAGTCATTCATTAGACTCGAATCCAATTGTCCAATAATAATAAACTTTGATCAATAGTTTTAAATATTAAATTAATATATGATATATAGAATCAATCCGTATGAACATATACATATATAATGTGTGCTAGTGAGAGAATCAATAACTTATTATAGAGTAAAATGTATAGATAAATTGTGAAATTTAGAGGAAAATTTAATCTAAGTGAGAGAAAAATGGTACCACGTAAAAGTCAAAAATATTGAATGGTAGCATATGGAAAAATCAATTTTATAGTGGTACTTATCTAATCAAGATAGTTAAATTTTTTCTGATTCCTATTGGCCAAAACTCTCTCTCAACGGTCATATTTTCATATTTTCTGATTCCTACTGGCCGACGAATCGCCGGAGAATTCAATAATATAATTCAGTCTCACGCACACACACACGACACTTAGTTCTCTCTCCTTCTCAGATCCTCAATTAGGTACCCGATTACTGTACGTCTCCCTTCATTTTTCACATTTGTCACAATCTTACGTTGTTTTGTTTGTATTTTTCCCACCTGTCCTAATCTTCAACCCCCCCTCTTCATTGCCCCATTCTACTCTCTATCGTTATTTGGGTCACTTCAAAACTCATTCTCATATATATATATATATATATATATATATATATTTATATATATAGGGGTAAGTCTCAGTGAGGAACTTCTTATATGAGTAACTGAGTAACTTTTAATCCTAACCCTTAGATTAAATCAAGAAAGAAACTGCTACATATAACTATAACCTAGAACACGTGATTATAACAGTTAACAGATAACAAAAATCATGATAAAGTACACGTACAAACATTAAGTATCATAATTAACAAATCAAAATTACAGAACACAAAAAATCCCACGCAAAGTTTTTTTTATTAATATTCTTGAATGTAAAAAAAAAATTACAAAACACAAAGAATTTGAAGAACAAAAGGAAATATACAGAACAAATCAAATACGAAATACATAAAAAAATTTAGAACACAAACACGAAAAAAGTTATAAAATCTCAAAACAAACTTTTTATAAATATCATTGAACACAAAAAAAGAATACAAACACAAATCAAATATTACAGAACACAAAAAGTTTACACAACAACAAAAAATGATAGAATACAAAAAATTACAGAACATTAAAAAATTACAGAACAAGAGAAATATATTGAATAAACAAAATACAGAACACAAAAAATTGAAGGTTTTAATATTTACAAAAATAAAAGATTTATAAAATTTTATAAAAATACAAGAAAGTGATTAAGAAAAATGTAAAACACAAAAAAAAGACATATGAAACATAAATTTAATTTATAAAACAAAATAAAAAACATAAAAAAATTAAAAATATAAAAAATTAAAACTACAGAACACAAGAAAGTTATAAACACTAAAATATTGAACATAATAATATACAAACATAAGTTAGTATAAAAAAAATATTAAATAAAACAAAAACTGGAAACAACAAATGCAAGTAAAAATTACAGAACATAAAAAATTTATAAAAAATTATAATGTATAACATAAAAAATATACAGAACAAAATTAATATAAAAAAAAGGGAATATCTAAAACAAAAATAAAAAACATAAAAAAGTCAACATAAAAAATATAAATAAAAATTATAGAACACAATAAATTTACGGAACACACTCAAATACAGAATGAAAATATAAGAATTATATTACTTTCTCATTTTATAAAGTATTTTATATTCCATAAGTGAAAAACTAAAGTGAAACATACAGAATGAGAATGAGTACATCAACCAACTGATACATTAACATTAACTCATATTATAACTGCTATTAAACATATGTGTGTGATGTGTTTAAACGTGGGATGATGATCACATGTAACGTAGTTTAAATTAACCAATAAGAAAGGGTTACTAGGTTACTCAAATAAATAAGTTACTCATTGAACCCTCCTATATATATATATATATATATATATATATATATAGATTCATTGTTGGATTATATTATATTATTTTTTTTATTATCTTGAGGTGTTTCCTCGTTGCTATCTTTTGGGTTTGGATTAGAGCCGGCGGCTGGGAAGTCGTCAGATTAGCATTCATCTACTCTGGTTGTGTTTCTAATTTGTTTCAAAATCTAACGTTAATAATAATAATATTTTATTATTATTATTATTTATTATTATTATTATTATTTATTTATTTTAATTTAGTTATATTTTAATTTACTATTATTTTTTTGGTGGGTATTGGGTGTGTTTTTGCTCGTTTGTTCTGACGATGTCACGTATTTTGCATGTTGGAAGTTTGAATTTAGGTACCTTATCGGGAAAATTTTTGGAGTTAGTGGACGTGCTGAGGAAGCGAAGACTGGATGTGGCATGTATCCAAGAGACTAGGTGGAAGGGGGCGTAGTCAAGAGAAGAGAACGGGTATAAATTGTGGTACTCAGGTCTTGTCAACTCGAAGAACGAAGTTGGTATCCTTTTGGCGAAGGATCTAAAGGACAACGTCATGGAAGTGAAGAGATGTAACGACAGGATCATGGTTGTCAGAGTTGTGGTTGGGGAGAAGGTGGTGAACGTGGTGTGTGCGTATGCTCCTCAAGCCGGTTTGGGCGACTTGGAGAAGGAGGCTTTTTGGGTCTGTTTAGATGAGTTGGTCGGAAGTATTCCTGATGACCAACTTTTAGTGTTGGGTGGCGATTTTAATGGTCATATTGGTGAGAGGGCAGATGGTTATCCCAGCGCACATGGGAGTTTCGGCTTTGGGGTCAGGAATGTCGGCGGGTCCGCGTTGTTGGAGTTTGCTACTGCCCGGGAGTTGGTAATTGTGAATTCTGTTTTTCAGAAGAGGGCTGAACACCTCATCACCTTTAGTAGTGGGGGGGCACAACACTCAAATCGATTACCTACTTATGCGCAGGTGTGATGTTAGGGCATGCGTAGATTGCAAGGTGTTCCGGAGTGAGGCGTGTGCTTCCCAGCACCGTCTGTTGGCCATGGACCTATCCATGGGGGGTCGAGCTGTTCGCAGGACGAGAGAGTCTAGATCAAGAATACTGTGGAAAAATTTGAAGGGCGAGAAGGCGGCCGAATTCAGGGAGTCTCTGCTCAACGAAGGCTGTTTTGCTCGTGGTGGAGATGCTAACTTTGGGTGGACCAACATGGCGAAGGCTATTCGGTGTGTGGGCAAGAAGGTGGTGGGGGTTTCCTCAGGAAAGTTCAGTGGCCTTAAGGAGTCGTGGTGGTGGAACGAGGAGGTTCAAAAGATGGAAGCGTACAAGGTGGCGCGTCGAGAGGCAAAAAAGGCTGTGGAAAAAGCCAAAAGTGAAGCCTATGAGGGGATGTACAAGCGCCTAGACACCAAGGAAGGAGCGAACGCTATATTTAAACTAGCTAAAGCTAGGGAGAGAGGGCGACGCGACTGGGTTCTGTTAAGTTTGTTAAGGATGATTCAGGCCAAGTGTTAGTGAATGAAGATGCTATTAAAGAGAGGTGGAGTTCGTATTTTCATAATCTTTTCAGTGAGGCTAGGAGGAGTGGTGCCGGTGTGGAACAAGAGGTCTCTCTTTCGTCTGTTCGTTCCGTCGGCCCCTGCGAGCGTATCAGCAAGGAAGAAGTCAAGGGTGCCCTTCAAAGGATGGCTAGAGGGAAAGCAGTTGGTCCGGATCAGATCCCAATCGAGGTATGGCTTTGTCTTGGTGAGGTTGGCGTAGAATGGCTAGCTGATCTGTTTAATGCTCTCCTCCTCGGCGATAAATGCCAGATGAATGGAGGCGTAGTATTGTGGTTCCTTTTTTCAAGAACAAAGGCGATGCTCAGAGTTGTAGTAACTATCGGGGTATTTAATTACTCAGTCATACTATGAAACTTTGGGAGAGAGTGGTTGAAGGTCGGATTAGAAGAGGAGTTGAAATCTCAGAAAATCAATTTGGGTTTATGCTTGGGAGATCGATTACCGAGGCCATTCATCTCGTCAGACGCCTTATGGAGAAGTTCAGGGAACGTCGCAAAGACCTTCATATGGTGTTCATTGATCTTGAGAAGGCTTATGATAGCATCCCTCGTGAAGCTATATGGAAGAGCCTTGAGGAGAGGAGAGTGTCGTCGCCGTACGTTAGGGTGATTCAAGACATGTACTCCCAAGCTAGTTCTTGTGTTCGGACTCCAGTTGGTGACTCCCGTTTTTTCCCTGTTGAGATTGGGCTACACCAGGGGTCGGCCCTTAGTCCTCTTCTTTTCGCTCTTATCATAGATGTCATGTCGCGAGGGATTCAAGATGTAGTCCCTTGGTGCATGCTCTTCGCTGATGATATCGTGTTAGTGGCGGAGTCGAGGGGGGAGGTGAACGAGAGGTTGGAGTTATGGAGATCGACTTTGGAGCCCCAAGGCTTGCATGTGAGCCGGTCAAAAACCGAGTATCTATGGTGTAACTTCAGTGGTGAAGACAACGAGGAAGGGGTGGAGGTTAGGATTGGAGATCAGATCGTCCCTCGTACGGATAAGTTTAAGTATTTGGGTTCGATCATCCAGAAGGAAGGTGAGATTGAAGCCGATGTCACGCATCGTATCAAGGCTGGATGGCTAAGGTGGAGGGCAGCGTCAGGAGTGATGTGCGACAAGAAAGTCCCGTTAAAGTTGAAAGGGAAATTCTATAGAGTGGCAATCCGTCCTGCGATGTTATATGGTTCAGAGTGTTGGGCGGCGAAGAAGGCCCTCGAGAGCAAGTTGGAAGCGGCTGAAATGAGGATGTTGCGGTGGTCTTCTGGGCACACGATGTTAGAGAGAATCCCGAATGTGGTCTTTAGGAGCGAGTTTGAGGTAGCGCCTTTTTCTGCGAAAGTTAGGGAAGGGAGGTTGAGATGGTTCGGTCACGTCCGTAGGAGGCTGGCTGAAGCACCGGTGAGGAGGGTCGAGAGTCTTTTGGTTGATGGGGTGAGGAGGAGAGGCAGACCGAGGAGGTCATGGGAAAGCTTAGGTTGGATTTGAAGGCCTTAAACTTAAATGAGACCATGACCGCTGATAGGTGCGCTTGGAGACGCAAGATCAGAGTGGTGGATTCTCTTTTAGGGAGCGGTTCTGTTGTTGAGAGCCTCAGAGTTGGGTTATCTCGGTTAGCTTTATCTTAGAAGCTCGTCTTTTCGTTCTCTTTTCTCTGTTTTTTCTGTTTTTTGTATTGGTTCTGTTGTTTTTTGTCTTTGGTTTTCTGGTTTTGCAGTTGCAGGGAGCTTGGCCAGGTGTAATCTTAGTGTGGCCAAAGCCAAGGGCGCAGGGATCTGTGCGAGGAGTCATCCAAGATCAGAGTGTTTCGAGAACGGAGTAGGTAAGTCCCATGTGATCAAAGTCATGGGCTCAGGTATGACTGCGATCTTTACCAAAAATTTAAGAAGCCTTTGTAAATATCACACACTATTTTTCAGTTGTGCACTAAGCTGGGGGTCTTCACGGAAACAGCCTCCCTACCGTAAGAAGTAGGGGCATGGTCTGCGTACATCGCACCCTCCCCAGACCCTGCTCTGTGCGGGATATAATGGGTATGTTTGGTTTGGTTTAATTTTATAGTGGTACCATTAAAAATAGTCTAACGTCTCACTAACGTTTGCTTGACAAAATGATATAAAATGGATGAAGCCAAAAATACAGTAATACCACTTGGAAGTCAAAAATGTTAGATGATACCAAATGGAAAAGTCAATTGTACAATAATACCTAGAATATCCCTTAAATATAAAGGACTGGTATAATGTAATGTCCAATGTAATAGGACATGGTGACTTTAATGGATCAAGTGGATCAAACCCCACCATGTTAGTAGGGGCAGGGATGAGTAGACCTGGCAATTTGACACGTGACACGTGAACACGACACGAAACGACACGAAAAATACGGTTTTGGGTTTTGATTTTTGGTACACGAAACACGAAAGTACACGAACACGAAATTACACGAAATATTTAGTGTCGAATATGGGTTTTCATTTCGAGTACACGAAAGTACACGAAAGTACACGAAATAAAGATGTTTATAATTTACTAGTTATAGATTTTATGTATATATTAATATTATTTTTGTGTAAAAATATTATTTTTATAAAGATATATATTTTACACAAAAATATACATATTTACAAGTTTTTATAGAGTTGTATTTAAATTTATATATAGAAATGTAAAATATTTTATATATATTTCATATGAATATAATATTTACGAACAAATTTTAATTAAATTTTATTTTTAATTTTATATAATATATACACGAAACACGACACGAAACGACACGAATTCATTTAGGGTGGATACGGGTTTCACATTCAAGTACACGAATTCATTTCGGGTGGATATGGATTTCACCTTCAAGTACACGAAACACGAAAGTACACGAAACGAAAGTACACGACACGACACGATTGCCAGGTCTAGGGATGAGGTTAATATATCAAATATACACCACTAAGAGCATTTGCAGTGGAGTCTCCATCTTCAACCCTATCCCTATTATTTAGGGAAAACTGCAATTTTTGAGCAAAATTGATGCTCTATCCGGAACCCCAAAATAGGGTAGAGTTTTAGGGATTGAAATAAAGCCCCCATATTTGGGGTTTTACCGTAGCTCCCCATATCTGATTCCCTACTGTCAAATCATGTCTTCCTTCCTTTTTAAATTGTATTTGTAGTAGTGAGTGGATTTTTGGTAGTTAAAATTGTAAGTGAAAGAGAGAGAAAGAAGTAATATAAAAAAAAATATAGGAATATGAGAATGGAAAATGGGGAATGGGATGTAGAAATTTTTTGATAATTTTGGGGATTTACTATTTTTGTATAGGAATTTATTGTTTTTAATAAATTTTTGGGATGGGGATGGGGCGTCGAGTGTTCTAACATCACCCAGTTCTATTGCATTACACTGTGTTAGTACGTTGAGTACTTCATATTTCACATGTTAGTACGTCATGAGTACTTCATATTTCAACTCTTGCATGCTATACATGTCGGGGTTATTTTCGAGTGGATGAAACTCAACGTACTCTTTCATTTTCCAAATTTACGTTTTACGTTTACGTTAAGACGACACTCAAACAACCTTTTTCTGTAACATAAAGTCACACCAGACCAATCGGTCCAGTTTCGGATGCAAACCTTTTACTGATATACTCCCTTGTCCTAGCGGTTCTCTAGGGAGTGTTGAGATACGGAGACCAATGAATATAATTTAAATAGTGGGTGTAATAGTGTAAATAGTAGTGGGTTTAATAGTGTAAAATGTTGAAAAAGTAGAGTGAATTAGTGGATGTAATAATACATTTTATTGTTAAAAATTACTATTTTTGATAATGTAAAAAAATGGATGAAATGTCCCAAAATAATATAATGGGGGTGTTTGGAAGTTAGAGGTTTGGGATAAAATTAGAGGTTTGGGGGTAGATTAGAGGTTTGACCAAATGAAACCTCTAATGTGAGTGTTTGGTTGTTAGAGGTTTGAGTTAGAGGTTTGGGATCAAAAAGCTAATTTTGAAAAAGCTCATTTTATGAGTTTTTCAATTAGAGGTTTGCTATGTGTCACAAAAAGTTATTCAAAAAGCTATTTACCAAACGCTTTTATTCAAAACAGCTAATTTCAATCCGCTAGTCAAAACAGCTAATTCAATCCGCTAGTCAAAACAGCTAATTCAATCCGCTATCAGCTAACAGCTATCAGTTAATTGCCAAACAGGGCCAATAACTGTAAAATACCTGTGGGGACTCGGGGAGTAATTATCTATTATCTTCTTTTTTCTTTCTTTTTCAGTCGCCTTTTTCAAAAGTGATACTCCCTCTGTCCCCCTTGGTTCTTTACCTTGGGGGACGTAATTCTGGCACGGATTTTAAGGTGCAATTTGCGGATAGTTTCATAACTTATTTTTTAAATTTTCTTTTTTTGTATAAAAATAGAATTGTTCTATTTTTATACAAAAAAAGAAAATTTAAAAAATAAGTTATGGAACTATACTTTTTAGGAGCCTTAAAATGCGTGTCGAGCAGTGAAAAAGAAATGTAAAGAAATGGGAGGGACAGAGGGAGTAAGATTTAAACAGTTACTCATTTGTTTTATACTACCAACTAACATGTTACACCACCACTTCTGGACTTTGTGGTCGATCTTATCAGTGAAGCTTATAATGATATAATAATGTTGCTTTCATTTCATTTGTCGAAAATGGAAATTGGTTTCATCCACCTTCATGGAAAACTGCTCTGCTCTTCTTCCCTAAAATTCATTTGATCTACTTTTAACGCAACCCAAAAGGGAAGCATCAAGCATGTAGATAACCAAGTTAATTAATTTGTTATTAGTTTGACTGTTTGAGAGTGTATAAAAGTAGGCTTAATAACGTTTTGGTCCTTCAAATTTGCGCAGTTATACCCATAAAGTTCTCAGATTTAAAGTCATTCCTTTTTGCCCCTCCAACTTCAGAAATATACATTTTAGCCATAAAACCGTCGTCTTTTTGATACAAAACCGTCGTCTTTTAGAATGAATAGATGACAGTTTGTGGTAAAAAGGTACATTTCTGAAGTTGGAGGGGCGAAAAGGAATGCTTTAAAACTGTAAGGCTTTATGGGTATAATAAATGTGCAAACTTGAAGGACCAAAAGGCCATTAAGCCATAAAAGTATTGATTTTATAAACATTTACGTTCTAATGTGAAGTTTTCTCACATTCTTTTGAAGAATATGAGCTGAAATATTTAACTCACACACACGATGTACACAAATGTAAACTGAGAAAAGCAAAACTCATATTTCTAACTGACAAGAAACTTAGAATACATACTAAACAAAATAAAGATAACTCTCACTAGAACTTCTAAAAGATAGCAACTGAACTCCTACTTACTCTCTACTACTTCTTGATCCTATTAAAACAGAAACCAACTAACACGACCTGGTCTCAGCTATCCATACAAGTTGACAGCCGACTTATTTAAAATTCAAATCCTAAAACCAAATTTAAATTATTTTCAACAAATACCCCCTTAATCTAAATTCGGTTTTGTAAATCCCTGATGCCAAGCAAAGCACGCAATCGTTCAAACTTCACTGTGGCCATAGCCTTTGTCATCACATCCGCACGCTGCTCACTCATCCCAATATGCTTGATCACAATTTCCCCCTGTTCCACACACTCTCGAATAAAGTGGTAACGAATGTCAATATGCTTGCTGCGTCCGTGAAAGACTGGGTTCTTAGGTAAGTCTATAGCTGATTTGTTGTCCACATACAACACCACATGACCAATAACTTCGTCTGTCAGCTTACCCGGAAGATTTCGAAGCCAAATACCTTGACAAGCAGCTGTTGTGGCTGCCATGAATTCGGCTTCACATGAAGATAGAGCCACACAGCGCTGCTTCTGAGACACCCAAGTAAATAAACTTTCATTAAGATAAAATGTCAGGGCTCCTATACTTTTCCTATCATCAACATGTCCTGCCAGATCATTATCAGAGTAGCTAGACAATGCCAAATTGTTGCTGCTTCCACTACACCACAAATGGTCTTTGCCAACACTGAAAATCGATGTTGCCACGTTAAATGTTGCCTTAGATGCTAAAAATTGAATAAATTTGATATAAGCCAACATCATAACACGATGTTGTCATTCATGTTGCCTTAGATTCATTTTAGTCTTCAATGCCAACACATGAATTGGTGTTGGCTTAGACATCTGAAAAAATGTTAAAATTTTTGCCACTATTGTTGAAAATAGAAGCCCGTTAAAATTTTCACTTAACTTAAAAAGCCCGCTCTCATCTAAAACAAAAGAAAATAAAATACAAAATAAAAACAAAATACGAAACAAAATATAGAAAGCTCACAGATCTCATATCTCTCTCACTCTCATCTCTCTCGGCTCTTATCTCTCTCACTCTCTCACTCCCTCTCATCTCTCCGGTGTCCATCTCCACTATTCATCTCCGCTGTCCATCTCCGCTCATCTCAGTATACTCTCTCTATCTCTATATACGCTGAATAAACTACTAATTAGAGATTTGAGGCCTCAAATTGGTCGATTGCTCTTTGATTTTGGCCTTCTCGAATCAGTGTTTCTTTGGCCTTCTTCGAATTAGGGTTATTGGGTTACTTCGGTTTGGGTTCAAATTGGTTTCAGTTATTATGTTTAATCGAAACTCTTGTGTTTAATTAGTTTTAATTTGGGCTCTCTTCTTTGTTTCACAGCTAATTCGAGTTCAAAATTAGGGCTTATTTGATTTAAATTCGGGCTTGGATTTGGGCTTAAAAGTATGGCTTGGATTTGTATACTGTGTTATAGGTATGTATACGTATGTTAAATTTTTCGTTAGCATTATTTATAAGTATTATAAGTGGATGCAGTGTTTTGATTTCGTAGTTATTAAAATTGATAGTATGATAAATCTCTGTTAGTAAGTTTTAGTATGAATAGATGCTTAATGTGTTGATCGTGTGTGTGTGTGTTGTGTTCGCTTGTTGATGAGAAAAAATGAAATTGTAATGAGATGATTAATTTGTTGTGTATTGTGTTTATTTTGGTTGTTATATGGAGCCACGTGGTAAATGTGTTTTTGATTGTATTTATTTCTTGGATATATGTAGAATGAGAAAACGTATACCCATGATATGATATATGTAGGTAAATTTTATTGCTTTAAATTGGGAATTTCTGACCCCATAAACGTCATTTTGTATAAAACTGTTTAAACTACCTCATAACAGTTGATAATCCTTGAGTCTGGGTTTTGTGACTGAAAAGCAATTATTATAAATGTTCTTGATGTTGTTGTTCCTGATCGTGTCTGACCTTTACTTTTGTTCTCTTGTTTAATCTGAATTATCATGTGCTCTAAAGATCTTTCCTACAGTTTAACTTATCACTATTGAATAGATTTTTACCAATATATGTATCACTTACATGATTTGGTGGCAACTGGCTAACTATTTGTGCGGATCAATATTTTTCCAACCCTTCAGTTGTTGGCTGAAGATGAGTAACTATGTAATTTCTATTGCGGATAAAGCTAATGCAATTTATGAAGTTCAGTTCTCATAGAAATTAGATAGCTTCTAGAAAATTTTGTTTTTCTTGTCTTCATATTTCAAGAGTTAATTTTTTGACAATTTTTTTATTATAGTGCTAGTAAATTGAAAAAACCAGAGGAGAACTATTGGGTTGTTGGTCTTAATGCGAGCAAGTTGTTTTGCATCGTGTGCAAGTCTCCTGATTCCTTCCCTCGGGTCGGATTCAGTTTATGGTTATTATTTGTTTTCCTGTTAGCTATCCAGTTCTTGGACTAATTGTTTGACATGATTTTTATCTTCATTTTAGGTCATTCCCAAACCAGTTTTGACTCTACTAGATCTTTCATGTCCTCTTGCATCATCTAATTTGGGAGCAGACAGCCCGGGGAACGAGTTTATCTGGCCTTTAACTATTTTTCTGTCTAAAGTTCTAGTAGTTATCTTTATAATGAATTGCTTACCTTGATTTTTAATATCCTTTTTTCCTAGTAGTTCTAAAATACAAGTTTTATAGTTTGAAGTTTTTGTTTAGAATTTTGATTGGCTTTCGGAAATATGAAGTTGAATTATATGGGTTCAATAATAGATGCGATTGAGATGGTCAGTTGTTAGTTCGGCCGTCAATGTTCGATCAACTGGTGATATCATGACATTAACAGCAGCTAATGCAACTGGTATATACTTTTACATGCTTTGTGACATACTTTGTGGACGTTTATACATTTGTATGACTGTGCATGTCCTGAAACACAGAATATATTGTATCTAAGCTTGATAACTGGTTGGAATCGATAATCTTTTTTGGTCAAATACAATATGGCTATGTTCGTTTGTTAATCTACGTTATCAGTTAATGTGTTCATCCATAGAAATCAATGCTAATAGTTCAGCTCCTATATTTAAAGTTACTAATTCTATGTTAAGAAACTAATTTTGTGGACTTAATACGTCTTTTACTGTATCTGATTCGATAACTGGTTGGAATCGATAATCTTTTTTGGTCAAATACAATATGGCTATGTTCGTTTGTTTGGATGGAATTTATAGCCTGCAACATATCATATTTTCTAGTTGTCTGCTTTTATTCAGTGAAGTTCGGGTTGAAGGACTAGAGACTCTGGACTATCTTGACAATCTGCAAAATATAGAGAGATTTACTGAACAAGGCGATGCGATAACATTTGAATCAGAAGTAGGATTTGTAGATCATTCCTATTTTACTTAATCACCATCCACTCTTTTGTGTTCTTCATCTACACATGTACGTATTCATACTTACATGATTAAACCTAATATATTAGGTGGACAAAATATATCTCAGCATGCCTACAAAGATAGCAATTTTGGATCATGAAAAGAAGCGGACATTTGTGATTCGCAAAGACGGACTGCCAGATGCTGGTGAGAGCCGTATCCCATTGTTTTCTGAAGTATAATTACCTAATTTGTAAATAAATGTGTGGTAGTAGATCTACTACTTCTTCTATTTCTGTGTACAATTTTCTTCTTCTTACTCTAGGCCTCTTAAATTACCTGTATTACCATAATTTACTAGTAACACAGGTGTCCCGCAGCAGATTGTGTTGGACAATTGTTAATCTGCGTTATTAGTTAATGTGTTCATCCATAGAAATCAATGCTAATAGTTCAGCTCCTATATTTAAAGTTACTAATTCTATGTTAAGAAACTAATTTTGTGAACTTAATACGTCTTTTACTGTATCTGATTCGTTGCAGTTGTCAAAAAAATAATCATATAACATTATAGTTGTGAGTGTAAGTTCTATTTTGTCCAAACCATCTCTGTAGTGCATCTTCAATTTAAATATGTATAAAGTTGTTACAATCTTTTCTTCCCCACATGTCAGTTGTGTGGAATCCTTGGGACAAGAGGGCAAAAGCTATTGTCGATCTTGGCGACGATGAATATAAGCACATGCTTTGTGTTGAGGCTGTTGCAGTAGAAAAACCCATCACACTGAAGCCTGGTGAGGAGTGGAGAGGAAGGCAGGAACTCTCTACTGTTCCTTCAAGTTACTGCAGTGGGCAGCTTGATCCCCGGAGAGTCCTGGGCAGTTGAAAACTTGTGATGTTCTAATTATTTAATAGCCATGGAATTGTGCTAAACTTTTGCGTATCTGGTTTATATCTGCAGAAAAAGTTCAAAGATTTAATTGTGTAATGATTTGACTTTTGTAATTAGTAATTTTTTGTAACGGAATTAGTGATATATTTTAGTTTTATAAAAGTTGATAAATGTGGTTTATTAAATTATATTTTAGTTTACCTTGGCTTGCGTTAATTTTTTATTGTATTTTTGAAAATTTTAAGAATATCACAAATAAAAAAAATCCAAAAAAAAATAAAAATAATTTTTTTTAGAAAATTTATATCAACTGGCCAAATTCTTAAACTTACATAACCACTTTTTCGTCTATGCAGTTGTAGTTCTAACATTTAAGACGTCGTCACGCTTATCTTCACATCCCTTCATCATTAGGAATTTTTGAAAACATCGAATTTCTGACAAAAAGAGAGTTAATAAAATGAATGGGCGTCAAACATGAATATACGCTGGGTTTGTTTGATAATACTTTTATAAAGGAATTTAACCGAGAGATCAGTATGATCTTTGAACTATCTTCAGGTTCCACTTCCTGCTAACTTCCTTCATAATCGTATTGAATTTCATGATTCTTAATAATCATAAAAGCAGTCCTGTCACTCTCTTCAAAACTTCCACCAAGATTGACATGATATTATCCTTGACCAAAAACTCCCATCTTTCCAAGCTCATAACATATAGCTTTAACTTTTGACTCAGCTTCTTGTTACCACACTACCCTTCTGGTTACAACCACAACTTCCCACATTTATCTTAATAAAATCTCTAGGGATTCTACTCCCGAAATCTTATTTTCTGTAGAGGGACAAAGATGTTGGAATAGCCTATATGGCAACATCGCAAGGGTGTTGGTTTTGAGTAGACAGTGTTGCCATATATTTTATGCCAACACCCAAAATAGTGTTGCTATATTGCACGAAATGTTGGCATAAGTGCCTAAGGCAACATCATGTTGATGTTGCCATAGTTTTGACAAAATGTGTTGGCTTAACCTCTAAGCCCACATGCAAATTCCCAACACCTTCAAAATTGATCAAAATGTTGCCTTAAATCCTATGGTAACATTTTTCACCATTTTTAACACTTATTTTGGGTGTTGCCATAGACCATTTGTGGTGTAGTGTTCCTCTCGAGTATATTAAACCATAACTCAATGTCCCTTTCAAATAGCTTAATATTCGCTTCACAACATTCCAATGCATCACAGTGGGTCGCTCCAAGTAGCGACTTACAATTCCAACAGCAAACGATATGATGTGATAACTTAATATCGTAAGCCTCCCACAACACTCTTATATTCAGTCGAGTCCACTGGTTTCCCGTTCTCATCTTTATGCATTTGAACAGTTGGCTTCATAGGATATTTTGTTGGCTTACACTCTCCCATTCCACTCCTTTCCAATACCTTCTTTGCATAAGATGTTTGCTTCAGTTCTATGCGCCCTTCAGTCCGACTCGCCTCAATTCCCAGATAGTGTGATAACTTACCAAGGTCACTCATTTCAAAGTTCTTACTCATCTGTTCCTTAAACTGCTTTATAAATGATGTATTCGACCCCGTAACTAATAAATCATCAACATAAACTCCGACTATCAGTACTTCATCCTTCTCACGCCTTGTGTACACTGCATCCTCATACGGGCATTTAACAAATCCCAGATTCTCCAAACAATTCTTTAATTTAGCATACCAGGCCCGTGGTGCTTGGCGAAGCCCATTAAGTGCTTTTGTTAGTTTATACACAATGTGTTCTTTTCCTGGTTTCACGAATCCTTCTGGTTGCATCACGTAAATGTCTTCTTGCAATTCACCATTCAAGAAGGCAGACTTAACGTCAAGATGGTGAACCTCCCAACAGTTCTTAGCTGCCAATGCCAGTAACAGCCTCACCATTTCCAAACGAGTAACTGGTGCGAACACCTCCTCAAAATCTACCCCCTGCCTTTGAACGTACCCTTTCGCCACAAGCCTGGCTTTACGTTTCAATATGTCGCCTTCAATATTTTTCTTCAGTTTGAAAACCCACTTCAACCCTATTAGTTTGTGGCCTGAGGGTAACTCTACTAGCTTCCAGGTGTTGTTCCATTCGATGACATCTATTTTAGTTTCCATGGCATTCTTCCAAGAATTATCACTGACAGCTTGGTGATAGGTGGCTGGTTCTTCGACACTTAGTAGTAATAACTCTTCCTCACATTCTATCTCCTCTGTATTTTCATAGATCTCACTTATTGATTTGAAACGCCTTGGAGGAGTGCTGCTTTTATCTGATTCTTCTGAACTATCTTCACTGTGTTGAGATGAATTTGAACGCTGACTAGGTGTTCTTGAATCCTCCGTGTCACTTTCATCTGCATACTGTGTATGGGTGTTTCCAACCTCAAACTCAATCTGGCCTTTGTTCTTATCTCTGTCTAAGTCTGCTAGCCCATCATTCCAGGCCCACGAGTTTGACTCTACAAACTTCACGTCTCTACTAATATGCACCATTTTCTCCACTGGATCGTACAAACGATTGGCTTTTATGCCAGGCTCTCTTCCAAGATACACCACATACATACTGCGATCATCTAATTTTTTTTTGTATACACACTGGACACCTTCATATACGCACAGCAACCGAAAATTTTAATGTGACTCACATCTGGCTTTGATCCTGTCCATACTTCATACGGTGTACAACTTGATAGCGCTCGTGTAGGTAACCTGTTTAACACATATACAGAATGACGTACTGCCTTACCTCAGAATTCTGATGGAACATGCTTCCCCTTTAAAAAACTCCTTGCCATAGTCGCAACTGTTCTATTCATCCGTTCAACCACCCCATTTTGTTGTGGGGTGTATGGGGCTGTATAGTGAGTATTCCCGCATCCTCACAATAATTAGTGAATTGTGAAGAACAGAACTCACCACCCCTATCTGTACGTAAAGCCTTAATCTTTTCTTCAGTCTTAGTTTCAACAAGCGATCTAAATTTTATAAACGCCTCAAATGCCTCATCCTTAGTCGATAAAAAATAAACCCACATTATACGACTAAAGTCATTGTTAGGTCTGGAATAACGTAGAAGGGGGGTTGAATACGTTATTTAAAAAATATTTTGATTTTTGATGTGGATATGAATTCAAAAATACTGAATCGAAATAACACAATGTTTAGGAAATATCTTTTAATAGATAAAACCCGGAGGTTTGTTACACAATCTAACCCTATGGATCAGCTACAAAATCAGACACTCCTAGGATAGTTTAGGCACGAGGACCTTCTACCCGACACTTCCTGAAAGCGGGCTAAGCCGGCTTTCCTACTAGATGGACTATCTAGCAGCTTACACAGAGAAGATATAAGAGAGAGAAGAGAAAGTTGTGTGTTGAGGTGTGTTTTGAAATGAAATACAACAGGCCTATTTATAGATTATAGAAAGCTACTATGCGGCTAATATTTACGTAACTGATGACGAAAATTCTGCCTGCCGCCTGCCTTTTTTTTCTTCAAACTTAGCCGTCCCACCTGCTTTTCTGCTTTTGTTTTTCTCTTTCAGGCGAATTCTTCATTTCAAAACACTTGATTTTGAAAGGGCCCCACATGTTTTTTTACCTTTGTCAAATGAATAGTAATTTTAGTTACTATTCACATGAATAGTAATTTCAATTACTATTCACATGAATAGTAATTTCGTATACTATTCACATAAATAGTAATTTCGGATACTATTCATTTTACTCTTAATTTGACATCCTTAAATATTCAGCTTCCAACTAACTAGAGGATATCAACACTGCTCTAAACTCAATCATATCTCTTAACAGTTTTTCTGAGTTAGATACTTTGATTCCTTTGTGAGGTGTTGACGCCTAGTGCAAATGGTCTGGTTCATAGACGACTAACATTCACTCATGGTCTTCGTATCATATCTTTAAGAACACTGCTAAGATTTGTGCAACCATAAAAACTTTATCACTGGAATCTTTTGGCCCTTCAACTGAATCATCTGTACATCTTATTTTGTCACTGAGGCTTGATCATGTTAATGAACTTCTTTCAGCGACTTGATCCTTGTTGATGTCTGTTCCTCAACTTTCATGATCCCTGTATAGAGTTAATATTATTTATCTTTTATCCTAGTTGAGTTATATATGTCCTCTATTACATATTACGTTACATTATGCTTTACAATCTCCCCCTATTTGATTATTAGGGTTTGACAAGCAAATTCATAGAGGATAACTCAACTGAGACAAATAAAATACAAAGATAAATAATATTAAAGTGCATTCTGGATTATATATATACATTTTCCAGATTTCCATATGCAAGGCAATTGTTCCTCTAGACTGAACATATCTTCAAGTTTGCCTTTGCTTTCTTTCCACATAGCACTAATACTCCCATTAGCTTTTCCTTTCCCAAAATAAAGTTAATTCCGTGTCAACAACCTTTTCCTTGCCCTTACGCCTAATAGATTTTTCTTGATCATCCACCTTCTCCTCCTCAGTTGGGTTATCCTCCAGATTAGTAGGATGTGGAGTTGGTAAATTAGACGAAGATGGCTTTACCAAGGAGTTGATTGCATGACTAAACTGGGTAGCCATGGAACTTAATTGAACCTGGAATGCATCATGTTGAATAAGTTGTAAAATTTTTATTTCTCCAATGGACTTACAAATATTTGACAACTCTTTCTCCATTGTTTGGACCCGTGTAAGGAGTCTGCTATATTCCTTTCTAGTTACAAGTGCATGTGGTTGAGTAGGTTGCTCACTTGTACGTTCTGCAGGTGTTTCACTCAACACTCTATATTCACTCAGTTTAGTGGTTTGGGTTACACTTACATGTTCTGTTGGTGTTTCCCTCAACTTTCCTCTAGAGCTTCCACCGATATGTGTACCTGCAAATGAAATCATCCTAGCCCCTTTTTCAGAGATCACGGATGGTGCGATGAAAGTTCGTGAGCTTCCGTCCTCGCGTGAAGCGAGTTGCCGACCACTGGTAAAGAGTGGTAAATCTTGAAAGAGATCCAGAGTTTTTTTCTCTGGGAGGTTAAACTTGAATCGATTAAATGGTACAAAACCCAAGTTTCCCTCGTACGTCTGTGAAGACACTTGGTTCATAATAGAACCACCCACCGATGGATCTTTTCGTAAAATGGAAGATTCACCAGCAGTTATTGAGGTAGGTAATTCCACCTCGGATGCCTGTGAAGGGATTTGATCTTTAGAAAGATCATCAACCACTCGTATGTTCCGTGAAATGGAACTCAAGATAGTTGCTCCCGTCAATTCAACCTCATTTACATTTGCACTCATTGGATAAGAAAGAATTTTTTCACTAACAGTTGCCGTTACCTCAGGTTCATTGGGTTTACTTCGTTTAGAATGAGGTAGAGCGGCTGATGTAACTAACTCCTTATGTGGTGCTGCTGAGGCACTATCTCCCTCAATAATATGGATGACTGGTCGTTTAAGTGACAATTGAGGTATAGGAGTTTGTTGTGTTTGTATTTGCATTTGTAGAATGGGCTCTTCGACATGTGTTAGAGTCGGTGGGATTTCCTGCTCTTGGTCGGGTAAGATGGCCACTAAGGGCTGTAGAAATTGTATTTCCTGTGACACAATAGGGAATACAGAGGTTTGAATAGCAGGGATTGAAATATTACCTTGTCGTATACATGCTCTCACTGGTCGTGGTAACAACGGAAGTGGGACAGTCTTTAGATATTCAGTTAGGACTGTAGGCACATCCGTATATTTCTTTTTGCTTATGTAATTAATTACATTCGTCTTCATGGAAGAACATTCCACCTTTTGACCATTTTCCAAGTGTACCCTGTCTTCATCATTCAAAAAATCATTTAATATTAGCTGTAGAAACCTTGGATATAGACATTTGACATTTTGAGTCCGAACATCTCTTGTTCCCAAGCGTTTCATTTTTAAAATGATTTGACCAAGCACTATTTTTCCAAAATTAATTCTCAAATTATTGGCGACCGCATACCCTATTATTTGAATAAATTCAGGTATTCGATCTTGATTTGTTCTATCTGAGGAAAAAACATGGTTAAGAGTGTGAAAGAAGAAATTCCAATACTGGGTTAGAAACGTTCTAGATAGATTACCAGTATTGAAATTGCCATCTTGGTACCTTATAAAGCGAAAGAACATTTCAATCTGTCCGGGTGTAGGATCAGAAATGAGATTTTCCATAGGAAAATGAAGAATTCGATTAACATCTCGTTCATTGACCCTAATCGACCTACCAAATAGTCGATATGTGAATGCACACCCGTCTTGTCCAGAAGTGTTAACCGCACTGCAATATAGTTCACACAATGCATCATGGTTAAGCTGCACCTGTGTAACTAAAGCATAGCGAATTAATGAATGTTCATTCAGAAATTGTGTCCAAGCCCGAAATTGCTCATCCTGAATGGTTTCGATTTGCTGAATGGAAACAGGATTAACTTTAGCAATTAAAAAGCTTCCCTGCAATGCCATTTTCAAAACTTTGAGGAAACTCAAAAACAAGGGTTAGTTTTTATAAAGGATGATGTGTAAAGCAAGAATATGAAATTCGATCTAAAAACCACTAGCTAGGTTGAGAGATATTTCCGATCAAAGCTCGAGATATTCAGCAATTGTGTGTATATGCTCTGTATATCTGAAAAATGATGATGTTAAACACAAACAAAAACTCATCATTTATAAGGTTTCAAGGTTTAGTGGGTTAGGTGTAATAGTGATAGGTTAGGTTTGAAAAACTAATACCGCTCAATAATTTCTCACCTAACACCCTAATTAGCCGAAAAAAACATCTTATCGCCGAAACCTGTCGGCTGAAAAACATCTTATCGCTGAAACCTATCAGCCTATACACATACACATATTTAATACTTCTAATTATTATGGATTTAAAAATAATCACACAGTAAATCAAGAATTAATCCACAATAATCAGATAAACTCACAATTAAATAGACATAAAATTAACAAAATATCATTAATTGATATATGTCAATAAAATATTTATTTAATTATGCTACAATTAACTAAATTATTTACTAACTAATTACCATAAAATATAGCATTTAT
Organism: Kitagawia praeruptora; assembly: GCA_037693485.1. Lineage (NCBI taxonomy): Eukaryota > Viridiplantae > Streptophyta > Magnoliopsida > Apiales > Apiaceae > Kitagawia > Kitagawia praeruptora. Next base: position 60,576,066 of record CM075344.1, read on the forward strand.
AAGTGTGGTAATTAATATAGAGATAACTATAATATGAGGACTGGATGCAAATAAATTCACAAGTTCTAAACATATGGACATTTAAAGTACATGTGAACTTATAACAAATTGCAGTTATTGATTATCCAAAATTAATTAGACAGATTTAACATCCCAAGTTCACCAACTAACCTGGAGAAAGTGGATTCATTAAGTGGTTTAGTAAAGATGTCTGCAATTTGTTCATCTGTGGGAACAAAATATAATACCACAGTTCCATTCATGACATGCTCTCGTAAGAAATGATACATGATATCAATATGCTTTGTCCTGGTGTGTTGAACTGGATTGTTGGCAATGGCACTCGTGTTGTCGCATAGAATTGGAATTTTGTCCAACATGAGTCCATAGTCCTGAAGTTGATTTCTCATCCACAGGATCTGAGCACAACAGCTACCTGCCGCAATGTATTCTGCTTCGGCTATCGAGGTAGATACTGAGTGTTGCTTCTTGTTGTACCAAGATACCAACCTTCTTCCTAGAAATAGAAGTACTTTTCCGATCAATCTTACAACCTGCGAAGTCAGAATCTGTATAGCCAACTAGGTCAAAACCTGTTCCTTTAGGGTGCCAAATCCCAAGATTGGGGGTTCCCTTAAGGTATCTGAAAATACGTTTAACAACTATAAGATGTGACTCTTTAGGGTTAGCCTGGAATCTAGCACATAGACAAGTTGCGAACATAATATCTGGTCTACTAGCAGTTAAGTACAAGAGAGAGCCGATCATACGTCGATACTTCGTGATGTCAACTAACTTACCATATTTATCTTCATCAAGCTTGACTGCAATTGGCATCGGGGTCTTGGCAGTAGCTGCTTCTTCCATCCCATACTTCTTCAGAAGATCCTTTATGTATTTTGATTGGCAGATGAAAATACCATCAGGCTTCTGAACAACTTGAAGTCCAAGGAAGAAGGACAACTCACCCATCATGCTCATCTCATACCTACTCTACATTAGCTTAGGAAATCTCTTGCATAGAAAATCATTAGTAGAACCAAATATTATATCATCCACATATACTTGCACCAGAATTATATCATTTTTATGCTTTTTATGAAAGAGAGTTTTGTCGATGATACCTCTTGTAAAACCATTTTCAAGTAAGAACTTAGAGAGAGTATCATACCATGTTCGAGGGGCTTGCTTGAGACCATAGAGAGCTTTGAAGAGAAAGTACACAAAACCTTCAAATTCCTTGTCTTCGAACCCAGGGGGTTGTTCAACATAGACTTCTTCCTCAAGATCTCCGTTCAAAAATGCACTCTTCACATCCATCTGAAAAACCTTAAAGTTGGAGTGTGCAGCAAATGCTAAGAACATCCTGATTGCTTCAAGCCTTGCAACTGGAGCATAGGTTTCATCATAATCAATTCCCTCTTCTTGAGAGTAACCCTTTGCTACCAATCGAGCCTTGTTCCTCGTAACAATGCTATTTTCATCCAGTTTATTTCTAAACACCCATCTAGTGCCAATTATAGATTTATCTTTTGGTCTTGGCACCAGCTTCCATACTTTCTACCTTTCGAACTGATTGAGTTCTTCCTGCATTGCAGTTACCCAATCTGGATCATCAAGAGCTTCATCAACCTTTTTAGGTTCAATTTGAGATAAAAATCATGCGAAATTGCATTCATTCTGTGTTGCTCTTCTAGTCTGTACACCCGTGTCCGGTTCACCAATGATCTGTTCAAAGGGATGCGCTCTACTCCATACCCTTTGTCTCGGCATATTTGATCTTGATGATTCACCAAGTTCATAATTGTGTTGAGTGTGATGACTAGATCCAAAATCATTGTTTGCTCCCCCTGAGCTATTGCTTTCAAAGTTTGATGACTCAGAGTTTAATGAATCATTAGTAGCAGATGAATTCTTTGATGTTTCTTCACTTGATTGGGGTTCATTTTCATCGTTTACTTGCTCCCCCTCAACATGTGCTACAGTCTAATCTACTTGTATAGATTGAACAATATTGTCTGAAAGAGTATCAGAATCTTGTAGATCAACATTTATTTCTTCATTCTCAAATCTCAACTGGTCATGTTTATCAAAATCTTCAAGTCCCGTTATCTTCTTATCATCAAAAGACACATGGATAGATTCCATGACCACTTTTGTTCTCAGATTATAGACTCTGAATGCTTTTGTGGATAGTGGGTATCCAATAAAGATTCCTTCATCAGCTTTTAAATCAAATTTGGAAAGCTGTTCTGAATGAGACTTAAGAACAAAACACTTACATCCAAACACATGAAAGTACTTCAAGTTCGGCTTCTTATTTTTCACCATCTCATATGGTGTTTTACCATGCTTGTTTATGAGTGTAGCATTCTGTGTGAAACAGGAAGCTTGCACAGCTTCAGCCCAGAAGTAAGTTGACAGCTTTGCTTCATCAAGCATGGTCCTTGCAGCTTCTACGAGAGTCCTGTTCTTTCTCTCTACTACTCCATTTTGTTGTGGAGTTCCAGGTGCAGAGAATTCTTGCTTTATTTCATTTTCTTTACAAAACTCTTCCATGGCTACATTCTTGAACTCAGTGCCATTATCACTCCTTATGATTTTCACTGTATGCTTAGATCCTTTGTCCAGTTGTCTGACATGCTCTGTTAAGATTGATGCAGTTTCTTCTTTCTTATGCATGAAATATACCCATGTATATCTGGTGTATTCATCAATAATAACCAAAGCATATCTTTTCTTTCCAATAGACATTATATTTACTGGACCTAATAAATCAACATGCAATAAGTGATATGGCTCAAGAATTGAGGATTCAGTCTTACTTTTGAATGAAGTTTTCCTTTGTTTTGCCTTTTGACATGAGTCACATAGGCCATCTGGAGTAAAAACTGATTTGGGCAATCCTCTCACAAGATCTTTCTTCACTAGCTCATTAATGCTGTTGAAATTCAGATGAGAAAGTCTCTTGTGCCAATCCCAGCTTTCTTCAATTGATGCTCTACTCAGTAGACAGATTGCAGAGCCATCAGAGTTTGTTGAAAGCTTGGCTTCATAAATGTTACCATGCCTGTATCCCTTCAGAACAACTTTTCCTGTAGATTTGCTTACAACTTCACCGTGTTCTTCAAAGAAATCCACATGATAACCTCTGTCACAGATTTGACTCACACTTAGTAGATTATGTTTGAGTCCTGAGACTAGAGCTACAGATTCAATGATGACATTCCCAAGTTTGATATTGCCATATCTCAGAGTCCTTCCTATGTTGCCATCTCCATAAGAAACACTTGGGCTAGCTTTCTCCACAAATTCTGATAGCAGGGCTTTATTTCCAGTCATGTGTCCTGAGCATCCACTATCCAGAACAAGGATATTTTTCCTGTTACCCTGCAATCACAAAAACCACTAATGATTAGTTTTAAGGACCCAGACTTGCTTGGATCCTTTGGCCTTATTAAGTTTGTTAGCTTTTGCAGCAGAAGTCTTATCAGAGTTTGTGCTAAAATTCTTTTTATCAGAATTTATACATGTAGAATCAATCACTACACCATAAACAACCTACTGCAACTTAAAATTTGTGTTGCGCCAGGGGTCAAATATGTTACCATAGACCCAAAAAGGGCTAAGGTAACATTTTTTTAAGATAGTTTTTTCAATGTTGCCTTAGGGTATCTAAGGTAACATATTTTTTAGATGCCATTTTATGTTACACTAGAATGCTATAGCAACACAAATTTGATCTTTACCAACTTAAATTTTATGTTACCTTTGGTGTCTTAATTTTTTTAAAAAAGTAGGACCCACTGTGGGGCCACCATGGCCCACTGTGGGGCCCACTTTTAATATTGCAATGTTTTGGCTATATATATATATATATATATATATATATATATATATATATATATATATATATATATATATAGTAGCTACTAGAACATTTTACCAATAACTACCACATATATATATATGATACATCAAAAATGACATCTTCATTCCAATAAATCATATCAAATATAGGAATACATTACAACTGCAATACATTACAACACTACATTAAACAAAAAAAACAATAATCCATGCTTGTCTTCAACGTGTCCACCATTCAGTGCCTTTGCATATCCTCTTGCTTGTTCATCATGAAGCACATGACTTTGTCACATACACATACATATATAGAACAAGTACCCCAACAACGCTGACTTTTGTTATGAACTGATCAGTGTGAGTTCTGGTGTTTGTTACCTGATTAGAGATGGTCCATTGCAAATCTAGCGGTAACTGGACAAAATCATCAAATTTGGTTCCTACTAGTACTGGCATTGCACTCTGCAAATTTAGTTAGGTCATACTATAAATTCATAATGTTGTTATAATGTTGGGAGGGTACAAGAACAAGAAACTTCACAAAAACAAATAGGTTGTCTAATCATTTAATCTTTACCTGGTTCCATTTTCGAGCTTCTTTGTACCAGCTGATGACAGTGTAAAAAAATGAAATAGCCTAATTATAGATCAAGATATGAAATTTCTTTGTCATATGAACTGATTCATACTAATATGGAAAATACATGGATTGGTCCTAAATTTTAGTGGAAGTGGAGAACAAACCTATTTAATGTACACCGGCTTGTTAGATCAAACATGAACAACATTGCTACAGAGTCCTTGCAAGCAAGTTGAAGGTGATCCTGAGAATCATCAGTTCCTATAGCACATTGAAACCTCTGTTCTTATTTCCTGTGAACAATACAGTTCATCTCTAAAGAACTTGACAAAAACAAGGCTTCCAAATGGGTTGTGTGTGAGACAACTATCCGTGTCAAATTAATAACATTTCATCAGATTATGAATAGAGATTACGCATTCTTGTCAAGATGTAAACTGTGATTACTGCTGAGAGATTACACTAATCAAAGTGTTATTTCGTAGTATTATATACTTGCTAAATAGAAAACTCCAACAAGCAGACATATATTAGTCTGATTAATCTAAAATTAGCATAGATATGGTGGTATAAGTTGTACAGAGTACTGGATGATGAAAAGAACATGAAATGATACCTTGCACTTCCCATATACTACATGCAATCCGAGCTCCACTAACATACATTGTTTTGTCCATCTGATTTAATCCATTTATTTCTTCTTTTTCTCTTCCTACATATTTTGCCATCAAACACAAATGTAAATTGAATTAGGTATATTGTCTAATTCTCAATATAATAAATGTGCACATGTGAGTGGAGGTAAGAAAGAAATGAAACTGACCAAAAAGCTGGTTTTGCCAATCTTAGGATCACCCAAGATACAAAATAACACATTCGAGATGCCCAGAATTCTGTGTTTATGCAAGCCAGTATCAAATTATGTATCTAAATTTGATAAGACAGGTTGGTTCAATGTATCAAGTTCTACACTCAAAATTTCTGATGTTTGAAAATAGAAAATCGCAATGTTCGTTATTAAATTTTAAGGGAACATGATGCAACTTTTATGAGCATTGTTAAAACTTTTCATGTATCTATTCTCATCCAAACAATTAGGAATGAGCAAAAGAAGTAATATCATACCTCATCTGTTACTGCTAGGGCATCCCATGTTCTGCAGGCTCCTGCAATAATCTCTAGCTCATCCTGAGTGAAAACCTTTCCAGTTGGGTTGTGAGGACTGTGAAACTTTGCATAAGCATATCAACTAATTTTCGTTATACAAATCTTGAGTATAACCTGTAAATAAGATCAATTTCATTAACATGTTCACATAAAACTCAAAATAATTCAGAAACAAAGATTAGGGTTATGAAAACTTCGAGTATGATGTACAAAACACCATGAGAAGCTTGTATCCAGAAGGAATTGAACGGAGACCATCGAATTGAACAAGTCGGAATCGGAGGCGACATCTAAGGTTTCGAGCAATTGAAAAATCTGGCATTAGAATCAAAGGGCTTTTGATGGTAAGTGATGTAATCGACCATGGGGAGTAAATATCCAAGGTTAGTTTGAACGGAAAGTCACCAGAGATGACCAGAAACCACCGAGCGGCGGCTAAGGTTTGAGTTTCCAAATTTCGTGATTAGAAATGATGAAATAAACATGGTAGAAGGGGTATTTTATCGTGGAGATCAAGTTTCCGTGGTTAGATTTTAGCGAAAACGATTGAATCGATGGGAAAGAAGAATAGTTTTATGTTGAATCGATTAGGTTTTTTGAGAGAGTAGAGAGAGAGAGAGAGATGAATAGTTTTATGTTTTATGTTTCAGTGTCCCGGCCCTTGTTAATTTTAGTAGTCCAGCTTGTTTTGTCCAATATTTTGAAAGCCCACTTTATTTTTTGGAGCCCGCCAATAATTTGGATCAATAATTCTGAAGATTCTTAAATATTAATTATTACTAAAATCAAATATTTTTTCAATTTTTAATTTTTTGTAAAAATAAAATTATTTTAATTAAAAAAATTATCTAATAAACTTTTACTTTTAAAAATAATTATTAAATTATACATTGGCTACAACATTTTAGCCCGCTCTAACATTGGCTAACATTTTTGTAATATTATATTTATATTTAATTTTATTCTTTTTAAATTGTACATTTAAGATTTAATAAATAAATATATTAATTAATATTTAAAAATAATAATTCATTTATCTAATAAACTTTTACTTTTAAAAATTTATTTTTTACTTTTATGCAATTTAAATATTTTTAAATTAAAATAATTATTTAATTTCTCATTTTAAGTAAAAAAATATATTTGTTTATTAATAATTAATTATCTTAATTTTTATAAATAGTAACTCGTTATTTTAATAAACTCTTAATTTTCATTAAAAACAAATTGATTTCATGTTAAATTTAATTTTTAAATAATTATTCAATTTTTAGTTATTAAATTAAAAATTGTGTTTATTACTGATCTAAGGCAACATATTGTGCATGTTGCCCCGCATCCAACACTTTGCTAGCTAAGGTAACATTACATTTCTGCCTAAGATAACATAAAATTAAAAATGTTATATTAGGCTATGCTAGGCCAAAAGTAGTATACCTAAGGTAACATAATCTAGCAACACATGTGTGAAAGAGGTTGCGATAGCTTGTTTATGGTGTAGTGAATCTTGAATTTATTCAAAGAGGGTTTAAGTTCATAATAATCATAATACAACTTATGATACTCTTTGCATGTATAAATAGAATGCCAAATACTGCCACAGTGAAAACAAGGATTCTGTGGCTTAAACCTTACTAAACCACTCTTAACTCCTGACTTAGGAGGTATAGAGTTTATATTTTTATTCTTCCTGCAAAAAGTAGCAAGATGGTTAGGATTTCCACAGTTGTAACATTTCTTCCTAGGAGCATTGGGAATGGGCATATAGTTGTTGCTTTTATTGATGCCTACCTTTCCATTTCTGTTTTTCCTAGGTTCTTTTACCTTGTTCACTCTTTTTAACTCCTTCAGCTTGTGTTTAAGCTATTTCTGAGACATTAAACTAATATTTACTGATTTGACTTCATCCTGTTTTGGTTTGTCAGATTTTGGTACAAACCTCATATGATTAAGTTTAGGTTTTGCAGCCTTTTCAGTAAATACAGGTTTAGAGGTCTCAGCTTCTAGGTTGGCATTTTTTTTTTATCAGTGTAACCTAGACCTTCTTTCCAACAATCATTCTCTATGATAATCTGAGTAGTTTTCCCAGAGTTAGTCCAAGTTTTAATAAAGTTTCTTTCTTTAGCAAGTTCAGATTCAAGATAAGCATGCTTTTTCAATAATTCAGTTTTAACAAAAATAGCATCATCTCTCTCTTTCTGAATTTTTAACATCTGGACTAATTCTAATTCTAGATAGTCATTTCTCTTTCTAAGGTCTAGACTTTCAGATTTTATTCTTTCATTTTCTAAAGTATGATCTCTGTAGCTAACATGCAAGTTTTTAAGAAAGAGTCTTAACTCAGATATATCAGTAGTATCAAAAGCTAGAGTAGAGTGAGGTACCTTGGTCTCAGTAGCTTAAGAGATACTATCAGCATTTCCCATCAAGGCATAGTTCACCTCATCTGCAGAGTCTGAAGTGTCAGCCCAGTCCTTCTTCTTTGTAATGTAAGCTTGACCTTTATCAGCTTTGGCTTTCTTACATTCAGGTGCAAAATGTCCTTTCTCACCATAATTATAGCATTTGATCTTGGACTTGTCCACTTTCCCAGACCTGCCTTCCTTTCCCTCAGCTTTTCTGAAATTCTTCTTTTCGAAATTTGAATCTCTTTGTGTGAACTTATTTTTTTTCCCGAAGTTCTTGTAAGCCATCATCAGAGTTTGATGACTTAGTATCAGACTTTGTAATAAGAACCTTTCTATTGGATTGACTCTTTTTTCACAGCAACGTTTTTAGAAGCTTTCTCCTCAGCTTTAAGAGCAATTGAATTAGACTTGCCTCCATGCCTCTTGCTTCTTTGTCCCATCTCAAGCTCATGAGTTTTGAGAATTCCATAGATTTCATCAAGAGACATGTCTTGCAGATCATAATTGTCTCTGATGGTAGTGGCCTTTAAATCCCACTTCTCAGGAAGAGCCAACAAGAATTTCAGATTGGAGTCTTCAAGATCATACTCTTTATCTACCAGTGACAGATCATTCAGCAATTTCAGGAATCTGTCATATATATCTGTTAATGACTCATCAGTATTTGAGTCAAAGTGCTCGTACTCCTGTGTGAGTATTGTTCTCATGTTCTTTTTGATGGCTTTGGTTCCTTGACATCTGACTTCCAAAGCATCCCAAATCTCCTTAGCAGTTTTGCATCCAATGGCCCTGTTAGACATAACATTGTCAAGGGCGTTATGTAATAAATGCCTTACCTTGGCATCTTTGCTAATAGAGGAGATATCTTCAGGGGTGTAGTCTTTCTTCTCCTTTGGAATCGTTTTCTGTTCCTCTCCAGCAACTGCAACAGACAATTTGGTAGGCTTATGTGGACCATCATGGATTCTGTCTAAGTACTCTGGATCTGTAGCCTCCAGAAACATTTCCATCTTCACCTTCCATATGGGATAATCTGATGCCCTGAGTATTGGAACTCTGATTGGTTCATATCTGCTAGTTATTGGAGTTTGTGTTTTTTCTGTCATGATTGTATAGCTTTTTGGATCTTAACTGTTGTATAATAACAGAGTGGCTCTGATGCCAATTATTAGGTCCGGAATAACGTAGAAGGGGGGTTGAATACGTTATTTAAAAAATATTTCGATTTTTGATGTGGATATGAATTCAAAAATACTGAATCGAAATAACACAACTGTTTAGGAAATATCATTTAATAGATAAAACCCGGAGGTTTGTTACACAATCTAATCCTATGGATCAGCTACAAAATCAAACACTCCTAGGATAGTTTAGGCACGAGGACCTTCTACCCGACACTTCCTGAAAGCGGGCTAAGCCGGCTTTCCTACTAGATGGACTGTCTAGCAGCTTACAAAGAGAAGATATAAGAGAGAGAAGAGAAAGTTGTGTGTTGAGGTGTGTTTTGAAATGAAATACAACAGGCCTATTTATAGATTATAGAAAGCTACTATGCGGCTAATATTTACGTAACTGATGACGAAAATTCTGCCTGCCGCCTGCCTTTTTTTTTTTCTTCAAACTTAGCCGTCCCACCTGATTTTCTGCTTTTGTTTTTCTCTTTTAGCCGAATTCTTCATTTCAAAACACTTGATTTTGAAAGGGCCCCACATGTTTTTTACCTTTGTCAAATGAATAGTAATTTCGTATACTATTCACATGAATAGTAATTTCGGATACTATTCATTTTCCTCTTAATTTGACATCCTTAAATATTCAGCTTCCAACTAACTAGAGGATATCAACACTGCTCTAAACTCAATCATATCTCTTAACAGTTTTTCTGAGTTAGATACTTTGATTCCTTTGTGAGGTGTTGACGCCTAGTGCAACTGGTCTGGTTCATAGACGACTAACATTCACTCATGGTCTTCGTATCATGTCTTTAAGAACAATGCTAAGATTTGTGCAACCATAAAAACTTTATCACTGGAATCTTTTGGCCCTTCAACTGAATCATCTGTACATCTTATTTTGTCACTGAGGCTTGATCATGTTAATGAACTTCTTTCAGCGACTTGATCCTTGTTGATGCCTGTTCTTCAACTTTCACGATCCTTGTATAGAGTTAATATTATTTATCTTTTATCCTAGTTGAGTTATATATGTCCTCTATTACATATTACATTACATTATGCTTTACAGTCATCAACCAAAAGTAAAAAGTACCTCTTTCCAGATGGTGTTGGTAGTGATATCGGCCCACATATATCACCATGTATTGGCTCCAAGACTTTCTTTGACATATAAGTCGATTGTGAGGGAAAAGTAGTTCTTGTTTGCTTGGCCATAAGACACCCCTTGCACACTTCTTTGGGCTGTGACAGTTTTGGTAGACCTACAATCATGTCATTTTTCTTCATAAGTTCCATTGCACCAAAGTTTACATGTCCCAAGCGTGAATGCCATGTCCACGAATCCTCTTCTAACTTTGCAAGCAAACAACTTGGATAAGATTCCTGAAGTGAGATCTTATACAAACGATTCCCAGATCTCTTAACCTTCATTAGCAGTTTCCCGTCATTATCATACGCCCATAGATATTCCCCTTGCATTATCACCTTGTTACCTCCTTCTGACATTTGCCAGAGTCTGATTATATTGTTACATTGGGTTGGGATGTAACAGACATCATTAAAGACTTTCTCCTCCCCTGTTTTACACTTAAACGCAATCAACCCCTTTCCTCTTATGCTAACAGTTGACCCGTCTCCGAACTTCACTTCTCCTGTTACTCCCTCATCCAAGTTTGAAAATTTTGTTTTATCTCCGATCATGTGATTACTAGCTCCATTATCTAAATACCACACTTGTGAAGACCTTTTCTCCTATTCATTGACATCCAATTTTGGGATAACATTTTCATCATTTAGCAGTACCATTTTTGACTTGCTCTCATCCAACTTAGCCAGCAACAAAGCAGGTTCATCGTCATCCTTGATCTGCACCAAATTTACCTCCGACTTCTGATTTTTCTCACGTCGTGGTGGTCTCTTGCACTCAGTTGCATAGTGCCCCATAACATTGTAGTTGAAGCACCTTATACTACTTTTGTCTCGACGAGCCTGGTAGCCACGACCACCTCGACCCCTGAAACTCGATTGTCCATCTGCACCCTCTTTGTTTGAGCATTTCAGCCAATTTTTTCGGGTGAGTAACAGCTTCCCTTCATTCTTTTCTCTCTTACACCATTCTTCTTCAGTTAACAGTAATTTGCCTCCTGTAGTTTCATTCTGACCTTTAAGCCTCTTCAACTGACATGTTCTCCAGATCCCCGAACTGTTCAATGGTGGAAGCAATTTGGAGAAATCTGGATGGAACAGCCCGTAACAATTTCTTAACAACATACGCCTCGTTCATCTTTTCACCTAGGGAACGAATAGTAGACACCAATCCATTCAGTTTCATGTAAAACTCATCAAGCTGTTCACCTTCATCCATGCGTAAAGATTCAAACTCTGCCTTTAACGTCTGAACTCTAGCTTTCTTCACACGGTCAGCTCCTTGGCACATAACCTTGATGGCTTCCCATCCTTCTTTTATCGTTTTCTTCTCAAAGATTGACAATAGTATTTCCTCAGGTATGCCTTGGTAAATCATGGCCAAGGCTACCTTATCAGTCTTCTCGTCAACCACCGTCTTTTCATCACTCGATTCTACAGCAGTCCATACTCCATGAGCCTGCATAAAAACCTTCATCTTCAATGCCCACGCCGTGTAATTACCCTTAGCTAACGTTGGATAAGTTAGCCCGAACGATCCTGCTTTGCCTTTTCCTGTATCCATGTCGCTGCACCTGTTGTGAGTACTCTGAATATCGATGCTCTGATACCAAATGAAGAATAAGAGCTGAAATATTTAACTCACACACACGATGTACACAGATGTAAACTAAGAAAAGCAAAACTAATATTTTTAACTGATAAGAAACTTAGAATACATACTAAACAAAATAAAGATAACTCTCACTAGAACTCCTAAAAGATAACAACTGAACTCCTACTTACTCTCTATTACTTCTTGATCCTGTTAAAACAGAAACCAACTAACACGACCATACAAGTTGACAGCTGACTTATTTAAAATTCAAATCGATCCTAAAACCAAATTTAAATTATTTTCAACATCTTTTCCTTTTTTATTTGAAACACAGGTGTTGATGCCAATTTGTCATGGACGAGACATCATAATAATGGATATTCATAAAGAGTTCTAGTAAATTTTCATGATCATCAATGAAAAATATTAGAATTTTTGGAAAATTTAGATTGATGTGAGAATTTAGTCTAAGAGCAACTCCAATAACGTTACCTAAAATGGTTCCCTAAAATATATTAAAATAATGATTCCCTAAAATATGAGGAAGCAAAAAATTATTTTACTCCAATGGTGTTACCTATATTTATTCCCTATACTTTAAATATAATATTTAAAGAATATTTTAGATATATATCTTACATATTTTTAATATGTAGCATGGTTGGAGATGATACAACCTAAATTGCTTACCTATATTAATGATGTGGCATGTTTTAGGGGTTGGTAATGGATCCCCAAATGTAGGGAACCATTTTCTCTCACCTAAAAATTTTAGGTAAGGATGATTGTGGTTGGAGTTGGTTTTTTGGAAAAAATCCCTAAATACATCCAGGTGGCAAAAATATTGGTAAGGGATATGGTGGGTTGGAGATGCTCTAAGAGAGAGATTGTAGAGTCTAGTAAATCCCCCTTAAATTACTTATCTATCTTTATATGGTAGGTTGGAGAATCAAATTTACTTAAATCGTATAGATATCTAGTTCGAATAATACTGGAAGCAATTGTGACCAAGTAATTGTAGTGAGTTTTGTTCGTATATGACTCATATGGAATCAGATTATATCTCGTACCAAACGCAGGAAAATCTTCAAACCTAAAACCTAGATGACAGATAGTTCTAGAACAAAAAAAAACCACGATATGAAATGGTATAACCAAAATGCAGTGGACGAGCATATCATGTTACCCGTATATTTTTTGTAAAGTTCTTATGATTTTGAGAGACAGAAAGGGTCAGAAAATCAAAAATAAAAATAGGCACATGTAAAATTATCCTCTACCATTTTGGTACATGTTGCTAAGAGGACAAAGAAAAAGGCATTAAAAAGAAAGAATATCATCTGATAATCACCACTTTTCTTCCCTTGTTCTTGATTCAGCCTGGGCTTCCACCGGATTTTCACCGGTGGAAAGCCCCATCCCCCTATTTTCTTTCGTTTTTCTTGTTTTAAGGTTGGATTTTTCTAAAAAATCTTCCTTTTTAGGAAAGATTTAGTTTGTATTTTTTAGATTAAAGCTATCGGATCTAAGGATTAAAAGCCTTTTTCGATTTCTTGGTTCAAAGAACTTATTTTGTTTGATTTGTCTTGTTCATAAGCTCCTTATTTGGGTATGAATTTCTATCATTTTGTTTCGGTTTGGATTGTTTTTCTAGATCTACATCATCGGAGCTTTCGGATTTCTCTCTTCTTCGATTCAAGAGGTACTTGGTGGATTCGAGAGCTAACCGCCTATCTTATGGTTTCGGATGGTAGATCTAAGATTTTATGGATTTTCTTGTATATTTTCAATTTGCTTTTATTTTGGCTTGTAGTTTGCAGCTTGGGTTCTCTCCCTGGTGAGAGTTTTGGTGGTCTCTCCTTTATTTGTGAGAGTATGATTTCTGATCTAATGGAACAAGTTTGTAGGATGTTGCATTTATGGTCGATTATTCAAGCAGCATTGGCCCTAGTTGGAGGTCATCACAAAGCGAGTACATATAAATCTCCACATGAAATGGGCAATATCTTCTTCAACAAATTGCGTGATTATATCCAAGAAAAAGGGATTAATCAATATTTGTCTCTGTTTACGTTGTTCGACTATTTTTGTAGATGTCGTATGACTTTTCATTAATGAATGGAATTTTAATCAAAAAAAAATCAACACAATATTGCATTATGGTCCCGCAAGGTATCATCTCATTTTTGATTCATCGTCACGCTTTTTTCTTTTATTCGTTTATTCTCGACTCATTTGATTCCCTCTAAAATCCCACTTGATTTATTTTGCTTTTTGCCACAACCAATCTTCATAGCCAATTTTACCAATCCTAGCACCTGTGCCAAAGTGGAAACGTACGTATGTGCTATATAAAGGAAAAAAGATGGAATTAATAATATCACGATCAACCAATCACATTTGAGAGAGTATTACAATGATAGATACATTACTGTATGCATCACGACTTTGCATTAATATACTTTTTTTAGGAAATTGATTAATAAATTTCACATGTTGCTATTTTTTTTTTGGGGGTATTAAGATATGAATTATATAATTACCCATAAATCAACTCCATCCTTAAAACTGAGGAATAATTAAATAATTATAATACATGAAAATATAAATTAAAACTTAAATAGTAAAATGAGAAGTTTATTTGTCAATTTTCTATTTTTAGCACGTGAATCAGAATGTACTCCTCTTTTAAAAAAAAATTTAAAGAGCAACATTTTGAGATATAAGAATGCAAAAATATTTTGACAAAAAAGAAAAGAATGCAAAAATATGTTTCCATGATAGATTTGGTTTTCTTTTTGAGCAAACACTTCACCCGGAAAGATGGGTTTTTACTTTTTCTCCCACCTAATAACTGTTCTGCTTTAGCAGTGAGAGACGATCATGATTTTGTTGGGCCATTTCAGATGTTAGGAAATGAGAATGCACAAAGACTCTAATTCAGGTCAATGTAAACAAAATTATATTCTAGATGAAGCGTGTAACGGGTTGTGAACTCTTCTCACTAAATTGCATGACATACCCTACTGCCTTTTGTGGCTTGTATAATAGACGTATCACTATCCCATATATTGGTTATAGCAACTCCTGAAAATTGTTGTTAAAGGATCTAATACCATTGGCATAGATACTATGGCAATGCTTTTACAAAAATTGGACATGAACTTTGCTTGGATTGCAATAGGTCCCTGTTAAAGTATAATATATTTAGTGAACCAATCCCTTACAATGTTAGAGCTACAAGTATATTTATAGGGTTCTAATTGGGCTTTTAATGGGCCTTACTCAGTAGATGGGCCTTGGGCCCAACATTCAGTACCCCCGTAAGTAAAAGAAAAAGATCTTTAGATCTTTAAAAACTTCCTATTTTACAGATTTTTGTTACAATAAAAAATTTATAGTTTGTCCTTGCGTGTCAATGTAGATATAAATTCTTTGGAAAAGTGAAAAACTTCCACGTTTTATTGGCAGTCTTGTCCGCCCATTTCCCCATGTCTTTGGGAGTCGTGTTCTTCCATTGAACAGGTAGAGTATTTCTTTTCCCTTTCTTTCTTCTTTTGTCTATAAATGCTAATTATTTTCTCCACTCTTCATTTTCCTTTGTTCACCCCTTCTGTCTTCTTGAGGTACCTTCTCTGCTTTTATTTTTTTTCTTTTTGCTTTTATTCCTTGTTCTTGCTTTTCTTTCCGCCATTATGAGAACCACCATAGCTTCATATTCGTCTACTGAGAGTGTAGAACACATCGAGAGTGAAGGAAGTCTTGAAGGTTTACCCACTGAAGAGGCTAAACGACCTCGCTATCTTCTTCGAAACTCCGTTCCTGTAAAGATTGAACCTTTCTCCCCTGTGTATGTTGGTAAAACTCCTGTCGCTACGGAGTCTGCTTCTCGAACCCCCTCTGTTGAAGAGGTTGTTATGCCTCGTTCTGGATCCCTTTTTGAGTCCAACAAGTCTTTTAATAAGCCAAGCTTTTACTCTAATTCCCCTCCTGACCTTGATAAATTAGGTCAGGTTGTCTCTTTTTCTCGTGGTTTTAGTGCCTTTGCCCCAAGTGACGGTGACCGAATGTGGAGACCTCCTCGTCCTGGTTGTCATGCCATTCCAGATGTTTATTTTGAGTATGGTCTAAGATTACCTCTGCACCCTTTTTTCCGATTTATATTTCAAACCTTAGGTTGTGGCTTGAGTCAGCTTGTCCCCAATGCGATTCTCCAGATCAATGGGGTTATTGCTAGATGCTATGAACTTAACCAATTTCCCAGCCTCGACTTATTCTTCTCCATCTTTCGTTTCAAGAGTAATGGAACCCAGTTCTATGTTGATAAAAAGGAGGGCTGTAAAAAGCTAGTTGAGGCCCCCGTGTCTAACTCAGGGTGGCATAAGATGTGGGCATGGTACGAGGGTCCCGAGCTGGGGGCGATTGGACCGTGGCAGGCTCATTCACCGGGGCGATTGAAGTCCGTGAATCGACTGGGGTCCATGACCTCTCCGGACTTACAGCTTTTCCTGGGGCCCAAAGTTAGATATCGGCCTGAGGAATTTTTAGATGTTGGATTTTTGAATAATCATTGTTGTAAGCTTTTCTGTGCTTGTTTTTTCCGTTCTGTTTTTGTTGTCTTTTCTTGACTGATTCTTTTCTTGTTTGCAGTAGCTGGAGTCAAGCTTTTTGAAGTGGTTGATCTTTTTGTGAATATGCCGATTGATGATTTTCTGGCTCGTTTGGTTAAGAGTAAGGCCGCTGGTGCTTCGATTACGATGCCTAGTACTGGAGTTGAGAGTGGCCCTGAAGTGGCTTCGAAAGATTTCACTCTGATTTCTGTTGTGGCCGGTGTTGGGGCTTCTGGGGCTACTGTTGTTAAAGAACGTGAGAAGAAGAGGCATCGTGAAGGTCACACCTCTAAGAGTAACCCGATGAAGAAGTTGAAGGAGCCTTTGAGTTGCCCCAGTTTTGGTAAGATAGAGTTGTTTTCTGAAGAAGCCACCGAGTCTATTCACAAGGTGAAGACTAAGGCGAATACTTCTGGTTTGGTTATTGAAGGTAGTCTTCGGTCTTATAAAGGTCTTGTCGATAAGGTATTCGTTCTTTTCTTGTTTTATTTCCTTTTATCTATTGCTTTGTTTTCCTTTATGATCGCCTCTATATGCCCTTGTAGCTGTCTATGGAGTTGGAGAGGTTATTGAGCCTTGAAGATGTGATTGACGTTGTTGAAGTGAATAAGCTTCGATTGGAAGTGAAGGAACTGAAGAAGCTCAATGAGCGCTTGGAGGAGTCTTCCCAAAGTCTGAAGAATGACAACAATGTTGCTGCTGATAAGCTTTTTACTGCACTGACCAAGAAGTCTGAATTGATCACGGAGTGCGATGTGTTGAGTGAGCAGGTGAAGGGTTTGCAGTCGGAGATGTTGATTCTGAAAAAATCTGTGAAAACTTCTAAGGAGGATCTTACTAAAGGCACCGAAGCTTGGACTGCTGAGAAAGCTGAGCTTGTGAGTAGGTTGGACGATCTGTCAGCTCAGTTGTCGAAGTGCCAAGCTGAATCTCTGTCCTCATTTGAAGATGGTTATGGGGAGAGTGTTGCTCGCCTCGCCCGGTTCGGATTTGATGTAAATGATCATGGTTTTGACCAATACCTTGCTGATCTGGCGAAGAAAAACGAAGTTGGGAAGACGGGCTCTTCTGAAACTGCTTAAATCCTTTGGAGATCCTTAGCTGGCCTGGGGTATGCCCCGAAAGGCTTTTATGTAATCTCTTAGTTTTATCCTTTTGCTTTTCATGAACTTTTCATGGTACTTTTGAATTGGGGTTACCGTAATGTCTGAATCTCTTGGAGTTTATTGTAATGTTGTTTCTTATTTGGTTCTCCATATCATTGTGTGGTAGTTGAGCTTTTTGTCCCTTTCTATGCATGGTATATCCTTTTTCGTTCTCGTAGTAGATATCTATGTATTGTGTGATTTTATCGCTTTGGCGTACCGTAGATTTACCTTTAACATTTGGCGCTTCTGAAATATGATTGTGACTTACACTACTTTTCTCCTGAGGTATTATATATTTTGGAGATACGATTGGAGTGTTTGGAGTAACGTTATTTTTTCTTTCCTTACTTTGGAGGTCAGGGTGTTTATCCCTTGTTACGTTTCTTTTACCACTTTTACCTTTATGGCTTGTCTGTGTAGATCTTCCTCTGGAGTAATTTCATGTGGCGATTTAATATGACTATCAAAATCATATGTCGAAAGTTTTTACCTTTTGATTTGTATTTTTCTCACTTGGCAAATTTCGCCTTTTTTCTCTTATTTATGGTTATCTTGGAGATGTCCGTGATGACCTCGAGGTTGTTGAGTTTGTTGAGCTTCGTGACGTGGGTGAAACTTTTACCTTTTACTATTTTGGAGTTGGTGGGGCGTTCGATCTTCTTGACCTTTGATTGGTCTTTTGACGTCAATTTTGCCCATACTTTGGTATTTGGCGATTTTTGCGGTGTGGTCGTGGCGTACGTTACCCCTTTTTTTTTGCAGTCATGGTGGATTCGAATATGTCCCAAAAGATGTTGAGCTCTTTGAGTTGTTTCAAGTATCTTACTTCGGCATATTTTTACCTTTTCAATGTTTTGGCGTTGGAGACATCATTGTAATTTTTGGGCTTTTCAGCTTTTTTGACGTTGGAGATATCATTGGAGCACTTCACCTTTTCGATATTTTGTATTTTGTAAATTGGCAATTATAAGAAAATTTTAATCGAGTAAAATGTGGAGGAGTTAGTATTGGACGAAAGTATAATAACTTAGATATTCTTACTACAACTGGAGTCTTTAACCATAAAAAGTTAAACAAATGTTGACTTAAATCGTAACCCATTCACAAACAGAACGAGCTACGAAAATGACTTGATTATAAAGAAAATTTAGAAACCTATTTCATACCTTAATTTAAATAACTTAGAAAGATAGATGATGTCTGATGGAGGTTTCACGGGTAAAATTTCTTGAGGTGGATGGTATTCCAGGCATTTAACACCGGCGTTCCGTCGAGGTGTTCAAGGCGATAAGATCCTGAGCTGATGACCTTCGTGACCCTATATGGTCCTTCCCATGGTGGAGACATCTTGCTTTGTTTTGAAGGCATCGAGGCTGCAGCCTCTCTTAGAACGAGGTCATTGACCTGAAAGGCTCGAGGTTTCACCTTTGAGTTATACAACTTTGCTACCCTTTCCTGGTACTTGGAGATGTTGGCCTGTGTGGAGTACCTGAGCTCCTCGAGGGAGATCGGCATTGAGCCTTAGTCCCTCCTCGGATGATTTTGGATCAAACCTTTCAACTCTTAGAGACTTGGAGCCTATTTCAACTGGGAGTACTGCTTCAGTTCCGTACGCCATCCTAAAGGGTGTTTCACCCGTAGATGCTTTTGGCGTAGTTTAAAGACTCCATAATACATTTGGTAGCTCATCTACCCAATTCCTGTTGGCCTCAAGCAACCTCTTCTTCATACCTTGCAAAATTGCTTTGTTGGTGATTTCCACCTATCCATTTGTTTGTGGATATGCAACCGAAGCTTTGAGATGCTAAATTTCAAGTTCACCCATCGTATTGACCCATTTTTCCCCTGTGAACTGGGTTCCATTATCTGTAATGATCACTCTGGGTACTCCAAATCTGAACACTATCTGCTCCATGAAGAAGTGAACTGCTTCAGTCTCTCTTATCCTTGCTGAAGGTCTAGCCTCTACCCATTTTGTGAAGTAGTCGACTGCCATAATTATGTATTGACATTGTTTGGAGCTTTTCGGTAGTGGTCCCACTAGATCAATACCCCACATGAAGAATGGGCATGGAGTTGTTGTTGGATTGAAAGGAACTGAGGGTCTGTGATTCACGGACCCATACTTCTGACATGGTTCACATCGCCTCGTGTACTCCTCGCAGTCTTGGCGCATCATGGGCCTGTAGATTCCATGTCTCATGATTTTTAATGCCATGTTCTTTCCAGCGAGGTGACTGCCACAAATTCCTGAGTGTACCTCGCCCATAGCTATTTTTGCTTCGTCTTGATTAACACACTTGAGTAGTGGCTCGACTAAAGCTCTCCTGAAAAGCTTACTATCAATTAGACAGTAATGTTTTGCTTTTATGGTCATCTTTCTCATTTCTTGTCTATCCAGCTCTCCATGAGATCCTTGAATAAACTTAATTATGGGAGTCCGCCAGTCTTCTTGTGTTGAAATGCAAAATACCTCTTTTTGAGCTATTGATGACTCGTGAAGCTCTTTAAAGTATATGGGGTCTGAGGTATTTGAAGCTTCTGAGGTGGCCAATTTTGACAAGGCATCTGCCCATTTGTTGTTAGATCTATCTATATTGTTGATGGTCCATGACGCAAAGCTTTTCAACAATTCTGAGGCGACTTTTCTGTACGAAGCCATCCTTTCATTAAGTGTCTTGAACTCTCCCAAGACTTGTTTCACTACTAGTTGGGAATCACAGAATATGTCTATGACGGATACCTCCAGGTGGTGGGCTAGGATCAAGCCTGCTATGAGACCCTCATATTCCGATTCATTGTTGGTTGTAGAGAATTTGTACTTAATGACCTGTCGAATGGTGAAGCCCTCAGGACTTGTGAGAATAACTCCCGCTCCACCAGCTTGTGAAGTAGATGATCCGTCCGTGAACAAAGTCCAAATTTTATCTTTTGAGTCTGAGATTATTTCCCCTGGTTCAGAAGAAGCGAAGGTGCATTCTGTGATGAAATCTGCAAGAGCTTGAGACCTCATTGAGGTTCTTGGTAGAAATTCCAAGTGGAACTGACTTAGCTCCACGGTCCACGAGGCCAACCTTCCTGTCATGTCAGGTTTATGAAGTACTCGACGCAAAGGCTGGTTTGTCATCACAATGATCGTTCTCCCTTGAAAGTATTGCCTTAATTTTCTGCTGGCCATGACCAGGGCGAATGTAAGTTTTTCTATGTTTGAATATCGAGTCTCAGCATCTTTAAGTATGTGGCTCGTGTAGTACACGGGCTTCTGATCTGCATCCACCTCCTTGACTAATACTGCAGCCAAGGTCGAGTCAGATGCGGATAAATACAATTTTAGAGGCTCGCATTGATGAGGCTTAGCCATGATTGGTGGGGATACCAAAAAATCCTTGATTCCTTGTAAGCTTTGCTCACATTCCTTTGTCCAATTAAAAGTTTTACTTTTTGAAGCGTCCTTGATGGCTTCATACATCGGAAGACATTTCTTTGAAGATTGAGGTATGAAGCGTCTGAGAGCTGCAATGGACCCTGCGAGGGCTTGGAGCTCTTTGAGGCACTTTGGAGCTGCCATATTTTGAATAGCATTTACTTGATTTGGATCTGCTTCAATGCCTCTCTGAGTGAGTAGAAACCCCAGAAATCGACCTCCACTTAGACCAAAGGAGCATTTTGTTGGATTTAGCCTCATGGTGCTCGCCCTAATTCTTGAAAATGTCTCTCTGAGGTCTTTGACGTGTTCTGAAGCCGTTGGTGACATTGCTATAATGTCATCAATGTATACTTGGATATTTCTTCCTATTTGGGATGCGAAGATTTTGTCCATTGCGTGTTGGAATGTCGCTCCGGCGTTCAAGAGACCGAAGGGTGTAACTTTAAATCCAAAGACACCTTTATGGGTTATGAATGCCGTGTCATCTTGATCTTGCTCAGCCAACTTTATTTGGTTATACCCCGAAAATGCATCCATGAAAGATAGTAACTCGTTTCCAGCGGTGGAGTCGATGAGCTGATCAATATTAGGCAATGGATAAAAATCTTTGGGGCAAGCTTTGTTGAGGTCCGAGTAGTCTATGCACATCCTCCACTTGCCATTACTTTTTTTTGACTAAGACTGGGTTGGCAATCCATTTTGGGAACTGAACGGGCTTAATGAAGTCCGCCTCAAGCAGTCTGTCAATCTCTTTTTCGATGGCTTCTTGCTTTTCTTTGGAGAAAATGCGTCTTTTTTGTTTTACTGCTTGCACTTCAGAGTTTATGTTAAGATGGTGGAGAGCTAACTCAGGTGGAATCCCGGGCATGTCTTTAGGAGTCCAAGCAAAAATATCCGCAAAATCTCTTAAAGTCTGGATGAGTGCTTCACGAAGATCAGGAGGCAATTTCGTTCCAATCTTTACGACGTTCTCAGGGTCGTTAGGGTGTAAAGGAATCTCCTCAACAGGTTCAACTGGTTCATGACTTGGAGGCTTGGGAAGTTCGATTATGTCCCTTGGATCCATTTCAACCACCTGATTCACCGAGGTCGATGAGCTAACCGGCCTCTTTGGGAGTGCTGAACTGACATAACATTGTCGAGCTATTTTTTGATCTCCACAAACCTCACCAACACCAAAATCAGTGGGGAACTGAAAATGCACCCTAGAAGGGGGTTGAATAGGTGTAAATGGCTAACTATATTCAACTAAGTCCGATTTTAAAAATTACCAGAAACAGCTTACTGATTTCGTTTTATGCAGAGACAGATGGTAAGCTGAATGCAAACAGTAAGCAAAATACAAGCAGAAAATAAAGAGCAGAAAATAAATAACACGGAGACTTTTAGCCAGGTTCGACCCCTAACCCCTATGGTCTACGTCCTGGTCCCTTACCAACCCGGTAAGAGAATATATTATTGATCAACGAAATAAACCAATTACAAGATACAATAATATATCTCCCTTAATCCCAGCTGCTGACAAATGGCTTGCTGAACACCTGTTTCTGAACCTGCTCTCTAAGCTATACTTCCCAAGTATACTTCTCTAGCAACGTTCACCAAACCCTTGTTCCTTAGCCAATATGCCCAGCAACTCAACCTTACCAATCCTGCTGACAAATAGCTTGCTGTTTGCTGTGCTGAACCAACTCTCTAAGCAATACTTCCAAAGTATCCTTCTCTAGTCTAGTTCAACCCACCCAAAACTTTAAGCCAAACTTGTACAGCAAGTATTCAATACAAATTGAACAATACAATCCACAATAAGATGTTCGAGTATTACAACTCAAGCTATAAACTCTCTTATATAATATAAGTGTATATAACAATAAAGCTCAGAGTTTATAAGAATGGTGTTTGAGAGAGATGATAGGAACGTGTATAAGCAAGTCTCAAACTTGTAGTTGTGTTTTTCTTGGTTCCTTACAAGAAAGGTTGTAAGTGAATATATATGAAAAACAAACAAACGGCTAGTTGAAGATTTGATATATCAAAAATATTTGATTACATAAAACACTCTCCAACAGCTATATTAGTTAGAGGTTTTGAATATAAAACGTTTGAAATGATTTTAATCTCCAACAAACTCATTTTGATATATATACGATAGTATATATATGATAAAATCAATTTCCAACAGCTATAAAAAGATATGAACGAATCTGGGCTGTTATGGAATGTTTAGATAAGTAAAAGATTGAGTAAAATCTGTTTTGAAAGGATAAGGAAAGATAAATCACAATCCCACTAAATAAAGAACAGATTTTCGAAAAAGATTTGAGCTCTATTAATTATATATACTATATATTATATAATAGAGTCCTTACATATTTAATCCTAGCCAATCTCTGATCTTTAAGCAATCTTCAAGAAATCTTCGAAATCAAACTTGACTAAGAACAGCTTCTGGAAAGTCCAAGTCAGCTTGTTGTTTTGATTCTGGCGAGTTCATGTCAGCTTGCTGTTTTGGTTCTGGCAAGTTCAAATCAGCTTGCTGCTTTGGTTCTGGCGAGCTGAACAGATAGATAGCTTTAAATCTTTGCCTTTCCATATCATCAACCAAGTTACCTGAGAGTATACTTATACATAGCAAACACATATATATGCATATGATACATCAAGTGATTCAATCATATAATGGTAAGCTAAATATAGTAAAACTAGTACAAGATAAACAATCAGCTTGCTGTATATAACATCAAAATCCACTAGGGTAACAATCTCCCCCTTTTTGATGATTATATACCAATATGTGATTGAGCTAAAAGCTCCCCCTTAATCATTGATCAATACTTCCTGCAAAACAAGATTAGATAGATAAACATGAAGTATTACGATACAACCTTTGTATTCATCATCAAAACAACACGGTAACATTCTCCCCCTTTTTGATGATGACATACTTGAATACATCGGAGAGACTATGTTGCTCCCCCTAAAACAATGCTCCCCCTGATTAACATAATATCTCATCATATAATCAGGTTAGCACAATTCATCATATGCAATAAGATATAAATACGACTCATCCCTCCATGAAACATTAGTTGATAAATCCAACAAATAACATTATAACCATTTTTATCCTCATGTATTCATGTTCTTCTCCCCCTATGACATCATCAGAAAAGGGTCAAGAAGATAATCATATACGAATAAAACATGTGGTAAAACATTTAACAAGCATGAGGCTAGTTAATTATAAAGTTTGAATAAATCAAACCAGCATGCTGAAAACACATTTTCAGAATATTCATAGATAGCAATTGCTGATTAGACAATACACATTCCAACTGATCATAAAAGTATTCTTCTTTCTTGTTTCCTGCATAATACAATACATATACATATATTTTGTCCCATCTATGTACTAGAGGAATCTCGTTAGTACCACAAGAATAATATAATCATATTCAAAGAAATGTACGAGGACAAATAACATACTTACTAGTTGAGTACCCAAATCTTATTGGATCCACCATGGTTTGTTGATAGGACATAAAGAACATGTAGATCAGATTTCTTGATCCATTGTTGTATCACTTTTGGTGCTTGATTTGTAGTCCTTTGTGTTCTGCCAGACTGATAATGGTAAGCTGTTTGTCTTCTGCCAGAAGCATTCTGGTATGCTGATTGCTGTCTGACTGGTCCATTCTGGTAAGCTGTCTGTCTTCTGCTATTTGCATTCTGGTATGCTGTTTGTCTCCTGTCTTGTCCATTCTGGTAAGCTATTTTCGTCTTATGATATACTTGAACCACACAATTCTTTTCCAGATGTCCTTTTCCACCACATTTGTTGCATGTCTTCCAAGGCATAGCATAATTGTAGGGAATGCCATTCCTTCCATCATATTTTAGCACCTTATCTTTCTTGTTGAAGTTTAGACCAACACCTTCTCTGACCAAAGGTACATTTGCCTTCTTCATCATTGTCTTTAAAGTGTCTTCACCTTGAACAAAAGTTTCCATGCCCTTCTTGAGATCTTTAACTTCTGTTTCTAGGAGGGTGATCACTTCAGCTTGCTGTTTGATGAGTTCAGCTTGCTAAACTCTCTTTTCAGCAGTTTTTGAGGATTCGGCTTGACTAGATTCCTTCATTTTGTATGATTCCAATGATTTAGCTTTAGTTTTGACATCAGACCTTAGCTCTTTGATTTCTTCAGTCAAGGTCTTGTTTCTCTTTTCAAGTAACTTGACATTAGCCTCTAAATGTCTGTTCTTAGTATTTAGTTCCTTGATCTCTGTAGCTTTACTGAATGAAGTTGAATCCCATTCTTCCATTTTTGGCAACAGATCTTTTACCATTTTGGATAAATAGGCATTCTTATCAATCAGCTTGCTGATTTCAGCCTTTAGTGCCAAATGTTCCTCAATGGTTACACTTTTTGATTCCTGCATTGTTAGTGATCCCATAATAATATTTTCAGAAGATTTTCAGGAGTGAAAAGAGTTTACCTCACTAGAATCTGATTCTGAATCAGACACATCACTATTTACAAGAACTTCTTTCGTGTTTCCTATATCATCAATGCCAACAAATGCAGAGTTTATTATCTCTTCACTTGGGACTTCACCAGAAATAGATTTTCCATCATTCCAAGTCAATGGAGCCTTTGACTTCCTTTTATCTTTCAAATCAGCACGCTGTTTTGTTGTTGTAGCTTTATAATGCATTTTTAAGGTATCCCATATGTCTTTTGCAGTGCTACATGAAGAGACCATGTCATAATCTGACTCTGAAAGACCACATATTAATGTATACTTTGCTCTTCCATTATAGCCTGATTTTATCAATTCTGATTTTGAGAGATCGTCAATGTCTTTTGGCTTGCCGTCTTTGTCCGGAAAAGTGAAAGGACCCTTTTTAACGACTCTCCATTCAATTGCATCATCTCTGTTGAGAAGCACCTTCATTCTCTATTTCCAAGCATCATAATTTTCAATCCCATTGAGAAGTGGTGGCATGTCTAAATAATCTCCTTCTACATAAGCGGGTGCCATAGGATCTGTACTTTCCTGTTACAGAAATGTTAGTACACCAAAGCTCTGATACCAAATGAAAATGCACCCTAGAAGGGGGTTGAATAGGTGTAAATGGCTAACTATATTCAACTAAGTCCGATTTTAAAAATTACCAGAAACAGCTTACTGATTTCGTTTTATGCAGAGACAGATGGTAAGCTGAATGCAAACAGTAAGCAAAATACAAGCAGAAAATAAAGAGCAGAAAATAAATAACACGGAGACTTTTAGCCAGGTTCGACCCCTAACCCCTATGGTCTACGTCCTGGTCCCTTACCAACCCGGTAAGAGAATATATTATTGATCAACGAAATAAACCAATTACAAGATACAATAATATATCTCCCTTAATCCCAGCTGCTGACAAATGGCTTGCTGAACACCTGTTTCTGAACCTGCTCTCTAAGCTATACTTCCCAAGTATACTTCTCTAGCAACGTTCACCAAACCCTTGTTCCTTAGCCAATATGCCCAGCAACTCAACCTTACCAATCCTGCTGACAAATAGCTTGCTGTTTGCTGTGCTGAACCAACTCTCTAAGCAATACTTCCAAAGTATCCTTCTCTAGTCTAGTTCAACCCACCCAAAACTTTAAGCCAAACTTGTACAGCAAGTATTCAATACAAATTGAACAATACAATCCACAATAAGATGTTCGAGTATTACAACTCAAGCTATAAACTCTCTTATATAATATAAGTGTATATAACAATAAAGCTCAGAGTTTATAAGAATGGTGTTTGAGAGAGATGATAGGAACGTGTATAAGCAAGTCTCAAACTTGTAGTTGTGTTTTTCTTGGTTCCTTACAAGAAAGGTTGTAAGTGAATATATATGAAAAACAAACAAACGGCTAGTTGAAGATTTGATATATCAAAAATATTTGATTACATAAAACACTCTCCAACAGCTATATTAGTTAGAGGTTTTGAATATAAAACGTTTGAAATGATTTTAATCTCCAACAAACTCATTTTGATATATATACGATAGTATATATATGATAAAATCAATTTCCAACAGCTATAAAAAGATATGAACGAATCTGGGCTGTTATGGAATGTTTAGATAAGTAAAAGATTGAGTAAAATCTGTTTTGAAAGGATAAGGAAAGATAAATCACAATCCCACTAAATAAAGAACAGATTTTCGAAAAAGATTTGAGCTCTATTAATTATATATACTATATATTATATAATAGAGTCCTTACATATTTAATCCTAGCCAATCTCTGATCTTTAAGCAATCTTCAAGAAATCTTCGAAATCAAACTTGACTAAGAACAGCTTCTGGAAAGTCCAAGTCAGCTTGTTGTTTTGATTCTGGCGAGTTCATGTCAGCTTGCTGTTTTGGTTCTGGCAAGTTCAAATCAGCTTGCTGCTTTGGTTCTGGCGAGCTGAACAGATAGATAGCTTTAAATCTTTGCCTTTCCATATCATCAACCAAGTTACCTGAGAGTATACTTATACATAGCAAACACATATATATGCATATGATACATCAAGTGATTCAATCATATAATGGTAAGCTAAATATAGTAAAACTAGTACAAGATAAACAATCAGCTTGCTGTATATAACATCAAAATCCACTAGGGTAACAGGAACTTCATCTTTAGATGCGTTATGGAGACTATACCCTTTAACGCTGCGATGGTTGATCTTCCCAATATCGCATTGTAGCTTGAGACAACGTTAACAATGTGAAATTTAACCATGAGCCATTTTTGGCAAGGTGGAGACCCAAATAATACGGGCATGTCAATGACTCCAACTGTTTTAACTTCATTGCCCGTGAAACCGTACAACGGTGCATCCTTTGCACTATTGACTTTTCTATCTCCCAAATCCATTCTTGAAAAGGCACCTTGATATAAAATATCAACCGAGCTACCATCATCAATCATAATCTTTTTCACCATATTCGTCCCTATTTTAGTGGTGATTACCAGCGCATCTTGGTGATCCTCAATAATTCTGTCTCCGAAATCCTCATCTAAAAATGATATCACTAAGGAGGGATTTCTCTTTGGTCTCTTGTTATCCACCCGGAACACCTCTCTTGCATAAGCCTTTTTCGCTCTGTTCGACGAGCCTCCCGAGGTACTTCCGCCAGATATGGTGTCTATAACCCTGTCTGAATCATTTCTTTGTTGCTGCATAGCGTCTCCTCTTTCTACAAAATGAGATAACTCTCCTTTCTGAATTTTGTCTTCAATTAAATTTTTTAGCTGATAACACCTTTCCGTATCATGACCCGTGTCTTCATGATAATGACAAAATTTGTTGCTCGGAGGTCTATTGGGATTCATTGGTCTCGGTGGTACGTACATTGGATCAGCCTTAATGGTTCCAAGTATCGCGAGTCTATCAGCATTGAGTTTTGTGAAGTCCTTATCACCTCGTGGTTTCTGAAGCCACAGACGTTGCTTAGGTGGAGACGTGCGCGATATGGGTGATCTGTTTGACATGTGTGAAGTGTCATCCCCTTTCTTTAGATGAACTGGCGGACTTACTTGTGATCTTCTTGTTCCTCGAGCACCCCGATCACCTCGGTCACCTCAGCAATACTCCCACTGTGAGGACTGTTCAATAAATCTATTCATTCGTGCCCTTGGAGATCTTGAGGATTGGATGCTACCAACTGCCTCTTGGAGAGTTAGCCTCTTCTCGAATAGTTGTATAGCTGCTTGAAGTGATTGAGGCTCTTTTTCGAAGTATTCTTCCAAAATTGTATTATGTCTAGTTCTATCCACCCCTGCTGCCAAATATGTCATTGCCAAATTTTCTACCAAATCTGGAACTTGGATCATTTCTGCTCTAAAATGGTTTAAGTATTCTCTCAAACTTTCATTTGACCTTTGGCGAATGTTTACAAGAGAGGCCGTCAACTTCCTACCTTTCTTGTGTAACGACCCGAAAAATTTCGTGTAATTTATTATATTAAAATATATTTTTAATTGATTTTAATGTGTGTTAGTTTATTTTTAATGCATTTAAACGCGTTATGATTTTTATTAAATAGGAAAATTATCTTATACGTGTTATGTGACTTCTGTGTATCATAGAATATTTTATTCTATTTTTCTGTAATTTTTATATCTTTATAATACAGTTATTTTGCATTTTAAATTCCGGACCCAGCCCCTGTATTGGATTCGAGGCCCTGTTTTTCATAAAATTATTTTTATATAATATTGGGATGTTAAAAAATGCATTATGTTGTAATTTTTGTAAAATTCATAATTTTTGGGGAATTTTGACATTTACATTATATTTGTTTAAAAATAAAAATTTTACATTTTATCCCATAAAAATTATTTTTAAGGCTTAATAATTTTAATTAGGGGTTAAAAATATTTTTGGGGTATTAATTTTTGATTAATATAAATAGGAATCAGAATTTTTTTTATTTATTAAAAATTCATATAAATCAGATTTTATATAAATAAATAATTATAAGAATATATTTTCTCTCTCCTGTTCTTGAGGATCAAAGCTGGATTTGAAGGTGTTGTAGACATCCAATTTTGGCGATCTTGTAGTCGAATCGAAGCTCTCAATATCCTCTTTCATAATCCATCAACAGATTTCAGTTTGGGTAAATTTTCGATTTTATATAAATTGTTGAAGAATTCTGCCGAATTAGGGTTCATCTTACAATTTGGGGTTTTCATTTTCTGAGCTTTTCCAGTGAAACTGATGATGATTATAGCTTTATTTGGATGCTATGAGTCTAATTATGTGATCAATTTCATCATTCTAATGCCCGATTTACAAATTCGAAATTAGGGTTCTTGAGCAAATTAGGGCTTTTTAATTGGTGAATTGTTTGCTTGTTTTGATGAGTCCAATAGCTTTATATGATCATTTATAGTCGATTCATGTAGTTAATTGTATCATACTATTATTGTATTGTGATATTTGAGTTTTAAGTTTAATTAGTTTCTTTAATCGATTCGTTCGTGCGTTGTGATGATTGTTCGTGTTAGAGGTGTTAGGGGTTAGATTGTATGAGTTATAAGCTTCATTTTGTGATGTTAAACACGCGATTTGGTTTAGAAATGAAGGAGAACGATTTTGGACCGAATTTGGGTTCAAGCTCGCCGGAATTTGGTCGCGTTTTTGTTGTTTTCGTTGGCACGGTTAAGTTTGTCGTGAAATTTTAGTCAAGATCCATATTTTACACGCTTGATTTGGTTTAGTTTTGTGAAAGTTATGGTCGCCGGAAGTTCGCCGGAAAATATTCCGGTGACCGGATTCTGGAGAAACCTCCATTGTTGGAGGTGGTGTTCTTCGAAGCATTCATACGAAGAACAGCGTAGGTGGTGATGAATAGTAACGTTTTGATCTTCAAAATCTTAAAACTTTTCAGAAAAATGTTTTTGGGTCAAAATTTTTATAAAATTTTTCTAAAATTCAGATTTCTTTTATCTATTATTATTTTAATTCCTAAAAATTAAATTTAATTAGTTAATTATTTTTAAATAATAATTTAATTGATTTAATTAATTGATTAATTCATTTTAATTGATTAATTATATTAATTAATTATTATTTAAATATATAATTGACTTCATTGAATTTAAATCTTTTTATTATAAAAGATTAATTATTTTTATGAGTTGATTAATAAATAATTAATTTGAATAATCAATTAATTTAATTATTAATTGAATTATTCTTATTAATTGCGTATTAATTAAACCGCTTGTCCGTTTTTAACGAGAAAAATATTTCTGGAATCAGAAAAATGACCCGGTTCTTATAAAAATAGTTTTAAGTTAAAATTCAACTTTTAAATTTGGATCAACTTTTTTTACCAAACCTTTTTATTGAGTCGGTTATATCCGATAATTAGGGTTTTGACCGTTTTCTGTTTTAAAAATATTAGATAAAATCTTTTCATGATCTGATCAAACGTGCTATGTGATTATGTGAATTGCGTGTTATTATTCTGTGATTATCTATTAGTAATTTGTAAATATTCTATGAATAAGTTGAGTGCTCTTTTATTTGTGAGCCGTATATGCTATGTGTTAATTGGTTATGTGACAGGTATATATGTATTTAATTCGAGGATTAATGATTATCTCTAGGGTTAATTATTGTCTTGAGGATTAATGACTTATTTCGAGGATTAATTGTTATCTCGAGGATTAATCGTGTCTTGAGGATTAATTGATTTTCATGTTTCTTTATCGAGGAATAAGATAAATGTTTTGAGGATTATTTATAGATTGAGTTGGACTAAGTTGAATGCATAATTGTTTAATTCAAGGATTAATTGTCGAATATTGACTTAGGTTGGTCAACAGAGATAAGTAGATGTCTAATCAAGGAGGTTGGAGATAGATGCAATATTCTTTGTGGGTTATGAAGAAGGTTGGAGATGGATGCAGTATTGTTTGTGGATTGTAATAAAGAAGGTTGGAGATGAAAGTATTGTTTGTGGAATTGATGGTTTATTTGTGAGGTGTTTTAACACCGGGAAAACGTCTATGTTCAAAGGGGACATTTCCGATTATTTTCTTCCGGCTGAGATATTGGTAAGCAGGGTTAATAAGTTCGAATGGAGTTTGTAAATGTTTATAAAAGTAGAACTTGTTGTCTGAAGACTGAAGTACCAGCTTATGTTTGACTATAGAAGTAGACACGCGGGGTCGATGTCGACGGATCAGACTTGTGGCAACCGCTAAAGCGTAAACCAAAGCATGATTAAAACAGAGGATATGATGACGTAAGATAGAAGAAGAAGGTAGACGGGTTACCTCGACTTTGCGCAATAGCTGAAGACTAGAGGCAAGTATTTTCTTTATCATCCTAAACACTTTTTATTTTATGTTTCATTGATTCATATCATGACGAATAGCTATTGTTCAAAGCTATTTGTGATTCTTAAATATTTTTGTGCGAACACAGTTGCTTGATATTGATACCCTTAATGTGGGGAATTGTTTAAGATAAACTCTTCATATCCTTATTATCGTAGTAAATAATAGGGATGTGAACTGTATGTGAAACTAAGCATTTCATGTTGAATTCGGAAATTGCTCTATTGGATTGGAAAATGATAAAGCGTAGGAGGCCATGGTTGCTGTCATGGTCCAGCAATATTTATTGGAAACTGATAAAGCGTAGGAGGCCATGGTTGATGTCATGGTCCAGCAATATGTTAAGCATAGGAGGCCATGGTTGCTGTCATGGTCCAGCATTATTTAAGGAGGATATGGTAACCATTCCATCTTCCTATAGGCTAACATTACTTGCCTATTTTGGGTACCCCAGAAATCCGGACTATACACACACGGAAAAAAGAGAATACCGGTGGAGTATAGAGGGTCCCATTGCCTTAGAACCTGATCAGGGGGCAATGGTGTTCAGTTATATATATATATATATATATATATATATATATATATATATATCCAATCCATATCGCCAGAATGGCTATTATATATTGTGAGTTGGCAGATGATTCATTTTTATGACATGCCAAATGATTTCAGTTATGATTTGAATTATATCACAGTGTTGATTCAGTTGCTCTATAAATTGTTTTACATTTCAGTTGATTTTATACCCCACTTATCCTGGTTTTATATCAAAATTTTTATACGCTTGCTGAGCATTTCTTTCGCTCATACTTGCTGTTGTAAATTCTAACATTTCAGTAAGGTAGTTTGGCGAGACTTATCCGCACACTTCAGAAAGAGAAGAGGCGTGATGCTATTTCGAAGATGACTTGGGCTCAGGATGTCTGGATTTAGAGTAAGATCTATTTTATATAATTGAGTTCTAATATTTATTATTATTATGTAATTGTCTAGTTAGCCTGGTGTACTTTTTATCGAAGTTACACCAGTGGTTTAAGATTTGATCAAAGAGAATGTTGTAAAGAAGGAATGCTTTTTATTTAATGGAATTTGGATTCTTGTTTCTAGCCCTATAACCTTAAAAGATCTTGGTATGTTTGGGGTCACAGATGTTATATTTCCAGTGTTGGACAATCACAAGTGGATGATTATTATTAAGCAGATGTTTTATTTTGAGGATTTTTGCGTGACAACCAAATCTTCTGACCCCGGATTTGGGGGGTGTCACAGTTGGTATCAGAGCAGGGTTATAGTAAACTAGAAACGAGAGTGTGTAGGAGTGTGTATAGCTAAGTAAGGAACGTCAGAGCTCATGTAGAGTTCGTGTTGGACTATTGGATATAGTACCAATTAGTAAGTTAAGATTGGAGTACTCGTTTGAGATAGTTATGCTGAATTGGATAGATCGCCTGGAGAATGGAGATGTCTACTGTGGAATCTTCAGAGATTATTACGAGTTGACGATGGCATACGATATCGATATTCTTAAAACGTGGAACGGAAGAAGCTTAAATTCGAATGACGAGCTATCGAAGGAATTGGCAAAGAAGGCATAAGTAGTGACCTTGGCAATACCTTTTCTTTCTATGAATTATTTTGATATCCCTCCTAAAGAGGTATTCGTTAAAAGATATTTCTCCTCTTCTAAACAGTGACATTTTGATACTTCTGTTCAATCTCCATTTTGAATCTCAATTGTTTCAGTGGTTACTATGAAACCTATTTTTAAATTTCTGAGACTTTCAACTTTTTGTTTTCTCCAATGATTAATAACTTTATTTACAATATAGTACCACTTGTTCGGTACTTTCTTCCTGGTTCTTCTTTTCGGAGAATAACAAATTTGGAATTCCTTTCATATTTCTCTAATCCTACTGAGACGAACAACCCTATTTATAGGGGACACCAGGTATATCTGTCTGTGTGATAGAAGTTGGATGGGACGCCATCACTGGTGTGTTGTGTATTACAAGAAGGCTGATCACCTTTAATTGTAAATGTCGGAGCTAAGACACACAACGTCGGGTTCATGTGATCATATTGATCTCTCAGTTATTCTCTTATTTCAAATCAGGTTGTTTAAAATTCATAAAATTCATAACCACAATTGTGGAACATTTGCTATGATATGGAATCCGTTCTCTTCAAAATTTCATAATTCTTGTTATCTCTATTGAATTTCAAGGGTATGCCAATCAGGTCAGGATAAGCGAAATTCGCTGATAGAAATTAGATTCGCAACGGAATCGCCAAGAGCAAGAACGAGTCCTAAAATGATAAGAATATCAGTGGCATATCAATGGAATCAGTTCCCTCTCTCTCAAGGATATTATGTTAATGGAAAGTTGGTCGAGCCATATTTGAAACGAATAATGCTGGGTTGTAAGACTCTAGTGATAACTGTGTCAGATGGAGACCCTATAATTGAATTGAGATTTTGGAGAAGTTGTTTACGAAGAAACATTATCCCCAGTTTTGTAAAGCAAGTATTGATGATGAAGGAGTTAAGGAACCCCACTAGTTGCCTTAGCTGATTCCGAGGACGGAATCCTTATAAGGGGGGAAGAATGTAACGACCCGAAAAATTTCGTGTAATTTATTATATTAAAATATATTTTTAATTGATTTTAATGTGTGTTAGTTTATTTTTAATGCATTTAAACGCGTTATGATTTTTATTAAATAGGAAAATTATCTTATACGTGTTATGTGACTTCTGTGTATCATAGAATATTTTATTCTATTTTTCTGTAATTTTTATATCTTTATAATACAGTTATTTTGCATTTTAAATTCCGGACCCAGCCCCTGTATTGGATTCGAGGCCCTGTTTTTCATAAAATTATTTTTATATAATATTGGGATGTTAAAAAATGCATTATGTTGTAATTTTTGTAAAATTCATAATTTTTGGGGAATTTTGACATTTACATTATATTTGTTTAAAAATAAAAATTTTACATTTTATCCCATAAAAATTATTTTTAAGGCTTAATAATTTTAATTAGGGGTTAAAAATATTTTTGGGGTATTAATTTTTGATTAATATAAATAGGAATCAGAATTTTTTTTATTTATTAAAAATTCAGATATATATCAGATTTTATATAAATAAATAATTATAAGAATATATTTTCTCTCTCCTGTTCTTGAGGATCAAAGCTGGATTTGAAGGTGTTGTAGACATCCAATTTTGGCGATCTTGTAGTCGAATCGAAGCTCTCAATATCCTCTTTCATAATCCATCAACAGATTTCAGTTTGGGTAAATTTTCGATTTTATATAAATTGTTGAAGAATTCTGCCGAATTAGGGTTCATCTTACAATTTGGGGTTTTCATTTTCTGAGCTTTTCCAGTGAAACTGATGATGATTATAGCTTTATTTGGATGCTATGAGTCTAATTATGTGATCAATTTCATCATTCTAATGCCCGATTTACAAATTCGAAATTAGGGTTCTTGAGCAAATTAGGGCTTTTTAATTGGTGAATTGTTTGCTTGTTTTGATGAGTCCAATAGCTTTATATGATCATTTATAGTCGATTCATGTAGTTAATTGTATCATACTATTATTGTATTGTGATATTTGAGTTTTAAGTTTAATTAGTTTCTTTAATCGATTCGTTCGTGCGTTGTGATGATTGTTCGTGTTAGAGGTGTTAGGGGTTAGATTGTATGAGTTATAAGCTTCATTTTGTGATGTTAAACACGCGATTTGGTTTAGAAATGAAGGAGAACGATTTTGGACCGAATTTGGGTTCAAGCTCGCCGGAATTTGGTCGCGTTTTTGTTGTTTTCGTTGGCACGGTTAAGTTTGTCGTGAAATTTTAGTCAAGATCCATATTTTACACGCTTGATTTGGTTTAGTTTTGTGAAAGTTATGGTCGCCGGAAGTTCGCCGGAAAATATTCCGGTGACCGGATTCTGGAGAAACCTCCATTGTTGGAGGTGGTGTTCTTCGAAGCATTCATACGAAGAACAGCGTAGGTGGTGATGAATAGTAACGTTTTGATCTTCAAAATCTTAAAACTTTTCAGAAAAATGTTTTTGGGTCAAAATTTTTATAAAATTTTTCTAAAATTCAGATTTCTTTTATCTATTATTATTTTAATTCCTAAAAATTAAATTTAATTAGTTAATTATTTTTAAATAATAATTTAATTGATTTAATTAATTGATTAATTCATTTTAATTGATTAATTATATTAATTAATTATTATTTAAATATATAATTGACTTCATTGAATTTAAATCTTTTTATTATAAAAGATTAATTATTTTTATGAGTTGATTAATAAATAATTAATTTGAATAATCAATTAATTTAATTATTAATTGAATTATTCTTATTAATTGCGTATTAATTAAACCGCTTGTCCGTTTTTAACGAGAAAAATATTTCTGGAATCAGAAAAATGACCCGGTTCTTATAAAAATAGTTTTAAGTTAAAATTCAACTTTTAAATTTGGATCAACTTTTTTTACCAAACCTTTTTATTGAGTCGGTTATATCCGATAATTAGGGTTTTGACCGTTTTCTGTTTTAAAAATATTAGATAAAATCTTTTCATGATCTGATCAAACGTGCTATGTGATTATGTGAATTGCGTGTTATTATTCTGTGATTATCTATTAGTAATTTGTAAATATTCTATGAATAAGTTGAGTGCTCTTTTATTTGTGAGCCGTATATGCTATGTGTTAATTGGTTATGTGACAGGTATATATGTATTTAATTCGAGGATTAATGATTATCTCTAGGGTTAATTATTGTCTTGAGGATTAATGACTTATTTCGAGGATTAATTGTTATCTCGAGGATTAATCGTGTCTTGAGGATTAATTGATTTTCATGTTTCTTTATCGAGGAATAAGATAAATGTTTTGAGGATTATTTATAGATTGAGTTGGACTAAGTTGAATGCATAATTGTTTAATTCAAGGATTAATTGTCGAATATTGACTTAGGTTGGTCAACAGAGATAAGTAGATGTCTAATCAAGGAGGTTGGAGATAGATGCAATATTCTTTGTGGGTTATGAAGAAGGTTGGAGATGGATGCAGTATTGTTTGTGGATTGTAATAAAGAAGGTTGGAGATGAAAGTATTGTTTGTGGAATTGATGGTTTATTTGTGAGGTGTTTTAACACCGGGAAAACGTCTATGTTCAAAGGGGACATTTCCGATTATTTTCTTCCGGCTGAGATATTGGTAAGCAGGGTTAATAAGTTCGAATGGAGTTTGTAAATGTTTATAAAAGTAGAACTTGTTGTCTGAAGACTGAAGTACCAGCTTATGTTTGACTATAGAAGTAGACACGCGGGGTCGATGTCGACGGATCAGACTTGTGGCAACCGCTAAAGCGTAAACCAAAGCATGATTAAAACAGAGGATATGATGACGTAAGATAGAAGAAGAAGGTAGACGGGTTACCTCGACTTTGCGCAATAGCTGAAGACTAGAGGCAAGTATTTTCTTTATCATCCTAAACACTTTTTATTTTATGTTTCATTGATTCATATCATGACGAATAGCTATTGTTCAAAGCTATTTGTGATTCTTAAAT
This sequence comes from Kitagawia praeruptora, assembly GCA_037693485.1. Lineage (NCBI taxonomy): Eukaryota > Viridiplantae > Streptophyta > Magnoliopsida > Apiales > Apiaceae > Kitagawia > Kitagawia praeruptora. Next base: position 60,613,698 of record CM075344.1, read on the forward strand.
ATTTTTGTGCGAACACAGTTGCTTGATATTGATACCCTTAATGTGGGGAATTGTTTAAGATAAGCTCTTCATATCCTTATTATCGTAGTAAATAATAGGGATGTGAACTGTATGTGAAACTAAGCATTTCATGTTGAATTCGGAAATTGCTCTATTGGATTGGAAAATGATAAAGCGTAGGAGGCCATGGTTGCTGTCATGGTCCAGCAATATTTATTGGAAACTGATAAAGCGTAGGAGGCCATGGTTGATGTCATGGTCCAGCAATATGTTAAGCGTAGGAGGCCATGGTTGCTGTCATGGTCCAGCATTATTTAAGGAGGATATGGTAACCATTCCATCTTCCTATAGGCTAACATTACTTGCCTATTTTGGGTACCCCAGAAATCCGGACTATACACACACGGAAAAAAGAGAATACCGGTGGAGTATAGAGGGTCCCATTGCCTTAGAACCTGATCAGGGGGCAATGGTGTTCAGTTATATATATATATATATATATATATATATATATATATATATATCCAATCCATATCGCCAGAATGGCTATTATATATTGTGAGTTGACAGATGATTCATTTTTATGACATGCCAAATGATTTCAGTTATGATTTGAATTATATCACAGTGTTGATTCAGTTGCTCTATTAATTGTTTTACATTTCAGTTGATTTTATACCCCACTTATCCTGGTTTTATATCAAAATTTTTATACGCTTGCTGAGCATTTCTTTCGCTCATACTTGCTGTTGTAAATTCTAACATTTCAGTAAGGTAGTTTGGCGAGACTTATCCGCACACTTCAGAAAGAGAAGAGGCGTGATGCTATTTCGAAGATGACTTGGGCTCAGGATGTCTGGATTTAGAGTAAGATCTATTTTATATAATTGAGTTCTAATATTTATTATTATTATGTAATTGTCTAGTTAGCCTGGTGTACTTTTTATCGAAGTTACACCAGTGGTTTAAGATTTGATCAAAGAGAATGTTGTAAAGAAGGAATGCTTTTTATTTAATGGAATTTGGATTCTTGTTTCTAGCCCTATAACCTTAAAAGATCTTGGTATGTTTGGGGTCACAGATGTTATATTTCCAGTGTTGGACAATCACAAGTGGATGATTATTATTAAGCAGATGTTTTATTTTGAGGATTTTTGCGTGACAACCAAATCTTCTGACCCCGGATTTGGGGGGTGTCACATCTTGTTTGTAGAAAATCTTGACTTAAATTTTTCTTTCAAGCTGTCCCATGATTTTATTGACCTTGCTGGTAAATTGTTGAACCACATGAGGGCCGTGCCCTTCAAGCACGTCGGAAAGAACTGGCACTTTGCTACGCTGTTATGCCCGAAAAAGGACATTCTCCCATCAAAGAGGTTGACGAAGTCATAGGGGTCTGTGGAGCCGTCGAACTGGTCGATAGATGGAACCTTGAGATCCCTATTTACCTTAGCCTTTTCAATATTTTTGACAATTGGACTCTCCGAAGAGACCTCAGCCTCTCCCGAGTGGGATTTTATGAACTCTTTGAACTTTAATATCTCCTTTGTTGACAAGCCAGCCGTACTTGATTCTTCTTCCTCATAGTCTTCATCCTCTTCGTCCGAATACTCCTTTTGCTCACGTCTATATCTTCATTTCCTTGAAGAAAACGAGTCGGAAGATACCTCTATTTTAGAATACTTACTTCCCATAGATGCCCTCCACGAAGGTTCGTAACTCTCTGTTTGATACTCGGAGGAGATACGACCTCCAGACACCTCATGGAGCTCTCTCTGCAATCTAATAATCTCTTTCTGCTTCCGAACCTTCTCTGCTAACATCTGCCTTTCTTCATCTAGACGACGAAGCTCCTCATCGAGAACAACGCGTTCTGGGCGCTCCTCGTGGCTCTCCTGGTTTTGCCTTTGCTTCTTCATCTTCTCCAAATGCAACCGAGCGTCGCTCGTAAGCACATGCTTCCCTTGAGGTGTTAGAACCAACTGGCGAGAATAATTTTTCAATCTACGAGATCCGTTCAACGGATCTGATAAGCTTGGGCCAGGAGGAGATGCGAACAACGCTTGAGGATCCATTGAAGCCTTGGATTTTACCGTTCGTTTAACACTCGCAACATCTTGAGTATTTGGAGCTGATTGTTTGCCTATTTCCTGGTTGTCATCGGCCATCCTTCGTTTTAAACGAAGAATTAGAGTCGATTTATACACTATCAAGTCTCGATCTGTTACTATAATGAATAGCCTGACTTGTTTTTGAATTTTTGAATTTTTGATTTTAATGTGTTTGCTTTTTTTTTTAGGAGGTAGGAGCCCCTCCTTCTAGCGCCATTGTTAAAGTATAATATATTTAGTGAACCAATCCCTTACAATGTTGGAGCTACAAGTATATTTATAGGGCTCTAATTGGGCTTTTAATGGGCCTTACTCAGTAGGTGGGCCTTGGGCCCAACAGTCCCTATAGCAACGAATATAGTACCATATAGCAATGCTTTAATATCATTGTAAAAGTTTGTTATAGCAACTTTTTCCCGTCTATAGCAACAATTAAAATTCATTGCAATAGGTTATAGCACCCCTGTTTTGGATATTTATTGCAACGTTAAGGTGGCAATGGCAACAAATTTATGTTTAATAGCAATGCTTTTAGTAAGGAATTAACAATAAATGGTAACATATTATGAGGCAATAACAATGCTTTTCTTTAAAAAAAATGGACATGACCTATTTGTTCATATAGAATTCCTCCATTAATATGGTATTCCATACACACCAATCCAAAAGAGTACATCAATATGAACTACCTAAAAACAGTACCAAAACTATTCGAACAACATCAACATAAACGACGACATAGACATATAATTCTAGTTCATACATTCACTAAAACCTTAGACATTTCCAACTTCATGTTCCTCTTGCTTAATTAGCTGATCATCTCCTGATGATTTAGAACAAATGTTGCAACACCAAAAAAGTGTAACACCAAATATGGGCTGTTGCAACACCAAAAAAGTGTAACTTTAGGCCCCAAAAGTGTTACAATAGATGTTTATGCAACACTTTTGCTAAAAGTCAGTGTTGCATTTGCCGGCGTGGCAATAGCCTTCTATAACAACGCTTTTTGTGTTTATTGCAACGCTTTTCAAAGTATTACAAAAAGAGTTTGGTGTAGTTTGTTGTAACACTTTTGCATGTTTTAGCAACATTTTGAATGTGTTACAACAGACGAATGCAACACTTTTTTGCAACATTAATTGACTTAAAAATGTTACAAAGTGAGTTTATTGCAACATATTTTTGCAACATTATTATGCATTTTGCAATACTTTTGGTTTTTTTTGCAACATTTATATGCAACATTTTGGAACCTTTTGCAATACTTTTTGATATTTTTGCAACATTTATCTGCAACATTTTAATTACTATTGTAATACTTTTAAATTTTATTGGCAACACTTATTTGCAACACTTTTATTAGTTCACATTGCAATGTCCTGTTTGAAATTTCAATATACCATGCATGAAAGCATATACCAAGCAAAAATTACATTTCAATGTCCCAAATGGCAAATCCAACAAACACAAGTCAAAGTCTATAATCGAAACACATGTCGACTTACATCACAATTCTACTTTGAACCTAGTCTTAGTTTCATGTCAAAATACCAACCTACTACCAAAAGTACACATATATAAAATCATAGTTAAGTACTGATCATTAGTCATCATTTTCGTCATCGTCCTCGTCCTCCTGCTACAGTCTTTCCATCATCATTTTGCCAAGTATAAAATGCTTTGATCTCCTGATTTTTTTTCCCATAAAACACTTCAAATACCAAGCCTCTCAACTGTTTTCAGTTAGATGACTAGATCAGGAACATAACAGATGTGTTAAAATATAAGTTTTGTAGAAAAATATGTATAAAATATGTATGCATTCATTCATCGAAAAAGTATCAAACATCATGTGAAAGCATCAATCTTTCAAGTTTTTAAAACCAAGTTTATATCTGTCCACCGGTATCAGAATCACGACCAAGTTCCATATTTTCCCTACGTATCAGACCATGCAGGCTGAGAAAATAAAATAAAATAATAGTGTTACATAAAATAACCACGTGTATCATATAAACCAAACCAAACATAACCGCTCATGTCTTGTTAGGAACTATAGCACATTCGTCCTATACCATGTTACCTTCAGCCTATAAAAGGGTGTCTTGCATGCAGAACAATTTAACAAAATTACACAAGGTAGTGAGGTAGTTGCAAAGGATACGGTTAATAGTGGTTACTTTGGACGTCTAAATTTTGAATTCTGACTAAAACATAAGTCCATAACACTGCATGAAGTTACCATTATTTGCACTCCTGGCAAATTATTGATGCTAGTTACACTTAAAGGTTTATGGCTTCAAGATATAACAATTTCATATAAATGACAATTTAAATCCTCCTCTCTTCATCCACTCAGCAGTATGAAAATCAGTTCAACTTGTACCTTACTAGGACAATGTACATCACTTTGTGCAGAAATATCACTAACAGCATCACCTTCCATTGTAGCAACTGAGCTAATTCTAGAAAAAACAAATCTTTCTCCATCAGAACAACTCATACTTGGAATGAGTATCCAAATTAGTTAAACAATTGCAAACTAAGTGAAAGTAGGTGGTAACTGGTAACAAGTTGTAAATGAGGAACATGAACATATATAAGCAAAGAGGGTATAAGTAATCAAAGCAAGCACAAGAGGTTCCAATGGACCAGACACATATCAGAACACATATGATGGGGTCATACAAAAAAATTAAATTTAAACAAACAATATTCCCAGAAAATTTGACGCGGTAATTAATGTTCAATGCATATCAAGTATTCATGCAACCTTTCTTATCTCATCAAGGAATGAACTTGGAATACCACGACCTACTGCCTGAACATAATTCAAGAACCACAAGTTTTAACATTAAAATTTGATACAGTTTTAACATTATGATAGAGAATACAAATTTTTCATTCCTAGACCAGAAAAATTGTTATCCTAATCAGGATCACAAGCATGACAAATTTTCGGGTGTAGGAATGAGAAACCTGTATTTCTATACCTTAAAATGTGCACACGCTACTTAATTAACTAAACTTATATTTTTGCAAAAAGTCATAAGTGTGTCAAAATGTTGTTATGCTAATTAGGAACACCTTGATTTGAAAACCATGCAGCAACTTAGTATTAAGGGATTAAGGTTTTGCTAATGCATTTAGACCACACGAATTAAATTAATATTTAATTGTATCTTTGTCACTTGGCAGGTTTTAAAAATTCAATACTCTTGCTATCAAATACCATATACTTGCTATCAAATACCATATTATCTCCATAGGTTAATACTTGCTATCAAATATCATTGAACATAAAAATTTACATCTCATTTCAGAGACTCGACGGTCGATTATTAGCTCCAACATTTTTCCAGAATAGATTAAATGCAATATAAAATACATTCAGAACCCATATATAACCAAAATTATGTTCACCAAAAGACTCTAATCATATCTTGAATACCATGATGAGAGATGCTAAACTCCAATGTTTGGATGTGAACAATACGAATTCAAAGTTTGAAGCACCTACAAAATTGAAACCCTAAATTAAACCCAAATCAAATACAAGGCCAAAGAGTTTCAAAATAGCCAGAGACAAGACACAAGAGAGACCGATTGATATGGAAAAGAACAATAAGAGATACTACGATTATTTTTGCAGGGGACATACGTATCAAATTTGCCCTGGTCTTTTGCCTTCCAGCATCACTCCAGTTGAGGTCCCAAAACCTACATATACAATTAAGTCCTCACTATTTAGCATTCGCAAAGTACTTAAGATCCTTGATGGTAATGCTTTTAACCAGACCATCAGAAAGAATTATAATCTAACATAATCGAAAAAAATTGGGTAATTTACCTTTAATTAAAGCTCTAATTAAATCTTCACTCCAACTTTTCTCGATCTAATCGATTTGGGGTTTTGCGGTTTGAATTAAGGATTTGAGAGAGGTGTGAGAGATTAGTGAGAGAGATGATAGAGGGAGAGATAGTCGATGAGAGAGGGAGGTCGAGAGAGATGAGAGAGGGAGGTCGAGAGAGATGAGAGAGATGGTCGATGAGAGAGTGTGAGAGAGTGTGAGATCTGATATGAGTATTGTTTTTGTGTAATAAAACTTTATTTTTGTGTAATGAAATTTTTGGCACGAATTTTTTTTGGCAAAGCCCGCCTACTGAAAATTGGATCTCCCGCTTATAATTTCGGTAAGTTAAGCAAAGTGTTGCAAAATTGGATCGTGTATTGTAACGCTTTTGCTAAAGTATTGCAATTGTTATAAATTTCAAAATTTTCATTTTGCTTGCAACACTTTTCGTATTTATTGTAACAGTTATAAAAATATTGCAATTGATTACCAAGTTTTGTGTTTATTGTAACACTTTGTGTAACACAAATGCACTTTGGTGTTGCAACAGGCCATATTTGGTGTAGTGTAGCAACAATTAAAATTCATTGCAATAGGTTATAGCACCCCTGTTTTGGATATTTATTGCAACGTTAAGGTGGCAATTGCAACGTTAAGGTGGCAATGTCAACAAATTTATGTTTAATAGCAATGCTTTTAGTAAAGAATTAACAATAAATGGTAACATATTATGAGGCAATAACAATGCTTTTCTTTAAAAAAAATGGACATGACCTATTTGTTCATATAGAATTCCATCATTAATATGGTATTCCATACACACCAATCCAAAAGAGTACATCAATATGAACTACCTAAAAACAGTACCAAAACTATTCGAACAACATCATCATAAACGATGACATAGAAATATAATTCTAGTTCATACATTCACTAAAACCTTAGACACACTACGCCATAAACGCATATACGCAACCCTCATTTTCAGTTGCGTAAGGCCTGAAAAGCGTTGCGTAAGGTCTTACGCAACGCTTTTGGGGCGTTACCAATACTGGCGTTGCGTAAGACCCCTAACGCAACGCTTTTCCAAGCTATTGCAACACCACGAAAACGTTACGTTAGAGGCCTTATGCAACGCTAAAAGCATGCAAATGCAACGCTACAGGGCGTTGCGTTAGATTTTTCAGCCATGTCAGCATGCTGACATGTAAGCAAGGTGCCACGTCAGCATGCTGACATGTAAGCAAGTTGCCACGTCAGCATGCTGACATGTCATTAGTGGGGCCCACAAGTGCCACGTCACAAATGAAGGGGCATGCCACGTCATCAGTGGGGCCCACCAATGTGCCACATCAGCATTGGGGCCCACATGCCACGTCAGCAATGGGTCCACATGCCACATCAGCAGGGGCCCACATGCTACGTTAGCAGTGGGGTCCACTATCTAACGCAACGCTATTTGAATCTAATGCAACACTAATTTTTTTTTAAGCAACACTAAATATACCATAATGCAACATCATATATAATCAAATGCAACACTTTTTTTACAAAAAAAATTGAAATGGCTGAGCTGTTTATACATTAATCCCAAAAATTACAAATCTTCCCAAAAATTACAAATCTTACCAACATATACTAAAACCAAATAACTGCTACTAATTCTAACTTCTAAACTATGCCAATTCTAACTTTGCAATTGTATTGGTATAACCGTATTGGTATGTAATACTAATACTGGTTCCTGTAAACTCATAGCAACCATAACCTGTTCACTCAACTCCTGTAAACTCATTCCAGATTCCTGATATCCATAATGGTTCCTTCTTGCTCTTGTGAGAATGCTACCTGCAGACGTCACATTTATGAATATGTGAGAATACAAGAATCCTGGAAAGCAAACAATACTAGAGAATTTGAAGCAAGAAGCTTGAAGAAATTGCGAAACACAGATGCTCGGATCTGAATAGGCTGGCTCATAACTGAAACAAATTATTTTGTTTAACGGGTTTATGTCCAACTCTTATAAACAACATACAACACTGTACAGGTTCTGCAAAAAATGCCTTTGACATGAAATAGAGGGGATTTAACATTCGCAAACTAATAACTGTTCAAGCATATCCACACACAAACTAATAACATTAGCCTACTTGGTATTTAATAAATAGCTACTAACAGTTTAACATAAAAGTGAGACCTTGTGGTGCTCTAAATCATTTGTAATGCATTTAATGGATATATATAGTAAAATTAGTTGGCGAGTCAATCTTCCAAGAGAACCCATATTTCGGGTGCTATGACTGTTTTACATCTTAACAAATTAAGCTATATAATTACTGGTTCATACCACTTGTTTACTATATACTAATTTATTTTACAACTTATATACTGTTGCTATAGATTCTTAACATGTAACCTAGAAACACATAGAGACCTCCACACACACACAGATTACGTTTAAAGTAAGTTGACCAATACTTGCAAAATTACTTTCTTAACATTTGAAATCTACAATCCAGTAGTGATACGTACCTTTGCCCCTGTTCTAAATTGAGAGACACTTAAGATGTGATTAGGTCCATTACATTAGACATACCAAATGAATTTAGAAACTTATTAATCTGAATAGTCTAATTTTTCATCATTTTAGTGCAAGTCTAATTTTAGAGCAGAGAGAGCACAGATTTATCATTCGCAAACTAATAATTGTTCATCCTTCTGTCGCATACCAAGTCCACTAGTCTACAGACAAAATACTTTAGCTACATAGAGTTATTGATTAGCAGCTACGTGCATCACATCTTAGCATATAGTAAGGGAATACCTCTGCATAAAGCTTGTGTGCATGAACTCCTGAATCTTCCTCCATCCCCTAGAATAATATGATGAAGTACATATAAAATACACGGAGAGTAACGTGAATAAATCTTTACTTGTGAATAAACAAACATAAATAGTACTTCAATGTAAAAATGGTAGAGGTCACATATCTTGTCCTCTAAAGCATCATCCATGCTAAACTTTCTTTTAAGGATTTCTCTATCTGCAGCAACATTTTCTTGAAAGTCATCGGATGCTCCACCTGTTTGCTCGGATGAGTTTTAGAGCATGCAGTGGCAGATAGCACATAGTCATGGTTAAGTGCAGCTGTCAAGAAGCATGCTTATACAATTTTTAGACTTAATCCGAATATCTATGCATATGGTCAAAAAGTTGACATACTCAGTGTACAAATAATGAGACAACATAGTACATAGAATATTGTTTCTATTAAATGGGATGCTTTGAAAAAGAATGGATAGAAGTATGTGAAAAATTAAGTTTGTCAGGCATGTAGATTAATGTAACTACAATATACTCACAGAATGAAGTGAATGAAGGGAGCATGACAATTTTGACTTTTCAAAGGTTGCACAGTAGGGGACACATGGCTGACTCTACTAAAAAGGCTATCTCCTAAGGACAAAGTTTATATCTCTTAAAATCCAGATGAGGTCATTCTCAATAAATGCCAAGATACCTCTTTAATACTTATAAGAATATTTTTATGACTCTAGGCATTATTATTATACATGATTGATTGATATTGACTTTTTTAGACACTAGGCAATGCAGACTGTCTTGAATATAGAAACACAAATCACACTTTCTTTTATTTAAGAGGCATATATCATATTTTGACTTAAGTCACATAAGATAAACAGACATGTACTGCAAAACAGGGCACACATATCACTTCACAGAACACAATATAGGATTAAACAAGTAAAAAAATGCAAGATATGAATCCTATTTGTTCTAAGTGGCCGTTTCACTCCAGTGTCTAGATACTGGGCCTCTCTAAGGGATTCCCAGCCAAGTCTTTGAGTGAGGGCTAGTTGTGTGAGTGTATATATGAATATATCTAGTTACAAGCTATTGTAGAGATCTTAACCAGATTCTATTGTAAGAATTAATCAGTCAAGTTACAATCACTTAGAGTACAAACATAGTCAAATGCATTCTTCACTCATGTAAGTATCCATTCAACAAGGTTCAATAAGTCATTTTAAGCATTACAAATAGTTCTTGCACATAGTCGATCACCATTCTTATTATCTCCCATATGGTACATATATTGAAATTAATTCAATCAATACAAGAATGATAATCCAGACTCACTTTCTCCACCAGTGGTTAGACAGGGCATATAATTGACCAGGTCAATTAACACAAATTCCATATACCAGCTGTATCTATTAAACAACAATGCTTCTTTTCAAGAAAACCAAGGACTGTAATAGACTTGCCACATCACAAAATATCAGATATATCAAGTACTTTGTAACAACTAATTAAAACAATGTCATTCAACCATACACGAACTCATATAGAGAGTCATATCAATAAATTCGAAAGTTAACCAAGATAATATCACAAAATCACATAGATTTTCATGGAGAACATTCAAGTTCTTGGGTTTAATCGAATTAATACCTTTGCTCGAGGCCTCATCGTCTTCTCGAGTACTTACCAATCCTCAAGCTCTGAACTCTCCCGAGTTCCGAGTTAACTCACGAGTTGACTCATTGAGTCGTGAACGATTCGACCGAGTTTGAGCTTTCCAAAGCTCGATCTATGGATATTTATCACATCGACGACCTTATTTTGAGTTGTCTTCATCATTCCTGCACAAGAACTCGAAAACCTAATTAGGGTTTTGAAAGATCAAACATAATAATCAAGGAAAGATGTTCGAGTGTGTGTATATGTTGTTTATATGTATAAATGTAGGTTTTGATCTGTAAATCTGGATCGATATGGACGATAACGACTTGTATATCAAAAACCATGTTTATGTATCCTAACTCAGCTGTAATTCATACCGATTATTAGATTAATCGATATAAACAGATTAACACATACTCAATCTAGTGTTTAGAGGTTTGAAATTGATCAAAAAATCAGGGTTTAGATCGGAGTTTTTGAGATAGCGGCGAGATAGAGAGAGACTAGGGTTTGAGAAAGGCGAGAGAGAATCGCGATTTGAGAAAGGCGAGAGAGAATATTAATATATATCTAAAAAATATTAATATTTAATATTAATATATATCTAAAAAATATTAATATTGTTTCTATTTTTAAAAAAATATTTTTGAACGATCCAACCGTACATATGTCAATATATATCTAATATAATGATATTGCCCAAGTTTCAGAAAATAAAAAATTAATTTGATTGCAGATCTTAGTAGATCACTACTATTTTCAATATGACTCGTAACTAGTGCTTTGTTACGGATTATTGTTTCTATTTTTTAAAAAATATTTTTGAACGATCCAACCGTACGAATGTCAATATATATCTAATATAATGATATTCCCCAATTTTCAGAAAATAAAAAATTAATTTGATTGGAGATCTTAGTAGATCACTACTATTTTCAATATGACTCGTAACTAGTGCTTTGTTACGGATTATTGTTTCTATTTTTTAAAAAATATTTTTGAACGATCCAACCATACGGATGTCAATATATATCTAATATAATGATATTCCCCAAGTTTCAGAAAATAAAAAATTAATTTGATTGGAGATCTTAGTAGATCACTACTATTTTCAATATGACTCGTAACTAGTGCTTTGTTACGGATTATTGTTTCTATTTTTTAAAAAATATTTTTGAACGATCCAACCGTACGGATGTCAATATATATCTAATATAATGATATTCCCCAAGTTTCAGAAAAAAAAATTAATTTGATTGGAGATCTTAGTAGATCACTACTATTTTCAATATGACTCGTAACTAGTGCTTTGTTACGGATTATTGTTTCTATTTTTTAAAAAATATTTTTGAATGATCCAACCGTACGAATGTCAATATATATCTAATATAATGATATTCCCCAAGTTTCAGAAAATAAAAAATTAATTTGATTGGAGATCTTAGTAGATCACTACTATTTTCAATATGACTCGTAACTAGTGCTTTGTTACGGATTATTGTTTCTATTTTAAAAAAAATATTTTTGAACGATCCAACCGTACGGATGTCAATATATATCTAATATAATGATATTCCCCAAGTTTCAGAAAATAAAAAATTAATTTGATTGGAGATCTTAGTAGATCACTACTATTTTCAATATGACTCGTAACTAGTGCTTTGTTACGGATTATTATTTCTATTTTTAAAAAAATATTTTTGAATGATCCAACCGTACGGATGTCAATATATATCTAATATAATGATATTCCCCAAGTTTCAGAAAATAAAAAATTAATTTGATTGGAGATCTTAGTAGATCACTACTATTTTCAATATGACTCGTAACTAGTGCTTTGTTACGGATTATTGTTTCTATTTTTTAAAAAATATTTTTGAATGATCCAACCGTACGAATGTCAATATATATCTAATATAATGTTATTCCCCAAGTTTCAGAAAATAAAAAATTAATTTGATTGGAGATCTTAGTAGATCACTACTATTTTCAATATGACTCGTAACTAGTGCTTTGTTACGGATTATTGTTTCTATTTTTAAAAAAATAAATAAATATCTAATGCAACACTTCAAACAGCAAATGCAACACTACTGATACCTAATGCAACACTTCTGCCACGTCAGCAAATGCCACGTCAGCATTAGTGCGTCCCACTTCTGCCACGTCAGCAATTGTGGGTCCCACAATTGCCACGTCAGCATGATGGGCCTCTTTCCACGTCACCCTTGTGGGTCCCACACTGCCACGTCAGCAGTGGTCGGTCCCACATCTGCCACGTCATATTTTTTTTAAAAAAATATAAATTTATCTAATGCAACACTTCAAACAGCAAATGCAACACTACAGGTATCTAATGCAACGCTTTCTGCCACGTCAGCAAATGCCACGTCAGCAAAGGTGGGCCCCACTTCTACCACGTCAGCAATTGTGGGTCCCACAATTGCCACGTCAGCATGATGGGCCTCCTACCACGTCATCCTTGCGGGTCCCACACTGCCACGTCAGTAGTTGTGGGGCCCACATCTGCCACGTCATATTTTTTTAAAAAAATATGAATATATCTAATGCAACACTTCAAAGAGCAAACGCAACACTATTGGTATCTAATGCAACGTTTTTTGCCACGTCAGCAAATGCCATGTCAGCAAAGGTGGGCCCCACTTCTGCCACGTCAGCAAATGCCACGTCAGCACATGTGGGTCCCACTCCTGCCACGTCACCATTTATAAAAATAAAAAATTATCTAACGCAACGCGATCAGTTAGTGTTGCATAATGTGAAACACTGTGGGTAATACGCAACGCTAATCTATATCTAACGCAACACCAATTCAGCTCAGTTGCAAAAGACCAAAAACTTCTATCTAACGAAACGCTTTCTGTGCAACGCTTTGTAAAAAGGGTTGCGTATGCTCACTTATGGCGTAGTGACATCTCCAACTTCATGTTCCTCTTGCTTAATTAGCTGATCATCTCCTAATGATTTAGAACAAATGTTTTCTGCTCCACCGGGAGCCTGGCCCCTTCTTCCAAGTTTTGGTGTCCGTAGGAATGGAAGCTGTTGGGTAAGACTGCTCCCTATGTGATCGCATTTCTGGTGTTTTAGTCACCTTTCAATGGCTCAACGAGGGATGCAAGCAAGGAATCCAATCCGGGAAAGTCATCAGTCCCACATCAGTGACGACAAAGTTATTATTATTAAGATATCTACATTCACATAAAGTTCAGTGTCAGGCTCCTACGTAGCAAGCAGATTAAACTGAAGATACACAAGCACGTACATAAAAAATTAAAGAACTGCAGTTTAGTATAATGTTTACCACATATATATTATAATCATGAAATATTTTACAAATGTGAGTATTGGTCACATACAAAAATTTCACGAATGCCAGTGGATCTGGAATTTGGCCAGTCAACTTGTTGAAACTCAGATCTCTGCAAACAAAAAGGTTGTTAAACTCAAACAAGTATGAACATTGTTTACAGAATACGAGCATGCAATGCCAGTTTAATATGACCTCGTGTCCCTGTTGTATACAATATATTTTTCTGGGAATATTAATTCTCTATCTAATGTGATGTAATTTCTCCTGATATCATAATTTGATTTTAGATTTCGTAGCTAATGCAGAAAAACTGGGAAAAAATGCCTAGGAAACATTGATCAGACTACACTAGGCTTCAAGGAGTAAAGTTGGTTAAGCAACCAGAATTCTCCATAGGTGAAAGCAAATGCTGCTAGAGCTAGTACTAGTTTTGCTTCCCATGGGTAATTTAATACCATTTGTAATATGGGCACTGTTGTCGCATGTCCGTCTGAACCACTCAAGCACTTGATAAATATCTGAAAATATAGATTTGAATTATTACGATCAAGTATAACAAGGTTATATCTATGGCTACAATGTTAGAGCTAGGTTCATTTAGTACTAAATCATTTAGCACTTGACAGATTAAAAACAAAAAATCAGCACTCGATAACTTGATCATTATGCCCCATAATATTACTAGCATATATCACTAGTAATATATATTTGGTAAAATAAAAGATGTATAACCTCGCAAGAAATTAGATCAATTAAGTGGTACAAAGCTTCAAGCATGGTAATGCCATCAGTTTGGTGTGTTTTCAAATCCATATGGGTACCCTGCATGCGTGACAAGTTAAAGTCATATCAACATAACACATATATATTTGGTTAGTTAATAATGTGCATGCAAATTTAACATTACATTTGAATTATCAGCATCAAGGGGGATACTCAACTGAGATGAGGCCATAATATCCTCCACAATATGGAATAGTGGCTTGACATTAATTCCTCTGCCATCAGGAGTATGAGTATCGTATATTTGCCTCGTCATCACATTGTCGTCTGAAGACATGAACATGTTACTGCCACCTTTGATCAGTTTTTGCATATTGAACAGCGCATTCAAAGGCTGCCTACCAAGTATGGCATTCCCTACTGGCTGCGCAGAGTTTGTCATAGGATTTTCCTGGAGCTTGTTAGATGCATCTCTCATCGCAGAATGTGGCACTACCTGGTTGATGTTGCTCATTCTGTACTATTTTTATCAGTTGGCTAGCAAGAAGATAACGTGACTGATAATTCATAATAGTTCAAGGTCAGTATGCTATATATACACCACATATCTGGCGTTTACATGGCTCTCAGATAGGAATAAAGGTGAGAATTCCTTCCTTGTAATCAAATTCAAATCTTCTGCAACGTTAATTCGAAGCCTGCTTTGGAGTTTATTACACCATTAGCCCTTAAACACGTTAGATAATTAAGAAAAAATGTCAGCTAAGAACCATTCTAGCTAGTAGTTTTTGCAGAAAATTGAAAATTAAATTAGAAACTATTCTCTAAAGTACTCAATTAAATTAGAAAATTGAAAATTAAATTGAAAATTGAGCTGCTACACATGCAAGGATAGTTCACCTGCTACTTGGTAACCGAAACACCAAGGTAAGCAATGACAACCAGGGTCTAACACATCCTCGTACCTACCAAAACGTTCCTTCACAGCAACAATTTACTGCGCCACCTGTACACAACCAAAAGCTTGACCCATAGCTAGAACCTACATAACACAACTATTAGGTCGAATTCACAATAGTTAATCAAATACTGTATGAGTAACTTGACAAGAACACACTGTTTAATACTTAAAAACTGGTTGGAATTAACAATTCCTCTCTCAGTGATGTAAAATATCACAGAGAGCTGCTTAGGTTACAATCAATGAATTTCTCAATGTTCGATTACCCTTCTAGGGTTAACCTAACTGTATTTATAGAACATACAGCTTCGTACAATCAGTAACTGATTCTCCTATAATCAAGCTATACAATTGATATCAATCACGATTGCTCTAGTCTTCCAAGTCAACTCAATCTTTTTGACAGCTTTCCAATCTTCAAAGATATTGCTTCCAAATTTATCTTGTATCAATCTTCAAACACTGTTGACTCTTCAGACAATACCGCTACAGAGTTTAACAATCTCTGTTGCGCTTCCAGTCAGTGTTTAACTAAACTCTGACTGCTTCCAGCTAAACTCTGTTTTGTCACTATAGCTTCCAAACACTGTTCTCATCAATCATTTCTAACAATCTCCCCCAACTTGTCCATTAGCAAGAATGTACAAGTTTACAGTAAATGATGATGTCAAAACAAATACAAAGTTTTACAGTGTTTAACATACAAACAGAGTTTAAACTTTTACTTAACAAACTTACAACTTTTGTCTACCTAACTTCCTCAAGATCTGGAGCTGTTCTGAGATAATCAATTAACAACCTTCTCTCAGCATGTTCAAGTTCAATCTCCATAGCTTCCTTGATCTCTCTTAAATCTGGATCATTTTCATCAATTTGAAAAATAGCAGCTCTGAGATCATAGATCTTGTTTCTTCTCATTTCATTTCCCAACCTGATGTACTTCACTTCTTCAGACTTTACATTGAAATCCAAAACAGTAATTCCAAGATCAGTCTTCAGCTTCGAAGTCCCCTTCTCCATCTCTATCAGATTGCCATTCCAATCTCTGTACTTAGGAATATATTTTTCAGCAGACTTTGATCCTGTAACAACTTTAGCTTTCTGCATATACCCCCTTATAGAATTAGCAACAAGCTATGTTTGACGATTTCTGACTCTGAAGATATGCAAGACATACTGAAGTTCCTCAAATAATTTTAGCTTGATTGCTTCTTCATTCACTCTATACACTGACCCATCTGTCATAAAGTATAACAGAAAGTGAATGTCTAAGCTCCTTTGACGAACTAGCTGAACTGACTCCAACTTGTCTAGATTTTCTTGAGTAATACCAGAACCAAGAGATACAAGTGCAGAGGGATCTCTTGGACTGTTACTAAATCTCAAATCTCTTTTTGAACCTAAGCCAGAAGTATTCCTGCCTGGTGGCTTTCCTGAACATGCAACATTATGTTGATATCCACCAGTCACTCCTGTTTCTTCTTGCACTGGAATCTTTGGCCTTGAAAAACCAGGTAAGAGTTTACTTTGTGTCTGTACAACTTGTGTGGCAACAGAGGTTGTAACAATCATTTTTCCCTTGTTCTCCTCATTCATTAACCCTTTTAACTTCAATTTAGCATCAAGAGAAGACTTTCTGATCAACTTTTCTTTATCTTCTTCTTCTTCTTCTTCTTGAATGCCAGTTAACTTCTCTTTGATTTCAATGCCTTTAAGAACAGGCTTTGCAGTTTTAACCACTTTCTCTCTCTTCTTCAACTTATCAGACTTTAAAGCCTTCAAATGCTTTACTTGTAGACTTTTCTCTTCAGCTTTAACATCTTCTAAAGTAACTCCTTCTGCATTCTCTTCCATAAAAAGCTTAACAGCTAACTCCTCATCAGTCTTTGGATTTGATATTAATTCCAAACTCTTGGTTTTTGAAGTACCTTGAGTTTCAGTGTTTATTCCAACAGACTGTGACTTAAGAGATTTGCCAGATCTCAGAGTTTGCCTTTCAGAGTTTAAAACTTTACTCTTATCACTTGCCCCTCCATCTCCAGCATCATCCTTTTGAGACAGAGTTTGAGAAACTTTGCATTTAGACTTAGCAACTCTCTCCCCCTTTTTGACATCATCAGGAATGAGTATAGATGTGATGAGCTCCAAAGAGTTAGCAATAGAATCAACTTTAGAAAACAGAGCAGTTTGATTTTCTTCAACCTTTCCTAGCCTGGCAAAGAGAGTATCTTGAACTTTAGACAGCTGTGCAGCTTTGATTTTGGACTCTCTTTCCATCTTCATTTCTCTTGACTGAATCTCAGTCTTCAAGGAAGCAATTTCTTGTTTTGTTTCAGCAAAATTTCCATCCAGAGTTTTGACTTGTACCACAGTTGCCTTTAAACAGGATAAAATCTCTGGATTTGAAATTTGCTTTGCAGTCTGCTTAACAAAATCAGCTGCTCTCCCTTTTGGAAAAATACAATCTTGTTTATACCAATCAGCAGCATATTTAGCAAGATGCTCTTCTTCAATTGCATGAGATGGACAAGGCTGATCAAAAGGTGTATGTTTATTTTCAGTCTGTGCTGGTGCACTCAGAAAAGAATCAAAGTTTGCACTGCTGTCAGATTCATCTTCAGCACTTGCATCTTTAGCTTGAGCATCTTTTAAAGAATCACTGTGCTGAGCTGTGTCAGCCACAGTTTCTGCAACAACTTCTGCAATCTTTTCAACAGTGTCCTCATGTTGCACAGGCTCTGCAACAGAGTTTATATTTGTATCTTCAACAGGCATAGATTCAGAAATTATCTTAGTTACCTGATCAACTTCATCACCTTTGTCTGGAATTGGAGAAGCATTAGATATCAGTTCTGTATGTGATGCTGCAGCTTCAGGAACATTAACTGCAGGCTCATCAGCTACACCATGAGTTTCAACATGATCAACAGGTGAGATAGGATCAGAGAATGGTTCAAATGAGTCAAGAATATCATCCATTGGTGAAAAACCATGGCACGTTATCCTCTTCTACAGGCACGTTATCCTCTGTAGGTACTTCAACATTGGCAGTATCCTTTGCAGGCATATCAACCTCTGCAGGAATTTCAACATTGTCTGCAACCTCAACAGTAGGTGTTTGTTGTGAAACCACCTCTGGAGCTTTAATAATATTCTCATCATCAGACTCTGAAAGAATTAATCTTCTCTTCTTGACTTGAGGCACTACATTCTCCTCTTCATCTTCACTTGAACTCTCTCTTGGTGGTGAAAGTGAAGGTCTGTTTGCCTTTTGTTTCTTCCTTCTAGCATAAACAGCTCCAGATAATGTCTGTTTAGCCTTTGAGTGTTTAGTGTTTTGGGCAGTGTGTTTCTTTCTTTTTGGTTTGGATTTGGGATTTTCAGTAGATGCTGGCTCAGAGTTTAAGGTTTCAGTGTTTAAGGTTTCAGAGTTTATTTTTGGAGAGTTTATTGGTTCTGGTTGTGGTTGATGAGATGTAGTAGGTACAGTGGTTGTGGGTGTTGTGGGTGTTGGTTCAGGCATGTGATGTGGTGATTGAGAATCTTGAGGTTGGTTTACATAGTTCTGTAAGGCTAGTGGCATAAACATATCAGATATGTGCTGTTTAGTGACATCTTTGTTTGTCAAATCAGAAAACATTCTTTTAGCAACTTGAAAAGGCTGAATCACATCAGCTTCATCAATTGGAATGTTAGGCATACAAGCAGTAAATAGCATTTGACAAAACCGAGCAAAATAAACAGAAGTAGGCTCAGACAAACGCTCTCCCAGATTCATTAGCACTAATCTACCAAAATCGAAATTACCTCCATATAGTAGAGCATGACCAATTTGGAGAGTGTCAAGAGGAAGTGCATCCCAGTTTGTTGTCTTCTTGCCAAAAGCTCTTGTAATGCAATCGAAAAAGAAACTCCATTCCTTTCTCAAAAGTGGCCTTCTCAAAGATCCAATCTTATTCAAATCTCCTGCACAGCCAATTTGCTGCAACATTGTCCTCAAACGATCATGACCAACAACACTATAAGAAGTGTGTGTCTCAAAATCCAGAGCATCCCTAACCGTAGTTGGAGTAATAATATACTCTGATTCATCATGAGTGAAAGTGATTGTTGGAGTGCCAGACTCTTCTCCATCATCATACACAGAGTTTGTCCAAAAGGTAGCGATTTGTGAAGCAGAGAGTATTGGTGGTGCAGTTAACGCCTTCCCTATTTCAGAGTCTTTCAAGAAATTTTGAAACAGATGAAACGCCTCTGGAGCATTTGCATTTTCCAGTGGTGCTGCATAGTTGCTAGGAAGAAAAACTAACCCTGCTGCATCAAACGCTTTGGTTGCCATTAGAAGATATGATATGAAGATATGTAGAGAAAAGATGTATATGCACTGTAAGTGTTTATTAAAATGTGAAGGAGAGTATATGAGAATTTTGAAAGTGAATGAATATGCAAGTAACTGTGAGTGGGTGAATATGAATAGATGTGAAGTGAGAGAACAAAAACGATTAGAGTAAAACTAAAACTCAATCGTTTATTTAGTAAAAGCGCGCAACTGATTGTAGAGTAATGTGTGAGTGGGACACTATCATGGGACACGTGTCAAACAACCAATGGATCACTTAATAATTACCGCTGTCATTCCTCTCATCACGACACTTTGACATATTTACACTAATTAACAGTTGTCAACTACCCCAATTACTCCAAAATAGTCAAATCATCTCAATGAAACTGTACCTTAGAGTATATAACACAACTCAACAGTGTTTATCAATTTTCCAACTTTATCACTAACAACCCTTTCAAAAATTGCACAGTTGTGAATGTGTGTGAAGCAGAGTTTACCATAATCAATTTTTAGAGCATCTAATATTTCATAAAATCCATAACAAGAATCAATAAACACTGAATGCACAAATTCTCATATTAAACACTGATTGTTTGATGAATGCTAAACTCTGTAGTTACTGTAATACAGAAATCTGAAAACTTCCATTCCCTTTGATGTTCCATGATTATCCAAGTAAGCACACAGTCTTTGAAGACAAAAAGATCAAGAGATAGAAATCAGAGCATCATTCAGTGAATAACAGTCATGAATTTGATAAACTCACAAACTCTCTAAGCACACAAGTGTTTAGGTGAAGTGTTTACACTCACATTCAATCAGAAATAGCAGAATCTACCATATGCTTGAATGTCCACCAATTCTACACTACTTTGAGTACATGTATGCACAAATCAAAAGGACTTTATTCAGGGTTTAAATGAAGTAAGATCAAACAGATGAAAAAGATGTTTTATTCATGAGTGAATTTCAAGCTGAACATTTTAATAGAGAAAAGTGTTCAGTCACACTGTTAGTACTTATTTGTACAAGATCAGTATATATGCCTTTTTTTTTTCTTTTTTTTAATTTATTTATTTAGCATATATACTGAGTAAACTTTACTTTTCTTGAGAAACACTCATCTGCTTGATTTTTTTTTTTAAAAAGAATATAACTGCTCTTAATACTTCAGAGTATAAGAAAAATGAGCAGTTAATTAGGCTCAAAGGGGTTTACTAAGGGTGGTATTTATGAACAGTGTTTGTACAGTGTTTGAACAGTGTTCAAAAGAATTTTGAACAGTGTTTGAAGGAATGGTAAATCCTATTGCCTTTTTCATTTTCATGCACACACATATCATGTAGTCTCAAAATGGTTTAATACAAGTTCTAGAGAAACATACTTCCTGATGAATATCACACAACAATAAATACTGATTGATAGAGAATGTATCAATCACTGATTTGGCTCAAACTCTCACAGGGTGGAAACATGAATCTGAACTCACCAAACTAATCAATGACACATCTCAAGTTTTATGGTTTTCACAAGTACAAACAAGGAATCATCAGAAACCATACTCTGGAAATAGAATGTCACTTATCAGAGTTTAGAGTTCATCAATAATCAAAATTATTTTATGAGAGGCAATGCACACAATATTCATATACTCAGAGTTTAGGACTGAATAAACTAAGAGATGCTATAAATATGAAACAGTATCATGCTGTGTTGATTTACTGTACAAAGTCTGATTAGATTACAGTGACTCAGAAAGAATCATGATTTAATTACTGAGAATCATGCTTCATACATTTTTCTTCATTGGTGTTTTCATTCAGACAAAAATCAATTCTGAATTCACTGAGTGTATCCAACATATTAACAGTGTCTAACAGACAGACATGCTAACAGAGTTTAACAAGATTTAAACATAAGCATGCATAACAGAGTTTAATACTAAGGTTCACATAGCACTTAACAATTTGTATAGCATGAGCAATGAGTTTTTGAGTCTAACCAACATCTCTAGTCAAAACTAGAGACCATCCCTAGTTCATTGACCAGTCTTGTAAATGTAGCTTCACTCAATGGCTTGGTGAAGATATCTGCAAGTTGTTGTTCTGTAGACACAAAGTGAAGCTCAATGTTTCCTTCCTCTACATGCTCTCTGATGAAGTGATACCTTATGCTGATGTGCTTTGTCATTGAATGTTGTACTGGATTACCTGTCATTGAAATAGCACTTTGATTATCACAGTAAATAGGTATCTTGGTATACCTTAATCCATAATCCAGTAGTTGATTCTTCATCCATAAAATCTGTGCACAGCAGCTACCAGCAGCAATATACTCTGCTTCAGTTGTAGATGTAGATATTGACTTCTGTTTCTTGCTGTACCAGGAAACAAGTCTGTCACCCAGAAATTGACAACTTCCACTGGTGCTTTTTCTGTCTATCTTACAGCCTGCAAAGTCTGCATCTGAATAACCAAGTAGTTTAAACTCTGATTCTCTTGGATACCACAGCCCCAAAGTCATAGTGCCCTTGAGGTACTTAAAAATCCTCTTTACTGCTGTTAAGTGTGGTTCTCTTGGATCTGCCTGGAACCTTGCACACAAACAAGTTGCATACATGATATCAGGTCTGCTAGCTGTCAAATAGAGTAGAGAACCAATCATTCCTCTGTAACATGTCATATCTACTGATGACCCTGCATCTTTGTCCAATTTTGTTGCAGTTGCCATGGGAGTTGTTGCAGATGAACAGTCAAGCATACCAAATTTCTTTAGAAGATTTCTGGTATATTTTGCTTGATTTATAAAAATTCCATCATCTGTTTGCTTCACCTGTAGGCCTAGAAAATAACTAAGCTCTCCCATCATACTCATTTGATATCTTGACTGCATGAGTTTGGCAAACTTCTTACAGAGTTTATCATTAGTAGATCCAAAAATGATGTCATCCACATATATCTGAACTAAAAGCAAATCACTACCAGATTGAAAGTAAAACAGAGTTTTGTCAATAGTACCTCTGTGAAACCCACTTTCTAGTAAAAATTTGGCAAGGGTTTCATACCATGCCCTTGGTGCCTGCTTAAGTCCATAGAGTGCCTTGTCTAACCTGTAGACATAGTCTGGATATTTTGGATCTACAAAGCCTGGTGGTTGTTCCACAAACACTTCTTCTTCAAGTTTTCCATTCAAAAATGCACTTTTTACATCCATCTGAAACACTTTGAATTTCTTATGAGAGGCATATGCTAGAAAAATTCTGATTGCCTCCAATCTAGCCACTGGAGCAAATGTTTCATCATAGTCTATTCCTTCCTGTTGTGAATAGCCTTTTGCAACCAGTCTTGCTTTGTTTCTTGTGATAACACCCTCACTATCAGTTTTATTTCTGAAAACCCATTTAGTACCAACAATGGATCTGTTCTTGGGCCTTGGTACAAGTGTCCACACTTCATTTCTTTCAAATTCATTTAGCTCTTCTTGCATTGCTGTTATCCAGTCAGCATCTTTAAGAGCTTCTTCTACTTTCTTTGGCTCAGATTGTGACAAGAATGCATGAAACAGACATTCATTTGTTGTTGCACTTCTTGTCCTTACTTTTGCATCAGGATCACCAATAATCAAATCAGGTGTGTGAGATTTAGTCCATTTTCTTGCAGAAGGCAGATTGCTTCTGTCATAATGTGATCCTCCCCCTTGATCCATGTTCTCTTGATTTTCTTGGTGCCTCTCTTCATTTTCTGATGCTCCCCCTGAATGTGACTTCTCAGAATTATCAACAGAGTTTGAATCAACAGAGTTTGATTCAGAATTATCAACTGAGTCACTTTCAGAGTTTGAATTATCACTTTGATGTGATTCTTCATGCTCCCCCTCAACTGGTTCTTTCCTTGTTTCTGATTGAAGAGATTCTTCAGTATTTACCAGTAGAGGTTCAGAGTTTAGATCAACAGAGTTTGTCAGATCAGTCTGATCAGAGTTTACTTTTTCAGAGAATAAATCTTCATTTTCAAAGTGGAGTAGATCATGTTCATTGACATCTTCAAGTCCAGTTATTTTCTTGTCATCAAATGACACATGAATTGATTCCATGATCACTCTGGTTCTCAGATTATAAACTCTAAATGCCTTAGTTGACAGTGGATAGCCAACAAAAATTCCTTCATCTGCCTTTAGATCAAATTTGGTCAACTATTCAGGATGAGTCTTCAACATAAAGCATTTGCATCCAAAAATATGAAAATATTTTAGATTTGGCTTTTTCTTCTTCACCATTTCATATGGTGTTTTACCATGCTTGTTGATCAGTGTTGCATTTTGAGTAAAACAAGCAGTTTGAACTGCTTCTGCCCAGAAATATGTTGGTAATTTTGCTTCATCTAGCATGGTTCTGGCAGCTTATATCAAGGTTCTATTCTTCCTCTCCACTACACCATTTTGTTGTGGAGTGCCAGGTGCAGAAAACTCTTGTTTGATTCCTTTACTCTTGCAAAATTCTTCCATTGATGAATTCCTGAATTCAGTTCCATTGTCACTTCTGATTATCTTCACTTGATTCTCTGACCCTTTGTCCAGTTGTAATATACGTTCTGTCAGTGTTAATGTAGTTTCATCCTTCTTTGCAAGAAAATATACCCATGTGTACCTGGTATATTCATCAACAATGACTAGAGCATATTTCTTCTTTCCAAGAGACATCACATTCACTGGACCAAAAAGATCAACATGTAGGAGATGATAGGGATCAACAATTGAAGACTCAGATTTGCTTTTGAAGGAGGCTTTTCTCTGTTTGGCTTTTTGACAAGAATCACACAGGCCTTCTACATTTAACAAAGACCTTGGTAGACCTCTTACAAGATCATTCTTGATTAGCTCATTGATGTTGTTCAGGTTCAAATGAGAGAGTTTCTTGTGCCATTTCCAACTCTCTTCACTGGACATTCTTGTAGACAGACATACTGCTTTGCCATCAGTGTTTGTTGACAATTTAATTTCATAGATGTTATTGTGTCTGTTTCCAACTAGAGCAACTTTCCCTGTAGATTTACTGATCACTTGACAATATTCAGGCTGAAAATCCACATGATATCCTCTGTCACAGATTTGACTCACAGATAGCAGATCATGCTTGAGTCCTGGAACCAGAGCTACATTTGTGATGATGACATTTCCAAGATTAATGTTGCCATATCCCAGAGTATGTCCTATGTTGCCATCTCCATAGGAAACTTCTGGGCCAGCCTTCTCCTCATACTCTGATAGCAGGGCTTTATTTCCAGTCATGTGTCCTGAGCATCCACTGTCCACGACTAGGGTACTCACCCTGGTGCCCTGCAATCACAAACAATCACTGATTGTTAGTTTTAAGGATCCAGACTTGCTTGGATCCTTTGGCTTTCTTAATTCTGTTAGCTTTTGCAGCGGAATTCACATTATCAGAGTTTAAGCTAACTTTTTCAGAGTTTACATTTGCAGAGTTTACTTTAACCCATTTCAAATTTGGTTTGGGTTCATAGTAATTATAGTAAATAGCATGATAATCTCTGCAAGTGTAAATAGAATGCCATGTACTTCCACAGTGTTTGCATAAAGTCTGTGGTCTAGTTCTCACATAATCACTCTTTACTGCAGTTTTAGAGGGCAAAGAATTAATGTTCTTATTCTTACTGCAGAAATTAACAAGATGATTAGTGCTACCACAATTAAAGCATGTTTTTCTAGGAGCTAATGAAGCAAGCATTGGCTTAATTCCTGATGTTATACCTACCTTTCCATTTTTGTTTTTCTTAGGCAATCTCTGTTTGTTGACAGATTTTATCTCCTTAAGCTTATGCTTGAGTTGTTTATCTGTCATTAAACCAATGTTAGCCTCTTTAACAAAAGTCTTAGCATATGACTCTTTAACAGCCTTTTTCTGTGCTTCAGTCTTAGGTCCACCTGTTCCCATGACATTACCTTCAGATGAACGATGTGGTCTAACTTTTACCAAATTTTCAAATCTAAGTTCATCTCCCTCAGAGTAACCTAGACCTACTGTATCTGACTGAAACACTTCTTGAGTATCTTTACCAGAGTGTGTCCAGGTTTTAATGATGTGTTTAGTATCCTCCAATTCAGATTCTAGTTGCTTATACTTACCTAGCAACTCCTGTTCAATAAACACTGCATCATCTCTCTCCTTCTGAATTTTATTCATGTTTTCAAGCTTTTCCTCAACAAGTTTGTTTCTATCTTTGAGTTGAGAGCACTCACTTTTTATCCTCTCATTTTCTAAAGTCTGATCCCTATAACTGATATGCAATGCTTTAAGATAAATTCTTAATTCAGTTATATTATCAGTGTTATATGCATAGGTAGTTGGGGGTACCTTGAGATCATCATCTTCATTTTGAGTAGTAGCCATGAGTGCATAGTTGACTTCCTCATCTGAATCTGAAGTGTCTGCCCAATCTCTGCCTTTGGTGTAGAGTGCCTTCTCAGTTTTACCCTTCTTGCACTCAGGAGCATAGTGACCCATCTCCTTACACTTGTAGCATTGAATTTCAGACTTATCTTTCTTACCAGATTTGAAGTCCTTTCCCTCAGATTTCTTGAAATTCTTCTTGTCAGACTTTGAATAGTCCTTGGAGAATCTCTTTCCCTTCTTGAAGTTCTTGTATCCCATCTTCTTGAAGGTCTTCACCATCAATGCAGCCATTTGCATCATCTCTTCATCATCTTCAGAATCAGATGTTCCATCTGTGTTTGAGTCAACATCAGAGTTTGATGACTCACTTTCTGAGTGTATGACTAAAGCTTTTCCATTTGCCTTTTTCCTTGATGCTTCCTTCTTTGATGGTTTCTCCTCAACCTTAAGTGCAACAGACTTTGACTTTCTACTAGATCTCTTGTTTCTCTGCTCCAATTCCAATTCATGGGTTTTGAGCAGTCCATAGATTTCATCAATCTCTGTTTCACCAAGTTCATAATTATCTCTTATAGTGGTTGTTTTCACATCCCACTTTTCAGGTAGAGAAAGAAAGAACTTGAGATTTGAGTCTTCTAAATCATACTCTTTATTAACCAATGACAAATCATTGAGCAGTTTACAGAATCTGTCAAATGTTTCTGTCATGGTTTCTTCAGACTTTGCCTCAAAGTGCTCATACTCCTGAGTGAGTATGTTTCTTCTGTTTTTCTTGATTGCAGGAGTTCCTTGACACCTAACCTCAAGTGCATCCCATATTTCCTTTGCAGTTGTGCAGTTAATCACTTTATTAGACATAACATTGTCTAATGCACTGTGAAGTAAATGTCTCACTTTTGCATCCTTTGCAATGGATGAAAGATCCTCAGCAGTTAGATCTTTCTTTTCTTTTGGAATGACCTTTGATTCCTCACCAGCAGCAGCAGCAGATAATTTTGTAGGTTTGTGAGGACCTTCATTAATTCTATCAAGATATTCTGGATCCGTGGCTTCCAGAAACATGGTCATCTTTACCTTCCAGATTGCATACTCTGATGGCCTAAGTATTGGAACCCTTATAGTTTCATACCTACTAACAGTAGTAGGAGCTTTCTCAGATGGTGGAGGTATCTCTGCCATTGATTACTATTGTGTTTGGATCTTTAACTGTAATAAAGTAACAGATTGGCTCTGATACCACTTGTTAGGTCGAATTCACAATAGTTAATCAAATACTGTATGAGTAACTTAACAAGAACACACTGTTTAATACTTAAAAACTGGTTGGAATTAACAATTCCTCTCTCAGTGATGTAAAATATCACAGAGAGCTGCTTAGGTTACAATCAATGAATTTCTCAATGTTCGATTACCCTTCTAGGGTTAACCTAACTGTATTTATAGAACATACAGCTTCGTACAATCAGTAACTGATTCTCCTATAATCAAGCTATACAATTGATATCAATCACGATTGCTCTAGTCTTCCAAGTCAACTCAATCTCTTTGACAGCTTTCCAATCTTCAAAGATATTGCTTCCAAATTTATCTTGTATCAATCTTCAAATACTGTTGACTCTTCAGACAATACCGCTACAGAGTTTAACAATCTCTGTTGCGCTTCCAGTCAGTGTTTAACTAAACTGTGACTGCTTCCAGCTAAACTCTGTTTTGTCACTATAGCTTCCAAACACTGTTCTCATCAATCATTTCTAACAACAACACCAACTTAAAAATTACAGGCCTACAGTGGAAAGATGCATCTTAATATTCACCAAATAAAACAGTTAATTGAAGCTACAGTGATTTCATCCGGGACCTGCAAAGGTTGAAAAGATAACTAATTAAGCTCATCTTATAACAAGTCATTTTCCAGAAACAATGACGCCTAAATCAAAGGATTCACTGATAACAAAATAATGCTTAACATATAGGGTATCTTTCTCCCTCAAATTCAAACATCTTGGGATCATTGTCACATCTCCATCCATATCTGTACAAGGCAAAATTACAAAAAAATAAAGTCAATAACATCTTGCTGTTGATTTGCCATACCAGACAGAGGATGTGGTACATTAGTATTTACAGAGTATATACATAGGACACTTATAAAAATAGAGACCAAACTCAATCAAATATGTACTTAACATTTTGTTCCCAAATTATAAACTATGCACTTTAATTTCAAAATAACAAACACAAACGCAAGCATATAAACTCCAAACAAATAATTAAAACATCATAAACAACAAAAAAACATCTAATTAAACTAATTAAAAAATTATAACAAAATCTTAATTATGAAATCCCAAATTAAAAAAAAACCCAAATTCACAAAAATAAACAAAAACTGCTCAATGTTCCTCGATTAAACATATATGAGCAAATTAATAAAAAACAAAAAAAAACAAACATCAAATTAATAATATTTGAGCGTTCTTGGATTAAATATGCATACTCAATTAAACATACATACTCGATTAAAATTACTCAATTGAACATGCATACTCAATTTGGGGAAGAAGATTTACCTTCTTCGAGCGTCAGTGTCCTTCGAGAGCCTCGATCTTACCCTCTTCTTAATTTCTTTGATTTTCTTTTTTAGATATGGGTATGTGTGTGTTTGTGTCCGTGTATGTTTTGTGTCTGTGTGTGTGGTTGTGTCCAAGCGTTTTAATTTCTTTTGTTTTATTATTTTTGGTAAGCCGGCAAACTAAAATTTAGAAGCCCGCCCATTTTTTTTATTACATTTTGAAAAGCCCGCCAATTTTGAGGCCCAATAATGATATCTACAACAACGCCTTATAGCAACGCCTTAAAAAACCACTGCAATAGATAACAAATTTTATAATATGTAACGGTTTTTCGCTTCAATTGTAACGGTTTTGAAAAACATTACAGTATCTCTAATTTTGTAAAAACTTGTTAAGAAATAGCAACGCTTTTTAACAAGTCTGGTTGCCATAGCCAATCTATGGTGTAGTTTATAATGCAAGAGCTAATAAACTTATCTTGTTAACAAAGGGTTATCATCACCGGGCTGTAATTACCGGGCCATCGGGAGTGCAATAGAATGGGCAAATGTGCTAGTTAAACTAGAAAGAGATTGGGTTTATTGCAAATTGCTACAAGATCAATTTTCTTTTAACCAGTCATGCAGAAGCAATTTTCATTTCCTAAACTTCTAAAGGAAATGCAGGAAACATAACTTAAAAATACTGAACTTACATATCATAGCATATCATAGTCTAATATGGTTGCTTCAGCAATCAACCACTCCCATATGAGATACAGTTAGTGACACTTAGTCTTTACCAACTAGATAAGTTCTGGTAAACAAACAATAACACTGTAACAGGACTCCAAAAGTCACCTGATTAACTGATCATTCTTCTATAACATTCATTCAAGTGCACACTGATTCTCCCTTTGGACCTCTTCTTCGTCTTCAGGCGTAAAAACATTCTTAATATTGAATGTCTTGCGATCTTCTGCTGTTTTGCTCTTAATCATTCCGGCACCATTCTAGCATATATGTCAGATCCAAAAGGCTCTTAATAAGTCTTAATGTTAAGGTAATTAATTGTCAGTCTGAAAATTCAAGAGGGTAATATACAATTTTAAGACATAACAAATAGTCATCACAACACCTCAAAACATAATACACAATCATGTACATGCAATACCTATAACTCGCCTAAACCAGATAATAAGATTTAGCAAAATCTGATCAAACCAGAGCTCAGTGCCATACTAAGCAAATGCTTATTCAAAATTAAGGCATGCAATTACTCAGAAAGTACATTAGCTAAAAGAACCCAAGAAAGATGCTAAATTTTACATAAATTTGACACTGCTCTCTTTCTTCTATAGGGAAAAAAGGGGCCATTGCAATGTTCGTATTTTGCTCAATATATTTATTAAAAACAGATATAATGGGTATAAAAAATAGTCAGGCTCATGCATGCTAGACGGATCATTATTCAGAAGATGTAACACCAAACTTTCTCTCCACACAACTTAAAAGCACAAGCTTTGGCTTTATAATCTCTCTAATTTGTATCTCTTTATCGTAGATCTCATCTAATCTCTGTCTATTCTATCCTTTAAATTCTAGTTCATGACTAGTCATGTTAGGAAGCCTTAAGGTCATTACATGCACTAGGAGTAAGATCCTCTGCACCACGAGCTTTTGTGAGCCAATGAGTTTTGTAAGTCTTGCTCGTGACCTCTCGTAATAAAATCAAATATTAGCGCAATGCAATCGTCATCGATCATGTCCTTTTCAATTGCATTTCTAAAACGCTGGCATCGTCTACGGTGGTAGATCCAATGTTGTTTTCTTCTGGGGGCACTATATATACTAAATGAGTTACGACTGATAGGTTGTTACATTTTTTTTGTCACTTTTAGTATATAATTTATACAAATATTTGATTTTTAAGGGTAAAATTTTAGCATTCCAATCATTTAATCTCCAAGTTTTTTTTTTTTGCAAAATGAAAAAGAATTTTCATTTATCAATGATAGAACTTACACAATCCAAGAGACATTATTTCATCCACAAAAGTTTATCATCTAACCGAAAGGTATGCTTAACCAATCCATGAATCGTAACCTAGATTACGACGGACATGAGAAAGAGATTCCTCCGGAATCTTAGACAATTAAACCTTCATATCAAAGAAGAAGACTCACAATGAAAGTAGGCCTCATTAAAACCCCACAAGAGCAAAATCATATGAAAAAAACTCATGGGGAAAAAGAGTGCCCAGACTACAACGATCGACAATACATCATTTTACATCATGCCTAAATAAACAAAATGCTAGACTCTTCTTGATTCTTTTGCTATAGCAAATCCCATTCCCGACTTCAACTATCTCCTTTTCCATCTTATTCTCATCCAAGTAAATCTGAAAGATCACCAAAACCATATACAAATCAAGAAAACTAAGTTAAAACAAAGACATAAATTTGAGATAAAACAAAAAATATAATATTATAGTTAAAAGACTATTATTTCGGATTGTTTAGAAATATTAAGTACTTTGTTGAAGTGCAAGTAGTTTTTGCGTATAGATTTGTTAACAATGTAGCCCATGTGTTAGCTAAGGTTGCGTATTTAATGCTAGATCTTCTTGAGTGATTTGATACAGGGAATTTTTTTTTTTGCCACAGTGATTCTATTACTCTAGTATCTGTTCTGATACATGCTGTTATGCCCGAATTTGGCATAAGTCCTAAACAGGCCTAATGGGCTAGAATATCAGTACATCACTCATAATGGGCCTAGGAATGAAGAATGGGTCACTAAAGTTCACCATTACAAGGAGTTTCATCACGTTATTCTGTAAAGTGGCATCGCCAACGAGCCCTGATGGATGGGTCGCACGTCCAGCGAGGCCTAGAGGTCCAGCGTGGCCTAGAGCATATTTACTAAGAAGGCTTACGGTCAGGTCCAGCGAGGTCGCGTGAGTACGGTTACCTCCATACAGTGTGGATCGCCTCGCATGACTAGCCTAGTGAGGTCGCATGCGAGGCCCTCTAGTTAGTTTCGCCAGTAATGATAATTATAGCATCATGCTAGCCATGGGTTCCCCTTAATGGGCCGTGGGTCATGAGCAGTATAAGTGGGTATCAACCCAAGGAGACGACTAGTGGATTTGGGCCAAGTCGAGCCCATAGAAACCCTAGCCCGTCTAGATAACTTCTTCTCTAAGAGAACTACGTATGGCTTGATCCCTATAAATAGGGTACGTAGGCATCTTGTAAAGGATGAGAAACAGTTCACCACTGAATATCAATAGACAAGATCAGCCACAAACAGTCACAAATCTCCTCCGTGTTCTTCGTGTTCTTAGCAGAATATCCGTATTTTGCTCCATAAATCTAGCAACCTCCATAAATATTGTTATACAATATTCTCCCTATAACATTTGGCGCTAGAAGGAGTAGGGCTGCACAACTTTCTGGTCTGGACCGGTAAATTAGACCGGACCGGGTCTACCGGTCCAAGGACCGGACCGGACCGAATATAAATGATTAAATTTCATATTTCATACTATATATAATTTATAATTACGTTTACAAATTAATGTTACTTTACAAATAATATGACATTTACTTATTTTTAAATTTAAATTAACTTACCAAGTAATTTATAAATCAACAAAGAATGAAAATTAAATTATAAAAAATATTTTTTTTATAAAATATTAACTAACCGGTCCAAACCGGTCCGGTTCCGGTCTGGTCCGGGTTTTTCCGGTCCGGTCCGGTCCCAAAGACCGGTTATGACCGGGTCCGGTCCCCGGTCCATGAATTCAATAAAATCCGGTCTTCGGTCCGGTCCGGTCCGGTTTTGGACCTTTGTGCAGCCCTAAGAAGGAGGGCTAGTCGTTGAGTTGGGAGAACAATGACTAAATCGAACAAGAAGAAAAACGGAGTGGGGGAAACCCCGGGGTTGCATAAGAGAGACAGAGACGACCCCTAGAAGAAGGATCGACCAGAGAGCGATGCGGTAGAAGATGGGACCAAGGAAGGGTTCGAGAAGGAGAAAACACCCCTGTTGTCCAACAAGTGGCCTTGACCGGAGAAGTCATGTCCTTTCTAAAGGGCCTCGGTGATCAAATGATGGAGGTACAGGGTAGGGTGGCTAAGATGGAGAAGCGACACAGCTCTAGAGGTTTCAAGAGGAATGCGAGGATAGGGGGTAGTAAAGGCCCCACCAAGCAGTTAATAGGGGACTTTGATGATGTAGTAACAAACCAAATGAACCCTGATTGGAGCGAGGAGGCGACTACTATGGAGAAGGGGGGTCGAAGGAGAAGCCTGCCTCATCTGAAGGAAGGTCCATTAGTGTCTTTGACCGAGTTGGAAAAAACTCAGCGAGCATGATCTCCGCCTCAAGCTAGAGAAACTTAAAGCTAGTAAGGATGGAGGGTCTAAAATCAAAACTAAGGGTTCTCCTCAGCCTTTATCTCCTTGAAAAGATCGTGAGTGGTCACATCGTCGCAATGACAGACCCCCCCTCTCCTCGTAGAGAGCGTGAGCGGTCCCATCATCGCGATGATAGACCCCCTTTCCATCGAGAGCGTGAACGATCCCAACACCGCGAGGAAGAGCACAAAAAGAAGGATCGTAAAAATGATCAAGAGGAATCTAGTGCCCCAAAAAAGACTCAATCTCATCATGGGAGTACTGGAGAGAAGAAAAAGGAAGACAAGGAAGTGAAGATCGGTGATTATAATTTGGAAGAGCTAAAAACGGCCTTGGATGCGATGAATAATGTGAAGGGGATTTTCAGTACTATGGGCTCGTCCTCTCCCTTCACTCATGAAATTCAAACTGCTCCACTTCCTGCAGTGTTTCGAGGCCATCATTCAGATATGACCTACAATGGAGATACTAACCTCGCTGAGTTTGTTGTTCGGTTCAGTAATGAGATGGATGTTTATTAGGTCTCGCAGCTAGAGAGGTGTAGGTTGTTTGCAGCCTCGCTGAGAGGG
The DNA here is from genome assembly GCA_037693485.1 of Kitagawia praeruptora. Classification (NCBI taxonomy): domain Eukaryota; kingdom Viridiplantae; phylum Streptophyta; class Magnoliopsida; order Apiales; family Apiaceae; genus Kitagawia; species Kitagawia praeruptora. The sequence goes on from CM075344.1 coordinate 60,647,476, forward strand.
AGTGCTCAGCAATGGTTTTCGAAGCTAGGAGCACTTGTCACCATTGATTCTTGGGAGCAGTTTGTAGACATCTTCATTAAGAAATTCCAGTCCTCGATGCTATATGCACCCCCTATGTCTACTTTGGCTAATATTAAGCAGAAAGACGGAGAGAGCTTACAGAGCTATTTCAAGAGGTTTAATGCTAAAGTCCCTCGAGTGCGAGGTGCAAATGACGAGGTGGTTAAAAACTTCCTTATTGCTGGGTTGAAGGAAGGAACAAAGTTCTGGAGAAAGTTGCAAGCATCCACGCCAAGCACCCTGGCTGAACTGTATAAATTAGCCGAGCCCGTTCAACGGTTCGAAATTTCAATGGAGGAATTAAAGAAGGGTAGTAAAGGTGGAGATAATGGAGGCAAAAATAAGGGAGTGAAGAGGAAGGACTCACGAAGCCCCAGGCGAAGACAGGATCGTAGCCCGAGCCCGAAGAGAAGGGATCGCGATCCCCCAAGACGGTCCCCACCTCGGGCCCATCCGGCTAGAGATGAAGACAAGTTCGCCCCCTTAGTGGCTTCAGTTGATCATATTTATGATTTCAATGCTAACAAAGGGATGTTCACAAAACCTCCTGCCATGGGTGCACAGGGAACTTGGAACACTACGAAGTATTGTGATTTTCATGAGCAAAAGGGACATGATACCGCGGACTGCTGGCACCTTAAAGAACAAATTGATCGGTTAATTTGAGAAGGGAAGTTAACTGAGTGGGCGGTTCATGAAGAGAAAAAGCATCAAGGGAACTCTGGCAAGTCAGGGCTGGGGTATAATGCTATACCTGATACGGGCCAGAATACAAAACCTCGCAAGGAAAGGGAAGAACGAGGCAATAGCATTCATGTGATCATTGGAGGGCTACATATTGGAGGAGACAGCAACAAGGCAAGAGAAAGGTATGCTCGCGTGGCCAGGGAGCGACCCCTAGCCAATGTGCATCATTTGCAAGAGCGACCCCCAAAGCTTTTTAAGGGGGAAGACACAAATATAATGTTCATTGAGGAGGATACGAAGTGGGTACACCATCCTCACTCCGATGCTCTAGTGGTTCGGGTTCGCATTGGCTCACAGAATATCTACAGAGTGCCAGTGGATAATGGAAGTGCTGTGAATGTTTTGATGTACGATGTCTACAAGAAAATGGGATAAGTAGACAAAGACCTCATTCCTATAGTGGGTCACCTCTATGGGTTTACTGGAGCTTCTATTAGTGTGAAAGGCCTTATCAGACTCCCCATTACTTTGGGGGACGAGCCCTGCATCACTACGCAGGTCGCTGATTTTATGGTCGTGGATCAACCATCTGCTTATAATGCTATTATGGGGAGACCCATTTTGAAGGAAATGAGGGTGGTGACTTCTATCTATCACCTCTCAATAAAGTTCCCTACCCCACAAGGTGTAGGGTGTGTTAGAGGAATTCAGCATGAGTCTCGAGAATGCTATAATCAGGCCCTTAAGTCAGCATAAAGGGGAAGAAGTCATATGGAATGCGAAGAGGAAGAAAGGGATCGCAAATAGGCCTCGCAACCCTCAGTTGGTTGCAATATAATATCTATCGAGGAGTTGCCTGATGATTATTTTTACAGCTTGGGTATACAGGTGGAGCCAGTACCTGGGACTATTATGATGGAGGCCTCGCAACCCGTGTTGGTTCTACAAGAAGGAATTGTTGAAGAGGCTAGGATGATGAGGCTAGGAATTGTTGAAAAGGGAGTAAGGCAGAAAAGAAGGCCGATAAGTGGAGAGCGAGCCGAGGCTCTCAAAGAAGAGGTGGATAGACTGCTCGAGGTCGGGCTCGTCAGGGAATTATTCTACCCTGATTGGCTCGCTAACCCTGTCCTAGTAAAGAAACCAAATGGCAAGTGGAGGACATGTGTGGATTTTATTGATCTTAACAAGCATTGTCCAAAGGATAGTTTCCAGCTTCCAAGGATTAATTAGTTGGTAGATGCAACAGTGGGCCATGCACTCCTAAGCTTTATGGATGCCTATTCTGGGTACAATCAGATACCCATGTATGGCCCCGATCAGGAGCACACTTCGTTTATCACAGACAGAGATCTCTACTGCTATATTGGGATGCCTTTTGGCCTCCTCAATGCAGGTGCCACTTATCAGAGGCTCGTCAATATGATGTTTGAGAAGTAAATTGGGAAAACAATGGAGGTCTATGTAGATGACATGCTTGTAAAGTCTAAGGAAGCTGGGGATCATGTAGCCCACCTCGCAGAAATGTTTAATATATTGAGGAAGTACAAAATGAAGCTCAACCCCCAGAAGTGTGTTTTTGGGGTCGAGTCTGGGAAATTCTTGGGGTTCATTGTTAATCATAGAGGAATTGAGACTAATCCAGCCAAGATAAAGGCTTTGATGGAGATGAGGTCGCCTAGAAGTGTCAAAGAGGTACAAAGTTTAACTGGAAGGATCGCAGCACTTAATCGATTTGTTTCCAAGTCATCAGACAAGTGTCATGAGTTCTTTAAAGCGATCAAGAAGGTGGGCAAAAATTTTGAATGGACCCCTGAGTGCGAGGAGGCTTTTCAGAGAATAAAGGTGCATCTGGGCTCGCCCCCACTACTCTCTAAGCCCAAGGAAAAAGAAATTCTTATTGTTTACCTGACAGTTTCAGAATATGCCATCAGTGCTATCCACATTCGCGAGGAGGAAAGGGTTCAGTTCCCCGTTTATTATATCAGTAAGAGGTTGCTAGATGCTGAGACTCGCTATACCAGTATGGAGAAGCTCGCCTATGCTTTGGTTTTGGCTTCGCGAAAGTTGAGGCCTTACTTTCAGGCTCAGAGCATTCAGGTTCGCACGGCATATCCCCTGAGGCAAGTAATGCATAAACCCGAGGCTTCGAGTAGACTTTTAAAGTGGACCATAGAGCTGAGCCAGTTTGATATCGAGTACAAGCCTCGAGGTGCAATAAAGGGGCAAGCTTTAACGGATTTCATATTGGAATTTCCTTCCCAATCTGAGGAAGATGCCTGGGCTCTCTTAGCGATTCCAGTTGACCCCAAAATCAAAAATGAAAATTCAGCCTCGTGGTGGGAATTATATGTTGACGGGACATCTAACAAGGAAGGAGCCGGAGCTGGGATCGAGCTCGTTACACCTGAGGGTCGCAAATTGAGCAGTGCCGTGCACTTCACTTTCGAGGCCTCTAATAATGCAGCTGAGTATGAGGCTCTCATAATTGGCCTCAAGCTCGCAATAGAAATGAAGGTGGAGAATCTCAATACATACAGCGACTCAATGTTAGTTACAGGCCATGTCGGATGTGGATGGCAGGCCAGGGGACCTCAGATTGAGCTATATTTAAAATGTGTCCAGAGGCTTATGAGGTCATTCAGGCAAGTAAAGGTAGAGTTTATCAGGAGGGCAAAAAATCAAGGAATGGATGCCCTCGCAAAAATGGGCTCGCGACACGAGGCCACTTTACTTGGGATAATTCCCTTGGAAATTTAAAGTAAGCCCAGTGTTCCAGAGGAAAGTGTTATGGAAATAGCTAGCCAGGGGTCGACATGGATGACCCCCATATGGGAGTATGTTAAGAATGGGGCTCTGCCTCAAGAGAAAAAAGAAGCGAGGAAGATCAAGTACCAGGCAGCTCGCTATGTGATCTATGATGAAGTGTTATATCGAAGAGGATTTAACACCCCACTCTTGAGGTGTGTAGATGGTGAAGAATGCAACTACATTTTGAGGGAGGTCCATGAAGGAATATGTGGCAATCACTCGGGGGTAGTTCCCTAGCTCAAAAAATTCTGCGATAAGGGTATTTCTGGCCCACATTAAAAAGAGATGCTTTTGAGTTCGCTAGGAGATGTGACAGATGTCAGAGAAATGCAAATTTCAGTAATGCTCCAGTTGCCCACCTCACCTCGCTGATGAGCCCTTGGCCCTTTGCCATGTGGGGAATAAATCTTATTGGCGAACTCCCCAAAGCTAAGGGAGGAGTAAAGTATGCAGTCGTGGCCGTGGACTATTTTACTAAGTGGGCTGAGGCCGAGCCCCTTACTACCATCACGGCCAAAACGTTGAAGGACTTCGTGTATATGGCGATTGTGTGTCGCTATGGGATTCAATATCAGCTCATTTCAGATAATGGAAAGCAATTTGATAGCAAGGAAATGAAGGAGTTTTGTGAAAATCTGGGAATCAAGAATAGTTTCTCTACTGTGAGCCATCCTCAGACAAACGGACAAACCGAGGCCATCAACAAGATAATCAAGCATACCCTAAAAGCTAAATTGGAGGAGAGCAAGGGTAGTTGGCCCGAGGAGTCGCCAAAGGTCTTGTGGTCATACAACACGACCCAAGGTCCACTACAGGCGAGACTCCATTTTCTTTGACCTATGGGTGCGAGGCCATGGTACCTGTTGAGGTAGGCTCGGGGTCGTTCAGAAAAGAACACTACGACCCTGAGGCAAACGAGGTCAATCATAGGCTATATTTGGACACGATATAAGAGTCAAGGGAAGAGGCTCAGTTAAGGCTCGCATCTTATCAGAGACGAGCTGTGAGGTACTATAATGGAAAGGTTCGTGTGCCACATCTTCGCGTGGGGGACTTGGTGCTTAGGAGAGTGATACCTAACACTAAGGTCTCGTCTCATGGGGTCTTTGGAGCTAATTGGGAAGGACCCTATAAAGTTTATGGTGTTATCAATGAGGGGACCTATTATCTAACTGATATGGATGATAAGGTACATCATGCCACGAGCTTGGAATGCAGAACATTTGAGGAAATACTATCAGTAGAGGCCTCGCCCCTGGTAGTCTCTATCTACTACTACTTAGCATGAATAAATTCATACAAAGTACTCGGGGGGTAGTGATCATATAGACACCTCCTCGTTATGATGTATTGAAAGTTGGGCTTCGTCCCTAGTATTTATATATGAAGTTTGTTCTCTAAAAAGTTGTGCAATTTTATTCTTTGTCAGTATTTTAAAAAAATTTCAGGACTAGGCCAGCACAGCGTATGCGAGGCCGAACACCCCTCAGGTCAATGAGGTCGCGAGCATGCACTTACTGCGACCTGAGGAAATGTCCTCAAAGTTTAGTTAAAAAGAAGTATATCTCCTTAAAGAAGTTCAAAGTTTAAAGTAAAAGAAGTCAATGTGCGACCTCCATCTCCGGATCGTGTCTGCGACCTCGCAAGGAAGGCATCGCATGTCTTGATTCCAAAGAGATGGGGTACACCTTGAAGTTAAGCAAATTGAAAAAGAAAAGCTACAAAATCAACAAGGGAAGCTTCGCAGCTGTGAGGTCAATCTACTTGTTAATATTTCAGATACATAAAGAATGGAAGCATTAATTTTATGAAGTTAAAGCGAGCACAAGATATTATACGAAGAAATGAAAACAAAATTATGGCAATTGTTAAATTCCAACAGTTACTGGGTCGCTACGCGAGCCCAACAAAGTTATCAAAGCAGTTATCAAAAGAATATTACAACTTGCGAGACATTCAAAGGGTGTCCGCATCCCTAGTTCAAGATATCAGAATAAAGGATCATGCAGCGGTCTCCTTAGGCTTTTCCTGGTTAACAGCGTTCGCCTTGGTAGCCTCGCTAGCGAGCCTGGCTGCTTCCTTGGCGTCTTCCTCCTCAATCTCCTTACGAAGATCGGTGGCAAACTCAGCATTACCGGGCCCGAGCCTGGACCAATCAAAGTCTGGAATCTTTCTTATGAATCCCTTCATAAATTCCGTCTGAGCAGCCTCCTCCACGGCCTCGCGATCAGATTGGGCAGCAGCGAGCTCCTTCTTCAACTTGCCTACCTCCTCCTCATGTTTCTTTGTTAGCTCCTCCTCATTCTGCTCTACTTCCTTCAGAGACTTGTGAAGCGCCGCATTTTCATTATTAAACTTTTTAAGCTAAGACTGGAGGGTCGCTGTTTCAGTTTGTAAAGCTCGTTTATGGGTCTCCATCAACAGCCTCTTTTCTTCTTCAGCCTTGATCTTGAGGGACTTCACCTCCTTCTCCAATTTGTCATTAGCGGAAACGACGCATCTTAACTCTCGTAGGTGCGAGGCCTAGCGGATAAACCCTTCGGCCAGGCATTTAGAGACTGACTCAGAATTTTCAATCAGCTCGGCACCCACCCACTTAGTGCATTCTTCTTCAGTGGCATGAGTGTACCCATGCTTTGTGTAGAGATGGTGGACTGGCGTCGTTTCTGCAGGCTTTGTAACTTGAGGCAATGGACCGTCGTTCTTATGTTTCTTGGAAACGTGCTGTTCGGGATTGCCCTGGGATGGCTGAGGTGGGATCTCAGCATTAGTTGATGGTGGTGGTGGAGGTAGAAGCTCATTATTTTTCTGATGAGGAGGGGCGGCAACCGACTTCGCAGTAGGATTGTCCTTGCTCTTTAGGAATGGAGGTCTGCGACCTTTGCTCGACATATCTGCAAAATGAGAGTAGAAAGCAGTTAGAGATTATAATTATGAAAGGTGAAAATGCGAAAACAATAAAGACAGTTAATATAAAGAAGTTATTGGACTACAACAGCAAAGATATTCTCACTTTCTACGACCACTACTCTAGAGGACGAGGCTTCCTCTCGCACTTTTCTTTTTCGCGAAGCCTTCTTCTTGATTGTAGAGGCAACAACGGATTTCTAGACAAAATCATTTGCACCTGCATACTTGCATGAATGTTTTCTATGTGTATGAGCTGTATACATTATATAGGTGAGCTGTTTAGCTCCAACTACTAATCAATGTTTCTAGTTATTGTCATAGCTCATGTTTGGAAGTTTAAGGTATCTTTGCAACAACAGGAGCTCTATACGGAAGCTCCATGGCATGGCTCATGAGGAATTCTTACACAAAGGTTATCTTAGCAGGAGAAAGGAGCATCTTGAGGAGTCAGATTATGGTTTTCAAGGAAAAATGCTGGAAGCTAGTAGGTTCAGCTACGAAGCTGAGGATGCTTATAACAGGAGGTGGAACATCGTACGTGATCTATGGTATATGGATGGGTCTCATTTAAGGATTCAGATTAAGGTACATATGCAAAAGCATTGTGTTTCTTGTTTCTTACGCCGAGTTAGCTCATGTAAGCTTGGAAGTTCAGTGTTGAAGCTATGTATCTGTCTGAGAAGGTAAGGAAGGATTGGGCCTCTTCTTGTATTGGTTCCTTTCGCATTTCATGACATCAAGGAACCGGGGGGTAGTTGTTGTGCCCAAAATTTGTAATGGATTTAATTTTAGGCCCATGGATGTTTGGGGGCCCAATTTGAGTGGTTTGAGTGATATTTGAGGAGGATCAGTTTTGGAGGAAGCTCTGGAGGTGGAAAGTTTGAGGGAAGCTCTAGAGGTTCCACTGTGGAGGTACGAATATGGAGGTAGCTCTGGAGATTCCGTTGTGGAGGTATGGGTTTAAAGGAAGCTCTAGAGGTGTACATTTGAAGGGTAGCTCTAGAGGTTGAGGTTCGGTTTAGAGGGAAGCTGTATAGGTGCAGGTGTGCTTACAGGCTCCACCACTGTCTAACAGAAGTAAAGTTGGACAAGGACTCTTGTTCCTAAACTTTAGGAGCACGGAAATGGACTCAAGAGATGGACTTTGAGATGGATTCTACTACATCAAATGGGATATACACGTTATATACATAATATATGTGGATAATTACATGAAAATACATGGATAAATGGACTTCTAGTGGTATACTTCGAGTAGGACTCTGCAAGGCAGCTGGCTAATTCAAGGATAAGGCGTATTTCTGAGTAAAACTCTATCAATTTCGTGGCTTATTGATCAAGAAAAGGAGTCCATAACCTAAAGAACTACATCGGGGCTTGATTCCTATAAATAGGATATGTAGGCAGTTGGCAAGGGGGTTCGGATATTCACTTCTCTACGCGTAAGGCACGTGTACCCTCGGTGATCATATTCTGGACGTATTTGTCCGGAGTTTTGCCATTGTTGTCCGGTGACCTTGCTAATTCAGCCCCAAAAACACCACAAATCTCCACCCACTTCGGTAGTTAGAGCTGGAGCTGAAGTTGCTAGCTGAAGCTGCGGACGTGCGAACCTGCTTCAACGTCCAATATCCAAGGACAAATTCGGTTATTCCAGCGATATTCTCTCGGGGTGTTGTTGCGGAATTTTCTCACAACAGCTCCCACGAATAAAAAGCCAAATGCCCCAATAATGTTAGAAATTATGTTGTAATTTGAGTTGCTTCTTTTTTTATTTATAGTTTTCTTGAAATAGTTGTACTTGCATTACTTAATTGTTCTCCTTCGCAATATTACAATCAATAAATTCCTTGTAAATGAGGACTATGCCTTGTCGAACCACCAAGGTTCGATTCTCCCCTACCGCATGTGTTATAGGGAGAATATTGTATAACAATATTTATGGAGGTTGTTAGATTTATGGAGCAAAATACAGATATTCTGCTAAGAACACGAAGAACACGGAGGAGATTTGTGATTGTTTGTGGCTAATCTTGTCTATTGATATTCAGTGGTGAACTATTTCTCATCCTTTACAAGATGCATACGTACCCTATTTATAAGGATCAGGCCATACGTAGTTCTCTTAGAGAAGAAGTTATCTAGACGGGCTAGGGTTTCTATGGGCTCGACTTGGCCCAAATCCACTAGTCGTCTCCTTGGGTTGATACCCACTTATACTGCTCATGACCCACGGCCCATTAAGGGGAACCCATGGCTAGCATGATGCTATAATTATCATTACTGGCGAAACTGACTAGAGGGCCTCGCATGCGACCTCATTGGGCTAGTCATGCGAGGCGATCCACACTGTATGGAGGTAACCGTACTCACGCGACCTCGCTGGGCCTGACCGTAAGCCTTCGTAGTTTTCTATTGCGAGCTTACAAGAACCCACATTTCTGTCCTCACGAGAAGTTTTCAGTACGTCATCGACACGCGTCTTCTCTTCACCCTTCAAGACAGTGCGAACCTGGCCAACTGTGATCTCACAGTAGTTGGACCAATTTGTTGAAATAAGAAAAGGAAAAAGAAGATGAGAGTTAAAGGAAGGGTGCTTTACCGGGAAGATAGTTAAAAGAAGTTTTTATTCTGGGCATCTCGTGGACGTAGAGGTACGGTCCCTTCCACGAGCCCACATTGCTTGGGCCGCCATGGTAGAGTTCTTTCTTGTTGAATTCTGGCCAGATCGAGAAATAAACATATCCAAAGTCAGATGGCCCGCACCTCTTCAATTGCAGAAAATATCCCATGGTTCTCGCATCGAGTTTGGGATAGCCTAATTTGTGGTAGAGAATGTAGAGGGCTATCATTGCTCTATACCCGTTGGGATTTATCTGGATGGGAGCAAGGTGGTAGGTCTTGCATAAGTCCCTGATAAAGGGATGAAGAGGCGAAGAGACGCCGATTTTCATCATCGCAGACGATAACACCATACGAGACACTCTTCCTCCATTTTCTGTGTAGTTAAAGCGATAGCATCGCATCGAGGCCTTTGGTAGAATAATCTTGCCTTCCGGTCTATATGTATCAACTGCCTTTTTCAAGGATTCGGCATCTAGAGAGGTGGATAAATCTCTACATCCTAGGATACGAGGTTGACATGGTTTCACTTTTGAGCCCTCTTTAATGTCCTCAGGGCGAGGTCCTCCAACGTAAATAACGCCCTCCAGCTCGGGTTGAGGGGTCGGTATGTAGGGCCGAGGTGAAGCTTCAGGAATATAGGTGTAATCCTCAAAGTTGACGACCCTGGTCACTTCATCGAGGCCGCCGTCATCAGAAGAAGCTTCCTCATAATCAGAATCATCTGAGTTGGCTTCGTTGTCAGCACCACCTTCGAGCTTATAGTAGGCATGACCAAGGGATTATATTGACGAAGTGCTGGTAAGTATTATAGGGCTCGTTGGGAGGAGATGTTTGTCTAGGGGGGAAAGGAGTTTGGGGACGCTGGCAAATAATTCTTGTCCTTTCTTCAGTTGTTTGTTAACTTCACCTTGAACAGAAGAGGGGGGAACAGTTGTGGATGGTGGATTTAACGAGCCCGAACGAATGCCTATGGATCGGCTCTGCGAGCTGGAAGGTCGCCTGGTTCCTCATGTAGTCAGAGGAGTTTCTCTGGTAAAATCCTCTTGCGACCATTGAGGGTCCATATATAATTTGAACGAGTTGTCACTCGTGCTGGCAGCTCTAGCGATATTAGCAGCAGCCTGCTTGCTGATGGATATGTGGGGAAGAGGCGAAGGAGTCCTCGAGCTATCGCTGTTAGACATCTGAAAAGATTGTGAAGTATTAGTGTGTGCACTTACAGAATACCAAAGGAGAGAAAAGAAGAAAAGATTTAATGAATAGGAGGCTAAGTGTTCTCACTCCGCACACGAGGAATAGGGGGGTTGCGCAACTATTCTAAATTTGGGGTTGTATATCTACTTACTAAAGGGATCGTGTTCTCTTGTTTAGCGAGGCAAGGATCGCATTGTGAAATTAAGTGTGAGGGGTCGTAGTTAATCAGGCTCGCATCGCATACAATTATCAGCAAATATTTACGAAATTCTAAGCTACACATGCATTCAAATGAAGAACAAGAGAAAGAAACTTACTTTTTGATGAAGAAAAGTTGAAGATCTTGAGAAAGCTTGGGGTCATCCTTGATTGAAAGCGAGCTGGGTCTTTGTTTGATCTGGGAGCAAATTGGCAGCACTTCGGTATGATGTTAATAAGGAAAGTGACAAATGATTTGAAATCTCAAGATTATATAGGGGTTAGGAGAGAGAAAGATACGTGACATGTGTCATCATCTTAGCAGCCATGAGCAGATCTCGAGACGCAACTATTCGAGTTTATTGGACCTGCGATGAGAGCCCAAAGGAGTAATTGATAATGGGCCTTGGCCTCGCATTAAAGTTTCTTCGAAGGTATTCTTTGAGTCCACATAACATTTTTAATTGCAATATGGACTCGGGGGTAGTTGTTATGCCCGAATTTGGTATAAGTCCTAAACAAGCCTAATGGGCTAGAATATCAGTACATTACTCATAATTGGCCTAGGAATGAAGAATGGGTCACTAAAGTTCACCATTACATGGAGTTTCATCACGTTATTCTGTAAAGTGGCATCGCCAGCGAGCCCTAATGGATGGGTCGCAGTTCACAAGGTCCAGCGAGGCCTAGAGGTCCAGCGTGGCCTAGAGCATATTTACTACGAAGGCTTACGGTCAGGCCCAGCGAGGTCGCGTGAGTACGGTTACCTCCATACAGTGTGGATCGCCTCGCATGACTAGCCCAGTGAGGTCGCATGCGAGGCCCTCTAGTCAGTTTCGCCAGTAATGATAATTATAGCATCATGCTAGCCATGGGTTCCCCTTAATGGGCCGTGGGTCATGAGCAGTATAAGTGGGTATCAACCCAAGGAGACGACTAGTGGATTTGGGCCAAGTCGAGCCCATAGAAACCCTAGCCCGTCTAGATAACTTCTTCTCTAAGAGAACTACGTATGGCCTGATCCTTATAAATAGGGTACGTATGCATCTTGTAAAGGATGAGAAATAGTTCACCACTGAATATCAATAGACAAGATTAGCCACAAACAGTCACAAATCTCCTCCGTGTTCTTAGCAGAATATCTGTATTTTGCTCCATAAATCTAGCAACCTCCATAAATATTGTTATACAATATTCTCCCTATAACACATGCGGTAGGGGAGAATCGAACCTTGGTGGTTCGACAAGGCATAGTCCTCATTTACAAGGAATTTATTGATTGTAATATTGCGAAGGAGAACAATTAAGTAATGCAAGTACAACTATTTCAAAAAAACTATAAATAAAAAAAGAAGCAACTCAAATTACAACATAATTTCTAACATTATAGGGGCATTTGGCTTTTTATTCGTGGGAGCTGTTGTGAGAAAATTCCGCAACAACACCCCGAGAGAATATCGCTGGAATAACCGAATTTGTCCTTGGATATCGGACGTTGAAGCAGGTTCGCACGTTCGCAGCTTCAGCTAGCAACTTCAGCTCCAGCTCCAACTACCGAAGTGGGTGGAGATTTGTGGTGTTTTTGGGGCTGAATTAGCAAGGTCACCGGACAACAATGGCAAAACTCCGGCCAAATACGTCCAGAATATGATCACCGAGGGTACACGTGCCTTACGCGTAGAGAAGTGAATATCTGAACCCCCTTGCCAACTGCCTACATATCCTATTTATAGGAATCAAGCCCCGATATAGTTCTTTAGGTTATGGACTCCTTTTCTTGATCAATAAGCCACGAAATTGATAGAGTTTTACTCAGAAATATGCCTTATCCTTGAATTAGCCAGCTGCCTTGCAGAGTCCTACTCGAAGTATACCACTAGAAGTCCATTTATCCATGTATTTTCATGTAATTATCCACATATATTATGTATATAACGTGTATATCCCATTTGATGTAGTAGAATCCATCTCAAAGTCCATCTCTTGAGTCCATTTCCGTGCTCCTAAAGTTTAGGAACAAGAGTCCTTGTCCAACTTTACTTCTGTTAGACAGTGGTGGAGCCTGTAAGCACACCTGCACCTATACAGCTTCCCTCTAAACCGAACCTCAACCTCTAGAGCTACCCTTCAAATGTACACCTCCAGAGCTTCCTTTAAACCCATACCTCCACAACGGAATCTCCAGAGCTACCTCCATATTCGTACCTCCACAGCGGAACCTCTAGAGCTTCCCTCAAACTTTCCACCTCTAGAGCTTCCTCCAAAACTGATCCTCCTCAAATATCACTAAAACCACTCAAATTGGGCCCCCAAACATCCATGGGCCTAAAATTAAATCCATTACAAATTTTGGGCACAACAACTACCCCCCGGTTCCTTGATGTCATGAAATGCGAAAGGAACCAATACAAGAAGAGGCCCAATCCTTCCTTACCTTCTCAGACAGATACATAGCTTCAACACTGAACTTCCAAGCTTACATGAGCTAACTCGGCGTAAGAAACAAGAAACACAATGCTTTTGCATATGTACCTTAATCTGAATCCTTAAATGAGACCCATCCGTATACCATAGATCACGTACGATGTTCCACGTCCTGTTATAAGCATCCTCAGCTTCGTAGCTGAACCTACTAGCTTCCAGCATTTTTCCTTGAAAACCATAATCTGACTCCTCAAGATGCTCCTTTCTCCTGCTAAGATAACCTTTGTGTAAGAATTCCTCGTGAGCCATGCCATGGAGCTTCCGTATAGAGCTCCTGCTGTTGCAAAGATACCTTAAACTTCCAAACATGAGCTATGACAATAACTAGAAACATTGATTAGTAGTTGGAGCTAAACAGCTCACCTATATAATGTATACAGCTCATACACATAGAAAACATTCATGCAAGTATGCAGGTGCAAATGATTTTGTCTAGAAATCCGTTGTTGCCTCTACAATCAAGAAGAACCTTGGCGAACAAACTTTTCAAGACATAATGCCACTATTTTCAAAAATTTCCACGGACATATCACAATGGACCTCCAAAGAAGTTATTAAGTATTTTGAGGGCTTCCCCTATAATGCCCAGCATCGTGGGACTTTCCAGACCTTTCCCATAAACCTTGGGATCCTCCGAGCATTGTAAGTTATAAGTGATTCCATATACGTACCACAAGAGGGACCAAGGGATCAGCTATGAAAACCTCCTGAATTGCTGCTATGTCTTTCCAAGTAGTTACATTATGGAGCATATAGCGTGCCTAGGTACCTACCTGACAGCTTCAGCTAGCAACTATGAAAACACCTTTTGAAAACCATGCATAATTTAGTAAATGTATATGGAATGATGACCTTTTCTTTATAAATCCATGCAAACTTGTTTCCTTGAAATCATATGAAATGCGCATTTTGATAATCATGAGCTAATGCAATGCTAAAGATAATGATCCATTTGAAAAGATGAGGTTCAAATGATGTTTTTAGCTTAAGGCTATGAAAAATTTACATCCATGTACATAAAACATGCATGATAATTAATATGTAAAAACATGAGAATAGAACTTATCTGTTCCCTTATGGTTCTGATTTAGATCAGGTTCGGCCATTGAACCTACTTGGTAGAAGCTCCCCCTCAGCAAGCTCATAATGAGAACCTCTTTTCCAATCTGCCAGCTCTTCGATGAATATCTAATGTACCCCCCGAGCCGTTGGATTTCCTTTCGATATGACATGCAAAACCTTCTTCAACATGAATTCGAAATATATTAGCCAGCTCAGAAGCAATTGGTCAAAAACATGCAGTTGTACCTGAACCTGAACCTCAATAAACCATAAGCAGTTGTAGCTAAACCACACTTCCAGAACTTGGCCTTTTAAGATTCTTGTAGGTATAACTCGTATCAAGTCTCCATGTGCTTTTAAACATCATTCCATTGACGTAAAGATTTTCAAAAATGAAAGAGCTTCACTACCCGAACAAGGGTTTGATGAGCTCATAGTACAATCCGAATTCCAATCCACATGCCAATCCATATTCCAATCCATATGCCAATCCATATTTCAATATTCGCGATCCTATAAGCATAGGAACTTCGCGAGCCTGACTCCATTGAGGCACCTCGCGATCCTATAAGCATAGGAACTTCGCGAGCTAGACTCCATTAAGGCACCTCACGATCCTATAAGCATAAGAACTTCGCGAGCCAGTCTCCATTAAGGCACCTCACGATCCTATAAGCATAGGAACTTCGCGAGCCAGTCTCCATTAAGGCACCTCGCAATCCTATAAGCGTAGGAACTTCGCGAGCCTGGTCCATACTCCCCGTGGAGGTTCGTACATAAGAGGTTCATACTTAAGAGGATCTACCTAGCAGGTCCATATTCTCACTACCCTCCTATTTATTTGACATATGACTAACGATAATAAAGAACTAGATCCAACCATTCAAACATTCAAGATTCACACATAAACCATTAACAAGAAAGCATTTTCACATAAACAAATAGCAAACGAACACATAAACATATAATCCACAAAGATCATGTAAACATATAATCCACATAAGTCATGCAAATAAAATGACACATTTTAGTGACAGATCAAAACCTTAACCTAAGCGTGATAGTCGTACCTAATAAGCCTTTTTTACTTCTCCTAAGCCTAAAGAGGTCTACCGAATCCCTACCCAAATGTGTCTACTGGTGAGGTTTCTCCAAAATTCCAATATCCAAATCCGTCCAAGCCACACTTAAATATCACGAGCTAGCGAATATAAGGAAGCTCCACAAGAATGTGAACCTAGATCCTCGAAAATCTATAGATAAAACCAATGCACCTGCATATTGTAGATGAAACCAATGAACCTACAACCAATAGGTAAGTTCCTAATGAAACTGCAATCCGTAGCTAAAATCCAATGAAGCTGCACCTGTAGCTAAATCCAATCAACCTGCAACCAGCAGGTGAATACCAAAGAAGCTACCTGCAACCAACAGGTTAATACCAAAGAAGCTACCTGCAACCAGCAGGTCAATACCAAAGAAGCTACCTGTAACCAGCAGGTGAATAGCAAAGAAGCTACCCGCAACCAGCAGGTAAAATCCGAAGAAGCTGCTCCAGCAGCTGAAACCAACCAACCTGCTGAAAATGCACACCTAGAGGGGGGTGAATAGGTGTAAATGGGTAACTATATTCGACTAAATCCGATTTTAAAAATTACCAGAAACAGCTTACTGATTTCGTTTTATGCAGAGACAAATGGTAAGCTGATTGCAAACAGTATGCTGAATGTAAAGACAATAAGTGCAGTAAAGTGCATAAACAGTAAGCTAAATGCAAGCAGTAAGTAAAGAGCAGAAAATAAAGAACACAGAGACTTTTAGCCAGGTTCGACCCCTAACCCCTATGGTCTACGTCCTGGTCCCTTACCAACTTGGTAAGAGAATATATTATTGATCACTGAAATAAAACCAATTACAAGATACAATAATATATCTCCCTTATATCCCAGCTGTTGACAAATGGCGTGCTGAACTCCTGTTTTCGAACTTGCTCTCTAAGCTATACTTCCTAAGTATACTTCTCTAGCAACGATCATCAAACCCTAGTTCCCAAGCCAACTTGTCCAACAACTAAACCTTACAATTCGAACAATACAATCAATAGGTGAATACAACTCAAACTATGAACTCTTTAAGATATAGCACGTATATAATATAATAAGAGATCGAGAGAACGAAAGATATTGCAATGGAAAACTGAGTTGTTTGTGTTCTTGTGTGCTTGAATATTTTTCTCTGGATTGTTAGAAACGAATGAACACAAGAATCAGGTTTATAAAGCTTCACATCAACGTTCAGAAAATCAATCACCAATTATTCGAACGATTTGATATCAATTTCCAACGTTCAATTGGTTAGAGATTTTACAAACGTTCTTGTGAACGTTAGACAGAGGGTTTGAGAGAAAGAGATCGATGAAAAACATATCCCTTCTGTTCGTATGAATATAAAACGTGTATAGGAGATTTTGTAGAAAGAAATCTTTTAAAATAAGGAAACTCCCATAAGTTTTATAAAATGTTTTAAAGAAAGATATTTGAAAAGATTTGAGCTCTAGAATATATTGCATACGTATTATATAATAAAGAGTCCTCACAATATATTTCCTGAATTACATCCATGAGAATTTGTCTTGATATAAGTCTTCAGGATTTCTGGCAGTTTGCAAATGGCTTGCTGTTTGAGTCTGTTAGTGCAAATGGCTTGCCAAACTGTCTCTGTTGTAACACCAAATGGCTTGCTGTTTGTATAATCTCTGTAAACAATCAGTAGACTTAATATACCCTGCAAAACCAAGTTAGTACAACCATAACACGATGTTTTATATCAAACTACAAGCAAATAGCTTGCTGAATGTGATCATCAAAACCATAGGAGTATCAATCTCTCCCTTTTTGATGATTACACAATATTTAGGAGAAATAAGAAAGCTCCCCCTAAAACCCTGCATATTAGAACATTTTGATATAAAACAGATTCAAGATAAACAAGCATAATCAATCATATCCAAATCGAATATCTTGACCAACAAGCAAATAAGTTCTCCTAAATTTCTCCCCCTTAATCCATCAAAAATTCAACAAAAAGAATATTAGTCCAGGTCTGGAATAAGCATCGAGAAATAAAAAAAATCAAATCATGGTAATGACATATAACCAGTTCAGATACAAATGGTAAGCCAACATTACCCATTCTGTGTTTGTCAACATACTGACTACACATTACACATGCCAAGCTCCCTTCGTAAGAATGAGAATCTTTCTTCAGCTAATGGCTTCGTGAAGATATCCGCTCGTTGAAATTCTGTTGAGACAAATTCCAACTCAATCTTTCCTTTAGCAACATTATCTCTCAAGAAATGGTGTCGAACATCAATATGTTTTGTTCTTGAGTGATTCACTGGATTCTTCGAAATATTGATGGCGCTTGTGTTGTCACAATATATTGGAATCTTGCCACACTTGATATCAAAGTCCTTTAGTGTTTGAATCATCCATAAAATCTGAGAACAACAGCTACCAGCTGCTAGATATTCTCCTTCAGCCGTGGATAAAGCAACAGAAGCTTGCTTTTTGCATTGCCAAGAAACCAAGCTTTGTCCAAGGAATGCACAAACACCACTTGTACTCTTTCTATCAGTTTGAGACCCTGCATAATCTGCATCACTATACCCAACAAGATCAAAAGTATTTGTGATAGGATAGAACAAACCAAGATTGATAGAACTACTTAAATATTTAAATATTCTTTTAACCGCATTTAAGTGAGACTCTTTAGGGTTGGATTGAAATCTTGCACAAACACATACACTATACATGATATCAGGTCTTGAGGCTGTTAAATATAATAGACTTCCAATCATACCTCTATACCTTTTGGCATCCACATCCTTACCATTCTCATCTGCAAACAGCTTGCTGTTTTGAGTCATAGGAGTTGCTTTTGCTTTGACATCTTCATAACCAAATCTTTTGAGTAGATTCTTTGTATACTTTGATTGATGCACGTAAATACCATCATTGGTTTGCTTGATTTGAAGACCCAAGAAATAATTGAGTTCCCCCATCATGCTCATGTCAAATTCATTGTACATGCACTTAGAAAACTGTAAGAACCCAGATTTTTGGTAGAATTAAAAACTTTTCTTATTATAATTAAGTGCATCAATGAATAGTGTTTTTCATGGATGAATAGTGATTTCAATGAACAGTGGTGGTAATGAAGGGATATTTTTATGGATAATAATTTCGATACATGTGGATATTTTCTGAACAGTGTAATTTAGTGGTTGACGACATAGATAAGAATAATCTATCGTCTAGAAAATGAGATGGTATACCCTAGAAGGGGGTTGAGAAGTGAGTTAGGATACTCACTATAGGAATTGAGAAATGAGAAAACCAAGTATGTACTAGGAAAGTACAGAGAGAATGAGTGTATGTAAACGAGGATAAAATTCAGAGAATCCAAACTTTATTTTATTCCAAAATTGACAGAGAGTTAGGAACATAATAATTCGATTAATATTTGAGGATTTTAAATATTAGGAATCCATGAGAGATTATTTTATTTAAGTGTTATAGGATTTAGAATAAAATCATGGAGTTAAAGGATTTAGAACGCTTTAGAAATCGCTAGAACGTCCACCAAAATCAGACGATTAATCCTATAACCATAAGACTTTGATCAAGGCCCAATTACTTCATTAATATCATAAACAAGGCTTCAAGAACAGCTAACAACATGGATTGGGCCGAATTTGAAGTGGATTAAAGAGAAGGAACCAAAGAGTGATCAAGAAGCCTTAAACATGTGCTAATGACATCACCTTACTTTATCAAAATGACATCAACCAAAGCAAGTGGACCAAGGGAACATTTTATGACACAACTACACTATATTCACAGCTGCTACAAGAGGATAATATCAAAATTTCATCACAAAAAGTAGATCTAAAGATAAGAGAAAAGAAAGAGAGCAAGAACCCATTTTCCTTAAGAAAAATCTGCTCCTTTTTAGCAAATTCAAAGTGTCACTTCCAAGCATCCAACAATGGTGATATATAGCTTAAAACAAAGCTCTTTCCTAGGACAAGGTATGGTAAAAATTTGAGAACCATCCAAGGATTTTTCCATTTTCAAATAATTAGTGAAAGTGGTGATGAATAGTAACTCCGAATTTACTAACTAGTTTTCTTGTTTTGTTTCTTGATTGTTTGGCTTCCAAAGACTATTCTAAGCAAGGTTCAAGAGTTGTAAGGCCTTAATGACATCCTTAATCTTGAAACCAAGGTAGAGCTCTCATCCATGGCTTTTTAGTTTGTGAGATTTGATGGTGTTTATGACTTGTATGCATGATTTAGAGCATGTATGTTGTGTGGGTGTTATAAAAATGTTAAAATAAGTTTTGTGGCTCCAAGACCTGTTGAGACAGTGAGGGAGATGATAAATAGTGCTCATGAGGGTTGGTTGTGGATTGAATGATTATTTGGAGGATTTTGATTTTGGAAATATCCGAGTTATAGCCGTCGTAATGACGAAATTTCATTAACCCTTAAAAACAGAGCATACCCGAGACATAAAGCTCCTGACCTTGTTAATTATATGACCTACCCTTGTAGATCTTGATTCATAGATCATTTTGGCGAAAGAATCGTAGCATTTTGATTTACGGTTTAGGAATTATGCTAGTTTTCGTATAACCGGTTTGAAAGACTTTATCGCAGAAATATACTACTTTGATGCTAAGTTCGAGACCCTTAATAGTCAAATTAGAATTTGAAATTTGGTGGTAAAATTCTAAGGACAGTTAGCAAGATGTGTGAGAAAGATTCGAGTCCAAAAGATTATTTTTCGATTTTATAAATATGTGTTAGCCGAGGTTGCGCAAGTGAAAACCACTAAGGATACGACTTAGAAACCAATGTTGAAAATGATTAAGTATAACTTGAATTCGAGGACCGTTTTCGAACCAAACTTATGACTTAAGTATTTTATGAATAACTTGGACTTAGTATGAGTCTAGATTAAGCCACTAAGTGCTTTGATTGTGATTCGCTTGCGTGTTTAAGCGTTGATTTATAAGGGGATTAACCGTACGTTTTCTTTGACTTTGTCTAGATTGACCGACATCGTCGCGAGCCCTGTCGTATCTCGAGTACCAGGCAAGTTTATTTACACCTGCTCTATCGTTCAGAGTATACCTATTTTGAATTATATAAAATGTGCGGAAAAAGGTTTTCAATCCCTAATTGCGAGTTTTTAATCTTGTGCTCCTCCTTCCAAATCATTTTATTCTTGACTTTGCTAGCGATACTAAATTCTTCCCGTGCAATAATCAAAACCCATGACTTATAATACTGTCGATGGGCGGTGACATTCTTATGGCTCTACATCTCGATTTATATGTTGTATATTTATAAACTTTTGTAATGTGGTAGTGGACTATATGTTATGAGGTATATAGTTATGTATCGGAATAAGAAAGGCTCAGAGGGTAGGGCATGTATTGAGTTTTAGAACTTAGCCGCGTGTTGGGGCTATTTTGTATTGTATGTTTTCGAAAACCCGGGCAAAGCTTTTAAAAAGAATTTCGCAATAATTAACCTAAAGGCAACATCACCAATAAACCAGTGTTTATTTAATTAATAGATGCTCCTGAAAGCATTTACTAATTAAATAAACCTCATTCGCCTAATTAAATTTATTTAATTAGATGAATATCATTTTCAAAACGCTTTCTTAAAATCACTTTGTCCCGGAGAAATAATAAAACAATTTAATGGAGTGATTCTATCTAGTATATTATTTATCGGAGATAGTTTATTTTCAATACGGATTAAAGATATTCCAATGGTTATAAATTGGTTACTTTCAGCTTAAAACAGCTAGATTGATATCGATATATGTTATTTGAATGCTTATTTAATTCGATGAATATTAATTATAGTATTCATTAAGAAACAAAAAAAAAAGGGAAAGAGAAGAAGGATTTTCATGCTTATTAATTATTTCTTATTGACCGAGAGTCAGTAGTAGTTATTTGATAAAGTGGCTAAAGTTTGGAGACTGCTGGAGAGATTGTGTCTTGATTTTGATTAGAAATATTCCAAGGGTTGTATTTGGGTGTTTTGAGGTTATTAAATATTCCGGTATTAATAGTAAATATTATTTGAATATTACTTAATAAATGAATATTAATTTGAGTATTCTTTTAAAAAAGGGATTATTGAATATTTATTATTTGTTACATAGTAGTCAAATATTTATTAAATACTCTAAGTGTTTTGAAGGTTATAAAACACTATTATATTCTGAATTTATCTAGGTAAGTTACTTTTCAAGAACTTATATATATATGGAGTTACCCTGTTGTGGTTACAAGCTTTATGCTTACCATTTTCCATGTGTGATCACAAAACCCTATGTCGAGATTGATATCGGTACAAGTGTATATCTATACTTGAACTCTTTTGAACTCAAAACATTTTCGAAAACCCCCGGTCAGGTTTTACTCTCTTGCTCGTTTTTCAAGAAATTATCGGTCGACTGAAGTCGAACTTCAACTACTCAAGTTTTCTATCAAAATGATTTTGACAAGAAAAGAAAAAGGGGACTCTGGCAGGTGTGGGAATCGTTGACGAACGATTCCCGGGATGTGTAAGCGGCCGTGAGCCAGGCGGTCCATCAATTATTATTCCGGCCCAGGTGTTGCCGAAGGATGATTACGGATGTAGTTTTCATCGAGGGTGATTACGGATGTAGTTTTCACCCGGGGATAGTTACGGATGTAGTTTCTATCCTTCTACCGGTAGAGAAGACCCGCGGATTATTGGACTTGGATGTGGCGACTGATCATCGTCAATCCTTGTCAGGTTTTTTATGTTTTCTTTAAGTCCCATCCTCCACTTTGGAAAAATACTCAAACACTGCTTCTTAGGCCTAAGTGCCAAGTAGCCGATAGTGTTGTTTTCAATTTTGAAAGATGATGAATTCATGCAGTATCTAGAACTGCAAGATTATTCTAACAATAATGGCACGTACTTGTGCACTTTTGCAATTATTCAAAAGATGAAAGATGGTTCATCGGTTATGGATGTTAAGTCCCAAATGTTTTGCTTCAAGAGCTTTGACTCTCTTCCTATCAGTTATTTCTGAGTTTAACTTATCAAGTGGTAACGAACTTATATCCTGTACAGAATCTTGAACTGTAAGGTGTTTTGATGATAATGATATACTCATGTGTATATACTTACAAACTTGAGGAGTATTAAAAAGGGGACTTTATAATGGTTTGGTTTATGAAGGGTGGTAATAACTATCTTAGCAGCATATTGAACTGCATATTTTGAAAAGCTCCCTAAGAGGTTATCAATACTATGAGGTGTGGTATGTGGATAAGGTATGAGGATTACTATTGTTGACATGAACTTACTTTATTTATCTGATGTTACTCGAAATGTCATATATCCCCTACTGAGGTTTCGTTGTTGTAAATATTTCGAAATTGATATTAAGTATCGTTATATTTTGAAAACTCCATGTGTATATTGATATATATTGTTGTGCTCTATTAATACTTGCTGGGCAATTCTTTCGCTCATACTTGCTTGTTTTAAATATTAACCTTTCAGAGGAAGGTAGATGATTGAGGCTTATCTGCATGGCTCAGAAGAAGCAGGCAGTACGCCCTTATGAAGATGATATGATCCAGAAAAGTTATAGCTGGAATAAGTTATATGTAAGTATATTGATGTGTAATATATATTACTTTGTACTGAGTAGTACTAGTTGCTGGTGTACTTCCCAACGAAGCTATACTAGTAGTATAAGATTTTTAAGACATAGTGCGATGTAATAGAATGGATGTAATAAAGATGTAAAGATTTTAGTTCTTGTTTCTAGCCCTATGACCTAAAAGATGCTTGGTGGTTGGGGTCGCAGAGTTATATTTCAGTTTTAATGATTACAGATGGTTTAATGTTGTTAAACAGGTAATTTGATGTTAAGGATTTCCGCGTGACGACCAAATCCCTGACCCCGGATTTCGGGCGTTACAGAAATGGTATCAGAGCTTAGGTTATAGTAAACTAGAAACGAGAGTGAGTAGGAGTCTGTATAGTTATGTGAGAACGTCGGAACTCATGTAGAGTTCCTGTTGGACTATTGGATATAGTACCAATGATTAAGTTAAGATTGGAAGGCTATGCCGAGGAATATGTTGAGATAGACGTCACTTCTTGTGGTGATGAACGTCTGCTAAAGAACTCTTAGAGACAAGTGTTGGTCGGCAGGGGCATAAATCGCCCGAGGCCTAAGATTAAGATAATTTTAGGGGTTCATGGATGAAGTAATGTATTCCCCGAATGATAGGAAATTTCAATATGATGATGAAGGATGGAAAGCTGGCATCCAGTATTATGACAATGATGAGTTGAGATAGCATCCGTACTGTTAAAATTCCAAAAAGGGAAGCAAAACAAGATCACTATGAAAGAATTTTAGTCGAAGTTACGGGTATTAAATTTCTCGAGCCTAAGAGGGTTTGAGGTAATATTACAAATGGAGTGGTGGATAGACACCGATTGTTTCAATTGATTGTAGAGATAAATGGCAAAGTTGAGGTTTGTCAATAAAGATGAGATATATTTTAAGAACCAAGACGGATTGAGGAAGTCAGAGAAAGACTTAAATAGGAAGGCTGTTGTGCCAAAACTGCTAAGCTTAAGTAGCACACGGGATTGACGCAAGAAAAGAAATGTTTGGTATAAATACGGTTATAATGGTGACTGGATCTAAGTATGTATTTCCAGCAATGTTCCAGAATATCGCCCATTCGACACGTGGAATTCGTCGTTGCTAGGGGCGACACCGGTATCGAAGTCTTCTCAAAGAATAGAACGCTTGCGTGAGATGCTTGCGCCGAGTCGAATAGAACTCCTTAATATCGTAAAACGCCGATGGTTGAATCTCTAGCGACTATTACGAGTCGACGATGACGTCGGTTATCGAGCACCTTAGGGTGTGCGTGGAAAAAAAGAGCGCTACAATCGAACAATTATCCGTCAGAGGAGCCGACATGAAAGGCATCCGTGGAGACCTTGGCATTACCCTCCCCATTTATGAATCATTTTGATTACTTCCCCTGTCTGAATTATTTGATATCTCCCCATTTGCAACTTATGTTTATTATCTCCCCAATGTGAATTATTTGACACATCCCCATGCATAAATTATTTGGATTACCTCCCTAATCTATGACCTATCTTGACATCTCTCCAAGAGAGAATTTTGATAAAGAATATACTCCCTCTTCGAAGTTGTTTTATAATACTCATGTTAAACCATATTGGTTTCAATTTTGCTAGAAGCTGTCATTATACCTACTTTCAGATTTATGAGGCCCTATCGATTGATGATATTTAAATCCCCACTTTTCTTCAAATATTGGATAATCCTATGGTGCTATAGCACCACTTGCTTGTTGTATACCAGTATCTTTCCGGTTATCCTTTTCCTTGGAAATTGCACCTTGGAATCTGATCAATTTTAATCCAGGGTGTCCACTTGAGAATTATTTGTCGAAAGACGATAATTATTATCTTCACTTCGAATTGCTTTCATACTCCTCAGCTTCCACTGAGACGAACAACCCTATACTTATAGGGGACACAAGGGCTATCTGTCTGTGTGATAGAAGTCTGACGGGACGCCGTCACTTGTGAGTTGTGAAATACAAGAAGGCTAACTACCTTTAGTAATGCCTTAACTAAGGCACGCAATGTTAGTTCTTTTGATCATATTGATCTCTTGGTAAATTCCCTTATCTCAAATAAGATTAATTTCAAAGCTCATAATCCTAGAATCACCATTGTGTGACATTTGTCTCGATATGGCAGCTATCTTTTCAAAGCTCCATGATTCTTGCTATCTCTAATGAATTCCAAGGGGAGGCCAACCAGGTCAGATAAGCAAAATTCGTTAATATAGGTTAGATTCGCAATGGAATCGCCGAGGATAAGAGAGAGTCCCAAAGTGATTAGTATATCAATGACATATTGAGGGAATCAGTTTACTCCTTCTCAAGGAGGTCATGCAAATGAAAAGTTGGTCGAACCACATTTTGTAAGAAATGATGATATAATGTGAAACTTCAACGACATCGATGCTCGATAGAAACACCATAGTTGAATTAAGATTATGGAAAGGTTACGTACGAATAGGAAATATATATTATAACCAATATTTTCTTACAATTGTTTCAAGGAGTATTATTAGAATTATTTTCTGGAAAATTTTACAGAGAAGATATATTTAAAGGTCGGAGTATTAAGACTTTATGTCATGATAGAGATCAAGATACGACTATAAGATGCACTACCATTCTGGGGAGGCCAATGTGGTGGCAAATGCCTTAGTCAAAAGGAGAAAAGAGATGGATTCCGAAGATTCGGGAATTCAAGGATGAGATTTTACACAAGACCCATAGTCCGTGATATTAGAGGCACTTAGACGGTACCATAATGAATAGGGATACTACCTTGCGAGGCCGTTATGAAAAGAGTTGTCGCTCTTCATTGTGTTGGAAGGAGACTGGCAAGATAAAGATATTGGAAACCGAGTTAATTCAACAAACCAAATAGACAAAAGATTTTACCAGCAAACGGCTAGTGAAAGCCCAAGATGGATAGAGTTAGTACTGCTATTGATAAGCTAAATGGCATGTTGAAGAATGACAAGCCAGTTCATATAGGTATATTTCTGCGCAAACAGGATAGAGAATAAGAGATTGGAGATGCGTGATGCTAAAGGTATTCTTGTGGAAATCATGGATAGAAATGTGCAAGTGTTAAGGAACAAGGCTTTCAAACTAATAAGGAATTGTGAGAAGATCAAGATGTGGAAGAATCCACCTGGAAGTTGAAAGAGTGTAACAAAGGAAAGGTAACCCAAATATTCCTAAACTGATTCCGGGACGGAATCCTTTTAAGGAGGGGAGACTGTAAGAACCCAGATTTTTGGTAGAATTAAAAACTTTTCTTATTATAATTAAGTGCATCAATGAATAGTGTTTTTCATGGATGAATAGTGATTTCAATGAACAGTGGTGGTAATGAAGGGATATTTTTATGGATAATAATTTCGATACATGTGGATATTTTCTGAACAGTGTAATTTAGTGGTTGACGACATAGATAAGAATAATCTATCGTCTAGAAAATGAGATGGTATACCCTAGAAGGGGGTTGAGAAGTGAGTTAGGATACTCACTATAGGAATTGAGAAATGAGAAAACCAAGTATGTACTAGGAAAGTACAGAGAGAATGAGTGTATGTAAACGAGGATAAAATTCAGAGAATCCAAACTTTATTTTATTCCAAAATTGACAGAGAGTTAGGAACATAATAATTCGATTAATATTTGAGGATTTTAAATATTAGGAATCCATGAGAGATTATTTTATTTAAGTGTTATAGGATTTAGAATAAAATCATGGAGTTAAAGGATTTAGAACGCTTTAGAAATCGCTAGAACGTCCACCAAAATCAGACGATTAATCCTATAACCATAAGACTTTGATCAAGGCCCAATTACTTCATTAATATCATAAACAAGGCTTCAAGAACAGCTAACAACATGGATTGGGCCGAATTTGAAGTGGATTAAAGAGAAGGAACCAAAGAGTGATCAAGAAGCCTTAAACATGTGCTAATGACATCACCTTACTTTATCAAAATGACATCAACCAAAGCAAGTGGACCAAGGGAACATTTTATGACACAACTACACTATATTCACAGCTGCTACAAGAGGATAATATCAAAATTTCATCACAAAAAGTAGATCTAAAGATAAGAGAAAAGAAAGAGAGCAAGAACCCATTTTCCTTAAGAAAAATCTGCTCCTTTTTAGCAAATTCAAAGTGTCACTTCCAAGCATCCAACAATGGTGATATATAGCTTAAAACAAAGCTCTTTCCTAGGACAAGGTATGGTAAAAATTTGAGAACCATCCAAGGATTTTTCCATTTTCAAATAATTAGTGAAAGTGGTGATGAATAGTAACTCCGAATTTACTAACTAGTTTTCTTGTTTTGTTTCTTGATTGTTTGGCTTCCAAAGACTATTCTAAGCAAGGTTCAAGAGTTGTAAGGCCTTAATGACATCCTTAATCTTGAAACCAAGGTAGAGCTCTCATCCATGGCTTTTTAGTTTGTGAGATTTGATGGTGTTTATGACTTGTATGCATGATTTAGAGCATGTATGTTGTGTGGGTGTTATAAAAATGTTAAAATAAGTTTTGTGGCTCCAAGACCTGTTGAGACAGTGAGGGAGATGATAAATAGTGCTCATGAGGGTTGGTTGTGGATTGAATGATTATTTGGAGGATTTTGATTTTGGAAATATCCGAGTTATAGCCGTCGTAATGACGAAATTTCATTAACCCTTAAAAACAGAGCATACCCGAGACATAAAGCTCCTGACCTTGTTAATTATATGACCTACCCTTGTAGATCTTGATTCATAGATCATTTTGGCGAAAGAATCGTAGCATTTTGATTTACGGTTTAGGAATTATGCTAGTTTTCGTATAACCGGTTTGAAAGACTTTATCGCAGAAATATACTACTTTGATGCTAAGTTCGAGACCCTTAATAGTCAAATTAGAATTTGAAATTTGGTGGTAAAATTCTAAGGACAGTTAGCAAGATGTGTGAGAAAGATTCGAGTCCAAAAGATTATTTTTCGATTTTATAAATATGTGTTAGCCGAGGTTGCGCAAGTGAAAACCACTAAGGATACGACTTAGAAACCAATGTTGAAAATGGTTAAGTATAACTTGAATTCGAGGACCGTTTTCGAACCAAACTTATGACTTAAGTATTTTATGAATAACTTGGACTTAGTATGAGTCTAGATTAAGCCACTAAGTGCTTTGATTGTGATTCGCTTGCGTGTTTAAGCGTTGATTTATAAGGGGATTAACCGTACGTTTTCTTTGACTTTGTCTAGATTGACCGACATCGTCGCGAGCCCTGTCGTATCTCGAGTACCAGGCAAGTTTATTTACACCTGCTCTATCGTTCAGAGTATACCTATTTTGAATTATATAAAATGTGCGGAAAAAGGTTTTCAATCCCTAATTGCGAGTTTTTAATCTTGTGCTCCTCCTTCCAAATCATTTTATTCTTGACTTTGCTAGCGATACTAAATTCTTCCCGTGCAATAATCAAAACCCATGACTTATAATACTGTCGATGGGCGGTGACATTCTTATGGCTCTACATCTCGATTTATATGTTGTATATTTATAAACTTTTGTAATGTGGTAGTGGACTATATGTTATGAGGTATATAGTTATGTATCGGAATAAGAAAGGCTCAGAGGGTAGGGCATGTATTGAGTTTTAGAACTTAGCCGCGTGTTGGGGCTATTTTGTATTGTATGTTTTCGAAAACCCGGGCAAAGCTTTTAAAAAGAATTTCGCAATAATTAACCTAAAGGCAACATCACCAATAAACCAGTGTTTATTTAATTAATAGATGCTCCTGAAAGCATTTACTAATTAAATAAACCTCATTCGCCTAATTAAATTTATTTAATTAGATGAATATCATTTTCAAAACGCTTTCTTAAAATCACTTTGTCCCGGAGAAATAATAAAACAATTTAATGGAGTGATTCTATCTAGTATATTATTTATCGGAGATAGTTTATTTTCAATACGGATTAAAGATATTCCAATGGTTATAAATTGGTTACTTTCAGCTTAAAACAGCTAGATTGATATCGATATATGTTATTTGAATGCTTATTTAATTCGATGAATATTAATTATAATATTCATTAAGAAACAAAAAAAAAGGGAAAGAGAAGAAGGATTTTCATGCTTATTAATTATTTCTTATTGACCGAGAGTCAGTAGTAGTTATTTGATAAAGTGGCTAAAGTTTGGAGACTGCTGGAGAGATTGTGTCTTGATTTTGATTAGAAATATTCCAAGGGTTGTATTTGGGTGTTTTGAGGTTATTAAATATTCCGGTATTAATAGTAAATATTATTTGAATATTACTTAATAAATGAATATTAATTTGAGTATTCTTTTAAAAAAGGGATTATTGAATATTTATTATTTGTTACATAGTAGTCAAATATTTATTAAATACTCTAAGTGTTTTGAAGGTTATAAAACACTACTATATTCTGAATTTATCTAGGTAAGTTACTTTTCAAGAACTTATATATATATGGAGTTACCCTGTTGTGGTTACAAGCTTTATGCTTACCATTTTCCATGTGTGATCACAAAACCCTATGTCGAGATTGATATCGGTACAAGTGTATATCTATACTTGAACTCTTTTGAACTCAAAACATTTTCGAAAACCCCCGGTCAGGTTTTACTCTCTTGCTCGTTTTTCAAGAAATTATCGGTCGACTGAAGTCGAACTTCAACTACTCAAGTTTTCTATCAAAATGATTTTGACAAGAAAAGAAAAAGGGGACTCTGGCAGGTGTGGGAATCGTTGACGAACGATTCCCGGGATGTGTAAGCGGCCGTGAGCCAGGCGGTCCATCAATTATTATTCCGGCCCAGGTGTTGCCGAAGGATGATTACGGATGTAGTTTTCATCGAGGGTGATTACGGATGTAGTTTTCACCCGGGGATAGTTACGGATGTAGTTTCTATCCTTCTACCGGTAGAGAAGACCCGCGGATTATTGGACTTGGATGTGGCGACTGATCATCGTCAATCCTTGTCAGGTTTTTTATGTTTTCTTTAAGTCCCATCCTCCACTTTGGAAAAATACTCAAACACTGCTTCTTAGGCCTAAGTGCCAAGTAGCCGATAGTTTTGTTTTCAATTTTGAAAGATGATGAATTCATGCAGTATCTAGAACTGCAAGATTATTCTAACAATAATGGCACGTACTTGTGCACTTTTGCAATTATTCAAAAGATGAAAGATGGTTCATCGGTTATGGATGTTAAGTCCCAAATGTTTTGCTTCAAGAGCTTTGACTCTCTTCCTATCAGTTATTTCTGAGTTTAACTTATCAAGTGGTAACGAACTTATATCCTGTACAGAATCTTGAACTGTAAGGTGTTTTGATGATAATGATATACTCATGTGTATATACTTACAAACTTGAGGAGTATTAAAAAGGGGACTTTATAATGGTTTGGTTTATGAAGGGTGGTAATAACTATCTTAGCAGCATATTGAACTGCATATTTTGAAAAGCTCCCTAAGAGGTTATCAATACTATGAGGTGTGGTATGTGGATAAGGTATGAGGATTACTATTGTTGACATGAACTTACTTTATTTATCTGATGTTACTCGAAATGTCATATATCCCCTACTGAGGTTTCGTTGTTGTAAATATTTCGAAATTGATATTAAGTATCGTTATATTTTGAAAACTCCATGTGTATATTGATATATATTTTTGTGCTCTATTAATACTTGCTGGGCAATTCTTTCGCTCATACTTGCTTGTTTTAAATATTAACCTTTCAGAGGAAGGTAGATGATTGAGGCTTATCTGCATGGCTCAGAAGAAGCAGGCAGTACGCCCTTATGAAGATGATATGATCCAGAAAAGTTATAGCTGGAATAAGTTATATGTAAGTATATTGATGTGTAATATATATTACTTTGTACTGAGTAGTACTAGTTGCTGGTGTACTTCCCAACGAAGCTATACTAGTAGTATAAGATTTTTAAGACATAGTGCGATGTAATAGAATGGATGTAATAAAGATGTAAAGATTTTAGTTCTTGTTTCTAGCCCTATGACCTAAAAGATGCTTGGTGGTTGGGGTCGCAGAGTTATATTTCAGTTTTAATGATTACAGATGGTTTAATGTTGTTAAACAGGTAATTTGATGTTAAGGATTTCCACGTGACGACCAAATCCCTGACCCCGGATTTCGGGCGTTACAAAAACCACTCACACATAGATTCATTAGTAGCACCGAATACAATATCATCCACATATATTTGTACAACAAGAATATCTTTACCATTTTGCTTTGTAAATAATGTGGGATCGATATTACCTCGAATGAATCCATTTTTGAGAAGAAACTTACTAAGCCTCTCATACCACGCTCTAGGGGCCTGCCTTAAACCATATAATGCCTTCTTGAGCTTGTAAACATAGTCATGAAACTTCTCATGTTCGAATCCAGGAGGCTGTTTGACATAGACTTCCTCATCCAGCACGCCATTTAGAAATGCGCTTTTTACGTCCATTTGATATAACTTGAATTTCTTGTAGCATGCATAGGCAAGAAGCATTCTGATTGATTCTAAACGAGCTATAGGTGCATATGTTTCTTCAAAATCAATTCCTTCTTGTTGATTATAGCCTTGAGCCACGAGCCTTGCCTTATTTCGAGTAACGGTTCCAAATTCATCCACTTTGTTCTTGAACACCCATTTGGTTCCTATGATAGAAGCATCTTCTGGTGGTTTTACAAGTTCCCAAACATCACATCTCTCGAATTGGTTGAGTTCCTCTTGCATTGCCATGATCCAATTTTCATCTTCTAATGCTTCTTTGATATTTTTGGGTTCTTCTTGAGCTAAAAAGGCAGCATAAGCACAAAAGTTTGCTTTTCCTCTTCTTGTTGTGATTCCATCTGAGATATTTCCAATAACAAGTTCTGGAGGATGATTCTTTACTGTCCTTGTAGCTTTTGGTAGAGAATGTTGAGCAATTTCTTCATTTGAAGTTAATCTGACCAATTCAGCTTGCTGACTTGATGTTCCAGCTTGCTGTTTTCCATTCTCAATAGTTTTATTGGCTTGCTGACTTCCAGTTTCAGCAGTATTGTTGGCTTGCTGATTTCCAGTAACTTGAGGTTGTATGTTATCAACTTTACCTGCAAATTCTTCCTCGTCTCTTGACAGATCATTGTTAGGCTCTTGAAAAGTAACATCAATAGATTCTTCAACTATACGTTTATTTAAGTTATAAACTCTATATGCTCTACTAGTTAAAGAATAGCCAAGAAAAATAGCTTCATAAGATTTAGCATCGAATTTACCATCATTATCAATTGTCTTGAGCACAAAACACTTCGAGCCAAAGATTTTGAAGTAACTAATGTTTGGCTTCTTTTTCCTCAACAATTCATACGGAGTTTTGTTCAAAATAGGCCTGATTATGACTCTGTTCAACAAATAGCATGCTGTATTCACTGATTCTGCCCAAAAACTTCTAGGCAGCTTGCTTTCTTGCAATAAAGTCCTTGCTATTTCTTGTAGTGACCTGTTCTTCCTTTCTACCACTCCATTTTGTTGTGGAGTCCTTGGTGCAGAAAATTCATGTGTAATTCCTCTCTTTTCACAATAAGCAATGAAGTCTTTGTTGAGAAATTCACCTCCTCTATCACTCCTTATACCTACAAGCTTTGTATTCAACTTGTTCTCAAGTAATTTGATTAGTTTCTCAAACTCATCAAAAGCACAATCTTTAGTACGAAGAAATAATACCCATGTAAATCTAGAATAATCATCTACAATCACAAAACCATATTGTTTACCTCCAATACTCTTGTAAGCTTCTGGACCAAATAAGTCCAAATGCAGAAGCTCTAAGGGTTTAGAAGTAGATACCATTTTCTTTGATTTGTGAGTACTTCGAAGCTGTTTTCCCAATTGGCAAGCTGAACATACTTCTGTTTTGACATACTTTAGTTTGGGCAGCCCTCTCACTAGTTTCTTGCTTGATAACTTTCTGAGCAAATCCATGTGTGCATGTCCCAATCTTCTATGCCAAATATATGGGTCATTATCTATTGCAGCCAAACAGCATGCTGTTTCCTGCATATCAAAGTCTAATACATATATATTTCCTTCCCTTCTAGCAACTAGGGGGAATTTGTTAGTACCAATAGTAATAATAGCTTTATCAATGCCCAATTCAACAAGATGTCCATCATCAAATAATTGAGTAACACTCAGCAAATTATAAGAAAGACCTTTGACATATTGAACTTTATCAATTGAAATATTACTATTACCAATAGAACCGGTACCAAGAATTTGAAGAGTTTTGCTATTTCCAATTGTCACTCTTCCACCCTTTTTCATTTTGAGATTCATAAACTGAGATTTGTCTCCACACATATGTCTTGTGCATCCACTGTCCAAGATCCATTGCTTTGACTTGACCTTAGCAGCAAGGCACATCTACAAAACAAACAAAAATAACTCAATGTTTTGGTACCCATATAGGTTTGGGTCCAGGTTGGTTAGTAGCAAGAATATATAATGCATTTAAATCAGATTTCTTGATCCACATTTGGACCACTTTTGGGGACTGATCATTCTGTTGGTAAGCTGTTTGTCTTCTGCCAGAAGCATTCTGGTATGCTGTTTGTCTCTTGTGTGGTCCATTCTGGTATGCTGTTTTCTGTCTGACTGATCTATCCTGGTATACTGTTTTCGTCTTATGATATACTTGAACCACACAATTCTTTTCCAGATGTCCTTTTCCCCCACATTTGTTGCATGTCTTCCAAGGAATAGCATAATTGTAGGGAATGCCATTCCTTCCATCATATTTGAGCATCTTATCTTTCTTGTTGAAGTTTAGACCAACACCTTCTCTGACCAAAGGTACATTTGCCTTCTTCATCATTGTTTTTAAAGTGTCTTCACCTTGAAGAAAAGTTTCCATGCCCTTCTTGAGATCTATAACTTCTGTTTCTAAGAGGGTGATCACTTCAGCTTGCTGTTTGATGAGTTCAGCTTGCTGAACTCTCTTTATAGCAGTTTTTGAGGATTCGGCTTGACTAGATTCCTTCATCTTGTATGATTCCAATGCTTTGTCTTTCATTTTAACATCAGATCTGAGCCCTTTGATTTCATTCATTCTCTCTTTGAGTTCCTCCATTAGTACATCATTTCTTTTTAGAACCATACGATTTACTCCCTCAAGTTGAGAGACTTTTGCCTTTAGATCCATAACCATTTTATCATCATTTATAGCTGGAGTCTTTTGGGTCATGAGATCAAAAATGATTTTCTTTAGATGAGCATTTGTCTTTTCAAACTCATCTTTTTCGGCCTTTAGTTCCATGAACTCCACAGTGCTTATATTTGTATGTTCCTGCATTGTTAGTGTATCTAACATAGTATCATCTGAAGATACATAATCATTAAAAGAATTTACCTCACTTTGATCTTCTTCAGAATCAGTTTCGGCATAGACTCCTTCAGAATTTCCTTGAGTAGATTCATCTTCGATTCCAACAAGTGCTAAGTTCACCATTTCTTCACTTGAGTCATCACTAGAATCTGAATCATCATCACTCCAAGTCAGTAGAGCCTTTGATTTCTTCTTATCCTTGAAAATAGTAGGCTGTTTTGACTTCAGTTTATAGCAGTTCCTTTTATAATGGCCTGGCTTGCCACATTCAAAACAAGTTTCCTCCTTAGAGTCTTTTGAGCCTTTCTTGTTGTTGTAGAAACCACCTCTTTCCCTTTTCATCATATTTTTCTTTTCTATCAGCCTCTTGATCTTCTTTGAAATAAGTGCAAGTTCCTCATCAGAATCAGATTCACCATCTGAGTCAAATGGCTTGTTGTTTTTGGAATGGAGAGCCATATTCTTCATCTTTTCTGTTGGAGCTTTAACACTTGAACTTCCCACCTGATTTCTATTTATCTTGCTTTCAAATTGCTCTAGCTCAGCAAATACAGCTAAGTGATCCATAGTATCAATAAGTGGTGAGGATTCCAAGGCAGTAACTTTGGCTTCGTAGACAAATGGTACTGCACTCAATACCTTCATATTGATTTCATCTTGTGGTATAGATTTTCCAAGCCTCTTCAGTGAGTTAATAGTAACTTGAAACCGTGCTTGACTATCCCTGATAGTTTCACCTTCATTAAGCTTGAATTTTCCAAAGTCATTCATTAGCTTGCTAAGTTTCACCTTCTTTAGAGATTTCGAACCTTCATGATAAGTCTCCAAAGCATCCCACATTTCTTTTGCTGATTTGAGTGAAGATACTTTATCATATTCAGCCTGGTTCAAACCATTCATAAGAGAACTCCTTGCCTTTCCATTGTAGCCAAGTTTGATTAATTCATCTGGAGTGAGATCATCAACATCCTTTGGCTTGCCATCCTTATCAAGAAAGACATATGGACCTTTTTGCACAACTCTCAGAACTAATGGATCTCTAGATAAGTGAGTTTCCATGATGCTTTTCCACCAGTGGTAGTTGTGTGTGCCATGAAGAAGTGGAGGCCTAAAATCAGATTTTCCTTCGGGATAGTTTTCAGCCATTATGATCGAATACTTTCCTGTTACAGAATTGTTAGTATACCAAAGCTCTGATACCAAATGAAAATGCACACCTAGAGGGGGGGTGAATAGGTGTAAATGGGTAACTATATTCGACTAAATCCGATTTTAAAAATTACCAGAAACAGCTTTCTGATTTCGTTTTATGCAGAGACAAATGGTAAGCTGATTGCAAACAGTATGCTGAATGTAAAGACAATAAGTGCAGTAAAGTGCATAAACAGTAAGCTAAATGCAAGCAGTAAGTAAAGAGCAGAAAATAAAGAACACAGAGACTTTTAGCCAGGTTCGACCCCTAACCCCTATGGTCTACGTCCTGGTCCCTTACCAACTTGGTAAGAGAATATATTATTGATCACTGAAATAAAACCAATTACAAGATACAATAATATATCTCCCTTATATCCCAGCTGTTGACAAATGGCGTGCTGAACTCCTGTTTTCGAACTTGCTCTCTAAGCTATACTTCCCAAGTATACTTCTCTAGCAACGATCATCAAACCCTAGTTCCCAAGCCAACTTGTCCAACAACTAAACCTTACAATTCGAACAATACAATCAAAAGGTGAATACAACTCAAACTATGAACTCTTTAAGATATAGCACGTATATAATATATTAAGAGCTCGAGAGAACGAAAGATATAGCAATGGAAAACTGAGTTGTTTGTGTTCTTGTGTGCTTGAATATTTTTCTCTGGATTGTTAGAAACGAATGAACACAAGAATCAGGTTTATAAAGCTTCACATCAACGTTCAGAAAATCAATCACCAATTATTCGAACGATTTGATATCAATTTCCAACGTTCAATTGGTTAGAGATTTTATAAACGTTCTTGTGAACGTTAGACAGAGGGTTTGAGAGAAAGAGATCGATGAAAAACATATCCCTTCTGTTCGTATGAATATAAAACGTGTATAGGAGATTTTGTAGAAAGAAATCTTTTAAAATAAGGAAACTCCCATAAGTTTTATAAAATGTTTTAAAGAAAGATATTTGAAAAGATTTGAGCTCTAGAATATATTGCATACGTATTATATAATAAAGAGTCCTCACAATATATTTCCTGAATTACATCCATGAGAATTTGTCTTGATATAAGTCTTCAGGATTTCTGGTAGTTTGCAAATGGCTTGCTGTTTGAGTCTGTCAGTGCAAATGGCTTGCCAAACTGTCTCTGTTGTAACACCAAATGGCTTGCTGTTTGTATATTCTCTGTAAACAATCAGTAGACTTAATATACCCTGCAAAACCAAGTTAGTACAACCATAACACGATGTTTTATATCAAACTACAAGCAAATAGCTTGCTGAATGTGATCATCAAAACCATAGGAGTATCACCTGCAACCAGCAGGTTAATACCAAAGAAGCTGCTCCTGCAGCTGAAACCAATCAACCTGCAACCAGCAGGTTAATACCAAGGAAGCTGCTCCTGCACCTGAAACCAATCAACCTGCAACCAGCAGGTTAATACCAAGGAAGCTGCTCTTGTAGCTGAAACCAATCAACCTGCAACCAGTAGGTGAAATCTGAAGAAGCTACTCCAGCAGCTGAAACCAACCTACAACCAGCAGGTTAATACCAAGGAAGCTACTCCTGCAGCTGAAACCAATCAACCTGCAACCAGCAGGTGAAATCCGAAGAAGCTGCTTCTGCAACTAAAACCAATCAACCTGCAACCAGCAGGTTAATACCAAGGAAGCTGCTCCTGCAGCTGAAACCAATCAACCTGCAACCAGTAGGATAATACCAAGGAAGCTGCTCCTGCAGCTAAAACCAACCAACCTGCAACCAGCAGGTTAATACCATGGAAGCTGCTCCTGCAGCTGAAACCCATCAACCTCCATCCTTTTAATAAGAAAGCTGCCAATGATAGTGCCTTGGGGGGAGCTACCACTTGATAGATAACAATCTCCTTGTACGGTTCACCTTCGAAACTGAGATGAATATTTCACTCATGTGCCACCCAGGTTGTCTTTCGATCCTTCATATTTCATTAAGATTATTGACATCTACCAATTTTGAGATGGCGTCTTCAGTCCCACCTAATTTCCATTGCCTCAACATACAAAAGTCCAAATCCTCTCCAACCGAGATTCCAATGTCAGCTCTGTTATTTTCCTATGCTTTCATAGTTTCTGGTGAATTTTCCCTTGAGAGGTTCCTGCTTACATGCCTTTAACATAGATTTCCATTCTGCATTCGCCGATTGGTAGGTAGCTCCATATGTGAACCTCGCGCCAGTTCCCTTAATAATTAAGAGGTCATGTGTACGTCCTTCTTTGTCCAATAGCATCTTTTCCAGAATCTGATTGAGATTATTATAATCTACTCCTTCTGCAATTCCTTCCATAAGGTATTCCCAAATTCCAGCTTCCAATATTCGAGAAGCTCATAGAAGGAGAACCTCTTTGTGAAACACCTTCCAACTTATCATGTCTTGTCATGCCAACGGGGCTTACAGTATGTGAACCTCCTCAAGATTCTTCATCATGAAGAATGCCATGGTTATATTGCTTGAAGCTTTCAGGAGCTGAGATGGTTTCTTTCCAGGAGCTTCCTCCTTTAACCTTATTGTTGGATCCTCTATCAGCTGATCACCTTAGAGGCTTCATAAGTTCCTTATGTTGTATTTTTCAGAATGTGCCACTCTCCTCTTTCAGTTTATAAGAGCTACCAGTTCACCTTAAGCTTCCTGAATAGCCTTTTTTACTGGAGCTTCAGCATCATTTAAACCATAACTTGACACCTTTTGCTCGATGCTTTCAACTAGATATTCTGAGCTTCCACCTTCCACTATTGGTGAAGCTTCCGTTATGAGCACCCCTATAAGTTGCTTTCACCAACTTCTGTAGGTGCTGCCACATGACCAACCAAGAACTCCGCAAGGTTCCCTTGTACCTATTTTTTATCCTTAGTCATAACTTCCACATGGTGCGCATTGCCTTCATTATCCTTCATTAGAGTAGCCATTTGCATCAATGCCATGGGTGGTACTACCCCCCGAAAAACTGGAACCTTCATCGTGAGGTTCCTCCATTAAGGCTACCTGATAACATGTTTTCTTCGTTCTTCTACATTAAGAATCCTGTAGTGAATTTTGTCATGGCAGGATCCTTTAGAGAACCTCAACCAACTTTAGTAGCTTGTTGTAGTGGAAGCTCCGGGTTCAATTGTCGAACCTTAAGTTACGTGTTAAAACCGCCATGATTGACCCAGATTATTTCCTTTCCTCTTCTATCTTCCAGTAATCTTCATATTTATCCAATACCTCCTTATAAGAATCAAGTCCCAACTTTGAGGTCCTTCCATAACTCTACCT
This sequence comes from Kitagawia praeruptora, assembly GCA_037693485.1. NCBI lineage: Eukaryota > Viridiplantae > Streptophyta > Magnoliopsida > Apiales > Apiaceae > Kitagawia > Kitagawia praeruptora. Next base: position 60,686,160 of record CM075344.1, read on the forward strand.
CTGTCAGGTGAAGGTGGAGCCAGTTGTACCTGCTCCTTCACAGATGTACCTACACCTCTTCAGCTGCACCTTTCCTATCTCCAGGTACTGCTACATCCACATACCCAACAAATTGAATAAACAGCTTCAACTGCATCCCTGGTTCATTGGTACCTCCTTGGTCAAGAGGTTCACATCCAGCTCCACCTTCCTTCCCATGCAGGTTCACCTGCATACTCTCCTTACGACCTAAATTTACTCCATAATTTTAACCATGAGAGCTTCGATAGTCCTTTACCTCTAACCGACTGAACCTCTAACCGATTGATTCTCCATTTTCTGACCATAAAAACCTCCTTATCATATGCCAAGATGAAGTATTTGGGGAACCTTATAGAAACCTTCTTCCATAGGTGCAACCTCGAGATTGAGGTCTCTCATGTCTTTGCCACTAGAAACTCTCGACTGAACCTCTCCAGATGGTCGTACCTCCATGAGCAGGTGGATGTGGTCATACCTCTTTTTGTGATGGAAGGAGTAGGGGCAGCTGCGTTTGGGGCAATTGCTTGAGTATCAGCTGCCTCCTTGTTAGGAACCTCTGTTTCCTTTTTTTCAACAGCTGGATCAACATCATCCACCTTGGTTCTAGCAGCCTCCTTTTTCTTGATATCCTCCACCACTTTAACAACATCATCGCCAAGCTGGGACCAGTCCATTAGCAGGTGGATGTTCAGCTTCACCTGTCTAGTTAAACATATCAGCACCCCTGACATGAGAAGCTGCCGGGTTGTAGAAGCTCTCATCGCGGGACCTAGTTTCTGGGTATTTCCGATCGAAGTTATCATCTGAAAACTTCATTTTCCGGCCATTTTTTCCAGGCCTCTCTCATCAAGCCAAAAATATGTGCATCTCTGAGCCATATATCGTCCTTTATGCATTTTCACCATCAAATGACTAGTATGAAGGTAATCACCTCCCTTCTTCTTCGCCTTTCTTCCATCAAGCCATGATTTTTCCTCCGTTTCTCCAATTTTGTTGGATTTTTTTTTGAGTAATGATTCTCCTGACCATACATGGAATTCAATCCGTGAAATCCTTGCCCAAGACTTTGTTTTTGGGCTCATTTTAAAGATTACCTCGGTCGTTCTTCAAGGTACGATCATCGCCGGAGCTTTTAGACATTGTTCTCAACAAAAGGTCGGAGATTGCCCCTCCTTCTAGCGCCAAAAATGTTGTGAGAAAATTCCTCAACAACACCCCGAGAGAATATCGCTGGAATAACCGAATTTGTCCTTGGATATCGGACGTTGAAGCAGGTTCGCACGTCCGCAGCTTCAGCTCCAGCTCCAACTGCCGAAGTGGGTGGAGATTTGTGGTGTTTTTGGGGCTGAATTAGCAAGGTCACCGGACAACAATGGCAAAACTCCGGCCAAATACGTCCAGAATATGATCACCGAGGGTACACGTGCCTCACGCGTAGAGATGTGAATATCTGAACCCCCTTGCCAACTGCTTACATATCCTATTTATAGGAATCAAGCCCCGATGTAATTCTTTAGGTTATGGACTCCTTTTCTTGATCAATAAGCCACGAAATTGATAGAGTTTTACTCAGAAATACGCCTTATCCTTGAATTAGCCAGCTGCCTTGCAGAGTCCTACTCGAAGTATACCACTAGAAGTCCATTTATCCATGTATTTTCATATAATTATCCACATATATTATGTATATAACGTGTATATCCCATTTGATGTAGTAGAATCCATCTCAAAGTCCATCTCTTGAGTCCATTTCCGTGCTCCTAAAGTTTAGGAACAAGAGTCCTTGTCCAACTTTACTTCTATTAGATAGAGGTGGAGCATGTAAGCACACCTGCACCTATACACCTTCCCTCTAAACCGAACCTCCACCTACAGAGCTACCCTTCAAATGTACACCTCTACAGCTTCCGTTAAACCCATACCTCCACAGCGGAATCTCCAGAACTACCTCCATATTCGTACCTCCACGGCGGAACCTCTAGAGCTTCCCTCAAACTTTCCACCTACAGAGCTTCCTCCAAAACTGATCCTCCTCAAATATCACTCAAACCACTCAAATTGGGCCCCCAAACATCTATGGACCTAAAATTAAATCCATTACAAATTTTGGGCACAACAGGAGCAATTTGCAAAAAAATATACATATTTATACCATAAAATTTTAATAAAAATCCTCCCTTGATCGTCTACCTCAAAGATTAGAGTTCTTTAACGTAATTTTATGTAGTTGTCACTTGTCGAAACTAAGAAGCCCTTGCGACCAAGTTATAAACCAAAATGGGACTTCAGTCCAAAAGAAGTGAAACAGTGGAAGTCAACAAATATGGCATATAAAAATTGTAAAAGTTAACTGAGATTATAAAAATTTTCAGATATAAATACATATGATTACTATTGTAATTTCAAAATAATTTACATATTTACAAAATTGTCATCACTAGTTTGTACTAAAAAAATTCTAACCTCACGTATAAAATTTTCCTAAATTAATATTCGATAAATTAATAATTTTTTATGTTAATAATTTGTTAAAAATCTCAATTTGGACCAGTTCAAAACTTGATCACTTTCGATAAAATAATAAGATAATAATTTTCTTGAAAAAACATATATAAATATATGATCCCAATAATATTATAAATTATTAATTATTTTATTTTGCAAAATATGAATCTAGGTTTCTTAAAATTAAAATCTATGTAAAACTCATCCTTAATCTTTGCATCCAAAAGTTTGAATGTGCCATTTCGTAAATAATCACAAAGTTATTAATCAACAAGCAACATATTCTAAAAATGTTTTACAGTCTGATATCATCTAAATATACATTAATCATCACTGAATTTTGGTAATACCCATTAAATTTGTAAACTATTGTGCTAATCTATATATTATAAATTAGTGAATAGCCCGTGTTCGGTATGCATATTCAGGTTCGGATAAAATTTTATACTTCATTTTGATCCATGGACTATCCATTTTATAGGCATGGTATCCATTTTAGTTTTGTATTGGATCCAGATTATTATTAGATCCATATTCAATTATGGAAATTTTGTATATTAATTTTAAATATCATTAATTTTCATTATATTTTTGGTAAGTTCATTAACAAAATTTTTAAGTGAATATTTCGATTTTGGTAATCTCATTAATATATATCATCACATGTCATATGTAAAAAAAGTTTGACTAAATTAATTTTTTAATTTACTTATTATATCATATAAAATAGCATTTAATTGTACTAATATTCGTTGTTTTAAAATTTTATAATTTAATCTTTATTAAATTGTTTTGTTTATTTAATGGGTATTAGTTTAATATATCCCAAATTTAAAGGTCAATTATAGATATATCCCTTTTTATATAATATTTATAATTATGTCCCTTGATTAAAGTTAACTCATATACATATAATTATAGATATCTCATATTTATATTAAGACTATAATATCCTAATATATACAACTAAGGCATGAATCTAAAAAATAGGTTATTTTCAATGATCAAGTAATACCTACAGATCAATTACTCGCGTAGAGTATGCGTTAGTATATCAATTGTTTTTTTTGTTCTATCAAAAAATACTACTTCAACCGGGAAGCAATAGTTAGATAATGGATTCCCTGTTTTATGTATGTAACTCCTCTATCCTTGTATAGAGTTTGGTTTAGTCCGTTAATAAACAACCAACCACAAAGCAAGAGCTATGTACTAATTTATTTAAGTTGATTGCTTTCTTTGAGATGTTGATCATCGCTCCACTAAATGATGTTCGAGTAATCTACACATGTAGTTACTCGAGTAGTAAAAAATGTACTTGGTACATCCGAGTTGATTAGAAAAATGACATTCCTGTGAGTCCTATTTCACCTTCTCAACTTCATATTCATTTCTCTCGAATCCAAAGCCATCACTTCTTAAAACTTATGTGATAGTTAACGGAGTCATTAATTTTTTTAAGTTATAATATTATATGTATAATATAGTTAATAATTGGTACAATTATTATTTAAATAAAAAGACATAATTGTCTTTGAAGAATGTGTAGTTAATTATTTAATTATGGCTAGAACAAAAAATAGGATAAATTAGAAAAATGGAATATATTTATAATAACAAATAAAGATATGACACAATTATAAATGACATTTTACAATGGGACATATTAGAAAAAAAAACCCTTATTTAATTTATCCTTATTATGTCATATTAATATTTTTATAAAATAATATTATGAAGTACCGTGTGCATAGCATTGGCTATAATCTAAATCTAGTACCCATTAAATTTGTAAACTATTGTACAACGAATTAACTGAATTAAGTCTAAAACATAAATTGTTCAATTCATTCTATTTAAATTTATGTAATTAAAAGTTAATTTGTTTGATATTCAAAAATCTCTAAAAATTAATAATTATTAATATATCGATTAATTAATACCTTTTTAAATTAATAAATTATTAAAATTACCCGATATCAATTATATTAATTTATAGAAATTTTACTATAATTATCCTAGGATAATCTCGTGATTTTTTTTGGCTAACTAAAATGAATATATGGGCCTGCAAAGGCGCCCGATAGATGTCCCCAGCAGAAGAATTTTAGACAGCAATAATGGAATCATATCAGATGGAGTAGACAATTAAGTATATAACCACAACCTGCTCATGCTGGCTTACATTAGTGACAACTTGTAACAACCGACCATCGTTGTAAAAATTGGTAATCGGTATAAATTGATTGAGGTACCAATTTAAGATTAATCGATTAATCGGGGATTAATCGAAAATATTAATCGGAGTATAAATCGGATATAATAATAATATTTAATATATTAGTCTAATTTACAATTAAACATATCATTTAAAATAAATTCATAGGATTAATCGGATTTCAAAAATCGAATCGGTGAATTATCTTACAAAGGATTAATCGGTTAAATCGGAAATTTTTAGAACAATGCAACTGACAAACATATCTAACGAAGAAGACAATTTAGATATAGTCAGTTTTAGCAAAATTCAATTATTTGAAAGTCAAATTATATCACATTCATGTTATTGTTAGAGTTGCACTCCAAGAAAAATATTTTATATAAAGAATAATAAAGAATATTAATATAAAATTTTCTAAAAAAAATAAAAAATTCGGAAAAACAGTGCCCAATGACGTGGCATCCACGTCAACAGATGCCATATGGCACTGCCACGTGCCACGCCATGTCAGTAGGTGGTCCTCATTTGCTGACGTGATAGTGCCACGTTAGAAGATGCCATGTGGAACTACCACGTCAACAAATGGGGACCACATACTGACACTACGCCATAAGTGAGCATACGCAACCCTTTTTACAAAGCGTTGCACAGAAAGCGTTTCGTTAGATAGAAATTTTGGGTCTTTTGCAACTGAGCTGAACTGGTGTTGCGTTAGATATAATTTAGTGTTGCGTATTACCCACAGTGTTTCACATTATGCAACACTAACTGATGGCGTTGCGTTAGATATTTTTTTATTTTAATAAATTGTGACGTGGCAGAAGTGGGACCCACATGTGCTGACGTGGCATTTGCTGACGTGGCACTTGTGGGACCCACATTTGCTGACGTGGCAGAAGTGGGGCCCAAATTTGCTGACGTGGCATTTGTTGACGTGGCAGAAAGCGTTGCATTAGATACTAGTAGTGTTGCGTTTGCTGTTTGAAGTGTTGCATTAGATATATTTATATTTTTTAAAAAATATGACGTGGCAGATGTGGGACCTACCACTGCTGACGTGGCAGTGTGGGACCCACAAGGGTGACATGGCAGGAGGCCCATCATGCTGACGTGGCAATTGTGGGACCCACAATTGCTGACGTGGCAGAAGTGGGGCAACCTTTGCTGACGTGGCATTTGCTGACGTGGCAGAAGCGTTGCATTATATACCAGTAGTGTTGTATTTGCTGTTTGAAGTGTTGCATTAGATATATTTATATATTTTTTAAAAAATATGACGTGGCAGATGTGGGACCTACCACTACTGACGTGGCAGTGAGGGACCCATAAGGGTGACGTGTCAGGAGGCCCATCATGCTGACGTGGCAATTGTGGGACCCACAATTGCTGACGTGGCAAAAGTGGGACCCACTAATGCTGACGTGGCAGAAGCGTTGCATTAGGTATCAGTAGTGTTGCATTTTCTGTTTGAAGTGTTGCATTAGATATTTATTTTCTTTTATTAACTAGTCTTGTCCCGAATAATGAATCTATTATTTTAAATTATTTTTTCGACGTTCCAATCGCATGGATGTCAAGATATAACGATTTTAGTGACGCGGTAATTTTTCAAAAAAATTCCTACATGTACCTGGTTTGGTTTTATAACGGTCAAACCGGTCAAAGTGGACTTTCCTTTTAACTAGTCTTGTCCCGAATGATGAATCTATTTTTTTAAATTATTTTTTCGATGTTCCAATCGCACAGATGTCAAGATATAACGATTTTAGTGACGCGGTAATTTTTCAAAAAAATTCCTACATGTACTTGATTTGGTTTTATAACGGTCAAACCGGTCAAAGTGGACCTTCCTTTTAACTAGTCTTGTCCCAAATGATGAATCTATTTTTTTAAATTATTTTTTCGACGTTCCAATCGCACGGGTGTCAAGATATAACGATTTTAGTGATGTGGTAATTTTTAAAAAAATTTCCTAGATTTATTTGGTTTGGTTTTATAACGGTCAAACCGGTCAAAGTCGACCTTCCTTTTAACTAGACATGTCCCGAATGATGAATCAATTTTTTTAAATTATTTTTTCGACGTTCCAATCGCACAGGTGTCAAGATATAACAATTTTAGTGATGTGGTAAATTTTTAAAAAATTTCCTAGATTTATTGGTTTGGTTTTATAACGGTCAAAACGGTCAAAGTCGACCTTCCTTTTAACTAGTCTTGTCCCGAATGATTAATCTATTTTTTAAATTATTTTTTCGACGATACAACCGTACTAATGTCACTTTTTTTGCTGTATATTTTCCACGAGTATTTGTCATGTTTAACAATTTATTTAAAATAGGAAAAAAATTGTAAATTATATTTTTCAAATTTAAAGAAAAAATAGAAATTACAACAATAACAACTCAAAGTGGTACATCACAGTTTACGAGGTGAAAAAATGGGGGGATAAATTCCCCCCAAAATGAAAATTTTGCAATAGCTATTCCCCAAAATCCCCAATATTTTTCTAAAATCCCCATTCTGAGGCTCCTAATCACTCTCTCTCTCTCTCTCTCTCTCTCTCTCTCTCAACTACAAGCTCAAATCACTCTAATTTGCTCAAATCCCCATTCATCTTTCTACTTCTCTCTAGTTCATCTTCTTCGACTTGTCATTTTGGACTCAGAACTCTCAGTCTATCTGTCTTTTGCTTCGATTTGGTTCAAATCTTCCACGATTTGAATTTCGATTTTAGGGATTCAATTTGAAATCAAGCTTCTCACCAAGTTACAGAATCTTTCACGCATCTAAGTTGCGGATTCTTAATCGACGACTAAGTTGCAGTGGGCTCTTAATCGACTTCTTCTTACCAAGTTTATTGGGTCTCAAAAATCAAAGGTACACAAATTCAACAGAGACTTGTGAGTATGTTTGTATATGTGTGTATGCGTATATTTGTATTGTTCCTAAGTTTTTTTTATTTATTTAGTGTCGGTGAGTGAAGTTTCTTAGCTGCAATGTTGAGGTTTAAAGACAGCCCTCATTCTTCTCCATACTCTAGTTTCCAGTGGTAATTACAGATGCTTATTATGTATCTATTTTGTTTCAGCTTTATTTTACGTTTGAAGGGTTCTTGATAAACAAATTATTTAAATGTTGATTTTATTTGCAGTGCTCCTCAGGATGGGCAGTCACCCAAGAATCAATATTTTCTCAATATTTGCTACTACTGATGGTAAACTACATATTAGCAAGAAACTAGCATCACGGTAAGGATCTTATGAACTTTGATCAGGTCTCCTTGTTATGCTATTTGTTCTGCTATAAAGTTTTTGAGCCACTAAATACTGGCCATATCAGTGCCTGATGTATATTTTGCTCTTATGCAGTCAACTACCGAACTTGTGAAGGAAATAACCAGTCTTGAGGGTGAAATAATAAACTTGGAACGGTATCTTCTTTCACTCTATCGAGGAGCTTTTGAGCAGCATATTTCTTCCTCACCTGGAGAAAGCAGAACCCCTTCACAAAATAAGAGTGACACGGAATCTCAAAATAGCTCTGCTAAAGGTTGTCTCAGACTTGAGCCGAAATTGTGCAAAGATAGTCCTGATAATTACAATCAAAGTCTCCCTTCTGCGCGTAGTGTGGCCAGTTCAGATCATCAAAAACATGCTTCTACCCCAAATTCATCATATAAAATGGTTGGTAAACTTGAAATGAACGATCTTAATGTTATGTAAAGCTGAAAGTTTTGCATTTTATAAACAAATTATATATGGTTTCAACTTCTGATGTGAGCAAATGCAGGGCTGGGCGACTCCTAATCAAGGTCACCGAAGTCTGGCTGACCACCTTGTTACTTCTCGCATGGATGTTAACCTTAGCAGACCTTGACTTGTAGGATGGCGCCTGAGGTTTTGGAGCAAGTGCACGGCTATGACTTTAAGTCTGTATCTTGGTTCCAGCTCTTCGCATGGATGCTCCTTTTTCAAAGTAACCACCAATGAAGGTACTTATTTGTTTAGATGTGTGTGCGCACGTTTGTTTCTGTGTTTATGTGGACATTTATGTATATTTGTTTATCTGGCCTGATTATGGTAGATTACGATGTTTCAAATTTGTAAACAATTTTATTATTGCTATGAACATTTTTAATGATGTATATAGTGATTTTGGTTTTATTGTTGTTTTTAAGGTTTTTTTTAATTATGAAGACTTTTAAACATGGTGGGTGGAGGGGCAGTGTGACCTTATAAAGATTTTTCAAACTCCCGTATTTTATGGCAATGCTGTTTCTTGATTTGCATAAAGCATTCATGTTTTGTATGCGCAAGTTTATAGCCTCCTAGTTTTAATTGTATTATTAATGCCAAGCTGTCGACGCTTAGTCCTGGGTTCAACATACACAGCCAATGTAAGACTTTATGCGTCAAAGTACATTATAAACGGTAACAAAACTTCTAAAAGAATGTCTTTGTACTTGGTATTTGACTGGCAATCAGACAACGCCTTATGTACTTCTCTATGAAAAAAATCTACGACTATCTTGTATTTCATGTACTGATATGAAAACCGGCCACAACATAATACTTCACATCTATGAGTGTTATAAGAAACTCATTTTAAAGACAGTAAGTAATACTTAAGAAAAAACAGTATTTAATCCTTCAATTCACCTGCAGGCAACCTTGCACAAGGAGATTCTGTAAGCTTTGTCAAGTTTAGTGCCTTCAACTGTGAACTTTCTTTCGACGCTGGCTAGAAGCTCTGCAGCTGGTTTGCAAATATGGTCTTTGCAAATATGGTCTTCTTTTGTGCTGTTTCTGTATACCTACTTTGATAGCAGGTTTTTTTGATCTTACCTTCAAGATCCATAGCCTAGGTGCTGGAAGCTAGTAGTTATGTGGTCTGGTAGCACATTATACATCTTTGCTTGTTCGAATATGATATGTCATGTATTTCATAAACATAAATGGTGTGTAGTTTTGGTACATAGACTTTCGGAATTAGTCCGACTACAGACCTGCTTTAGTCAATGAAGTCAGTGTAATTTAATTCATGGCAATTGTCGTTGTATTCTACATCCACTAGTACAAAAACTGTCATATGTGTTTCCTCATTTTCGTCTATTATAGAAGAAACAGGCGCATAAAGTAGTTTTATGCGTCTGTCGAGCACTACACAGACGTATATACTAGAAAAAGAGATGTTTATATGTCTGTTGTACCTGAACAGACGTATAATGTAATATTATATGTCTGTTGAAAAATCATCTGCGTCTATTATTTATAATAGACGTATATTGTTACAAAAACTGCACTTCATTTGCATCTGTTATGAATAAACAGACATATAAAGTAGTCATTTGCATCTGTTAAATATTAACCGGTCACATATATAAAAAAAAAAAATATTTTTTGCGTCTGTCCTACCATGACCATTAACCAGGCGTAAAAAACAATTATATATGACTGTGCCACGAACAGACGTATAAAATTAAAAAAGAAATATTAGTATTCCCCCGTAATACACCAGTCCAGTACAAATACACCAATTCAGTACCGTACTTCAGTCCTCTCATCTTAATAACTTCCTCCCTAATTAAAAACCAAGATTCAATCCATTTACAAGCTGCGATTCAATTCATCTTCTATGAGTCTTCTTGGTTGGATTTTGATCGATTCATAGGTAATGCTTATCTCCATCTCAATATTGGATTCACCCTAGACATAGATCCACCCCTCAGTTAGGGGTTTTTTGCCGCATCTTTTTCGACAAATGGTACCTATCTCTTTGCAATTACTTTTGTTAACTCTTTTATTTTCACAACTATATAAAGAATTTGATTTATATGTTTGATTGATTTTGATTTATATGTTTAATTGACTCTTCGAGAGTACTTGATTAGGATCCCTGATTGCCGTGTCAAGATTGATTTTGAGCGCATTATTGATGATTTCATCTTCATGTGTTTCTTTGTTGGCAATGATTTTTTACCGAATATGCCTACACTAGATATACGCGAGGTATGTTAAATGTTGCATTGTATACTTTTAAATTGCACGCCTTTTGGAATATCTGACGGAATTTCTGGAGAACTTTATTCATATAATCCTTAGACTTCCATATGGTATAGAATTAGAGATGTTCACCCATGAATTGCTTTGTTGTTCTTACTACACAAACGAGTGTACATGCATAGTTGGAGATGAAACGAACATATATGTCATGAAACCTTATTTATTTTATTATTTTCTCCTTGGGCTTGCATATCAGTAGATTTTTTACCTTTGGATTTTGGTAGGAGTCAATGGTCTTAGATTATTCTTACATGTTCATCAATATATGCTAACTTAATATTCCATCTATATTTATTCTTACCTGACATTTTGAGGTATGTAAAACTAGCCTGAGGGTAGCATTTCAATTCCTAGCTGTGTTGTCCTTACATATTGTACATTCTTTTTTCAATAGTTAAATGATGTAGTAACATATAGTTGAACTTTACACTTGACTCAAAATAAGATTTTCGATACATATGATAATATCAATTGTCATTTCTTCAAATTTTGCTATTTAAGGTACAATCGATCTGCTCTTGGATGTATACAAGAGAAAATTTAAGGTTTTAGGGGGTTATTTGACCGATGGATGTAAGGTATGCAAGTTGACAAAACAACAATCTTAACACTGTCTTGAACTTGAGCCATTCTTTTTCTTTAAATAAACTAAAATTGTTCTCTTATCGTTTTGTTGATATCTTATGTCAGCCGGACTTTAGCAGGGTAGGGCGTTTTATTGAAACTGTCGGTGGATACGAAGACAAATTATTTGAGAAACGAGCTCGGCTGCATCAGGTTTTATTTATCTTATTAACCAGATTTATACCGTGATGCCTTGATTCAACTTTTGTTACCATTCCATAGAGTATATTGTACAGGCCAATAAACAGTAACTATAAACTTGATTATCTAAGTAAACATATTTTTTTTAATATATAATGTTTTGGGCTATCACTTTTATGCTACAAACGAAACGGAAATCTTTAATGTAATTTTCTTGTTTCCTCATAACTATTCCAGAGGCAATCTCAAAGAATCAAGCGTGATATCAGTAATACAAGCTAGCAGGAAATTGTATGCCTATCTGAAGGCAGGTTTTAGTTTTTTAAACACCAACTTATTAAGTTTTTTGTTGATTGACGATTGTATACATATTATCACTTTATAATTATAAAAACTAAAAAGGGTCAAATCCCACTGCACATGGCTCTGTGTCAGGGGAAAGAAATAATAAATATATTACCAAAAGTTGGTCTAAGTAGTTCGGATACAATTAGATTTAACTTACTGAACCATTTGCTATAACTTATATTTTTTTTTCAGTTTGGGGAAATGATTGGTTTATAACTTATTACCGTCTTTTTAGCTTTTTTACACTGGATATTTCATGTACTACAATAATTTGTGTTCACTTTTTCTGTTTTTTCTTGGTGCTTCTACTAGATACCTGTGTTGTTAATCTCCATGTAAAACTTTGTGAATAGAGAGAGCAATTGTTTCATCGAGACTCACTTAGTATATGCAGTGAAGCTTTGGCTGCAACCCGAGCTAGAGGTGACTCGGAGGCCCTTGTTCTTCAGATTAAATTTGATCTACTTTCCAGGTCTTTGCCATAAATGTGTTTTTGTTAGTTAGTGGTGAGTTTATCCATGCATTTCACTGTGATTAATCACCCTAAGTTTCAATAAATTTTATACTTATATTAATTTGCAGTCGCAAGGACCATCACGAGTTTACATTGTGCGCGAGTGCATAAGAAGAAAACTGGAGGCATGTGTAAAGTTTGCACACAGCATGATTAGTATGTCTATACATTTTTTTTTTTGCTTTTTGTGTCGATTCTTGCAGTTGTCATAATTCCAAAAATTACATTAATATGCTCTATGAAGTAACATTACTTTGACTATATGCTTTAGTGTATGATTGTTCTGCTTTGTAGGCTGTATGTGCCAAGGTACTGATTGAACCAAATAAAGCTATACGAAAACTTCGAAGAGCTCAACATCGTTATGCTCATTTGACTGGGAGATTAAAAAGTGAAGACGTTGAGGTAAAATTTCAAGTGTCGATAGTTCTATGATCTAATTTACATGTATTTCTTTCGGTATTAATTATCAACCTAATAAACTTATTTTCGGTTAATAATATGCACCGTACTCTTTCCTGCTTATATTGTTATTGGATAAGCTGATGTTACAAACTTTAGCAATTTACTTGTGTGACGTTTTTTTGAATTGTTTTTTTTCTTTCCAGTTCTATATTATGTCCTCTCTTCATCCAATTCCTGCAGTTTGTGGATTCCCGATAGAAGAGTCCAGCCTCTTAATAACAGAAATTGGTGTGATTCCTTGTTTTGCTGATTGGCATGGCTTACTACTGCATTACTGATCTTGATGTCTTAAAGTTTGTTGCTGATTCGAGTTGGATTTTGGATACTAGCTAGACTATTGTTGTTCTATTTCACTACTTTAGATAATGTAACAAATGATGTGACTTGATTTTAACTTACTTGATAATAATTATTATTAAGAATTTTTGGATGTAAAAATTATTATGAAGCATTGTATTGTCAATTTGCATATTTACTTTATGCATGAGCTTTAGTCTTTAGTGTTTAAGATGTATAAACAGGTGTCACGAAAAAAATATTGCTGAATTTTAAAAAAAAATACAATATGCGTCTGTTCTGTGAAGACAGGCGCATAAAATATACTATATACGTCTGGTCATTCATAGCAGACGCAAAAAAATTGTGTTTATGTGTCTGTTCTAAATCAATATGCGTCTGTTGTAAACAGATGTAAATAACCTTATGCGTCTGCTAATCCTAAGCAGCCTCATAAAGTTATATTTTATGCGTCTGTTCTGTAACTTTATACGTCTGTTGAGAACAGACACAAATAACTATATACGTCTGTTGCGGAACAGACGCAAATACTTAATACTTTTTGTGACTCCTCCATACGCGTCTGTTGAAAACAAACGCAAATGACCTTTTTAACAGATGCATATAGCAGTTTTTGTACTAGTGATTGGAAATATGTGTACTCGGTCAAGTATTTGATGAATTTCAGACCATAGTACCTTGCATTTTAAGTTTTCATTGAATGATAATGTTCCATTTCTTGTCTGTTTCTGCAGGCAACACTTAGCCTTGCTATGGATATACTTCTATCTGAAGAAAATGGGCGCGTTGAACTTCAACAAGGAGTAGGTCGCCTAATAAATGCTATTGTTGCTGTACTTGGTCCTGAACTTTCCCCTAGAAGCATTTTTTTCTCGCGTTGCAAGGTTTTCTTCTGACATCTTTTGCCTCTCAACAATTACAAACTTCTCGACACTCTAACTAATCTTATTCTAATTGATTCATTACTGGTTTCATGTTTGACATACTCATTATTAAAACCCATCTTATGTGCCATTTATAGTTTTCTGATAGTCGTAGTCCGTATAAACTGAGGAATATTAATTAACAATTGGAATTCTATTTTTTGCAGCAGTTTAACACCGTTCATACTGACCAGTCTGTCAAGGCTCAAACGTGTGTGGATAAAAATTCTATCTTCACTGGCCTAGGAGATTTGAATAACTTGGGAGAACTGTGGAAATCTGGATTTGACTTCTCAAACACATCTGATGCTAATTATACTCCAATGACTCAAGGCGGTTACACTTATTAATTTTTTGTAGCTTTAACTTGCTAGTAGTAGAACTTGGTATTTTTGTAAAACTGTTAAGTAGTTTTGTTGGCTTAGGACTTTTGAAGTTGTTGGCTTGGTTTCTAATGATGGTTTTATGTATAAACAAAACAGCCATTTCAATTTTTTTGTAAAAAAGTGTTGCATTTGACTCTATTTAATGTTGCATTAGCATAGTTTTAATGTTGCAATAAAAAAGAATGGTGTTGCTTAAAAAAAAAAATTAGTGTTGCATTAGACTCAAATAGCGTTGCGTTAGATAGTGGACCCCACTGTTGACGTGGCATGCGGACCCCAGTGCTGACGTGGCATGCAGGCCCCAGTGTTGACGTGGCACCTTGGTGGGTCCCACTGATGATGTGGCATGCCCCCCATTTGTGACGTGGCACTTGTGGGCCCCACTAATGACATGTCAGCATGCTGACGTGGCACCTTGCTTCAATGTCAGCATACTGACATGGCTGAAACATCTTATGCAACCCCATGAAGTGTTGCGTTTGTATGCTTTTGGTGTTGCATAAGGCCTCTTATGCAATGCTTTTTTAAGTGTTGCAATAGCTTGGAAAAGCGTTGCTTTAGGGGTCTTAAGCAACGTCAGTATTGGTAACGCCCCTCTAGCGTTGCGTAAGACCTTATGCAACGGTTTTCAGGCCTTACGCAACTGAAAATGGGGGTTGCGTATGTGCGTTTATGGCGTAGTGTGATGTGACGTGGCACGTGACATCTGCTGGCGTGGCTACCACGTTATCGGTCACTATTCATTCGATTTTTTTTAATCTAGTATGTGAGGGTGCATTTAAATTGTGTGCATGTCCCAGCCGTGACCATTAGATCATAATTGATTTAATGGTTTAGATTGATTCTCATGTGTTCTTTATTGTTATTTTATATAAAGGTGTTTTTAATGGAACAATGACCGTTATTGTTAAATAATATATGTTGTAACATAAGATCCTGTTTGGATCTTTTTTTGACACCTTAAAATTTTAGATGAGTTGATTACTTAACATGGTATCAGAACTTGATTTAGGAGGGATGACAAAGATTTTAGATTATATATATAAATATCCGGTTATTAGAGTACGACAAAGTAGCGAACTCCTAGCTTTTTTACAATGTTTTTCGACGGGGATAAAGTACATTGCCGTGATCACCTTTTCAAGATTTAAGCAAAACAGTTCAAATTGTGTTTGCATATTAAATGTTGTAAAGTGTAATTTCATACTCCCTCTGTCCCATCCATTTCTTTACAATTTCTTTTTGGGCCGTCCCACCATTTCTTTACATTACCCAAAATAGTAAATTTTAACACTATTACACCCACTACTTCACTTATTTTAACAATACTTTACACTATTTCACCCACTAAACTTATTTTAACAATAAAATCACTATTACACCCACTAATTCACTTATTTTAACAATAAAATCATTATTACACCCACTACCTCGTTTATTTTAACAATATTACACCCACTTTACACCCATTATCCTTGACCTCCGTGCCCAGCCGCCATGTAAAGAACTGGCTGGGACGGAGGGAGTATATGCATAAATCATAATTATAATTGCATGTACAGTTGTGTTGTAGTCTTTATTACATTGGCAATTTGATACTATTAGCTGCATTTTGAACACATATTTCAGAACATCACAAAAACAGAGAAAAACCAAATTGTTGCAGAACTGTTGTATCATGAACAGCAATCCACTCGGAGAAGGGTGGGGAACTTTGAATGTAAAACGTATAATTTGTTTGAAGCCATTACGTGCAGAAACTCGTGCAGTTATAGACAGACGTCTATGTATATGGCCTCAAAAGAAACTGCTGAGATATTTGCCAAGAATCTTATCAACCAGGAGCTTATATCCGGTTTCCGTGGGATGATAACTATCCCAGAAGAGATATTTAGTATGATCAGGACATGTTGAGCTAAATTTGTTACATAACACTGACACCTCCAGTTCTCCTGTTCCGCAGCAACCTCTGTCTACCACTTCCAGATCTGCATACACATCGTCAGTATGTGTGAAAAAATTTACAAGCAACAGATCCATTATGCTGGTCAGATAATTGATAAAAGTTTTATTATTTATACAAATAAACTTTCTATCTCGATAGATTTACTCATAAGATATGAAAGTTCCTCACTTTAAAATTTACAATTTGTAAACTGTAGTAATTACTTAAAACGCGTTTATTTAATTTAACATTGGAAAATTTTACTACTAATCAGTGTCAAATAATTGAGCTGTTTGTGCGACATACAATTTTGATATTTTGAAATGGTCAATGTCGCAGAATTGAATGCTCGCAAACTCTGTGATATTTTAGCTACAGAGTTATATCTAGACTAAAGCCAAGAGATTAAGAAGCGTAGTTGAATAAACTAGACAATAAATTACCGTAATTTTGAGGATTTTGGATGAGATCAAGTAGAGGGCTATAAATATCTATGTAGACTATTCTTGACTGGGGAAGAGTATTGCCGAGTGTCTCAAGCTCTAATGAAAGTTTGGAGTTGTACACTTGTGCTGCTTGGTTGTATCTCTCTACACACATTCTGTGTAATCCCCCAGCTAAGGTTCTTTGCGATGGCAAACAACCTATTGGTGGAGCACTAAAAACAGCAATCCTTCTTGCTCCAAGATCGTACAAATCCTGTAAATATATAAAGTAATCGTTTATAGCTAGGCCCTCAAGATCTTTAATGTTAGAAGATGAATGGTAAATAATCAGAATTACCTGGATGAAAGTGGAAGCATAATTAACCACAAGATTAGCATAAGAAGGAACATCATAATGCAGTCTTCTGGCACCAACAATATAATACGTATTCGCAAGATCATCACTGCCAGCTACGACAGCATATATACTGTTGGCTATAATGTAATCTGTACGTTCTTCTCCAACCAATGCTTTAAGCTTACTTATGTATTCTTTGAACAATTCCAATTGATCTGGTAACGATAAAACCGACTGCATGCATGGATACAAAAACTCAGAATTAAAAGTTGAAAACAAGGTCAAACACATGCACTATCATCTTGCTGTGTTATACATGTAAATAGTACCGCTAGTTGAGATGTTTGAGGATCATAACCAGATGCTCCTGAAGCAAAGCTTACTCCTGTTAGAAGATCTGTACTTTGCAAATTAGGATCTGCATATGCAGGTACAAGGTCTTTTATTCCCAACTCTTCAGCTGAAAAAGAAAATAAAGATCAAACATAAATATTTTTGCAAGTTTGTCAAAATCAGAACACGGTAATAAAAAGGAAATTAAACATTTCGATTCCCACACATGTACGTACCTATCAAATCCGGTGGTGTTTTTGCATTGCTAAACCTCCCAGTGGGCGTACCTCCCACAAAATCTAAACCATAAGGTGGGAAATTGCACTTGACCAATGTTCTGATGTTATTATTCATCCCCTGATCAACAATGGAGTCTCCAAATGCGATAACCGCCGTGACGGTAACGTTTGGTGGTAGTGTCACCGCTGCTTCACTCAACTGAGTAATCAGAAATACATAAACAAGAAACCACATACTTGATATATTCATGATGCGCTATCTAGATATAGCTAAATATCTCAGTCACTTGCAAGAAGTCAATAAGCCTGTAGGTCAATCAGTTACACATATAAAGACTTACTTAAATTGTTTAACTGGAGTACGTTACAAAATAAGAGCGACCGACTTGATTATACAGTATGTGTAACATCAGCTTTTAATAGGATTCAATATTTGGTCATATATGTAGGACTAGAAGTCAGAGACAATTATAGGTATACTTTGCATTTAACATGTACCCGATAAACTCTACTTTTGAAGAATGTTTTCAAATATTGTCCACGACATACGTATATTATACTTTGACAATTATACGTATGTTATGAGTCTTAGAAGATAAAAATACATTAAAATTGTAATACAAAAACGCATATTATACTTTGATAACAGCCGAGCCATAAATATGTTACAAAATACGCTGCTAAAATTGGAATCCAAATTTAAATTATCGCATATACGAACATTGTGCATAGTTGTTACTAAATTCTTTTATTAGAGATGATGTTATATTAATAAGTATACTCCAACAAACGATAAATAAAAATATTAGAAATACAATGAAATGGTTAAAGTTGTAAGATCTAATTCCTTTTTTCTCCCTTTTCTAGATTCGAATTTTGCTAGCTCGAAATTTACATGTTATAGTTGAAAGATTTGATATTATTTAGCTACAAAACTGTATATTCAAATCATTTTCCATGTGATTCATCTCGTTAAAATCATGTAATAATTTATGTGTATTGACTCCATGAATACAGGTTTGATTTCACAAACACAGTTCTAATTTTATTAGCTTGTATGTTTAAATTGTCAATGAGAATGTGATTTTTTTAAATTTGATTCATACCAAATGTTATTAAGTTAATTGCATGAGAGAATGACTTATTAAGATAGATAATTGAATTCACTAGTACATAATTAATTTCATTTGTAAGTTGTGTTTGTATTACTTTGTGGACAATCTCCTCGAGTCATTTGAGTTTTCCATGATTTATTTTTTAAGGGTGTTAATTAATTGTGCTAGTGTGGAGTACGGTTAATTTGATAAAGTAAGAAATTAAATATTCTAATTATGAGTAATGTATTTAGGCTTGCACAAAGGTCCAAAATCGGATCGGATCGGATTGGATCGAAGACCGAATTTTATTGAATTCATGGATCGGGGACCGGACCGATAAAAAACGGTTTTGGGACCGGACCGGACCGAAAAAATCTGGACCGGACCGGGACCGGTATGGACCAGTTAGTTAATATTTATAAAAAAAAATAATTTTTATAATTTAATTTTCATTCTTTGCTGACATTTAAATTACTTGGTAAGTTAATTTAAATTTAAAAATAAGCAAATGTCATATTATTTGTAAAGTAACATTAATTTGTAAACGTAATTATAAATTATATATAGTATGAAATATGAATTTAATCATTTATATTATAGTGTTTATATATACTATTTCATAAATTTATTATTTAACAATTTGGATTACTAAAATATGTTATATGTTAATATTTAATCATTAAACTATATAATCTGAAAGACAAAATAATGTAAAATTAACTATATACAGGGTTGTAAAAATCGATAATCGGTATAAATTGGTTGAGATACCGATTTAAGATTAATCGGGTAATCGGAAGGATTAATCGGAGAATTAATCGGATATTATAATAATATTTAATTCATTAGTCTAATTTACAATTAAACATATCATTTTAAATAATTGCATAGGATTAATCGGATTTCAAAAATCGAATCGATTGGTTACCTTACAGAAGATTTATCGACTAAATCGGGGATTTTTAGAACCATGACTATATACATAAAATCCGGTCTGATCCGGTCCTGACCGGGTGTTTTCAGAATTTGGACCGGACCGGACCGAAGACCCGATTTTTTTGATTTTATGGACCGGGGACTGAACCGATTATATTCGGTTTGATCCGGTCCAATTTATCGGTTCAGACTCGAAAGTTACGCACCCCTAAATGTATTAATTGACATTTTTCATGTACTAACCGACAATATTCAGTCATGAATTGGAATGCATCTATTATCGTGAATGTAGCCTATGTCTTTACTATGTCTTTGCTTGGTCAAGTTGGGCTGATTTTCAAATTTTGCACAATTAATTAGTATTAATTTATGCATTATATATCATTATTATAGCAATATAGTAAATGCATGTGCCATGATTTGTGCACAATTTTTGCTACTAATTGAAAATTATTATTATCAGTTAATTTTTGAGTGTCTAATTTTAATTTTATTTACTCTTTTAAATTTTATTTACTCTTTTAATGACAACTAGCTTATAACCCGTGCAAGTGTTTTTTGTATGGAAAATGTTTGGTACCCCAAATTGGTACCCAAAAAATTTCTCAAATGCTAAGTGTAACAATTCAATTGGTTATAATAACAATGGACCTCCTTGCATTCACACCAATCATCCAATCAAAAAATTTCACTATGTCATGTAAGCTTTGTCACATCATTTGAGAGTAATTTTTGGGTACCAATTTGGGGTACCTAGCATTACTCTTTTTGTATTATGTTATAAATTTTATTTAATATCATAATTATGTTTTTATATAACCATTATTTATAATAACTAGCTTATAGCCCGTGCTTTTGCACGGGTTACTTTTAAATATTTTTAAAATTACATGATTAAACAAAAAAGAGTTTTATAATTTATTATGGAATTAAATTAATTTTTTAAAATTATTTAATAAATCACATGTATTGTTTAGAACTAATAATATAAAATTTTAATATAAATTTATTGTTGACTATTGTTTTAAATTGTTGAACCAAACAACCAAATTAAATCTCTGTTTACTTATTATATATTAGTATAGATGTATATAGATTTTTATAATATTTTGATTAATGATTGTAAGATGCGATGTAATCTTTTTGGGTTTATATTAGTGATTGCAAGATTAGTTTTAAATTTAAAGGTAACATGTTTTAGTTAGAAAACAAATATTAGCGTTTGTAAGATATGGTACAATTTTAAGTGTTTATAAAAGGTAATTTCTTCAATTAAAAGTAAATGTTAAAAAGGCAATCCGCTAATAACTATTTATTATATTATTATAAATAATAATTAAGTAAGAATAATTAAGTAAAATAACATGTTTTATTAGTTAAGGGTAAATAAGTAAAATGAAGAGGTACCTTTCTTTTGATATGTTATAAATTTTATTTAATAATACAATTAGGTTTTATATAATCATTATTTTCAATAATTTTTTTACTTTTAATATAATTTAATATACTCTTTTTGAAGGATTATCCTCATATTTTCTTATTATTAGCAATGTATATAGATTTTTATTATATTTTATTAATGATTGTAAGATGCGGTGTGATATTTTTGGGTTTATATTAGTTATTGCAAGATTAGTTTTAAATTTAAAGGTAACATGTTTTAGTTAGAAAACAAATATTAGCGTTTGTAAGATATGGTACAATTTTAGGTGTTTATAAAAGTTAATTTCTTCAATTAAAAGTAAATGTTAAAAAGGTAATCGGCTAATAACTATTTATTATATTATTATAAATAATAATTAATTAAAATAACATGTTTTATTAGTTAATGGCAAATAAGTAAAATCAACAGGTACCAACCAACCAAACTTTTAATGTTTCGTAATAGTAAAGATTTTGATTAATGATTGTAAGATGCTGATATGGGCTAAAGATAAGCCCTAAAGACACATTTAATGTGGCATTAATTAGACCAAGAATGGTCCAAACATGGGGCCCGTCAGATGGGCCCAAACCCTAATTATAATATCAATTTCGTAATTAATATTAAGGGTAGTAAAACAGCTCAGCAAATAAGAGACAAACAAGAATATGATTCTTGCCTGACTTAGCCTCCAAGATACATATCTCAACATGGAAACTGATTCATACATGGAAGGAGACTAGAACCTTCTTCTAGTCGGTGACTTGCCCACCAAGTCACCAAACCCTACTACGATTTTAGGGCTTCTCAGCCTATATAAAGGGTCTGACCCCTCATCTCAGAACTACGTTTTATTGGCTTGATTCTCTAATACAGATATACGTAGGCATTCTGTGAGGACCGTTTAGTCTCGAACGCAGAAGCAGCCATTAAAGCACGAAGCTCCCGAACCCTAGCCGTCATAATCATAACCTAGTTTTTATTCCACAACATTTGGCGTCGTCTGTGGGACGAAAACATCAACCATGGTTAACACACGAAGGACACCAGCAATTACAGAGCCAATCGCAACCGAGGCTCTACCTCTTAGCTCTGCTCCGCCCCTCACTGAACAAGTACCTCCAGTATCCGGGACTATCGTTCCGTATCAAGTTTCTCAACCACTAGGGACGACTTCCCATGTTGAGAGTACGCTACCTCCGATCATCCACACAAATACAGGGACTAACCCCCTCCAGGTGGGGATTTCTTCCTTGATTGTAGATCCCAACAACCCTCCACGAGGGGTTCAGATCCACACTACGGATCTCCCCGTAAGCACCAATCCGATGTACGGGCTGCCTAACTACCCTCCTACCCAAGGAGCTGGATCAAGTGGTCATGCCCTGTATATTCGAGATCGAGATTATCACGATTTTTCTGGTCCTTATACGGATGAGTCATCTTCTGACGATGATTACGAACGTGATGAAGCTCCAAGGAGGCGACGTGCAAGTAAAGAACCTCGAGGAAGAACTCAAACTACTCACGATGGACTCCCTTCGACGACTACTGAGAGGATCAAAGCTTATGAAGCCGAGATCTTAAGATTAAAGGAAGATATGGCAAGAGAACAAGCCAGATCAAAAATCAGATTTTACCCCCTCCAACATCAGGACCGATTCCCTTTATAGACTTGGAGAGGCCTTCAAGAAGGCAAAGAAGGGCTGCCGCCCCAACTGGAAGAACGAGGGTGGAAACCCCCAAGAGCAACCCCAAGGATCTGATGCCACTTGGGGATCCTGATGATCCCACACCCCCATTTACTGAGGAGGTGATGAATGCTCGTATCTCAAAGAAGTTTAAGATGCCAACAATTAAAGCTTATGATGGAATGGGAGATCCTGCAAACCACGTTAGAACATTCTCAAACGCTCTGCTGTTGCAGCCTACAAGTGACGCTTTGAAGTGTAGGGCATTCCCTCAAACTCTATCAGGTATGGCTCAAAGATGGTATAGTCGGCTTCCTGCAAACTCGATTGGTTCCTTTAAGGAGTTGAGTGCTGCTTTCATTAGTCAGTTTATCAGCGGAAGAACGCATGAGAAAAGTTCTGCATCTCTTATGTATGTAGTACAAGGGAAGAACGAAAGTCTGAGAGACTATCTTAAGAGGTTCACCAAAGAGACTCTGAACATCACTAATCTGGACAATAAGGTTGCAATGGTAGCCTTGGAGCATGGTACCACCGACCTATACTTTAAGAGATCATTGGCAAAGCATCCCCCTGAGAATATGGCTGATCTCCAGCGAAGGGCTGATAAGTACATCAAGGCCGAGGATAGCACGAAGAAGGAAGTCACGTTAGGCAATGGTTGGGGGAACAATGATACAAAAAAGCGTAAGCAAGAGCAGGAGTACGATGCTAGGGACAAGTATCCCCGAACTAGCAAAGACTCTGATTCGCCACCAAAAAAGAGCTTGGGACCAAGGTTCTCTGACTATGCAAGGTTAAATGCTCCTAGAAGTCAAATCTTGTTGGAGATTGAGAAGGATAAGGACTTCCGATGGCCGAAGCCACTCAGGGGAGACCCCGCAAAGAGGAACAAGGATCAATATTGTCGGTTCCACCGAGATGTGGGGCATGATACAGATGATTGTAGGCAGTTAAAGGATGAGATCGAGTTTCTGATCCGCAAAGGGAAACTGAGTAACTTCACCAAGGGTGAAGATCGTGGAACCCAAAGAAGGGACTACGAAAAGAGAAACAATGATAGAAGGGATAATGATCGTGACCGTAACACACAGCCCCGAGGGCCAGTTATCAACATGATCTGGGGAGGCCCGACAGCAGCCGGTACAACTCGAAACTCTCGAAAGGCATACGCTAGGGAGGTGATGCACATCGTGGGAGAGGCCCCGAAGCGTGCTAGAACTGAAATCGTAATTGGTTTTGATGATTCTGATCTTGAAGGGGTGAAATTCCCCCATGATGACCCGTTAGTTATAACCCCTGTGATTGGGAACTCGGAGGTAAAGCGAGTCTTGATAGACAATGGACACTACGCCATAAGTGAGCATACGCAACCCTTTTTACAAAGCGTTGCACAGAAAGCGTTTCGTTAGATAGAAGTTTTGGGTCTTTTGCAACTGAGCTGAATTGGTGTTGCGTTAGATATAGATTAGCGTTGCGTATTACCCACAGTGTTTCACATTATGCAACACTAACTGATGGCGTTGCGTTAGATAATTTTTTATTTTTATAAATGGTGACGTGGTAGGAGTGGGACCCACATGTGCTGACGTGGCACATGTGGGACCCACATTTGCTGACGTGGCAGAAGTGGGGCCCACATTTGCTGACGTGGCATTTGCTGACGTGGCAAAAAACGTTGCATTAGATACCAATAGTGTTGCGTTTGCTCTTTGAAGTGTTGCATTAGATATAATCATATTTTTTTAAAAAAATATGAGGTGGCAGATGTGGGCCCCACAACTGCTGACGTGGCAGTGTGGGACCCACAAGGATGACGTGGCATGGGCCCATCATGCTGACGTGGCAATTGTGGGACCCACAATTGCTGACGTGGCAGGAGTGGGGCCCACCTTTGCTGACGTGGCATTTGCTAACGTGGCAAAAAGCGTTGCATTAGATACCTATAGTGTTGCATTTGCTATTTGAAGTGTTGCATTAGATAAATTTATATTTTTTTTAAAAAAATATGATGTGGCAGATGTGGGACCCACCACTACTGACGTGGCAGTGTGGGACCCACAAGGTTGACGTGTAATATCATTATATTAGATATATATTGACATCCGTACGGTTGGATCGTTCAAAAATATTTTTTAAAAAATAGAAATAATATTCCGTAACAAAGCACTAGTTACGAGACATATTGAAAATAGTAGTGATCTACTAAGATCTCCAATCAAATTAATTTTTTATTTTCTGAAACTTGTGTAATATCATTATATTAGATATATATTGACATCCGTACGGTTGGATCGTTCAAAAATATTTTTAAAAAAATAGAAATAATAATCCGTAACAAAGCACTAGTTACGAGACATATTGAAAATAGTAGTGATCTACTAAGATCTCCAATCAAATTAATTTTTTATTTTCTGAAACTTGGGGAATATCATTATATTAGATATATATTGACATCCGTACGGTTGGATCGTTCAAAAATATTTTTTAAAAAATAGAAATAATAATCCGTAACAAAGCACTAGTTACGAGACATATTGAAAATAGTAGTGATCTACTAAGATCTCCAATCAAATTAATTTTTTATTTTCTGAAACTTGTGTAATATCATTATATTAGATATATATTGACATCGGTACGGTTGGATCGTTCAAAAATATTTTAAAAAAAATAGAAATAATAATCCGTAACATAGCACTAGTTACGAGACATATTGAAAATAGTAGTGATCTACTAAGATCTCCAATCAAATTAATTTTTTATTTTCTGAAACTTGGGGAATATCATTATATTAGATATATATTGACATCCGTACGGTAGGATCGTTCAAAAATATTTTTTAAAAAATAGAAATAATAATCCGTAACAAAGCACTAGTTACGAGTCATATTGAAAATAGTAGTGATCTACTAAGATCTCCAATCAAATTAATATTTTATTTTCTGAAACTTGGGGAATATCATTATATTAGATATATATTGACATCCGTACGGTTGGATCGTTCAAAAATATTTTTAAAAAAATAGAAATAATAATCCGTAACAAAGCACTAGTTACGAGACATATTGAAAATAGTAGTGATCTACTAAGATCTCCAATCAAATTAATTTTTTATTTTCTGAAACTTGGGGAATATCATTATATTAGATATATATTGACATCCGTACGGTTGGATCGTTCAATAATATTTTTTAAAAAATAGAAATAATAATCCGTAACAAAGCACTAGTTACGAGACATATTGAAAATAGTAGTGATCTAATAAGATCTCCAATCAAATTAATTTTTTATTTTCTGAAACTTGGGGAATATCATTATATTAGATATATATTGACATCTGTACGGTTGGATCGTTCAAAAATATTTTTTAAAAAATAGAAATAATAATCCGTAACAAAGCACTAGTTACAAGACATATTGAAAATAGTAGTGATCTACTAAGATCTCCAATCAAATTAATTTTTTATTTTCTGAAACTTGTGTAATATCATTATATTAGATATATATTGACATCGGTATGGTTGGATCGTTCAAAAATATTTTTTAAAAAATAGAAATAATAATCCGTAACATAGCACTAGTTACGAGACATATTGAAAATAGTAGTGATCTACTAAGATCTCCAATCAAATTAATTTTTTATTTTCTGAAACTTGGGGAATATCATTATATTAGATATATATTGACATCCATACGGTTGGATCGTTCAAAAATATTTTTTTAAAAATAGAAATAATAATCCGTAACAAAGCACTAGTTACGAGACATATTGAAAATAGTAGTGATCTACTAAGATCTCCAATCAAATTAATTTTTTATTTTCTGAAACTTGGGGAATATCATTATATTAGATATATATTGACATCCTTACGGTTGGATCGTTCAAAAATATTTTTTTAAAAATAGAAATAATAATCCGTAACAAAGCACTAGTTACGAGTCATATTGAAAATAGTAGTGATCTACTAAGATCTCCAATCAAATTAATTTTTTATTTTCTGAAACTTGGGGAATATCATTATATTAGATATATATTGACATCCGTATGTGGCATGTGGGCACCAGTGCTGACGTGGCACCTTGGTGGGCCCCATTGATGGCGTGGCATCCCATCCATTTGTGATGTGGCACTTGTGGGCCCCACTAATGACATGTCAGCATGCTGACGTGGCACCTTGCTTCCATGTCAGCATGCTGACAAGGCTGAAACATCTTATGCAACCCCATGAAGTGTTGCGTTTGCATGCTTTTGGTGTTGCATAAGGCCTCTTATGCAATCCTTTTCGAAGTGTTGCAATAGCTTGGAAAAGCGTTGCGTTAGGGGTCTTACGCAACGCCAGTATTGGTAACGCCCCAAAAGCGTTGCGTAAGACCTTACGCAACGCTTTTCAGGCCTTACGCAACTGAAAATGGGGGTTGCGTATGTGCGTTTATGTCGTAGTGGGAGCTTCTGTTGACATTCTGTTTCATGATGCTTTTGTGAAAATGGGATATACCGATTCTCAGCTGACTCCGACCAACATGCCCATCTACGGATTCAATGGGGTTGAGTCCAAGGTGGAGGGTACTATCCAGTTACCCATGACAATCGGGCAGGAACCTAAGGAAGCTACTCAAATGTTGAATTTTCTGGTAATTAAGGCAGCCTCGACTTATAACGCAATCCTGGGAAGGACTGGACTTCATGCGTTCAAGGCTGTTGCCTCAACATATCACATGAAGATTAATTTTCCAACCCGAAATGGGGTCGGAGAACAAAAAGGCGACCAGAAGATGGCAAGAAGTTGTTATGTATCCGCCCTTAGAGCTGATGGAGTCAGGGGGCAGGTACTCCCGATTGAAGACATGGATGTCCGTAGTGATGATGAACACCGAGGAAAGCCAGCAGAGGATTTAATACTCGTTCCTCTGGAGCTGGGCGACCCAGAAAAGGTTACATACATAGGGGCATCTCTGAAGGAACCCCTGAAGGGCGAATTGACAGCGTTCTTGCAAGAGAATAGCGATGTGTTTGCTTGGACAGCAGCGGACATGCCAGGGATTGACCCCCAACTTATAACTCATAGGTTGAACGTCGATCCTGCACGGAAGAAGATAAAGCAGAAAAAGAGGAATTTTGCTCCTGAAAGGCAGGAGGCCATTAAGCAAGAAGTTGACAAGCTTTTGGAAGCTGGATTTATTGAAGAGATTCAGTTCCCTGAATGGTTGGCTAATCCCGTCATGGTCAAGAAAGCGAATGGAAAGTGGAGAATGTGTATCGACTTCACAGATTTAAATGATGCATGCCCAAAGGATTGTTTCCCTCTACCAAGGATTGACACCCTAATAGATGCCACAGCTGGACACGAGATGTTGAGTTTCATGGATGGTTTCAGTGGTTACAATCAAATTAAAATGCACAAGGATGACATCCCAAAGGTATCTTTCATTACTGATTTTGGTGTTTTCTGTTATCTTGTTATGGCTTTTGGTCTCAAGAATGCAGGAGCTACTTATCAACGATTGGTGAATAAGATATTCGCTCATCTAATTGGAAAAACCATGGAGGTCTATGTTGATGACATGTTAGTCAAGAGCCTACTCAAGGCAGATCACATTAGGCACCTCAGAGAGGCATTTGAAGTGCTAAGGCACCACAAGATGATGTTAAATCCAGCCAAGTGTGCTTTTGGTGTTGGATCGGGAAAATTTTTGGGGCTGATGGTTTCTAAGAGAGGCATAGAGGCCAACCCGGACAAGATTAAGGCTATTCTGGATATGGAGCCACCCCGCTCAATACGAGATGTACAGAAATTAACTGGCCGAGTTGCGGCCCTCGGGAGATTCATCTCCAAATCTGGTGACAAATGCTTGCCTTTCTTTCAGGCATTAAAGAAGGTGAAAAATTTTGAGTGGACTACAGAGAGCCAAGAGGCCTTTGAGCAGTTGAAGAAATACATGGCTGAAGCCCCGTTGTTGGCCAAACCTAGTCCTGGGGAGATTCTTTACTTATACCTGGCGGTATCCGAACAAGCATTGAGTGCTGTTCTTGTAAAAGAAGAGAAGAAAGTTCAGAAACCCATCTACTACGTGAGTAAGGTACTACGTGGGGCGGAGTTGAACTACTCTCCCATTGAGAAGTTTGCATTGGCATTGATTACTGCTTCAAGGAAATTAAGACCGTACTTCCAGGCTCATAAAATCGAAGTCTTGACAGACCAACAATTGAGAAGCATATTGCACAGCCCGAAAGCAAGTGGAAGATTAATCAAATGGGCCATAGAGCTTGGAGAGTTTGATATCAAGTATAAGCCTCGGACAGCCATCAAGGCTCAGGCATTGGCGGACTTCGTGGTTGAATGCACCATTGACAACCAAGAAGTTTGGGGGCAGGAGATGATAACCACCCCTGAGAACGAAGATAAAGATGAAGAACTGATAGCTGACTAGAAAGAATATTGGGTGCTTTATTTTGATGGAGCATCAAAAACGAAATCTAGTGGTGCAGGTTTGGTTTTGCAAAGCCCCGATGGGTTCACAGTTGAATATGCTTTGAAGTTGGACTTTCCGATAACCAACAATGAAGCTGAGTATGAGGCATTAATAGCTGGATTGGGATTGGCCAGAGTCATGAGGGTCAAGAACCTCAAAGTGTGTGGAGATTCAAGATTGGTAGTCTCGCAAGTGAATGGTGAATTTGAGGCCAAGGATGATACTATGGCGAAATATTTACGAGTTGTGAAAGCTGTCATGACTCAATTTGACGAGTGCTATATAGAGCACATCCCAAGAGAAGAGAACGTTAAGGCTGATGCCCTCTCTAAGTTCGCTTCTTCTGAGATAGAGAATTATGCAGGAAGTGTTTACTTTCAGGTCTTGAAGGCCCCGACCATCAACTCTAAGTTGGTAGCACCGATCGACATTGGAAGTTGTTGGATAGATCCTATTAAAGCTCATTTGGAAACCGGATGGCTCCCTGACAGTGCCTTGGAGGCACGAAAATTGTCACTGAGAGCATTGAGATATGCCCTGATCGAAGGCATCCTGTACAAGAGATCGTTTGTCATCCCGTATTTGAAGTGTTTAAGGCCCCAAGAGGCTAAGGAAGCATTGGAAGAAGTTCATGAAGGGATCTGTGGGCAACACTTGGGGGGCAGAGCCTTAGCCCACAAGATTACCCGCCTGGGATTCTATTGGCCAGAGATGTTGGCAGATGCCCAGGATTATGTCAAGAAGTGTGACAGATGTCAAAAACACGCCCCTGTTGTAAGGCAGCCGCCTGAGAGGTTAACCTCAATCAGCTCTCCCATTCCGTTTGCAATGTGGGGGATGGACATTCTTGGTCCTTTCCCTATGGCTTCAGCACAAAGGAAGTTTCTGATTGTCGCCATCGACTACTTCACTAAGTGGATTGAGGCTAAGCCTTTAGCCAAGATAACCACCAAGCAAGTTTCCCAGTTCTTTTGGGAGAACATAATTTGTAGGTATGGAATCCCGCGAATCCTTGTGACGGATAATGGGACACAGTTTAACAATGAGGAATTCAAGAAGTATTGTGAGGAAAACGCTATTGAGCTTCGTTTTACCTCAGTAGCACATCCGCAGGCAAATGGACAGGCCGAGGTGGCCAATCGAATCATCCTAGATGGATTAAAGAAAAGGGTCGAACGCTCGAGGAATACTTGGGTGGATGAGCTGCTGCCTATACTCTGGGCGTATCGCACCACCTGTAAGGTGACAATAGGAGCAACCCCGTTTTTGCTGGCTTATGGAGCTGAGGCAGTTGTACCACTAGAAATCATGCATGCATCACCTCGAGTTGAGGCATTTGAACCTGAGACTAATGAAGAAGGCATGAGGCTCGCCCTAGATCTGATTGATGAAGTCAGGGACGAGGCAAACGCCAGAAATGCAGAGCATCAAAAGAAAGCATCCTTCTATTACAACCACAGGGTTAAGGAGAGGTTCTTTCAGCAAGGTGACTTGGTTCTTAGGAAGATCGAGGCTTCTGGAGTTGGCCAGAAGGGAAAACTAGCCCCAAACTGGGAAGGGCCGTATCGAGTTAAGAAGACATTGGGACGAGGATCATATAAGTTGGAGACCTTGGACGGGGTTGAGGTGCCCCGTACTTGGCATGCCTTGAACCTCAAGATTTATTATATTTAAGCTGCCTCTGCAACGATGTAGCTTTTTATTTATCTAGTAGGAGAAGTAGAAATAAGGTTCGATGAAACCATTCCAGGGATTAATTCCCCGAGTAGGATAATAATAAGCTATGTAAGGGTTGGACCCATTTGAGTTATTAATGCAAAGTTTGTTTTTCATTCTGAAAAGTCTATGTTTTGTTTAAGTACCTAACACCTGCTGAGTGCAAATCTAGAAAGATCAAGTACCGAAAAATAAATGAACATACGAATGAAAGAAACGAGTGCATAAATAAAGACCCCGAAGGGCCGATAGTTAAATTACAACAAGCGAATAAGAGTTAAGTCCCGAAGGACATTGATTGAAAGCTGATAAAATAAGGCCACAAACGGCTAGATAAGGACCGTGCAAGGCCATAGGGGAACCCATCCTACTTAGCTGGGGATTCTTCCTCGCTGCTCTCCTCGCCCGACTCCTCCTCATCTGAATCCTCGTCCTCGCCGGAATCTTCACCTGAAGTCTCTTCATCGGCACCACCTTGATCAACAACCACCATAGGCTGAGCGGTAGTCTCCACATCTTCGGTTTCCTCCTCCCCGGAAGATGAGCTCGAACTGTCTTCATTTCGGATCATCCTCTTACCTGGGATCGGTTGTCGAACAACTCCAACTTTCCTGGTAGGCGGGGGCTTCTTTCCACGGGATCCCGAAGAGCTTGAGTCTTGACTAGCAGCTGGAGGGCGTCTCTTGGATCCCAAGGATCTATGGCTACCTCTAGAACCCGAACCTGATGCTTGGGGAACAATCTTGGTTCCCGAGCCAGAGGCGAGGTTTGCACAGTTCTCACCACCCGTAGTCCAGAAAGGGCAAGGAAAGTCAGAAGGGATGACCACTGAGGGATGTTTGTTACTCACAGCATTGATTGCCTTGTCCCAACCAACAGCTATGTTGTAAGGGCGCACCTCATTATCATGTGCATCTATGAAACTCAGAAACTCTTCAGAATTATGATAAGCTTTGATCACCTTGTTGGCATCATCCATCCTCTTTTGAGCTAAAGAGGCAAGTTGTTTTCGGGAGGATAGAGCATTCACTTCAGCGTGGGCAACCTGAGAATGTAGATCATCAATTTCTTCCTTGAACCTAGCTGAATCAGTTTTCAAGGATATATTCTCATCCCTGAAAGCCAAGCCTTGGGTGGAAACCACCTGAAAATAGGCATTAGCCTGCGACGAAAAATTGACAAGGCATAAGAAATTGGTAAAAGTTAAATCACACCGAGCTTACTAAAAGGAGTGTCATACCTGATATAAGGCTTGAGCGCCCAGAAGCTGATTTTCATTTATCTTGTCCTCGGCATGTAAAGTCACTCTGTCAGGAGGAGTGATCGAAAGCTTGGACCAGTCTAAGGCTAAGTCAGGACTCCCACAAACCGAATCCTGTTCGCATATACCCCATGACGGTATAAAAGGGGTCCTGATAACCCCATCAGCATTCCGGGATCTTTTCCCGCCTTGGGAGCAGCTTTCCAAGAAGTGAGGGACTCTAGGCTTAGTGGGATTCAGCAGCCCCGCAGCCTTTTTCTTCATTCTTTGAGTCACAGTCGGTTGATTCTGAGGACGACTGTCAATCTCTTCAGCAGCTGAAATGCAACAAGAAAAACATCGGGATAAGAACAAACAGAGATCATAATATGGTTAAGTAAGAAAATTACCCTCAATGGAAAGAAAGCTAAGGCCAGTCTCAACAAGATTCTTTTCATTCAGAAAAGTCTTGTAATGGGTACAACCATCATCAGCTAGGAGCTTATCTCGGTCAAGTAACTCCGAATCTGTAAGTTCACACACGAAATGTGAACTATCTTCCACATGTCCAAATCTCTTCACAAAATAGTTGCCCCAGTCACCACCTTCCCACTCAAGGATTACAAACTCCCTTTCCCAGAAATGTTGGGAATCTGGAAAAGAGAAGGGATTCACTATATGTGGGAGTTTGGCTCGGTGTTGAAGGCTGATCCATCCTTTTTTGCAGTCAGTAGAGTTTCTGGCCCCGAAGATACTCCGAAACATTGTAGTAGACAGTGGGATGTTCAGCTGACGGCATCTTATTATAAAAATAATGATGTACCTCCAGGCATTGGGATACAGTTGACAAGGGTGAATTTGATACTTTGCCAACAATCTGATGATAAAATCATCAACCGGAAATCTGAATCCAGCATCTAGGGCACCCCAAGGAACGCAAATTCTCTCAGGATGCCAGTTGCAAGTTCTGTCAGTTAGACTGGGAAGGCGAACTTTAATAGCATCTGGGAAGTAGTATGTTCTCCTGATCTCTTCGACATCTTTCTCCTTTAACTTGCATGGACTATAAAATGAATCTAAGCTGGCACTATTTGGGAACGCATCCCTCATGATGTTTAGCAGATCTAGTAAAGAATCAAATTTATGCTCAACGTATGAAGGGGGTTTTATTTTTTCTTTACCTTTTGCTGTCCTCATCTTGCTCCTCTTGGCGAATGCTTCCATCATGGAGACCGGAGGAGCAACTGGTCGGCTATGCTCTGACATCTTGCTCTTGAAACTTGAACTTGAAGCTGCAAACTTGATCTGGAATCTTGATCCCCGATTGGGACAAAAAATCTACAGAGCTTAAGAACTTGAAAACTTTTGAAATGAAGAAGTGATTGAAATGGAGGCTACCACTCTTCTTTTATAGAAGAGACATGACCTGTTGTATCAGGTCAAGGTTCAGCTTGATTCGCGTTTACAGGTCATTTATCGTTTAAAGATAAAAAAAAGGACAGAAACTACTCGTTTTATACAGAAAGGATCGTTATAATTCATACGAGCTGAGGAGGAACAACCGATATAATTGCTAAAGTTGCAATACAAAAGCTAATTACGCTTAAGGAGTTAATCAAGGAGATCAGCCATAAGTATAAAGTTAGCAATGCTAATTAAGATGTAATATCATTAGAAGTCACGAGTGACCAAAACAAGGACTTGAGATCAAGATCAAGAATCTTGATCCTTAAGATGACGAATGACTTGAGATCAAGATCAAGAATCTTGATCCTTAAGATGACGAATGACTTGAGATCAAGATCATGGAGGGGTTTAAGGTTCGGGCTTCTTGGCCAACCACGAAGTGGCCGACCACGAACCAGCCGACCACCCCATTTTGAAGGCCTTCGGCCGACCACGGAGTGGCCAACCACGAAGCGGCCGACCACCACGCCCGAGGGAGCAGCAGCCGACCACGAGACGGCCGACCACCGCACCCGGGGACGTGCCAGCCGACCACGAACAAGGAGACCACCAAGCAGCCGACCTCCGTGGAACGAACCACTCCGGCCGATCACCGTGTGGCCGACCACGGTGAATCGAACCCCTCCGGCCGATCACCGTGTGGCCGACCACGGTGAATCAAGCCCCTCCGACCGATCACGGGCTAGCCGACCACGAGCTACCCGTTGATCCGGCCGATCACGGGTAGTTTGTGGTCCTAGAACCCGACTTTTTCAGCAGTTCTCGAATAGTTTGTAGACCTGGATTTTGACTTTTTCAGCGAATTTCGGACGATTTTTAGTACTGAAACGAGATTAAGATTAGCACAGATCAGTGCCGATTAAGCACAGATTAGTGCCGATTAGCACAGATTAGTGCCGATTAAGCACAGATTAGTGCCGATTAGCACAGATTAGAGCCGATTAGCACATATTAGTGTCGATTAAGCACAGATTAGTGCCGATTAGCACAGATTAGTGCCGATTAGCACAGATTAGTGCCGATTAAGCACAGATTAGTGCCAATTTAGCACAGATTAGTGTCGAAAAGCACAGATTAGCACTAATTAGTGCTGTTAGTGCCATTTTATGCCGTTTAACATCGTTTAACACTGTTTAAACGTTGTTTGAGGTTGATTAGCGCTGTGTAGTGCCGTTTAACACTGATTAGTGTCGTTCAACATCGTCGTAAATGCGTCGGTCGCTCCACGCTTTACATTAAGATGATATTGTTGAAAATACTCGCTCAAGAGTAATAAACCCTGACCCGAGTCCCGGAAAAGGCCGTTAAAACTTCAAGGAAAACCTGATCAGTTTTCCTAGAAGTTGGGGGGCAAATGATATGGGCTAAAGATAAGCCCTAAAGACACATTTAATGTGGCATTAATTAGACCTAGAATGGTCCAAACGTGGGGCCCAAACCCTAATTATAATATCAATTTCGTAATTAATATTAAGGGTAGTAAAACAGCTCAGCAAATAAGAGACAAACAAGAATATGATTCTTGCCTGACTTAGCCTCCAAGATACATATCTCAACATGGAAACTGATTCATACATGGAAGGAGACTAGAACCTCCTTCTAGTCGGTGATTTGCCCACCAAGTCACCAAACCCTACTACGATTTTAGGGCTTCTCAGCCTATATAAAGGGCCTGACCCCTCATCTCAGAACTACGTTTTATTGGCTTGATTCTCTAATACAGAGATACGTAGGCATTCTGTGAGGACCGTTTAGTCTCGAACGCAGAAGCAGCCATTAAAGCACGAAGCTCCCGAACCCTAGCCGTCATAATCATAACCTAGTTTTTATTCCACAACAGATGCGGTGTGATATTTTTGGGTTTATATTAGTGATTGCAAGATTAGTTTTAAATTTAAAGGTAACATGTTTTAGTTAGAAAATAAATATTAGCGTTTGTAATATATGGTTCAATTTTAGGTGTTTATAAAAGGTAATTTCTTCAATTAAAAGTAAATGTTAAAATGGCAATCAGCTAATAACTATTTATTATATTATTATAAATAATAATTAAGTCAGGATAATTAAGTAAAATAACATGTTTTATTAGTTAAGGGTAAATAAGTAAAATCAACATGTACCTTTCTTTTGATATGTTATAAATTTTATTTAATAATATAATTAGGTTTTATATAATCAGTATTTTCAATAATTTTTTTACTTTTAATATAATTTAATATACTCATGTTCAAGGATTATCCTCATGTTTTCTTATTATTAGCAATGTATATAAATTTTTATTATATTTTATTAATGATTGTAAGATGCGGTGTGATATTTTTGGGTTTATATTAGTTATTGCAAGATTAGTTTTAAATTTAAAGGTAACATGTTTTAGTTAGAAAACAAATATTAGCGTTTGTAAGATATGGTACAATTATAGGTGTTTATAAAAGGTAATTTATTCAATTAAAAGTAAATGTTAAAAAGGCAATCGGTTAATAACTATTTATTATATTATTATAAATAACAATCAAGTAAGGATAATTAAGTAAAATAACATATTTTATTAGTTAAGGGTAAATAAGTAAAATCAACAGGTACCAACCAATCGACCAACCAAACTTTTAATGTTTCGGCTTTTATATAATAGTATAGATTTCTTTAATTTCAATTTGATATAATTTAATATACTCATGTTTACGGATTATACTAATGTTTCTTTATTATAAAAAACGTATACGATTTTTTATATATTTTATTAGTAATTGAAAAATATGGTGTGATATTTTTGGGTATATATTAATGATTTTAAGATTTGTTATAAATTAAAAAGGTAACATGTTTTAATTAGAAAGGAAATATTAATGATTGAAAGATATGATACGATTGATCTTTTTAGGTGTTTATAAAAGGTAATATTTTCAAATAAAAGTAAATGTGAAAAGGGCAATCGACTGATTATCATTAATTATATTATGTTATTATTTATTTTAGGTGTTATATTTTTCTTGAAAATTATGGTGTGATATTTTCAGATATATATTAATAATTGTAAGATTTGTTTTAAATTAAAGGTAGCGTGTTTTAATTTGAAAGAAAATATTAATGATCGAAAGATATGATACGAATGTTTTTAGATATTTATAAAAGGTAATGTCTTCAACTAAAAATAAATGTGAAAAAGGCAATTGACTAATTGCCATTAATTTTATTATATTAATTTGAAAAAGGTCATCGACTAATTACAATTAATTTTATCATGTTAATCGACTAATTACCATTAATTATATTATGTTATTATTTATTTTAGGTGTTATATTTTTCTTGAAAATTATGATGTGATATTTTCGGGTATATATTGATGATTGTAAGATTTGTTTTAAATTAAAAAGATAACGTATTATAATTCGAAAGGAAATATTAATAATGGAAAGATATGATACGATTGTTGTTTTTAGGTGTTTATAAAAGGTAATATATCGAATAATTACCATGAATTATATTTTGTTATTATTTATTTTAGGTCTATTTATTTTTCTTTATAATGAAGGGTAAATAAGTAAATTCACGAAGTACCAAATAATAGGTACCAAAAAATAGGTACCAAAACTTTTAATGTTATTATCATTAAAAATTTTAATATCTCGAATAATTACCATGAATTATATTTTGTTATTATTTATTTTAGGTCTATTTATTTTTCTTTATAATGAATGGTAAATAAGTAAATTCACGAAATACCAAATAATAGGTACCAAAAAATAGGTACCAAAACTTTTAATGTTTCGATTTTTATATAATAGTATAGATTTTTAATTTTCATTAATGTGATTAAATACGGTTCTTACATGAAAATGAATATTAGTTGCTTTTATATTTTTAATTATGGTAATATATCTTTTAACAATAATACTTTAATTATGGTAATATATTAGTTGCATTATAGTGAAAATGAATGTTAATTGATTCTTTTTTTTTATTGAGGTTTTTAAATTGATTGTGTTTATGATTTTGATTTGATTCGTATGTTGATTAGTCTTAAATTTGTATTCATTTAAGTTTAAATGGCATATCAATTCTTGACTTTTAAAAAAAATTTAGTTTTTTTTACCATTTTTGGGTGATCATGATTGATTGCTTAGATTTTTGGCCTTTAAGAGGTAATAATGTGTCATTTTGTTGGCTTGTGACATAATTTATTTTTATTCTTAGTTATTCAGTTATGTTATTAAT
Organism: Kitagawia praeruptora; assembly: GCA_037693485.1. Taxonomy (NCBI): domain Eukaryota; kingdom Viridiplantae; phylum Streptophyta; class Magnoliopsida; order Apiales; family Apiaceae; genus Kitagawia; species Kitagawia praeruptora. The sequence continues at coordinate 60,724,223 of CM075344.1, forward strand.
AGTTCATAATTTATTTTGTTGGCTTAAGTTCATATGTAACAATTTTAATATTTATGATTAATTTAATCTGTTTTATCTTAATTTATATCTAACCAAATGGTTTCCTTTAAAAAATTTTATGTTATGTTATTAATTTTCTTGGTTTAGATTTTATTTAATAAAATTTAAATATTATTGTTATTTTTATACATGCCTAATTTTGTCAATTTATTATTACAGGAGTGCTATCCTAGATGTTTTTCTTTTCATCTTTGAAACTTTATTGCCTAAGTATCCGGAAGCAACATGCATGCTTTATTTATGAGTTAGATGGTAAACTTTTTTGAATGAAAAAAATCACTTATCCAAAAATTGTATTACGGTACAATTTATGTACGAATAAGTTATTTTTGACAAAAAAGAGAAAAACTTCAGAATAATTTGATTTGATAGAGAAGATTGGACACAAATAATTATTTGGAGATACGAGTTGATCAGCTGTCGGCATTTAAAATATTTTTTAATAAAATTGACCATACAAGTATATATAACCAACAACTATACAACATTAGTATTAATTAGTGCATATAAAGCAAGCAAATGCAGGCTCTATAATGTACCACATAGAGAGATTTAGATATGCTACGTAGCATTATAGTCTTATAGATGAAGTTGATTTTTAACCGGAACGTGCTGCAGGTTGGCTTATATTAATGACAACAAGCATATCTAACTAATTAGTGATGATGGATGGAAGAAGACTTCGTGCTTGTTTGACAATTCTAATGGATAACTTATAAATTATTTATTTCGGAAAAAATTTCGTATTTACATATTATTTTTTTAAGAAAAATGTGTATTGAGAGTTTAATATTCGTTATCTTGCAAAAATAAGTTACTTATTTCAGAAAAAAGTACATATTTTCTAACTTTTTTACAGAATAAATAACTTATTTCTGAAAAATAAGATTTTCCAAACGACCCTACATTTATAAAAAGTCGATTGTATGATCTGTATGGCATATATCAATTACGGAGTATGTAAATGCCAAGTTCTATCACTTTCATGCGGTTACATATATATTGATTAATTAGTTGAAAGAATTTCTAATTAATCTATAATCCAACCTTGGTCTATACATTTTTTTCTTTTTGCTAATTTTATAGATAACATATCAAGCATGAATTGGATATTAGCGAATACAAATTGGTAAGTCGAAAGAAATATAACTTTGAAGGAATACATAGTGTCTGTTTGGCTTAACTTAAGGATTTATGGACTTATTTTTGGGTAAAAATTTTATATTTTGATAATTTTTTATACAAGTATTTAACGTATGTTTGAGATTTAATAAATTGCAAAAATAAGTTGGAAAATAAGTTGGAAAGTTAGGAATAATTTTTTGTCTTAAAATAAGTTGACTTATTCTGGAAAAAGTTCACCCAAACACCCCGTAAAAATCCATGAACTCGAAATTTCAAAATCCAAATTAGAGCAGATAAACCATCATACTTTACAATGCTTTCTAAAATTGAGATTCAGAAATAGATTACTAAAATTTGTGAGATTCAAAAATATATTATTAAAATTTATGAGATTCTAAAATAGATTCTAAAACTTTTTCCATAATTTTTTGTATTTATGAATAGATTATTGTTTATAATTGACTTTTTTGAAGCACCGTAAAGATGAAATATATGTATTTATAATTTATTTTAATTTTAAATTAATCTTTTAAAGTAATTCTCTCGTTTTCTTTCCAATTATATATCATTTATTTTAAATTGTATTGAATTATTTAGATTACATATTAGTAATAATCCATGAGGCTGCTCAAGTTCGAAATCAACAATTATTAACTGGAAAAAATATTTATTAAAACAATTTCGTTATTTGAAATGAAATTAAAATATAGGAGTATCACTTATTCAGAAGATAAAAAACAGAGATGTTACGTAACGGTGGATCATGACCGGCAATCCAATCGGGGAAGTGCGAGGAATTATGGATATTACACGTGTAATTTGTTTATCACAACTTACAAGCAGCAGAAACTTGTGTTATTACACACAGGCCAATAAGGTGTATGACATCAGAAGAATCTGTTGATATATTTACCAAGAACCTTTTTAACCAGGAGCTTATATCCGGTTTCCGTAGGATGATAACTATCCCAGAAGAGATATTTAGTATGATCAGGGCATGTTGAGCTAAATTTGTTACACAACACTGACACCTCCAAGACTCCGGTCCCGCAGCAACCTCTGTCTACCACTTCCAGATCTGCATACACATCGTCATTGTGTTTGTGAGTGAGTGTGATTAATGTTCTACTTTTATGTTGCCAAAGTTGTTTTTCTTGATCCGAAACCACAACTTATAATTTTTAGTAAAAAAATTATAAAGTGTAGGTAGTAAAAAAAGTGATGTTGTAAAAAACTGAAAAATGTTTGGTAATTTTTTTAACATGTGCATGTTTTGATGTAAAAATATATTAAAAATAATGTTTTTGATGAGGTTTAATGTTGAAATCAACTACTGCTTTCCGCAAAAGCTGAAAAACAGCTTTTTCCAAAAGTATGGGGGACCTGCTTTCTCTAAAAGAGCTTTTAAGCCAAAAGCAATTTTCAGAAAAACAACTTTTAAATTTTATCAATGGTGCTAAGAGGCGTATCGAAAGAAAAAAGCAACAAATTTACCATAATTTTGGGGATTTTGGATGAGATCAAGTAGAGGGTTATAAATATCTATGTAGACTATTTTTGACTGGGGAAGAGTATTGCCGAGTCTCTCAAGCTCTGATGAAAGTTTGGAGTTGTACACTTGTGCTGCTTGATTGTATCTCTCTACACACATTCTGTTTAATCCCCCAGCTAATGTTCTTTGCGATGGCACACAACCAATTGGTGGTGCACCAAATACTGCAATTCTTCTTGCTCCAAGATCATACAAATCCTGCACATACAAAGTATTCGTTTATTATTCAACTAGGCCCTCAACACAAGTACTTAAGTAACAAATTGTATGTACTTTTTCAATTTGTGCAAAAAAAAAAAAAAACTACTATAAATTTATTGTTACTGGAATTAAAAGATTATTTACTGTAAAAAGTAATGGATAGATAATTAGAGTTACCTGGGTGAAAGAGGAAGCATAATTAACCACAAAATCAGCATAAGAAGGAACATCATAATGCAGCCTTCTCGCACCAAGAATGAAATAGGTATTGAGAAGATCATCAGTGCCAGCTACTACAAAATATATACTATTGGCTATAATGTAATTTGAACTTTCTTCTCCGACCAACGCTTTAAGCTTACTGATGTATTCTTTAAACAATTCCAACTGATCTGGCAACGATAAGACCGACTGCATGCATGGAGATCGACAAAGGTGTTGACCATTTCTATTAATATAGAACTGAAATTAAACATGAGGTTATCATACTACAAATCAGATATATAGATGTGAAGAATACCGTTATTTGAGGTGTTTGAGGATCATAACCAGATGCACCTGATGCAAAGCTTACTCCTGTTAGAAGATCCGTGCTTTGCAGATTAGGATCTAGATATGCAGGAACAAGGTCTTTGATTCCCAATTCTTCAGCTGAAAAGAGCAAAAAAGAAGATATTTTTAAGTTGGTCCGACTGGAAATAGAAAGGAGTGACTTGAGAAATCAGGGAGTACACCAGCTCGGACAACTGCCACTAAAAGAGCTATAGCTAGAGTTTGATTTCCACCCTCCATCGATTCTCACTCCCGATTTACCTAAACATCTGATGCATTGAAATCTAGAAGTACCGAAATATCTGATTATGCAATCAAAATCTATGCAACATTTCGATTTTCCCAGTGTCTGTTCTGTTTTCTAGATAAAGTGAAACATTGTAAGGAATCTGGATGTCACAGATATAAATCTTAGCTAGCAATATAAAAATTTTGTGCAAAATCCGCTTGGACGATGTAATGCAGCTAATCTACTCTCTTCTTCTAACGTTAATCACCTACTAAAGGATTACTGAATCAGAACAAGTTTGGCACAAAATATCAGCTGCAATATTAGTAATTAAAAATTAAACATGTACCTATTAAATCTGGCGGTGTCTTTGCATTGCAAAACCTCCCAGTGGGAATACCACCCATGAAATCAGAACCATAAGGTGGGAAATTGCACTTAACAATTGTCTTGATGTTGTTATTCATCCCCTGATCAACAATGGAGTCTCCAAACGCTATAATTGCCGTAACTGTCACATTTGGTGGTAGATTCACCACTGCTTCACTGAGCTGGCTAATCACAAATATTACATACACAAAAAACCACATGTTTAGTATATTCAATATTTATCCCGCACAATTAGGAACATTAAGTTTATAATGACCCCAAATGTTGATTAGTTCGACCAATTTCATGAGTTGAAGTTAAAGTTTAATACGTGTGGAACGTGTGCTTAATAATAAAACTTACTTGACGTTTGTTACTGTCTTATGTATCGGAAGGACTATCCAGACTAATATTGTTCATTCATGTATTTAATAGAGAAAGAATGTTAAAAATAACAATTTTTTGAGGAAAAAAAAGACGAAAATAACGTTTTTTGAGGTCTCATGTTATTTTTACCGTTTTGGATACGCATGTCTAAGTGGGGTAATCTATTTATATAAAATACCCATTTTGGATATGCGTATATTTATTTATTTATTTTATTTGATTTTTGTGTGATACGCATAATCAAATTGGGTAACAAACCCTATTACCCAAGATGGAAATGCGTATCATGTATAAAGGCAATTATCCAAAATGAACATGCGTATCAAAAAGGAGATTTTTAACACCCCTTCCCAGAATCGTTATTTTCAATTTTTGTATCGGAAAAAGTGTTATTTATCTCCTTTGACCCTTTAATAGAGATATTGTTAGAGCGTTGGAATATGAAGTCGATATATAAAATCCATGCATCAGTTTTTTTTTTCTTTTAAAGAATATTTAACCATTTAAAACTATATTATCTAGATACATGCATCTATCCCTCAAAAACAAAAATATAATGCACTAGATTATAGATATAGCCCCTCTAGGGTGAAAGTCCAAAATAACAATTTTTTATTCAAGAAATTGAAAATAACAAATTTTGAGGTGGGGTGTAAAAAATGACGTTTTGAATACGCATTTACAATTTGGGTTTCCGAAAACATAGTGACACGCATCTTGGAGATGCGTATTAGGTCCAGATACGCATTTCAAAGATGCGTATCACTATTTTTTTAAATTTTTTAATTTTTTTTTTCTTTTTTTACCCTGCTGGTCCCACTGATACCCAAATTCAAAATGTGTATTATGTTACCCAAATTGAAAATGCGTATTCAAAACGTTATTTTTCGCACCCTACCTCAAAAAACGTTATTTTCATCATTTTTATCCAAAAAATTGTTATTTTTAGCATTTATTCGCCCCTCTACGGGTATTTCAAAAAATTATTTAATAATGATAATGTGAATTATTTTATATTTAATATTGAATATTATAATTCTGAAAAAATAATATTTATACAGTAAGTGCTTTATTTTTGTATATTATAATAAATTTATTTAAAAATTAGTTTTTTTCAATATTTTATTGTATATATAAGTTATATATAATATATGTTATGGGATAATTTGCATTAATTAACGTACTAAAACTTAAAAAACAACTCAAATTTTTATTATTCCTTCTATTTTTTAATATCTGCTTCTTTACTTTTTGACACGCACTTTAAGATGCTTTGATCACATAGTTAAAAATGTTAATTATTTTTAAAATTTTAATTTTTTGAATAAAAATATTGAATCAATATTTTTATTCGAAAAAAGAAAATTTTAACTATATGATCAAAGCATCTTAAAGTTCATGCCAAAAAGTCAAACATCAAATATTATGAAACAGAGAGAGTAATAAACTTACCATAATAATATAAATCATATTTATAGTATTTAAATTTGGAATGCAAATTTTATAATTTGAAGATAGGTCAAATCTTGTTTATGAATTTCTTACAAATTTAAAATGGATATAAAATCTTAAAAAAATTATAAATTATAGTTTCTATACCAATTTGATGCAGAAAATAGATGCATCATGCATGCATTTCATGCTAAAAAACATAGACAGTTTCCACCATCTTACGAAAATGGTCAATAATAGTCCAATAACAAGGGTTTTTCTTTTAGCACAAGGTTTGTAGTGAGCAAGAGACTAGTCCAATCAAGATATAGAGCCCGTTTGGCCCCCCTTTTTTTTTTTTTTTTCACTTAAAGTTTGGATGGAGGTGTTTGTCTCCCCTTAAAGTGGAGGCACTTAAAGTGGAAAGTAGGTTAAAAAAAAAAAGTAGCTTGGGGGTACTTTTTTTCCACTTATTTTTTTTCGTATATCAATTTTTATGTATTTGAGTCACCATTTAACTTGTATTGTATTCTTTTCATATATTTGTATTTTATACTTTCAAAAAAATATAAATTTCTTTTTTTTAAATTAAATTTTTAAAAATAAATTTACTTTAAGTGGAATTAGCCAAACAGATACACCTAACTTTAAGTAAAAATTATCACTTTTCACTTAAAGTGAGTAAGTAGCACTTTAAGTGATAAGTAACATTTTTTAAGTTAAGCCAAACACGCTCATAGTGCCACCATACAAGTTTTTTTTGAAAAAAATACATATATTAAAATAAAATTAATTAAATGACACATTTTCTCTTATACCCATTATAAATGCATTGACTTTTAAGAATATAAACTATTTTATATTTTTGATCATTCCTCATTAATTGCTATACAATTTTCACAAAGAGGTAATTTAGGAAAAATGATCACAAATTTACATTGAAAATTGGAAATTAACATATACTATGGGATTTTTTTTTTTTCAAAATAGATTATTATTGTAGGACGGAGGGAGTAAGATACTACTAACCAAAATCATTATGACAAATTAAGTCGATTAGACGATTACCCATATTTCACGTCAAATTATGACAAATTAATTAAGTCAATCTTAATGTCACGGCACACATTTTAGCATATCTACAGTCAACACCCTCCCCGAGTCTTTTCCGCATCATATATGTGTGCATGTGCTAACCGTTTGTATGCTGGAGGAGGAAAAGTCAGTGCCAATTTTTATCACATTAATTTTGCATTTCATTGGAACAAAATGAAATAGGATAAGTAAAATTTAGAAAAGAATAATAGGAGACAGATGGAAAAATAAGAAAGAAATGAGTGATTGCAAGTTCTTACTTCTTAATGCTGTGATTTTGAAAAACAAAAAGTAAAATAGGTATAGTTCTTAGTGGACTAGTCAATATATATATATATATATATATATAGAGTCTTGCTCCATTGAGAACCATTTTATTATGAGAACTATGAGAAACCACGTCATGATGATGTCATAAATATATATTTTTTTTTAAAAAAAATAATTTTGAAAAAAAAAATAATTTTCACAAAAAAAAAAAAAAAAATTGGAAAAAAAAATCTGGGAAAAAATTCTGACGTCATACTGGTGATTTTTTACAAAATCTGGTGATTTTTTACAAATCTGGTGATTTTTTACGAAATCTGGTGATTTTCCAGATTTTGTAAAAAATACCAGAATTCAACAAAAATCACCAGATTTTTAAAAAAATCACCAGGATGATGTCAGCATGACGTCAGAAATTATTTTCCCCCAGATTTTTTTTAATATTTTTTTTTAAACAAAAATTATTTATGACATCATGATGACGTCATCAGGGGGTGGGGTTAGTGTGTGTGAGGGTGTAGGTTATTAGTGTGGGTGCCCCTAGCGGGGCCATTAGATTATATTAAAATGAAGGGATGAGATTAGATCTCATATCTCACCAAAACAAAAGATTCTCACTTGAGCAAAAACCTATATATATATATATATATATATAAAGAAGGATATGCAAGAGTTTACGTAACGTCTCTTAATTGTTTTAATTTATTTTTCTAATTTTTTAGAATTTTAAATACTAATAATTTTAAATACTAATAAATATAAAAATATATTTTAACATATTAGAAGTAGAATAGGTGTTCGAATTTATAGAGAAAAAGAGTTCGAATTTATAGGGGAAACATATAATTAGAAGTTATATTTGAAGTATAATAGATATGTTGAGTCTCAACAATACAATATAGATTGTAGAGGGGGGTTGAATATAATCTAGTTCAATTTTCACTTTTCTTTTCGAATTATGAAAATTTCACTAAGCACAAAGATATAGATTTAAGTGTGTATTCTAGGCGTGAACAAGGTGAGAGCAAGTAATCTTAAAGAAGGTATATGAACACACAATCTTTAATATTTTAGGTGGTCTTCAGTCGATCCATCTGAGGTATATATTGAAGAAAATCCATGTTACAAAAACACAACTGCGAATCACAAAGTTTGATAAGAGAAACTTAAAGATTTTTCTCAATCATCTTAGTGTTTCTCTATTTTTCATTATGCTACTCATACAGCCTATTTATATTATATGAAGATAGTGCTGCAGATTTCGGAAATTGGAACTATTCGGTTGAGGTACCGATTTACGATTTATCGGGTGATTCGGTTGAAAAATCGGTGATTTATCGGCGATTTTTGCGAAATCGGCCGAATCGGTTTCAAAATTCTGACCGATTTTTATAACAGAGTATGAAGACAAGCAGTGTACATAAAATGGAAATACATTTTTGGTATTGCTTATCACACGCATCTCTTTGAAGGGTCACCATTTCTGGAATTATCTTGAAAGTCTTCTATTCTTAATTTGGACAATTCCAGCATGCTTCAAGTCCGTGCATGTTGCTTTCTTCATAAGTCGCTAAGTTCTTGGAAGCTCACGTGATGCTTTATGCAAAAGCCACTGTTTGATTGAACCTTCATTCTTGAATAAACCCTTGACATTAATATTGTTTATAGTGAGATTTTAACTCTTGACCTCTAACTTAAGAATGAGAATCCTTACCACTATGCTAGACATGATTTTGAATATATTTTAAAATTCATTATTAATATATCGTGAGATAACCCTCATATCTATACTATTATATAAAAGCCGAAACATTAAAAATTTTGGTACCTGTTTTTTGGTACTAAGTGAATTTACTTATTTACCCTTCATTATAAAATCTATACTATTATATAAAAGCCAAAACATTAAAAGTTTGGTTGGTCGGTTGGTCGGTACGGTACCTGTTGATTTTACTTATTTACCCTTACTTAACGATACATGTTATTTTACTTAATTAACATTACTTAATTATTTATAGTTACAAATAACTAATAAATTTCTTTTTTCAGGTAAAACATGTTACTTTTTAATAATTAACCAATTACCTTTTTTAGCTAAAATATGTTACCTTTTCTATTTTTTTATTTTTTCCAGTAAAACCTATTTGTGTAGTTTTATTTAAGTAAAATGTTTTTTTCCCAGGTAAAATATGTTTTCTTTTCTATTTTTCAACAACTAAGCAATTTCTTTTTTTTACGTAAAATACAGTATCTTTTATATTTTATCTAACTAAATTTTTTTCCTTTCCTAAAAATACTATTAGTAATTCTATTTAAATCTATACTATTATATAAAAGCCGAAACATTAAAAGTTTGGTTGGTCGGTTGGTCGGTACGGTACCTACTGATTTTACTTATTTAACCTTACTTAACGATACATGTTATTTTACTTAATTATCATTACTTAATTATTTATAGTTACAAATAACTAATAAATTTCCTTTTTCAGGTAAAACATGTTACCTTTTAATAATTAACCAATTACCTTTTTTTAGCAAAAATACGTTACCTTTTCTATTTTTTATTTTTTCCAGTAAAACCTATTTGTGTAGTTTTATTTAAGTAAAATGTTTCTTTTTTCAGGTAAAACATGTTTCTTTTTCTATTTTTCAACAACTAAGCAATTTCTTTTTTTACATAAAATACAGTATCTTTTATATTTTATCTAACTAAATTTTTTTCCTTTTCTAAAAATACTATTAGCAATTCTATTTAAATAGATTAAAATGTTATAATTACTAATAATTAACCAATTAACTTTTTCAGCTAACCCTTACTTAATTGTGTATAAAATTCATCCTATTAGCTAAGCAATTTCCTTTTTAAGGTTAAACATATTACTTTTGCTATTATATAATGGTTAAGAACTCCTTAGTTTACTTTTTAAGGTAAAACACGATATTTTTTATATTTTATTTAACTAAATTTCCCTTTTTCTAAAAAGATAAATTACCTTTTCAGCTAAGACACGTTACAATTTTATTTAATGAATAACATATTTATATTATAATTACTATTAACTAATTGATTAACTTTTCAGCTAAGACACGTTACCTTTTATATCTTCTCTAACTAAAACCTCTCTTTTTTCCAATTATATCATAGACGATTCTATTTAATAAAATAAAATAATAATATTATAATTACTAATAATTAACCAATTAATTTTTTTAGCTAAATCTTATATATCATGTTTTCTATCTAAAATCCCTCCTTTTCAAGAATATCACTCTTCTTCCAGATTTATCTTCGACAACATTTATATAATTATTATCAAATCATCTCATTTAAGAATTTAAACCTTCAAAATTACTCCCTCCGTCCCTTTGAATTGTTAACATTTGCGGACCAGTTTTCGGCACAGATTTTAAGGTGCATTTTAAGGATAGTTCTATAACTTATTTTTGATATTTTCTTTTTTTGTATAAAAATAGAACAATCCTATTTTTATACAAAAAAAAGAAAATATCAAAAATAAGTTATAGAAAACACGCATTTTTTATGTTAAGAAATGGAAGGGACAGAGGGAGTAATGTTTTAAAAAAAGTCAATTTAAATTAAATAAAAAAATCATATAATATTAAAGAAAATCCGTGCATCGCACGGGTTTTAGGCTAGTATTATATTAATGTTAGAAAAAAGATTACTTACCACTATACTAGACATTAGTTTTGGATATATTGTAAAACTCATTATTAATATATCGAGAGACAATTTAGTTATCATGCAATTACTAAATTGCCCCTCATATATTATGTTAATAATAACATTTCACTAATATATCGCTAATGTAATAAAGAGAATTGAACCCTTGACTTCTAACTTAAAAAAATGATTACTCACCACTATACTAGACATTAGTTTTGGATATATTAGAAAACTCATTATTAATATACCGGGAAACAATTTAATTATCATGAAATTACTAAATTATCCCTCATATATTATATTAATAATAACAATTCACTAATATATCGCTAATGTAACATTTTACAAGCATACATACAATTGCACAACATAGGACACTAGAGCTTGTCCATGCCTTATACGAGCTACAAATGTAATAACCGTAAATTTATTAATATTTTATCAATGACGAGCCCCTTAGAATCATTCGATAATTTAATATTCTTTGTAAATTTTAGGTATGCGAATAAATATTTAATTGGTGCAATACTACCTTTCTATTAAGTATGAACCCGAATTATTATTATTATTATTATTAGAATTCTAATTAGTGCTATCATTATTTCTATTATATTTATATTACATTCTAGTTATTTGGTCAACTTTTATAACTCGGACCTAGTAGCCATTATTTTCCAAATAAGAGGCCTTGTGTATAATTATAATTAAATCAATTGGGTTGAGTGACTTTTAGCCCAAGAGAATTATAGTCCATTAAAGAGCCCAATTGAGTGAATAATATATAAGTTAAGTAAATGATCAAATTCTAGTCTCATCTCTCATTTTATTCTCCACTGAGACAAAAACACAAACCCAAACCTTATTTTTCTCTCTAAATCACAAAACCTATAAATTCCACACACCTTGAGGTTTGATCTTGATCATGCATGCATTTGGATAATCGGAAAGAGGATTGAGAGCTCTACGATTTGAGATATATGTATAAGGGGGTTTCAAGAATTGAATTTTTAACCAAGTTCTAAAAGTTTGATTTTCAAAAAGGGTATGAGTTTTATATGCCTACCCACCTTTAATTTATGTTTTTACAAAATTAGTTGTGTTAAAATTTATGAGTATGCTTGTAAAACAATTAGGGTTTGTAATATCAATTTAGGGGTTTTTGTAACTTTGTTCATTATGATGAATTTATGCTATTAGCTAGTGAATTTGGGGTGTATGTGGTCTGAATTGTGTGTTTCGGGGGGAGATTGTTGTTGCATGTTGGTTTGAGACCACCACCACGACGGTAGAGGCGACCGGTGGTGGTGGGATTCACCGGAATCGGCACAGAGAGGAGGCGGGGGTATCGCGTAGAGAGAGAGAGGGAGATTTACGAAGAGATTCAGGGATAGATGGATAGAGGAGTGAAGAGAGGCGAAGAGATGGGGTTAAAGAGAGACAGGGCGGAGGGAGAGAGGAGACGACGGAGAGATAGGAGACGGCGGAGAGAGAGAAGAGAAAGAAGAGGTGTTTGGCTTTGGGGAAAGTGTGGAAGTTATCAGCCATTGGGCTTCAGTCCTTGGGTGCCCAGTAGGGAGAGGAAATCTCAATTACCTCGGAGTAGAAATAGGGCAGTCCCCTAATTCAATCTCCTACTGGTCTCCTCTTATCTCGAGAGTAGAAAAGAAACTTCTCACATGGAAAACTGAGAATATTTCCATGGCAGTCAGATTAATGTTATTTAAAGCTGTGATAGATAGCATGCCGATTTATTGGTTCTCTTTATTCAAAATTCTAGCTTCAATCATCCATCATTTAGAGAAAATAAGGAGACAATTCTTGTGGGGACATCTTTCATGGGGCTAATGATAATATTAAAAAACTACACCTAATAGGATGGGAGAAGATCTGTCAACAAAAGCAAATGGGGGGTTTGGGATTGGTTTCTCTAAAGTCAAGGAACATGATTATGCTTGCAAAATGGTTTTGGAGAAGTTATTCGGAATGAACAGCATGGTGGAACAAGGTTCTTGTTAGTAAGTTTGGAGAAGTGTTTAATTATGATCTGGGCAGAATAGAATTCAAAAAGGATATCTCGTATCCTATTCAGAGTATTCTTCGAATTTGCACTTATAGTGATATATTCGCACTAGTGAGTCGGAGAAACTTTAATTGGGTTCTCGAGAACGGGGAATCGGTGTATTTTTGGGAAGATTCGTGGCTTCCAGATGGACCTTTAATGTATCGGATTCCCAGACTCTATCGCCTATCAATCCTTACTCACTCATCTGTAAAGGATTTCCTATCAAAGTGGAATTTGAGAGCAGACTCTTCTTTACTTTTGTGGAAACGAAATTTGTCAAATAGGGAGGTGGAGGACTTGGAATCTCTGTCCATAATAGTTTCGTCCATCTCACTATCGTCTAACAAAGATAGACTTATGTGGACGCCAAGCAAAGGGTCTTTCTCTACCAAAGAGTGCAGGACAATCTTACAACGTGGATCGTCTCCATTTATTTTACATAGTGAAATATGGAATTCCATTTGGACTGCAAAGGTTCCTCCAAAAATCAAAATTTTCTTGTGGAAAATTCAGCCTAAAAGTATCCCTACAGCCCTGTTGCTTAGTCAAAGAATACAGAATTTTACCAATGGTCAACTTTGCCCCTAGTGTTTGGTAAAAGAAGAGTCAATCCAGCATTTGTTCTGGGATTGCACTCTTGCTAGGTGGGCTTGGGAGCTCGTAGGAAGTTGGTGGAATGACATGAATAAATTAAAGTCTATTCAATCGTTCTCCCTTCTGAAAGTATTCAAGATCCTAAGAAATAAACAACTGGGGAAAATCTGGATAATAGTGGTATCTGTTACGTATTGGACAATTTGGCTTTCGAGAAATGAATGTGTCTTCAAAAGCTTCAGAATTGATAAAAAAATGATGGAATTCCTGATTTTCAATAGGGTGAATAAATGGGGTTAAACTTCTAAGTAGGGCTGGGAATCAGATAATTAGGATACGAATTCTACTATATCCGGATCCGTATCCGGGAGTTTAAAATCATATCCGGGAAATACAGAAGGAAAATATTTGGATTCGAATCCGTCGGATAAATATCCGGATATTATCCGAATCCATTTTTCAAGCAGCCCAAAAAATAAAAAAATAAAATGAAACATAAGTTTTGGCATTCAAGCCATTTTTTTTAACAAAATACATCATATCACAAGTTAACAGCAACCAACCAACATTTGTTACATAAGTTTTGGCATTCAAACCATTTTTTTAAAAAAATGGATCATATCAAAAGTTCTAAATTTGTCTGCAACAGTTTCATGAATAAATAAAAAAAAAACATTTCCTTAGCCCACAGGCCACCGATCAGCAACATTGTAGCACTAGCCATTAGCATACTCTTTAGTTTAGTCCTTCCCAGTTACCAAGTAAATGCAGAACCTGAGAAAAGCATACAAACAAAATGAGTCAAGGGAATAATACAGTGATCATAACATTATAATTGGTGTCTAGGCTTCTGTTACACTAGAGAATATCTTTGCTAAATAGGCAGGACCATAATCAAATTCCAACGAAAGTATCTTACATGATCAAATCCACAGTATAAACACTCCCACAGTCCCACTTGAAGCAAGATAAACTTTTTAGTCTGAGGGAGACAGGCAAGTTGGGAAAGACATAGTTGACTTCTACTACACATACTACCAGAGTTATTCAAGCTAGAAGTATCATTAGAAATGGTACCCTCCCTATTAATATGGCCACCAATTGTGGAAGCAGGGTCTGCATAAGAATTATCAAGTTCACAATCCCCACATCCAGGTAAGAGCTCACCAAAACTTTTTACCTGGCCACTTTTTTTCATAATAGAATAGCAATGAAATAGTAGAACTTTTACATCTTAAATTTCACATTCTGAATCTAGGAAAAAGAAACTCTACTAGAAAAGTATGCAACATCCAACATTTAGTAAAGTGCAATCTTGATCAGTCTGAGACATATTTGCACCATATTTAGTCGATACCATGCCAACAGAGTTTGATGATGCGGAACCTGAACCATTTCCTGCAGTTTTAAACAACAAACATCATATAATGCCACTAAATTCAAAACCCCATTTCTCAATTACAACTACCAAAAGGGGTTATCATATCCACCAACGACAAGGCTCAAGTTGAACAATTATAAGTTTGTAATGAATCATTGCAAAGAGTAAACGTATGATAATACCTTGTTCCATTATTCAATCAAAATCGTTTTAAATACAACTGGTGATTCGCCCAATACAACTGGTAATCAAAGAGTAAACCCAATCAAAGTCGTGTTAAATCTGAAACCCAATCAAAGTCATCTTAAATTAATATACAAGAATCTAATAATTATTACAAGAACTAATTGAATACCCAATTAGGAGAAGTTTAAATAACATACCTTAAATGAAGTGGTCGAAATTAGGAATAAAACATTAGGGTTAGGGATATCTAGATTGAATATGAGAGCCGAGAGGTGGCGACACTGCGAGAGGCGGGATTGATTACTGAAGTCTGAGGGGGCGGCGATTAGGTTTTGCTCGAATAAGGACTTGAGAGTTGACTGTTGAGACTTTAGGTCGACTACTCACTACTGTAATGTAAGTCGTAACTTGTAACATATTCTTTCAATCTTTCTTTTTTTTTTTTTCAAAATTAATATTTTTTAAATGTTAAAGACTTAAAGTTACCTTAATTAGAATTAGTTTATCTAGCAAATAAAAATATATTATAAAATTTATATTAATAATATACTATTAAATTTAAGAAAATTATATATATATATATATATATATATTTATATATATATATATATATATATATATATATATATATCGGATTCAGATATTTTCGGATACGAATATGCCTATATCCATATTCGTATCCGTATTTATCGGATGCAGATATGGATAATATCCGCTTTGTTACGGATACGGATAATATCCGCTTTTCTCGGATACGAATGCAGATATTTCGAACGGATATCGAACTTTCCAAATTGTTTTCCCAGCCCTACTTCTAAGTTAACAAATTTTAGTAAGGATGCTATATGGAAAGTTAACCCTCAAGGATCAATAGCAATCCACCACTACAAACTCTCAGACTCGTATTGAAAATACAAGTTCTTGCAGTTCGATTTGGTTTGCTCGGTTGATGGTGCATGGGGACCAGACCCTTAAGGTTCTTTTGGAGGTGGGATAGGTGGTAATATAAAAGATAAGTTAGGATCTCTATGCTACGTCTTCTCGGGACCATGCTCAACTTCGATTAGCTCAGAGGCTGAATTGAAAGCGATTTTACATTTGATTGAGCTATGGTTAAAAGGCTGTTTTATTTCCAAGAAATTGGTAATATGTTCGGACTCTAGAGAGGCCATAAATCTTTGTAAGGTGGGATTTTTCAAGGGTTTTCCAATCCTAGTTCAGAATAGGGAGGTAATATCTATCTTTAGAGATCATATTAGCCTTGATTATGTTCCTAGGGAACTCAACTCTGATGCAGACAACCTGGCCTCAAATGGTCTTTGCAAACAAGCCTTGCACTCCGTCTGGACATAATGGATATTCACACATCCCACCTCTCTGTGTTGTTGTCAGATTCTCTATAGAGGTTCAATAGGTTTCGAATCTTTACACTGCTATTCTATTTTTTTCAGATCTGTAAGAGATTCCCAGGCTTGGTCTATTCCTACACTTTTCCAGCTTTGACACAGTTCCAGTAAAGAATCATTTTTCTCTCGTAGAGTGAGCCTGAATTTTCAAAGATGCAGCTGGACAAATTCTTATTCTACAGAACCTCGAATTATTCTCTAGCTTCTTTGTCAGATAGTCCCCCCTAGAGGCGTGAGATTCTCAGGACTATTGTTTTGCATCCCCTCTATTCCTAGGCAGTCTCTTTTCTCCTTCCCCTGTAGTCTCTCTTCACCTTTTGGCATATTATGGATTTTGTTTGGTTGGCCCCTGACTTCCCTTTTGTCAAAATTAGTGTTCACTGCATCACTGCAGTGGAGCCTCTTCCAAATAGTCATTTGAACGGAGTGGGAGTCATCATCAGAGACCATGAGGGGTCGATGCTCTGGGGTGCAATGGGTCCTATGCCAGGCCTCTCAAATATGCAAGCGCTCCTTTGGGGGTTCATGCAGGCATGGTGGCAACTATGCGGTTAGGAAAAGAAAAGACATTGATAGAGACGGATAATAGAGAAGCTTATGATGCAATTAGATTGCAAGAGCATGCATTCATTGAGCCAGAATTGGAGGAAGTAATGCATCAAATAAACTCTCTTCATAGCAACTTTTTCAGATCTGGCTCCACAGTGATAGGTCTCATATATGGGTTAGATAAGCTAGAAGGGGGGGTTGAATAGCTTATCACCTTTTAAAAATTTAGAGCTTGGCTTTTTGAAAATTCTTTCGCCTTTTAAAACTTTGTTACTTGTAAGAAAGTAATTAAAGTGCGGAAAATAAAAAGCGAAAGAAAATAGAGTAGCACACGGTCGATTTTATCCTGGTTCGCGATGCCCGCAACCCCTAATGGATTCGAACACCCCTACTCTAGTCCCCGAGCTCCTCCCCGGACTCGAGCTTTTCACTACTACAAAGAAACTCCTTTATAGTAGGCGGAGAAGCCTTTACAACTCCTTAGACCACTATCTAATTATCTTGGAGCGATACACACACGTATCCTCCTCAAATTAAATAGCTAAATACAAACTACAAAACTTGTCTTGGAGCGTAACTCCCCGTCACCTCCTCAAAGACTTTGTAGTAACCCCTAGAAGACTATGTACTTCTACAACTTTGCCGGTCTTGGATCTTAGGTCTTAGATCTTGGGTCTTCCCTTTTCTTCACGGTGCAAAGGCTACTAACTCCCCGTTAGTACGCCTAAGGCTACCAAGCAATTTATATTAAAAGATATAAATCCGTGCAAGCTAGTATGTTATAGTACTAGTCACGGGGACGCTATTATGCGTTAAAATAATATATAACGGCAAGGTATAAGTCACACGAATGGACTTGTCACACAAGCGGTACACACACTTACACTAACCACACGCCACACACAAAACGCATACGTACAGAAAAGTAACTCGCTTATCTATAGGATAAAACGAGGGCCGCTATTATGCGTTAAAATATTACACACACAACACAAGCAAGAATATTAAACTAAAGAGCAAGTAGTGCAAGCAAGCAACAAAAATAACAAGTGCCTTAAGCACTTCGGCCGAATGGTAAACCAAGTGGTATGGCCGAATTTTTCAAAGTCCTAAAACAAGTGCAAGTAATCTTGTTTAAATCCTTGTTCAAGATATAAAGATAAGACAAGTAGGTAACCAATTTGAACAAGAAAAATACAAATGGTAGTAATGGCCGAATATAACAAAAGAAGAAAAGGCCAAGAATAAACTACCAACTTGTTTTAAAGAGCTAGCTTGTATAGTCTTGATTCTTTAAGTTCTTGTATAAAAATAAAACACAAGATGAGCAAAGGACTTAGTTTCACAAACAAGACTAACAACCAACTTATCTTTTTATTTTTAAATATCAAGTTTAAACCACTTAAGGTAAAAACAAGATGTAAGCTTTTTGTTTTTAAATCAAAAGATAGTTAACTAGCCTTTTTAATCCAAATACACAACTTGGATTAAAGGACTTAAATGAGGTGATTCTCAACTTCAACCTCAAGAACACACCTTACAAGATGTCAAATATAAACTACACAAATATACTTCAAGAACAAGTGTATACAAGATCAAAATGCAAGATTAAGTGAATATAAGTGTTTGTAAGTATATATCTAAACAATAAGAACAATAAACATTTAATATTCAAGCCAACCCACCAAAAACACACACTAAACTAACTTAACAACCTTGACCTTACAAAGGCTCAAGCTCCTCTTTAATTAAGAGAAAGCTACAAGGAAGAAAAGCTAGTAAACAAGCCAAAAACACACAAAAAGGGTCGCCGGAAAAGTCGCCAGAAAAATGCTTTATGGCCGGACTTTTGGAGGCTCAAAAGGTCGTTCACCAACTGTTAAAACAAGGTCAAGAGACCACAAAAAAAGAGACCACAAAAAGATTGGTGACCAAAGGTGTGTGTTAGTGAGCAACAATGGTGAAGAAAAACAAGCCTAAATGATGATAGATCTTGAAATATTTTAGGCTTGAAGCATAGAAACATTTTTGAGCTTTTGGCTACTGGAAAGAGAGTGTTTATAAGCTAATTTCACCAGCATGTGTTTGGCTCTAGGGGGCTTGAAGAAATTGGGGGGGGGGGTGAAGGGGCTTTTTATAGCAAAAAAGTAAGGATTTTTTATTTATTTAAATGGTAAAAAGCACATGGCATAAAGGCAAGTGGGAGGAATCTTCCTTGGGGTCATATCAGCCGTAAGGAATTCAAATTTTCTGACAAAAACGTGCATAGGTATCATTCCATTTAACGAAACGAATAAAAAGCGAGAAACGCGCGTATCGACGAGCCGAAATGGGTTTAATAGCTATAAATCGAAAAATCATTGAAAAATTATGAAATTTTGGGAATCCCCTAGAAATGTGCCCAGAGGATTGTGGTCAAAATTTCACCTTGAAATGAGTTGACCAACTATGACTTTTAAGTGACCGATAAATCAATTACGTGTCGATTTAAGAGGTCCCGGAAAAAAGTCATCCAAAATTTACGAAATTTATTCTACAATGTCCTATGGGGAAACTAAGGACACGTTCAAAGTTTCAAGCCAAAAAGATGAGTGGGAGTAATTTTACGAATTTTTCAAATGTTAAAACAGCCTTCCGGAGCGACCGAAAAATTCATTTATCTTTACCGGCAACTTAGACAAAAGTTTTGACTTGATAAATATTCAAACATAATATTCCTTATGAAATAATGACTATGAGGTCCAAGGAATATTTAAGTTCGAATTAAAAATGATTTTATTCGGATAAATAAGGAATTACGGGTATTTCGGAATAAAATCTGTTTTTGGTCTTTTGGGCATGACTTTTGGCAAGGCAAATTGAATATAAATATTAAATAAATATATCAAGAATATTTGAGAGTAAAACATTTAAGAACAACACTCTTTTAAATAAATCGAACAGTTTGACTCGTAAAAGTAGTGTTTAAAAATTCTCGATATTTGTGACTTTAGCCGAATGCCTATTTTCTTTTGACATAAATAACCTTGAATATAAAATACCATCAACACGATATCCTCATCCTAAGTAGATGTCGAAAATATGTCGGAAAAATATTTTTGGCTCGGTTTGACCAGTTTTACTTGATTCCCGAATTTTATCGTCCCCTAGGGATGATTCTAAGTGTAATCCTAAATCTAATTTAATTTCACTTTTATTTTGACAAATTCCAAAACCTATAGAGCGAAAGTAATGACTCTGTCAATCTTCCCCTTTTTGGTATTTGTCAAAACTACTCGTGAAAATTAAATTTGTGTATGCGATCTACTTCCCCTAAGTGTATGCATGATACAAAATAAAAATTTGGGGTCACTTCCCCTAAGTATATGCATCCCATCATATAAGCATACAATCACACACATAGGCACATAGAATCATATA
The DNA here is from genome assembly GCA_037693485.1 of Kitagawia praeruptora. NCBI lineage: Eukaryota > Viridiplantae > Streptophyta > Magnoliopsida > Apiales > Apiaceae > Kitagawia > Kitagawia praeruptora. The sequence continues at coordinate 60,744,777 of CM075344.1, forward strand.
AGCACATAAAAGTGTAAGTTTAGAATTTACCCCACGTGATAAGTGTCGGTACTTATCACAACATTCCAACGTCGTTGTTTTTCTGCAAAAACATCGTTAGAAGCAACACACAATAATTTTCATTTTATATTCCCGTAGAATATATTCTTCCCCTTTGTGACATAATGCCAAAAAGTGAAATTAATATTGAGGGAAGGAACAAGGGAAAGGAATTTAGGTGATTAAATCTTACTTATTACAAGTAATTTCCACCAACTCCTTATCACTCCAAACCAGTCAAAACTACCCAAATCTTCGCATATAAGACTGGTAATAAATTAATTACATATTTTTAAGACCTAGTCTGTAAATACATGATTAATCTCCAAAATAATTCTTCCCCTTAAACATATCTTCTTCCCCTTATAGAAAATCTAAAAGAATTTCCTCCCCTTTTTGACTAACAGCCTGTTTGGCAACTTCGGCTGAAAGGAAAAAAATGCTTTAAGTTAATTTTAGGGTGGTTGGGAACACCGGCTTTAAGCCGGCTTTAAGTTAAAAAACTAATTTAAGTTATAAGTTCCATTTAGGTACTTTTGACTTATGACTTATGAATTTTTTTTTTTTCCTTTTTTCACAATTCTTGTAAAGTTTAAATATTATGAATTTAAAATTTTTTTAAGTCAAATATCACTTTAAGTCAAAATTAATAAATCTCCATTTAACTTTAAGTAAAATTACCCAAACACATTCATTCAATTTAAAGTAAACAACTTTACTTTCTCCTTTAAGTTAAATACACCTCCATTAAATCATCAAAAGTAACTTATTTTAAGCAATGTCAAACACCCTCTAAAATTACTTCCCCTTAATTAAATAAATCTTCTCCTCTTTTTAATGGAAATTTGGCAATGAATTTCCATAACTTTTGCCATGAAAAATGCAAGTAAGACTTCAAAGTTTCTTCCCCCTTAAATGTATATCCTTTTGAGCAAATTCCACATGATTGATTATGAGCAATAATTCTGCAAGTTGTAAATTGTTAGAATAGATTTTACAAGTTAACTATAACAATTTGTAATGCAGAAACATAAAATGAGTAAAAAGGTTGGAGTTGTTAGGTTCGAATTTTAAAATTCGAGAAAGCCATTTTTGATCCATTCCAAGCCCTTTTTAGAGATTTCTGCAAAAATTCATATCATGTTAGTCGCTTTTCTGTCGTTTTATTTCGAAAATAATGAACATTTCGAATTTTGAGATATTTGAATCGAAAATCCTGCAGAAAATTTGTTAAGGCATATGAGAAAAACAGGGCTACTCTCCTATAACATCTTAACAGCCTGTATCACAACAAAATAGCATAAACATATAATTATACGAGCTGTTTAAAAGAATGCCACAAGGTATAACCCAAGGTGTACAGTATTTCACTATACAAGGTTCTAACCCAAGATGTAATTACTAACAGTGCATCATGTTCGAAAAAAAATAAGATTAAGGTATTTTAATGACTAAATCTAGTCAACTACACCAAGAGAAAATAAATAAGGAAATGGCTTAAGTGTAGAGACTGCAGAAATTAGACTGGAATGGACTGATAGAAACTTCAAGTTCCTGCACCAAAACTCAAAAGTTAGTATGAATGTAATAGCAAGACACTAAGGAACATAAGAGACAGTTTCACTAAGGGAAGGAATGTGAGCTCAGAGAAGACTCATCCTAGTTCAACTACTTAACATGTTTAAATGTTAGTTTCAATCTTAATAAAATGAACAACAACATAGCATAATACCGACTGAGAATAATAAGATGGGTTCAAGAAAAACAAACAGTGCATTTTAGATTCATTCATCCAAGTGAAGATCGGTCATGCTACAACACAGAGCACGTTGTAAAGACTTCTTTCCAAATGCAAAGGATAATGTCCAAGAATTCCCAGTTGCGGTTTTAACTCTAGGATAATGTCCAGTTCTTTAAGCAACACAAGGTGTAGAGCTGTCCATTCTATAAAGCAAAGGAAAACTAACAGTTCCCTTAAGATAATGTTAGCAAACCTAGAGAAGCAATAAAGTAGACGGTAGCATACTAGGTAGAAACTGATAAACAGCCATATTAAAGCACTACGCCATAAATGCTCATATGCAACGCTTTTAGAAAGTGTTTCAGTGAAAGTGTTTCGTTAGGTATGAAATTTTGGCTCTAACGAAACAGAACTTGAACTGGTGTTGCATTACATATAATTTAGTGTTGCATTTGATCCACGGTGTTTCACATAATGCAACACTAGCAACAGGCGTTGCATTAGATATTTTTTAATTTTAAAAAATGCTGATGTGGCAGCAGTGGGGTCCACACGTGCTGACGTGGCATTTGCTGACGTGGCAAGTGTGGGGCCCACATTTGATGACGTGGCAAATGTGGGACCCACATTTGCTGACGTGTCATTGGCTGACGTGGCAGAAGCGTTGCATTAGGTGAAAGAGGTGTTGCATTTGCTGTTTAAAAGCGTTGCATTAGGTATTTTTGAATTTTTAATAAATGCTGACGTGGCAGTTGTGGGACCCACCAGGGTGACGTGGCAGTGTGGGGTCCACCAGGGTGACGTGACAGAGGCCCACAGGTGCTGACGTGGCAAATGTGGGGCCCACAATTGCTGACATGGCAAATGTGGGACCCACATTTGTTGACGTGTCATTGGTTGACGTGGCAAAAGCGTTGCATTAGGTGAAAGAGGTGTTGCATTTGCTGTTTAAAAGCGTTGCATTAGGTATTTTTTATTTTTTTTAAAAATGCTTACGTGGCAGTTGTGGGACCCAACTGGGTGACGTGGCAGTGTGGGGGGCACCAGGGTGACGTGGCAGAGGCCCACAGGTGCTGACGTGGCAAATGTGGGGCCCACAATTGCTGACGTGGCAAATGTGGGACCCACATTTGCTGACGTGTCATTGGCTGACGTGGCAAAAGCGTTGCATTAGGTGAAAGAGGTGTTGCATTTGCCTTTAAAAGCGTTGCATTAGCTATTTTTGATTTTTTTTAAAATGCTTACGTGGCAGTTGGGGGACCCACCTGGGTGACGTGTCAATTTTCATTTTCTGAAAATTTGGGAATATCAATAAATTAGATATATATTGACATCTGTACGGTTGGATCGTTCAAAAATATTTTTTAAAAAATATAAATAATAGTCCGTAACAAAGCACTAGTTACGAGTCATATTGAAAATAGTAGTGATCTACTAAGATCTCCAATCAAATTAATTTTTTATTTTCTAAAACTTTGGGAATACCATTACATTAGATATATATTGACATCCGTACGGTTGGATCGTTCAAAAATATTTTTTTAAAAATAGAAACAATAATCCGTAACAAAGCATTAGTTACGAGTCATATTGAAAATAGTAGTGATCTACTAAGATCACCAATCAAATTAATTTTTTATTTTCTAAAACTTTGGGAATATCATTACATTAGATATATATTGACATCCATACGGTTGGATCGTTCAAAAATATTTTTTAAAAAATAGAAACAATAATCTGTAACAAAGCACTAGTTACGAGTCATATTGAAAATATTTAATATATATTTATAAATTATTAAAAAAAAATTAATTAAAATGAAATATATGCTTTTAGAGGCCAAAAAAGGGGCGGTAATATTCCCCCCAAACAAAAATATTAAGTTTTCAATTCCCCCCAAAACAAAATAATTCAGATATTATCAATACCTAATCTCTTCCTCACAAGTCTCCCTCTCTCGCCTCTCACCCCGAGTAGCCGCCCCGCTCTAATATTCAGTGCTTTCAACTAACTCCCCCAAAACAAAAATAATTCACATCTTAGGGTTTAGCGGATCTTACATTTGTGTTTTGAGCTTCATCTGGGTTTGCTTCCTATTTTTTCATGTTTTCTAGGTACTTAATATTGGGGTTTTTAGTCGAGGGCTTAAAATTGGGGCTTTGGGTTATAGATTTCAAATCAACCCCTTTATTTAGTTTGTTCTTACTTTGTTTATTAATAATTGTTGCATTGCTTACATTTACAGGAATCTACTACTAGCTTTGTGTTCTTTGATAGTTTTAATTGACAAGATTATGGAGGACCGGTCTGCTTTGATGTTGTATTATACCGAATGAAAAGGAAACTAGTTGCGGTAATTCTTTCTCGTGAGTGTTCGATAATATTTTCGTTATTGTACTCCTGAACTGAACACTTTATGTATATCATTTTAATTGTTACAGAACGATATCTCACTAGAGCTTAACATTTTATTTGCTTCTGATTACATATATACTAATTGGTCTGAAAGGTGGTCTGCACCGCAATTATTTAGTGCTGTCTTTCATATCTTGTGGGTAAAAAGGTTTTCTTCTTAAAGATTTATCTATAAAACCTGTAAATTATCTGTTTACTGTCTTAAACCAAGATACTATCAAGACAAGAACGTAGTAGACAATCATGTTGATTCATGTCAAATACACAAAAGAGGAAACCCATAACATTTTTTCTGTTCTCATGTAAGTTGTAGGAAATCATTTACTTGACACACTAGTTCAACTTAGTTGTAAAGTGAATAGTAGAGATGGGACCCTGTGTCATGAATTGATTTTAGTGAAACTTTGTAGAGAATTATATAACTTATCTTGTTTGCAGTAAATACAGAGTTTTGTATGGTTGACCAACCTTCAGAATGGGACTAAAACAATTTTCTGCACTTATTTTTTGCAGTTGTTTCTTCTTTGCTTGGTCATACAAAGTTGTGGATTCTGATTGATAAGAGGATTGGTCAGAAGAATTATTATCTGTTGGGTATTAAAAACTATAAGCATCTACTTGCACCTTTATTTGAAGGTGCTAATGATTTTGAATGGCATGCTTAGTTAAAGCTGTCTACTATCGATCATTAATTTTATAAAAGTTTATACCAAAGCAAAACATAGTATTTATCCCACAAATTCAATGACATTTTTGTGGTGTTTGATTTTCGTGTGGCCAGCCATTTGAAAACAAGTGGTCCCGCTCATCCTTTACCACTGTTGGTGGTGCCAATGCACCACAGAAATCTGCTAACCAGCCTTCAGCACCTGAACATAAGTAAGTACTACTTGTTGGTGAATAATTCGCAAATTATTGGGTAGGAGGCAGCAATGTATTTATTTACCCTTTCTTTTTCTGATTTTTATCTTATTTATTGATTTTTCATGTGTATAATGCACTCGAAGGTGCACAGATCCAGAGTCATGCAAACGCCAAATGAAGGAGGACTTTGAGAAAGAAAAGCCTCTTTGGAACCTAACATGCTATGGGCACGTGAAAAAGTATGTTTTACTTTCCTAAGCTTGGTTAATTAGGGTAATTTATTATATTTGCAAGAACTCTAGTTTTTAAGTCCGAAAGATATAAACTCTGGAGATCCCTGGCTGATTATGATTTTTGTATCAGGCTCAGCTAGCATCATATTGTATGTTTCGTTACTTGCCTCTGCATTTATAAGTTCCTTCAACTTTAAACTCTTCACAAAGAGCTTTTTGATTGACAGAGAAAAAGGTAAAGGTCGGGGTGCAGAATCATATGATGTAGAAGGATTTTACCTGCTTCTGTCTTGGCTTATAATTTTGTGCAAATAAGTCGCTCTCTTTTAGTACTAAATAATGGAGTAGATATATAGTATATGCTTGTTGAATGCTTATAAATGACTTGTAATTGCATCTATGATCAACTGCTCTGTAATTGCAGTATGCGACAGGATAGCTCCAGGTTTAGCCTCACAATTTGATGCACCTTACACCATTCCAATCATTGCACCACGAACTATGTTGATTTTAACCGGTATGATCTGCATCTTCCTGATCAACATCTAATTTCCAAATTAATAATTCATTTCCCTGGTATCAGTTTTTTGTGGTTTGGCACATACAGGGGAGAAAGATGGGCATATTACATCAAAGATATAATATGCTCTTTGCGACTTCTTTTTAGTTCTAATTTCATACATGGAGTCTGTAATCTGTTTTGTCATGACTTACCGAGGGGATTCCGATGTTCTGGCCTGTCGCTCTTTCTAGGAGTAAGCAGTGTGCAGAATGTGTATAACAAGGTAATGATTCAAGTTTAATAAAAAAATTAAATTCTGACTTTCGAACTGTAAAAGGAAAAAATAAAGTGAAAACCCCAATCCTCGGTTACCGACTTGCCTATTCTTTGCTTTGAAGTATTTTGAGCTGGCCTTGAATTTTTTTAGAAATGTTTTTAAATTCCATTTCGCATCAGAGAATTCATTAGTAATAAAAATTAAATTAAATTCCTAACAATTGTGATCCTGCCACTTGGGTTGTTTTTCCATTAGTGATAAGTATTTCCTTGATGTATAATGAGTAACTTTGTGTCGTACAAGGCTGATTTTTTTACTTTAAACATGCATGATTCATATGAGATAATTTACATGCAGGGAATATTGGTATGATTTACATGCTGTATGTAGCATGTCATCAGAATTCAGCTAACAGAATACTTGTACCAATGTGATAGACCTTGGTAGCTTAAAATTAATTATTCATTAGTTTATTAGTGCTCCTGCTCCGTGTTCAGAACTACAGAGGAGAAAAAGAAATGCTTGGAAAGTGTGAACAGATCTGTCTTTTCATTGATCTAGCATTTATTTGAGGACATGCAATATTTTTTTTAATGTTCTCTGAATAGTTATTTGGATGAGTGTTTCAGTTTTCCTTGGAGTTGATGAAGGTCCCATGAGTTGAATCTAAATTACGAGTATTTGCATTCAAAATTACTTTCTCTAGTCTAGTCAGGTAAAAAAGCAATTGTTTGTTTGTTATTTGATTTAATATTGCTACTTGCAGCAGTTTATGATTAAAGACTTGTCATATTTTAGGTTGATGACTTAAAAAGTAATCTGATTACACTAAAGAATGCTGCCAGTGAGGTATCTACTTATTACATTACTAAATATTTGTTTTCTTGTCAATGTAATAGCTACTAGTGTTGGTATTAGAGTTATCAGATGCTATATTGACCCCATAAATCGTAAATTGGTACTTTTTTCCTTGTCATGGAGCTAGTATGTACCAGTACGCTTAACTTATTAAACATAACTGGTTTATATATCCTTTCAAAAAAAAAACTGGTTTATATATTTTCTGTCGACTATGACTAGAAAAATTCTTAGTGCGTAACTTCAACTTCACAATTTTACCTAACTATACTTAGAGCACTCAGTTTGCTAGGCCTTTAAGAATCATTACTCCCGTGTAGGGGGTTGGCATATTCTATTCTAGATTTTTTTAGCACAGTACTACTGTACCTAATCTTTGAGCAGAACAGAAATCACCAGAAAATATTACTTCGTTTGAAACTGTGTATGGAACTAATAATGTCATTGTGATTCTTGTTTTGTTTTAATTCTTAGCAACAAATCTTGGACACACACACACACAGATATATTGTATCAGTTCGAGATGCATAAATCTCACACAGCATCGCAAAGTATTCTTAATTCTTGATTCATTCATTTGACATTTCATTCATTCGATTTAACCATTGTTTTTTATCCAGGAGCTTTCAACTATGATGATGACAACGGTACTCCTATGACTCAAGGCGGCGCTGAATAGCAATATGATTACGTAATTATGTAATGGTTTCGTATTTTTCAAATTTAGACTTAATCCTATGTGCTTGTTGGTTTAGAATTATGTTGGATTCCTTTTGGATGTATTTGTAATGGTTTTATTAGGTATTAGTATGATGTTGGTGTGTATGATTGTAACTATTTGGTGGTTGGTTCACTGTTTTGGATGGCATTGAATGCCTTTGAATGTATTTTGATGGGTTTCTTTATGTAAGAAATATATAGAATATTGCAGAAATTTTAATTAAAGCGTTGCATTTGATATTTCCAGTGTTGCATTAGATATTTTAGTGTTGCATTTGGTAAATATAGTGTTGCATTTGATAAGATTTTAGTGTTTTAAAAAGCAAATAAAAGCGTTGCATTACCTGGTTGTGGGCCCTAGTGCTGACGTGGCACATGGGACCCAGTGTTGACATGGCATGTGGGACCCTTGTACTGACGTGGCACGTGGGACCCACTGCTGACGTGGCATGGCAGGCCCCATCACTGACATGGCACGTGGGCCCCACATGATGACATGGCAAGTGAGCCCCACATGCTGATGTGGCATGCCAGCTGGACTCTTGCTGACGTGGCATGCCAACTGGCGTTTGCTGACGTGGCATGCCAGCTGGACCCATTGATGACGTGGCAAGCTAGTGGGACCCACTTAGTGACGTGGAATTGTAATTTTATCTAATGTCAAATGCAACGCCCTTTTGGTGTTGCATTTGAATGCTCTGGTGTTGCATTATATTGCAGATGCAACGCTTATTGATGTTGCTTTAGATGCCATAAAGCGTTGCCTTAGGGGGTCTAATAGGACGGTGGCGGATGCAACGCCCCCTGGTGTTGCATTTGGTCTAATGCAATGCTTTTTTGGCCTAAATCAACAGTAAACATGGCGTTGCATTTGAGCGTTTTTGGTGTAGTGAAGTACATTCACTACTGAATCCATAAGCTTTAGTTAACCATAAACAAGCTATACCAGCTGCAAGACCAGTTACACATACAAACTTATCATCATATCTAGCACCTGATGTGTAAAATAACTGCAAGCGCACAGTGTTTAGTTGTAGCAATCACAGATCGATCATCAGAGACTATGAACTTTCAAAACCCTAATAATTAACTCAGGCGAACTAGACAATAAGATTTGAGATGAGATTTAATTAACCTAATTAACCTAATTAGGAAAGATTATCAAATAATATGGAAAACCTAGGAATCCGAATCCATTAATCAATCACAATTAATATCAACTCGCCCTAAAATCAATCCTCTTTTCTTCACAAATAAGATATATCAATTAACGAGACAAGCATATACTATGAAACTTGTTATCTAACAATAACCTATCAAAACTTCAAGGAGCAAGCATAGGTTATGAAAAATAAATCCGGTAACAATAATATATCAAAATCACTTTTCGAATCGATCAATAAAGCACCAAGAAAAATTATGAGAATCAATTAATAGGAACGAGAAGAAATCAAGAGTAATTAAATCAACTTCATCTTCATCCTAGGCAAGAAATTTAGCTACTCATAATTATGTAATTAGAACAAATAATATAATAACATAAACGAATAAACATGGCATCTGAACGATTTACTAATAATGAAACAAGTGACAATTAATATTACTACTTAATAAACAAAGCTAAAACATGCGTGACACTTAAATATCATGTGGCAAAACAAAGTTATGTTATTGAACTTAATAAAGACACGGATGGACCAAATATACTGACTGAAACTCAAGGTATAGCGCGCATAAAAAAAACAAAGCTGAATGGAGAAAGCTACTGCTAAAAAATTGCGAAGAATATAAAAACTTTGAAAGATAAAATTTAAAGCTGTATTAATCTATTCCTACTCCTAAATTGGTGTCTAAAGTGGTTCTAAAGTGGTGTGGTAATTTGGATAATAATTGGTTTATTCCTAATTGTCTTTATCATCTTATCATCAAATAATGTCATGCATTTCAAGAAAGGTCTCAAACAAGTGCTAGCAATGCAAATAACATATGGACACTCAAGTAAACGAATATAAAATGCAAAAGATATGCATATAGGCTCAAAATCTCACTTGATGGTAAAACATAGTCAATCCCAAGCAAAAGTCTCTTTAATGCACCTACTTGTACTCAAAGCATGGAAACCAAATCTTCTTGCACATATTCATGTCCTTTTAATTACTTACAACATTCAATAAGTCTACTAGTTTCAACTCGCTAGTGTTTGTGTGCACAAGAACTTAGCATATCACTTCTCAGTCAAAAGCATCAGAAACACAAGAGTACTATAGCATGTAAGGATGCATCAAGCCAACTTATAACAAGTAATCATTTCACAAGGCTATAATTATTTTTTGATTTTTTTTGATTTTTTAATTTTTCTTTTTTTGGATTTTTTTTAATAATACTACTAAATCCCTCCCCCATACCTAAATCATGCATTATCCTCAATGTATGCAAATGAGAGGAAAAAAAAATGTTAAAGCAAAAGGACGAGAATACCTGATAAAGGCAAGATGGAGAAACATTATTACCTATAACACACACACACACGCATATAAAAGAAAAAAACACACACACACACACACACACACACACAGAGTTGTTCCCCATACCTACACTTGACTATATGGGAGATACATTACGAAAAGATATATTAACCAATACCAGATCTAGGAAAAACAACACATGTAACATAATCAACACACATTTGAGATTCATCCACAAAAATAACATTATCCACTAGAGAAGTATGATCACACACCAAAATGAAACTTATACACCTAACATCATTCATAGACCAATTAGACGCTTCTTTATTGGGTTTAAGCAGATTAATTACTTGAAATTCTTGGTCATGAACTAAATCACTAGAAATAACAACTTGAGTTTCACTATCAACTACCAAAGACTGATCAAGAATGGAAATAGATGGATTAGGAACGAATGTGGGTGGCTCACCTACAGAAGTCTTAACAACGGACTTAGGATTAAAAGAACTATCCTCAAGTTGGGTTTCATGCTTAGAACAAATGGCATTCAGTTCATCAAACATCTCATCACAAGAAAAATTCCTATAAAGCTCATGAAGTTCTTTATTCCTCTCATACTCTAACAAAACATCTTCCTCAAGAAAAGACTCAATTGAATTATCCTCAAGATTTGACCATGAAACAACATCATCTATTAAATTAACTCCTACAGGTTGAATAGACATGACTACTATTGCAAAATCAAAAAGGAAAATGTATATTATCCTAAGAAAAATCTAGACCTTGCTCCTAACAATAAGATACTACTAAAAGTTACAACTCAAAAAGCATTCGTCCTGACTGGCCAGGCAGGTGCAAGCATTGCCAAGAGGCTAAACACCTTTCTAGACACCAATCCAAATTAGCCAGATAAGCGTCACGCTTGCCTAGACACCAAACGAAAGAATACTCAGTGATTTGTTCCTCCTAGATTCTCTTCCTAGTTGAGCGCGAAATCCTAGAGGCCAACGTCTACTTAATTTTATTAAGGAAAGGGTATGCAAGATGAACGAATTAGTGATTTGTGGGCCAAGGAAAGGGTGATGAAATCCCTCACCTTATCTTGTAATTGGGTGGCACCCTTAAGATTAATTGAATGATGCAACACACAAAGAACAAAAAAGTAAACACTTATGAATGCACTACACTACGTGTAATCTAGATGATGTGATCCTATGTAAGAGAATGAATGATGCAGCAAATTGGTTTTTAACAAACAATTAACTAACTAATATTTTTGGATTTTTTGAATATTTAATTTTTTTTGTGTTTTTTTTTCAATAATAATAAAGAAAAGAAAAATAGAGAGAGGTGATACGGAATACCGAAAAGCGCTTCCAAAAATTTCAAAAGAGACAGCGAGGCCTTCTAACGATCTTCTTGTCCAAACTTTTCTCCGCTTCACTATTCCCTAAAAAAACAAAAGAAAACAAGAAACTAATCCGAAGAATTAATATCAAGGAATGAAAAATACCAATAGTCCCCGGCAGCGGCGCCAAAAACTTGATGTGTAAAATAACTGCAAGCGCACAGTGTTTAGTTGTAGCAATCACAGATCGATCCTCAGAGACTATGAATTTTCAAAACCCTAACAATTAACTCAGGCGAACTAGACAATAAGATTTGAGATGAGATTTAATTAACCTAATTAACAAAGATTAACAAATAATATGGAAAACCTAGGAATCTGAATCCGTTAATCAATCACAATTAATATCAACTCGCCCTAAAATCAATCCTCTTTTTTCTTCACAAACAAGATATATCAATTAACGAGACAAGCATATACTATGAAACTTGTTATCTAACAATAACCTATCAAAACTTCAAGAGCAAGCATAGGCTATGAAAAACAAATCCAGTAATAATAATATATCAAAATCACTTTGTCAATGGATCAATTAAGCACCAAAAAAAATAATGAGAATCAATTAATAGGAACGAGAAAAAAAATCAAGAACAATTAAATTAACTTCATCTTCATCCTAGGACAAGAAAATTAGCTACTCATACCTAGAAAATAAACAATATAATTATAAGAGCAGGGCATGAATTACAAAAATCTAATTAACTTGAATTAAGGTACAGTGCGTGAAAGAAACAAACCTGGTTAGATTAAAGTGCTTTGACAAGTTATTAAAATAATAAAAATAAACTAATCATTAACCAACATAATAATTGAATGACTCCCTGGTAACAGTGTTCTAAAAAGCGCATTAAGCGGCCGCTTAAGCGGCCGCCTAAGCGGAATCGGTACAAAAACGCTTTGTTTTTGACAAAAGCGGGTTATTAAGCGGAAATCGGGTTAATCGGGTTATTAAACGGGTTTAGGCGGTTTAATCGGGTCAAAATCGGGTCAAAAGCGGATTAAGCGGAAAAATTAAAATTAAAATAAAATATTGTATTTTTTAATTCCATTATGACTAATATTGTATGTAACTAATTTATAAGTTAATATTTCTAAATGTTACGTTTTAGAATGTTATGTTATATTTGATAATATATCATATGTGAATGTTTTCTTTTTTTAAAAAAATTAGTATTTTATTTATTTATATAAATATATATTTATTTATAATCCGATTAATGATCCGCTTTTAAAACCGCTTAAGCGTCCGCTTAACCGCTTAAGCGCTAGAAGGTACTCCCACCGCTTAGGTCCGACTTGCGCTTTTTACAACACTGCCTGGTAATAACCGAAGCAGCATGAACCAATGTTACGCCAGAATTTAAGTACTCGAAAATCAAATAACGAAATAAAGTATTGAAATAAATATCGGAAAAAGTGTTTGGACGATATAAAAAATTGTTTGAAAGACAATACTAAATCTAATCCTACCCCTAAATTATTGGTGTCTCGAAATTCAAGAGAGGAGCTCCATATATATAGGGAAAAATATTGGACTTGGGTCTTCGATTACAAATTTGATATTGAATATAATTTCTTCAATTTCCTTTTCTTCTCCAATAAGTATTCGATTTTTCCTCCAATTTCTTTGACTTCATGCTTTGAATTCAATATTGGACTTCATGTTTAGTTGTAGCAATCACAGATCGATCCTCAGAGAATATGAATTTTCAAAACCCTAACAATTAACTCAGGCGAACTAGACAATAAGATTTGAGATGAGATTTAATTAACCTAATTAACAAAGATTATCAAATAATATGGAAAACCTAGGAATCTGAATCCGTTAATCAATCACAATTAATATCAACTCACCCTAAAATCAATCCTCTTTTCTTCACAAACAAGATATATCAATTAACGAGACAAGCATATACTATGAAACTTGTTATCTAACAATAACCTATCAAAACTTCAAAGAGAAGCATAGGCTATGAAAAACAAATCCAGTAACAATAATATATCAAAATCACTTTGTCAATGGATCAATTAAGCACCAAGAAAAATAATGAGAATCAATTAATAGGAACGAGAAAAAAAATCAAGAGCAATTAAATTAACTTCATCTTCATACTAGGACAAGAAAATTAGCTACTCATACCTAGAAAATAAACAATATAATTATAAGAGCAGGGCATGAATTACAAAAATCTAATTAACTTGAATTAAGGTACAGTGCGTGAAAGAAACAAACCTGGTTAGATTAAAGTGCTTTGACAAGTTATTAAAATAATAAAAATAAACTAATCATTAACCAACATAATAATTGAATGACTTCCTGGTAATAACCGAAGCAGGATGAACCAATGTTACGCCAGAATTTTTTTTTTGAAAGGATAAATAGTTCAATGATTAAAAGTCATACGACATCTACAAAGATAATTGAAATTTAACAAACACATGACAAAGATTAAATTTAAATCTTCTTCATCGAATCTACAATCGTTGAGAAGATCTTCTCTCTGGTACGGTCCCTTGCTAACATCGCTGAAAAATACAGCCTTTTTGAAGGGATTATCTAACGATTTGACGTAGTGATGAACATGATGTATTCGAAAAACAAACCATAATTGCAAGCCCATATAAATCTTTTTCAAAGAACCACAAGATCCAACACACCAAACATCCCGCAGATCTGCGATCCCGGACATTAAAACAAACTAAAACAAATTTAAACTCTCACACGGAGAGACAAACCAAACTCTCACAAGGAGAGACAAATAAACCCAAATAATGGGTACACAAGCCAAACTCTCACAATCCTCACAGAAGGAGGATGATTATTGAAAATTAAAGATTAGAACTTGAACGCCAGAATTTAAGTACCCGAAAATAAAATAACGAAATAAAGTATTGAAATAAATATCTGAAAAAGTGTTTGGACGATATAAAAAATTGTTTGAAAGACAATACTAAATCTAATCCTACCCCTAAATTATTGGTGTCTCAAAATTCAAGAGAGGAGCCCCATATATATAGGGAAAAATATTGGACTTGGGTCTTCGATTACAAATTTGATATTGAATATAATTTCTTCAATTTCCTTTTCTTCTCCGATAAGTAATCGATTTTTCCTCCAATTTCTTTGACTTCAAGAATTTTCCACCTCCTTTCCCTTTTTTCACCTTTTTCTGCTTGAAATCTGATTTTATTTATTTTCCTACAAAACAAAATAAAACAATTTATTAATTAATAAAATTACAAAAATGGACATAAAATAGGTATTAAAAATATGATTAATTATGGACCTATAAGCACCCATTTCAAGTAGCAAAAGATTCATAAAGAGCACAACTTGTAGTCAGTATAAGCAAAAGCATACTCAACACCACAACAGCACATTCAGTCATCTACGACAATCACAAAACTAAAAACCAGGAGTTGATGAACCTCATTGAGTAGATAAATAACCTCGTATACGAAATATTAATAACTCCTTACCGTGTGTACACTTAAATAGTAGAAACAAGAATACTAATATTGCATAACATGGTCAAAAGAAGGTTCAGTCAACAAGATTCTACATTGTTTATGTCTCACTCATGTCAAGCATACAGAATTTGGAATCCGTACATATAGCAATATGAAATAACTAGGATTCAAAGAAGATGATGGCAGACAAATAGCAAGTATACTTTAGAAACCAGTGCAGTGACAAGGAAAATCACATGTAGTAGTCATAGTCAGGTAAGTTTTATTCAACTTAAGATCATCAAGGTACTGCGATAACATTTCCATATGATGTCAAGATTAACTCATATATCTAAATCATACAGATGCAATTAAGTTGCATTAAGAACTTTCCAATTAAAGACTATCACCAGTCAGAGTATCAAGTATAGCACGTTAATCACTAGCTTATATCACATATCATATATTGACATTAAAACCATAATCAATCATTTGAAGGTCTAATCACATTTGGCAAAACAAACAAGCAGGTCCTATTTTGCGAGTAAATATTTTCTTATTAATGATTTACTCTAGCGAAAATTATTGTTATTGTTATAGAGACATTTAATACATGTAGTTCTACAGAATACTACAAACAAGCATTCATGACAGTGCAAACTAGAAAAGCACGTACTGCAACACAAGTACATAGGAGTACAACAGAGCAAGGACTATCCTTGGATAATACTGCAAAAAGTACACAAGTACACAGAAAAAATGCATAGATAAGTACAAAGGACTGCCCTTGAACAGTCTCACACAGGACACAAGTACAGCATGTCTAGACTCAAACAATTTCACATAGCAAGGTAACAATACTAGCATGTCTAGACTCAAATTCATCTATTTCACAATATACATCAAGATAGAAACAAGCATTCATTTATTGACTAGTATATCAAGACTTTAGAAAACATAAGCATTGTACCAAGGCAAAGCATCAAACATAATCTATGGCTTAGCTCAATCATACGAATTTTAAATAACAATACCCTTTAGATACTCAAACCAACAGAAACCAAATCCTCAATTTATATTCAGGAAACTAATTCTTGAAGTTAACTGCCATACCTTGGCCGTGGAGTCCCTTCACACGGTACTTACCCTTTTTCGCTCAAAATGAACACTGTGAGATGCGTTTAACTGGACTGGAATTGAATGACTCGCCTTGGGCTCACTGAGTTGACTGGGTCAATAATCGAGTTGAGCTTTTTGTTATCATTTCTTGAGTCTTCTGTAACAGCCCGTGCCATCGAAATCTTTATAATGAACTGAGTTACTCCGAGTTGAGATTTGACCCATTGATTTAGGATTTGAAGAACAATAATTTCAGAATGGAAACATCTTTGAGAGTATAGGAACATCAAGAAGGTTGATTCTTGTAACACCCCCTTCCCTAAATAGAAAGGAATATTACTTACAATCCATAAACCTGCAAACAGAGCACTAAAAATATTCTCTAAATAAATGATTAAACAGTCTAATAATCTCCGAATAATATAAACCTCCAAATTACAGTTCAAACCAATAAATACGAAAAACCAAAATCTGTAAATAAATAATCCAGTCTAAATAATTCTAGAAGTCCATAAATCCTAAGCAACGAAATAAAGGGTAGCACTCCATCACACAGTCCCAGATCCCCCTAAGCACCTGCCAGAAAAAGAATACGGCATGAGCCAAACGCCCAGTACGGATTTGGAATATAATTTATAAAACAGAAAAACAGATAAGTATATTTGACAGTTATAATAAAACATTTATTTTAAAATAAGCATGGCTGAAGCAACGAGGGGTTAGGATATTTCATACCGAGATCAGAACAGAACAGATACAAATACACACATCATAGGGTACCTAATGTGTGCAACAAACTGGATAACGTGTACGGCATATACAACGTCACCGTCAAATCAAATCACAAATCAAATCAAAATCTGGGTGCACCCACGTATCCTGAAACAAATATCAAAATGCGCAAAAGCTCGCCACCTGAGCTATCAGAAGGATACGCCGTGACCAATCACACTGCCACGGAAGTGTCATGCCACTGGTGCCGCAATGACATGGCTGTAGTACCCCTACAGCTGGTTAACTCGGTATACCCTATATCGCTAAGGGTTAAAATAAAATATTTCACAAAATCTTTGAAATCACAGTAAACATATATTTGAACATTTCCAACAAATATTTCAGAAAATTTCAGAAAGTCGCAGAAACATATATTTAAATATTTTAAAACAGATATAAAAATCACTTTCTAAAGTCAACGAGTCAAAATATTTTTCAAAATCAGGACAGTCAAAACAATGAAAACCAAGTGAACATATTTGAGGACAAAACTGATTTAATATAATTAAATTCAAGATGAGTAGTGCTGAATAAAAAGGAGAGAGAATCCGTACCTCGAGAATAACGATCTCAAACACTCACGATATCCACAAATGATCCGCTAATTTCCCCGCTCCCGATCTAATTACAAAATGTAATTTATTACTATAATATTTTCTCTCACAGTACAGAAATAATTCATATAAAATTATTTGGCACACTAGCTTAATTACAAAATACGACTTACAAAACATATGCTATCAATTAAATAATATATTAAGTAACTAAAGATCATATATTAATTATTACGAGTACATGTACAAGCCTTCTGACTACCCCAACCAGACCATAAACTGGAAACAAGAATCAATTCCCAAACTAACCTAGTTCACCGTTTCTTTTCCCAAACTAACCTAGTTTGTACAATCATTCCCAAACTAACCTACTTTACTATTCAAACTCAGGTTTTTCGTTTTTTTTTCTTTTAATAGTTTTCTTAATTCATTTACTATTAATAATAATAATAATAATAATAATAATAATAATAATAATAATGCCCCCATATATGCACATCAATTCACCAAAAAATCCACAAATATGAGTTGTCAAGATTTAATTAGTCAATTTATGTGCATGCATGGAGGGGGCATTATTATTATTACGAATATAACCTTTTAATTGGTCAATTTATGTGCATACATGGGAGCATTATTATTATTATTATTATTATTATTATTATTATTATTATTATTATTATTACGAATATAACCTTTTAATTGGTGAATTGATGTGCATACATGGGGCATTATTATTATTATTATTATTATTATTATTATTATTATTATTATTATTATTATTATTATTATTATTATTATTATTATTATTAGTAAATGAATTAAGAAAACTATTAAAAGAAAAAAAAACGAAAAACCTGAGTTTGAATAGTAAAGTAGGTTAGTTTGGGAATGATTGTACAAACTAGGTTAGTTTGGGAAAATGAATGGTGAATTAGGTTAGTTTGGGAATTGATTCCTGGAAACAAGCTAGTCGTCCAGTTGCTGTACGAATTTAGCAAATCAAATAAATATAATACGTAGTAGTAAAATTCATGGCATCCTCCTATGCATGCATATTACAACCACATTAAAGTATGAAACAAGGTTACCTCTGGTAAGTCGTGTAAAAAAAAAATGAGGTCATTAAATCATTAAATTATTAAATAGATTCATGACTGCAAAATCATAACATACATAACTATATATCAATAATCAAATACGTAGATAATTAATAAATTAATATATATAAAAATATGTTAAACAAAAGATTAACTCTCAACAATATAATAATTACTATAAAATATCATCACTGTAAACTCAATGACCCAACCATAAAATCAATTTCATGAAGTGCTATATAAATAAATTAATCATCAAATCATAATCATGTATATTACAATCGAATATTACAATTATGATACAAAACTTGATTTAGATTACAGGAGGAATATAGGACACCACACTTACCTATCCATTTTATATTAATAAAAGTACAATCCTATAAAGCTAGATCATGTCATGGTGTTGTAGAAACAAAATAATACTGTAGTACCTCGCTGCCTTTATACAAGTTGTGCACAACCTCCCTCTGACGTCTTCTCTCTCTCCTCTCGGGCGGCTCGAAAAAAGGGTTTATGTTTTGTAAAAATAAAGTGGACCGTAATATGTATCAATATAAATAGTCACAATAGTCACAAACACCGACTGCGAATAGAACTCTATGACCTTATATATATATTTTTTTTTCTAAATCTTTTCTAATTAGTAGAGTAAATATTACAATTATTATTATTATTATTATTACAATTATTATTATTATTATTATATAAAATATTTAATAAAAATCCTATATATTACATATATACCCCCTTAAAAAGGATTCCGTCCCCGGAATCAAACGAAACTAAAACTCGTACCTGAATCGAATAAATGCGGATATCTCTCGCGAATAGATTCCTCTAGTTCCCAAGTAGCCTCTCTTTCAGAATGATTTTTCCACAAAACTTTAACAAACGGAATCGTATTCTTCCTCAAAACTCGTTCCTCGCGAGCTAAGATAGCTTCTGCTTCCTCCTCACAAGTAAGATCCTCCCTAATCTTATGCAATGGATACTGAACTACATGAAGTGGATGATACTTGTAGCCCCTCAAAACGGACACGTGAAACACATTATGGACATGAGATAACTGCGGTGGCAACGCAACTCTATAAGACACTTCACCCACCTTCTCTATAACATCAAAAGGACCAACATATCTCGGACTAAGCTTCCCTTTCATACCAAATCGCTTAACACCCTTCCAAGGAGATACCTTTAAGAACACATGATCACCAGGTTCAAATCCACCAAACTTCCTATGTTGATCTGCATAACTCTTTTGACGCGATCGAGCTTCCTTCAAGCTTGCCTTAGCCTTCTCTACCTTCTCATTAGTGACTCTAACAAGTTCTGGTCCTTCAATGACTCTCTCACCAACCTCATCCCAACAAGATGGTGCCCTACACCTCCTACCATACAAAGCCTCAAATGGTGGCATACCAATACTCGCGTGCCAGCTATTATTGTACGCAAACTCAACAAGATACAAATACTTATCCCAATCACCAGTCCACTCCAAAGCACAAGCCCTCAGCATATCCTCCAATGTCTGAATCGTCCTCTCTGACTGTCCATCGGTCTGCGGATGATAAGCAGTACTAAAATTAAGCCTCGTACCCCAAGCTTGTTGAAAACCCTTCCAAAAACGTGATGTAAACCTCGTATCCCTGTCAGAAACTATCGACACAGGCACACCATGAAGTCTAACAATATCCCGCTGAAAAATCTCTGCCAACTCATGAACAGGAGTAGTCTCTCTAATAGGCAAGAAATGAGCAGACTTAGTAAGTCTATCAACCACCACCCATATAACATCATTCTTTCTAAAGGTCCTCGGCAAATGAGTCACAAAATCCATAGTAATGTTCTCCCACTTCCAAACTGGAATATCCAACTGCTGCAACAATCCACTAGGCCTCTGATGATCTATCTTCACCTGTTGACATGTAAGACATTTTCCCACAAACTCTGCTATGTCTCCCTTCATTCCACTCCACCAAAAGTGCTTCTTCAAATCTTTATACATCTTGGTGGAACCTGGATGAATAGAGAATGAAGAGCTATGAGCCTCAGTCAAAATCTCTTCACGAATTGCCACATCCGCGGGCACACACAATTTACTACCCAACCATATCACACCCTCATCATCAACACGAAAATATTTTTGCTTACCTTCTGCCACCTCTGACCTAATACCTTCTAATCCTGTATCATTCTTCTGAGCTTCTTTAACCCTTGAAACCAGATTTGGTTCCACTCTCAAATTCGCAATGCTACCATCTGATCCCCTAACATACAGCTCAATACCAAAGCGCTCCATGTCTGAAATAAGATGCGGCTGAGTAATGAGAGATGCAACACTCCCCAAGTTCTTCCTACTAAGAGCGTCTGCCACAACATTCGCCTTCCCTGGATGGTACTGAATATTAGCATCATAATCCTTAAGAAGTTCAAGCCATCTTCGCTGCCTCATGTTAAGCTCCTTTTGAGTAAAAATGTACTTAAGACTCTTATGATCAGTGAAGATATCACAAGTCTCTCCATACAAATAATGCCTCCAAATCTTCAAAGCAAAGACCACTGCTGCTAACTCCAAGTCATGAGTAGGATAATTTACCTCATAAGGTTTAAGCTGCCTAGAAGCGTAAGAAATCACCTTCCCATGCTGCATAAGAACACACCCCAATCCTCTCTTAGAAGCATCACTATAAACCTGAAATCCTCCACTCCCTGATGGTAACACAAGTATAGGAGCTGACACCAACCTCTTCTTCAACTCTTGGAAACTCTGCTCACGATCATCATTCCACTCGAACTTAACACCCTTCCTCATTAGTTGAGTCAATGGCAAAGCTATGGATGAGAAACCCACATCGAGGAGATTTGGGACTTCTGTGCAGTTTATAAGGCAAAGTACTACTACTAAGTGCACCAACAAATCATGATCTTTTGGGGGCCTGTGGTGGGCTTGTGGAATACCCAAGTTGGCTGCATTTGGGATAGTTTACTTTGGCTTATTTCGGATTCGTAATCGGGACTCGACCTGATTTTCGAAAAAGGCTCGGGATTTGACCCGGGTTATTACATATGGTATCAGAGCCGACTCTCGAAATCTTGATTCGTCAAGTTGCTGGAGGTGGGGACACGAAGACTGGTGGTATTATCCCACAATGGACAGAGATCCGGAGGTGGGGACACGAAGCCAAGCCGGTATTATCCCACAATGGCTAGGGAGGAACGATCTTGG
Source organism: Kitagawia praeruptora (assembly GCA_037693485.1). Classification (NCBI taxonomy): domain Eukaryota; kingdom Viridiplantae; phylum Streptophyta; class Magnoliopsida; order Apiales; family Apiaceae; genus Kitagawia; species Kitagawia praeruptora. The sequence continues at coordinate 60,766,528 of CM075344.1, forward strand.
AACCTATGGGATTTCTGTTCGGCCTGACGAGGACGTCAGGAGTTTAAGTGGGGGAGTTTGTAACACCCCAGTCCCACATCGAGGAGATTTGGGACTTCTGTGCAGTTTATAAGGCAAAGTACTACTACTAAGTGCACCAACAAATCATGATCTTTTGGGGGCCTGTGGTGGGCTTGTGGAATACCCAAGTTGGCTGCATTTGGGATAGTTTACTTTGGCTTATTTCGGATTCGTAATCGGGACTCGACCTGATTTTCGAAAAAGGCTCGGGATTTGACCCGGGTTGTCACATAACGTAGATAATTAATAATTTAATGATTTAATGACCTCATTTTTTTTTTACACGACTTACCAGAGGTAACCTTGTTTCATACTTTAATGTGGTTGTAATATGCATGCATAGGAGGATGCCATGAATTTTACTACTACGTATTATATTTATTTGATTTGCTAAATTCGTACAGCAACTGGACGACTAGCTTGTTTCCAGTTTATGGTCTGGTTGGGGTAGTCAGAAGGCTTGTACATGTACTCGTAATAATTAATATATGATCTTTAGTTACTTAATATATTATTTAATTGATAGCATATGTTTTGTAAGTCGTATTTTGTAATTAAGCTAGTGTGCCAAATAATTTTATATGAATTATTTCTGTACTGTGAGAGAAAATATTATAGTAATAAATTACATTTTGTAATTAGATCGGGAGCGGGGAAATTAGCGGATCATTTGTGGATATCGTGAGTGTTTGAGATCGTTATTCTCGAGGTACGGATTCTCTCTCCTTTTTATTCAGCGCTATTCCTCTTAGGATTATTAATATTAAATTTGTTTTGCCCTCAAATATATTCACTTGGTTTTGACTGTTCTGATTTTGAAAAATGTTTTGACTCGTTGATTTTGGAAAGTGATTTTTATATCTGTTTTGAAAATATTTAAATATTTGTTTCTGCGATTCTTCTGATATTGCGTACATTTTATATCTGTTGGAAATATTGAAAATATCTTGTTCATGTGATTGTAAAAGTTTTGCGAAATATTTTATTTGAACCCTTAGCGATATAGGGTATACCGAGTTAACCAGCTGTAGGGGTACTACAGCCATGTCATTGCGGCACCAGTGACATGACACTTCCGTGGCAGTGTGATTGGTCACGGCGTATCCTTCTGATAGCTCAGGTGGCGAGCTTTTGCGCATTTTGATATTTGTTTCAGGATACGTGGGTGCACCCAGATTTTGATTTGATTTGTGATTTGATTTGACGGTGACGTTCTATATGCCGTACACGTTATCCGGTTTGTTGCACACATTAGGTACCCTATGATGTGTGTATTTGTATCTGTTCTGTTCTGATCTCGGTATGAAATATCCTAACCCCTCGTTGCTTCAGCCATGCTTATTTTAAAATAAATGTTTTATTATAACTGTCAAATATACTTATCTGTTTTTCTGTTTTATAAATTATATTCCAAATCCGTACTGGGCGTTTGGCTCATGCCGTATTCTTTTTCTGGCAGGTGCTTAGGGGGATCTGGGACTGTGTGATGGAGTGCTACCCTTTATTTCGTTGCTTAGGATTTATGGACTTCTAGAATTATTTAGACTGGATTATTTATTTACAGATTTTGGTTTTTCGTATTTATTGGTTTGAACTGTAATTTGGAGGTTTATATTATTCGGAGATTATTAGACTGTTTAATCATTTATTTAGAGAATATTTTTAGTGCTCTGTTTGCAGGTTTATGGATTGTAAGTAATATTCCTTTCTATTTAGGGAAGGGGGTGTTACAAAGATGCAACAATTTTTTTATAACATCCAAGCCCACAACCGAATGCATACCGGACCCAACAACCCACCACAGGTCAGTCCAAAAATGCTAGCAAATTGGTATACATTAGCTATTGACTTGTATCTATAAAGGGCCCAAACACTCTTATTCTAATCGATGTGGGATGTTACAAACACCCCCTCTTATTGGGTCGACGTCCTCGTCGAGCCCACACACAAACTTACTAAACCCGGGCAGTGCCTCTGCACTTCCGGCCGGACAGAGCTCTGATACCATTTATAACATCCAAGCCCACAACCGAATGCATACCGGACCCAACAACCCACCACAGGTCAGTCCAAAAATGCTAGCAAATTGGTATACATTAGCTATTGACTTGTATCTATAAAGGGCCCAAACACTCTTATTCTAATCGATGTGGGATGTTACAAACACCTGGGGACACGAAGCCAAGCCGGTATTATCCCACAATGGCTAGGGAGGAACGATCTTGGAACCTATGGGATTTCTGTTCGGCCTGACGAGGACGTCAGGAGTTTAAGTGGGGGAGTTTGTAACACCCCAGTCCCACATCGAGGAGATTTGGGACTTCTGTGCAGTTTATAAGGCAAAGTACTACTACTAAGTGCACCAACAAATCATGATCTTTTGGGGGCCTGTGGTGGGCTTGTGGATTACCCAAGTTGGTGGCATTTGGGCCAGTTTGCTTTGGCTTATTTCGGATTCGTAATCGGGACTCTACCCGATTTTCGAAAAAGGATCGGGATTTGACCCGGGTTGTCACAATTCTTCAATTTTATGCACTGGAGTGTATATATCGATATGTGTATATATGCGTGTGAATGAGTTTGAACAATCGGGTGTAAGAACTGCGACAGAGAATAAATTCATAGAGTATAACAACGAGATGAAGGTTCTATGATCAAATTGACTAGAAGCAATGGTGTATAGCCGGAATTTCAATTTAGTAGGCTAGTGTTCCGGTGAAAATGAGAAGGGGGAAAAACAAGTACGGCTAGTTTGATTAAATCCGAATTAAACAGATTTTGCTGAAAAATAATTTGATTTTCTAAAAATTATTCTAGTGATTTTATAGAATATCTTTAATTACAAAAATCTGTAAATAATGATATATAATTGTAAAAATCACATAAAAATACTTTCTAGAGAGATAAAAATTAGATCCAAATTTTAAAATTAAATTCTAAAATTTAAGATCATATATTTAATTAGTTTTCTTATTTTTGCTCCGATTTTTGAAACAATGTCGTTTCAAGGCCATGCAAAAATTAAAAATAACTGAATTTCCCTTGTTGAACACCTTTGTCTTTGTTAAAATTCGTGGTCGAAAAATTGTTGTTATTCTTATAATTTGGCCTTCCTTTCGAGTTAAATACGCGTTGTTGATTACTCGACTTAAGGAATCCTTTTCCGTACCTTTGGGCTTTACTTTGCAAAAACCGACGTAGTTGTCTCGAAAGTAGTGCAATCTCTTGTTCATCGAGATTTTGCAACTCTTCGTTTAACTCATCGTCGTTTTCTTCTTCATCGATAAGTATCGCTTTTAAGGCCATACTTTTTCTTTTATCTTCCAATTTAGGAAGGGCCTTTTCCGGAATATTATCTTCCTCGTAAGCACGAAGATTTCCGAATAAGCTATCGATGGAGTATGAATTCAAGTTATGCATTTCTTTTATTGTGGTAACTTTGACTTTCCAACTTGGAGGTAAGGCTTTCAAAATCCTACGATTTTTCTCATTTATAGTGTATACCTTTCCAAGTTGTGCAAGTCCATCGACTATACGAGTAAACCTCGTTTCCATGTCGATGATGGTTTCACTTTCGAAGAGTTTAAAATTTTCATACTCTTGTATTAAAGTATCCATCCGGGATTCTTTAATATCTTTTGTACCCTCGTAAGTAATAACCAACTTGTTCCACATTTCTTGTGCGGACTTGCAATTATTAACGCGTTTATACACTTTTTCTGCAAGTGCACTAGTAAGAACCATTTCCGCTTTCGCGGCTATGTTCATTTGAATTTCTTCATTCGGAGTATATTCACTCACTTTCTTTTCGACAAGAACGTCGCCTATCTCTTTAGTAGGAGTGGTGACTCCGTCTTCTATGGCCATCCAAACTTTGACACCTTGGGATCTAGCATAAATCCTAAATCGTGTTTTCCAAGTAGCAAAGTTTGTGCCATCGAACAAAGGTGGTCGGGAGCTAGAAAGACCTTCTCCACAACCAATAGTATTCAAGTAAGCCATAAAAAAGATGTCCTTTTTACGGTTTTATTTAACAACTTTCTCAACAGTCAATAAACCCGATAAGGATCTACTTTTTGTTGTATTTTACGATTATCACAACAATCGTAAAACATGGTTAAAAGCACTGCTCTGATACCAATTGATAGGTCCCGTATATGGGTTAGATAATCTACAAGGGGGGTTGAATAGCATATCACCTTTTAAAAATTTAGAGCTTGGCTTTTTGAAAATTCTTTCGCCTTTTTAAACTTTGTTACTTGTAAGCAAGTAATTAAAGTGCGGAAAATAAAGAGCGAAAGAAAATAGAGTATCACACGGTCGATTTTATCCTGGTTCGCGATGCCCGCCACCCCTAATGGATTCGAACACCCCTACTCTAGTCCCCGAGCTCCTCCCCGGACTCGAGCTTTTCACCACTACAAAGAAACTCCTTCATAGTAGGCGGAGAAGCCTTTACAACTCCTTAGAACACTATCTAATTATCTTGGAGCGATACACACACGTATCCTCCTCAAATTAAATAGCTAAATACAAACTACAAAACTTGTCTTGGAACGTAACTCCCCGTCACCTCCTCAAAGACTTTGTAATACACTACAAGAAAAGGGTCAATAGAAATCAGTTTATGGCCGATGTCTATGTTATTTTGCATGTGATGTCTAGGTCGGAGATGTCTATTCTAGACATCGGTCAGAAACTGATGTCTGTGCTAACATAGACATCGGTATTTCCTTAAATACACATCAGTTATTCTATAAAATATGTTAGATATAATTAATTTTTTAAACAAATTACTTGCATTATATTCTAGAAAACATATAACATACTAAGTGATTTTTCACATACACATCGTTTCTTGATTTGAAAAGTGATGTATAACATGCTCTTAGACATCGAATAATTTCCTACAACTGATGTTTATTTAACTTATAAACATCGGCTTTTAAGAAAATCATTGTTTTCCTTGTCTTTCATACACATCATTCTTTTGACAAAGAACTGATGTTGTATTCTAGTTTAGACATCAAGTTTATAATCCAAAGGTGTTGTCTGTTTGTTGTTTAGAATCAATTTTCTACACTAAAATAGCCAAAAATTAAATTATGCACAAAATAATAACCAAAATTACTAAATTTATCATTGAAAGAATAAATCCAGAAATCAAAATGGCTTACAATATTTGAGTCTATAAACCAAATCCCCAAAACCAAATTGTCATTACATAAATTCGCAAAAGAAAACAGCAAACACCAAACAACTAGCTATGTTATCAGTTTTCAAAACTAGCATGTTGTGTAGATCCTAACTGCAAGACCCTGGGGTTCAAGACGAATCACTGCAATTATCTGCAAAGATGAAAGTAGGCCAGATGATACAAAACTGTAATGGTCATATGATGCATGCAGATACTTTCAAGTACATAAATTAAACATGTGACACTCCTTAGAGTTAGATTACATTTTGAACTTGATTATCAGCAAGTTATGAGTCTAGTTTCATGGATCACTTTATTTGGTACTGGTTTTGCAGAAGTGCATTGTTTTAATGCTAACCTTCCATGATAGATCTTGAGCCATGCAGTTCATAATCATCTTGGCTAAAGCTGAAGTTCCATAAGTTGTTATTGCCCTTTTCACAGTTGTCGATATTGCCATTACATCTCCGGGATCAACTGTTTCACACTAAAAATGATATAATATTACATTGAGCAATGGGTTTACAACTTTACACTAAATTTGGAAACAACATCATCTGGGTGTTTTATGCTAGGAGAAGGTTCTTACTTCAACATTGAAGGCTCCCATATGAAACCCTGTATAACCTTCTTGGACGGTATCCACTAGCCCACCAGTTGAAGCAACTATAGGTACCTGCAATAGATGGTTAAATGCTACATGAGTACACTCGAGACAATTATAATGTAGTAATGAAGGAGATAAATTTGGGTTCATATTACTGTTCCATAGCGCATTGCATGCAACTGGATGAGACCACAAGGTTCAAATCTACTAGGTACAATCATGAAATCAGCACCGGCAGTGATCATATGGGCCAATGGAACATTAAATTTTGCCACTCCTCTGGCCTTGTCTGGGTATAATACCTTCAACTGCTCAAGCTGCTTTTCCATTTGCTTTTTTCCAGTCCACTGAGGAATACCATGAAACAACCATCAGTAAAGAACTTGTGTGAAAAATAAGCTAACAAGGTTCGGGTATCAAATGCTTTAAAATGCTTACTAAAACTATTATATGTACGTCCTCATCTATGAACTCAGAGATGGCTGTTGCAAGAATATCTGATCCCTTTTGCTCTTCTAGTATCCCAATAAAGCCTATAACGGGGACTTTACTATCCACTGGCAATCCAACCTCCGCCTGGAGGGCTTACTAAAACTATTATCGGTACGTCCTCATCTATGACTTCCTTTACAATACCCGTCAATGAAATCAAAAGAACTCTTAAACTCGTCTAGAAGATTTAGCAATGCAAAATCAACAAATGATAATCTACCTTGGTAAGCTATGTTGTGAATGCAAAAGGCGGCCTATTCAAGTCAGCAGCGGAAGTTACCACTTTTCTGCACTATATAAGTTGAGTACATCTAATATCTGAAAGGACAATATAAAAAGGCCAAATTACCTTGGAATTTAAATACATTCCATTTGATTTGTACATAGATTTCAGGTAGCATGATAAGAGAGCAGTATGCCAGTCGTTGGCAATGAAGACAACATCTTCACCTGCAACGATCCAAATTTAAAATTTTAGATATCCTTTGTTTCTATTTCTGTAATACTATCAATTATGATTCCTTTGCAACAGTGCCAAGCTTATGACCAATATATATATACACAGAGAGAGGGGTATATACCATAAGGTCCAGAGAAATATTTGTTACTGTTAAGATTCAAAACTCTTGGAGCTTCCAAAGCTGCCTAACAGTAATAAAGGCATGACTTGAGAAAGTGAGAATAGATTCCTAATAAACGCAAATTGCAGCATGAAAACTGTATATCTGCATATAAAACATGGAATATTGTGGGATTTTGTACCTGGCAAAGCAAGCTGAATCGAAGTTGATTATCCTGGTAATCTTTGCCACTAATAGGACCATAAATTTTGGATCCAGTTTTACCCCAAACCTGAAATTGATGAACCAAACAAACTGACATCTACCACTTTCAGAGACTGGAGATGATCCTATATATGCAGGGCATGCTCACAATAAGCACGCACACAGTACACACATACACTTTACTTAAAATTTCTAACAAGATGAGAAGTAACCTTTTCTAGAAACCATGGATGATCCACAAAAACACGATCTACCCCTCGCTTGTAACAGTGGAAAAAGCGGACCTGTTCCGTTTTATCCCCTACTTTGAGCTGCAACCAAGGTTGATGAATAATACGAAAGCTGATTATTATAGAATTTATTTAGGGAAGCATCATTGATAAATTACGACAAATAAAGTACTGAATGTACCTTAATAACAACTGCTGTGTCCCAAGCATCTTTATACCGATCATAACAAGGAGAAACTATCATGACGCGATGCCCATTAGCCTAGGAACGTCGAAAATAGTTAGTTATTTTGCTGCTGTTGGTTGATAATATAGATGAGTCAAAGGATAATAATGGAAAAGAGATCAACAATCTTACCTTGTAATTTTACCAGCATCATTGTTTTAGGTAAAAGTCATCCTCTTGTAGGTAGTGCGATTGACAGAATTATAATCTGTTATTCGGTCGTTGCTGTTGAACATTATAAAATTGTTTTAATGTTTCCAACATCTTACCGTCAGATTTACCATATAAGGTAAAAGAAATTAACTTACTCTTTGTATATTCCGAGTGCTTATTAAGAGCTAGCTTTCCCTTCTCACTTTTTCCAACAGGACAGTAGGCACGAACAATAATCCCTGCCCAAACAATCATTAATATCCAGACTAATATAACTTGAAGAAGTATTCCAGAGTTATAAGCATATCGTCAGGTGTTTTATCTTCGATGTAATCAAACAAACCAATTACAACAGCCACCAAATATGTTGACATGATCGGTGATTCCTCAAACTTTACGCTCTTCAAGAGCCCATCATGATTTTCTTGACAGACTGGCATGTTAGACAATACTGTCAATTCGGATGGAACACCACTTACTGTAATCTTAAAGGTATCCTGCTAGGGTAAGTTAAATATCATATCTATATTACAATTAAAAGTATTTTATGATCATGATATGAACATGATAAACACTCCAAACAAGTAAAATAGTAACGGATTGAACAATTTAAATCATATGTACCTTTAAAGCAGGTTCATCCCAACAAGGGAAACATTTGTGCGCATCCACGGCTTCGAATTGCGTCGTTGCCATATTCTTCACTCCTCCATGATTCCATCCGCATAGGTCCTGTATGATATAGTTGATTTTGTAGGCAAGTTTAGAGCACAAGTCAAGTACATAATAATTCAAGCTATTAAAGCAAAAAAACTTTTAAGTAGAATATAAACATGTATACTACTATGCACATCTACATTTTTACACAATATATGTACTCACATAAATCCCTAAAACTGAATGTAAACTTAAACATATCAACCAAAACAGAAACAATTTTACTAATCCTACACACTCGCACATACACGTTGCCAGAAATAAATCGTTAAAACCAAACATCACAGTTATAGAACATTAATTATCAATTTATCAAAAACATCTACACAAACCTACACATCAGCATATCGCAATACTACAACATATATTGCAATAACAATCAAACTAAGCAAAATACATCCAAGTAAATAAAAAAATACAATTTAAGAAATTAGGGTTTCTATTTAAAAAATCCCAATTTAAGAAATTAGGGTTTTGATTTTAAAAAACCCCCAAATTGAATCTCATCAATTTCAATAGATAAATCGTAGAGGAGATATTCATGTAGAGGCTGGAGGTGAGACGAAGAAAGGCGAGTACCAATTTTGACATGAGCAAAGGAGAGACGAGCAAGGAGAGAGAGATTCAGTCGCACGAGATTCAAACGGCCAGAGGTGAGTACGTAGAGCAGGTGGTCGTGGTAAGTAGAGCAGTGAGTGGTGGTGGAGGTGAGAAAGATTCAGTCGAGAGCGAGAGAGATTCAGTCGAGATCGAGATCGAGAGAGAGAGGAGAGAGAGTTAGTTTTTAGTTTTCTGAATCTTGGTTTAATTAGTTTTGTGTTTAATTTGCCTGAAGGGGGAATAATTGTGTATAGGCGGGCAAATATTTGGTGGAGGGGAGGGGGAATTTTGACTTAGAGGCCAAATTTTAGCTAAGGGGGGAAACAAAAAGTAGGGCGCATGTTTTAATTTTTAAAGGCCGACTTTAGACATCGGTTTTAAAAAAAGTGATGTTTACGAAAAGTAAAGACATCAATTTAATTTAGGGTGATGTAATTAAATCTTTTAACATCAGTGGCATTTACAATCGATGTCTAAAGTGTGATGTCTATTGAACTTTTTCTTGTAGTGATAACCCCTAGAAGACTATGTACTTCTACAACTTTGCCTGTATTGGATCTTAGGTCTTAGATCTTGGGTATTCCCTTTTCTTTACGGTGCAAAGGCTACTAACTCCCCGTTAGTACGCCTAAGACTTGGGTCTTAGAACAAGAGTCACCTCACTTCACTTCACTTCACTACAAATGTTAGCATACAAGTCCAACAAATAACCAAGCAATTTATATTAAAAGATATAAATCCGTGCAAGCTAGTATGTTATGGTACTAGTCACGGGGATGCTATTATGTGTTAAAATAATATATAACGGCAAGGGATAAGTCACATGAATGGACTTGTCACACAAGCGGTACACACACTTACACTAACCACACACCACACATAAAATGCACACGTACAGAAAAGTAACTCGCTTATCTATAGGATAAAACGAGGGCCGCTATTATGCGTTAAAATATTACACACACAACACAAGCAAGAATATTAAACTAAAGAGCAAGTAGTGCAAGCAAGCAACAAAAATAACAAGTGCCTTAAGCACTTCGGCCGAATGGTAAACCAAGTGGTATGGTCGGATTTTTCAAAGTCCTAAAACAAGTGCAAGTAGTCTTGTTTAAATCCTTGTTCAAGATATAAAGATAAGACAAGTGGGTAACAAATTTGAACAAGAAGACTACAAATGGTAGTTGTTGTGCCCAAAATCTCCATGGGCTAGATTTAGGCCCATTAAGCTATAGAGTCCAATCCATATGGGCCAGAAGATAGATCCAGTACAAGATATGAGGACCAGACATAATGAAATGAGCACTCGCTGAGAAGACAGTCAAGAAGCTATAAGTATCATGAGGTTCCAGATGAACCGGAAGCTGAGAAGATTATGAATGGACCAGGTTCCTCCCCGCAGAAGAGTTCAAGACAGCCTAGCAGCAGTAGTGAAGACAGCAAGAGCATATGGGAACCACAAAGAGGCTCCCCGAACTAATATATTTGTTATTTGTGCAGGTACAGTTTCCTGTAGAGAGATTCATGAGAAACAGGTTCCTAGACAGAGGTTCCTGAGAACCAGGTTCCGAAATATAGGTTCCTGAGCACCAGGTTCCTGAGACATAGGTTCCTGAGCACCAGGTTCCTGAGACATAGGTTCCTGAGAAACAGGTTCCTGAGACATAGGTTCCTGAGCACCAGGTTCCTGAGCGTAACCAATCAGAAAGAGACCGAATTATTATTGGAGTGTAATTCTAGGGCGCAGTTGATCCTAGAATGCCTCTAATAGACATGAGAATTATAATAGGGTACGAACTCGAGTTCTACTCTACTTAGCCAACTAGTTCGTGAAAGGCTCTAAAGGAACCTGAGTCCTACACGAATTAGGCAACCGAATACAGCTGGTCAAGAAGAATCAGCTTCGCATTAGAACTACGTGAGCTTGATCCCTATATAAACAAGGGTACGTAGGCACCTTGGGGGAAACAGCCACAGATCTCGCTAATGGAACCTGCGATGATTCTCGTAACCTCTCAAGCTCAGCTCACCCCCACCATCAAATCACACCCAAATCACCAAAAACAGCCAATTACATGTGTTACACTTGTAAATTCCAGCGGGCCTCCGAAAATCACGTTGATTACGAAAATCCTCCATCAACATTGGCGCTAGAAGGAGGGGGCCTTTCTTGCTCATTTGTGGAGGACAAACAAGAAATCAAACAAAATTAAAGATGGGTGTTTATTAATTCTTTGGACAGATTCCTCGACAAAGGTGTTCATGGTGGCGGCTGTTGTTACTAAAACCTCTACAAACGTAGATATATATAAAACAGGATTATTAGGGTTGCATGTTTGAGAAGCATCGTGTAGATTGATGAAGAATCGATGGCAGCACTTCTCCTGGTAATCACTGATATGCATCATAACCAAATCGTGAGATTGATGGTCTTTGTTGGATATAACTTGGACATACAGATGATTTCACTATGTACCGGCGATGATTATATAGACGATGACATGACATAAACAGTAATAGTGGTGTATATATACAGACCAGGAATTTTAAATCGATAAATCATGTTAGGTGTCGAAAGAGTTGTGGGGACAAATCAAAACACAGGTTGAGCGTAGTTTGGATGACGGTGTGTATATCGTTGTTGAAGGATTAACATAGGGTAGAATCAGAAACAACCAACAGATAGCAACAAACATTGTTTAGAGAAGATGGATTATGTATAACAAACCTGGTGTGGCTATGATAGTGTGTTTGAAACAACTAGCATTTGCGATTTGGAGACTTCGTACATGTATGAAGGACAAACGGGAGATTAAACATATACACTGGTGGTCAAAACGAAACAGTGTGGACAGATATGGTGATACTCGGCTTTGTTATTGTGGTAATCTAGGTAGATGATTGTTTTACACGACGATATAAAAATCAACTATGGTGTATCTATAATCTTAAACGGAAGATAGTGGTTTCACACCCATCGAGGGGGCTATATGGAACACAGTTTGGCTATCTAATGTTCAATGGTGTGCACATAAACATCAGAGTTTCAACTTGTGACGAAGGAGATACGATGATTCTATCATGCATACAAAATTTGAGGAACTATAATACCAGCAAAAGAGTGTGACAACCAGGAGATACATGTGATAATCAGCAGACAACGACCAGTGTTTAGATAGATTCTTGAGTAGATATCGTGTGTATGTTGTGGTAGTTGCTTCCTGGCGTCAATAGTGAGCCGGTAAGTATCGGAGAAGATAGACAAACATGAAGACTAATAGGGCGTCAAATTGAAGCATGAGGTTACTTTAATATAAAGCATATGGAACATGGGTCACTGGAGAAGATGATTAGGTGTCTCAAAGGTTCAGATTTTTTGAGGTAAAACGGTTGCATTACAGAGCTTCAGTAGATAGTAGCGACACACCCGAGTTATTGGTGCAACTTGTAGATTAAACCATTTATGAAAAGTAAATATGAAAAAAGAAACAGTGGTAACAGGAAGATGTCATAGGTGCACGACCGACCGTTTAATTACAAAAACTGATGGTGGTTATAGCAGCTCGGTGATTGTGATTCAGAGGAGATAGCTGCATGATTAAAACCCTACAAACCCATACAAGCCTGTATGTACAAGGAGTACAGGCTGTGACATGCAACAGGAGATGCAAAGAAGGTTCTACCAGAATTTGCGGAATTTGTTCGTGTAGAAATTCACCTGATTTCTAATTAATACTGAATGAATCATAGAGAACGAAGTGCTAGAGAAGAAGACGATGTTAGCACGCGGTGAGGACAAGAAGGTAGTTCAGTCAATGAAAGACGAGGATGAATGATAATAAATATTGAAAAATACATATATATATTCTGGTTTCTCGGGCTTCAGAGTATAGAACTCGACCAATGGAACGACATTCTATATATGTTTAGTAGGGGAGCAGTAATGGTAGTGGGTTCTTAGCACTCCTATTATCTCGTCGATGATCTAGCTTGACAATAGCGATAGGAAACCTTAACCATAGTTGTCCAATATCACTTGCCAGCATGGTGGAGACAGTAATGTTGCGGTAGTGACATCTTACGGGGAACATGGAAGTGAACTTGATGAGCATAAACGTGTGTGAGGAAGTTATGATAAGGCCAGATCCTGGTTTAGTTAAAAGTCTCAGATTCAGAAATAAGAATAGCGGATACTACGGATGTAATTTAGACAATATGATGTCAAAGGCAGTCATAATGATGGTGCTAAGACGAGATCTTGACAGAATTAATATGATACAGCCTGGTATTTTTGTAAGAAGGTGATGTATATGTTAGTATACTACACCATTTGGGCAACCATTGCAGGACGTCTTAGATATTAGGGACACACTGGTGGTACTAGCTAGTGCATTCTGCAGAATAAACCGATAACGAGGAAGCAGTGTAACGTACAGAAGCTGGCAGTAAGTTCCCAATCTGGCAAGAAAAAGGAAGATGATGATAATATATGTTGAGAGAACTGACACGCACAGTAAAACAAAGCTAAATTATTTGAGAAGTATCTTCTGATTTGTAATTGGCGAAAGAATTACCAAGTGATTAGCGAAAGAAAGTTAGACATGAAGTATGAAAAATGCATAACCGTAGCTAACAGAGGGAGCAAAGAAGACGATTTCCAGGAGAATCAGAGTTGATGATGACGTAATGACACAAGAAAGCAGATTGGTAGCATAGCTGGGAGTCACTTGCAAGCTGGCAAACTCTCCGCAATACACAAAGCTAAGCATTCAGTTCATTAATTTTATTTAGTTCTACAAATAGATGTATTAATGGCAAGCATGCATGAACTAACAATGTTGTGAAAAATATTATGCCTAGAATACTTTACTTGCATCTTGCTATTTTAAATGTGTGCAGGAATAACAAGCCGCTTTGCAAAGATGTAAAATTGACATACCCAGGCACCTAGCTAGCTGCGGATAGTGCATCAAAAGTCTGAGATGTGGCAGTGTGAAACAGGAAATGTGGTTTAGTGCAGCTAGCGAGCTCGATTGCAAAGAAGAAAAAGGCCAGCTTTTGATCATGCTTGCAGAGATACAAGAAGGAAGCGGTGCTAAAAAAAACCACAAGCTAAGTTTCTAGTTTCATATTATTCTTTAATTTCGCAATATTTAATCATATCATGTATGCTTGCTAATCAGAAGAATAGATTAGGAAATCCATGCCAGACATAGTTAAACAAATTGATTAAAATGAATAGCATACATTCAAGAGAGATAGAAGCTAGAAATAGAAGTGACGAATTAAGTCTAGCAGTAGATCCCCCAAAATAGCATAGTAAGAGAATTTATTTGACTAGCATGCCAATAAAAAAAGTCATTAAAAAGAAATTAGATTTAATATTCTACATATATGACCTAAATCAAATATTCGCATGAGACGTACATAATAAAATGCATGTGCATATTATGTGTTCTAGTTATCATATTCATTAATGTGCATTAGTTATGTCATGAATATATATATTGTTGCATTGTATATATGCCTGCAGAATTGAGACACCGTGCAGGATTGCTCGCTAAGTATTACAAAACTAAAGTGAGAAGCTTCAGTCAATTCAGTGAGCTGCTGGAAATACTTTGCAAATAGTCTCTCTCAACATCTCTTGTTTCTTACAATGAGTTAGCTCGCGTAAGCTTAGAGGTGTTGTATTGGGATATTTGTATTTGATATAGAGATTCGCTCTCAGCGCATGCCGTAAGAGGTTGAAGAAGATCGAGAGAAAGATGTCAATGTAGATGATTCAGAATATAAATAAGAATTAAAAAGGTCTACTGGCCAGAGGTTCCCAAAACCATAAATCTCCCCCCGTGCGCAAGAATTTTGCAGATGATTAGATATTTGAATAAGAAGGCCAAGAAAATGAGATCTCGAGAAGAATATACCTCACTTATGAGATCATATGACAAAGAAGAAATTAGAGGAAAAGTTGAAGCTATTAGCAGGAATGATGCGAAGATGTTACAGTGTCAATCGGAGCATTAGAGAAGATTCAGCATGACTTGAACAATAGATTAGGTCACTAGCAACCTCAGAAAAGGAACCTCATTCAGTGACCTGATAGACATAGTTGATGTTGATTTATGAAAGTTTCAGATACACAAGAGTAACTTTGATAAGGTTAAACAGTTCAGGTCCCCCAACATATAGAAGGGAACCTCTTGAAAATGAAAAGCAGTGAAGATCGAGTTGAAGACAGCACGCATTACTCAACTTCACAGAGGAATTTTCAACAAC
The DNA here is from genome assembly GCA_037693485.1 of Kitagawia praeruptora. Classification (NCBI taxonomy): domain Eukaryota; kingdom Viridiplantae; phylum Streptophyta; class Magnoliopsida; order Apiales; family Apiaceae; genus Kitagawia; species Kitagawia praeruptora. The sequence goes on from CM075344.1 coordinate 60,781,874, forward strand.
TCGTTAGAGAGCAGTTGACATGATGATTAGAAGTGGTATTAGCAAGACCAGAGAAGTTGATCGATATTTGTTATGATGATAGAAATTGAGCATTTTGCCTTAAGGTTAATGAAGAATTATGGAGCTTCCAGAATATAGTTCTCCACCGAAACAAGCTTCCCTGAAGAACTGGGGGGTAGTATAACTACTATTGTAAAAATTGAGGATTTCAAAATTTTAAGAATTCAGGTCTAGGAACCTCATGATCAGGTTCAGGAACCTCATAGCTTAGATTTGGTTCAGAAACCTTGCGGATTGAGTTGGTCTAGTACCTTGAAGAGTAACATGCTTGCATCATGAACACGTCAATAAGTTTTCAAAGCTTAACGGAGGCTTCCACTTCACAGCAGATCAATCTAGAGAAAGATCCAGGTGATACCTCTCCATTTATGCTTACATATTCGTGGAAACCTCCCAGGTTCCTTAATGATTACCTGCAGATCACGGGTTCCTCGATATATACCTGTAGCTTCTAGGTTTAATTATATTTACCTGTAGCTAACAGGTTCTGCGTTACTCATATATATGGAAATTCTAGTACTAGCTTCCAAGTATAGCTATTTTACCAGCATCTAATAGATTATTTGCTATTTTCTTGTAACTGACATGTTGCAGGATCATTCATATATGCCTGAAGCTTGTATGTGACAACTTCCAGGATCATTGATATTGGTTAGAAGCCAGCTGTAGACAGCTTTTGATTAGCAGCTTCCTGCTAGAAGTTTTTAGCCAATCGATACTTGAATAGAAGAAAGTGTGTCTTGCTGCAAAGATTTTATGTTAACAGATTTTATGTTATTCACCTGTAATTTTAAGGTTCATTTGTATTTTTTGGAAGCTCATAGCAACAGCTTCCAAGTTCACCTGCAATCATCAGGTTCATATGAAGAGATTCCGGTGCACATACCGCGAGAGCTTTCTATCCATAAAGGATCACATAATATCCAATTGGATTCATGTAAGTCTTCACTAGATTAGTATTCTGATTAGACAGCATAACATTTCTTTCAGCAAGCATTGATGATAGTAGAAGAAGATCTATTTTGCTTATGATGAGGTTAGTCTTCCTTATTCTTAGAATGACGATGATGATTATAGCTTCCTCATTGTTCTTTTACGTAACAGTAATTACCCAAAAGAACTGGGGGGTAGTATTCCTACTTAGACAATAATATGCATGTTTGATTAGCTATTTCACATGCCAATTTGAAACTTTTTAAGTGCTAGTTTTAGTACTTGTATTTTGAAACAGGTTACCGTGACTAACAGGTTCCTGTAGTATTGACAGTATTTGCAGGTTACCTGAGTTGACAGGTTCCTGTAGCATTGACAGTATGAGCGAAGTATGAATACTATTTGACAGAATACGTGGACTACGAATGATTGATATGAAAAGTCCCAGGTAGCTTCCTGGGCATCGAGCAAAGTCCCAGGTAGCTTCCTGGGCATTGAGCAAAGTCCCAGGTAGCTTCCTGGGCATCGAGCAAAGTCCCAAGTAGCTTCCTGGGCATCGAGAAAAGTCCCAGGTAGCTTCCTGGGCATCGAGAAAAAGTCCCAGGTAGCTTCCTGGGCACGAGAAAAGCCTCAGGTAGCTTCTTGAGCAAATGTGATTGAAAAGCCTCAGCTCACTGAGCACGACATTGTTGCCAAAAGCCTCAAGTTCCTTGAGCACGTGAATTAAAGTCCTGACAAAAGGCACCTAAAGTCCTGACAAAAGGCACCTAAAGTCCTGACAAAAGGCATCTAAAGTCCTGACAAAAGGCACACTTGTTCTTAAAGAGAAGCCTAATAAGCTCTCCCTCATGTGGAACCGCCTTTGGCACATGGGAAGAAAGGATAAAATCCTTAGCATTTACCTTCATAAGATGTCTAGCCTGACACATGAAGAAGAGGAATCTGTGTGGACTCCCAGAACGGCGCACAGGTTTCTAGAATCGCCTCGAGGCACAAAAAGGAACCAACATGCCTCGAGGCATGTTGGGACCTAGAGAATAGGATTGGGAACCAAGCAGGTTACCTTTCCAAGAGGAACCAACATGCCTCGAGGCATGTTAGGACCTAGAGATTAGGATTGGGAGCCAAGCAGGCAACCTTTCCAAGAGTTGACCCGAATTGAACAAGAGAAATTTTACTAACATCACTACGCCATAGATTGCCTATTGCAACCTTTTGGCATGGGTGTTACCACTATGGGTGTTACCATAGGTATGAAATTTTTGAGCTATCGCAACCTTGTGATTGTGGTGTTACCAAATCCTCAAAAGTATGTTACTATAGTTATAAAAGGTGTTAACAGTGGGTAACACCATGTGATGTGTTACCATAGAGTATTCATGAACAAAATTTTTATGTTATTTAAAATTAATGATTTAATAATTATTTGACTTTAGAAAATAATTAATTTTAACTAAATCGTTTAAGTAATCATTTTAAAACGTAATATTCCATCAAATAATCAAATTATTGATTTTTCATAAATATTAAATTTTGTTTATAAATTTCAAATAAAAAGGTTTTAAAATAAAGTAATATCCAAACATTATTAAATTTTAACTAAATTCATTAAAAATTTAATAAAGAAAACTAAGTTATGTATAAATTGTGAATTATTACAAAATTATGAAAATAATAGATTTAACAATAGTATTTTAATTTCAAGAAATTAAAATAAATTGATAATATTTACAAAAATAAAAAAAGAAAGTAAACTGTTATATATACTAAGTATTGCTAAGTGGCAAATGAAAACACGAGCGGCAAAATGAAAAATTAGACAGTCAGAGCGAAATTTTGGGCGGAAAGCTTTCCCCCTTTACAAAATTTTCAGACATTACTTTCCCCTCAACAAAACTCTCTCTCTCAAAACTTCTCTCCACGAACACTTCTCTCTCGACATACTCTCTCTCTCTCTCAAAACTCTCTCCACGAACTCTCTCCACAAATCGATTTATAAACCCTACACTTCCAATTGGTAATTAAATATTCACTTCTTCTTTATGATTAATTAGATACTCGACTCACTTCTCTATTTTTTTTTTGAAATTGCAGGCAATTAGGGCTTGAGTTTGTGAATCTTGTTCAATTTTGGGAGGTAAATCTGAGATAAGTGGAGTGAGTGATTGAGGAAGGAAAAGAGGTATTTAACATATCAGTAACTCACCAGGACTGAATTTATTTGTAATATAGGTACAGTGGACGGATTGTTACCTTGCTGGTGCCTTGGACTATTGAGAATCTTAATCTACAAGGTACAAACTTTTGTCAATGTGTTTATCTATCTTTCTGAATAGCTTGCAACTTGGATTAAAATAATAATTGGTAGTTTACATTGCAATGGTATGTGGATGGCACCACAACCATGTCAACCCATGAAAGAAAAGCGAGTATTAGAGAGTTCTATGGTGAGATTGTCTTCTTTTACTAATCTAGTTATGTTGCATGATTTTACAAAGTTGTTATTTCTTTCGACGTGGAGTTAATAATTGTGTCATGTGTAGTTGTAATTTATCCCTCAAAAGATAAATTAATAGCTGTAATTTATCTTTTGACAAACTTTTGTCAATGTGTTTATCTATCTTTCTGAACACTGACTTAATCCAGATGTTGTCACTTACAATACAATGACAAATGGGTTTTGCAAGAATAGAATGGTCGAAGAAGCCTTTGATTTATGTGGGAGGATGTCCCAGGAAGGCGTATCTCCAGATGATATATCTTACATTACTTTGGTCAATGACTTCCTGAGAACATTCATATATAATTAAAGATCAGGAATAAGGTAAAATTTAAAAAGTATGTCCCAGGATAGATCTACTTGTTATCAACTCATCTCTTTGTAATAAGAGGTTGGTGGTTTGACACTCAGTTGAGGAATGCATGTGATAATCAGGGTAAGGGGCGAATTAAAACTCTGTTTTACTAGAGTACACACTTCAAACAAGTTTGATTTTAACATAGTAAATTAGTATGTTAAGACTTCAAAGCTTCCATGATATATATTGAGATTGTGCAAGTAACTTTGAGATTGACGAGGGGAAGAATTAAATACTTTCTACTTGTGAGTTGTTTTGTTTGATTGGAATATGTTTTCTTAGCTCTGCTCCCTTATATTTTGACAGGTCTTTCTCTAAAATCACAGGTCTTTTCTATATATCTTATCTTGTCACCTATGTGCTATTCGTAGGTTGTTGAACCATTTACATCACATTCTGTATTTGCACTGGGAGTTGCAAGGTTTCTTACTTGTGCACATTGGATTCTCCAGGTATGATAACACTTTACAGCAGATACTTGAATATGTTTGATGTCAGTTTAATATTTGTGGCCTGATGTTAGGTAACTATGATGTTTAAAATTGAAATTGATTAAATTATTATCTTATAGGAGCTTTGTAATCATCCCTTATGATTTTCACAGTGTTATGACTTGTCTACATAATGATAAGACTGTAAATGTTAAGCATTCATTTTCCGAAAAGCTTTTCCTCCATCCAGAAAAGTAGTTCAATAAGTAAAACTTTCAGCTGTCAATATGTACACAATGACCAGGTATGGCAGTTGTGACAGACAACTGTTGTTGTAGCAGGTGAGATACTTACTGAAAAGCCTTCTAATAAACCTGAAAGACTAGGCGTTGCTGGTCTCGCTTTACATTATGCTCATATAATCACTCAAATAGATAACATTGTAACTGCTATTCACTTTTCTTTATTCGAGTAAGCTGCTTGTGATAGGTGTTTTTCAATTAAACTGGTTTACCATAAGTTTTTCTGTTATTATGAATATAGGCATGTCGACCTACATCTATCCCTCCTAATACAAGAGATGGATTGTACAATGGGTTGCCAATCAGTGTCAAGATAGCATTGCGTTCTAGATTACAGGCATTTGATGCGAAGGAAGAGGTGTGCACTCTCCTCAAGTCCCTTGTAGTTTTCGTACTAAATTTTTCAACATGTTGGTGTATAAGGTAGTTGAATTTCATAAAATGTGTTTAGTATATAAACAGAGTCATGCATGGTACTGCCTATCAGCTTATGTGAGGCAGAGTTAAACAAAGTTATGGCTACTTGCTCTTTTTCCAGCTTTCACTGTTTACTCTTATGTGTTTCTATGGCCTTCGGAGTTCTCATTATGGCTAGTTCAACCGCTGAGGCTCGTGCATTCTTTGTTTTCGGAGACTCGTTAGTTGACAGTGGCAACAATAATTATTTAGCCACCACTGCCAGGGCTGATTCTCCGCCTTACGGGATTGATTATCCCACGGGACAACCCACGGGTCGTTTCTCAAACGGCCTTAATATTCCTGACTTAATCAGTTGAGTACATTACTTTTATTTTTTTGTGTTGATGCATTTGTTTTTCTCACCCTCCTTGCAATCTTGATTTTATATAAATGTTTGTTTACAGGTGAGGAAATCGGGTCGGAACCAACATTGCCATACTTGAGTCCGGAACTAAATGGGGAGAAACTACAAGTTGGTGCAAATTTTGCTTCAGCTGGGATTGGAGTGCTAAATGACACTGGATTCCAGTTTGTAAGTTGTTAACACACTATCCTGTAACAGTTTCACACTGCAGGATACAAATAATTATATATTTGTTAACTTCTTTAATTTTGTTACCGCACATTTCACATGAACTACTAACTAGTTTGTATTTACGATGTTTGCAGGCAAACATTCTACGAATGCCAAGACAACTAGAATACTTCAGGGAGTACAAGGAACGAGTAAGTTCGTTAGTGGGAGAGGAGGAAATTGATCGACTGGTTAAAGGTGGGCTTGTCCTTATTGTTTTAGGGGGCAATGACTTCGTCAACAATCATTATCTTGTCCCTTATTCGCTTAGGTCTCTTCGATATTCACTGCCTGAATACGTTAGTTTGGTCATCTCGGAATACAAGAAAATTTTAATGGTAATTTGCTTGCACTTTTAGTCTCCTCCTAAGTCCTAACTCATTGACACTGCTCTGTCACAAAATTAATATCAATGTGTGGAACATAACATGGCAGCAAATATACGATCTGGGAGGTCGCAGAGTCCTTGTGACAGGAGCTGGACCCCTGGGATGTGTGCTTTTAGAGTTGGCGCAGCGCGGAAACAACGGACAGTGTTCAGATAAGTTGCAAAAAGTAGCAGGTCTATACGACCCTCAACTTACACAAATGCTTAACCAGCTCAATTCTGAATTAGGAGCTGATATCTTCATGTTGAAATTTTAGGAAGAGGTATGATGATCTCTCATCATGTTGAAAATTGACTAGCCTTTGATTCTATGTACTGGAACCTGAAGTGTTCTAGTAACTCATTTTTAATTCATTCTACTCTATTATCGATATTTATTGCAAATCATGTTGCACCAGAAAAATAGAATAGCACAAGTATTTGATATTTTTTGCGTTGTGATTACCTAGGAAGTGACTTCTATTTTCGGTAATTTCAGGTTTAAACAAGACTCGCACCTAATACACATAGTGCACCAAGAGGAGGGCTGTACAGTTAAGGAGGGCTTTAATGGCTACCACAGCAAAAGATGGATCAAAGACTTTGGAAGCTTAGTTTTATTTTTTTTGTTTCTTATATCGGTAGAATTGTAAAGATGGATCAAAAGATGTAGTTGGTTGATTTGATGTAGTTGCTGGTGGATTTGAATTGTTGTTGGTTTGTTTATGGGAATTCAATATTATGCTAGTGCATTTTTATTTTGTTACATTTATGGTGTTACAATAGGTACAAAGTGTGTTACAATAGGCTATTATTTTTATCATTGTATGTATTGCAGTAGGTAATATTAGGTGTTACAATAGGTAATATTTGGTGTTACAATAGGCCTTGCACATTGAGCAGGTGGGCCCCACAGTAGGCCAAAAAGTGGGCCCCACATTTGGGCCCCCATCTAGAAGTGGGCCCCACATGTGGCCCCCACGTGTGGACCCCACCTGTGGGCCCCACGTGTGACACCTGTGCAAAATTGTATTATCTGTTGTAACACACAAACTATGTTACTATAGAGTGTTTAAGATGTTGCTATAGAGGTTTTTGGTAACCACATTTGCTATGTTACCTTAGGCTGTGTTTTGATGTTACCTTAGATACCTGTAGTTACTGCTGAGAACCTAACACAGCTGAGGTGTTACCATAGCCCTATTTTGGCCTATGGTAACTTCAAAATGGGGTCTATGGTAACACAGTTTGGGGGTTGCTATAGGCCATCTATGGCGTAGTGCATTAACTGGTTTCTGTTTTATGTTTTTACTTTGCAGGATTAGTAGTCATCAACAGTTATTCATAAGGAACCTGGTCTAGTTATTCAGCAATGAAAAGTTAAAAAGTTATCAAGAAAGGTTATGCTTTAGATTATGGTTTTGGAAACAGTACTCGAAGTATGTAGACAAGAGGTTCTAAGTTTACAAAGGTTTGAAAGTTCCAAGTAGAGCAAGCAGCCGAGGTTTGCTAAGAAGCTATTTAGATGGTTCAAGAGGTTCCAGGGTTGTTTCATCCTACGAATAATGGAGATTCTTGGGGTTATAAGTAAGTTTCCAACGTATTCTATGAAAGCATTGGATGAGAGATCATTTTATATAAGTCAGTTCGGAAGAAGAAAGAAGTATTGCTTGAACAATTAGAGAGTATTTACGACGAGTTTCGTAGTATGATGATAATGATCTACGAGAAGACGGCTTCAGAAAAGTTTCCAGGTTAGTTTTCAGCACGATCCTTTGATTTTTGATTTGAGGATTTAATTTGGAATCTGCATACAGAAGCGTAGTGTATCCTGTTTCTTACACCGAGTTAGCTCATGTAAGCTTGGATGCACGATGTGAAAATTATGCATTTTCCCAAAAGGAGTAAATAAAGGTTGAACCTCTTGATTGGAAGCTGTTGAGGTGCCACTCGCTTTTCGAGACTTCTAGATATACAAAAGACATGTGAAGACATTGAAGACAAAGATCACCTAAGAAGATACAAGAGTAAGCAGAAGTATGATAACATCCCAAAACCTCAGAAGTGTTCTTGGAGAGATTTTGCAAAGTTATTAGAAGAATGTACAGAGAATGACTAGTAGTTGAAGAAGTGAAGATTTGTCAGAAGAATGAGTTTCGAAGAAGAAGAAGAGAACATGTTCCTCACCAAGAAAGAAGCTGATCGATACTATGTTTACTAAAACATTATGTGTCCTGTTTCTTACGCCGAGTTAGCTCATGTAAGCTTGGATACGTGTTGTTGAAGTAATACATTTTAAGAGAAGTGATAAAACATTGAACCCCATATCAGAAAGTTGAATAGGTTCCTTTCGTATTGCATGACTTCAAGGAACCGGGGGGTAGTTGTTGTGCCCAAAATCTCCATGGGCTAGATTTAGGCCCATTAAGCTATAGAGTCCAATCCATATGGGCCAGAAGATAGATCCAGTACAAGATATGAGGACCAGACATGATGAAATGAGCACTCGCTGAGAAGACAGTCAAGAAGCTATAAGTATCATGAGGTTCCTGATGAACCGGAAGCTGAGAAGATTATGAATGGACCAGGTTCCTCCCCGCAGAAGAGTTCAAGACAGCCTAGCAGCAGTAGTGAAGACAGCAAGAGCATATGGGAACCACAAAGAGGCTCCTCGAACTAATATATTTGTTATTTGTGTAGGTACAGTTTCCTGTAGAGAGGTTCCTGAGAAATAGGTTCCTAGACAGAGGTTCCTGAGAACCAGGTTCCGAAATATAGGTTCCTGAGCACCAGGTTCCTGAGACATAGGTTCCTGAGCACCAGGTTCCCGAGACATAGGTTCCTGAGAAACAGGTTCCTGAGACATAGGTTCCTGAGCGTAACCAATCAGAAAGAGACCGAATTATTACTTGAGTGTAATTCTAGGGCGCAGTTGATCCTAGAATGCCTCTAATAGACATGAGAATTATAGTAGGGTACGAACTCGAGTTCTACTCTACTTAGCCAACTAGTTCGTGAAAGGCTCTAAAGGAACCTGAGTCCTACACGAATTAGGCAACCGAATACAGCTGGTCAAGAAGAATCAGCTTCGCATTAGAACTACGTGAGCTTGATCCCTATATAAACAAGGGTACGTAGGCACCTTGGGGGAAACGGCCACAGATCTCGCTAATGAAACCTGCGATGATTCTCGTAACCTCACAAGCTCAGCTCACCCCCACCATCAAATCACACCCAAATCACCAAAAACAGCCAATTACATGTGTTACACTTGTAAATTCCAGCGGGCCTCCGAAAATCACGTTGATTACGAAAATCCTCCATCAACAGTAGTAATGGCCGAATATAACAAAAGAATAAAAGGCCAAGAATAAACTACCAACTTGTTTTAAAGAGCTAGCTTGTATAGTCTTGATTCTTTAAGTCCTTGTATAAAAATAAAACACAAGATGAGCAAAGGACTTAGTTTCACAAACAAGACTAACAACCAACTTATCTTTTGATTTTTAAATATCAAGTTTAAACCACTTAAGGTAAAAACAAGATGTAAGCTTTTTTTTTTTTAAATCAAAAGATAGTTAACTAGCCTTTTTAATCCAAATACACAACTTGGATTAAAGGACTTAAATGAGGTGATTCTCAACTTCAACCTCAAGAACACACCTTACAAGATGTCAAATATACACTACACGAATATACTTCAAGAACAAGTGTATATAAGATCAAAATGCAAGATTAAGTGAATATAAGTGTTTATAAGTATAGATCTAAACAATAAGAACAATAAATAATTAATATTCAAACCAACCCACCAAAAGCACACACTAAACTAACTTAACAACCTTAACCTTATAAAGGCTCAAGCTCCTCTGTAATTAAGAGAAAGCTACAAGGAAGAAAAGCTAGTAAACAAGCTAAAAACACACAAAAAGGATCACCGGAAAAGTCGCCGGAAAATGGCCGGAAAAAGGCTTTATGGCCGGACTTTTGGAGGCTAAAAAGGTCACTCACCAACTGTTAAAACAAGGTCAAGAGACCACAAAAAGATTGGTGACTGTTACGGCATAATTTTGGTTGCCTCTGTTATCTCCCAAATTTCCAAATACGAATCTAGTAATAATTAACTTAACCCTAAGTTAATTATTTCCTCTCTCTGAAATGAGGAAAGAATCAATCCCAATCAATTTATGATAGAAAATATCTCTAAACGATATCCTTCAAATCAGGAAGGTATCCCAACACGAATATAATTTAAAGAGATAAAATCTACTAATTCCCAAAATACATCCCTTAACAATCATAGGGATTAAAAACCAATCCTTTTTTAACAGAACTGTGTTGGCTTGATCCTTATAAATATAAGGTACGCAGGCATCTTGAAAAAGGATCCGACACATCTAACAAGTCGAGAGACCTCTCAAGTCCAGCCCCAAACATCCAAAATCCCAAATCCCCCTATTTTCATGATTTCGTTATTCCAGCAACCTCCAAAATTTGTTATCACCAAATTCCTCCGTTAACAGTTGGCGCTAGAAGGAGGGGATATATTTTTTTGAATGTGGAGGACAATCAATTCATACGCATAGGGGGTTATCATGGATCTGGAGCTGCTTTAATGGAGGGGCTTACGCATGGAGGGTTATCATGGATCTGGAGCTGCTTTAATAGAGGAGCTAAGCGCTGGAGGCGATGGCTCTATTCCGAATTAAGATAAGTTTTCTTATGATTTTGTCCATACAAATCTGTTATCTTATAAAATTCGTAGTAAATTCATTACATGTTGGATTTTGATGATTTTTAATGATTCGGAAAGCTTGTTAAATTGCCTATAACTTTCATTTTTTGAATTTTCTCAGATTATATATCGATCTATTCTCGAAATCACAAAAAATAATCAGATCTCGTTTTTCAGCATCAAGAAATCAAACAGCAAACGTTTTCTTTGATTTCCGATTCGTTGTAAGTCCATTTTTGACGAGCCATATATTGCCGGAAAGATATTTTTGTTATCTACAACTTTTGTGTTTTCAGTTTTCCAGGAAAAAATCGTTTAGAAGGTCAAAAACGTCAAAAACAGATCTGGACAGAATTTGAATTGTGAATATTTTCAAGATTTTAGGTGTAATCTTCATGGTATATGATTTTGGAAGGCTCTTAATTGAAGAGTTTATTATTCTGGTAGGCCCTCCATTGTGGGGGGGTAATATTTTGGAAGGCTGTTAATTGAAGAGTTTATTATTCGAAGAGTTAATTATTTTGGAAGGCCCTCCTTTGCAAGGGTAATTATTTGGGAAGACTCTTATTCGAAGAGTTGATTATTTTGGAAGACCCAATTTTGATGAGGGTAATATGTGAAAAGACGATCTTCTCTATGGAGAGTTTTAATAAAACTATAACGATTTTTCAGCTACATTATCTCCCGGGAGGAGAGTGTTTCTGGAATTTGGATATGACCTCCCGAGAGGAGGGTATCCCGATAATTAAATCCTTACAAAAACCGTACTTCCGGGAGGGATGTACGTACTTCCGGCGCCTCATCAAGGTACGACTTTGGGAATATGACCTCCTGAGAGGAGGGTATTTCTAGAATGAGGATACGACCTCCCGAGAGGAGGGTATTCCGAGATATATTTTTCAGATTTTTTAGGAATATGACCTCCTTGAAGGAGGGTATTTCTTGATAAGTTTGTTTTTCAGAAAATTGCTTGGAATGCTTGGAATGACTCTTCCGGATAATGCTTGACCCTCCAAGATAAATTCTCTCACACCTACAAAACTTATTATTTAATTCTCGCATATTGTCTCGTTTACATCTACATGCGCATTACGGGCACCTAGGTGCTCCATATTTTTTACTAATCTTTATCTCCTAGTTATTTCAGTGACTCAGGAAATTTGGAAGATCGAAGCATTCTTAGTTCTCCACTGCAGCAAGCTACACTGAAGAACTGGGGGGGTAGTTGTTACGGCATAATTTCGGTTGCCTCTATTATCTCCCAAATTTCCAAATACGAATCTAGTAATAATTAACTTAACCCCTAAGTTAATTATTTCCTCTCTCTGAAACGAGGAAAGAATCAATCCCAATCAATTTATGATAGAAAATATCTCTAAACGATATCCTTCAAATCAGGAAGGTATCCCAACACGAATATAATTTAAAGAGATAAAATCTACTAATTCCCAAAATACATCCCTTAACAATCATATGGATTAAAAACAAATCCTTTTTTAACAGAACTGCGTTGGCTTGATCCTTATAAATATAAGGTACGCATGCATCTTGAAAAAGGATCCGACACATCTAACAAGTCGAGAGACCTCTCAAGTCCAGCCCCAAACATCCAAAATCCCAAATCCCTCTATTTTCATGATTTCGTTATCCCAGCAACCTCCAAAATTTGTTATCACCAAATTCTTCCGTTAACAGTGACCAAAGGTGTGTTTTAGTGAGTAACAATGGTGAAGAAAAACAAGCCTAAATGACGATAGATCTTGAAATATTTTAGGCTTGAAGCATAGAAACGTTTTTGAGATTTTGGCTACTGGAAAGAGAGTATTTCTAAGCTAATTTCACCAGCATGTTTTTGGCTCTAGGGGGCTTGAAGAAATTGGTTGGGTGGGGGGGGGGGGGGGGGGTTGAAGGGGGCTTTTTATAGCCAAAAAGTAAGGATTATTTATTTATTTAAATGGTAAAAAGCACATGGCATAAAGGCAAGTGGGAGGAATCTTCCTTGGGGTCATATCAGCTGTAAGGAATTCAAATTTACTGACAAAAACATGTATAGGTGTCATTCCATTTAACGAAACGAATAAAAAGCGAGAAACGCGCGTACCGACGAGCCGAAATGGGTTTAATCGCAATAAATCGAAAAATCATTGAAAAATTATGAAATTTTGGGAATCCCCTAAAACTGTTCCCAGAGAATTGTGGTCAAAATTTCACCTTGAAATGAGTTGACCAACTATGACTTTTAAGCGACCGATAAATCAATTATTTATCGATTTAAGGGGTCCCGGAAAAAGGTCATCCAAAATTTACAAAATTTATTCTACAATATCCTATGTGGAAACTAAGGACACGTTCAAAGTTTCAAGTCAAAAAGATGAGTGAAAGTATTTTTATGAATTTTTCGAATGTTAAAATAACCTTCTGGAGCGACCGAAAAATTCATTTGTCTTTACCGGTAACTTAGACAAAAGTTTTGACTTGATAAATATTCAAACATAATATTCCTTATGAAATAATGACTATGAGGGCCAAGGAATATTTAAGTTCGAATTAAAAATGATTTTATTCGGATAAATAAGGAATTACGGGTATTTCGGAATAAAATCTGTTTTTGGTCTTTTGGCATGGCTTTTGGCAAGGCAAATTGAATATAAATATTAAATAAATATATCAAGAATATTTTAGAGTAAAATATTTAAGAACAACACTCTTTTAAATAAATCGAACAGTTTGACTCGTAAAAACAGTGTTTAAAAATTCTCGATATTTGTGCCTTCAGCCGAATGCCTATTTTCTTTTGACATAAATAACCTAGAATATAAAATATCATCAACATGATATCCTCATCCTAAGTAGATGTCGAAAATATGTCGGAAAAATATTTTTGGCTCGGTTTGACCAGTTTGACTTGATTCCCGAATTATGTCGTCCCCTGGGAGGATTCTAAGTGTAATCCTAAATCTAATTTAATTTCACTTTTATTTTGACAAATTCCAAAACCTAAAGAGCGAAAGTAGTGACTCTGTCACACAGACAGAGACATCTCACTCGTGCCCTTTCGCATGAACAAAAGCTGAGTATATAGCTCAATATGGTATGAATCACCTCAGTGCTTTTGACAAATTTTCAGGTATGTTTGGCGTTCTGCAGGATCTTCTTGATAGTGATATGGGCCTTGGAAGGCCTTCCCAGATAGAGATATTCAAGATAACTTTGGATTGGGCGAAGTTCTGGACTCTTCTCCTCAAGGCCGTGACATCTAATTTCCAGTCAGGATTGGTGATTTGGTCTTGTTGGGTTTGGTAGTTGATCTATTTTTGTTGGATTTGGTAGTTGATTTATCTATCTTAGTAAGTCTGGATGCATTTCTACGTAGTTCTTAGTTTCCTTCATCCCTCTTTCCTGGGAAGTTGTTGCTTTGTATTCTAGTAAGCTTGCTTGCTAGCAGCTCTCAAATTGTTCCCCCTTGATAGGATTCTTCGGTTCTATAATAATATTGGCTTTTCAAAAAAAAAACTCCTTCAAGTAACTTTTTGAAAATTAGCTTATTGAGTCCAAACCGCTATTTCAATTCGCTGACTATCAAACACCCATATTGAAGTTTCATTTGATCAAACCTCTAATTCGACTAAAACCTCTAATTTTACCTCAAACCTCTAACTTTCAAACAAGGCCCTCATATTTCCCATTTATTTGGGTGCTGACTTGAGTAAGATCCTATATATATAATTTATTTCTGTTAGTTAGTGCATTTATAAGATGAAATATCATTCGGGTCAAGTTCTACATAGAACCATTTATAATTATAATTCTTAGAACTTATTTTTGTAGTTTGGTAGAATATGTTCATCTTATTAGTTACATTTTTTTCATAATAATTTTTTTTATATTTCTGTAAGTATGATAAAAAATATTGTATTATGTTTAAAATTAATTGCTTTTCAAAAAAAATATGTGATTTATTTTAAAAAAAAACTTTATGTTCTGCAGAAGAACATTATGTCCTATAATATATAAGAAAGACTTTGTGTAATGCTACAGAATTACATCTATAGTGTATTGTAGCAGAATGATTAAAAATAAACCATTAATTAAGTAAGATCTAAATCTTATATTAGTTCTAAGTTCTAAAAATGAAGTTATAATTTGAACCTAATTGATATCATAAAATTTTGATTGTTTATATATTCTGGAATTTTTTGAACAAATTATTTTAAATATTGTTCCAACTAAAATACATTAAAACATTTAATTTAAATATTTTTTTAGGTTCTACTTTTTTTAAATATGCATCAAATATTTAGTACTTTTTTTGAATAAGTAAGCTTATATGCCTTACAATAAATATCTATTCTCAATAAATTTCAACTAAGCGAGATCCGAACCCTGGAACGACAAGAAATAAACTCTAACCACTTAACTATACCCGACAATTTATCACACGGCACGAAAATACGACACTAAACGAGACGAAAATTTAGTGTTTGTGTTTGCATTTTGGGTACACGACACAAAAGTATACGGCCGAGATTTAATATCGATTTTGTGTTTGTGTTTACCCTTTGGGTACCCGACACGACATTAAATACATGAAAAAAATAACCATACATATAAATATTTATATTTATATAAGATATATTTATATTTATATAAATAAGTTGATAGTTATTTATTGTATTATACATAATTTCATAATGTTGTTTGTAAATATGATGTAAATACATATATTTAGTGCATGTTTGTAATAATTTAACCAAAAATATTAGTATTTAAATATTTTATTTATTTAACTTTATATCTTCATTTAAAATTATACGAAAACACGACACGAAATTACACGAACATGAAAATATACGAATCCTAAATCGTATTTGACTTTAGCATTGAAGTACACAAATACACGAAATTACACGGCATGGACGAATTGTCATGTCTACACTTGAGCTCTAATACTTAATACTACAAATGTCTTGCTTCGCTTGAGTAATACAAAAGTTGAATTTGAAATTGAGAACTTTAACGGATTTTATATGGATTAAATGGTTATTTGGTCACTGTACTATTCAAAAACTTTCAAGAGTCAGTACTCCAGAAAAGTTTTCAATCGCATAATAAAGCATTCAAAAACTTTCAATTGGGTCACTGCCGTTAGTCATTACCATTAACTTTAACGGAAAGACGTCAACTTTCAATTAGGTCATCAGTATTAAATTTAACTTTCAATCAGGTTATCGGTATTATAAAATTTGAATTTTTGAAATTTTTGAATATAAATTTATTAAATCGAGTTAAGTTTGTGGGAATCGCGAGCGTTTTATAAAGATAGTTTGACTGTAAGTAGTTCCAAAAATATACACACATATAGACACATAATACTCTCCCTCTGCATTAAATATTTTTTGAATTTTTTCGAAATTTTTGAATAAATTTTTAAATTTCAAAAATTTTGAATGAATTAGTATATTTTGTGAATTTAAATTAATTAAATTTTGAGAATTTTTAGAATTTAAATTAATAATTTTAAAAATTTATTCAAAAATTTAAATTCGAAAAAATTTAGTTCAAAATTCTCAAAATTTAAAAATTTATTCAAAAATTTATAACACCGATGACCTAATTGAAAGTTAAAATTAATACTGATGACCTAATTGAAAGTTGACGTTTTTTCGTTAAAGTTAACGGCAATGACTAACGGCAGTGACCCAATTGAAAGTTTTTGAGTGCTTTATTATGCGATTAAAAACTTTTTTGGGTTGGTAACCCAATTGAAAGTTTTTAAATAGTACAGTGACCAAATAGCCATTTAACCCAATTTTATATTGATAAACTTTTGATCTCTGTTATAGAAATCGCCCGATTTCTGAAAAATCGCCGATAAATCGGTAAAAAATCGGTTAAAATTTTGGAACCGATTCGACCGATTTTGCAAAAATCGCCGATAAATCGCCGATTTTTCAATCAAATCACCCGATAAATCGTAAATCGGTACCTCAACCAAATAGTTCCGATTTCCGAAATCTGCAACACTGCTTTTGATACGAGTATAAGCAAAATTAATTCGAGAGACAGCAAAGGACACGAGGGTGACACGAAACAGCCTTGTTAAAGCATTTATCAGTGCGGTTGCAAATTTATCAACTGCATTTCTGTTTGATTCCTCTATTCACAAAATTAAGTTATACTGTACTCCAGAGATAGTATTAGTCAATCAAGAAACTGACACATATCTTCTTAAGTGCGACCTCCCGTGGCTTTATTCAATTCATCACCTAATTTGTAGGTTCAAATTTAACTTTCATACATGTTCCGAAAATGATTAATTATTTTAATGGTCATTGAAGTCAGTCTAATGTATCTATGATTATTGAACTGAAATTCGATTCAAGTAGGTTACTAACTTGTATCAATTGTGCATTCCGTTAATTTATCTCAATTTTTTAGACGAATTTGCTGATCTGGTACACATTCTATCTACGTAGCTAACGTCTGTTTGTGTAATTATCGTTATTTAACTCGAAGTTTAACTAAATTCTCGTTTAAAATCCATAAAACCTGAATAAAAACTTGAGAAAACTTAACGAACTGTACACTTAATGCAAGTTAATGATCTACTTAAGTCGAATTTTAGTTCAGTGACCATCTTCATACATTAGGTTTACTTCAATGACCATCAAGATAATTAACCCGTCCGAAAATAAGTGCATGCTAACTTAACAATGGGGATGTTTGGGGAAACTTATTTTTCAGAATAAGTCAACTTATTTTAAGACAAAGTTAGAGATTCCTAACTTTTTTCTGAAAAAGTTAACTTTTTTTTTCTGCAACTTATAGAAACTCAAACATACATTAAATACTTCTATAATTTTTTTTTTTATCAAAATATGAATTTCTTATCCGAAAATAAGTCCATAAGAACTTATTTTAAGGAGTTGCCAAACTATCCCAATGAATGTAGATTACGGAAGCTGGGACACCGTTCTAAAATTAGGACTAGTAAATGGTAAATCAGTAATTATTAGTAATATTAATCAATTTAATATATGAAAACAATTCAATACTACAATCATGGTTGTAAAAATCGGTAATCGGTATAAATCGGTTGAGGTGCTGATTTAGGATTAATCGGGTAATTGGGGATTAATCGGAAGGATTAATCGGAGTATTAATCGGATATTATAATAATATTTAATATATTAGCCTAATTTATAGTTAAACATATCATTTTAAATAAATTCATAGGATTAATCGGATTTCAAAAATCGAATCGGTTGTTTACCTTACAGAGGATTAATCGGGGATTAATCGGCTAAATCGGGGATTTTTAGAACCATGACTACAATAACTAAAATTTATATATTCAAGAAAATAAAAAAATATCTTATTTAAAGATAGGGTAAATTACAGGGTTGTGACTGAACTTAATTTAGATTTACATTTTAGTGTCAGAGTTTGAAATTTGTAATATATTAATCAGACATTGCTTTTACATTTTAAACGAGTGGTTAAGGACCACTTTTTTGAAAAAAAAATAGTTCAAAAAGTAGTCCATAACCACGACGGACCAAGCCTTTGAAACGCAAAAACAATGTATGATTAACATATTGCAAATTTCAAATTACGACCATCATTATGTAAATGATGGTAAATTTTAGCCACCACTTTATAATGTATACTTAAAAATAAATATAATTGAAAATTAAAAAATCTACTTTTTTATATTTGGTCAAATTAATAAAAGTATTTGACAAATAAAATTTTATGCCGCCCGAACTTTTTAAAGTGATGGGGTTCATAATCATGTCATCTCAGGATTCACAAATTTGTTATCTCGGGGTTCACTTCAGGCCCAAGAAGTGGGAGACCCAATAAAGGAAATACAACTAAGTGTCGTAACTGGATATGAATATAATAGTTTGATATTCAATTTTAAAAAATTTAGCTTAAATTTCGTTCGATTTGTAAATATCCTATATATAGTTGGCGTAAGGAGATTTGGTGTCATATGGTCGTCAGGCTAAAAAGGTAAGTTCATTCAAACTAGAAATGGACCACGAGTTGGGCCTGAATATTGATTTGAAAAAGAAGCTAAAACTATGCTACCAACTACTCCCTCCGTCTCTTAAAACATTTCCTGTTTATTATTTCGGTACATTCAAAATACTTTTCTCCTTTCTATTTTAAGCCATATAAAACAATATTCAATACACACTACTCCACCCACTACTCCTTAAAAACAATATTTAATACCCACTACTCCATCCACTACTCCTTAAAAACAATATTTAATAACCACTATTTCACCCACTACTCTTTAAAAACAATATTCAATACACACTACTCCCCCACTATTCTTTAAAAACTATATTCAATATCCACTATTCCACCCACTACTCCTTAAAAACAATATTCAATACCCACTACTGCATTAAAAAACAATATTCATTACCCATTGTCTTAAAACCCGTGTTTTTAGTCAAACGAGCAATGTTTAAAGAGACAGAGGGAGTACCTAATTAATGTTATTTTTAATTTAATAAATAAATAGATCAAAAAACTACCAACAACCTAATTAATGGTATTTTTAATTTAATAAATAAGTAGATCAAAAAAGAATGCACTAAAATAACAAATTATAAAACAGGGAAAAAAATTAAAGTTAAGAAAATTATTGTTAACTAAAATTGAGTAAATTACATAGTGGTGACTGTATTTTACACCAATTTTCAAAATAGTGGCCAAATTTTCAGATTCTCAAAAGAGTGGCCAACTTTTCTTTCCGATTTTCAAAAGAGTGGCTGCCGTCAACTTCCGTTAAATTTTCACCGTTAACTAATATATTTAAAGAATAAGTTACAGAATGGTGGACATACTTTGCAATGATTTTCAAAATATTGGCTATTTAATGATTTTCACCATTAATTATTTTGAAAATCATTGTAAAGTATGCCCACCATTCTGTAATTTACTATTTAAATATATTAGTTAACGGTGAAAATTTAACGGAAGTTGACGGCAGCCACTCTTTTGAAAATCGGAAAGAAAAGTTGGCCACTCTTTTGAGAATCTGAAAATTTGGCCACTATTTTGAAAATTGGTGTAAAATACAGCCACCACTATGTTATTTACTCACTAAAATTAATACAAAGATATTTTAGACTAAAATTTAAAATGTAATTTAAAATAAACATTACCACAAAATAATGATTCAAAAAAACTAATTATTAAAAAAAATGATTTTATATTTTACAACAAACATGTTTTTTAAATTTATACTAACAAAGTCAACACAAATCAATAAATTAATATTTTATTATTTTTCAAAGATTCTAGATTCTGTACTAAAGTTGTAAATAAATTAAAAATAATCCAAAAATCTTAAATAAAATAATTTATAGAGAATCTAAATATATAACCACAAAAGATCCTATAATAATTTAAAAATTACAAAAACATTAAATTTCATCAACAATAAAATTTAAAGTAAGTTAGTAAAGAATAAAATTAATGAAATATTCATTATCAACTTAATTATTTATTATATAAATTAACATATTTTCCGTAATAGTTTTAGTATATATATAAGTACAAAATACATGCATATTATTAATTTATTATCATAAAAAATAAAAAAGCAATTCAAAATGTTATAAACACTACTTATGACAAAAAAATCATTATGAAAAATTTACTATAAAAGATTAGTAAAATAATCTGTGCATATATAATATAATATTGGTGTGAAAAGGTTCATACGGTTTGGTCAGTAAATTCAAATTATAGGAAAAAGAGATATAGTAGCACAAAACTTATAAATCACAAATTCATTCTTCATATATAATAAAATATCATCAGAATTTCAATTCAAAAAATAACTTTTTTAAAAACTAGAATTTACATTTAATTACAAAACAATTTTGAAGAAAAAATATGGTAAAACTAGATGTTAAAAACTAATAAAAAACATGTCATAATTGGAAATGACACCAAATTAAATTCAACAAAATATAATTACAAACCAAACGCTAGCTAATTCAAAAAAAAAAATCTGAATTTATAAAACTAAAATCAACAATAAACTTTAATATAATGCACCTAAAATAAAGAAAAACCAACACAAAAATATAAAAAATAGTACAATCTTTCTTTTAAAAAAAGTACAAATGTAATGTTTGTTAAATTACAATAAGTTACCACATGTATAAAGTATTTATTATATATATTCTAATAAATAAAAAAAAGTACGCCAAAAAATATAAAATATTAAAATATATGTTAGTCTAAATCTTAAAATATCAAAATTTAGAAAACCAAAATCAAAATAAACTTTAATATAATGCACTGAAAAACAAACATAAACCAACACAAAAATATAAAAAAAATAGTACAAATTTTATTTAAAAAAAGTACAAATGTGTGTTCACAATTATATAAACACACACACACATATGTTATTTCCCAGTAGCACCCTTTAAGATTTTAGAAGAGGGGTTGAATACAATCTTGTAAATTTCTTTCGATTTAAAACAAGGCAACAAATGAACTTCAATGAAGGCAGATGAAAACTACAAAGTAAAACAGAAAGAAATGAACAGGCATACAACACACTTAAAAATTTCAGGTGGGGTTGTTCTCGACTCCACCTGAGGGTTGTATTGAAGAAACTTATCTGTGTAAACGAGTACACAGCTGCAGATACAAGGCTAAGTAATTAATACAAGAAAACCTAATGTTTTGTGCTTTTGAGCTCTTTGTTTTCTTTTCTAACTTAGCTATGCTACACTTGAAGTATATATATACTCCAAGTTTTACAAATCCTACAAAATAAACGAATCTTGCAAGTCAAAGTATTCTGCAGGGTTGCTACCACTCCTTGTCCCCTCGTGATACAATTTTGTCTGGTTGTCTTGGACAGATATGCACTAGATTTACCAGCTGAATTGTTTGCAAGAATAATGAATGTTTCTTTTTCTTCTTCGTTTCCAATACTGGTTTCCGTACCCTTTTTAAGTTTATCAACCCATGTGATCTGTCAGGCATGTCAAGTCGCCATCAACCTCTAATTCCAAGACATTATTGGTTGAAGCATTTTATCCGTTGAGGTAGACATCGATAGA
Source organism: Kitagawia praeruptora (assembly GCA_037693485.1). Lineage (NCBI taxonomy): Eukaryota > Viridiplantae > Streptophyta > Magnoliopsida > Apiales > Apiaceae > Kitagawia > Kitagawia praeruptora. The sequence goes on from CM075344.1 coordinate 60,803,704, forward strand.
CAGGTTAATAGATGTTGTTGAGTATTGAATACAGTAAAAGAATACAGAGGGGGGTGAATGGATTCTTGAACTTTTTCTTGTTCTTGAATCTGTGTAGCAAGATAGGTGTTTGTGTGTGCAAATGTGTAAGTGCGAATAAAGAACAACACAAGACACAATATCACTTTAATCTAATATATTATTAGATAAAGATTTGCTACAATCTGTGAATACAAATGGTAGTATTCTCAGCTTCGTTTTTCTCTGGGAGATGAGCTCTTACAATGTGTATGAAAAACTTTTTTTTTTCAGCTAAGGAAGTGAGATTGTATTCTTATAGAACATGAATACAACTCACTTATTACAAATAAGGTTGCAGGATAAATTACTTTCTTGTGTGTCTATCCTTTTTGAGTAAAAATTCAAACGGCTACAGATTTGACTTTGCAAAGCTCTTTTCAGATCCACTTCTTTAGCTCTTTGTCTCTTCTATATCTCTCCAAGCTTCCTTGTAGGCTTTCCAGAGCACGTTACAGATTGTGGTCCATAACTTGTTGCAGGTTTCTGACTTGTACAATTTCTCCAGTATTTTGTCTCCAAGAATGTATTCGAGAAGTGGCTAAGTGATTGATTCGAGAACTAGGATTAGATAACTCTGAGTTCTCGAATACTGTATGATTGACATATTGAATCACTTCTCGAATAACTCTTTTCTCCAGGGTTCCTTGAGTTGTCGAATAGAACACTTGACTTGTCAAATCCCTGAGATGTCGAATAGCTTTCTGGGTCCTTGAGATATCGAATGGAACTTTGACTTGTTGATTCTTTGAGAACTCAAATACCAATTTGACTTGTTGACTTCTTGAGTTCTCGAATAGAGTATTAGACATGTCGAATCTCTGAGATATCGAATAGTTCATTCAGAGATATCGAACAATATCTTCTCAGATATCGAATCTCTTACTTCTCGAACGCTAGACTTCTCGAATAGACAAATGTACTTCTCGAATTGGTACTTAGGCAAATTCCTCATTTCTTCAAATCCCAACTATGATTATTTGACAGTCTTTATCTTCTTGCTTGAGGCATGAACCTTGGAATTTCTTTCAAGCATTATTCTTGACTTTATAAGTACAGTTACATAACTAGGATTTGATGCCTATTACAAGTACAAAACAAATAGAAACTTTACAACTAGAGGTTCCCTCAGTTAAGAGGTCATGTAAGTAATGCAAAGCATTACAAATAATTAGGCTTGTTATTAGATGTATACAGGCATGCCTCTGTGACTAACAATCTCCCCCAAATTGTGAGTAAGACCCTTAGTCACAATTTCATGTCTAATAACAAGCCTAACATACATAAAGATAAAACTTGAAAAGTACAGATATGAAATTTGATTGAGAACATGAATGAAATTACAAGTTGAGTAGTCTTACGATATGGTGAAATAGTAGCCATTTTCATTTGATTTCATCTCCATTGCTTTGGCTTGTAGATCATCATATGCCTTCTGTTTTCTTTCTTTCTCCTTTCTTGCATTCTCATCCATGGCCTTTATGATTTCTGTCATAGCATCCAGTTCTTCAAGCAGAATTGCGTTCTTGAAATCTTCAAGTACTGGTTTCAGAATGTTGGCAGGATAGTGATTGAGTAGGTTCATTCTTATATTGACATTATCTCAATTTCTTCTCCTATACTTCACCACATAGGGATTGAATTTAACTCTACACAATCCTTTTGCCCTTAGCTTTTCTACTTCAACTTCCAGCCTATCAATTTCCTTCTCCCTTTCTAGCCATTTCTCAAAGCACCCTTTTCCTTATCTTCTCAGCATAGTCTCTCTTCATCTTCACAAAATCAATCAACTCCAGTTTCCATATTCTCTCCACTTTGTCTTCAGAATCCAATAATGCAATGATTCTTTCTACTTCATCTAATTTGCCCCAATTTTGACACTATCCTTGTTTGAATTTCTTCTTCCTTCCATCAGTATATTTGATCTCAAGACAGTCATTCACAATGGCAGCATAGTAGATTCTTTGAGCTCTTAGATATTGCAATTGGTCTTCATCAAAGTCTTCATCAAGTGGTTGAAGTTTCAGTCCTAGATAGATAGTTAGGGCTCTAGACTTGGGTAGTTTCACTCTTCTTGCAGCTTGTTTGAATTTGACCTTTTTCACTTGGTGACTAGGCAGAAATTTATGACCTTTGTTGGTAGACCATTGTAGTATTCCATTAGCAGTTTGCTTTTTGAGACACACAGATGGTTTCTTGATTTGAATCTTCTTCTCTTCTTGAGGTGGCAAAATAGTTGCAGAAGCCATTGAGTCAGATTTTGGTAGGTCATTACTAACAACATTCACCCTAGACTTAGAGTCTTGTGATGTGGTGAGTTTACTGCTAGCAATGCCTAAGGCTTGCTGTTTTCCACTTTTCCTATCATAGTCTTTACCTTGGTCATCAAGTAGCGAGAATAAATAAAGGAAAACCTTGGTAGCCGCGTAGTTTATGTTTAAATGAGTCCCGGATCACCATCTTTCTTGTCTTTGCTGTCCTTTTTCTTCTTCTCATCTTTATCACCCTTATCACTCCTGTGATGTCTTCTCCTCCCATCACTTTTGTCTTCATCTTCATCATCCTTATTCCTCCTAGGTTAGGCTATTTCTGGAATTGCACCAGTTGCAATGAAAGATCTGAGAATGTGCAGTGCTTCTATTTCTTCAGCATTTCTGACTCCAACTTTCTTCTGTAGTAGATCAATGATAGCAATAACAAGTCTGTGATTTCGAGGAGTGAGATCATTGGGAATGACCAATTTTTTAATGTCTTCAATTTTGGTGCCAGACTGATAGATGATTGTCCATGGCTTCTTAATCACTTCTGGTAGCCTTGAAGGTTGGCCATTCCTCAAGTCATCATACAGACTTTTATTGTTCTCATTTCTCATCTCAATAAGCTCAATCAGTGCATCTATCTCTGAGTGTTTTAGGGCTTGTAGAGTTTTGTAGGTTAGATGTCATATCTTAGACTTGGACACCATCATTATCTCCTTGATCCATAATCCATCTATCTTCCTAAGTATCACAGTGAGATAGTCAATCTGATCCTTCAAGCTCCTTAGATATAATTGAGTGCCATTGGCCTGTTCCCTTGAGACTTTCAGAAACTTCAAGAATGCAACATCATGGTAGACATTAGAATTTGCAACTTCTTGTAGCTTGGCCTCAGTAACCACCTTTACTTCTACAGGCTTGGCACTTTCAGATTTGGAGGATGGAGGTTTATCAGATGGCATGCTCCCTGCAACCACTGTAGTTGTGATAGATTGCTTCTGACCACTGGGAGTAATGACATGCACAGTTAGTAGAGTAACCACTGGCAGAGAAGATGGAGGTTCATCAACCTTGGATTTCCCTTTTCCTGGAACATGGGCTGTAGATTTTGCAGTTCTTTGATGACCATCCTCATTTATCTTGATGCCTTTTGCTTGAGGTTTCTCCCCCTTTAGATTTGAATTCCTTAATGTCCTCTTCTCCCCCTTAGGCTTGTTGTTAGGCACAGAGGCTGTAGAAGTGACCTTTGGGGTTGAAGATTCTTCAGGTAGAGGGAGACCCATGTGCTTCATCATTGCAGACAACATCAATTGTTGATGCAGAAGAACATCAGCTGTGGTGGTGGCTTGAGTGTTCAACTGCTCAGTCAGAGTGGTTACAGTGTCTGTAAGATGAGCATTGGATTGTTTGAGAGACACTACCTCATTTTCAAGGGTATCCACTTTAGTGAATAGCTCATTGGCCTTAAAACCATATAGGGATTGATCTTTCAGCCTCTTCACTTCATACTTGGTCATCTCATGCACAGGAACCTCAGTGACCAGCTTGTCTCCATATTGATTTGCAAAGAGGGTCCTGAGCATGGCAGCTGCATCAGTTGTCTAATCAGATAGAGTTTGAAACTTATGCCCCAGACTTGTGACTGTATCTTTCAGGAGAGTTAGACCATTATCCATCTTGGTGCAGGTGGTGTTGCAGTGTTTGAGGTCCTTGAAAACATTGTCTAGCTGAGGGAATTTTGCATCAAAGGCCCTCTTGATTTCTTTCACTGAGGTGGCTGTTTTAACACACACTTTGTTGACTTCAGTTTTGACTCCCTTTCCAAGATAGTGTGCAACCTTGAGGAATCCTTTGTGAGGATCATTCATAGCCTCATACACTTCACCAGGGGTCAGAGATTTGGCATTGGAGCCCAGTGAAGTGATGTATTCCTCTCTTAGATATTGAAGAGCTTCATCAAGAGTGATATCATATTTTCCTTGCAACCAAGCATCTACATTGCCATCTCTCTTAGCATCATCAATTATCTTTACCTTTTGCATCTCTACATCATCTCTATGGCAGAGCAAAGTTGCTTCATAGTCTGGATTTGGCATGTTGGAGGTGACCAAGTTCTGAGCTATCTTTACAAACTCAGGAATCTGATCCATAACTAAGCTTTGAAGTGCTTCAACCGTCAATTGTGGTGGAACAGATCCTGATCTTGAAGCACTGTCATGTTGCACAGGCTTCAGCCATTGTGACATAAAGTCAGAGCTAGAGCTAGGCAAGCTAGACTCCTCAGTTACAGAGGCAACTTCTGCAACCGGATGGATTAACTCTACTACTGTTGTCTCCACAAGAGTGGGATGAGTTAAAACAGTAGTTGACACAGGCACAGAGTCTCTAGTGAAAACTAGTGAATCCTCTGTGTTTGTGATGGTGTCATCAGGATATGCCCCAGCATGCATTCCCTCACCATCTAAATGTGGTACCTGGGTGGTGAGCAAAGTGTCATGCACTAAGTCACTTGAGTCCATTGGCTCACCAAGAGAAAAGAATTCTTGGTGATCAATGCCTTGCTCTTCAATTTCTTGAATTACAGGCTCCAAAGAAATTTGAGATGTAGATTCTGGAAGAGGAGTGTCTTTTAGAATGGATTTTTGCAACTCCCCCTGAGAAATAGAGGGAGTTTCAAGTGTGATGTGCTCTCCGCTCAGTGTTGTGCCAGCCTTATCACTCCCATGTGCTGACTCTTTACAGGTATGTGCATTGGGGAGGATGCTTGATTCTATAGATGCACCCTATTGAGAGGACACATCTAGTGAACTGTTTGCCCCTGATTTTACAACCTCAGCCATTTGTGTGACTAAAGAGGTGGTTTTTGATTTCTTCTTCTTCTTTGGCCTTAGTAAGGGTGACTCAAGTTCCTCACTTTCTAAACCTAATTCTACAGCCAGTGCTGCTTCAGTCAATATTTGCAATGGTTCAGAAGTTATCTCTTTTCTCTTCTTTTTACTGACATCACCCTTTTGAGAGGATGATGCAGTTGGCTCACTGTTTGGTAGAGTGTTTGGTTGAGAGGGTTGGTTAGCAGGCCCTGGGTTAGCATTGTGTTCTACTTGCTTGGGCTGTGCTAACTGTGATTTTGAGTCAAATGTTGGCATATTGTGGGGGTAGGTCCTAAATAAACCCTCCATATGGGGAGTTATGTTAAGTCTTACATCCACATCATTCATAATCTCCAAATTACCAAAAATGAGTTTGGTCATGGATTTAGAATAGCCTATTCAATTTCTATCTATCTGATAAGTGGATTTATATCCACTTGGATCATTCTATTTCGGCTTAAATTGGTGTCTTGATCTCAAGTAATTGTGTGATTTGACGTGTTTTTGTGTAGAGTTGTGTAGGATATCATTCTCAGGCTTTCCAGTGGCTATGAGGTGTTTTTAAACTCAAAGGAACAAGTGTCGAGAGTGCAATGGAATTGGACGAGAAATTAGAAGTGGAAAAAGAATTCAGACTGTGCAGCAATAGGTGGGCGCGGGCGCGCCAGATTATACTGCATATGCGCGCGGGCGCGCGGGCAGATTCTGGGAAAGTAGATGGGCGCGGGCGCGCTGTAAATGTGCCTTTGGAGCGCGCGGCCGCGCGGAGCTGGCGGCAGGAATTTCCAGGAAGTGTCAAATTTCAATTCAGAGTGGGAAATTGCCGTTTTCTTCTCCTAATCCACATTGTGATTGCTTTGGACGACCAGAACGTTCCAGAATCATAATTAAACAAGGGAATTGCAATTCTATTTCAATCAAAGATGGGAAATTACCGGAATTCTATCCTATTTCAATTACGGTAATTGTTTGGTCAATGAGGCACTTGGGGGCTATAAATACACACCTTGGGACACAGAAAAATCATCATCTACACAATCTACAAACTAATTTCGTTCAGAGCACCAGAGAGAAGCCAAGGCGAGGATCGTGACGACAAGAAGATCTAGATATAATTTTCTTGTATTCCTTTGTGGAGGCGTATCTTTTGGATGCTTGTTACTTTCACGGATTTGTTCACTAAACCTTATTCTATTATTGATTTATTCATCTTCTTTATCTTGTTTGATATCATGCTTTCGTCAAATCCCATGGTGACGAAAGGTTCAATTATGAACTAATCGTTATCGTGGGATCCTAGTGGATTTATCTATGTAGTTTAGTAGTTTGCATGCCTTAAAGATTTATGTGTGGTGAATTCTTGATATCCTCGTATGGTTAATCTTAATGCTTTTAGATGAGTAGCTAACATCTAAATTGAAGTGTTAATCTCTTGCTAAACGAGAGTGGATCTTGAGATTTAGAACTTGCCATGCTAGCATAGGATAGGTTGATGTTAAGAATCATGATTTGTGGCATGAATAGAGATATTATGCTACCCTATGTGATCTAAGTGGATAACTTGTGCTTAAACCTTTATGTTTTCAAATTCTATAGAGATATAGGGTCTAAACATAATAGGTGCCTATTCATCTTCTATCTCTTTAGGGTCTAAACAGTAGCAATGGCAGATGCAGCAGCAGCAGCTAAGGCTTTGAAGGACTATTCTCAGCCAAAACTCAATGATATCCAGTCTAGCATTGTTAGGCCAGCTATTGCAGCGAACAACTTTGAGATCAAGCTGGGCACAATTCAGATGGTGCAGAATTCAGTCCAGTTTGGGGGAGCTTCTATGGAGGATCCAAACATGCATGTTCGGGACTTTATCGAAATCTGCGACACTTTCAAGTGTAGTGGTGTGACGGATGATGCTATCAGGTTGAGGCTTTTCCCATTTTCTTTGAGGGATAAGGCTAAGAGCTGGCTACACTCTTTACCACCTGGTTCCATTACTACATGGGAAGATCTTGCTCAGAAGTTCCTTACTAAATTCTTTCCTATGGCGAAAACTGCAGCAATAAGGAACCAGTTGACTCAATTTCAACAGCAATCTGGTGAGTCATTGTGTGAGGCTTGGGAACGCTACAAGGAGATGCTACGCAAGTGTCCTCATCATGGCATGCCTGATTGGATGGTTATTAATGGTTTTTACAATGGGTTGGGAGCACAATCTAGGCCTTTGCTAGATGCAGCATCAGGTGGAGCTCTTTGGGCGAAGAGTTATGATGAAGCTTATGAACTTATTGAGATGATGGCTGCTAATGAATACCAGAATCCAACCCAGAGACTTTCTCAAGGCAAAGTAGCAGGAGTTTTGGAAGTCGATACAGCTTCAATGATTACGGCTCAGTTGAAGGCTCTTGCTATGAAGGTGGATGCTCTTGCAAATTATGGAGTACAGCAGGTGGCTAGTGTTTGCGAGTTATGTGCAGGCGCACATGAGACGAATCAGTGTGCTATCTCTTCTGAATCAGTACAGTTCGTGAGTAATTTTCAGAGACCTGCTGCACCAGTTCCAGCCACCTATCATCCTAATAATCGGAATCATCCTAACTTCAGTTGGAGCAACAATCAAAATACTCAGCAATCGTATCAGCAATCGAAGCCATTCAATCAAGGCTATCAACAGCCTTATGCTCCAAGGACACCATATCAAACCCCGGGATTTCAGCAGCAACAACCCCAGGTTCATGCAGGGCAATCTTCTAATGAAAAATCTGATGAGATGTGGATAGCATTAAAGAACCTACAAGCTGGTCAGAAGCTCTTGGAAACTCAGATAGGACAGATTGCAAGTGCCTTACTTAGTAGGCAACCAGGAACTCTTCCTAGTGATACAGAGACTAATCCAGGCAGGAGGGAAGTTGTCCATGAACAGGTGAAAGCAGTCACTTTGCGATCCGGAAAGGTTACAACCGATCAAAAATCAGCAGCTAAGGAAGAAGAAGAAGTTCAGAATCAGCAAGTTGAAAAGTCTGCAATTGAAAATTCTGGCTTGGTGGCTGATCATCTAGATGGTGAAGTGGAAAAGAGCGAAAAGTCTACTCCGGAGCAATCTTCAATGAATAATCAGATCTATCCACCTCCTCCATTTCCTGGACGCTTGTAGAAAAGTCAAGAGAAACAGTTTCAGAAATTCATGGATGTCTTCAAGAAACTGTCCATTAACATTCCTTTTGTTGAAGCATTGGAGCAGATGCCAAGATATGCTAAGTTTATGAAGGATATCCTTTCGAAAAAGAGAAGGTTGGAAGATTTTGAAACAGTGGCATTGACGGAGGAGTGTAGTGCCGTTCTGCAGCAGAAGTTGCCTCCTAAACTGAAAGATCCGGGAAGTTTCACTATTCCATGCACTATTGGCAACCTTTCATTCGGCAAATGTTTATGTGATTTGGGAGCTAGCATTAATCTCATGCCCTTGTCTGTTTTCAAGCAACTTGGTCTACCGGAACCGAAACCAACTAACATCTCTTTGCAGTTGGCTGATAGGACGATCACGTATCCGAGGGGTATAGTAGAGGATGTTTTGGTAAAAGTTGATATGTTCATCTTTCCTGCTGATTTTGTGATCTTGGATTTTGAGGAAGATAAGAAGATTCCCATAATCTTGGGAAGACCGTTCTTGGCTACAGGAAAGACTTTGATTGATGTGCAGAAAGGAGAGCTTACAATGAGGGTGCAAGATCAGAGTGTCACCTTTAATGTGTTCAAGGCAATGAAATTTCCGACAGAGGATGAAGAGTGTTGCAGTGTGGAAATAGTTGATACGGGTCATAGAAAGAAGTTTGATCAATTGTTGAGCGAGAAATCGGACACACACATGCTAAAGCATCCCATTAGTGATTCCATTGACAGTTCTTCAGTTCAAGATCTCTCGAGTGTAAAGCTTGGAAAACTTCCACCACATTTGAGGTATGTCCTTTTGAATAATGAGCTAGTGATTTTTGAGGAGGGGCATGATAACGTGTTGCGAAGGTGGAAAGTAGATGATAAAGAAGAAATTTTTGTTCAGCCAGTTGAGTCGGAGAAGCACCTTAGAGGTGTGAAGAAGAAAAAGAAAAAGTCAATTGGAGGAAGAGGCAAAGTGAAGTATGATTTAGAAAAGATGTGGGAAGATAGCAAGAAGGTTGTCAGACAATGGGTGAATGGATCTTCGAGCCACCATGATTTGAATCATATTTGTCCGGCTAAATGACGTTAACGACAGCGCTTCGTGGGAGGCAACCCATGTGTTTCGGTATTTTTAGGTATGTTTTCTGCGATCCTTCGTATTTACTTCCATTCAATGCGGACATTGAATCTTTCAAGTTTGGGGGATGCGTAGTTATGTGTAGTATTTATGTGTTCATGTAGGATATCATATTTTGCATATTAGTAGTAATTATGCATTTATGTTCGTGTTATATATGTTTGTTTCATATAGGACATTCTGTTTTTATGTTCGTATTTCATGTGAGTTCATCATAGTTTGCATTTGCACCCATGCTTGATAGGAATTTTGTGTTGTTGACGCTTTTGATTGAGAAGTGGTATGCTTTGTTCTTGTGCACACATATACACTAGTAAGTTGAAGCTAGTAGACTTTTTGAATGTTGTAAGTGATTAGAAGGACATGAATATGTGCAAGATGATTTAGTTTGCATGCTTTGAATACAATTAGGTGCGTTAGAGAGATGTTGCTTGGGATTGAGTATGTTTTTCCACAAGTGAGATTTGAGCCTTATTGCATATTGCATATTTTTGCAATTTATTCGTTTGCTTGAGTGTCCACGGATTGTTTGCATTGCTAGCAGTTGTTTGAGGTCTTTCTTGAAACGCATGACATTATTTGACGATTAAAATGATAAAGGCAATTAGGATTAACCGCATATTTTCGCATATTACCACACCATGTTTACATGATCAATTAGTTAACCCGTTGAGCTTAATTCTATTTTTTCGGTGACATACCACATTACTTGCCTAGACCCTTTTCTTGTATTGGCCTTACATTAATTTGAACCCACATTGTCAAAGGCTAGTAGAGTGCTTAAGGGAGTAATAAGGTATGCAAGGAGGGGTTGATTGGTGGTCTTACTTTTGGGGGGAATATTGAAAATTGGGTTTGGTTGTTTACTTGATAGTCGACATATGTAATGAATTATTGGATCATTGTTATTGTTTATATTATTGTTTGTGTTCTATTTAGCTCTCGGGAAAAAAAAAATATGAAAAAAAAAAATATGAAATATATTATGAGAGCATGTTTGTATTGTTGTGATCCTACTTTAGTCGACTAGTCGAGTGTTTGTTTTAGTAAAAATTATGAGGGGGGGAAATATGGTGTTGTGAACGATGTATTATGGTACTTACTAGTTTTTGACACTTCACCTGTTTTGGCTTATTTGACATACCTTGTCCCTAGCCCCGTTACAACCCAAATAAAGACCTTTTGATTGTCGTCATTGATGTATGTTGTGTTAAGAGTTAGATTGATACCAAATGTCAAGCATGTTTATGATTTTGTTGGAATTGAGTGATACACTTACCCTTGTTCTTGAGTGAATATTCTTTTGTGAGTGGATGGTGAGTGTTTGCTTGTTCTTGCGTATGAGATCCCGAGTGTTGTCTCAAAGATGTGCTCTTGTAGGCTTAGCATGTTTACTAACTTATTCTTACACTTGACATGGGCTTGTGAGAACTTATGCATGTTCATTGAGTAGACTATGTGAATACTTGCACTTTCGACACCAAGACATTGCGTAATTACTTTGATTCTTAAGTTGATATGGCATGAGAGGATTTGAAGGTATGGTAGATTAGATTAATTGCATTTTCATTTAGTTGCATTCATGCATTGCATTGCATTAGGTTAAATGGATTTTGTGGGTACATTCACTATAGGCCCTCACGAGACTTTACTCGTCCACTAGGGCTGCCTAGGGGTTTAAAGGGCTTGTTGCATATGCCAAATGCAACCGTGATCACCTACGGAAGTGGTACTAATTAGTTGTAAATAGTTGTAATTGTTTATGCTTGAGGACAAGCATCGATTTAAGTTTGGGGGTGTGATAAGTGGATTTATATCCACTTGGATCATTCTATTTCGGCTTAAATTGGTGTCTTGATCTCAAGTAATTGTGTGATTTGACGTGTTTTTGTGTAGAGTTGTGTAGGATATCATTCTCAGGCTTTCCAGTGGCTATGAGGTGTTTTTAAACTCAAAGGAACAAGTGTCGAGAGTGCAATGGAATTGGACGAGAAATTAGAAGTGGAAAAAGAATTCAGACTGTGCAGCAATAGGTGGGCGCGGGCGCGCCAGATTATACTGCATATGCGCGCGGGCGCGCGGGCAGATTCTGGGAAAGTAGATGGGCGCGGGCGCGCTGTAAATGTGCCTTTGGAGCGCGCGGCCGCGCGGAGCTGGCGGCAGGAATTTCCAGGAAGTGTCAAATTTCAATTCAGAGTGGGAAATTGCCGTTTTCTTCTCCTAATCCACATTGTGATTGCTTTGGACGACCAGAACGTTCCAGAATCATAATTAAACAAGGGAATTGTAATTCTATTTCAATCAAAGATGGAAAATTACCGGAATTCTATCCTATTTCAATTACGGTAATTGTTTGGTCAAGGAGGCACTTGGGGGCTATAAATACACACCTTGGGACACAGAAAAATCATCATCTACACAATCTACAAACTAATTTCGTTCAGAGCACCAGAGAGAAGCCAAGGCGAGGATCGTGACGACAAGAAGATCTAGATATAATTTTCTTGTATTCCTTTGTGGAGGCGTATCTTTTGGATGCTTGTTACTTTCACGGATTTGTTCACTAAACCTTATTCTATTATTGATTTATTCATCTTCTTTATCTTGTTTGATATCATGCTTTCGTCAAATCCCATGGTGACGAAAGGTTCAATTATGAACTAATCGTTATCGTGGGATCCTAGTGGATTTATCTATGTAGCTTAGTAGTTTGCATGCCTTAAAGATTTATGTGTGGTGAATTCTTGATATCCTCGTATGGTTAATCTTAATGCTTTTAGATGAGTAGCTAACATCTAAATTGAAGTGTTAATCTCTTGCTAAACGAGAGTGGATCTTGAGATTTAGAACTTGCCATGCTAGCATAGGATAGGTTGATGTTAAGAATCATGATTTGTGGCATGAATAGAGATATTATGCTACCCTATGTGATCTAAGTGGATAACTTGTGCTTAAACCTTTATGTTTTCAAATTCTATAGAGATATAGGGTCTAAACATAATAGGTGCCTATTCATCTTCTATCTCTTTAGTGGATGTATGCGTAGATTGGTACTAGTATACCGAGAGGTAACTTTTACTCTTTTCGTGTTATTCGATCAGATATCAAAACCATCGCATGTTTTAATTAAAGGCTGCAACTCTAAGTGAAGTAGATGATGAAACTAGGATTCCATGTTTATTCTTACATAAGTAATTCGATTGTTATTCTCGTTAATTGTTTAATTCTTAGTTTATAAATTTGCACTTTAGTTTAATTTAGGTAATCAAACCCATATTTGTTATTTTTCTTAGCAGTGAATTAAAACCATACATTGTTGCATAGGCATATTTATTGAATAGAACCATAACTTGATCCCTGTGGGAACGAATTTGGACTTAACCTTATATATTACTTGTGACCACGTGCGCTTGCGTGATTTTGCATAACAAGTTTTTGGCGCCGCTGCCGGGGATCATCGTTGTTTTTTATTTCAGTTTATGTGTTTGTCAATAGTGGTCGTTAGCGTTCACTGACTCGGATTTCTTACTTAGTTTGTTTGTTTCGTGGTGTTTCAGGTACTTAAGTTTGTATGCAAACACGTTCGCAAGCTCGTTTACAAAAACTGGCAAAAGACGGTCGTGTAGAGAATTTAGAGAATAAGGAAGAGGAATCTGAAACTACAGTAGCAATGGCAGATGCAGCAGCAGCAGCTAAGGCTTTGAAGGACTATTCTCAGCCAAAACTCAATGATATCCAGTCTAGCATTGTTAGGCCAGCTATTGCAGCGAACAACTTTGAGATCAAGCTGGGCACAATTCAGATGGTGCAGAATTCAGTCCAGTTTGGGGGAGCTTCTATGGAGGATCCAAACATGCATGTTCGGGACTTTATCGAAATCTGCGACACTTTCAAGTGTAGTGGTGTGACGGATGATGCTATCAGGTTGAGGCTTTTCCCATTTTCTTTGAGGGATAAGGCTAAGAGCTGGCTACACTCTTTACCACCTGGTTCCATTACTACATGGGAAGATCTTGCTCAGAAGTTCCTTACTAAATTCTTTCCTATGGCGAAAACTGCAGCAATAAGGAACCAGTTGACTCAATTTCAACAGCAATCTGGTGAGTCATTGTGTGAGGCTTGGGAACGCTACAAGGAGATGCTACGCAAGTGTCCTCATCATGGCATGCCTGATTGGATGGTTATTAATGGTTTTTACAATGGGTTGGGAGCACAATCTAGGCCTTTGCTAGATGCAGCATCAGGTGGAGCTCTTTGGGCGAAGAGTTATGATGAAGCTTATGAACTTATTGAGATGATGGCTGCTAATGAATACCAGAATCCAACCCAGAGACTTTCTCAAGGCAAAGTAGCAGGAGTTTTGGAAGTCGATACAGCTTCAATGATTACGGCTCAGTTGAAGGCTCTTGCTATGAAGGTGGATGCTCTTGCAAATTATGGAGTACAGCAGGTGGCTAGTGTTTGCGAGTTATGTGCAGGCGCACATGAGACGAATCAGTGTGCTATCTCTTCTGAATCAGTACAGTTCGTGAGTAATTTTCAGAGACCTGCTGCACCAGTTCCAGCCACCTATCATCCTAATAATCGGAATCATCCTAACTTCAGTTGGAGCAACAATCAAAATACTCAGCAATCGTATCAGCAATCGAAGCCATTCAATCAAGGCTATCAACAGCCTTATGCTCCAAGGACACCATATCAAACCCCGGGATTTCAGCAGCAACAACCCCAGGTTCATGCAGGGCAATCTTCTAATGAAAAATCTGATGAGATGTGGATAGCATTAAAGAACCTACAAGCTGGTCAGAAGCTCTTGGAAACTCAGATAGGACAGATTGCAAGTGCCTTACTTAGTAGGCAACCAGGAACTCTTCCTAGTGATACAGAGACTAATCCAGGCAGGAGGGAAGTTGTCCATGAACAGGTGAAAGCAGTCACTTTGCGATCCGGAAAGGTTACAACCGATCAAAAATCAGCAGCTAAGGAAGAAGAAGAAGTTCAGAATCAGCAAGTTGAAAAGTCTGCAATTGAAAATTCTGGCTTGGTGGCTGATCATCTAGATGGTGAAGTGGAAAAGAGCGAAAAGTCTACTCCGGAGCAATCTTCAATGAATAATCAGATCTATCCACCTCCTCCATTTCCTGGACGCTTGTAGAAAAGTCAAGAGAAACAGTTTCAGAAATTCATGGATGTCTTCAAGAAACTGTCCATTAACATTCCTTTTGTTGAAGCATTGGAGCAGATGCCAAGATATGCTAAGTTTATGAAGGATATCCTTTCGAAAAAGAGAAGGTTGGAAGATTTTGAAACAGTGGCATTGACGGAGGAGTGTAGTGCCATTGATATAGTTGAATTTCACGGTTAGGGCGATAAAGTTGGTGTTGAATTTCACGGTTGCCATTGATATAGAGAAGAGAGATAAAAGAATAAAGGTTGAAGAAGAAATTTAGCTTTTGAGATTAGGGTTTTCAGAGGTTTTGGAGGTTTAGATGCTTGAGAAATCGAATGAAATTGTTAGATATAATTGATGTGATTTAATGTCAGTGTTTAAGTGTTACAGGTAAAGAGAGTTTAACTTGTTATTTGAAAGCAGTTGGAACAGAGTTTAAGTATACGCTGATTGCTGGAAGCGCAAACGCTGACAGAGGAAAGCGTAAACACTGCTAGCTGAATACATGGAAGCGCAAACACTGTTAGCTTTGAGAGCAACAGAGTTTGTTAGAGTCTGTCTACTGGGAGTGTCTACAAGTCAACAGAGCTTGAAGATTAATTTAATATTAATATGGAAGCGATATCTTTGAAGATTGGATAGCTGTCAAAGAGATTGAGTTGACTTAGAAGACGTGTAGCAATCGTAATTGATATCAATTGTATAGCTTAATTTTAGGAGAATCAATTAACGATTGTACGTAGCTGTATATCTTATAAATACAGTTAGGTTAACCCTAGAAGGGTATCCATCGTGAACGAATATCATTCTTGTAACCTAAGCAGCTCTCTGTGATATTTTACATCACTGAGAGAGGAATTATTAATTCCAAACAGTTTTAAGAGTTAAAACGTGTGTTCTTGTTATTTACTCATACGGTACTTGATTATATATTGTGTATTCGACCTAACAAGTGGTATCAGAGCCAAATCTGTTACTTTATTACAGAAAAAGATCCGAACACAATAGTAATCAATGGCAGAGATACCTCCACCATCTGAGAAAGCCCCTACTACTGTTAGTAGGTATGAAACAATTAGGGTTCCTATACTTAGGCCATTAGAGTATGCAATTTGGAAGGTGAAGATGACCATGTTTCTGGAGGCTACAGATCCAGAATATCTAGATAGAATTTATGAAGGTCCTCACAAACCTACAAAGTTATCTGCTGCTGCTGCTGGTGAGGAATCAAAGGTCATTCCAAAAGAGAAGAAAGATCTAACTGCTGAAGATCTTTCATCTATTGCAAAGGATGCGAAGGTAAGGCATTTACTTCACAGTGCTTTAGACAATGTTATGTCTAATAAAGTGATTAATTGCACAACTGCAAAAGAGATATGGGATGCACTTGAGGTTAGGTGTCAAGGAACTCCTGCAATCAAGAAAAACAGAAGAAACATACTCACTCAGGAGTATGAGCACTTTGAAGCAAAGTCTGAAGAAACCATGACAGAAACATTTGACAGATTCTGTAAACTGCTCAATGATTTGTCATTGGTTAACAAAGAGTATGATCTAGAAGACTCAAATCTCAAGTTTCTTCTTTCTCTACCTGAAAAATGGGATGTGAAAACAACCACCATAAGAGATAACTATGAACTTGGTGAAACAGAGATTGATGAAATTTATGGACTGCTCAAAACCCATGAATTGGAATTGGAGCAGAGAAACAAAAGATCAAGTAGAAAGTCAAAGTCTGTTGCTCTTAAGGTTGAGGAGAAACCATCAAAGAAGGAAGCATCAAGGAGAAAGGCAAAAGGAAAAGCCTTAGTCATACACTCAGAAAGTGAGTCATCAAACACTGATGTTGACTCAAACACAGATGAAACATCTGATTCTGAAGATGATGAGGAGATGATGCAAATGGCTGCATTGATGGTAAAGACCTTCAAGAAGATGGGATACAAGAACTTCAAGAAGGGAAAGAGATTCTCCAAGGACTACTCAAAGTTTGACAAGAAGAATTTCAAGAAATCTGAGGGAAAGGACTTCAAATCTGGTAAGAAAGATAAGTCTGAGATTCAATGCTACAAGTGTAAGGAGATGGGTCACTATGCTCCTGAGTGCAAAAAGGGTAAAACTGAAAAGGCACTCTACACCAAAGGCAGAGATTGGGCAGACACTTCAGATTCAGATGAGGAAGTCAACTATGCACTCATGGCTACTACTCATAATGAATATGATGATCTCAAGGTACCCCTAACTACCTATGCTTATAATACTGATAATATAACTGAATTGAGAATTTATCTTAAAGCATTGCATATCAGTTATAGGGATCAGACTTTAGAAAATGAGAGGATAAAGAATGAGTGTTCCCAACTCAAAGATAGAAATAAACTTGTTGAGGAACAGCTAGAAAACATGAATAAAATTCAGAAAGAAAGAGATGATGCAGTGTTTATTGAACAGGAGTTGCTAGGTAAATATAAGCAACTAGAATCTGAATTGGAGGATACTAAACACATCATTAAAACTTGGACACACTCTGGTAAAGACACTCAAGAAGTGTTTCAGTCAGATACAGTAGGTCTAGGTTACTCTAAAGGAGATGAACTTAGATTTGAAAATCTGGTAAAAGTAAGACCACATCGTTCATCTGAAGGAAATGTTATGGGAACAGGTGGACCTAAGACTGAAGCTGAGAAAAAGGCTGTTAAAGAATCATATGCTAAGACTTTTGTCAAAGAAGTTAATATTGGTTCAATGATAGATAAACAACTCAAGCATAAGCTTAAAGAGATAAAATCCGTCAACAAGCAGAGAATGCCTAAGAAAAACAGAAATGGAAAAATAGGCATAACATCAGGAATTAAGCCAATGCTTGCATCATTAGCACCTAGAAAGACATGCTTTAATTGTGGTAGCACTAATCATCTTGCTAGTTTCTGCAGTAAGAATAAGAACATTAATTCTTTGCCCTCTAAAACTGCAGTTAAAAATGATTATGTGAGAACAAGACCACAGATTTTATGTAAACACTGTGGAAGTACATGGCATTCTATTTACACTTGCAGAGATTATCATGCTCTTTACTATAATTACTATGAACCCAAACCAAATTTGAAATGGGTTAAAGTAAACTCTGCAAATGTAAACTCTGAAAAAGTTAGCTTAAACTATGATAATGTGAATTCCGCTGTAAAAGCTAACAGAATTAAGAAAGCCAAAGGATCCAAGCAAGTCTGGATCCTTAAAACTAACAATCAGTGATTGTTTGTGATTGCAGGGCACCAGGGTAAGTACCCTAGTCGTGGACAGTGGATGTTCAGGACACATGACTGGAAATAAGGCCCTGCTATCAGAGTATGAGGAGAAGGCTGGCCCAAAAGTTTCCTATGGATATGGCAACATAGGACATACTCTGGGATATGGAAATATTAATCTAGGAAGTGTCATCATCACAAATGTAGCTCTGGTTCCAGGACTCAAGCATGATCTGCTATCTGTGAGTCAAATCTGTGACAGAGGATATCATGTAGATTTTCAGCCTGAATATTGTCAAGTCATCAGTAAATCTACAGGGAAAGTTGCTCTAGTTGGAAACAGACACAATAACATTTATGAAATTAAATTGTCAACAAACACTGATGGCAAAGCAGTGTGTCTGTCAACAAGAATGTCCAGTGAAGAGAGTTGGAAATGGCACAAGAAACTCTCTCATTTGAATCTGAACAACATCAATGAGCTCATAAAGAATGATCTTGCAAGAGGACTACCAAGGTCTTTGTTGAATGTAGAAGGCCTGTGTGATTCTTGTCAAAAGGCCAAACAGAGAAAAGCCTCCTTCAAAAGCAAATCTGAGTCTTCAATTGTTGATCCTTATCATCTCCTACATGTTGATCTTTTTGGACCAGTGAATGTGATGTCTCTTGGAAAGAAGAAATATGCTCTAGTCATTGTTGATGAATACACCAGATACACATGGGTATATTTTCTTGCAAAGAAGGATGAAACTGCATTAACACTGACAGAACATATAATCCAACTGGACAAAGGGTCAGAGAATCAAGTGAAGATAATCAGAAGTGACAATGGAACTGAATTCAGGAATTCATCAATGGAAGAATTTTGCAAGAGTAAAGGAATCAAACAAGAGTTTTCTGCACCTGGCACTCCACAACAAAATGGTGTAGTGGAGAGGAAGAATAGAACCTTGATAGAAGCTGCCAGAACCATGCTAGATGAAGCAAAATTGCCAACATACTTCTGGGCAGAAGCAGTTCAAACTGCTTGTTTTACTCAAAATGCAACACTGATCAACAAGCATGGCAAAACACCATATGAAATGGTGAAAAAGAAAAAGCCAAATCTAAAATATTTTCATATTTTTGGATGCAAGTGCTTTGTGTTGAAGACTCATCCTGAACAGTTGACCAAATTTGACCTAAAGGCAGATGAAGGAATTTTTGTTGGCTATCCACTGTCAACTAAGGCATTCAGAGTTTATAATCTGAGAACTAGAGTGATCATGGAATCAATTCATGTGTCATTTGATGACAAGAAAATAACTGGACTTGAAGATGTTAGTGAACATGATCAACTATACTTTGAAAATGAAGATTTATTAAACTCGGATGAGACAGATCTGACAAACACTGTTGAGGTCAATTCTGAACCTCTACTGGTAAATACTGAAGAGACTTTTCAACCAGAATCAAGGGAAGAATCAGTTGAGGGGGAGCATGAAGAATCTCATCAAAGTGATAATTCAAACACTGATAGTGACTCAGTTGATAACTCTGAATCAAACACTGTTGATTCAAACTCTGATCGTTCAAACTCTGAGCAGTCACATTCAGGGGGAGCATCTAAAAATGAAGAGAGGCACCAAGAAAATCAGGAGAGCATGGATCAAGGGGGAGGATCACATGATGACAGAAGCAATCTGCCTTCTGCAAGAAAATGGACTAAGTCACACACATCTGATTTGATTATTGGTGATCCAGATGCAAGAGTAAGGACAAGAAGTGCAACAACAAATGAATGTCTGTTTCATGCATTCTTGTCACAATCTGAGCCAAAGAAAGTAGAAGAAGCTCTTAAAGATGCTGACTGGATAACAGCAATGCAAGAAGAGCTAAATGAATTTGAGAGGAATGAAGTGTGGACCCTTGTACCAAGGCCAAAGAACAGATCCATTGTTGGTACTAAATGGGTTTTCAGAAATAAAACTGACAGTGATGGTGTGATCACAAGGAACAAAGCAAGACTGGTAGCTAAAGGCTATTCACAGCAGGAAGGAATAGATTATGATGAGACTTTTGCACCAGTTGCCAGATTGGAGGCGATAAGGATGTTTCTTGCCTATGCTTCTCACAAGAAATTCAAAGTTTTTCAAATGGATGTGAAAAGTGCTTTTCTGAATGGAAAACTTGAAGAAGAAGTATTTGTTGAACAACCACCTGGTTTTGTAGATCCAAAATATCCAGACTATGTCTACAGGTTAGACAAGGCACTCTATGGACTTAAGCAGGCACCAAGGGCATGGTATGAAACCCTTGCTAAATTTCTACTAGAAAGTGGGTTTCACAGAGGTACTATTGACAAAACTCTGTTTTACTTTCAATCTGGTAATGACCTGCTCTTAGTACAGATATATGTAGATGATATCATTTTTGGATCTACTAATGATAAACTCTGTAAGAAGTTTGCCAAGCTCATGCAGTCTAGATATCAAATGAGTATGATGGGAGAGCTAAGCTATTTTCTAGGCTTACAAGTGAAGCAAACAGATGATGGAATTTTCATTAATCAAGCAAAATACACCAGAAATCTTCTCAAGAAATTTGGTATGCTTGACTGTTCATCTGCAACAACTCCCATGGCAACTGCAACAAAACTGGACAAAGATACAGGATCATCAGTGCATATGACAAGTTACAGAGGGATGATTGGTTCTCTACTCTATTTAACTGCTAGTAGACCTGATATCATGTATGCCACCTGTCTGTGTGCAAGGTTTCAGGCAGATCCAAGGGAACCACATTTAACAGCTGTGAAGAGGATTTTCAAGTATCTCAAGGGCACTGTAACTTTAGGGCTGTGGTACCCAAGAGAATCAGATTTTAAGCTACTTGGTTACTCTGATGCAGATTTTGCAGGCTGTAAGATTGACAGAAAAAGCACAAGTGGAAGTTGTCAATTTCTTGGTGACAGACTTGTGTCTTGGTACAGCAAGAAACAAAAATCAATATCAACATCTACAGCTGAAGCAGAGTATATTGCTGCTGGTAGTTGCTGTGCACAGATTCTGTGGATGAAG
This sequence comes from Kitagawia praeruptora, assembly GCA_037693485.1. Lineage (NCBI taxonomy): Eukaryota > Viridiplantae > Streptophyta > Magnoliopsida > Apiales > Apiaceae > Kitagawia > Kitagawia praeruptora. The sequence goes on from CM075344.1 coordinate 60,824,651, forward strand.
AATCAATTGCTGGATTATGGGTTAAGGTATAGTAAGATACCTATTTTTTGTGATAATCAAAGTGCTATTGCAATGACAGGTAATCCAGTACAACACTCAATGACCAAGCACATCAGCATAAGGTATCACTTTATCAGAGAGCATGTAGAGGAAGGCAATATTGAGCTTCACTTTGTGCCTACAGATCAACAACTTGCAGATGTATTCACAAAGCCTCTAAGTGAAGCAGTATTTACAAGACTGGTCAATGAACTAGGGATGGTATCTGGTTTTGACTAAACATGTTGGTTAGACTCAAACTTTTCTAATAAAATGTGTTGCTCATATTTCTTTAAATTGCTAAAGTGCTATGTGAACCTTGTTAATTAAACTCTGTCAGCATGATTGTTGGTCATACACTGTTAATATGTTTGTTAAACTCTGTGAATTCTGAGTTGATTTTTGTCTGAATGAAAATACCAATGAAGAAAAATGTATGGAGCATGATTCTCAGTGAAAAATCAAGATTCTTTCTGAGTCACTGTGATCTAATCAGAAATTGTGCAGTAAATTAACACAGCATGATACTGTTTCATATTTAGAGCATCTCTTAGTTTATTTGATCCTAAACTCTGAATCTATGAATACTATATGCATTGCCTCTCATGAATAAACTCTGATATTGATGAACTCTAAACTCTGATTAGTAACACTCTGTTTTCAAACCATACTTGATTCTTGATGATTCTTTGTTTGCACTTGTGAAAATTCTAAAACTTGAGATGTGTGATTGTTTAGTTTGGTGAGAAACAGTTCATGTCTGCACCATGTGAGATTTTGAGCCGAATAAGTGATTGATACATTTTATATCAATCAGATTTTATTGTTGTGTGATGTTCATCAGTAAGTATGTTGCTCTAGAACTTGCATTAAACCATTTTGAGACTACATGATATATGTGTGCATGAAAATGATAAAGGCACTAGGATTAACCATCTTTCTTTAAACACTGTTCAAAACATCTTTGAACACTGATCATAAACACTGTTCATAAACATGACCCTTAGTAAACCCCTTTGAGCCTAATTAACTGCTCATTTTTCTTGAATACTGAAGTATTAAGAGCAGTTATATTCTTTTGATAAATCAAATTCAAGCAGGTGAGTATTTCTCAAGAAAAGAAATCTTACTCAGTATATATATATGTAAATAAAAAAAAAGGGAGGTATATATACTGATCATCTTGTACAAATATATACTAACCATTTGACTGAACATTTTGATCTGATAAATTGTTCAGTTAGGAATTCTCATTCGAAAAATATCTTTTCTCATCTGTTTGATTTTACTCAATTACAACCCTGAACAAAGTCCTTTTGATTTGTGCATATATGTAATCGAAGTGGTGTAGATTTGGTGGAAATTCAAGCTTATGGTAGTATCTGCTTTTACTGATTGAATTTGAGCGAAAACACTTCACCTAAACACTTGTGTGATGTGAGAGTTTGTGAGAAAATCCTTGACATGTAACTCACTGAATGATGCTTTGATGTTTATCTCTTGATCTTTTTGTCTATAATGACTGTGTGCTTACTTGGATAATTATGAACATAAACTGGAACAGAGATATTCAGATTTCTGTAATTAAGGAACTACAGAGTTTAGCATTCATCATATACTCTGTGTTTAATATGAGAGTTTGTGCATTCAGTGTTTATTGTTTTGATTTATGGGTTTTATGAAATATTAGATGCTATAAAAATTGATTTGGTAAACTCTGCTACTCACACACAAAAATCACGACTGTGCATTTTTGAAAGGGTTTTTGTGACAAAGTTTGAAAATTTGACAAACACTGATTGATTGTGTTACCTACTCTAAGGTAAATTTTCATTAAGATAATTTGAAAATTTTGGAGTAAATGGAGTAGTTGACAACTGTTAATTAGTGTATTTAGTAGTAAAGTGTCTTGATAAACGGAAAGACAGCGGTAATAATGGCTTTTACTGCGCGTGTATCAAGTGAATCGTTGCATGTTTGACACGTGTCCCACTTTAACCCAATCACTCATCATTATCTACCACTTTCGCATTTCTCGAGGGAACAGTTGTGTGTTTTCAAGATAAAACGTTTGAGTTTAATTTTTAATTACAACTCAAATTACTTTTTGTCAAAATCACTTTCACCCACTCGTATTTACTTTACCAAAACAGAGAACTTCTTTGTTTTTCACTTTGGCATTTTCACAAACACTTTTCTTGCATATCATTTTCACAGTTGATTTGTGCTTATTTCTTGATTCAATGGCAACAAAACCTTTCACTTCGTTTGGTCTACGATTTGTGCCTAACAATTATGCAGCTTTACTTGAGAATGACCGGGCTCCAGAGGCGTTTCACCTAATGCAAAATTTTCTTCGCGATTCTGAGATTGGGCAAGCGCTGGTTGAACCGGTTACTCTATCTGCTTCTCAGGTTGTTAACTTCTGGCAAAACTCAAGATATATAGAAGGAGGAGAGAATGGAACTCCATCTATCATCTTCTCTCATGAAGAACAAGAGTTTATGATTACTCCACAAACTGTTCGTGATGCCATGGATTTCGAGACACATACTTCGTATGCTGTTGTCTCTGAGCAAAATCTGAGAGAGATGCTAACAGAAATTGGGTATATGGACTCACTTGCAAAGCTGGGCAGTGTGAGGAGGCCGAATCTGAGAAAAGAGTGGAACTTTTTCTTTGATTGTATCACCAGGACATTCCAGAAGAAGGTAACCAACTGGGATGCTATTCCAATGGACAGTCTGCAAATTGGGTATTCTCTACTCTATGGCAGTAATTTTGATTTTGGTAGATATGTTTTAATGAATTTGGGTGATAAGTTGTCAGAGTCTACTACAGTTTACTTTGCTAGATTTTGTCAACTTTTGTTCAATGCATGTGTACCTGGGTTAACTGTTGATGAAGCTGATGAGATTCAACCTTTTCGAGTCACTAAGAGAATATTCTCTGATATGACTAACAAAGATGTTGGTAAAGACATACCTCCTTTCGTATTGCCACTTGCCTTACAGAATTTTGTCAATCAGCCACAAGATTCTCCATCACCAAACCATGAACCACATGAACCACAACAAACAGAACCACAACCTATGCCTGAACCTTTAGCCACTGATCGTACAGAAAACATACCATCTCAACCTATACAATCACCTGAGCCAACCCAAACAACCACTGTTCATCCTATATCACCACAAACCCAAACTGAACCAATAAATCCAACACCAACAAACCCTGTCACTACTACTCACCCACAACCTCCATCTAAGTCCAAAAGGAAGAAGCATGTTGCACTTAATACAAAACATTCTAAGGCTAAACAGTCATCTCCAAAGGCTGTTTATTCTAGAAGATTCAAAGAAAGAGCAAATAGACCTTCTACACCACCAGCTGAGGACAGTTCTAGTGAGGATGAAGAACTGATTGCAGTGCCTCAAGCTAAGAGGAGAAGGCTCATTCTATCTGATTCTGATGATGAGCATGTTGAGGAGGCTCAAGAGAAAATCTTTATTGATATTCCTACCGGTGAGACAGAGGTTATCATAGAACCTATAATACCAGAATCAGAAGTCAAGATTGCTGAACCAGAATCTGCTAGGGTTCAAGAAAATGAAGATGTTAGAGATGCTTTATCTCCAATGGAAGAGTTTGATGAAACTCCAATTTCTTTTAATCATGAAGCATCTACTCCACCACTCATGGAGGTTACACATTCTATTGATACTGGTGTTGCTGATGGACCTACTGTTGTTCTTGAAGACACTGTGGTTGCATCACACACTGAGTTAAACTCTGTTGCCCATCATGTTTCTGATCATGGTGAGGAGGTTGATAAACCAGAGAAGGTTCTTTCTTCAGAGCAAACTCAAGTTGATAAAGGAAAACAAATTGCTCAAGAACCTGTTGCTACTCAAAATGAAGACATTGCTTCTGTTGCCTCTACTAGTGAGTCGATAAGTGATTCAATTGAAGCCACGAGTACAGGAGTTGAGAAAGCACAAACTCAAGCTGATGGTCAGAAAACAGGAGAAAAACAAGATTTTGCTGGGCCTTCTGTAAATGAAATTGATGATGATTACTTGGCCAAACAAACTGCTGATTGGTACAAGTCAGAGTGTATTTTTCCTCCTGGAAGGGCAGCTATGTTTCTCCAAGCAAATTCTTCGAAGATTAAAAATCCAGAAATATTCACTTGTTTGCAAGGCACAGTGATTCAAATCAAAACCTTGAATAATAGATTTGATGATACTCAGAAATCTATTGTTGATCTTCGAACAGAGGTTGCTACTCATGAGGAGAAAGCTCACCTAGCTAATGCTAAACTTTTTCAACAATTCTCCAAAGCTCAAGCAAATCTTAATGACAGACTGAGCACAGTTGAAAAGAATCAGCTTTTACTGACTGAGAAGGTTGATTCCATTGCAAACTCTCTTGAGTTAATCACCTCAATTCTGATTCAGGATAGTGATGATGTCAAAACGGGGGAGAGAATTGCTAAAACCAAGTGCAAGCAAACTCAAACTCTGTCAAAGAAAGATCATCTTGATGATGAAGGTATTGCTGATAAGGGCTTAAGAAATGCAAATCCCAGACAAGGACATGGAAGGTCTTCAGGGTCAAAGCCAAATTTGGAGATAGATATAAATAGTCAGAGTACTTCTGGTACAAAGCCAAAGGATTTGTCATTCACTGACAATCCACAAATAGATGAAGAATTGGTTGCAAAACTTTTTCGTGAAGAGAATGCTGAAGCTACACTTGAGGATATTCAAGCTGAAGAAAAGTTGTTACAGAAAGAGCATTTAAAAGCTCAAAAGTCCAAGAAAGTGAAGAAAACTGTTAGAGCTTCAAAGCCTGCAATGAAAGGAATTGAGATCAAAGAAAGATTTTCTGGTATACAAGAAGAAGAAGAAGAAGATACTGGAAAGCTGGTTAGAAAGTCTTCTCTTGATGCCAAGTTGAAGTTAAAAGGGATAATTGGTGAAGAGAGCAAGGACAAAATGATAGATACAACCTCTGTTGTTACACAAGTTGTACAGACTCAAAGTAAACTCTTACCTGGTTTTTCAAGGCCAAAGATTCCAGTGCAAGAAGAAGCAGGAGTGACTGGTGGATATCAACATAATGTTGCAAGTTCAGGAAAGCCACCAGGCAGGAATACTTCTGGCTTAGGTTCAAGAAGAGATTTGAGGGTTGGTAACAGTCCAAGAGATCCCTCTGCACTTGTATCTCTTGGTTCTGGTATTACTCAAGAAAATCTAGACAAGTTGGAGTCAGTTCAGTTAGTTCGTCAAAGGAGCTTAGACATTCACTTTCTGCTATACTTTATGGCAGATGGGTCAGTGTATAGAGTGAATGAAGAAGCAATCAAGCTGAAATTATTTGAGGAACTTCAATATGTCTTGCATATCTTCAGAGTTAGAAATCGTCGAACACAGCTTATTGCTAATTCTATAAGGGAGTATATGCAGAAAGCTAAAGTTGTTACAGGATCAAAGTCTGCTGAAAGATATGTTCCGAAGTACAGAGACTGGAATGGGAATCTGATAGAAATGCAGAAGGGAACTACAAAGCTGAAGACTGATCTTGGGATTACTGTTCTGGATTTTAATGTAATGTCTGAAGAAGTGAAGTTTATCAGGTTGGGAAATGAAATGAGAAGAAACAAGATCTATGATCTCAGAGCTGCTATTTTTCAAACTGATGAGAATGATCCAGATTTAAGAGAGATCAAGGAAGCTATGGAGATTGAACTTGAAAATGCTGAGAGGAGATTGTTGATTGATTATCTCAGAACAACTCCAGATCTTGAGGAGGTTAGGTAGACAGATTTTGTAAGTAATTTGAATTTTTCAGTTGATTTTGTTAAGTCAAGTTTAAACTCTGATTATATGTTAAACACTGTGTTTTTATTTGTTAGTTTTGACATCATCAATTACTGTGAACTTGTACATTTTTCTAATGAACAAGTTGGGGGAGATTGTTAGATATAATTGATGTGATTTAATGTCAGTGTCTAAGTGTTACAGGTAAAGAGAGTTTAACTTGTTATTTGAAAGCAGTTGGAACAGAGTTTAAGTATACGCTGATTGCTGGAAGCGCAAACGCTGACAGAGGAAAGCGTAAACACTGCTAGCTGAATACATGGAAGCGCAAACACTGTTAGCTTTGAGAGCAACAGAGTTTGTTAGAGTCTGTCTACTGGGAGTGTCTACAAGTCAACAGAGCTTGAAGATTAATTTAATATTAATATGGAAGCGATATCTTTGAAGATTGGATAGCTGTCAAAGAGATTGAGTTGACTTAGAAGACGTGTAGCAATCGTAATTGATATCAATTGTATAGCTTAATTTTAGGAGAATCAATTAACGATTGTACGTAGCTGTATATCTTATAAATACAGTTAGGTTAACCCTAGAAGGGTATCCATCGTGAACGAATATCATTCTTGTAACCTAAGCAGCTCTCTGTGATATTTTACATCACTGAGAGAGGAATTATTAATTCCAAACAGTTTTAAGAGTTAAAACGTGTGTTCTTGTTATTTACTCATACGGTACTTGATTATATATTGTGTATTCGACCTAACAGAAATGAATCGAATAGATGTAGAATTGTATAAGTATGAAGTACTTGAATTGTCGATTAGATATGTGTTTTGTATCGACAAGTCAAGCATTCGAGAAGTAGAAAACAACTATTCGAGAAGTCAAGAAAGGCTTAATCGATATCTCAAGTAGGTTGAAAACTCACGGCTTGCAGTTATCTAACTTAGAATAAATTCTAAATTAGGTAAAGTATGTTTTTATGTGTGATTTAAAAATTCTGAATAAAAATCCAAAAACGGTTAAGATTCAGCGAGAATTCAGCCTGTTCAAATGATTCGAGAACTCAAACATAGTATTCGAGAACTCTGTCATTAGAGAACTAAAATACTCTATTCGAGAACTCAAGCATTTCTCTGTTCGATTTCTCTAAAGACTCTATTCGAGAACTCAAGAGTGTCCTAAATAGACTTGTTAGAGAAGTCGAACATTAAGAAGAAATGAACCATTCGAGAAGTCTGACTTATCGAACAGTTCTTTTCACTCATAAAAATTTTAATTTTCACTATCTTTTAAAATTCACCAGACATATTCTATAAAGAATATTCTAACAAATTAAATAGTGATTTTCTCAAAATTTCATAGAAATTTCAAGTTGACAAAAAATGATTTTCCAACATATGCAACAAATTTGAAATATTTATAAATCATATTTCAGCCAACACTTACTCCAAAAATATTGAGAATTTAGATAAAGTAAGTGTTTACTGCTGCAACAATCTAGGTGATATATTCACTTAGCCAGAAGCTGAAGAATTCAGCATTCCAATCTCACTAACCAACCTTGTGAAGGTGGCTTCATCTAATGGCTTAATGAATATGTCAGCTAGTTGTTTATCTGTAGAGACATAATGCAACTCAATGGTTCCATTAGTTGCATGTTCTCTAATAAAATGATTACTGATGTCAATGTGCTTTATCCTAGAATGATTGACAGGGTTGGCAACTATAGATATTGCACTTGTGTTGTCACACATGATTGGAATTCTTTCCAACACAAGTCCATAATCTCTAAGTTGATTTCTAATCCAAAGCACTTGAGCATAGCAACTTCCAGCAGCTATGTATTCAGCCTCAGCTGTAGAAGTTGACACAGATTGTTGTTTCTTGCTATACCAAGAGACTAACCTTTGTCCAAGAAACTGGCAGCTACCTGAGGTGCTTTTCCTATCCACTCTGCATCCAGCATAATCAGCATCAGAATAACCAACCAGATTGAACCCTGTGTCCTTAGGATACCATAAACCCAAGTTTGGAGTGCCCTTCAGATATCTAAAGATCCTTTTTATAGCAATCAAATGTGACTCTTTTGGATTTGATTGAAACCTTGCACACAGGCATGTAGCAAACATGATGTCTGGGCTACTAGCAGTGAGGTAGAGTAGAGAACCAACCATGCCTCTATAGACTGAGATATCTACTTTCTTGCCTTTAGCATCTTCATCCAATTTAGTGGCAGTGGCCATGGGTGTCTTTGCAGGTGAGCAGTCTTTTAAGTCAAACTTCTTCAATAAATCCTTGATGTACTTGGTTTGACTGTTAAAAATGCCATCCTTCATTTGACTAACTTGCAATCCAAGAAAGAATGTTAACTCTCCCATCATACTCATCTCATATCTGCTCTGCATGAGCTTAGAGAATTTCTCAAACAGCTTCTCATTTGTAGAGCCAAATATGATATCATCCACATAGATTTGAACTAAGATAATATCATCACCATGTTTATTATAAAATAGTGTCTTGTCCAATGTGCCTTTAGTGAATTGACTTTCAAGGATAAATTGAGATAAAGTATCATACCATGCCATTGGAGCCTGCTTAAGTCCATACAATGCCTTAAGCAATCTGTAGACAACTTCTGGAAAATGTGCATCCTCAAAGCCAGGTGGTTGTTGCACATAAACTTCTTCTTCCAACTCTCCATTCAGAAATGCACTCTTGACATCCATTTGATAAACTTTAAAGTTTGAATGAGTAGCAAATGCCAAGAATATTCTGATGGCTTCCAATCTAGCAACAGGGGCAAATGTCTCATCATAATCAATGCCTTCCTGTTGGGAGTATCCTTTTGCAACCAACCTTGCTTTGTTTCTTACTATTACACCATCTTCATCCATCTTATTCTTCAGAACCCATTTTGTTCCAACAATGGTTCTGTTCTTTGGTGCAGACACAAGTTCCCATACTTTGTTTCTTTCAAATTGATTCAACTCCTCTTGCATGGCAATAATCCAATCTGGATCCAACAGTGCATCATCAAGTTTTTTAGGCTCAATCTGAGATAGAAAACAACCATAGAGACACTCATTTTGAGTTATTCTCCTAGTCCTTACTCCTGCATTTGGATCTCCAATAATTTTCTCTACAGTGTGTGATCTATCCCATTTCCTTGAATGCTCAGTCTGATTTCTTATTCTTGAAGTTGCTTCATCATCCAAGTTATGATCATTCTCATTTCCTCCCCCTGTGAAGTTGCCACTATTCACAGATGTGTCTTGGATGTTTATTTCTCCACTATTGTTTGGCACAAATTCTTCTCTTGCATCATCATTCACTTGAGTTTGTTGAACTTGAGTTTCAACTCCAGTTTTAATCTCTTCATCAGAATCATCTAGATTATCAAACTTTAATGGATCTTTATCTTCATCATTGGCTTCTTTTAATCCAGGTAGTTTGCTGTCATCAAATGTCACATCTGTGCTTTCCATAATTTTCTTTTGACTGATGACATAAACTTTGTATGCAATTCTTTCCCTAGAATAGCCAAGGAAAATTCCTTCAAATGCCTTTGCATCAAACTTTCCAACATATTCTGAAGTATCCTTCAATACAAAGCATTTGCTTCCAAAAGTATGAACATACTTTAGAGTAGGCTTCTTTCCATTCATCAAATTGTAAGGTGTCTTTCTTGTGTTTTTGTTGATGAGAGTTCTGTTCTGGATATAGCATGCAGTACTCACATCCTCAGCCTAAAAACATGTAGGCATCTTTGCATCAAGCAACATTGTTCTAGCAGCCTCAATTAGAGTTCTATTCTTTCTCTCAACAACTCCACTTTGTTATGGAGTCCTTGGAGCTGAAAATTGCTGAGAAATACCATTCTCTTTGCAGAATGCTTCAAGCATGGCATTTCTTAACTTTGTTCCATTATCACTTCTCAATGCAATCACACTTGCATTGTTGGCCTTTGCTTCCTTGTCAACCTTCTTTATGTGCTCAATTATTACTTGTGGAGCCTCATCTTTTGATGCTAGAAATTCCACCCATGTATACCTTGTAAAGTCATCAACCATCACCAAGGCATACTTCTTTCTTCCTAGTGACATAATATTGACAAGCCCAAACAAATCCATATGAATGAGTTGCAGGGGCTTGGTTATTGATGTCACTGTCTTTGACTTGTGGCTTGATCTTTTCATCTTTCCTCTTTGACAAGCCTCACACACTCCTTCTTGACAGAATTCAAGTGTGGGCATGCCTCTCACTAACTCTCTTTTGACTAGAGAATTAATGGCTTTGAAGTTCAAGTGTGATAACTTCTTGTGCCATAGCCAACAATCTTCATTAGATGCTTTTGAGTAGAAGCAACAAACTTTGTCCTTGTTTGCAGAGTCCATATTGGCTACAAACAGGCTTCCTTTTCTTACTCCAGATAGAGCAAAATCACATGTCTTCTTGTGGGTAATCAAACATTCATCCTTGTCAAAATTCACCTTGAATCCTCTATCAGTAAACTGACCAACACTTAGCAGATTATGCTTGAGTCCCTTGACTAGTGCTACATCTTCAATGATGACATTACCAACTTCCAACTTGCAATATCCCAATGTGTTACCCATGCTGTCATCTCCAAAAGCAACCATTGGGCCAGCCTTCTCTTCATACTATGATAGCTGGGCCATATCACCAATCATGTGATTTGAGCATCCACTGTCCAAAATCCACATGACCTTCTTTTCACTTTCTTTGCCCTGCAAACACAAAGGTATTACTTCTCCTTTGGTACCCAAACAAGTTTGGGTCCATGTGACTTAGAAACAGTTTTATCATAAACAACATGCTTATCAACTTTCTTGGTGTTAGTCTTCTTGTCACTGTTAGAAGTCTTAGAACCTGTGGTTTCAGACTTAGGTGATAGAGGTACCTTCCTAGCTCTAGGGGGACTTGAAGACTTTGACCTTGTGTAGTGTGTGTGAGAATTATGACTGATACAACCATCAATGAATTGCCTTCTCAGATTGAAATAGCTAGTCATAACATTCATATTGCATGGCATACAGTCAAATTTATCACAGAATGGAGCATCTCTATGTCTTAAAGGCACATAACAATCATAGAAAGGTTTGGGCACACTACCAACAGGTTTCTTGCAAGCATGAGTTAAATGATTGGTACTGAAACAATTCGGACTAGTTTTCCTAGGGGCATTAGGCATATAATCATAGTTGTTATCTTTGTTAATCCCTAGCTTGCCATTTCTGTTCTGTTTCTTCTTAGTCACTTTCTTCTCAGATTCATTTTTCCCAGCTGATACAAACTTAACAAACTTCTTAGGTCTAGACCTATCACCTAGTGGCTCCTTGGCTTTTGGCTTGACACTCTCACTCTTAGAGGATGCTTGTTGTTAACTGGATTGTGCCTCATCCTCATCATTCAAAATTTGCTTGATGAGTAAGGTATCCTCATCAACTTTAAATGTTGATTCTTTAAAAATTGGAGTCTCAGCCTTTTTCAAAATGTGAGGCACTTCCTCCTGAACAACTATGTCATCTTAAATGACAGCATAGCCTTTCCTCTGTTTAAGAGTGCCATAGTCAAGTCCAATGGCAGCCTTGGGTTTAGCTTGAATTTTCTCATGATAGGATTGCAGTAAACTAGATGAGTTCTTAAAAGTTTTCAGTTTGAATTCATTTTCATCTAGTTCATCCCTAAGAGCCTTTTCAATCTGACTAGTACATAGAACCTTATTCTGCAGATATTCAACTTCTTTCTTAAGGTTTTCTACTTGCATAGCAGTTAGCTCAAGTTCCTCATTCTTTTTGATTAACAATTCATTTCTAGCAGACAGTTTAGCAATTTCCTCATTGGCAGCAGTCATACTAGTATGAATTAAACATTTCAACAGATAGTTGTTCAATCATGCACTTGTACTCAGAAACAGACATGTCTATGGTAGTGAGAGATGGTACCTGAGAGTATGATGAAGATGTGTCATCCTTGGAATTGGCCATCAAGGCATAGTTGCAAAATTCTTGCTCTTCTCCATCACTATCAGAATCATCCCAACACTTCCCTTCAGCTATGTAGGCCTTACCTTGTGTCTACTTTTTCAGAAGGGCCTTATACTTAGCTTCAAGCTCTAGAAACTCTTTATCCTTCTTTTTAGGCTTCTTGCATTCACTAGCAAAATGCCCTAGGTCATTGCATCTATAACACCTTACAGATGACCTATCCACATGGCTGGTTTTAAGTTTATTCTTGTTTGCTTTCACAGGTGTCTTGCTCTTGTTGAATGAATGGTTTTGGGTTTTTGGTTTGAAGGGTTGGTTCCTCTTGAATCTGATGTTTGGAAATTTTCTGGGCATGAAAGCATATGAAGTGTTTTCCATTCCATCTAGTTCTTCAAGAGTATAGAACTCTTCTTCTTCCTTCTCCTCAACTGGTTCACTTACCTCAGCTTCAGTTTCTTCATCATCTACTATCTCCTCTATCCTTAGTTGACTTATAGATGCTTCTAGGTCTTGAATAGATTTGTTGACAATCAAGGCACATTATGTGTTTATCATTCTACCTTGGTTGGCTTGGATAGCCCTTTTCTGAAGCAACTCAAGCTCATGAGTCTTTAAAACCCCATAGAGCACATCATATGTGATTTTGTTTAAATCTCTTTCTCTTAGAGAAATGACCCTTTGCTCTAGATGATTTGGTGAAGACAGTAAAAACTTCATGTTCAACTCCTTGGTTCTGTAAACCTTGCCATTCATCTGCAACTCAGTAACTAGCTTGTGAAATCTCTCAAACATCTCAGTGATGCTTTCCTTGGGCTGTGCCATGAAAGCTTCATACTGTGTGACCAGTATCTGTTTCTTGTTTTCCTTGACCTCATCAGTCCTTCCACATAACACCTCAATGTGATCCCACATTTCTTTGGCAGTTGTACACGATGCAATGTTTGCAAACATTGACATATCCATGGAATCTATAATTAGCAGCATGAGGTGACTGTCAAGAGCAACCATCTCCTTTTCTGATTCTGTCCATTTGGATGGTTCCTTGGCCACATAAGATCTTGGAATAGTTGTGGTTCCAACAGTCTTTTCAGGTATTTCTTGTTATGGAACAAAGGGACCATTCTTGAGAATCTCAGGATACAGAGGATGAGAGGCTTTGATGAACAACATCATCTTTATCTTCCAGAGGTTGTAATTTTCTTTAGGCTTAATGGCCTTTCAACCCTCAAAGTTTCCACCAATATACCCATCAGCCCTCAATATTTAAAAACGTTCCTTTCAACCCTCCAAGTATCCGTAAAGGTCCAATTAACCCTCAAACCGATATACGAAAAAAAAAATGAAAATGGTATAAATCGGATGGGCTTTTCAGACATTTCACTTTCTCTTTCCCTCCAAAATAGAGGCATATGTTTTGGCGCTCCTTCTAACCCTTGTAGTTCTATATCAATATGTATATGTATGTGTGTACAGACCAAAAACTAAACAAAAACAAATTAGCCCCAAAATGGAACCTACTTGTTGGTGTGGAAGATCAGCTGTGTTAAGAACCTCATGGACCGATGCAAATCCGGGAAGAAGGTTTTGGGGATGCCTGCGTTTTATGGTAAATTCATGTTAAATGAAATATTATTGTCTAATTGTTCTTGTTGCTTATGAAACCTGTTTGTTTTGCAGGAAGACAGAGCACATGCTTATAACTTTCATTTATGGTTCGACCCCCCTATGTGCCCAAGGGCAAGAGTTATCATCCCAGGGCTGTTGAGAAAAGTTGAGAAGCTAGAAGACGATTTGAAGAAGTTTGAGGCTGCTGATGAAATCAAAGGGAAGAAGAAAAGGCCTATTTGGTTGTTTGTGATTGTCTTATTCATCGTGTGGAGCTTTATACTGATGAACAAAGAGGTGGAGACAATAAGCAAGGGACAATATCAACTACCCTAATTATAGCTTTGTAGTCGATCTTTTAATTATGATGTATGAAAATGTAATGCAGTTTGGTATTTTTAATGAATTGAAATGGTTTTTCAATCCAATATTATGAATTTAACACAATGAAACAAACAGCATGTTTATGAAATATTAGGGATGTAAATAGCAAAACAAAATGAAAAGCCAAGGAGCTACATGTGAAAAGAAAAAGCATCCATAACTTAGCAAATGGTTCACATTACATAATTTAGCAAATGGTTCACATCCATAACTTAGTAAATAGTCAACATTACAAACACAAAACCAAATGGTTCAGGGGTTGTCAAAAGCACATAGGTTGATAGTCAAAATGAAATTAACTAAAATCCAACTCTTCAAGCCTGTTTGTCTTTGCCCTTCGACTTGGTCTTCCCCTTTCCTGCAATCTTCAAGTTTTTTTCTGACTCATGTATTGCTTTTGCCAGTGCACTCCTTGTGATGACATTTTTCCCATGAGATAAGAAAGGTGCAGATTTTACCTCTGTTTTCCCAACTATAGTCTTGTATTGTTTCACTGGTGGTGGCATCTGTTTGCCCAACTTCATGGGGCCTGTGTATGAGTTGAGTTGAGTTTTCTACTCGGTTGATTTCCCCTCCCTTGCTGCTATCATGGTGTCATCTTCAACATCAATGCAAATAGGAGTATCTGTTGTGTTCTTAAACTTATCTAGCTTGCAAAGAAGAGAAAGCCTCCAACTCCTTCTCACTGGCTGAACATCACCACTTGGGGTCCCCTTTCTTTTCTTGTTTTTCTCAATTCTTTCCTTCATTTCTTGTTTAATTGCTTTCATTCTCTCAGCCTCTACTTGGTTATCTTTATCTGGCTCCTCAATGATTGTCTTCCCTTTCCCCTGTTGCTTTGACTTCTTAAGTTTTTTAATTTTTTCAGATGCAACCATGATAGGTGAGTCATGGGTAGTTGTCAAGCCCAGTTTTGCATACCTCAGTTGTCTTATCTTTCTTGCTGCAACTTCAAGAGGAGTTTCCTCCTCACTCTCATCCATTATTTGCTCTTCTTACACAATTGGAATATCAGTCTCTGGCATTTCTTCAACAGCCTCTACCTGGCTTGGTTGAGTAATGGGTGGTCCTTCTTTAGGAAATTCCAAAAGTAGTTCATTGTAATCTGCTTGCATTTCTTCCTCAATATCTGCATGTGGAGCATCTGCTGGAGGTGATCCATGATCACTTATATCCTCATTACCATCTTCTGCAGGTACAACTCCATTACAAGTCCTTTTGTTATGGCCTACCTGCTTGCATCTACCACACCTAGTACAATCCATGATGGAAACATTAGCTATAAAATTCTAACATGATTACAAGTAATGCATTTAGGAAGTACAAGTATAAAATTTACCTCACAGTTAACTGTGTCTTCTTGGTCAAGGACTTCACTCCATTCCCTTCTTTTTCAACAACATCTGGGAGCTCATATCTTTTCTTTTTTGGCCTACCAGGTTGCTTTTTAATGGTTGGTGGTTTCAAACTCAACCCACTCCTATCCCAAGCATTATGTCCATTCATTGGAAAGATTATCCCAGAGTAGGCCTTCTTGTAATTTGCTACACTATACACTGAATCCACATAATCTTCAACATTGTATCCCATTCGATTCAAACAGCTGACAACATGGTGACAGGGGATGCCACTTAACTCCCATCTATTACATCCACATGTTCTATTACCTATATGAACAGCATACTTGGTTCCATTCACTGTGGTTACCTCAAACTCATCATAGCCTGCATAAGTGGAGTAACATCCTCCACTCCACCTTTTGTATTTGTCAAGCAGTTTGTACACCTTTGGAGTCAATTTTTTGTCTTCCCAAGCAAACATATCATCTCTCTTACTCTGCAATCTCCTCATTAAGTACTCCCTAATCATTTCTAACATGATTAGTATACCTTGTTCCCTAGCCCATAAAATGCACCTATTGAAGCTCTCACACCAGTTATTCAGTAACATGTCACATTTGGAGTCAGTTCTGAAATGTGCCCTGCTCCAATGCTGAAATGGCACTTCACTCAGCCATTTCCAAGCACCCTCATTCTCCTCTCTAAGTCTATTCATTGCAGTTTCAAATGCCTCTTTGTTTGCTGCCCTAGCACAGCTCCAAAGTTTTTCTTTCAGAGATCTTCCACCATATCTCTGCTTAAAATTATTATGCATATGCCTAACACAGTACCTATGCTCAGCCATGGGGAACATCTCTTCAACTACATTCAATAACCCCTTCTGTCTATCACTAGTGAAACTCCACCCATCCCCAACACCCATATCCAGATCTTGTCCTACTAAAGCTAGAAACCACCTCCAAGTTTCTAATCTTTCTGCTTCAACTACTGCATAAGCTATTGGAAACATACAATTATTACCATCTACTCCTATAGCACATAACAACTGACCTTTGAAAGCATTTTTTAGATGGCAGCCATCAAAGCCAACCATCTTCCTGCAACCAAGCTTAAAACCATGCTTCAAACCCCCTAAGCATATATACATCCTTCTGAACACACCAACAACACCTGCACATTTAGATCTGGAGTCAAAAGTTTGTATGTACCAAGTATGTATTGAATCTACTGTAAAAAGCAAAAATGTTATACCTGGTTCTATGTCAATCTCAACTGTGGAGTTGGGATTTCCCCTCAATAACTCTGTTTTGTAGTCCCATAGTTTCTCATACTGCTCTTCAAGAGTTCCATTAATGATCTTCATGCACTTTCTTCTAGTTTTTCTGAGTATGTGATGGTCAAAATCAATTTGCAAGTCCTTCAAGACAGTTTTCTGAAAAGCAGAGATTGGCCAAGATGGGTTTATTCTGAAGTCTGAAAGATATTATTTAGCTAGGTATCCAGAATTTATAAGGGGTAACCCCTTTTGCTCTCTAACACAGCTGTGATCTGCAAATCAATAAAGTAAAGGAATTAAATATACAAGCCAAGGAATTAAAGTAAAGGAATTAGCTGTGACCAAAAAGTCCAAGGAATGTACCTGGTCCCACTATCTTTATCTGCATGGTTTTGTTGAAGTTTAAAGAAGCAAACACATGCCATTGGCATGGGGGTCTACACATAGCCTTCACCCTGATTCTGTCACTTTTAGTGAACTTCACCATCCTTCCTTCCAGATAAGAATGCTTCATTACAGCCTCTCTGAATTTGTTAACTCGAATAACTTGTAGAAGGGGGGGGGTTGAATACAAGTTATATAATCGTGTCTGATTTTTGCTTGATTATATGAACAAGAATAAACGAATGAATCAAACTCTGTTTGTATTAATAAGATCAATTACAAACTCTACCAAAGGTGTACAAATACCTTTAGCAGCAGCTGACAATACAAATCTCTCTCTCTGTTTGTACTCTCGTATACTCACGATTACAAACCTTATACAGAGCTACGCACACGAACTCACAACACACTTGTTCGACTTCGACACTTTTTACAATGATATAGAGAGAGTATTTATAATGCTACCTATCAACTAATAACAGAAAGATATAATCTATACATGACAATGTTCTGTCTTCTAGTCGATAGTTTCCATCAATAGAAAACTCTTTCCTTCATAATATCTTCTTGCTTGTTCTTCAAACAACGATCCTGTTTATAGCACTTGCCAGTTTCTGTAGCATCCATAATGACATCATCAGTAACACGACTGATATCAGGATTTCATCTTGCATCAGTATCTGATCATCATCAGTATTAGACCGTTATCAGGATTTGCTCTTTGTTCCTAACATGTAGTCTCCGATACACTGTTCATTCCTGACTAAACTGTACAGATAATTGTCTTACACATAAATCCTATATACAGTGCTAAATCCTTTATAAGATCAGGATTACAAGAAGTATAATGCGTAAATTCTATTCTTAACATCACAACTTATGAATTATTCCTGACAATCTCCCCCTATTTATGCTTTAAAATCTGAAGCATAAATCTAAGTTGTGGATGTCAAAACATATAACAATACAACCAGAATAGAATTTATAAATTTAGAATTATGAAGTTAAGTACCTCCTTCCCAGATGTAGACGTTTATCTAGTACTTAGAAGAAAGAATTTTAACTATTAATGCTTCTCTTCCTTTACCACTTCCTAGCTGAGATTCACCACTGTCACTCCTAGTTCTTCTTTTTACTTCCCTTTGTCTACTCTTTATCTCCCCTAGTCTGGTGGTGGTGTTGTTGTTGTCTTTGAATTATCTTTATCTCCCCCTTTTTGACATCAGCAACATTAATTCCAAGAGACTCAGAAACAGAACAAATGATATTCATCAGAACTGCTTGATTTTCCATAATTGTGACTTGGTTATCTTCAAGTGATTGAAGTCTTGTTTGCATAGCAATTTGAGAATTCTGAATATCTTTCAAAACATCAGAATGAACTTCAATGTTGGAAGTGCTTCTAGTATCTTCAGAATTAGAATCAGAAAGAACTGTATCTTCAAGTCTTGTAGAAGAAGTTGCTTGAGTTGTATGATATTCAAGTAATAAAACCTGATTAGAAGTATCAACATCTTTATCTTTCTGATCTGGAACTGAAACATGATCATTATCTCCTTCACCAGTATTCTGTGTACTAAGATCTTCAAATCCCGACTCTTCCTTAGAGTGATCAGAGACTGTAGATGTCTCAATTCTAGCTGATATTGGAAGTACATACAAAGGAACACTAGGATCATTAGGAACTTCATCTGGTACATATGTATCAAGAGATTGTTTTATCCTTGCACCTCTTCTGTTAATGATTCCTGCAAGCCTCTCCTTTTGCTTCTGAGCTTTAACTTCTGGCTTTGCATTGTGATGTGCTAGGTCATTCTTCTGATACATTTTGATGAATGAATAAGTACCAGCATCCATACCCAAATTTTCAGACCAAGATTCAGGAAAAAACTGATCCCAGAAATCAAATGATGGTTTCCTAATTTTCTCTCCCTCGCTATGGAGTTGATCATCCATACCCTCATTCTCACTTTGACTTACTAAAGTCAACACTCTTTCTACCTCACCTTTTGCCTGGTCAGGAGCCAGCCTCTCTGTTTGTGGATCTAAGTCCATCTTTTCAAGTGTATCACTCAAATTTGGATAAGTGCTCTCATGACCTACAGAAAAATAGGGTTTAGAAGGAGTTTTTATACCTGAACTCACATGGAGAGAGGGTTCCTCATACGGCAAGGGGCTTGAGGTTTTCTCCAAGGAGTGAGCTGCTATAGTCTCTGAACCCTTACAATCATCTTCTTTCCTTCCAGAGACTACAGGCTCCAGTATACCACTTTCAGGTTCTTTACTAGACTCTGATGTCTTCAGTAATACTTCATTAGACACCATAGTTAGTACATCACCGTCTTTAAGTGTTGTTTGCTGAGACACACCCTCAAGGTGGATAGACTCTGATCGAACAAAATTTGTTTGATCTTCAGAAAAATCAACCAAAGTCATTCCTCCCATATCATAGGGTATCTCACTTGCATTTTTAGTCATCACAGAAGACCTTTCAATATCAGCTATCACAGCTTCTGAGTCATCCAACCTCTGACTAGATGGTTCTTGTGTTACAGTGACTGTGATCTGATCTTTCCTACTATTCACCACTGGTGCAATAGTATCTTCTGTTGACTGCATTCCTCTATCTACTTCCTCCAGTTGTTCACCTTGAGCTGAGGCATCTTCAATAATGACATCCTTGTCAAATAAATATGCATGAAGTGATTGAAGTGCAACATGCTTCGAGAGTCCAAATTTCTTGACTAATTGTCTTCTGACAGATACATAGAAATACATCTTCATTAAGTCAAGTCTTTGATGTAGAAGTCCATATTCATCTGGAAATAAAAGTTTTGGTACTCTTTCAACCAAAAAATCTAGAACAGGCCTTGACAACTTCACTTTGAGAGAAATTAGTCCCATAGCCAGTCTGTATGATAATGTAGTTTCCCATGAAGAATCAATATCCAGATCTCTATGGTCATTTGCTGACTTGATTGTAGCTTCATTTGTAGAGACCTGCATGATATTAGTTGGACTAGACTCTGTGTGTGTAGGTGACAGTTGAATCTTTCTCCTTGTTCTCCTGGTATAGTGAGCAAAAGATTTATCCTGAGAAGACTCAAGAGGTGTAGACACAGAAGTGATCTTGGGATGAGATCTTTGTTCAATAGACACAGTCTTTTGAGAGACAGTATCCAGTAACTGTTTTCCCTTTTTAAGAACTACAGCCTTTTGAGAGACTGCAGCCTGGCTGTGGCTAGGTTTTTCATCTCTATGTGCTAACAAAGAAAGTTGAATTGCAGCCTTCAATTCTGCTCTCTCAGCAAGAGTTAAATCATCATCATCTTCACTAGAATTACTACTTCTTGACACAACAAATCTTCTCTTCCTTACAACTGATGTCTTTTGAGAAACACCAGAGGTTGGTTTCTTTGAAACAATAGGCTGTGGATCAAAATTTGGTTCTTGAATTGTTTCAGAGACTATAATGTTTTGGGCTACTTGGGTAGACACAGGGGGGTTCTCCTCCAATTGAGATTCCTGAGCCATTTCACCACAAAAGAAAGAAGAATTGTAGAGAGTAGGAAGATGAGTTTTAAGAATTACCTGAAAATGATGTGGATAATGAATTACAGGTATTTCATCTAGATTCTTTTCATTGTCCTTCTTTGTAATGTCAGAGAAAATTCTCTTTTGCTGTTCATAAGAAGAAACACAATGTTTCCTACCAAATCTAGCTTCAACATCAGGAATAAAATGATTAATAAACATTTGCATAAATCTATGATAATAAACCATTTTCCTGTTTTGATCTCTTAACCCAAGTTTAATACTCATCTGACTTAAGATAATGTGACCAATGTTAATTACTCTGTCATAAAGCAAACTATAAGCAATATGTGATGTAACAGAAGTAATTTGCTGAAAAGAACTACATTTACCAGTAAAACATTTAGCAATTTGATCAAAGTAAAAAGACCATTCCTTTCTAAGAAAAGACCTATTCAACTGGCTCATGTTGTCTAGAGGTCCTCTATAACCTAATTCAGACAACATAGTTCTTACATTATCATCAGATGGTACATTCTCATAAATCAAACTAACAGGTAAGTGAAGTACTGAATTAACAACAGATTCAGTAATATCAAATGAATCTTGTCCTCAATGTAGAACAATCTTACCTGATTGACTTTGAGTAGAATCAATTACCTCAGCATTCTCCCAAGCTTGTGAAATAGCTGCTTGATTAATTTGTGGAGATGCTGTCAATGCATAACTTAATGGTCCATTTGCCAGAAAGTCCATGATTGGATGAAAATCAGATGACACTCCTTCCTTGTTGGTGATAGCTGCTACATGATTGTTTGTCATAAATTCGAAGTCACCAAACTTGAAGGCTACTGATTTAGGTAATCTTCTTTGAGCTTCCATTTTTGATCTGAAAAGAACTTGAAAAATTCTTGAAATGGATTAGTGATTTTGATAACTCAAGAGTGGTTTTTGCTTTAGAGAATGTAAAATTAGAGAAAGCAATTACACGATTAGAGTGTCAAAACAAATATATTTCACAAATCTTTCAGACCACTATCCCACGTTGACACGTAGATTGACAGGTGTCAGTCCCTGAAAAGTGCGGTTACCCACGATTTTTGGAAAATAAAATCCAAAATTGATTTTCATGAAATAAATCAGGGTATAAATAATCAATACTGATCAGTTTCCTTTTCCTGTTGACCTCTCATCAAAATAATCACAAAATACAATGTGATAATAATTCTCAAATCCTGATGGTCACACATGAAATCCTGATCAATATCATCCTGATTCCAGAGACTTAATATGGAGTTTCCATGTGGCATTTTTCTTTTATCTGAAAAAGAAATAAACAATTAATCTGAACAAAAATCAATTGGTTAGATATATTTAATATTTCTTGAAAACAAGAAATACAATCACACGCAATAATTAGCATCTGACTTCATTAAACTTCCAAGTGACTGTTCAGCTTCTCACGTCTTTCTTTAAAAGAAACAGACGCCTTATGCCATTCTCCATAAACCTTTCAATTTCTTTTCCTCTCAACAATGCTTCTCAAACCAAAATTTCCTTCAAATCCATTCTTTAGATCTCTCTTGATCGATGAACATCCTGTTCTTGATCATCTCTTTGAAAAGACAACTCTTCTCATCGAACTAATCATGGATGGATTGGTTTTCGATAATATCAAGAGGTTTTTCCTAGAACATCCATCTGTTGGATACAATCTTCCCCTAACCTCCTCAAAACTTGAGGATGAAGAATTTGGCCGAGAGTCTGAGGTTGATCTTGATGGAGATGCTATTCATTTAAGTTAGCTGCTCTCATTCAAGTCGCCTAAACAAGGAATCCAAGAGCAGACGAAGCTGTTCAAATCCCCTGATGGATTTCTTGAGATGCTCCTTGTCCTGTACCTCAGAATTCATATCAATAGACAAGTATAGAATTATCAATAGAAATTAGACAAAAAGATGTTGTATTTCATTTCCATATATGTAATGATTTCAATTAATGAAAATACAATTTCTTGTTATCTAATTGTCTTTTGATTATTGAATGATGTACAAATTATCAGTATGCAAATATTAAAACTTGCTGGTATAGACTTAACACATCACAGAATTAGATTACTACACAATGTAAACGTCAGGATCTAAAACAATTTTCATAATCCTGATACTGACACAATACTGATGACGTTAGCATCCTGATAACAAATCTAATCCTGATGATTATTAACAAGTCTATCATACTGAAATTTATCAAGGCAAAGTGTTATAGCTAAAGCATTTAACAATCAAATATAGATCCTGACAAGAATATCAAGTCTATAAGCTAAACACAACATACCTTGCTACATTTGCAGATGTTAAAGATTTAAAAATTTAACATTCCTAACTCACTTACTAATCTACTGAATGTAGTCTCATCAAGTGGTTTAGTTAGAATATCTGCAAGCTGTTTGTCAGTAGGAACAAAATGAAGTTCCACAGTACCATTCTCAATATGTTCTCTAATAAAATGATACCTGACATCAATGTGCTTAGTCCTTGAATGTTGAACTGGATTTTCTGCAATTTTAATAGCACTAGTATTATCACAAAACATAGGAATATTACTAAGTGTCATACCATAATCCATCAACTGATTTCTTATCCAAAGGAGTTGTGCACAACAACTGCCTGCTGCTATGTACTTAGCTTCTGCAGTTGAGGTTGAAACAGATTGCTGCTTCTTGCTTGCCCAAGAAATCAATCTATTTCCCAAAAATTGACATGTACCTGTAGTGCTTTTCCTGTCTATCTTACACCCTGCATATAATCAGAGTCTGAATAGCCAATTAGAAAGAAATCTGATTCTCTAGGATACCACAAACCAAGATTTGGAGTTCCTTTGAGATATCTAAAAATTCTTTTCACAGCAATTAAATGAGATTCCTTAGGATCACTCTGGAATCTAGCACATAAACAGGTAGAAAACATTATATCTGGCCTACTTGCAGTTAGATATAACAAAGAGCCTATCATGCCTCTATAACTAGTATTATCCACACTCTTTCCCTTAGGATCAGAGTCTAGTTTAGTGGCTGTTGCCATGGGTGTTTTTGCAACTGCACAGTCTTGAAAGTCAAACCTTCTTAAAAGATCTTTGATATACTTTGACTGATTAATGAAAATACCAATCTCAGTCTGTTTGACCTGCAAGCCTAAGAAATAATTTAGTTCACCCATCATGCTCATCTGATACTTAGACTGCATAAGCTTGCTAAACTTAGCACACAACTTTTCATTAGCAGAACCAAAAATAATATCATCAACATAAACTTGAACTAAAAGCAATTCACCTTTTATCTTTCTAAAGAATAGAGTTTTGTCAATTGTACCTCTTGTGAAGCCATTTTCAAGAAGAAATTTAGACAAAGTCTCATACCATGCTCTTGGTGCCTGCTTTAGTCCATAGAGTGCCTTGTCAAGTTTGTAGACATGATTTGGAAACTTTGGATCAACAAATCCAGGTGGCTGCTCCACATATACTTCCTCATCAAGCTTGCCATTTAAAAATGCACTCTTTACATCCATCTGATATACCTTGAATTTTGAATGAGCTGCAAATGCAAGAAACATTCTGATTGCTTCTAATCTTGCTACAGGTGCAAAGGTCTCATCATAATCAATGCCTTCTTCCTGAGAATAACCCTTAGCCACCAGTCTTGCTTTGTTTCTTATAATCATACCAGATTCATCTAGCTTGTTTCTAAAAACCCATCTTGCACCAACAATAGATCTATCTTTAGGTCTTGGCACCAGTTTCCAGACTTTGTTTCTCTCAAACTCATTTAACTCCTCCTGCATTGCAATTACCCAATCAGGATCCTGTAAGGCTTCTTCAACCTTCTTAGGTTCATTCTTTGAGAGAAAGCAACTATACAAGCATTCATTTTGAATTGATCTTCTAGTTCGAACACCACTGTTAGGATCACCAATAATCAAATCTTCAGTATGATCCTTTGTCCATTTTCTAACAGGTGGTAAATTGACTCTGCTAGTCTCTCCCCCTAAGTTAGTGGTATCTCTTGTAGAAGAATTCTCTCTACCTTCAAAAACTCTCCTTTGATCAATAGAATCAGTAGATTCCATATTGCTGCTAGTTACTGATCTTTCCTCAGTAGACTCTGAAAGATCAGTTCCTGATGGAGTAGACTCTGAAACGTCAATTCCTGATGGAATAGACTCTGAAAGGCTAGTCTGCTCCTGATGATCTCTGTGTTCTCTTTGATTTATTTGCTCCCCCTCAACAGTAGCATTCCTTTGAGAAGCAATAGAAATTCCTTCTTGAGAACCTTCATCATCACTGGAGAGTATCTCAGAATTCTTCAGATTTTCAAATTCCAATTTGTCATGGCTTTCATCAGTTTGCAGAATTCCAAATTTCTTATCATCAAATGCAACATGAATTGATTCCATAACAATGTGAGTTCTGAGATTATAAACTTTAAAGGCCTTAGATGCTGAATATCCTAGAAAAATTGCTTCATCCGATTTGGCTTCAAATTT
Organism: Kitagawia praeruptora; assembly: GCA_037693485.1. Taxonomy (NCBI): domain Eukaryota; kingdom Viridiplantae; phylum Streptophyta; class Magnoliopsida; order Apiales; family Apiaceae; genus Kitagawia; species Kitagawia praeruptora. The sequence goes on from CM075344.1 coordinate 60,849,590, forward strand.
TCCAAGTTGTTCTGGATGAACTTTTAGGACATAGCATTTGCATCCAAAGATGTGAAAGTATTTCACACTTGGTTTCTTTCCTTTGATCATCTCATAGGGAGTTTTTCCATGACTATTTACCAAGGTACAATTTTGAGTGAAACATGCAGTGTTAATGGCTTCTGCCCAAAAATAGGTTGGAAGTTTTGCATCTGCAAGCATGGTTCTTGCTGCCTCTATGAGAGTCCTGTTCTTTCTTTCCACTACACCATTCTGTTGAGGTGTACCAGGTGCAGAAAACTGTTGAGTGATTCCATTGTCTGCACAAAACCCCTCCATCGTAAAATTCTTGAATTCTGTACCATTGTCACTTCTAAGTACTTTGACTTTGTACTCAGAGTTATTATGAATATTCTTGATAAGTTCAATGATTTGATGAGGAGCTTCATCCTTCTTGTGTAGAAAGAACACCCATGTGAACCTTGTGAAATCATCCACTATAACTAGAGCATATCTTTTCTTGCTGATAGACATAATGTTTACTGGACCAAACAGATCAAGATGTAGCATGTGAAATGGTTCAGTAATTGAATTTTCAGTTTTGCTCTTGAAAGTGGTTCTTCTTTCCAAGCTGACATGCATCACAAAGTCCATCTTGCACAAAATTTGCCTGAGGTAGGCCTCTCACTAAATTGTGCTTAACAAGTTGATTAAGCTTCTTGAAATTAAGATGTGAGAGATTTTTGTGCCAATTCCAGCTTTCATCACTCGTTGCTTTGTTGTAGAGACATCTAACAATTCCTTTAGATGTATCACTTAAGCTGGCTTCATATATGTTACCATGTCTTTGACCAGTTAGAACAATGTCTCCATTCTGCATATTCAAGATTTTGAATCCTTCTCTGTCAAAGATTGATTTGTAACCTTTATCACCCAGTTGACTTATGCTTAAAAGAGTATGTTTCAAGCCTTCAACCAGTGCTACATTTTCTATGATGACATTCCCCAAAACAATTGAGCCATATCCCAGAGTTTCTCCTTTGTTGCCATCTCCAAAAGATATTACTGGGCTAGCTTTCCTCTCAAACTTTGTAAGCAGGGACTTCTTTCCAGTCATATGTCCAGAGCATCCACTGTCCAAGATAATTGAATGCTTCTTTCCTGTGCCCTGCAAACAAAAAGTAACTAGTTAGAATTTTTTAGGACCCAACTTTGATTGGATCCTTTCTTACTAGATTTAGAACCGACAGGCTTTGAAGATTTTGCTTTTACTTTACCTGTTGTAGAGTCAACTTTAGACTCTAATTTCACAAACTGTTTGTGAATAGGAGTTTCAGATTTCAAGGAATAATAGTCATAATACAGTTCATGATATTCTCTCCACATGTAAATGGAATGAAGTAAACTACCACAATGATAACAAGCTTTTTGTGGTTGGTATTGAATTTTCTGAGTCTTGGGGAATCTGGACTCAGTTTTCCAAGAAGGTTTTTGATTGCAGTCTATGGCCAATTGATTATGATTTCCACACTTACAGCATTTTTTTCTAGGTGCATCAGGTACATTCTTGTTATTATTCTCTTTGTTAATACCTTCTTTTCCATTCCTATTTCTTTTGATCTTGCTAGACTCTGAAAGACCATCTAATCTCTGTTTCAACTGAGACTTAGACAGAAACCCTATGTTTACATTCTTAGGTTTCTCTAACACTTTCTCATCTGAATTACTATTGTTAATCCTTTTGTGTACAACAGGGGTACCTTTTGAATCAACAAATTTAACATGATTAGGTTCAGAAACAATTTTCTTACCTTCAGATTTAGATGTGTTAGCTTCTATCTTACTATCATCATTGATAATAGCTACTTTTTCTTCTTGTCTAGCCTTATCAAATCCTAAACCATTAACCTTACCACGAATTCCACTTTCAAAAATTTCTATAGTCTTTTTACTGGAATTGTTAATGGTCTTAATCACATCTCTCTCTTTTTCTAGTTCTTTTCTGACATAGTCATAAGCCTCAAGAATAACACTATAATCATGCTTAGCTTTATCAGAACTTAACTTATATTCTTCCATTTGAATTAATTCAGATTTAAGAAAATTATTTCTATCCACTAATTTATCATTCTTAACCTTAAGTTCATCTCTTTCACAAGTAAGAATTCTAAAATTAGTCATAAGATTCTTAAACTCAGCATGGATAGATCTAATTTCATCAGAATTTAAGCTATCAAATGAATCAAGAGAGTGAAGTGATACCTTAACAGAGGATGGAGAAGTTTTCTTTGGAGATCCAGGTTTGTCTAAACTATTTGCCATCAATGCAATGTTGTCATAATCCAATTCATCTTCAGAATCACTGGAATCAGCCCAATCCTTCTGTGTGACCATAAGTGCATTACCCTTTCCTGAATTCCTAGGCTTCTTACACTCACTAGCAAAGTGTCCAAGCTCGCTGCAGTTAAAGCACTTGATCTTGGCCTTATCAAGCTTGACAATTGTACTTTTGCCTTTGTCACTCTTCTTCTCCTCCTTCTTTTGAAAAGGTCCTTTGCTAAATCTTCTCCTGTTAAATCTACCTTTCTTGAAAGCTTTAGCAAACATAGCAAAGAGTTCCTGTATCTCAGATTCAGAATCATTGTTGTCAGAGTCCATATCAGTAGTCTCTGACTCAGAACTTTCTTTGCTTTTCTTCTTCCTTGAATTCTTTACAGCAATCTCTTCATGCTGTTCTTCAGGAAGCTTCTTTACTTTAGATTGAGCAGTAAGTGCAATAGTCTTCATCTTTCCTTCACTTCTGCTCTTCTTCTGCTGCTTGTCAAGTTCATAAGCTCTCAATTTTCCATATACTGCCTCTAATGAAATCTCATCCAGATCATTTGCTTCCTCAATCGCAGATATCTTCTCATTGTAGAAATCAGGCAAAGCTTTCATGAACTTTGTATTCATATCCTCCAAGTCATAATATTTACCATGCATGGCCATCTCATTGATGAGTTTTGTAAACCTATCAAAGGTATCAGTAAGTGACTCACCAGACTTGGATTCAAAGTACTCATACTGTTGTATAAGTAATGTCCTCATATTCTTCCTGACAGGCTTAGTTCCTTCACAGTGAACCTTAAGATTGTCCCATATATCCTTAGCAGTTTTACAAGAGAGAACATAGTTAGTGAGAACAGAATCAAGACTGTTGAATAATATGTTTCTCACTTTAGCATCTTTAAGAACATTCTCCTTGTCTTTATCTGACCATTCAGATTTTGGCTTCTCTGCTGTATGTTCTGGAACAACCACACCATCAACAGTTGCTTGTCCAACGACCTTTGTTGGAACAAAAGGTCCATCTCTGATTTTGTCAAGATAATCAGGATCTGTTGCTTCCAAATGTTGAAACATCTTTACTTCCCATAGAGTATATTCGTTTCTCTTGAGCATAGGAATCTTAGTATTCCCATCCTTGTAACCAGACATGATTGCAGATCTTTATGATTATTCGAAATCAACCCGCTCTGATACCAATTGTTAACTCGAATAACTTGTAGAAGGGGGGGTTGAATACAAGTTATATAATCGTGTCTGATTTTTGCTTGATTATATGAACAAGAATAAACGAATGAATCAAACTCTGTTTGTATTAATAAGATCAAATACAAACTCTACCAAAGGTGTACAAATACCTTTAGCAGCTGCTGACAATACAAATCTCTCTCTCTGTTTGTACTCTCGTATACTCACGATTACAAACCTTATACAGAGCTACGTACACGAACTCACAACACACTTGTTCGACTTCGACACTTTTTACAATGATATAGAGAGAGTATTTATAATGCTACCTATCAACTAATAACAGAAAGATATAATCTATACATGACAATGTTCTGTCTTCTAGTCGATAGTTTCCATCAATAGAAAACTCTTTCCTTTATAATATCTTCTTGCTTGTTCTTCAAACAACGATCCTGTTTTATAGCACTTGCCAGTTTCTGTAGCATCCATAATGACATCATCAGTAACACGACTGATATCAGGATTTCATCTTGCATCAGTATCTGATCATCATCAGTATTAGACCGTTATCAGGATTTGCTCTTTGTTCCTGACATGTAGTCTCCGATACACTGTTCATTCCTGACTAAACTGTACAGATAACTGTCTTACACATAAATCCTATATACAGTGCTAAATCCTTTATAAGATCAGGATTACAAGAAGTATAATGCGTAAATTTTATTCTTAACATCACAACTTATGAATTATTCCTAACAGAATTGATGATGGTCTGTAAAAATCATCCCCACAAAGAACTTTGGATAATCTGTGTCTTTGTACACTGGAAAAACTTTCTTTTTATCTTGGACATGATCTTCATCTTCTTCTTCTGCCAAACTATCTAGATCATCACTATCATACTCACTATCACTTTCTTTGTCCGTAATTTTTTCTGGACCAAGTCCAAGTTCCTCTCTTAACCTACCCACCCAGTCAACTCCCTCAATATCAACATACCTAGAAAAAAGCATGTCATCACCCTCATCTGAGTAGTCTGAATCAACAAAGTCATAATCATCTAGTTCATCACTCCAGTCCCCTACATCATTGCTAGCATTTCCCTCATTACATTCTGCATTAATTTTTCTAAACTCATTTACATCTTCGAATGATACCAACTCATCCTCATTGGAATGTGACACATAAACATCAATTGTATTTGAATTTTCCAGTGCACACGTTTTCATTTCCTCTACATCAGTCTCAGTCAACAATAGTGTCAAACCTTCATCTAGTCCTACATTAGGCTTCCTATAATAAAGACAAGTCAGTCCCCCATAACCCAAGGCTTTAGTCCATTCTCTTAGAGTGTCCATGTGTATTTCATCAAGGTCTCCATACGAATACAAACTCACTTTACCCCCAATTTATTTAGCTCTTGGAACCAAAACTAACTTCCCACCGTGAAACAAATTAATACTGATAACATCTTCACCTTCAACAAACAAAACATATTTGTGGTTTATATATAAGCATTTAAAAGCACAAACAGTCATTAGGGTTCATCACACCCACACAAAATTTCAATTAAACATGAATTAGAAAACATATAAGTACAGAACATTCAACAATACATACACTTTCAGTAATACATGCATAAACAGAGCATACCCACTTTAAACCCATTCAAAACGAATTCATAATCAAAAATATGTAAACTAAGGCTTACTAAACATACCATCAGAGTTTCCACTACTATCCCCCATACTTTGATCGCCAATCGAACCTCTGAGATTCCCGAATCGTCTTCTGATCGCGCCTCTCGCCTCTTCAATGGACTCTAGCCTCCTCTGTTTAGTTTATGCAAACTTTAGGGCTCAAAGCGTATGTAAACATTTTGGGGGAAAGTGAAATGTCTGAAAAGCCCATCCGATTTATACCGTTTTTTTTTTCGTATACCGGTTTGAGGGTTAATTGGACCTTTACGGATACTTGGAGGGTTGAAAGGAACATTTTTAAATATTGAGGGCTGATGGGTATATTGGTGGAAACTTTGAGGGCTAAAAGGCCATTAAGCCTTTTCTTTATCAAACTTAGGGACCTTCACCGTTCCTGTTGTCTTTGGTGTATTCGAACTCATGATCGTTTTTCAGTTTTTGAATAAACAGCCTGCTCTGATACCACTTGTTGAGTATTGAATACAGCAAAAGAATACAGAGGGGGGGTGAATGGATTCTTGAACTTTTTCTTGTTCTTGAATCTGTGTAGCAAGATAGGTGTTTGTGTGTGCAAATGTGTGAGTGCGGATAAAGAACAACACAAGACACAATATCACTTTAATCTAATATATTATTAGATAAAGATTTGCTACAATCTGTGAATACAAATGGTAGTATTCTCAGCTTCATTTTTCTCAGAGAGATGAGCTCTTACAATGTGTATGAAAAACTTTTTTTTCAGCTAAGGAAGTGAGATTGTATTCTTATAGAACATGAATACAACTCACTTACTACAAATAAGGTTACAGGATAAATTACTTTCTTGTGTGTCTATCCTTTTTGAGTAAACATCCAAACGGCTACAGATTTGACTTTGCAAAGCTCTGTTCAGATCCACTTCTTTAGCTCTTTGTCTCTTCTATATCTCTCCAAGCTTCCTTGTAGGCTTTCCAAAGCACGTTACAGATTGTGGTCCATAAAGTGCATTGGCTTGTTACAGGTTTCTGACTTATACAATTTCTCTAGTATTTTATCTCCAAGAATGTATTCAAGAAGTGGCTAAGTGATTGATTCGAGAACTAGGATTAGATAACTCTGAGTTCTCGAATACTGTATGATTGACATATCGAATCACTTCTCGAATAACTCTTTTCTCCAGGGTTCCTTGAGTTGTCGAATAGAACACTTGACTTGTCGAATCCCTGAGATGTCGAATAGCTTTCTGGGTCCTTGAGATATCGAATGGAACTTTGACTTATTGACTCTTTGAGAACTCGAATACCAATTTGACTTGTTGACTTCTTGAGTTCTCGAATAGAGTATTAGACATGTCGAATCTCTGAGATATCGAATAGTTCATTCAGAGATATCGAACAGTGTCTTCTCAGATATCGAATCTCTGACTTCTCAAATGCTAGACTTCTCGAATAGACAAATGTACTTCTCGAATTGGTACTTAGGCAAATTCTTCATTTCTTCAAATCCCAACTGTGATTATTTGACAGTCTTTATCTTCTTGCTTGGGGCATGAACCTTGGAACTTCTTTCAAGCATTATTTTTGACTTTATAAGTAGAGTTACACAACTAGGATTTGATGCCTATTACAAGTACAAAACAAATAGAAACTCTACAACTAGAGGTTCCCTCAGTTAAGAGGTCATGTAAGTAATGCAAAGCATTACAAACAATTAGGCTTGTTATTAGATGTATACAGGCATGCCTCTGTGACTAACAGATGTTTGTTGAAATACCATATCCGTTGATGTAGAAGCTTCATCACTTCACTTATACAGAATTACATAGCACAACCTATATACAATTAGCTACCCTATTCTGCATATCCATTGACAGTCTACATGACTTAGGAATTCCAGTAACTATGGTATAAACAAACAACTGAAACTTAAAAACAAGGTATGCTACAGACTTATCAGTTGACAAGCTACCTTATCAACGGATGTACATAGCTTGGATATCCGTTGATAAGTTACAAAACTTAATCTTGTACACATATGTTTTTCAAGGTGCTTTATGAGTGTATATCATCAAGGACAACATAATTCCTAACAATCTCCCCCAATTTATGACTGATAGAAATGTAGCCATAAATTAAGAGCCTTGATGATAACAAAACACCTTTGAATAGATCATGAAATTCAGTAAAAACATATGAAGTGTACATGCTACAATATTTTAAAGAAATGAACCGAGTCAAGTAAGAGAATCATACTTCCACAAGGGATGCTCCTCTAGACTGAGCATATCATTGCTTTCTTCCCCTTGCAGTCCTCATACCATGGATTTTGTCTCTGTTTGCCTCCAGCTGGTTTTCCAGAGATTTGTAGATGATCTTTTCTTCTAAGTGACTTGGATCCAGCATAGACAATAAGTGTTGCAAATACTCATTACTAGCCTTTTTCAATTGATCTTCTAATCTGAAAAATCTTCTACAATTGTGTTCATCTGTGAATTCCATTATCCAGTATGGATAAAAAATGAACCTTCCTACCAGGTTCATATGGAATGTTTAGCTTCTTGGGCAAACCCTCCTTTGAAGTCCAGCTATTCCTCAATTCATTGGCCTTGTTGAAAATTATTTTCCTTGCCTCTGGAGTGAATCCTCCAATTTTCTTCATCAAAGACCAAATCTTCCAGAGTTTGCTGTATCCTTCATTTAACACTTGGTGTAGGGGCCAGGTTATACTATTTCCTCCTTTATAGGTGAAAATTAACCTTTTTGGAAGCCTTGATGTCCTATATGCAGCACTCACATTATCCACATCATCCAAGAAGAAATTGATGTTTGAATATTCTTCAATATCAACAATGTATAGTTCAGTTTCTTTCTTGGTTGCAACCTTTGCAACTTGAGGAACCTTAGCAATTTGAATTGGTCTAGCTAATTGTTGTTTCCTTCTTCTGGTTCTCCTCCTTTCTGGTGAGAGCTTGACCTTTGGAAATACCAAGCTGTTGATGTCAAAGTCAAATTCCAGAGGTTCTTCCTTTATGAGTTCCAAGGTGTTGGATGCCTGAGAGTCATGTGTTGGAGGTTTTGTAGGTTGAGGTAGTGTTGATTCAACTTGAACTTCTGGTACTGGGCTCAAAGGTCTCTTAGCAGGAACTTTAACTCTGCTTTTCCTTTTCTTGCACGCAGACTTTGTGTTCATCTTCTTCTTCTTAAATTTGGCCTCTTCTTCTTCAGCCTCTTGCTCCATCTCTTTCTCTAACTCTCTTATAAGCTCATCAGCCAGACTAGCTTCTTTCTCAGTGTGTTCTGTAGGTTGTCTTACAATCTGACCAGCTTGAAGTAACCTTGCAGTTTCTTCAGCTTTTGCCACAACAAAGTTAGGGTGGCCTGCAGGAACACAAATTTCCACTCCCTCTCTGTAGATAAATGCTAGATTTTCCTTGAGTCTCACATCAACTGTAGCCTTCTGTTTTAATTCAGCAAGTTACTTGCTCATTAGCTTGAATTCATCTGGTTTTGGCATTGAAAAGTCTACTCTCATGGTGTTTTTACCATTATTCTTCACAGGTGATTTCTTAGGCTTGAGCACAGGCTTGAATTCAGACAAGTATGATGGCTCCCCTCTGGCTAGAGATCTAGGGAGCACAACATCTGGAATTAGTACTTGTTTGATTGATGTGGTTATGGGAGGGATTTGTACTTGAGAAATCTGAGGATTAGCAGCCAGCCGGTTGGCTATAGAATCTTCAGGTTGAATAGCTGGTACTCCCTCACTAGATGAAATTACTGGAGCTGTTGGAGGTAGAGTAGAATAAAGTTGCTCCCCTTACTTGTCGTCCCCTTATCTCCAGACTTCTCCCCCTTTTTGTTAGCATCAAGGGCTTGAGTAGTAGGCAGGATCAACAGTCTTTTAAGGAGGGCATTTTGTTGATTGTGGGCTTCAAGAATGAGCGTTTGATTTTCAAGCATGGTGCTCATTTGAACCTCTAACTGATCAACTTTTGTAGACAGATTTTCAATCTTCTTATCTGTTTCTACATCTTTCTTCAGCTTTTGAGTAAGCTTTTGTATTGTTCGAGGAGGAAAAAAGAAGCTCCAAGTTCTTGTTCCGAGATTCCAGAGCATTTTTAATTTCCAGCTTGAAGTCATCTTTATCTATCACCCTTTGATTGAGAAGACACTTGTGCAGTTTGAGAGTAGCCAGAAAGTTCTCTTGCACAAGCTTCAGAGTGGGTTTAGAATCCTGTAAAGTAGCCACAGTCTTCTCATACTGTACTACTAGCTCATTGTGAGCATCCTTGGAGATATAGTCTTTGGACATTAACCATTCTGGTAAGTCTCCAGGTTGCTGTGAAGGCACTTCATTGTCACCTTCATCTGTGAATTCAGAGTCAGATTGATTCACATCAGTAGTATTTGGAGGCAGCTTGGTAAGAGCATCTTTAGCTCTTTGCATGGATTCAGAAGTATGTACCAAGTTCAGCGGTTGCTCAGCCTCCACATTGCCCCTGTTCAGCTCAAGAGTTAAGGTCGAAGACAGGGTGAGTAAAGGTTTCAGTTCCAAGAACTGTTCTATCAATGACGTTTTGAGATGTCAGTTGATAGAAATTAGTTCTAGGAGCATCCTTAACCTCCATTAACTCACAAGCAATGGCTTCATCCACCATTATGTCTCATGTACCTGCTTTTCTCTCATGTTCTCTCTCTTTTTGCATTAGGGGCTCCCCCTGGCTCACACATCTCATACCCTCACCTTTACCTGCTAAGGTGGAACTCTCAGTCTCTCCTTTTGCCTGGCAGGAAGAAATTACCAGCCCCTCACTCACATTCTCTCCTTTTGCCTGCTCACAAAGCATCCTCTCGCTCTCAGAGATACCACTCCCTTCTCTCAATCGTAGAAGTGTTTGAACTACATGGGTGACTTCTGCAGTGGTTGCAGAAAGCACATTGATCAATGAATTTGAGATATCCATTGATGTTGTAGTTGAAGCTATCAACGGATGACTGCTGTTAGGCTTATCCTTCGGTGAACAAACACTTGTCAACGGATGAGAAATATCCATCGATGAAGTAGAAGGAATAATAGTGGATAGGGAAACTATGATAGAATCTGTGTAGAGTGATTTTAAAGTAGGCGACACAGTTTCAGTCATAGTTTCAGGAAGAAATGGCTGTTGGTCTAACAAATCATCTAGAAGATGATGACCAGCAGGTTCTGAGTGGGGCTCCTCCCTTAGATGTAAATAGGGAGAATTTGCTTGTGATGTGGAAATCATGTCCACATCCAGAGATAGAGATGGTAAATCTTGAGTATTTGGTGTGATTGTAGATAGAGATTGGGATGTGACTCCACATTTGTTGGAGCCACATCAAACTGAATTTGAGAAGGTTCAATCAAGTAAGATTGAACAGTGTGTGACCCTTGTGCGCCCAAAGTGACTTTATGTTTCTTCTTTCTGACAAAGGTTTTGATTGGTGATTTTTGGCTTGTGGTGTCCCTTTCCCTCTTATTCAATGTTCCTGGTTAGGAACTCTTTTCAATAACAACACCCTGTTGAGAGGATGCTGCTAGGGATGAGTTTAAATCCTTTTCAACATCAACAGTCTTTTGGGAGACTGCAATATGGCTAGGCTGGGACTTACTTACCTCTCTAACCTTATCCTTAGGGTTTCTTTGATGTTCACCATGTCCCTCACCACTCACTACCACCTGATCACTCCCCTCAGAGGTTATGGTAGATTTTGCAACAAGTGTCTTTTGAGAAACACTTGAGATTGGTTTCTTTGACTTGGATTTAGATTTATGTTTGGTTGCCTGGGTAGAAGACTGTGGGTTCTCAGAAATAGTCTCCATGGCAACACTCAATGGCAAAGAACCTTTAGATTGAGTAGTGGGAAAAGAGTTAGCAATTGTTACCTCAATGATACAAACAATTGAACAGTTTGTTGAATAAATAGCATTTCCCTTTTTGATTTCATTAAATCAATGAGCAATTGCAATTGTCACTGTTAGCATGTGATGTACTATGAGGTTGAATTTCATTTTCCTGAAAGTGCTAATTCATGAACAGGTTAAATGTCATGTAGAATTATTTCAATTAGGCAATTAACAATTTCAGTATATGCACATTCAGTTCAAGTTATCACATATGCAGTAAGTTTAAACAAATAATGAATTTAAAAAGGAAAGTGGACAAACTTCATTAAAATACGATAAACTATTACATAAAATTAGAGTAAGCAGATGCCCTAAATAATCTAAGAAATGGGAGGATCTTCTGGGTTCTTTCCCTTCTTAGCAGAAGCAGCTCTGCGAGAGAAGATCCTTGACATTGTGACAGCAAGGCCAATGATTCTTTCCTGCTCCTCTAGTGCCCGGAGCCGCTCCTGCTCCCTTTCTTCCGCTTCTCCAACGTTTGCCTCAGCTTCCAGCTCCTCCTCTATGACTAAGTTCATCAGTAAGAAACTCCATTCCATCTCCTGCTCGTTGGAGAGTTTCTTGAGGATATCGACCGGGACATTATTCGCAGGGTAACTAATTCCATCGACAACCATGGATGATGAACGATAGTCGAAAAGAATCTTGTCTGTATAATGGAAGTGCATGAAGAAGTCCACGAGGGAGTTGAAGAGAGATCTGAGGAGATGAGGATTTGAGAATATAAGCTGAAGTAATGTTTTGAAGAGATAATAGGAGTTTGTAACTGGCTGCTGTATATATATATATATATATATATGGTCTTGGAATATGAAGCGATGAAAGGACACACCTATATATACCAGTTATGGATGCATGCAAGGCTAGGCTATACCAACAATCTCTCTCTTAGATTCCCTAGAAAGTGTCATGATTAATCCTATTTATCATGTTAATAGAAATACGCAAGGATCAAAAGATAATTTCTAAGAAATCAATTAGCACAAATAGCACATAAGCATGCAAACACACAAATCAAGACAAATATTCGGTCATGAAATGATAATAAAGATTTGACAGCACAGTCATGACCAAAATAAAAGAAAAAATTACCCAGTGGATAAAAGAGTAAATCCTCAAGACACGAGCTTACCGTTGATATGTATTATTGAGATAATACATACAAAAGAAACTTTATATCCATCGAATAAATAAAATTAAAATCCAGATATAATTTGAACATCAACGGATATTTGACGCATCCGTTGATGGGAAAATTCTGACTTAGACAGAATTTCATACCTTTTCTTGTAAAAGAAAATTCAAATTAATTTCTGGCTAACTTTTCAACATGCAGATAACTTATATAGATTAAGGGAAATTTAGCATACCTAGCTCACTTACCAACCTTGTGAATGAGGATTCATCAAGTGGCTTGGTGAAGATATCTGCAAGTTGCTTCTCATTTGGAACAAAATGAAGTTCCACAGTACCCTCCATCACATGCTCTCTGATGAAGTGATATCTGATGTCAATGTGCTTGGTCCTGGAATGTTGCACTGGATTCTCAGATATAGCAATTGCACTAGTGTTGTTGTTAGTAGTATTTTTGTTGTTCGTTCGCAGGGAAGGACTGAATGTAATATCAAGTTCAAGTTTCTGATCTCTCACAATTTAGAAGTGTAGAAGAATGTTTGGTTTGTTTATAAACTAAATTAAACTAATTATCAATCGAGAATAAAATATATGAGGAAAACAATCCAAGAACTGGGGTTCTTCACTTGGTTTCAATGCACATTCAATATCTATGTGATGTCTACGTTCTTACTCTGCTGAAAACAATTCTTCTAAGGTTATAATGTTCCCTTCCAAGATACAATATAATGTCTACAACTACACCTTAATTGTCACTTCCGTGATACAATCAAAGACAATCATAAACTATTAAGCACCAAGAATTATAAGTCTCACAACTCTCCTATTAATCTTCCAATCAAATATTCGAGTTATGTCTGTTAAATCGTGTACTAAAATTGCAACTCCTCTTCCAAGTTATTACAATCCCTAAAATCCAATAAAAGGTTCATGACTCCCCAAATTGTGTTAAGCCCTCAATAACAGATCAGCAAAGCAAGAAAATCACAGATAATTAAACACACATGAATACCAATGAATACTACCCAATCCTCAGATTAGAGAATTAGTTACACATAATTACTGAAGAAAACAAAACAATAATATTGAATGAAAACATAATACTAAAAATATGGAGTTTAGATATTACACGTTTCGATAATTGAATAAAGCTTGGATAGAACACCTTCAATCCTTGCTCCTTCTCTTCTCTCCAATCTCAAAATAGTTCTAGATCTAAAGTATGAATAGTACTGAAAATAGGTTATGAATTCCCCTAAAATAATACCCTAGATGTGTTTATATAGGCTCTAGGCTCTAAAAGTCTTGCCCAGCAAGAAAATACCAAAACAGAATTATAATAGAATTTCTGCAAAAAAACGTTTCCTAAACTGAGTCTGTTTTTAAGGAAAATTCGTGGCTGACTTTTCTTCAGATATTCTGGAACGTTCCAATCGTAATTGGACCTTTGGACCACTTTAGAATGATAGAGAATCTCGTTATCTTCGCGTGGACTGTAAGATCGTCCAAAACAGACTTGTAGAACTCAAGATATGGCCAAAATAGTGAATCAGCAATCTGGGAGAATTTTTCAGGGGCAACCTGCGCCCAACAGTCTGTTCTTAACGCAGCCTGCGCCCACCACGCGCAATCTGCTCGTGTAACACCTATACCATATTGTAGAAAATCTCCCAAGCTTCGCGTGGGCAGTAAGATCGCTGAAAACGGACTTCTAGAACTCCAGATATGTCCAAAACAGTGTAAGCTGTGCAGCCTTCCCGGAAAATCCGAATTTTAATCAATTAATTCTCCAAAAACGATAGAAGCATTGATATTCTTGCAAGCCTGCACATCTACACAAAACACATCAAAACTACAACAAGCTTGAGTCCAAAACAATCAATTTAAGCCGATTTAGAATGCTCCAAGTAGATATAAAATCCACTTATCAAGCACCCCCAAACTTAAACCGATGCTTGTCCTCAAGCATAAACAATTACAACTAACTAACTAGTACCACTTCCGTAGGTGATCACGGTTGCATTTGGCATATGCAACAAGCCCTTTGAACCCCTAGGCAGCCCTAGTGGACGAGTAAGGTCTCGTGAGGGCCTATAGCGAATGTACCCACAAAATCCATTTAACCTAATGCAATGCAATGCATGAATGCAACTACTATGAAAATGCAAGATCCCCTTCAAACTCACCAAAACCAACTAACAAGCAAATATCGCAATGAATGTAACAAATCCAAGCAGAGCTCGACTAAGTTCCCGTATACTAACAAATACATGAACAGAAACGTGCGTGTGTGCGATGCTCATCAGAAATACTCCCAACACTAGGTCAAAAATCATACATGCTTGCCGTCAAGACAATCACAGGTTTATAATCAGAATAGACTGTAGACACTTCATAACCTAGGAACACCTCCACCCTTATCCAAGGTAGACAGAAACTCATGCTTTATTACTAAACTACGATACTATATACAATACGCATGCTTATTTAACCGTGCAATGAATGAGACCCCAAAAGGCTTATACAATAATACCCATGTAGCGAGTGTTAGGTCAGCAATCCCAAACCTCAAGGGCTTTAGGTTACTAGGACTAAGTCCCCTCAGACTTAATTACTCGAGTATTAAAGAGCTCACTCTGGTTAATTTTGCATATAAACAAATAACTTATTGACTTTTTTTTTTCTTTTTTTCTTTTTTTTATATTTTTTTTTCATGCAATCTGGAATGAGCCTTTCTCATTTCCAACCCTAGACTACTCATATAAATATGAGCTGGCTACTAGCCATTTGACACCTAGCCATTATTGACAATTATGAACAACTAGCATGAAATTCCTGTTTTCCCCCAAACTTAGATTTTAATGTTCCTACGCTAGAAAGGGAATAACGAAAATTCTAAATATAAACAAGTGATTAAATCTCAAAACATCCCACAGGCATGACCCTAACCTAGCCCAAAAGCACCCAACGAGACTGTGTAATTAGTTTTGTTCCCATAACATACACGTCAATTCCTAGGAACTATAAATCAGCCCTCTACTCATCATCATCACACTCAATTAAACACCTACCTATCAATCAGAATCAGCTCGTCCAAAGGGATCATGAAATATGCATGCCATGAAAGTGCAACTAAATGAAAACTCACATGGTATACGAAAAATAAAAACAGAATGTCCTATATGAGACAAACGTAAATAGCACGAACAAACATGCATGAACTGTCACTAATATACAAAGCATGAAATCCTACATGAACAAATAATACAACAACAATAACTACTAATCCCTCAAACCACCCCCAAACTTAAAATATTCAATGTCCGTATTGAATGGAAGTAAATACAAGGGATAATAGAAAACATACCTAAATAAAATTGCCGAAATGCGTGGGTTGCCTCCCACGAAGCGCTTCTTTAACGTCAATAGCTTGACGTTACTTCTACCTGAAAAATTCAATGAGGAGAAAAAACAAACAGATGCACATATCTACGAATTTCTAATATAAGTTTATTGTTCAAATAAACCTTAGATTCATTGAAAGGTACGAAAACTTTCAAGAACCTATCATGCTCAAGAGACTTGGAAACATCAAAATAGCTAGAAAAGTCGTCAGAATAATCATTATAAGTACGTCTCATATACTCCTCCCAAATCGGATCCTTATACTCTAAAGCAAGATTTTCAACTTCCTCAATATTAACTTCCTTCTCTTTTATAATTGGACACTCATCAATTTTAATCTCATCTACCAATGTATTAAGCTCAAAATTTTCTAGATTTGGTAGAATTTCAATTGCATCCAAATTATCATTAATGCGCATGGGACAATTATCAACGACACAAGTAGACTCATCAGACACAACATTATCATCAATTGCTAAACAAGAATCATGGCATAGAGGAAAATTGACACAAGGAGGAGTTCGATAACAACCGTCATGCCACACTGCTCGAACTTCCCAAATAAAATTATTTAGTTTAGCATTCTCCTCGTACCAAGCTATTGAATCACATGGAATATCATTGTCACTAGCAATCTCTAAAGTTGGTTCATCAAAAACTCCCAAAGAAAGTAAGGGAGGATTAGACTGAGTTCCTTGAATCATTTTATTCAGCGCAATCTCCCAATCAGCAGGTAAAGAATGATTAGACTGAGTTAAACTCGTATCAACATCATTACACATATATGGATTAAGATCATCATGATATTGATTTTCAAACGAATACGAATAATCATTGCTAGGGGCATATGGAGCATAAAACGAGTTCTCAGAATAGAACGAATTCACCTGATATGCATTACAATCCTCATAAGAATTGAATTGTGGGTAAGGATTGAAGTCTTGATATTGTTCCTGACTGTTGTAGAAATTCCGAGCGTTGTTCCAACCAAAGTTGAACTCCATCTAGTCTCTCTCCTCAAAACTTGTTTAAGTTGTCTACCTCAAAGAACCTGTAGACACACCAAAGAAAGAAATACAAAAAGAAAGAAAAGAAATATATATACAAAGATAAAATCCAAACTACACGAAACAATTAACTCAAACTCAACATTACTGCCTTCCCCGGCAGCGGCGCCAATTTGTTAGTAGTATTTTTGTTGTTCGTTCGCAGGGAAGGACTGAATGTAATATCAAGGTCAAGTTTCTTATCTCTCACAATTTAGAAGTGTAGAAGAATGTTTGGTTTGTTTATAAACTAAATTAAACTAATTATCAATCGAGAATAAAATATATGAGGAAAACAATCCAAGAACTGGGGTTCTTCACTTGGTTTCAATGCACATTCAATATCTATGTGATGTCTACGTTCTTACTCTGCTGAAAACAATTCTTCTAAGGTTATAATGTTCCCTTCCAAGATACAATATAATGTCTACAACTACACCTTAATTGTCACTTCCGTGATACAATCAAAGACAATCATAAACTATTAAGCACCAAGAATTATAAGTCTCACAACTCTCCTATTAATCTTCCAATCAAATATTCGAGTTATGTCTGTTAAATCGTGTACTAAAATTGCAACTCCTCTTCCAAGTTATTACAATCCCTAAAATCCAATCAAAGGTTCATGACTCCCCAAATTGTGTTAAGCCCTCAATAACAGATCAGCAAAGCAAGAAAATCACAGATAATTAAACACACATGAATACCAAGGAATACTACCCAATCCTCAGATTAGAGAATTAGTTACACATAATTACTGAAGAAAACAAAACAATAATATTGAATGAAAACATAATACTAAAAATATGGAGTTTAGATATTACACGTTTCGATAATTGAATAAAGCTTGGATAGAACACCTTCAATCCTTGATCCTTCTCTTCTCTCCAATCTCAAAATAGTTCTAGATCTAAAGTATGAATAGTACTAAAAATAGGTTATGAATTCCCCTAAAATAATACCCTAGATGTGTTTATATAGGCTCTAGGCTCTAAAAGTCTTGCCCGGCAAGAAAATACCAAAACAGAATTATAATAGAATTTCTGCAAAAAACGTTTCCTAAACTGAGTCTGTTTTTAAGGAAAATTCGTGGCTGACTTTTCTTCAGATATTCTGGAACGTTCCAATCGTAATTGGACCTCTGGACCACTTTAGAATGATAGAGAATCTCGTTATCTTCGCGTGGACTGTAAGATCGTCCAAAACAGACTTGTAGAACTCAAGATATGGCCAAAATAGTGAATCAGCAATCTGGGAGAATTTTTCAGGGGCAACCTGCGCCCAACAGTATGTTCTTAACGCAGCCTGCGCCCACCACGCGCAATCTGCTCGTGTAACACCTATCCCATATTGTAGAAAATCTCCCAAGCTTCGCGTGGGCAGTAAGATCGCTGAAAACAGACTTCTAGAACTCCAGATATGTCCAAAACAGTGTAAGCTGCGCAGCCTTCCCGGAAAATCCGAATTTTAATCAATTAATTCTCCAAAAACGATAGAAGCATTGATATTCTTGCAAGCCTGCATATCTACACAAAACACATCAAAACTACAACAAACTTGAGTCCAAAACAATCAATTTAAGCCGATTTAGAATGCTCCAAGTAGATATAAAATCCACTTATCAGTTGTCACAAAAGATTGGGATTTTATCGACTCTTAAACCATAGTCAAGAAGTTGATTCTTCATCCATAATATTTGCGCACAACAGCTACTAGCTGCAATATATTCAGCTTCTGCAGTAGAAGTGGAAACTGAGTTCTGCTTCTTGCTAAACCATGATACCAGCTTATTCCCTAAGAATTGACAAGTGCCTGTGGTACTTTTTCTGTCAATTTTACAACCTGCATAATTTACATCTGAGTAGCCAATTAGATTAAAACCAGATTCTCTAGGATACCAAATGCCAAGGTTTGGTGTTCCTTTGAGATATCTGAAAATCCTCTTAATAGCTATTAAATGAGATTCCCTGGGATCAGCTTGGAATCTAGCACATAAACAAGCAGAGAACATAATATCAGGTCTACTAGCTGTTAAATATAGAAGTGAGCCAACCATGCCTCTATAACTTGAGATGTCCACTTTCTTCTCCTTAGTATTCAACTCACGTTTAGTAGCAGTGGCCATAGGTGTCTTTGCAGAAGCACAATCTAGTAGATTAAATCTTTTTAAAAGATCATAAACATACTTAGACTGGCTAGTAAAAATACCATCACTAACTTGCCTCACTTGTAAACCAAGAAAGTAAGTCAGTTCACCCATCATGCTCATTTCATATTTACTTTGCATAAGTTTGGCAAACCTTTTGCAAAGCTTTTCATCAGTAGACCCAAAGATTATATCATCTACATAAATTTGTACAAGTATCATAGAGCCATTGACATTTTTATAGAAGAGAGTTTTATCAACAGTACCTCGAGTGAAGTGATTCTCTATAAGGAACTGTGAGAGAGTGTCATACCAGGCTCTTGGTGCTTGCTTCAGGCCATAGAGTGCTTTGAGAAGAAAATAGACATAGTCTGGAAAATCTGGATTTTCAAAACCAGGAGGTTGACTCACATATACCTCCTCTTCCAAAATACCATTAAGGAAAGCACTCTTGACATCCATCTGATAGACTTTGAAGTTGGCATAGGCTGCGTAGGCTAGGAAAATTCTGATTGCTTCCAACCTTGCTACAGGTGCAAAGGTCTCATCAAAATCAATTCCTTCTTCTTGGCAGTAGCCTTTTGCAACCAATCTTGCGTTGTTCCTTGAATACCCATTTAGTGTCAATCACTGACTTGTCTTTAGGTTTGGGTACAAGCTTCCACACTTCATTTCTCTCAAACTGGTTTAGCTCTTCTTGCATTGTTAAAAGCCAGTCTGGATCTAGGAGGGCATCCTCAACTTTCTTAGGTTCTTCTCTAGACAGAAAACTGCTATACAAGCATTCTTCTTGAGTTGCCCTTCTAGTTTGGACTCTGGCATTTGAATCTCCAATGATGAGTTCAAATGGGTGATCTCTGGTCCATTTCCTTGATGATGGCAGATTTAATCTTAATGATGTAGCCTCATTCTCCCTGTGTTTATCATTCTGATTAGTTGTTGAGTGACGACTATGAGAAATTCCCCTGAGTGTGTGGCTCTTGAGGTTGGAGTGTTAACGAAGTTGTCAACGAAT
Source organism: Kitagawia praeruptora (assembly GCA_037693485.1). Taxonomy (NCBI): domain Eukaryota; kingdom Viridiplantae; phylum Streptophyta; class Magnoliopsida; order Apiales; family Apiaceae; genus Kitagawia; species Kitagawia praeruptora. The sequence goes on from CM075344.1 coordinate 60,869,438, forward strand.
GATTGTCTGTGACTATCAACGGGTAATTCAGAATTGTCTTCAACGGATGGGGCTTCCTCAGCATCAACGAATGATGTCCCACGCTCTTCACCTTGAGCATGCTGCAATCTTACACTAGTCGACACTGCATCTTCATCATCTTCACTATCTTCATCACTCATATCATTTTCAAATGATAGATCTTCATGGAAACCTTCATCTATCAACCCTTGGATTTTCTTGTCATCAAAGATAACATGTATAGATTCCATAACAATGTTAAGTCTTAGGTTGTAGATCCTGTATGATTTCCCTGTTGAGTATCCAACAAAGATAGCTTCATCTGCCTTGGTGTCAAATTTTCCAATGTTTTCACCTTGGTTACTCAAGACAAAACATTTGCAACCAAAGACATGTAAGAAGTTAACTGTTGGCTTCTTTCCCTTGAATAGTTAGTATCGAGTCAGTCCTTTTGCTTGATTGATCAAAGAAATATTCTGAGTATAGCAGGCAGTATTGACAACTTCAGCTCAGAAATATGTTGGTAACTTTGATTCTTCAAGCATTGTTCTTGCAGCTTCAATGAGAGTCCTATTTTTCCTTTCCACTACACCATTTTGTTGAGGAGTCCTAGGTGCAGAGAATTCTTGAATAATTCCTTGTTCTTCACAAAACCCTCTCATCATAGAGTTCTTGAACTCAGTTCCATTGTCACTTCTCATCCTTCTCACTTTGAAAGAAGGATTGTTGTTGACTGTTCTGATATGATTGATGATGATTTCTCCTGCCTCATCCTTGGAGTGCAGAAAGAATGTCCACGTGTACTTAGAGAAGTCATCCACAATCACTAAACAGTATCTCTTCTTAGAGATTGACATTACATTAACTGGTCCAAAGAGATCCATGTGAAGTAGTTGTAAAGGATGATCAATGGAGGACATTGACTTGGACTTGAAAGAGGCCTTCTTTTGCTTCCCTTTTTGGCATGCATCACACAATCCATCCTTGGAGAAATCCAATTTTGGAATACCTCTAACCAAATCCTTTTTGACCAACTCATTCATTGCTTGGAAATTTAAGTGTGATAGTTTCTTGTGCCATAGCTAGCCTTCATCTACACTTGCTTTGCTAAAAAGACATGTGGCTGAAATTGCACTTATTGAATTGAAGTCAGCTGTGTACACATTCCCTTTTCGATTACCTGTCATCACTACCTTGATGTCGTTTTTCTTGAAAACAACACAAGCTTTTGAGGTAAACCATACATTCTGACCTTTATCACATAGTTGACTGTGTAACGCCCACACTTCTACTACAAATGAAAGGGGAATTTCTATTTAACTATAACAACTTGTCATCATTATAGAGACGTTGGGACTCTTTTTTTTATTTTTTTTAAACTATATATTATAACTCCTCCAAAATCATACCAGCTTACATCTATATATATTGTCTACGTTCGTTTCCTAATACAAACCATAATTAACCTACTACGATATATCCTAGTTACACAACATGTATCCAAAACATATTATTGGGCCTTCCCGTTAGGTCAAAAGTATCCATATGTACACCATCTAGGCAAGGCTCTGCTTCAGCTCGATCCCACATTTACTTGCATATATCTTTACCCATACCTGCAACACATGACAACTATGAGCTACGTCGCTCAGCAAGTAAAATAATAGATACAAAGACAGATACATCACATATGCAATTCAACATGTATTTGAATGCATTTTCTTGTATTTCATAATTTATATTTTGGGCCCTTATTCAGTGCACACTGTTCGATTAGACTTTGCCTGCAGGGCTGACTATCACATAATATCCCATGGGAAACCTCCTCTAGCGCCCTTACCAACAGAGTGGCACATTGCATACCTTATTCTATCGTCGCCCCGTCGAGCTCAAGACTTAAGGCGGCCTTGCTCTGTGGTATGTGATCACTTAGATCACCACAAATGGGAGGAGGTAAATTAACTTCATATTCGATAACGAACCTGGCCTGCCCAAACCGGGCTACCCCTATGAGCCTACACAAGGCTTATCACAAATTTGTCTTTTCGCAATAGTGGCACAATTTAATTTTTAACAGTAACCGTATGCATGACCTTTTTCCACATACCACATGCTATTTCAATGTCATTTAAACATAAACATAACCACACACTATCTTGCCACTTATCATCAAGAGGAGCAGAGTCAATAAATCTTGCAAGGCACATTTATATAATACCAGTGAAGCACATAATTCAAATTATCTTATGTTGCAGCAAATATTTTACTTACCTTTTAACTCAGCTTTCTAACAAAAATAACCAGATAGGTTCCCTTTAGCAGCTTCCTTAACGATCACCTAATACATATACTTTTACTCAGTAACGTTCGCATGTCAGGTTGTCATATCATATTCAACTTCGATGCTTCTTAACCATGTTATCACCCCTCATTCATGTTTATAATTGTTTATAGATTTTATTTCAACTTAAGTCAACTTACGTCATTAACTCTTTAATCATAAAGCCTTAAATAATTTACTAACTTAAATGAAATAAGCTAGGAACTATTTAGAAAAATTGATAAACGTAATTGAGCTTAAAAAGAGAATATTTACCTCAAAGTACCAGCTTTACAAAGCTTGACTTCGATTTTCTTACACAAAGTTAAGGTTCAACTATTCTTATATAAGAAACCTGGGGTTCTATTTTCAAGTTTACTCGATGTGGGACATTTGAAGACTTTTAAAGGAACTCGAATTCCCCTGTGCTTTCTTCTAGCGTGTCTATTCATGGTATCTATAGCAGTTTCAAGTCTTTTTCACCATGTCCTATTCGATGTGGGACATAAGAGTTGAAAAATACTTTTGGACACTACACATATAAGATGCTACTATCGTCCACATCAACACCTCCTTGCTCAAAATTCTTTGTACTTGCTATGAGTATTATTACCAACACTACCAATAAAGTAGTAACCCATTGCTTACATTTAAATCTATGTGGTATGAAAGTGGTTTGAGGAAAACTTAGACATCCTTGTGTCAATACTCCTAATAAGGTCTTTCATCCAACATTACTAGAGTAGCTCGTCGTGTAAATTCAAGTACAGGTCTTAAGACATTTGTCCCAAGAAAAACTTTTATTATTATTATTATTATTTATAAATTCCATTGCTGGTAGAACTTTATAACATAAAGTCTTACAACTTTACCCACAAAGATACCTAGTCATAATGCTTGAAAGTTATTACCCAACTTAAATAGGCCACTTTGCTTGCTTCCTTCTTATATATCTTGATGTGGGATAAGTTTTATCAAATTTAGCTTGCAAACTTTATTAAGCAAAGCCACTCATTTCCGATCCATAAAATTATCTTACTCATTTTATAGATAACCCATGTTGCTGCCCTTTGATTATACTCAATGTGGGACAAAATATAATTCTATCTTATATTGCAGAAGTCACTTATAGTAACAGCATTTTATTGATTAGAAAACTCAAGGCATTCTCCTCTCGTGTGAAAATTTTAAGTTCAATGCTCTTTTACCATGAGGGCTGGTTGCCAACTTAAACTAGAGTTCTCGCACCATCCACCCATAAGGCTTACAAATTTGAACTAAAATTTCAGAAGATATAGAAGGTTATAGTCTCACCCACTTAGATTTACTCGATGTGGGATACTAAGCCACTAATTTTGAAACCAAAACATCAACTTAACGTCAATGCTTGGCAAGAAATAAGTAATTACATAGAATATATAGGAGGTAGAGGTTCTTTCTCCTTAATTATTTTCAATGTGTGAACTTAAGAAACCTTAAGCCAATACACCAAAAACAAGCTTACTCAAAAACTTACATAATCCAATTGTATTATATAGGTATTAAATTATTTTGACTCTACCCTTTACTAGATGTGGTAATATAAGGAACATCAAAAATGCATATTAATACTTTAAACTTCAAACAAAATATCAAGCACCCAACAAAATACAATCTAATACTCAAAAATATTTTCGAACCTGGGTATTACAAATCTCCCCACCTTACAGGAATTTCGTCCTCGAAATTCGTTACTATTGAAATAACTCCGGATATTTGGATTTCATCTCCTCCTCTCACTCCCACGTACTTTCTTCTATTCTTGAGTTCCTCCACAAAACCTTTACTAACGAAATTTTCTTATTTCTAAGCTCTTTCTCTTTTCTGTCAAGAATCTGCACGGGCTTCTCTTCATGCGTCAAATCTTGACTCAATCCTAATTGCTCATAACTAAGTACATGAGATGGGTCTGCAACATATTTTCGTAGCAATGAGACATGAAACACATTATGAACCTTTTCTAGTGAAGGAGGCAAAGCTAATTTATAGGCTACTTTCCTAACTTTTTTAAGTATTTCAAAGGGACCAACATATCTTGGGCTCAACTTTCCTTTCTTTCCGAATCTCATTATACCCTTCATTGGTGCTATTTTAAGAAACACTTTATCCCCAACCGAGAACTCAATATCTCTTCATTTAGGATCCGCATAACTCTTTTGCCTATTATGGGTGGCTAACATTCTTTCTTTTATCCTTTTCACCGCATCTGTTGTATTTCTAACAAGTTCAGGACCAATATAATTACTTTCTCCCATTTCATCCCAGTGAACAGGAGATCTACACCTTCTACCATAAAGAACTTTGTATGGAGCTGCACCAATTGATGCTTGAAAACTGTTGTTGTACGAGAATTCTATTAGAGGAAGGTACTTATTCCATGAACCTGAAAAGTCGAGAACACAGGCTCTGAGCATATCTTCCAACGTTTGAATTGTCCTTTCACTTTGGCCATCTGATTGTGGATGAAAAGCTGTACTAAACTTTAATCGTGTCCCCATGGCTTTTTGCAAGCTTTCCCAAAATTTAGAAGTAAAACGAGCATCTCTATCCGAAATTATTGATACGGGCACCCCATGCAATCTGACTATCTCTTGTACATACAATTCAGCCAACTGATCCATGTTATATGTCATACGTACCGGAAGAAAATGTGCCGATTTCGAAAACCTATCTACGATAACCCAAATGGCATCATGCTTCTTAGCTGTCCTTGGTAATCCAACAACAAAATCCATGGTAATCTCTTCCCATTTCCATTCTGGGATTTGTATAGGTTGTATCAATCCAGCTGGCCTTTGATGCTCAGCCTTTACCTGTTGACATGTTAGACACTTAGCAACAAATTCTACAACATCATTCTTCATCCCCGACCACCAATAATACCTCTTTAAGTCGTTATACATCTTGGTTGTTCCTGGGTGTACTAAATAAGGGGTAGTATGAGCTTCTGTAAGAATTTCTTTCTTTATTCCTTCATCGTTGGGAACACATAGTCTATCTTTGAACTTCAAACTTCCATTCACCGATACCTTAAAGTTTGTTGTCTTTCCACTTTCAACATCACCTTTTCGTTTATTCAACTCAGAGTCTTCTAGTTGACCTTGCTTAATTCTTTCGAGTAGTGTTGATTCAATACTCATTTTATCCAATTTGTTGGTAATCAACTCAATTTCTGATCTATTAATATCCTTTTGAAGGGGCTTGGGCAACGTTCTTAACACTGATAAATTACCATGAATCTTCCTACTAAGCGCATCAGCTACCACATTTGCTTTGCCTGGATGATACAGAATTTAGCAATCATAATCTTTTACTAACTCTAGCCATCGTCTCTGTCTCTTATTCAACTCCTTTTGAGTAAAGAAATACTTTAAACTCTTATGATCTGTGTATATCTCACACCTCTCTCCATACAAGTAATGTCTCCAAATTTTAAGAGCAAATACAACTGCTGCCAATTCCAAATCATGTGTAGGATATCTCTTCTCATAATCTTTTAATTGCCTAGAAGCATATGCGATAACCTTACCATTCTGCATTAACACACATCCAAGACCTTGTTTAGAGGCATCACTGTAAATCACAAATCTGCCGGATCCTGATGGAATAGTTAGAATTGGAGCAGACACTAAACGATTCTTTAATTCCTGGAAACTTTTTTCACAAGCATCTGTCTACTCAAACTTATGACTTTTCCTTGTCAACTGTGTTAGTGGGGTAGCAATATTAGAAAAACCCTCAACGAATCTTCTATAATATCCTGCCAATCCAAGAAAACTTCTCACTTCAAATACATTAGTTGGTCTACTCCAGTTACCTACCGCTTCAACCTTTGCTGGATCCACTGAAATACCCTCTTTTGATACCACATGTCCTAAGAATACAACCCTCTCCAGCCAAAACTCACATTTCTTAAACTTAGCATATAATTTTTCATCCTTCAACTTTTGTAAAGTTAGTCTTAAGTGTTCCTCATATTCCTCCATAGATCGAGAGTATACTAAAATATCATCTATAAACACTACCACAAACTTATCAAGATAGTCTTTAAACACTCTGTTCATAAGATCCATAAATGCCGCTGGAGCGTTTGTCAACCCAAATGCCATCACTAGAAACTCGTAATGTCTGTATCTCGTTCAAAAAGCGGTTTTGGGTGTATCTTCTTCTCTTATCTTTAACTGATGATACCCAGACCTTAAATCAATCTTAGAAAACACCACGGACCCTTGCAATTGATCAAAAAGGTCATCTATTCTTGGAAGGGGGTATTTATTCTTAATAGTAACCTATTTAACTCCCTATAATCGATGCACATTCTCATGGTCCCATCCTTCTTCTTCACGAATAACACTGGTGCTCCCCAAGGCGAGAAACTGGGTCTAACAAATTTCTTTTCTAATAACTCTTGTAGTTGGGTCTTTAATTCTTTCAACTCTGCTGGGGCCATCCTATAGGGTGCTTTAGATATTGGAGCCGTACCAGGTAATAAATCTATCTCAAACTGTATTTCCCTATCTGGAGGTAATCCCGGTAGCTCTTCTGGAAACACTTCTACAAATTCCTTAACTATCAGTACATCATCAGGCTTATTTTCTATCATTACACTAGTTCCTAACACATTTCCAAAATATCCAACACAACCATCTTGTAACATTCTCCTTGCCTTAATAGCCGAGATCGTCAAAATCGTGTTACTTGGGGGTTCACCTATAAACTCAAATTGATCTTCATCTGAAGGGTTAAACACCACCTTTTTCTTTTTACAATCAATAGTAGCATTATACTTGGATAGCCAATCCATGCCTAGTATCACCTCATAATCATGCATTTCTAAGACCACTAAGTCAATATATAGTTCATGGTTATCAACATATACTGGAATCGCTCTCAACCACTTATTAGAATACAATATCTCTCCAGAAGGTAGAATTGCACTAAACCCAACCGATAAGTTCTCAAAGGGTCTACTTAGTCTTTTCAAGTAATTTACAGACGCAAATGAATGGTTAGCTCCAGAATCTATCAGTGCATAAGTAGAAATACCATCGATAATAATGTTACCTGACACAACCGTGTTGCTAGCATCTGCCTCCGTTTGCGTGATATCAAAGATTATGGCATTAGTCCTTGGGGGCTCCTCTTTCTTTGGTTCATCTCGCCACATAGGACAATCTTTGATTAGGTGATCCTCCTTTCAACATTTGTAACACCTTCTAGTCGATGCCTTGCATACTCCAAAATGGCGTTTCCCACACCTTTGACATTATGGCCAAGATTGTTGTCCTGACTGCTTGTTTTGTTGCTCACCCTTGAACCTTTTATTCTGATCAGGCCTATTTTGAGATCCTTGACCACCTCGTTTGTTTGAAAATCGATCTTGATCTTTATTAAATTGAAAATCTCTTCGAGGCATAGCAGCAGAGCCTTTCACCTTTATTATCTTTTGTTCCCTATGCTCAGCCCTCAAAGCCTTTTCAACCGCTTGAGAATAAGTAAGAGGTCCTGTACGTCCCATGTAAACATCTCTAGCTAATTCTGGTTGTAACCCCACAAGAAAGCGATTCACCCTACTAGCCTTTGTAGCAACCAAGTCATGTGCAAACTTAGCTAACCTATAAAACTTTCGAGAATATTCAGCAACGGAAAAATTTCCTTGATACAACCTACTAAACTCATTCACTTTAGCACTTAACATAGCTTCACTATAATACTTCTCATTGAAGAGGGTCTCGAATTCAGCCCAAGTCATTCGAGTAACATCACGTGTAAGCTTAACAACGTCCCACCAAATCTTAGCATCTTTCTTTAATGTATGCACGATACAAGACACCTTTTCCCTATTAGTTAACTGTATAAACTCAAAGATATCTTCTAGGGAACTCTTCCAATCCTGTGCCTCCAATGGATCAGTGCTACCCTCAAAAGTAGGTGGATGTTGCTTCCTAAATCTCTCATATAAAGGTTCCAAATGGTGCAATGGAGGTGGTGGTGGAGGAGGTGGTATGTTCTCAGCCTCACGAGTTTGTCTTTGTTGAAGCTCTTGTGATAACTTCTCTATCTGTTCACCTTGCCTACGTATGATTTCTTGAAGATCTGCTAATGCTTTAGCATGTCTCTCTCGGGTAGGACTATCAGTAGCTCCAGATGTTGGTCCTTCAGCCATCTCTCTACTCATAAATCATACACTTAATTATTCACATGCGTCAGGTAGCATATTAACATATAAGAAGATGCAATAAACATATAACAAAATGCATATAAACACTTACAACCGAGTAAAGCCTTCCTTCCCTTGATATGTACATATGGATGGTCTACAGAACCGCTTTAAACCTGGGCTCGGATACCAAACTTGTAACGCCCACACTTCTACTACTAATGAAAGAGGAATTTCTAATTAACTATAACAACTTGTCATCATTATAGAGACGTTGGGACTCTTTTTTTTTATTTTTTTTAAACTATATATTATAACTCCTCCAAAATCATACAAGCTTACATCTATATATATTGTCTACGTTCGTTTCCTAATACAAACCATAATTAACCTACTACGATATATCCTTGTTACACAACATGTATCCAAAACATATTATTGGGCCTTCCTGTTAGGTCAAAAGTATCCATATGTACACCATCTAGGCAAGGCTCTGCTTCAGTTCGATCCCACATTTACTTGCATATATCTTTACACATACCTGCAACCTAAGACAACTATGAGCTACGTCACTCAGCAAGTAAAATAATAATAGCAAGTAAAATAATAGATACAAAGACAGATACATCACATATGAAATTCAACATGTATTTGAATGCATTTTCTTGTATTTAATAATTTATATTTTGGGCCCTTATTCAGTGTACACTATTCGATTAGACTTTACCTGCAGGGCTGGCTATCACATAATATCCCATGGGAAACCTCCTCTGGCGCCCTTACCAACAGAGTGGCACATTGCATACCTTATTCTATCGTCGCCCCGTCGAGCTCAAGACTTAAGGCGGCCTTCCTCTATGGTATCTGATCACTTAGATCACCACAAATGGGAGGAGGTAAATTAACTTCATATTCGATAACGAACCTGGCCTGCCCAAACCGGGCTGCCCCTATGAGCCTACACAAGGCTTATCACAAATTTGTCTTTTCGCAACAGTGGCACAATTTAATTTTTAACAGTAACTGTATGCATGACCTTTTTCCACATACCACACAGCACATGCTATTTCAATGTCATTTGAACATAAACATAACTACACACTATCTTGCCACTTATCATCAAGAGGAGCAGAGTCAAAAAATCTTGCAAGGCACATTTATATAATACCAGTGAAGCACATAATTCAAATTATCTTATGTATTATCTTATGTTGCAGCAAATATTTTACTTACCTTTTAACTCAGCTTTTTAACTCAAATAACCAGATACGTTCCCTTTAGCAGCTTCCTTAACGATCACCTAATACATATACTTTTACTCAGTAACGTTCGCATGTCAGGTTGTCATATCCTATTCAACTTCGGTGCTTCTTAACCATGTTATCACCCCTCATTCATGTTTATAATTGTTTATAGATTTTATTTCAACTTAAGTCAACTTACGTCATTAACTCTTTAATCATAAAGCCCTAAATAATTTACTAACTTAAATGAAATAAGCTAGGAACTATTTAGAAAAATTGATAAACGTAATTGAGCTTAAAAAGAGAATATTTACCTCAAAGTACCAGCTTTACAAAGCTTGACTTCGATTTTCTTACACAAAGTTAAGGTTCAACTATTCTTATATAAGAAACCTGGGGTTCTATTTTCGAGTTTACTCGATGTGGGACATTTGAAGACTTTTAAAGGAACTCAAATTCCCCTGTGCTTTCTTCTAGCGTGTCTATTCATGGTATCTATAGTAGTTTCAAGTCTTTTTCACCATGTCCTATTCGATGTGGGACATAAGAGTTGAAAAATACATGTGGACACTACACATATAAGACGCTACTATCGTCCACATCAACACCTCCTTGCTCAAAATTCTTTGTACTTGCTATGAGTATTATTACCAACACTACCAATAAAGTAGTAACCCATTGCTTACATTTAAATCTATGTGGTATGAAAGTGCTTTGAGGAAAACTTAGACATCCTTGTGTCAATACTCCTAATAAGGTCTTTCATCCAACATTACTACAGGTCTTAAGACATTTGTCCCAAGAAAAACTTTTATTATTATTATTATTATTATTATTTATAAATTCCATTGATGGTAGAACTTTATAACATAAAGTCTTACAACTTTACCCACAAAGGTACCTAGTCATAATGCTTGAAAGTTATTACCCAACTTAAATAGGCCACTTTGCTTGCTTCCTTCTTATATATCTTGATGTGGGATAAGTTTTATCAAATTTAGCTTGCAAACTTTATTAAGCAAAGCCACTCATTTCCGATCCATAAAATTATCTTACTCATTTTATAGATAACCCATGTTGCTGCCCTTTGATTATACTCAATGTGGGACAAAATATAATTCTATCTTATATTGCAGAAGTCACTTATAGTAACAGCATTTTATTGATTAGAAAACTCAAGGCATTCTCCTCTCGTGTGAAACTTTTAAGTTCAATGCTCTTTTACCATGAGGGCTGGTTGCCAACTTAAACTAGAGTTCTCGCACCATCCACCCGTAAGGCTTACAAATTTGAACTATAATTTCAGAAGATATAGAAGGTTATAGTCTCACCCACTTAGATTTACTCGATGTGGGATACTAAGCCACTAATTTTGAAACCAAAACATCAAATTAACGTCAATGCTTGGCAAGAAATAAGTAATTACATAGAATATATAGGAGGTAGAGGTTCTTTCTCCTTAATTATTTTCAATGTGTGAACTTAAGAAACCTTAAGCCAATACATCAAAAACAAGCTTACTCAAAAACTTACATAATCCAATCGTATTATATAGGTATTAAATTATTTTGACTCTACCCTGTACTCGATGTGGTAATATAAGGAACATCAAAAATGCATATTATTACTTTAAACTTCAAACAAAATATCAAGCACCCAACAAAATACAATCTAATACTCAAAAATATTTTTGAACCTGGGTATTACAAACTGATACTAAGCAGGGTATGCTTGAGTCCATCAACTAGTGCTACATCCTCAATGACAACATTTCCTTTTGAAATCAAGTCATATCCTCTAGTATATCCTTTGCTATTGTCTCCAAAGATAATGCTAGGGCCAGCTCTCTCCTTGAACTTAGTGAGCAGGGTAGAATCTCCAGTCATGTGTCTGGAACAGCCACTGTCCAGATACCAGAGGTTCTTTCTGTCTCCCTGCACACACCAAAACCAAATCAAGTTGATATTGGTACCCAAGATTCCTTGGGTCATGCATTGTTAGCCTTTTTCTTGCCTTTCAAATCCTTTCTGTCCTTGGGTCCAGACTGAGTTAAATCAATCTTGACTCTGGGAGTGGGCCTTTGAAAGCCAGGATTTGAACCTTGCTCAAACGCATTATAGAGATTAGAGTTAGGCATAGTCTGTGCAGGCATGTTATTCATTATCCATGGCATCTGAGGCATATTAAAAGCATGATAGTATGGATTATGCATGAATGGCATGTTTGCATATAGACTAGATGCATGAGCAGGTTGGCCACATATATTAGGCATATCATACATGGCAGATGTAGACAAAGGCATGGGAGCATTTTAAACTTTTTATAGTTAGCAGATAGATGATTAACACTACCACAATTAACACATTCTTTCCTAGGAGCAAACTTATCAGGTGTGTAATTGTTTCGTTTATTAATCCCTACTTTGCCATTCCTGTTCTTTCTCCTACCTTTAGCCTTAAACTCAACTTCCTATAACTTATCCCTCAATTGCTTATGGGACAAGTGACCTATGTTCGCTTTCTCAACTGATTTTGTTTTGCTACATTCTCCTACTTCAAAGTTTTTGCTGATGGAACCATATTGATTGTTTAGTTTAATAAGAGTTGCTTTGCTGACAGTTTTGGCTTTCAATGGATGACATTGATCAGTATCCATCGATGGCTCGTGGTTCAACGGATAACTGCAGGCATCATCCATTGACACACTGTCTGAAGCAGTCTCTCCATCGACTCCTAACTTTGCTTCTTCTAATTTGCTAAAGGAGTTGATTCCTTGGACACTACAAATTTCTCCAGTAGTGACCCTGGACTTTCTCCAAAAGTCAATTAGATCTTGATCTTTCTTCAATTGTTCTTTCAATGTCTTTTCTTGCTTGAGAGCTTCAATCAATCCATCTTAAGCTTCCTGGCAATCTCTTCTCATTACCTCAAACTCGATTAACTGAGTTTCTATCAAAGTATTCCTATCACTTAACTTTTCATTTAGATCTTTTATCCTCTTGTTTTCTTTGTTAAGCGATTTCAAGGTAACATGCATATTATACAATTCAAAAGACATCTCATCAATTGTACTAGCACATTCAGCTTTAGAAAGATCAGTTAGGTTAGAAGAGAATACCTGGTTGCTTGCTGAATTAACTTCTTCATCTTTCTCATTTGCCATGAGAGCAAGGTTGACAAGCTTTTCTTCTGCATCAGAATCTCCACCAGCAGCCCAATCACTGTCTTTAGACACAAATGCCTTTTCCTTTTGGTTGAGAAGATCGAGATATTTCTTCTTGTAGTCAACAGTTCCAAACTGTTTCTTCTCATTCTCAGCTTTAGGCTTTCTACATTCATTGGCAAAATGGCCAGCAATTCCACAATTAAAACATTTGAACTTAGATCTGTCAACCATGTCTCTAGATGGTTGATGATTCTTTCTGAATTGCCTGCCTCTGGCTGGATTTCTCTTGAATTTGAGCTTTGAGAATCTCCTTGACAGGAATGCTAGATAGTCATCCAAGTCATCAGATTCATCTCCACTTGATGCATTAAGTTCTTCAATCAACTTGCTTTTCCCTCTGCTAGTCTCAGCTCCACCTTCACAAGTCTTTGGACTTGGTGTGGCTTGTGTGCTCTCCATCTTCTCACTCACTTGGCTTACTAGAATATAGGCCACCAAGGCGACAGATCCAGCCTTCTTCTGAATCTTCTCCACTTTCTCATCTTGTTGCATTTTAAGCTCATAGGTTTTCAGTCTCTCTAGTGTAAATTCTTTGTAATCGTGAGAGTTTCTCAATGAGACTGTCACTGGCTTCCATTTCTTAGGAAGAGATCTCAGAAATTTTAGGTTGGAGTCCTTGGTTTCATATTTCCTCCCATACAACTTCAGACCATTTAGTAGCTTTTGAAATCTACTAAATATGTCTGTCAAATTTTCACCAGAGGAATGGTGGAAATGTTCATACTGTTGTATTAGGAGTTGCATCTTATTTTCTTTGACTTGTTCAGTTCCTTCACAGATTGTTTAAATGGTGTCCCACACTTGTTTGGCAGAGGTGCAGTTTATAACACAATCAAACATATCTTGGTCAATGCCATTGAATAAGATGTTCATGGCCTTCTTATCCTTATGGATCACTTCCAAGTCCTCATCTGTGAACTCAGTCTTAGTTTTTGGAATAGGTCTTCCAGCAACTGCAGAACCAGCAACTTCACCAACACCAGAGTTAGGCTTCATACGGATATGAGGGCCTTTCCCTATGCAGTCTACATAGTCTTCGTCCAGTGCTGAGAGATGAAGATGCATCTTTACCTTCCAATGAAAGTAGTTGTCTTTGTCAAGAATTGGAATATTTACCCATGTGTCCTTCTTTCCCATGGTGCTTGATCTTTAAACTTCTTGTATGTTAGAAGCTTGCTTTGATACCAATTGTTATTTCCCAGTAGCACCCTTTAAGATTGTAGAAGGGGGGTTGAATACAATCTTGTAAATTTCTTTCGATTTAAAACAGGGCAACAAATGAACTTCAATGGAGGCAGATGAACAAATTGAAAACTATAAAGTAAAACAGAAAGAAATGAACAGGCATACAACACACTTAAAAATTTTAGGTGGGGTTTTTCTTGACTCTACCTGAGGGTTGTATTGAAGAAACTTATCTGTGTAAACGAGTACATAGCTGCAAATAGAAGGCTAAGTAGATACAAGAAAACCTAATGCTTTGTGCTTTTGAGCTCTGTGTTTTCTTCTCTAACTTAGCTATGCTACACTTGAAGTATATATATACTCCAAGTTTTACAAACCCTACAAAATAAATTAATCTTGCAAGTCAAAGTATTCTGCAGGGTTGCTGCCACTCTTTGTCCCCTCGTGATACAATTTTGTCTGGTTGTCTTGGACAGATATGCACTAGATTTACCAGCTGAATTGTTTGCAAGAACAAGGAATGTTTCTTTTTCTTCTTCGTTTCCAATACTAGTTTCCATACCCTTTTTAAGTTTATCAACCCATGTGATCTGTCAGGCATGTCAAGTCGCCATCAACCTCTAATTCCAAGACATTATTGGTTGAAGCATTTTATCCATTGAGGTAGACATCGATCGACAGGTTAATAGATGTTTGTTGAAATACCATATCCGTTGATGTAGAAGCTTCATCACTTGATCATCACTTCACTTATACAGAATTACAAAGCACAGCCTATATACAATTAGCTACCCTATTCTGCATATCCATTGACAGTCAACATGACTTAGGAATTCCACTAACTATGGTTTAAACAAACAACTGAAACTTAAAAACAAGGTATGCTACAGACTTATCAGTTGACAAGCGACCTTATCAACGGATGTACATAGCTTGGATATCCGTTGATAATTTACAAAACTTAATCTTGTACACATAAGTTTTTCAAGGTGCTTTATGAGTGTATATCATCAAGGACAACATAATTCCTAACATATATATATAAAGAATAGTTAAATCAATATAAGTTCCCTACATTATATTATATAGATTCTAATAAAATAGAAAAAAAACATACAAAAAAATATGAAATATTAAAATATAAGTTAGGCTAAACCTTAAAATATAATTTACAAAAAAATATCGTTTACCAAATAAAAATGGTTTAAGAAAAAATTATTTTAATAAAAATCATTAAAGATTCTATTTTTAGGCTTGACAACAAATATATTTCTAAAATTTAAATTAAAACAATGTGAGCACAATCAACAAACAAACAAATTTACTTTGCAAAGAAAAAATTTAAATTAAAAAAAGTGAACCCAAATCAATACAATAAATGAACATATTTTAAATTAGAAAACAATCCAAACACTCACAAAAAAAAATTATATTAATATCTAAATATAATATAACATAAAAATCCCTATGATTATTCTAAACAAAAACACATAATAAACACCACACATGTCAAAAATATTAAATTAACATGAAAAAATAACAATATTCAAACAAATAAAAAACTTTAGCATCACACATATTTCCAAAAAAAGTTACAAAATGCCTTTAAAAACTATAAAAACACTATAACAAATTATCTAAAAAATTTAAGATAACATTTAATTACATAATCAAAAAGATTTAAAAAAAATTGTTACACGAATATAGTACATATATGTTTCAAGTATATCATATGTAATCTAATAAAAATAAAAAAAATTAAAAATAATTATGAAGTACTAAAAAATATGTTAGCCTAAACTTTGAAGTAAAAATTATAGAAAAATTATTTACAAGAAAAAAAACAAATGTATACTACAAACCGTAATATATGTATTATTATTACTAAAGTAAAAACAAATTATTCAAAATGCTATAAAATTAATTTTACAAGAACAAAATTATAATTAAAATCGTACTATAACATATTAATAAAAAGTTATCCGTGCATCGCACGGATATAAAGCTAGTAGATTCAATATGAACAAATAAAGATTGGTTTGTAAAATGAATTTAATTTCATTATAATATAATTTGTTTTAAATGAAACTATGAATAAATTCAATCATAATTTTTAAAAATAAATTCGTTCTATGCAATTCGTGAATAAGCACAGTACGTAGATATCTCAAGTGACAATTGACAACAATTCTTTTCATACTTTTTCAAAGTAATAGCTTATAACCGTACAATGCACAAGTTTTTTTCTAATATATATAATTATATTATTTTTAATATTTATAAATTATTAATTTATATATTAAATTCTTGTTAAAAAATTGATATACATATACAGGCCATTGCTCCATATAGGCCTGTCAATGGATCAAGAATCCAATACGATCCGATCCAATCCAATCCGAAATTAGCGGGTATGAATTCTTCAAAAAAATATCCGATCCGATATGGATCTAATCCGATAAGGATCCGATCCGATAAGGATCCGATCCGATAAGGAGCGGGTATGGATTTAGCATGATCCGATCCGTTAACGATCCGATACGAATATATTTATATATTAAATATTTTTTATATTTTTTATATCTTATATATAATATATTTATTATATATAATATATAATATAAAAAATATATCTACCTATCTATAGTATATTATATATATAATATATTTTATATTTATTATTTATATGTATTATATAATATATAAAATACTATATTTATTATTTAGTATATATTATATATATTTTATTTATCATATATAATATAAAATTTATAAAAAAAATATATTGACTTTTCGAATAACATCTAAAAATTTGAATACAAGTTAAAGTACTAATCAAAATACTAGTTGACCTTTAAATTACCAAATCAAATGAATTTATTGAATTTTAAATATGGATATGTCAATTTTATAATTTAGCATTTTTTTTTATTAAACGGGTCGGACCTCCGATCCGAAAATCCGAAATCCGAACGGATCGGGTATGGATCAGACTAAAAAATATCCGCACCTGATCCGATCCAATCCGAACCCGAAAAATCTTAATGGATTCGGATATGGATTTAGGATAATCCGATCCGAATCCGACCCGTTGACAGACCTAGCTCCATACAGTACACTCTTATATAACAAACAATAAAGAACACCTTAGATCTAATAGTTCCAATGGCCCCGCCAGGGGCACCCAATACAAAAAGTTGTTATTTTTTTACCCTCTATCAAGCTAGCAAAATTTTTTTTTTGAAATTTTACTGTTCATGATGACGTCACTGATGACGTCATCATCATGAACATTAACTTTTTAATTTTTTTTTTTTTTGAGATGATGGATGGATAGAGGGTAAAAAAATAAGAACTTTTTGTATTGGGTGGCCCCGCCAGGGGCAATGGATCTATTAGATCTAAGGTGTTCTTTATTGTTTATTATATAAGGTGTTTGTTATGTAGTGCAACTCTACATATATATAGGGTCTTGTTTAAATAGAAACCAAATTAGAATAAAAACTAGAAACTAAATCCAAATTAAATATTTCAAGCTAATTTAATGACCAAACTAGGGGTACCCCAATATAAAAAACGTATAAAATTCTTGCATCCATTCAACAAAAAAAATATACTATTCACATGATGACGTGACAGTGACGTCAACACGTGAACAGTAATTTATTTATCTTTTTGGTTGAATAGAGGCAAGAATTTTATACGTTTTTTGTGAAGGTGCCCCTATCGGGGTCCCTTAATATGAATGAAATATAATATATTTAATGTAGGTTTCTATTTGATCACTAGTCTATATATATATATATGATTTTACACGTTCAATTTAATATTTGTGCTCTATCTTAAATTCTTAAAATTTGATTTGAACGATTTTACAGCCCACATAAAATTAACAAAATAATCTTTAATTTAGTGAAAGTTTAACAATTATTTTCTAACTAACACTACCCAGAAACAAAAGAGAGAAGACATTGATGATTTTTTACGTTAAAAATTCTGTACGATTTATGAAATCTACTTATATTTCGTTTTGATTATTGTTGCCCAATAATTAACAATTGTAGAAGGGGGGTTGAATACAATTGTATAAGATTTTCGATTTAAACAGAAATAACACAAGTATGAATCAATAACAGCTTTATTAATTCTGATATAAAACTGTTACAAACTCTCTTAAGAAATCCTTATGTTCTTAAGAGCTGCTAGGTTACAAGATAACTCGTATAAGCGATAACAATAATGTAAAACCTAAACTGTGTTTATATAGTGTACACAGTTACACTATCAATTACATATAACTCTGAATGCATATCTTGTATGATAGCTGCCTTCCTATAATTTAGGAACCGACAAATCAATCTTCCTTGATCTCTGGTCTGATGAGAATCTTTACGAAATACTGACCAGCTTCTAATACTGACGATACCTTCATACTGACATCGTATTACTGATGACGTCAGTATCAGTATCTTGATCAGTAACAGTCCAGATCCTTATATCACTTGAATCAATATCTAACAATCTCACCCAATTTGTACTTAATGAAATAAAGCACAAATTATTTGATTCAATGATGTCAAAAACTCAAAACAAAATTCTATAAATAATCTTCAGGTTTAGTCTCAGAAATCCTTACAAAGAAATTACTTATCCGCAAGAAACTTGATAATAATTCCTCTTCCTTTTCTGCTAGAATCTGAATCAGTCTTTTCTTCAGACTCCTGAGTTCTTCATTATTCTTATCAATCTGATAAATACCAGCCCTGAGATTCTGAATTGAACTTCTTGGTAAATCTAAATCTCCCAACAGTAAATATGCAAGATCTCTTCCACCAGGATTCAAAGATAACTGTTCTTGCATCAGAATTACTTCTTTAACAGCTTAACCCTTTTTGCATTTCTACTTTTTGTCCTTCTGTGTTCAAGTACATGGGAGTATAATTACCATCATACCTTGATCCTCCTTCCAAATATCTGGATTTGATTGTCATGAAAATCATGGTACACCAGTTTCTGTAAACACTAGCTTCTGCATCAGGAATGCTTCTATTTTCAAGCAAATAGAGAACATATTTCAGCTCTTTTGTTGACTTGCACAATACATCATGAATGCTCAGCCTCTTGACACTTTTGTCTTTCATGAAGTACAACAACTTTTCCATCATCTTACCATCCATCTTGCATGCAACAATCGCAACAGATTCAAGTTCCTAAAGATCATCAACAGATAATTTGTCACCCAATCTTCTAGTAAGAAAATGTTGATCTGCTTGAAATAAAGGTAAAAATTCCACATCTCTAGAGCCAAATCCTCCTCTATTGTAAGGTTCCAGTCCCGTCAAATCGGAACTCATCTTAATCCACCTTGGTGAACCTTTATCAGGCTTAGAAGATTTTGTTTTCTGAAGTCCAGAAATCATTGGAGGTTCTGAGATTACTGTACCAGACTTAAAAACAACTGGTCCGGTATACTTAATTTTATCAACTTCCATCCACTTTTTCCTTCTCTTCTTCGTTTGTGGATCACTAGGTTCTTCTTCTTCTTCCTCTTTCACTTGTTTAGATTTATCAACAAATAAATCCTTTTCAGAATTAACCAGCCTTCTGAAATATTCTTTGCTATCTCTTTCAACAATATCATTTGCACTGTCTCTGACTTCTCTAGATTTTCTAACATCACCAGTATCAAAGTCAACAGTCTCATTCTTTGCTTTTTCAACTTTCTTTTTGTTTCTCTTTAAAGGAGTTTCTTCTTCTGCTGTACCAGGCTCATCAAATACATTTGATGATGGAAAATATTCAAGAGATAAAGGAGTTTTCTTCTTTAAATCTTCAGTAATCTCCTCTATTCTGATCCCACTACATCTTGTCTGCCTTGTACTTACTTGTACAGGTTTCCTTCCTCTGCCTCTATTTCTTCCTCCTCTACCTCTTCCTCTTCTTGCAGTAGGAGCTTCTTTTTGTCTAGCAATCTCCTTAAAAATCCTGTTTTGTTCCTTTACAATCTCATCAGTAGTCATATCAGGATTTTCTTCAGAAGTTAATTCAAGTGCCTTCTTAGCATGATACTGATGAAACTTATCACTGTTTCGATAAACAAGTTCACTTCCACCAGATTCAGTGATAATTTCTTCAAAGATATGAGGAGCATCTTGTACATCAGTAATCAACATATCTTCATCACCTTCAAGAATTGTAGGAAGAGTTTTCCTTTGACCTTGACCAGATGATGAAAATTGTTCTTCTGTCAGGATTTGAGATTTAACAACTGTTGTCACAGTTCTTTTTCCAGATTCAGAAACATGAGTTGACTGATTAGTTTGAGTCTGAGTTGAACTCCTCCCCTTTACCAAACCAGCATCAAAGGTTCCTTTTCCTTTTCCATGTTGTTGTTGAATACTAGTACCACCATCATTTCCAGAAGTATCATCCTTTCTCACAACTGGATTAGGTGTACATTTTGTTTTGACTACTACCTTCTCCCCCCTTTTTGACATCAGCATCCTCTTCAATAAAGAAAGATAAGATAAGCTTGAGAGTTTCATCAATAGTGTCAACTTTAGATTCCAATACATCCATTCTTGAATCCATCCTCTTTTCAAGTGCTGTAACATCACTGGAAAGAATACGAAATTGAGAAGCAGTAGCAGATATAGAAACAGTTGAATGAATATCAGCTTGAACTTTAGCATTATCAGCCTTGATAGATTCAATCTCAGTCCTCAATCCTTTTGCTAGCAGAGCATTAGTCTTGATAAGAGCATTAAGCTCAGAGTAGACATCCTAGTGGCAATATGACTGAAATGAAAAAGAGCATTATGGAAATTCATCTAAGCATCTGGCTGATTCCATTCAGTATCCCATTCATATCCCCTAGTTGCTCAAGTATGTTCAGGAAATATAGAACTGTACTCCCCTCTGAATTCTTCTTGAGTAATAGACTGCATATACCGACTAGAAGATCCATGAGCAGATCCTAAACTTGCTTTGAAAGCGGCCTGCATTTGAATTGCCTCAGGATCATCATCAGCATGATCATCATCATCATCTGAGTTATCATCAGCCTCAGGAAGTTTATCATCCACATTATCTTCAGGATTCATAACTCCTTTCAATTTCAAATCAACAGTAGATGAAACTTTTGTTTCCTGAAGACCTGCAATTGGAATAGAAACATTTCCTAGATCTCTCTTTTCTTTTAAAGTGATCTCATCACTTCTCACAGTATTACCTAAGTTACTTTCAATAGTAACTACCATCTCTTCAGAAGTTTTTAACTTCTCACTCTGTTCTACCTCACCTTTTTCCAGTTCAGGAGACTACCTCTCTTCACTCTTCTTTTTTTCTAATTGTTTACGCTCAATCTCACTAGAAAGGTTCTGGCTCAACAAATTCAAAGAAATAAGAGGTGGCTGAGGAGAGTGGACTGAAGTCATACAAATAGAGGTATCCCTTGTATCAGGTCTATCTGTAATCATACTATCAGTATTAAGAGAAGTAGTGATAGAAGTGTTACCTGAGAAAGTGGTTAAAGATTCCATTGGCCTTGCAGAAATTGGCTCGATAAGCAATGGAATATTTAAATCAGTAGTACTTGCATCAGGATTGACAACTGCAACTAACGCTTAACTTGCATCAGTATTTTCTACTAATGGTTCTTGTGTAGTCTGAGGTTGTGAAGCTTCTTCAACACTTTGAGTCAAAGGTTCTTGTGTGCTTCCCTCATATGCAGTGTCCTTCAGTATTTCATCACATTCAGCAATATGCTTAGCATGAACAGCTTGATCTGCCAGACTTTGAACTAAGTCAAATTCAATTTCAGAAGCCCCTTGAGCAGTGTCAAGAAACTCCTTTTCTGATGTGATTTTGCCTGCATCTTCACTTTGAGAAGATGGTTCTTGTGGGGTAGGAATATTCTTGTCTTCACTTTCCCTTTGAGAAAGTGGTTCTTGTGGGACTATTCCTTCAGCAATGACTGCATCCAAACTTTGAATGGATGGTTCTTGTGTGACTGGATCTGCAGTAGCTGCTGAACTACTTTGAAGTTCAGGTTCTTGTGGGCTAGATCCTTTCAGAGGTGATAATGTCCTCTGTTTCTTTTGTCGTTCAAAAACTTTTGCTGTAGTTTGTTGTTGCTTATAAAGAGGTGGTGGCTTTTCTCCAAGTTTGACAGCAATGCCAACAACATGTTCTAGTGACATATCAAATGTCCTCTTCTGTGGTGACGTAGAGACTGGGGAATCAGAGATTTCAACAGTCTTCACAGGTGAAGTATCAGGAGTAGAGACATTAAGATTAGTAGTTGAGTCAGGAACTGATGATGAAACCAGATTCTGATTGTCTTCTATATCATCATCAAGATTTTGTATCTCCATAGGAATGAAGTATTTACTCTTCTTAAGTAACCTCCTTCTTTTCTTTGGCTTTTCAGAAATATCTAGTTCTTTAGGAGCTACAGCAATAACTTCCTTTTTCTTCAAAGAATCTGATAAAGGCAATTTGTCATCATCAGAATCATAATCAGACTCAGAATCAATTTTCTGACTGAATTTCCTCTTTTCTCCTGTTTCCTTATACACCCCTATATCAATCAAAGATTGATCAACTTCAAGCACAAATTTCTTCTTAGCCAGGACCCCTTGTTCACCCCCTTGTGACTTCTTTTGAGAGTAGATTAGAGTGGAGAAATTCTTCGATCCTGATTGTCTACCAGACACATCAGATCTAGCTAATTTCTTTGATTTTACAACTGATGCCTTTTGTGAGACACCAGAGGTGGATGACTGTTTGAGAGAGTGTTTGGGTTGTGTGCTTTGGTCAGAAACAGGATAGGTAATTTCCTGTCTCATAGCACCAGAGATAGATCCATAATGAGTAGGCATTCTCTTGGCTAAAAGAAGCCTGACCTCATTAGGAATAAATGCATTAGTACCTTCAAAACCATTTGCCTTATCACTTTTAAGCAGAGAGCTAATATTGTTAGCAGAAATCTTAAAGATAGACAAATCTGTATCATCAGCAAATTCAACATTGGGACATAGGTATGAGAATATTAACTGAATAAATCTAATATAGCAAACAAAACCACATTTATCTTTCTTTCTAGCAGTTAATGCTCGCAATATGAAAGACCCATAATCAAAAGGAGTTTCATAGATTAGAGAGTACCCAATGTGAACTGAAGCAGTAGGTAAGGCATCAAAGTTAGACACCTTATTCAGAAAACACCTACTTATGGTATCAAAGAAGAAATTCCATTCCTTCTTTAGCTTGGTTCTGAATAAATCTCCAAATTTCTTTGGTTGTCCATTGTAGCCCAACTTTAAAGCAAACTCCAGAAGAAAAGCATCAGTAAGCTTTGCTGGAGTCTCACCATTTAGAGATGGTAGTTGGAGAGCTTTACAAACAACATCTGGAGTAACATGATGCGTAACACCATTGTATTCAAAACTTATATTTGGCCTTCCTGATTGGATACATTCACCAAAGACAGCAGTACGCCATACCTGCATAACACACTTAAAAGAAACTTTGGCAGGCTGAGTTTGAGCGTAATTTATTGGACTTGAGGCCAAAAGATCCTGAATGATTTGAAAATCATTCTCCAGTTCCTGATGATTAAGAACTGCAGTAAAGTTGTTAGGAGCAAAAGTAACACCATGAATCACGACTTTATTGTTTATGAATGTAGGAGAAGACATTCTTAATTAGAATGAGTAGGAATTTGTGATTTTGAAATTTAGAGTTTGTGCTCACATAAACTGAAGAAGATAGTTAAAATACTGATTGCTCGAGAATAATGAATCAATTTGAGACACTAAATTGATTTTAGACAAAATGAATGATTTCTCTGAGATAGGTGTCAGTAATCAACTCGTGCACACATATGTAATGGACCAAATTACGTGTAAGAGTGGTGAAAACTGTACGCGACACAATTTTCAAACTGTAAGTATATACTTACGTGAGTGTTACACACGCGCCCGCAGTTTTCGAGAAATAAGATTGTAATCAAAAATAAAACAAGGTAATTTGTTTTAATTAAAGAAATTAGAACACCACAATCTAAAAATACCTGTTACCAACACCAGAATATGAATCGGTTCATATTCTTGTTCCACTCCTTTCTCTATATAACGCCTAGAGACTTGTCCACTACCTTTTTAACCCTTCTTCTCACCTACAAACTAAAAATTCTTCTCACAAATATCTTTGTAAAAGAGATGTCGAGTCTTACCATCAAAGAGAAGAATCTCCATCTCGTAGAGAAGAGAGATATTTTCAGTTACACTCGTGAAGAGTTTGATGCTTTCAACTGGGAGAGACAACTTGAGACTCTTTGGTTGCAGATGGATGCTGGTCTCGAAGAAATCGAGAAAGAAAGACCTACAAAAGTGATTGACATCGATGCTGCCCTCCAAGCAACATTAGCATGGCTTTCGTCTAAGACATCCTCATCCAAATCCATCAACCATTGTTAATGAATATGTCAGCAAAAATAACCTTATCCCTATCAACCTCCACCCAAACAAAGTGGCAAAGATGGGATCTGGGATGGCTGCTAGCAATGGAGTGATTTGGACTTTCTTTTCCTATTGAATAGATTAGTAGATAGAGAACAAAAAGATGTAATCTATGAATGTACTCTCTTTCTTATTATCAATGAAATTTTGTTTCTCTAATCTTATTCATTATTTTCTGCGTTGAACTTGTCCTTCAAATAATTAAATCAAAGAAATAAACATGAAAACTAATTAAAGCAATCACCTTATTAACAAGTTCAAAAATCATAAGTATATCATGAAAACAGAACAGAAAACAAAATACTAAAATACATTATTGATAAGTAAAACGTCGCATCAGTATTCGATGTTTGACTGAAGTCAGGATTGACTTTTTATCAGGATTCGAGATGCATCAGGATTCGACGAGTATCAGTATTTGATCTTTCTCTGTTCTCAGAAACTATCATAGTTTACCATTCCCAGTTCATTCACCAACTTTGTAAACGTAACTTCAGGTAGTGGCTTGGTGAATATATCAGTTAGCTGTTGATCAGTAGGAACAAAGTGTAACTCAATTGTCCCTTCCATTACTTGTTCTCTTATGAAATGATATCTGATACTGATATGCTTAGTAAGAGAATGCTGTACTGGATTTCCTGTCATAGTAATAGCACTTTGGTTATCACAATAAATAGGTATTTTTGAATATGACAAACCATAGTCCATTAGCTGATTTCTCATCCACATGATCTGAGCACAACAGCTTCCTGTAGCAATGTACTCAGCTTCTACAGTTGATGTAGAGATAGACTTTTGCTTTTTACTAAACCAAGAAACAAGTCTTCCTCCAAGAAACTGACAACTGCCTGAAGTACTTTTTCTGTATATTTTGCAGCCTGCAAAATCAGCATCTGAGTAACCACATAAATTAAAATCAGATTCCCTAGCATACCAAAGGCCAAGAGATGGTGTGCCTTTCAAGTATCTGAAAATCCTTTAGACGGCTATAAGATGTGGTTCTCTGGGTTCTGCCTGAAATCTTGCACATAGACATGTTGAATACATGATATCTGGTCTACTAGCAGTTAGATACAACAGTGAGCCAATCATACCTCTGTAATTAGTTACATCTACCTCAGTACCTTGATTAGGATCAAGCTTGGTAGCTGTAGCTATGGGAGTTGATGCAGTAGAGCTGTCTTGCATGTTAAAATTTTTCAAGAGGTTCTTTGTGTATTTTGACTGATTGATAAAGATCCCATCATCAGTCTGTTTAACTTGTAGACCTAAGAAATAGCTCATCTCTCCCATCATGCTCATTTTATATCTAGACTGCATTAGCTTTGAAAACTTTTCACATAATTTGGAGTTAGTTGACCCAAAAATAATATCATCAACATAAATTTGAACTAACAGCAAATCCTTACCATGATTCAAATAAAACAAGATTTTATCAATTGTACCTCTTTTGAATCCACTTTCCAGTAAGAATTGAGCCAATGTTTCATACCAGGCTCTTGGAGCTTGCTTTAGTCCATAAAGTGCTTTATCCAGTCTGTAGACATAATCTGGATGTTTTGAATCAACAAAGCCAGGAGGTTGTTCAACATAAACTTCCTCTTCTAATTCTCCATTGAGAAAAGCACTTTTCACATCCATCTGGAAAACTTTAAATTTCTTGTGGGCTGCATATGCTAGAAAGATTCTGATAGCTTCCAATCTTGCAACAGGAGCAAATGTCTCATCATAGTCTATTCCTTCCTGTTGAGAATATCCCTTTGCAACTAGTCTTGCTTTATTTCTGATGATGGTGCCATCTGAATCTGTCTTGTTTCTGAACACCCACTTTGTACCTACAATAGACCTTCCTCTTGGCCTTGGTACCAGTTTCCAGACTTCATTTCTTTCAAACTCATTTAGTTCTTCTTGCATAGCTATAACCCAATCAGCATACTTGAGTGCATCTTCAACTTTCTTAGGTTCCTCCTTTGATAGAAAGTTATGATAAAGACATTCATTTTGAGTTGCACTTCTGGTTCTAACACCTACTTCAGGATTCCCAATAATTAAATCAGGAGTATGACGTTTAGTCCATTTCCTTGCTGGTGGTAGATCATTCCTTGAATTTGATGCTCCCCCTGGATTGGTGTTGTCTTCAAAAGAACTAGTGTTGATAGAAGATCCCCCTGAGATATTGCTATCTGTTTCTAATCTGCTGTCAGAATTGTCACTTGAATCTATTTCTGATGAATCTCTTCCTGATGTTTGATTTGTTTCAGTGTTGATGGTCTCTTGATGTTGCTCCCCCTCAACATTTGCATTCCCATCAATAATCTGTGTTTCATCAGTAATAACTGGTTCATCAGGATTTGATGAATTATCAGTATCTGACAAGATTTCACCAGAATTCTTGGAGGCTTCATTTGCAAAAATCAAATCATCATGTAAGTCTTCAAAAATTCCTGTAATCTTCTTATCATCAAAAGATACATTTATAGACTCCATGACTATCTTTGTTCTTAGATTGTAGACTTTAAAGGCTCTTGATGATGGATAGCCAATAAAGATGCCCTCATAAGCTTTAGTCTCAAATTTTCCAAGCTGTTCAGGATGAGGTCTTAGAACAAAGCACTTACAGCCAAATACATGCAAATGCTTCAGACTTGGCTTCTTTTCCTTGATCATCTGATAAGGAGTTACACCATGTCTGTTGATTAGTGTAATGTTCTGAGTGTAGCATGCTGTGTTGACTGCTTCTGCCCAGAAATATGTAGGTAGTTTAGCTTCCTCCAACATAGTTCTGCCAGCTTCAATAAGAGTTATGTTCTTTCTTTCAACTACTCCATTTTGCTGAGGTGTGCCAGGAGCAGAGAACTGTTGAACTATTCCTTTGTATTTGCAGAACTCTTCCATTGCTGAATTCTTGAATTCAGTTCCATTATCACTTCTTAAGATCTTGACTTTATACTTTGTGCCAGTCTCAATGAGTCTCACATGGTCCAAAAGTATCTCGGCTGTTTCATCCTTTCTGTGTAGAAAATACACCCATATATATCTAGTATACTCATCAACAATTACTAGAGTATATCTTTTCTTACTGATGGACATTATGTTTACTGGTCCAAATTAGTCAAGATGAAGCATGTGATATGGTTCATCAATTGAGGATTCTGTCTTACTCTTAAAAGATGTCCTTCTTTGTTTAGCCTTCTGACAAGCATCACAAAGTCCATCTGGAGTATACAGTACCTTTGGTAATCCTCTCACTAAGTCTTTCTTTACCAACTCATTTATATTGTTGAAATTGAGATGAGAAAGCTTCTTGTGCCAACTCCAACTTTCATCTACAGTCACTTTACTGATGAGGCATGTAGAGTGTCCATCAGTATTGGTATAGATGTTGGCTTCATAAATGTTACCATGTCTTTGTCCAGTTAAAACAACCTTCCCTGAAGATTTGCTGATTACTTCAAAATGAGTATCATAGAAGTTGACATGATAACCTCTGTCTGTGATTTGACTAACACTTAGCAGATTGTGTTTGAGTCCTTTCACCAGAGCTACTTTTTCAATGATGACATTTCCAATGATAATACTGCCATATCCCAAGGTTTGTCCAATGTTGCCATCTCCATAAGACACAGTTGGGCCAGCCTTTTCCTCAAATTCTGATAGCAAGGTTTTGTCTCCAGTCATGTGCACAAAACATCCACTATCCATGACTAACACATTTTTCTTTTTACCCTGCAATCAGAATCACAAAGAACTCAGTTAGAATTTTTAAGAACCCACACTTGTTGGGTTCTTTTAGCATGCAATTTAACATTTTTGGCAGCAGAAGTTTTCTTAACAAAAATGTTTTCTTTAGGATTACCTCCTTTAGAATTTATTTTGTTATCATCAGAATTAACAGATGCATGCTTAGAATTCACATTCTTTGTTTTGCCAGAATATGCACTTTTATTGAACTTTGGCAATGGTTCATAAACATTGTAGTACAAATTATGATATTCTTCACACATATAAATTGAATGCCATTTACTACCACAATGAAAATAAGGATTTTGTGGTTTATAAAATACTGTCCTATTCCTAATGTCAGACTTAGGAATTACAGTATTCTTCTTCTTACTCCTCCTGCAGTCAATAGCAAGATGATTAGAGTTACCACAATTAAAACATGTCTTTCTTGGTGCATTTGGAATATACTTATAATTATTCTCCTTGTTTATTCCAACTTACCATTTCTGTTTCTTTTGACAGTTGGGACTCTCTTCCTATCTGTCAGATCACAGATTTTATCTCTCAGTTGTTTCTTTGACAAAAGACCTACATTCTTTTTTTAGACAGACTTTAATTTTGAATTCTGTGCAGAAGAGGATCCCTCTTCAGTAATTGATTTGGGATTTTCTGGATACAAATAATTCAAAAGCTTTAATTTTGTCTTTGTATTGTCTGTAACATATCTATAGGTTTTTGGATTTGATGAGTCATTAATAATAACTCTTACTGGATTAGATGAAACAACCTTTTCCTTGTTCTTTTTCTCATTCTCTGGCTTATAACCTAGACACTCTTTCCAGTTTTTATCTGTGATTATCTCATGAGTTTTTGTTCCAGAGTGTGTCCAAGTTCTGAGTTTTTCATTAGCATCCTTAAGTTGCTTTTCAAGTTCTTTACATTTAAACTCTATTTCAAGTTTCATGTGTTTAGCATTATCACATTCTGTTTGAACTTCCTGCAAGAAAATTAACTCAGCTTCTAAATGATCATTTCTTTTAGTTACCTCTGCCATTTGAGATTTTATTCTAGTATTTTCAAGAGATTGACTTCTAAAGCTGATATGCAGAGACTTAAGAAATGACCTTAACTCAGAGACATTATTCGTATCAAAATCAAACAAGGTTTCAAATACCTTAGATTCAGCAGCAACAACAGTCTCATCAGTATTGGCCATTAATGCATAATTCACCTTTTCTTCTTCAGATTCTGAGGAAGAATCCATCCAATCCTTGCTTGATAAGATAAGAGCTTTGGTCTTTGCCTTTTTGCACTCAGTTGCAAAATGACCCATTCCATCACAGTTGTAGCATCTGACTTTTGACTTGTCAAATTTGCCGCTTTTCTCTTCTTTCTTCTTGTATTTGTCTCTGTCAGCATTGAAGGTTTTCTTCTGGAACTTACCTTGCTTCCTAGCCTTTCTGAACTTCATCTTCTTGAAGCCCTTGACTATCATAGCAACCATCTCCATCATATCAGAATCAGTAGAGTCATCATCAGTATCATAATCAGACTTAGCATCAATATCTGATGATGAGTCATCAGGAATTGACTCTACAACTCTACTCTTTCTGCTAGAAACCTCCTCAGCTTTTCCTTTTGATTTTGATTCAACATTCAAAGCAACAGATTTTGCTTTGTCATTTTTCTTGTTCTTTCTCTGTTGAACCTCAAGATCATAGGTTCTTAGCATCCCATAGACTTCATCAAGAGACAGCATCTTCAGATCATATTGATGCCTTATGATTGAAGCTTGAGTATCCCACTCCTCAGTTAGAGCTCTTAAAAACTTGGTATTTGAATCCTCTGGATCATACTCTTTGCCAACTAGAGATAGATTGTTCAACAGTGTCAGAAATCTATCATAGATATCAGTAAGGCTTTCATCAGATTTAGCATCGAACTGCTCATACTCCTGAATCAACAGAGCCCTTCTGTTTCTTTTGATAGATTCAGTGCCTTTTCTTTTGGAGTCCACTCACTCTTTGCCTTGATGACATAGTGTTCAGCAATAGTCTCAGTTCTTGCAACTATTCTTGTTGGAAGAAATGGTCCATCATTGATCCTATCAAGATAGTCAGGATCAGTAGCTTCCAGATACATCAACATCTTCACCTTCCATGTTGGATACTCAGTTTTCTTGAGAATGGGAATCTTGATGCTTTCATACTTGCTTGTCGACATCTTAAGATCGTTTCTGATTACTATTAATCAGTTTGCTCTGATACCAATTGTTGCCCAGTAATTAACAATTGTAGAAGGGGGGTTGAATACAATTGTATAAGATTTTCGACTTAAACAGAAATAACACAAGTATGAATCAATAACAGCTTTATTAATTCTGATATAAAACTGTTACAAACTCTCTTAAGAAATCCTTATGTTCTTAAGAGCTGCTAGGTTACAAGATAACTCGTATAAGCGATTACAATAATGTAAAACCTAAACTGTGTTTATATAGTGTACACAGTTACACTATCAATTACAAGATGTTCTAAATCAATTACGTATAACTCTGAATGCATATCTTGTATGATAGTTGCCTTCCTATAATTTAGGAACCGACAAATCAATCTTCCTTGATCTCTGGTCTGATGAGAATCTTTACGAAATACTGACCAGCTTCTAATACTGACGATACCTTCCTACTGACATCGTATTACTGATGACGTAAGCATCAGTATCTTGATTAGTAACAGTCCAGATCCTGATATCACTTGAATCAATATCTAACAATTATCAAAATACCCTTCTTATTATTTGAAGTTAGTTATACTAATAACCAAATATAGTTTTAATAATGAGTGTCAAAGTGATTTTGTCCAAAAATTTGGTATTCGGTAGTTTGATCTTCAGTACGACAAAATAAATAAGAACCGTTAGACTATAAAATAAGTAGATGAAAAATGACAGATCTAGCTTAAAAAATATTTTATTTTTTAACATGTAAACTAAAAAGTGTATTTATATTGAAATACGAAAAAGTGTATGTCAATGAATTAAATCATATAATTTGGTTTTCTACCTTGAATATGATTATCAATGTAGATCTTCTACACTGAATAGGATTAATGTAAAAAATTCGTAACTATATTTTTTTTCTTGATATTATGAGTGTTTCCATTTCGATAATAATTATTAAATCATCACTAAATTAAAGATAATTTTGTGAGGTTCATGTGGGCCGTAAAATCATCCAAATCTGATTCAATTGTATCATTTTTTATTTTATATCCTTTCCATATTATAATTTTATTTTTAAAATTCAATTCTAATACAATTTTTTTTAATTATATCCTTTTTAGATTACAATTTCCTTTTTAATATGATATAATCTTGATCGTCTGTTTTAACAATATTAAATTCAACGGTTGAAATTATTTTGATAGTACAGTGACCAAACCAAAAGACCAAACCAAAATTATGGATAAAATTTCTTTTATGCTTATTACATATAAGAATATGATAAATTGATAACGGATTATTTGTTAAATTTGAACAATTATATTTGATTTGTTTAAAAATTCAAACGAGTAATAAATCTGACTATTGAATGATGATAAGTTATTTTTTTTGAACCATTACAAACAATTAAATAATTTAAAATTTACATTTTTATTTTATTTCCTTCACATCACTCAATTTTTTACATTTTTCATTTTGGCAAGTTCTTTTCCATTCTTTACATTTCAGAATAGTGAAGTTTCCAAAATGAGATATTTCATACATTTCTCAGTTTATTTTATGTTCCCCTAACTAAAGAATTGGAAAGGACGAAGAAGTGCAAAATATCTCAAATGAATATGTAATGTTTTAAAAATATTACGGAGTATATATTAAATAAATAGAGCAATAATTAATTATTTCTTGTCATCCCGGTTTAGATTGGTTTGTGCATAATCCAGCTTGGTACGATTTTTAGGATTAATCGTTACCAAACCAATACATTCTGTTTGGTTCGTTAATTGCTATTAACCGCTACCAAACCATAAAGAACGATTTTTTCAATTTTGGTTAATCATTTATCTGGTTAATCATTTATCGATTTCAATTTTCTAAATTTTTTTCAATTTTTAATATTATGTTTCTTTTTATTTGTATAATTTTTTTTGGATAATGTATTTGGTAAGATAAATAGAATTATAGGTTAAGAATTATATTATACTAAAAGTTAAAAGATACTCACTTTCAAATTCGTGAATAAAACTAAATTTTAAATAATTATACAAAACATATTTTTTAATATAACAATATATTCTGATAATAAATTCAATAACATGATTATAACTTTGTAAATAATTGATTTTAGAACCAATTATGTGAATTATTACAACAATGACTTGTTATAATTAAAAAAGTTATTTTGAACCAATAAATAATAATGAAAAACAGACAATAGAGTTATAGATTGTAATTAATTTTGAATTTCATGAACGATTCAGTCAAATTTTTACACCCCACTCATAGAGATAGATTTTGGGTTATTTAAAAATTTTATGCATTCTATCATTTCTCGTTCAGTACATTTCATTTTGTTCATGGGTTATCCGATCTCTGAAAATAAGTTTTACAACTCATTTGTAATATATACAAAGATTAATAATTTTATACATTGATTTGAACAATTTAACGTTGGAGGCAGAGCTAGAAGGTGATCGACTCTACTTTTAAGAGCAGGCCGGGTCCAGAGTGAGGGCGACGGCCCTAGGTCCAAAAATTTTAAGGGTCCAAAATATTAATAGTATATATCGATAATTTCATGTGAAAATAAAAAATTTGTGAGTGGTGTGTTACGCTGTGATGCTTTAATGATTATTCCATCTTACAAATTAAGACCCTTTATAAAAGAATGACTTCTTTTCATGTCTACAAATTAATGGGATCCATTTTAAAAGATGAAGACAAAAACTGTTTAGTAATTTGCGAACTCGAAATCTTGACAACTTTTTTTGAAATGCAATCTCAAGTACGTCCATCACTTTACAATTTACTCTTAAACTAATAATGTTTTTTAAGAATCTTTTTGTTCAACTTTACCGTTATTTCTCACTCATCTTAATTTTGTGAAATTGTGATGTTATGTTGTTTAGGATTTGTGATTTTTTATAAATTTATGCATAATTATAATTTACTTGAATTTTAGTTTGTATGATCATATTTTTTTTCTTTTGAAAATAAAAAATTAATTAGTTACTTTTCATTTTCTTATTTTGTTTTATATTGATTGCATTGATATTATAGAGAAAAGTTTCTAATACAAATTATGGATGACATTTAGGTAAATTTTACATTTTCCTTCCTTTAACTTACATAAATATTCTTGTACATGTATTGACAAATATTTTGACCTTAGACTACTATCACGCACATGATACTATACTTACTTGAATTACTATAGTTTATGTTTAATTAGGAAGAAAAAAAATTGGGGCACAACTTTTCAATTTCGTCATGTGTTAGGAGTTGTCCCACATCGTTTATGGAAGGGGCATATAGCTATTTTATAAGCAGCCAGATAACTCCATTAGTATGAGGCCTTTTGGGTGTTACCCAAAAACAAATCTGTGCGGGCTCGGCCCAAAGGGACAATATCATACTTATGTGGAGTTAAGGCCTGCTTAGCAAGCCCAACAAGTTGTATCAGAGCTATGGTTGTAGCGGTCCATAACGATCTCAATGGGCTCCATAATGGATCCAAGGAAAAGGCAGATGGGTTATCCCAGGTTGGGCTTAAGGGGGATCAGGTGGACTTTCCAGTATGGGCCTAGGGGGAGCCAGATAGCCAGATGAATTTCCAATATGGGTCAAAGGGAGTCAGATCATACAGAAGGAGGCAGATTCGACAGGTGTCGAGCCCAATGTGTGAAGGGGGAGATTGTTAGGAGTTGTCCCACATGGTTTGTGGAAGGGGCATATATTTAGTTTATAAGCAGCCAGATAACTCCATTAGTATGTGAAAGAGTTTGTCCTAAAATCCAATCATGCATGATGATTTAGGAAGAACTTTCTTGTATTCTTATTTGATTTCATTAACATTAATAAAAGACTTATTTGTTTTTATTACGGGCTTTATCTATTTAAAGTGTCTTAAATAAGATGTTCCATAGTTTAGAGTAAAGCTTCTAGAATTATAATGAGATTATAATAGTGAGATCTAGAAGATGATAACTCTAGACTTAAAGAGTTCCTGATCATAGGATAACTAATCGGAAGTTAGTGAATCCGCAAAGATTGGTACATACTATGCTTGCTCCTTTAAGGAGGATGTCTGTTCTCATGGGCATTTGTGTGGTGACACTATAGCTAGTATGTAGGTGCTTATTATGGAATAAGTTCACTGAACATGACTCGATAAGTTGAACAACTAATGGAGTTTACTCACGTGTCGATAGTTGTTCACTGAGTGATAGTTGTACAAGTGTCCTTAGACTTGAGATCGTTATAGTAATCTTGTATATAATGAACTATGCTTTGGTTTAGTCCTTAGTCTCAAGGACATCCATTAGGTCTATTCTGGGCATAGGGATTTGTGTATGGAGATAGTTAACGGTCAATAAAGGATCTACCCCTTCCAGTAAAGGAAGAGAATATCCTATGTTATTCTTAGTATGCGAGTTCTGGAATCTCTGGCCAGAGTGTATGAAATTAGAAAGGAGTTTCTAATTTGCATTAATATGAACTTTGCATTAATATGAACTTTGCATTATGAATAAGAATCATATGATTAAATTTGATAGGCTTGACACGAGTTCCATGCCTTGTATTTAATCGGGATATTGCAGGGTAGAAGGAATTGATTGTACGGTAACTAGCACTGACAGGTTCTTGGTATTCTAAGCAGTGAATTCATATTATCCGGATAGTCGCGATATGTTGAGAAGCATCACTCACGATGTAGAATAAATATAATTAATCAGTTAATTATATTTAATGAATTTTAGAATTCATATAAATAATAAATAAAAAGTTTATTATTATTTATTTCTACAACCGTCTTAATATTGAACCTACAGGGTCACACCATAAAAAGATTAATTTATTGATGAAGGTATTTTGAGAGAGCAAGTTGTTTTAATAATGATTAAAATTGTTTTAATTATTATTTAACATTTTATAAGATAAAGTGTAGGATTTATATATTAATATATAATGATATATTAAAACCCTACATGAGCCCTATAAATAGAATGAAATGAGAATGAGTTTACATACTTTTGGTTTTTTTGAAAAACCTAGTTGCCTCCCTCATCTTCTTCAACTCTCTCTCTCTCTCTCAAACCTCCATTTTTATAAAAGCTTACTTTTATAAAAAGCTTCGTCGAAGAATTAATCTTGGTGGATACCGGTAGAGTGCTTCACACTCTGAAGAGCAACTGCTAAAACACCATTTTGTAAAGCTTCGATTTCAAGATATGGTTTCGATTCCTCCGCTATTTCATTTTTATATGATTTTCTATATGCACGTTACATGGTTTTTACGGAATAATTGTTATACCGCGCTTCCGCTCGTCCGTAAATTCCTTCAATGGCATCAGAGTTAGGTTCTTGCATATAGAGATTCATATAAAAATTTCAGATTTTTTTATGCATGTATGGATTTATTATGATTTTTGCAAGTTTATTTAGATTTAATTATGAATTAATTCAAAATAATGTTTGCATGAGATTTTGACCATTGATCTAGGTTCTACAAGTGTTGTGGATCATCTAGGTATTTTTTTCATAATTTTTTGATGTGTAGATTTTTTGTTATGAATTTTTTTTTTAAAATTGTTTTAGTTAAAATTCATAAAATAATCATGCATGTGAATATTATGAAATTGCAATTGTACAAGGACCCCATAGTTACCTTGTAATTGGTGCTGCTGTTTGATTTCAGAAATCATGTTTGTTTGATTTTTTATTAATTTATTAATTAATTGTTAATTAATTTATTAGTAGTAAAATAAAATAATATTAATAATAATAGTTATTATTAATACTACACTAAATGGTTGGTCAGTTTTTTGTTTAGAACATAAAAGCACGGCAACAGTTACATTACAAACACAATCTGACAACGTTACATGTTTCAAGCAACGGTCGTCTGTCACTGTTGTGTCGGGCGCGTGTAGAGCACGCGCGGAGGGGTGTTACGCAATTCACAATTACGTGACAGGGACAGTCGCGCATTTAAGAAATGCGTTACACAAGAAAATTGTTTTAATGATTGTAACGCATATCCTAAATGCGTTACAGCCTTTTGTCCATATTAAATTTTATTTTTTGGGAGTTTCGTAACTCCGTTTTGGGCGTGCAATATATCGTTGGATTCGTTTTTCCGAAACGGATCTAATGGAGTGGTCAAATATTTTTTATATAATATTTTTGAAATATTTATATTCCCGGAAGTGTTTTAAAGCATGTTTTAATTGTTTTAAATTGCTTTTAAATGCTATAATAAATCCATACATCATTATATCAATGTGTGACATGATATTACTTGCATGCATACATGTTTATTTATGTTTATATATGAGATATATGCCTATGTTTACCATGCGATGATAGATTTAGGTGAACTTAAATCAACATAAGGCGTGCGCTAGAAAATCTAGAAATAGGAATCGTTTCTTGCCTTAATATTTATATTATGAATACAATCATGAGATTCTTGTGTTTATGAAACACGTAATTAAATATGAATTTTCAATATTGAGAGAAAGGATGATTCTGTCAAAAACAGATTTCGATCTGTAAGAAAGGGGTATTAAGTGACGCCTCTTGACAATGCTCCCCCCGATCTGGGAATCATCCTATTATCTATTATTGATTTGAAATATTTAATTGAAGAAAAGAATCTCTTTATAATATGATTATGATTGTTAAATAATATTAGTTAATTAATAATGGCTGATAATTATTTATTTATGAAATAAATAATTAGTTAACAATTTTATTAATTGATTATGAGATTTAATTTATTATAAAATAATTAAGATGTGATCTTAATATTATTAATTATTTATTTAATTTATGAAATTATATTAAGGGAGAGATTAATTTTCTAAAGAGTTTAGAAATAGAATTAATGATTAAAAGAGTTTTAATTATTAGTTAATAACAAAGATGATGAGATCTATTTATTATATATGTCAAGTTGTAATCGGCCATAGGCACAAAAAGTTTTGTGTCGGTTATGGTCTTCCAACATGACAGAAAGTATTTCTTGTTTTCGGTGCATTGTAGTTTCGTGCTATAGCCGAGGACTTTGTTACCGATCAACATGAAAATACTTGTCTGTTACATTAGATGTGTACAAAATTAGATTTTAGTGGTCGTTACGTGCTACAGCCGTGGGCTATTGGAATCTAATTTAATTGTACAAAATGTTGGATTTGACTTGACTAATAATATTGAGATTTTTCGTGTTTTTGTTATAGATTTAGATTATCTATTAAACTTAAAACACGTTAGACTTATAGGTTTATACGAAAATGTTTCGTGACCTTAAAAAAAACCTCTTTTATAAATATCAAGTAGTAATTGGCCAATGACACAACGGGCTTGTGTCGGTCATAGCCTTCCAACATGGTAGAAAGTAGTTCTCATTTTTGAATCACTGTCGTTTCGTGCCACAGCCGAGGGCTTTGATTTCGAAATAAGAAATACTTGTCTATTACATAGAGATGTGTACAATGAATTAGAATCTAATGGTCGTTACGTGCCACAGCCGTGGGCTATTGGAGACTGATTCAATTGTATAGAATGTTGGGTTAGACTTGACTTAGAATATTGAGTTTGTCGTGCCACAGCCGTGACTCAATTATTTAAGAGGCTAAAGTTTTATTAGGGAATAACATGAGATGTAATTGACAAGAGTTGTCTGCCTACTGAACATCACATGGCGTTTCGTGCCACAGCCGGGGTTGTGTGATGGAATGTAGGATCCCTATTCCCACTAGCATTTTGAATGCTTATTTATTCACTTAGGGGGTTGTATAAATTAGATAAACTAGTGGGAGCCACTTATGAATAAAGACCCGATTCATATAGTGTTTTAATAATGAAATTGAATATTTGCTAAGTGTTGTTATGTGTATATCATTTGCAGACTTAATATATATATAGATATATACACTAGGTCTTCTGCACAATCACTCCGTAGCATACTAGATGCTCACATATTGACTGATCCCAACTATGCTGACTGGTTTCGAAGCTTGAGAAAAGTTCTCAAGGGCTAAGAAGCTGGGATATGCTGTTTGCTTCCACTATAACAAGGTGGGGCACTGGAAGAGGAACTGCAAGGTTTACCTTACAGAGTTGAAGAAGAAGAAGGGTAGTGAGACTGCCGCTTCTGATTCAGGTATGTTCATGATTAAAGTGAATATGTCATTAAATCAAATTTCTACTTGGGTATTAGATACCACCTATGGTTCTCACATTTGCAATTCGTTGCAGGGACTAAGGAGAAGTAGGACTCTTGAGGAAGAGGAGGTGATTCTACGGATGGGAAATGGAGCAAGAGTTGCTGCTATATCTGTAGGATCGTTTGATTTACATATGCCTACGGGCAAGACTATTGTTTTTAAATAATTGTTATTTTGTTCCCTCGATTGTGAGGAATATTATTTCTATTCCCATGTTAGACTTGGCTGGATTTTCGTTTATTATTCAGAATAATAAATGTTCAATTCTGAAGAGATAACGTTCTTTATGGTAGTGGTATTTTAAATAATGGTCTGTATGTATGTGACGTAGAACATAATTTACTACAAATTGAACATACTAATAAAAGGAGAAATCGAACTTTGTTAGACATGGTTCGATTCATGATGAGCTATACAGATCTTCCAGTATCACTTCGGGGTTATGCATTGGAAACCTCAGCATATTTACCGAATAAGGTGCTTTCCAAATCTGTTCCTTAAACTCCATATGAGATATGGAAAGAAAGGAAACTGAGTCTTAAACACGTTAAGATTTGGGGATGTCCAGCTTATGTCAAGAAAGTTGACCATGATAAGTTGGAATCTCGATTCGTAAAATGTAGGTTTGTGGGATATCCTAAAGAGATTTTAGGGTATCATTTTTACACCGATCATAGGGTGTTTGTCTCCAGACATGCTACCTTCTTAGAAAAATAGTTTATCCTTGAAGGGAACAGTGGGAGCAAGATTGAACTTAAAGAAGTTCATAGAACACAAACTACTACGGTTCAAGAGGAAACTCCTGTTCAAACTAAACAACCTTATGTGACATAGTGTTGACTCAGAGAAATGGCAGAGTGCCATGAAATCCGAAATGGATTCTATGTATGCCAACCAAGTATGGACCTTGGTTGAAGCACCTGAGGATGTTAGACTTATTGGGTGCTAAAGAGTATATAAGAGAAAGATTGAAGTAGATGGCCAGGTGGAGACCTATAAGGCCAGGCTCATGGCAAAAGGATTCAGACAAAGGCAATGGATTGACTTTGATGAAACTTTTTTGCCTGTAGCCCTACTCAAATCAATTCGGATTTTGCTTGCGATCCATATATGGATTGAAGCAAGCTTCTCGTAGATGGAACATCCATTTTGATGAGACAATCAAAGAGTTTGATTTTATCAAAAACATAGATGAACCATGTGTTTACAAGAAGGTTAGTGGGAGCGCGGTAACATTTCTTGTGTTGTATGTGGATGACATACTTCTCATAGGAAATGACATACC
Organism: Kitagawia praeruptora; assembly: GCA_037693485.1. Lineage (NCBI taxonomy): Eukaryota > Viridiplantae > Streptophyta > Magnoliopsida > Apiales > Apiaceae > Kitagawia > Kitagawia praeruptora. The sequence continues at coordinate 60,909,593 of CM075344.1, forward strand.
GAAGCTGCAATCAGTCAAAGTGTGGCTATCAAAGAACTTCACTATGAAGGACTTGGGAAAGACATCCTAGATTCTCGGTATGAAGATCTATAGAGATAGATCGAGAAGAGTAATAGGTCTTACCCAAGGTACATACATCGAGAAAGTGATTAAAAGGTTTAGCATGAAAAACTCCACGATAGGTCTCATATCGATGAGCCGTGGAGTATCCCTTTCCGAGAAGATGTCTCATGAGACACGTGAGGAAAGAGAGCGTATGAGTAAGATTCCTTATGCTTCGATAATAGGATCTATCATGTACACGATGTTATGTACTAGGCATGATATTGCTCATTCAATTAATTTGACGAGCAGATATCAGTCGGATCCAGGTGAAGACCACTGGAAAGAAGTGAAGAACATCATTAAGTACTTGTGAAGGACTAAGGATATTTTTCTTGTTTTTAGTGGATCTGAGTTGAAAAATAGAAGGGTTATACCTACTCTAGTTTTCAATCAGAAAGTGATGATAGCAAATCCATGTTAGGGTACGTGTTTACCTTGAAGGGTGGAGCGATTAGTTGGAAGAGTTCCAAACAGCCTACAACGGCTGACTCAACAGCGGAAGCAGAGTTTATAGATGTAAGTGACGCTACAAAACTGTTTTGTGGCGCTTTCTTTTGATTAGGGAAATCATTGAAAGTAGAGATGTCAATATTGAGAAAGTTGACATACATAACAACATAGCAGACCCACTCACTAAGCCGCAATCTCAGATTCACTTCGATCGTCATAATGAGTGAATGGGTATTAGATACCAGAGTGATTGGCTTTAGTACAAGTGGGAGATTGAAAGAGTTTGTCCTAAAATCCAATCATGCATGATGATTTAGGAAGAACTTTCTTGTATTCTTATTTGATTTCATTAACATTAATAAAAGACTTATTTGTTTTTATTACGGGCTTTATCTATTTAAAGTGTCTTAAATAAGATGTTCCATAGGTTAGAGTAAAGCTTCTAGAATTATAATGAGATTATAATAGTGAGATCTAGAAGATGATAACTCTAGACTTAAACAGTTCCTGATCATAGGATAACTAATCGGAAGTTAGTGAATCCGCAAAGATTGGTACATACTATGCTTGCTCCTTTAAGGAGGATGTCTGTTCTCATAGGCATTTGTGTGGTGACACTATAGCTAGTATGTAGGTGCTTATTATGGAATAAGTTCACTGAACATGACTCGATAAGTTGAACAACTAATGGAGTTTACTCACGTGTCGATAGTTGTTCACTAAGTGATAGTTGTACAAGTGTCCTTAGACTTGAGATCGTTATAGTAATCTTGTATATAATGAACTATGCTTTGGTTTAGTCCTTAGTCTCAAGGACATCCATTAGGTCTATTCTGGGCATAGGGATTTGTGTATGGAGATAGTTAACGGTCAATAAAGGATCTACCCCTTCCAGTAAAGGAAGAGAATATCCTATGTTATTCTTAGTATGCGAGTTCTGGAATCTCTGGCCAGAGTGTATGAAATTAGAAAGGAGTTTCTAATTTGCATTAATATGAACTTTGCATTATGAATAAGAATCATATGATTAAATTTGATAGGCTTGACACGAGTTCCATGCCTTGTATTTAATCGGGATATTGCAGGGTAGAAGGAATTGATTGTACGGTAACTAGCACTGACAGGTTCTTGGTATTCTAAGCAGTGAATTCATATTATCCGGATAGTCGCGATATGTTGAGAAGCATCACTCACGATGTAGAATAAATATAATTAATCAGTTAATTATATTTAATGAATTTTAGAATTCATATAAATAATAAATAAAAAGTTTATTATTATTTATTTCTACAACCGGCTTAATATTGAACCTACAGGGTCATACCATAAAAAGATTAATTTATTGATGAAGGTATTTTGAGAGAGCAAGTTGTTTTAATAATGATTAAAATTGTTTTAATTATTATTTAACATTTTATAAGATAAAGTGTAGGATTTATATATTAATATATAATGATATATTAAAACCCTACATGAGCCCTATAAATAGAATGAAATGAGAATGAGTTTACATACTTTTGGTTTTTGTGAAAAACCTAGTTGCCTCCCTCATCTTCTTCATCTCTCTCTCTCTCTCTCTCAAACCTCCATTTTTATAAAAGCTTACTTTTATAAAAAACTTCGTCGAAGAATTAATCTTGGTGGATACCGGTAGAGTGCTTCACACTCTGAGGAGCAACTGCTAAAACACCATTTTGTAAAGCTTCGATTTCAAGGTATGGTTTCGATTCCTCCGCTATTTCATTTTTATATGATTTTCTATATGCACGATACATGGTTTTTACGGAATAATTGTTATACCGCGCTTCCGCTCGTCCGTAAATTCCTTAAGTATGAAGCCTTTTGGGAGTTACCCAAAAACAAATCTGTAGGGCTCGGCCCAAAGCGAACAAAATCATACTAATGTGGAGTTAAGGCCTGCTTCGCAAGCCCAACACCCTGGGCCCTCAACTTGTATGAAACGGCCCTGTTTAAGAGCATCTCCAACGTATCAAGAGGTTGCTAAAACCTATTCGATAACAAATCTCTTTCTATATATAATAGAGCATCATGGAGATAATTTGAGCCAATAAACCCCCTGTGAAATTACAGTTATACCCTTACAAATTATAAAATTACATGAAATGCCACTCTTTTATTTAAATGAAAAAAAATGAGTTTTTGTGGTGAATCGAACCTAGAACCTCCACTACACAAGTTATCCTACCAACCACTGTGCTACACTGACTCTTTTGTTTTAAGTTAAAAAATCTTTTACATAAACCCGACCTCTCCATTATCTTATTTTTACTATTATTTTAACTAGCTTTATCGCCCGTGCAAGGTACGGGTATGCTCTAGCTATGTCTGATGTGGTGCCTTGTTATGAGTTATTGTGAATTATTTGTAGATGAGAAATGTCAGTAGGGAATGCTTCTTGAGAAGCCAAATCATAGGTTTTGAAAACTAAAGGAGCAGTAGAAGCACTATTGAATCTGAAACTTAAGCAGAATAAAACTAAATCTAACTTGGGGGGAAATAGGATAATACATTAGGGGAGTGAAATTTCAAAAACAGCTTTTAAAGGTAAGTAAATAATGTAAACAGGTTTTTTTATCGAAGAGTCTGTATTTCCATTGTGGCAGCGCGGTGCACCGTTATTGTTTTGTAGATTTTGTTGTCATCTATTTGGTTGGAGATGTTGTCGTTTGATGAAGCTCTCAGGGTAAAGGTTGATTTATCCTTAGCTGTGTGTATTGCAGGCCTCGTTTTATAAGGAGGTCACCAATTGAATTTGAGTAAGTTGAAGGTGCTAAATCCAGCTCAAAAGTGCAGGTACTCCCCATGATTTTTCTGATACAACAGTGTGTTTTATAGTTATCCTTAACCTGACAGGTGCAATGGCAATAGTTACATATGTTATGAAATAGTGCTTTCTAGCAGGTAAATTGTGAGAGCATGCTTACATCTCGGTAATATGCGAGGAAGTCATTGACGTGGTATCCCATCAATTATTTTAATTCCCGACCACGGATAATGAATATTGCTGTACAATTTCCGTCCTTGACAAGCATTGGTATGCCCATGCTGTATTGTGTGTGATGAGGTATAACGGATTAGCCGTGTATCTGAAATTGTATTTTTTGTTGTAAGGTGTGATAGCAGATCTGGGGTATCGTCCTTACCTCCCTATTTGTGCGACATAGTTTCGGCCGCAGCAAGGACAATAATAGCTTTCTTTATCCATTCCCAAATGATGCTTGCAAGACTTGCAGTATATATATAGTCCGGGGTTGTTCAAAGAGTACGACATTGACGATGGTCACACTGCAACAATACTGCATGGGAATATAGTTTATACATATTACTTAAGTAGCGAGGTATTTTATAATCATAAACAGACCAAGAGTATGCGCATGGAGAAGAAACAAATTTTGCACACCAAACTTCAAAACATGAAAACAGGGTATCAACATGTAGTGGCAGCCAAATATGAGAAGTCAATATGTAACAGAGCAGTGAAAAATAGACATTCATATAGTGTCATTGAGACTCTATAAATTAATAATTATTAATTTATCGATTAATTAAAACCTCTCTAAATTAATAGAATTGTGCAGGGCACGGGCATGCTAGTAACTCATGTTTATTTGCATGTTTGATGGTCTAATACTATATCCGTTTGCTTGTATAAATGCATGATCCTGCTGTTACACTCTTCATGTGCTTTAGTAAGCAAACCAGGTTATATCTTATCATATACGAGGCAATATTTGTTTAGCATGGAAAAAACTTCATAAGAACACAATTTATTGGGCCTTGTCAAATAGTAGTTGACAATATTAGTGCATTTAGAGACAAATCTACACTACAACGGAAATATTTGTCATTTGGAATTCTAGAATCAAAATTACGATTTGCTTTATCACATACACAAATAGATGTTAATGATTATCCGACAAGTCGATAACTTCCACTATCAATAAAACCTAGGAATTATGATTTTTTGTTATCACTATCATGGAATGGTTTTACTTTCCTTTCGCCTGAAGCAGTATATCTGAGAAATCTACATTAAACAACCGGTGGTGCCTACGTAGGTTGGCATGATCCATGCAATGCATTAAACTGTTTGAACAACAACATAACTGGTCTTGCATATATTGCTACTACAGGAAATGCATCTCCTGCTCTCACTCGTTGGGGACTATGACATCAAGCTGTAAAGGTATATGTTAAACGTCACTACCTTTTTGTTGCGAAAACATGATATCTACAATTCCAAAATATTCTATATGATGAAATTTGTTCAATGCCAATAAATAAAATAAAATATCTTAACCACTTGAAAGGCGATCATGAGTTTACTATAGTATTCAAATCATCATTTAGAAATTGAGCGAAGCTGATCTTGCAACAAACATTTGCAAAAGTTATCCTTTCAAATTTCTATCTGAGTTCCAAATGGCAGGTATAACATTAAATATCTGGAGCTAATGTCTTAAGATTTTATGTCATGGACATGCCTTATCTAGCAAACCTTCATCCGAACCTTTTAATCCAATTTATTATATGTATTAGATAGAGTTAGTGCATGTGCAAGACATGGGCCTTACATAAAAGATCAAACAATAATGTTATACTGTTAGGGCTACTTTAGCTCTTTTTCATAAAGCAACATAAATCTTCCATTAGATTTATAGGGCGTAATTTTATTCAGTTCTAGCCACCCCTGCCCCCCAATTAGCCACAGTGGCCATTAATATTTCCAGTTTCCCGCCCACAAAACTTCATAATCACTGTCAAATCATATATCATAATGTGTTTCCAAGAAAACAGTCAATACTCTCAATAGAAACATATATAGCTGATGCACCACTTTCTAATCAGTAAACAACTGCAACTCTACTACCACGAAAATGGGAGAGAGAGACCTAGAGGATCACCCCAGTCATTATCTTTATCTTTGTTCCTAAACATCATCATAAACTAAACCTAAGTCCAAATATTTTAAGCCCAACTGTTAGAGATTGTCATACTAATGGTCCCCAACCCAGATCCGAAATTTGGGCTACTACTTGAAAGTTTGATCCAGTCCCATTATTTGATACAATAAGCCAAGGATGATGATTAATCAGTTTCACAAGCATTATAATTAAGTTGGAAGAGGCCAGTATATAGTAATTTAACAAAGGTGCACTGTAATACTCTTTCTTAAATTTAGATCAGAGTTACCTTTTACGAGCACAAAGTAGAGTATTTCAGGCACTTGTTAGAGCAGGATCCACATTCCAAGAGGCTCCAGATCTCTCTCTCTGGCCTGATAATGAGACATCTATAAGGTGGCCTTTTGTCTCTTTCTAATCAAGCTTCTTGGAATAAGTGAAGCACACTGTAATCCTTAAGTAGTCCTGGTACAACTTCCCCGAAATGCAATCAGTAAGTCGGATTTCTAAGAAAGATTAGATTGTGTATATATGTATGTGCGTTGAGAAACTACACTAAATACACCTTTTTACAATTGTGGGAACCTTGTCATAAAAAATATAGAGGGGATCTTCATCATGCTAGATCTGCGAGTAGGAGACATAATCCTTAACTTTCATATTTGATTTCTTCAAACTCCTTCGAGAAATTCTAAACACTTAGTCCCCGTAATCTATCATAAGCCGATCAGGAGTCCATCCATGCGTTGCTGAACAAGTATTGGCAATCTATAAATCAAAACCTTGTGTAGAGTTTAGTAATAAATTACATGAGTAGAACGACCTACACTCTGAATTTATATATAACAAATCAGCTAATTATAAATGGAAACGACATTGAAATTTATGGAAAAGAGAAGTTATAATTTTATGGAAGCTAACTAACAATTTTTGTAGACTCAGACAACCCTTGAATTCAATGACATACCGGTTTTTTCACGTCATACTCATGATGAAACTCTTCTATAGACAACCCTTGTGCCAAGTGAACTTACTTATCAACAAAGGAAGAAATTCTTATTTGACATGAAGCACTACTTCTGGGAAGAACCGCTACTTTACAAGGAATGCGCTGATGGAATAATGCAAAGATGTACACCTCATGAGGAGATTCCTGATATCCTCAGACATTGTCATTCTCTAGAGTGTGGAGGTCAGCATGAAGACAGTTGCAATGTGACAGCCCCAAATCCGGGGTCATGAATCCAGGCCGTCACGGACCAATTTCCATTTATTAATATTCTTCTCTTGCAGCTGGAATATAAATGCATAATAAAACTCACATAATCGACCCCACACTTAATAAACTTAATACACACCAGTCATATGCTCAGAGAACAACATCCACGATATTAAAAGTTTAGAGTTAAGAAGTTATTACAACCCAGAATCAGACTTAAATACATTGTTGAATAATACTTCGACATGAAGCATTTCAACAATCCAAAAGTTTCTTACATGCTTACACACTTAATTATACATAAGGCTACCAGGACCCGTCTGCCTCTACGCTACCTCAGGAATCGGTGCCAGCGTGCTCTCAAAATAGCAAGAATGAGCTAAAATAGCTCAGCAAGATAAATTCTATCAACTAGAATCAAAGGAAAATAAATCATCATATATATATTAACAACACAATTTTCAATTATTATGGAAAGAATTTTATCTTCATACAATATATAGATACTTTCCAATTACCTTTGTACGAAAAATGTATAGTACTATAATATCTGTCTCTCTTTTAATCTCATACAATATCAGTTTCCCTTCTTAATTGCTATAACAATCAATATACCAATTCAGTGTAATCTTTCAAGATAATATGAAAACTTGAACAAATCTCTCACTATCATCTTCTCATTTCCTTCTTATGCAACAATCATATAGATTAATATAAAATCAGTTTCTCATATCATCATTTTTTTCTGTTTCCAGTATAGAAACTTGAAAACCATTTTCAATTATTTCTTTCAAGTTTTGGGGATATCTGTTGGCACCAGATACGTAGGATGATGATCAGTCGCCTGACCGTACCCGCTCTCTGTTTACTACTAGTAGAAGGGATGATCCCTACCTGGTAATCAACCCTGGAGGAAGGCCACCTGCTACATCCTCTCTTGGCATCTTCGTGCCGAAAATATTGAGTGATGGACTGTGCCACCTCCACACAGCCTCTTACGCTTACTGTTGCAATGCCGGACTGTGCCACTCCCACACAGCCTCTTACGCTTATTGTTGCAATGCCGGACTGTGCCACTCCCACACAGCCTCTTAAGCTTATTGTTGCAATCCCCCTTTTTGGTCAAAATCATTATTCCATTTATAAAACACCATTTCACATTTATCCTCACCTTTAAAATATATATATCATAATACTTTAGATATGACTCAGACATCTCCTCTGTATTCAATGAAATTCAATACTCTTATATATATATATAATATTCCATCTACTTTTAAAAGTAGTAGATAATAATCAAATAATACTTATTTATAACTCTAGATAACAACTGATACCATTCTTTCATATAACTCTAGATAACAACTGATACCATTCTTTCATATTCTCTTAATCATAAAGCATGTTCACTTTATGCATGATCATATCTATATTCATACTCATAATCCATAGTTCATATCCATCCCTCTTTAAATCCCAAAATCAGGAAATAAATTCTTAGTAATATGGCAACCATAGAAAATATACATATTCCATGAAAGCATTTTACTTTGAAGATAAATAGTTTTCCAAAGTAAGGATAGAAGAAATCTTGCCTCGATCTCGGTGTCCTGAAGGTATGGCTCGCGGCTCTCCCGGAGTTTCTATAAACAAAAAAAAGGACCGTCGTTAGAATACTACATTCCTTTCTCACTTCACCTTTATATAACAACACCCTTAATGCTTACTATGTGAATAACATGCTATTATAACCCAAGTGTTCCAAGAACCTAACCATTTCTAAACTCCATCAAAGTTTCAATGTTTTTCACCATTTCCCCTAATGACCACACTTAACTGTAAAAATTCTCAGAAAATATGGATTTCGGATTTTACTACAAGGTCAACTGGTAATGACTCTTTGACTACCCTACTACAATATCCCAAAATTTTATAATTTTTAAAAATGTCTAAGTATGGTAGTTATAGCCTCAAATTTAACACAATTACGGTTTCTCGGTTTTCGAACGTCTTTCACTAAAACTGACTTTTCTCCTAAACCGTTCATCAGATTTTAACGCACTTTATATCAAAACGATACATGAACCAAGCTCTATCATCTCATGGTCAGTTGGTGTTCTAAACAGGAACCTACCGTACGTGTCTGTTGCTCCAAAAACAGGGCATTCTTTGGTTAAACAAAAATCGGGCATTATAACGGCTATATTTTCATACTTTCCAAAATCCAACTCCTCCAAATCAATCATCCACCTTATACACCATCACCTACACTGTTAGATATAATTGATGTGATTTAATGTCAGTGTTTAAGTGTTACAGGTAAAGAGAGTTTAACTTGTTATTTGAAAGCAGTTGGAACAGAATTTGAGTATACGCTGATTGCTGGAAGCGCAAACGCTGACAGAGGAAAGCGTAAACACTGCTAGTTGAATACATGGTAGCGCAAACTCTGTTAGCTTCGAGAGCAACAGAGTTTGTTAAAGTCTGTCTACAGGAAGCGTCTGCAAGTCAACAGAGTTTGAAGATTAATTTAATATTAATATGGAAGCGATATCTTTGAAGATTGGATAGCTGTCAAAGAGATTGAGTTGACTTAGAAGACGTGTAGCAATCGTAATTGATATCAATTGTATAGCTTAATTTTAGGAGAATTAATTAACGATTGTACGTAGCTGTATATCTTATAAATACAGTTAGGTTAACCCTAGAAGGGTATCCATCGTGAATGAATATCATTCTTGTAACCTAAGCAGCTCTCTGTGATATTTTACATCACTGAGAGAGGAATTATTAATTCCAAACAGTTTTAAGAGTTAAAACGTGTGTTCTTGTTATTTACTCATACGGTACTTGATTATATATTGTGTATTCGACCTAACAAGTGGTATCAGAGCCAAATCTGTTACTTTATTACAGAAAAAGATCCAAACACAATAGTAATCAATGGCAGAGATACCTCCACCATCTGAGAAAGTCCCTGCTACTGTTAGTAGGTATGAAACAATTAGGGTTCCTATACTTAGGCCATTAGAGTATGCAATTTGGAAGGTGAAGATGACCATGTTTCTGGAGGCTACAGATCCAGAATATCTGGATAGAATTTATGAAGGTCCTCACAAACCTACAAAGTTATCTGCTGCTGCTGCTGGTGAGGAATCAAAGGTCATTCCAAAAGAGAAGAAAGATCTAACTGTTGAGGATCTTTCATCTATTGCAAAGAATGCGAAGGTAAGGCATTTACTTCACAGTGCTTTAGACAATGTTATGTCTAATAAAGTGATAAATTGCACTACTGCAAAGGAAATATGGGATGCACTTGAGGTCAGGTGTCAAGGAACTCCTGCAATCAAGAAAAACAGAAGAAACATACTCACTCAGGAGTATGAGCACTTTGAAGCAAAGTCTGAAGAAACCATGACAGAAACATTTGACAGATTCTGTAAACTGCTCAATGATTTGTCATTGGTTAACAAAGAGTATGATCTAGAAGACTCAAATCTCAAGTTTCTTCTTTCTCTACCTGAAAAATGGGATGTGAAAACAACCACCATAAGAGATAACTATGAACTTGGTGAAACAGAGATTGATGAAATTTATGGACTGCTCAAAACCCATGAATTGGAATTGGAGCAGAGAAACAAAAGATCAAGTAGAAAGTCAAAGTCTGTTGCTCTTAAGGTTGAGGAGAAACCATCAAAGAAGGAAGCATCAAGGAGAAAGGCAAAAGGAAAAGCTTTAGTCATACACTCAGAAAGTGAGTCATCAAACACTGATGTTGACTCAAACACAGATGAAACATCTGATTCTGAAGATGATGAGGAGATGATGCAAATGGCTGCATTGATGGTAAAGACCTTCAAGAAGATGGGATACAAGAACTTCAAGAAGGGAAAGAGATTCTCCAAGGACTACTCAAAGTTTGACAAGAAGAATTTCAAGAAATCTGAGGGAAAGGACTTCAAATCTGGTAAGAAAGATAAGTCTGAGATTCAATGCTACAAGTGTAAGGAGATGGGTCACTATGCTCCTGAATGCAAGAAGGGTAAAACTGAAAAGGCACTCTACACCAAAGGCAGAGATTGGGCAGACACTTCAGATTCAGATGAGGAAGTCAACTATGCACTCATGGCTACTACTCAAAATGAAGATGATGATCTCAAGGTACCCCCAACTACCTATGCTTATAATACTGATAATATAACTGAATTGAGAATTTATCTTAAAGCATTGCATATCAGTTATAGGGATCAGACTTTAGAAAATGAGAGGATAAAGAATGAGTGCTCCCAACTCAAAGATAGAAATAAACTTGTTGAGGAACAGCTAGAAAACATGAATAAAATTCAGAAAGAAAGAGATGATGCAGTGTTTATTGAACAGGAGTTGCTAGGTAAATATAAGCAACTAGAATCTGAATTGGAGGATACTAAACACATCATTAAAACTTGGACACACTCTGGTAAAGACACTCAAGAAGTGTTTCAGTCAGATACAGTAGGTCTAGGTTACTCTGAAGGAGATGAACTTAGATTTGAAAATTTGGTAAAAGTTAGACCACATCGTTCATCTGAAGGTAATGTTATGGGAACAGGTGGACCTAAGACTGAAGCTCAGAAAAAGGCTGTTAAAGAATCATATGCTAAGACTTTTGTTAAAGAGGTTAACATTGGTTCAATGACAGATAAACAACTCAAGCATAAGCTTAAAGAGATAAAATCTGTCAACAAGCAGAGAATGCCTAAGAAAAACAGAAATGGAAAGGTAGGCATAACATCAGGAATTAAGCCAATGCTTGCTTCATTAGCTCCTAGAAAGACATGCTTTAATTGTGGTAGCACTAATCATCTTGCTAGTTTCTGCAGTAAGAATAAGAACATTAATTCTTTGCCCTCTAGAACTGCAGTTAAAAATGATTATGTGAGAACTAGACCACAGACTTTATGTAAACATTGTGGAAGTACATGGCATTCTATTTACACTTGCAGAGATTATCATGCTATTTACTATAATTACTATGAACCCAAGCCAAATTTGAAATGGGTTAAAGTAAACTCTACAAATGTAAACTCTGAAAAAGTTAGCTTAAACTCTGTTAATATGAATTCCGCTGCAAAAGCTAACAGAATTAAGAAAGCCAAAGGATCCAAGCAAGTCTGGATCCTTAAAACTAATAATCGGTGATTGTTTGTGATTGCAGGGCACCAGGGTCAGTACCCTAGTCGTGGACAGTGGATGTTCAGGACACATGACTGGAAATAAAGCCCTGCTATCAGAGTATGAGGAGAAGGCTGGCCCAAAAGTTTCCTATGGAGATGGCAACATAGGACATACTCTGGGATATGGCAATATTAATCTAGGAAGTGTCATCATCACAAATGTAGCTCTGGTTCCAGGACTCAAGCATGATCTGCTATCTGTGAGTCAAATCTGTGACAGAGGATATCATGTGGATTTTCAGCCTGAATATTGTCAAGTCATCAGCAAATCTACAGGGAAAGTTGCTCTAGTTGGAAACAGACACAATAACATCTATGAAATTAAATTGTCAACAAACACTAATGGCAAAGCAGTGTGTCTGTCAACAAGAATGTCCAGTGAAGAGAGTTGGAAGTGGCACAAGAAACTCTCTCATTTGAATCTGAACAACATCAATGAGCTCATAAAGAATGATCTTGCAAGAGGACTACCAAAGTCATTGTTGAATGTAGAAGGCCTGTGTGATTCTTGTCAAAAGGCCAAACAGAAAAAAGCCTCTTTCAAGAGCAAATCTGAGTCTTCAATTGTTGATCCTTATCATCTTCTACATGTTGATCTTTTTGGACCAGTAAATGTCATGTCACTTGGAAAGAAGAAATATGCTCTAGTCATTGTTGACGAATACACCAGATACACATGGGTGTATTTTCTAGCAAAGAAGGATGAAACTGCATTAACACTGACAGAACATATAATACAACTGGACAAAGGGTCAGAGAATCAAGTGAAAATAATCAGAAGTGACAATGGAACTGAATTCAGGAATTCATCAATGGAAGAATTTTGCAAGAGTAAAGGAATCAAACAAGAGTTTTCTGCACCTGGTACTCCACAACAAAATGGTGTAGTGGAGAGGAAGAACAGAACATTGATAGAAGCTGCCAGAACCATGCTAGATGAAGCAAAATTGCCAACATATTTCTGGGCAGAAGCAGTTCAAACTGCTTGTTTTACTCAAAATGCAACACTGATCAACAAGCATGGTAAAACACCATATGAAATGGTGAAGAAGAAAAAGCCAAATCTAAAATATTTTCATATTTTTGGATGCAAGTGCTTTGTGTTGAAAACTCATCCTGAACAGTTGACCAAATTTGACCTAAAGGCAGATGAAGGAATTTTTGTTGGCTATCCACTGTCAACTAAGGCATTCAGAGTTTATAATCTGAGAACTAGAGTGATCATGGAATCAATTCATGTGTCATTTGATGACAAGAAAATAACTGGACTTGAAGATGTTAGTGAACATGATCAACTGTACTTTGAAAATGAAGATTTATTAAACTCGGATGAGACAGATCTGACAAACACTGTTGAGGTCAATTCTGAACCTCTACTGGTAAATACTGAAGAAACTCTTCAATCAGAGACAAGAGAAGAACCAGTTGTGGGGGAGCATGAAGAATCACATCAAAGTGATAATTCAAACACTGATAGTGACTCAGTTGATAACTCTGAATCAAACACTGTTGATTCAAACTCTGATCGTTCAAATTCTGAGCAGTCACATTCAGGGGGAGCATCAGAAAATGATGAAAGGCACCAAGAAAATCAGGAGAGCATGGATCAAGGGGGAGGATCACATGATGACAGAAGCAATCTGCCTTCTGCAAGAAAATGGACTAAGTCACACACACCTGATTTGATTATTGGTGATCCAGATGCAAGAGTAAGGACAAGAAGTGCAACAACAAATGAATGTCTGTTTCATGCATTCTTGTCACAATCTGAGCCAAAGAAAGTAGAAGAAGCTCTTAAAGATGCTGACTGGATAACAGCAATGCAAGAAGAGCTAAATGAATTTGAGAGGAATGAAGTGTGGACCCTTGTACCAAGGCCAAAGAACAGATCCATTGTTGGTACTAAATGGGTTTTCAGAAATAAAACTGACAGTGATGGTGTGATCACAAGGAACAAAGCAAGACTGGTAGCTAAAGGCTATTCACAGCAGGAAGGAATAGATTATGATGAGACTTTTGCACCAGTTGCCAGATTGGAGGCAATAAGGATGTTTCTTGCCTATGCTTCTCACAAGAAATTCAAAGTTTTTCAAATGGATGTGAAAAGTGCTTTTCTGAATGGAAAACTTGAAGAAGAAGTATTTGTTGAACAACCACCTGGTTTTGTAGATCCAAAATATCCAGATCATGTCTACAGGTTAGACAAGGCACTCTATGGACTTAAACAGGCACCAAGGGCATGGTATGAAACACTTGCTAAATTTCTACTAGAAAGTGGCTTTCACAGAGGTACTATTGACAAAACTCTGTTTTACTTTCAATCTGGTAGTGACTTGCTTTTAGTTCAGATATATGTGGATGACATCATTTTCGGATCTACTAATGATAAACTCTGTAAGAAGTTTGCCAAACTCATGCAGTCAAGATATCAAATGAGTATGATGGGAGAGCTTAGTTATTTTCTAGGCCTACAGGTGAAGCAAATAGATGATGGAATTTTTATAAATCAAGCAAAATATACCAGAAATCTTCTCAAGAAATTTGGTATGCTTGACTGCTCATCTGCAACAACTCCCATGGCAACTGCAACAAAACTGGACAAAGATACAGGGTCATCAGTGGATATGACAAGTTACAGAGGGATGATTGGTTCTCTACTCTATTTAACTGCTAGTAGACCTGATATCATGTATGCCACCTGTCTGTGTGCAAAGTTTCAGGCAGATCCAAGGGAACCACATTTAACAGCTGTGAAGAGGATTTTCAAGTATCTCAAGGGCACTGTAACTTTAGGGCTGTGGTACCCAAGAGAATCAGATTTTAAGCTACTTGGTTACTCTGATGCAGATTTTGCTGGCTGTAAGATTGACAGAAAAAGCACAAGTGGAAGTTGTCAATTTCTTGGTGACAGACTTGTGTCTTGGTACAGCAAGAGACAAAAATCAATATCAACATCTACAGCTGAAGCAGAGTATATTGCTTCTGGTAGTTGCTGTGCACAGATTCTGTGGATGAAGAATCAATTGCTGGATTATGGGTTAAGGTATAGTAAGATACCTATTTTTTGTGATAATCAAAGTGCTATTGCAATGACAGGTAATCCAGTACAACACTCAATGACCAAGCACATCAGCATAAGGTATCACTTTATCAGAGAGCATGTAGAGGAAGGCAATATTGAGCTTCACTTTGTGCCTATAGATCAACAACTTGCAGATGTCTTCACAAAGCCTCTAAGTGAAGCGGCATTTACAAGACTGGTCAATGAACTAGGGATGGTATCTGGTTTTGACTAAACATGTTGGTTAGACTCAAACTTTTCTAATAAAATGTGTTGCTCATATTTCTTTAAATTGCTAAAGTGCTATGTGAACCTTGTTAATTAAACTCTGTCAGCATGATTGTTGGTCATACACTGTTAATATGTTTGTTAAACTCTGTGAATTCTGAGTTGATTTTTGTCTAAATGAAAATACCAATGAAGAAAAATGTATGGAGCATGATTCTCAGTGAAAAATCAAGATTCTTTCTGAGTCACTGTGATCTAATCAGAAATTGTGCAGTAAATTAACACAGCATGATACTGTTTCATATTTAGAGCATCTCTTAGTTTATTTGATCCTAAACTCTGAATCTATGAATACTGTATGCATTGCCTCTCATGAATAACTCTGATATTGATGAACTCTAAACTCTAATTAGTAACACTCTGTTTCCAAACCATACTTGATTCTTGATGATTCTTTGTTTGCACTTGTGAAAATTTTAAAACTTGAGATGTGTCATTGTTTAGTTTGGTGAGAAACAGTTCATGTCTGCACCCTGTGAGATTTTGAGCCGAATAAGTGATTGATATATTTTATATCAATCAGATTTTATTGCTGTGTGATGTTCGTCAGTAAGTATGTTGCTCTAGAACTTGCATTAAACCATTTCGAGACTACATGATATATGTGTGCATGAAAATGATAAAGGCACTAGGATTAACCATCTTTCTTCAAACACTGTTCAAAACATCTTTGAACACTGATAATAAACACTGTTCATAAACACGACCCTTAGTAAACCCCTTTGAGCCTAATTAACTGCTCATTTTTCTTGAATACTGAAGTATTAAGAGCAGTTATATTCTTTTGATAAATCAAATTCAAGCAGGTGAGAATTTCTCAAGAAAAGAAATCTTACTCAGTATATATATGTAAATAAAAAAAAAGGTATATATACTGATCATCTTGTACAAATATGTACTAACAGTTTGACTGAACATTTTGATCTGATAAATTGTTCAGTTAGGAATTCTCATTCGAAAAATATCTTTTCTCATCTGTTTGATTTTACTCAATTACAACCATGAACAAAGTCCTTTTGATTTGTGCATATATGTAATCGAAGTGGTGTAGATTTGGTGGAAATTCAAGCTTATGGTAGTATCTGCTTTTACTGATTGAATTTGAGCGAAAACACTTCACCTAAACACTTGTGTGATGTGAGAGTTTGTGAGAAAATCCTTGACATGTAACTCACTGAATGATGCTTTGATGTTTATCTCTTGATCTTTTTGTCTATAATGACTGTGTGCTTACTTGGATAATCATGAACATAAACTGGAACAGAGATATTCAGATTTCTGTAATTAAGGAACTACAGAGTTTAGCATTCATCATATACTCTGTGTTTAATATGAGAGTTTGTGCATTCAGTGTTTATTGTTTTGATTTATGGATTTTATGAAATATTAGATGCTATAAAAATTGATTTGGTAAACTCTGCTACTCACAAACAAAAATCACGACTGTGCATTTTTGAAAGGGTTTTTGTGACAAAGTTTGAAAATTTGACAAACACTGATTGATTGTGTTACGTACTCTAAGGTAAATTTTCATTAAGATAATTTGAAAATTTTGGAGTAAACGGAGTAGTTGACAACTGTTAATTAGTGTATTTAGTGGTAAAGTGTCTTGATAAACGGAAAGACAGCAGTAATAATGGCTTTTACTGCGCGTGTATTAAGTGAATCATTGCATGTTTGACACGTGTCCCACTTTCACCCAATCACTCATCATTATCTACCACTTTCGCATTTCTCGAGGGAACAGTTGTGTGTTTTCAAGATAAAACGTTTGAGTTTAATTTTTAATTACAACTCAAATTACTTTTTGTCAAAATCTCTTTCACCCACTCGTATTCACTTTACCAAAACAGAGAACTTCTTTGTTTTTCACTTTGGCATTTTCACAAACACTTTTCTTGCATATCATTTTCACAGTTGCTTTTTGCTTATTTCTTGATTCAATGGCAACAAAACCTTTCACTTCGTTTGGTCTACGATTTGTGCCTAACAATTATGCAGCTTTACTTGAGAACGACCGGGCTCCAGAGGCGTTTCATCTAATGCAAAATTTTCTTCGCGATTCTGAGATTGGGCAAGCGCTGGTTGAACCGACTACTCTATCTGCTTCTCAGGTTGTTAACTTCTGGCAAAACTCAAGATATATAGAAGGAGGAGAGAATGAAACTCCGTCTATCATCTTCTCTCATGAAGAACAAGAGTTTGTGATTACTCCACAAACTGTTCGTGATGCCATGGATTTCGACACACATACTTCGTATGCTGTTGTCTCTGAGCAAAATCTGAGAGAGGTGCTAACAGAGATTGGGTATATGGACTCACTTGCAAAGCTGGGCAGTGTGAGGAGGCCGAATCTGAGAAAAGAGTGGAACTTTTTCTTTGATTGTATCACCAGGACATTCCAGAAGAAGGTCACCAACTGGGATGCTATTCCAATGGACAGTCTGTAAATTGGGTATTCTCTACTCTATGGCAGTAATTTTGATTTTGGTAGATATGTTTTAATGAATTTGGGTGATAAGTTGTCAGAGTCTACTACAGTTTACTTTGCTAGATTTTGTCAACTTTTGTTCAATGCATGTGTACCTGGGTTAACAGTTGATGAAGCTGATGAGATTCAACCCTTTCGAGTCACTAAGAGAATATTCTCTGATATGACTAACAAAGATGTTGGTAAAGACATACCTCCTTTCGTATTGCCACTTGCCTTACAGAATTTTGTCAATCAGCCACAAGATTCTCCATCACCAAACCATGAACCACATGAAACACAACAACCAGAACCACAACCTATGCCTGAACCTTTAGCCACTGATCGTACAGAAAACATACCATCTCAACCTATACAATCACCTGAGCCAACCCAAACAACCACTGTTCATCCTATATCACCACAAACCCAAACTGAACCAATAAATCCAACACCAACAAACCCTGTCACTACTACTCACCCACAACCTCCATCTAAGTCCAAAAGGAAGAAGCATGCTGCACTTAATACAAAACATTCTAAGGCTAAACAGACATCTCCAAAGGCTGTTTATTCTAGAAGATTCAAAGAAAGAGCAAATAGACCTTCTACACCACCAGCTGAGGACAGTTCTAGTGAGGATGAAGAACTGATTGCAGTGCCTCAAGCTAAGAGGAGAAGGCTCATTCTATCTGATTCTGATGATGAGCATGTTGAGGAGGCTCAAGAGAAAATCTCTATTGATATTCCTACTGGTGAGACAGAGGTTATCATAGAATCTATTTTACCAGAATCAGAAGTCAAGATTGCTAAACCAGAATCTGTTAAGGTTCAAGAAAATGAAGATGTTAGAGATGCTTTGTCTCCAATGGAAGAGTTTGATGAAACTCCAATTTCTTTTAATCATGAAGCATCTACTCCAACACTCATGGAGGTTACATATTCTATTGATACTGGTGTTGCTGATGGGCCTACTGTTGTTCTTGAAGACACTGTGGTTGCATCACACACTGAGTTAAACTCTGTTGCCCATCATGTTTCTGATCATGGTGAGGAGGTTGATAAACCAGAGAAGGTTCTTTCTTCAGAGAAAACTCAAGTTGATAAAGGAAAACAAATTGCTCAAGAACCTGTTGCTACTCAAAATGAAGACATTGCTTCTGTTGCCTCTACTAGTGAGTCGATAAGTGATTCAATTGAACCCAAGAGTACAGGAGTTGAGAAAGCACAAACTCAAGCTGATGGTCAGAAAACAGGAGAAAAACCAGATTTTGTTGGGCCTTCTGTCAATGAAATTGATGATGATTATTTGGCCAAACAAACTGCTGATTGGTACAAGTCAGAGTGTATTTTTCCTCCTGGAAGGGCAGCTATGTTTCTCCAAGCAAATTCTTCGAAGATTAAAAATCCAGAAATATTCACTTGTTTGCAAGGCACAGTGATTCAAATCAAAACCTTGAATAATAGATTTGATGATACTCAGAAATCTATTGTTGATCTTCGAACAGAGGTTGCTACTCATGAGGAGAAAGCTCAACTAGCTAATGCTAAACTTTTTCAACAATTCTCCAAAGCTCAAGCAAATCTTAATGACAGACTGAGCACAGTTGAAAAGAATCAAATTTTACTGACTGAAAAGGTTGATTCCATTGCAAATTCTCTTGAGTTAATCACCTCAATTCTGATTCAAGATGGTGATGATGATGTCAAAAAGGGGGAGAGAATTGCTAAAACCAAGTGTAAGCAAACTCAAACTCTGTCAAAGAAAGATAATCTTGATGATGATGAAGGTACCAATGCTGAAAAGGGCTTAAGAAATGCAAATTCTAGACAAGGACATGGGAGGTCTACAAGGTCAAAGCCGAATTTGGTGATAGATACAAATACTCAGAGTACTTCTGGTTCAAAGCCAAAGGATTTGTCATTCTCTGACAATCCACAAACAGATGAAGAATTGGCTGCAAAACAGTGAAGAGAATGCTGAAGCTACACTTGAGGATATACAAGCTGAAGAAAAGCTGTTGCAGAAAGAGCATTTAAAAGCTCAAAAGTCCAAGAAAGTGAAGAAAACTGTTAGAGCTTCAAAGTCTTCAAGGCCTGTAATGAAAGGTATTGAGATCAAAGAAAAACTATCTGGTATTCAAGAAGAAGAAGAAGAAGAAGATAAAGGAAAGCTGATTAGAAAGTCTTCTCTTGATGCCAAGCTGAAGTTAAAAGAAGTGATGGGTGAAGAGAGCAAGAACAAGATGATAGTTACAACCTCTGTTGATACACATGTTGTACAGAAGAGTGAAGACACAACCTCTGTTGCTGCACAAGTTGTGACTACACCAATACTGTCTTCTCAGTTGAAATCAACATTTGGAAAAGGTGTTCTTCGTGATTCAAGTCTAGAAGCTACAGTTCCAATGGATTTCACTGATGGGAGAGCTTTATCTGGTAAAATTGGATATACCAAAGGAGGTATAGGCTCACATAGAGATAAAAGACAGAATGTTGCTCCCAGAGATCCTTCTTCATTGTCTGTTCCAGGTCGTGGTGTAACTCAAGAGAGCTTAGACAGACTGGAGTCAGTACAGCTTGTTCATCAAAAGAGTTTAGGAAAGGATTTCCTGTTATACTTCATGGCTGATGGAACAGTGTTCAAGATTGCTGAGACTGATATTGATTTAAAATTCTGGGAAGAACTAGAGTATGTTCTGTATATTTTCAGAGTAAGAAATCAAAGAGCTCAATCAGTTGCAAATGTGCTCAGACAAAAGATGATTCAGAATCTTGCAAGAAGACATATGAAATACAACAGCAAGTATGTTCCAAAGTACAGAGACTGGAATGGGAATCTGATAGAAATGCAGAAGGGAACTACAAAGCTAAAGACTGATCTTGGGATTACTGTTCTGGATTTTAATGTAAAGTCTGAAGAAGTGAAGTTTATCAGGTTGGGAAATGAAATGAGAAGAAACAAGATCTATGATCTCAGAGCTGCTATTTTTCAAACTGATGAGAATGATCCAGATTTAAGAGAGATCAAGGTAGCTATGGAGATTGAACTTGAAAATGCTGAGAGGAGATTGTTGATTGATTATCTCAGAACAACTCCAGATCTTGAGAAGGTTAGGTAGACAGATTTTGTAAGTAATTTGAATTTTTCAGTTGATTTTGTTAAGTCAAGTTTAAACTCTGATTATATGTTAAACACTGTGTTTTTATTTGTTCGTTTTGACATCATCAATTACTGTAAACTTGTACATTTTTCTAATGAACAAGTTGGGGGAGATTGTTAGATATAATTGATGTGATTTAATGTCAGTGTTTAAGTGTTACAGGTAAAGAGAGTTTAACTTGTTATTTGAAAGCAGTTGGAACAGAGTTTGAGTATACGCTGATTGCTGGAAGCGCAAACGCTGACAGAGGAAAGCGTAAACACTGCTAGTTGAATACATGGTAGCGCAAACTCTGTTAGCTTCGAGAGCAACAGAGTTTGTTAAAGTCTGTCTACAGGAAGCGTCTGCAAGTCAACAGAGTTTGAAGATTAATTTAATATTAATATGGAAGCGATATCTTTGAAGATTGGATAGCTGTCAAAGAGATTGAGTTGACTTAGAAGACGTGTAGCAATCGTAATTGATATCAATTGTATAGCTTAATTTTAGGAGAATCAATTAACGATTGTACGTAGCTGTATATCTTATAAATACAGTTAGGTTAACCCTAGAAGGGTATCCATCGTGAATGAATATCATTCTTGTAACCTAAGCAGCTCTCTGTGATATTTTACATCACTGAGAGAGGAATTATTAATTCCAAACAGTTTTAACAGTTAAAACGTGTGTTCTTGTTATTTACTCATACGGTACTTGATTATATATTGTGTATTCGACCTAACATACACCATGTGGTAATCTTACCAACCATGGTTACAAGCACATACTCCTTTCCATATTCAACTTTAATCACTTACAAACACATATAATATCATGATCTTAACATTTACACCACTTATCACTAACCAACTCAACATCCATCATAAATATAAAAAGGGCAAGAGTATTTATACCTTCTTGAAGCTTTAACAACACTTAATAATCCTTAGCTAGCCCTTAAACAACCTTACAATAGCTTGTATAGTCTAAAGAAACCATAAAACACAAGTTAGTTCTTGAAAACTACTATTCATCACTATTCATCAAGCAACTTTGGAGATTTTATTACCTATGCAAATGATGATGGTTGGCCTTGAAACTTGGTGGGTAATCCTTTCTAACCTCCAAGAGTCTCCATGATTTTTCCCATGATTTGTTATTGGCTAGAACTTGAGTTTTGATTTTTATTTTCTTCTTTTCTTTCCTTTTTGCCGAATGGAGTAAAGATGAAGATGGGAGAAGATTTTTATGTTTGTTTGATCTTATCTTGGATAATTACTTGTTAATCTAGAGTCTTGTGGAAGCTTGTAAGATATTTGTGGTTAAAACCATGTTAAAAGACTAATCTACCCCTTTACAAGTGTTAGTGGAAAATGATGTAACTTGGATGATCTAATATCCTAATCTCTTAATTTTCTAAGTAAAATGCCAATCATATTGGTAAATAATAATGTGGTATGTATTCTTGTTATATTACTAATCTTGGTTGTTTGGTTTTCATACTCGTCTAATTATGATTCGCTTCGAATATACCTCATTATCTCAGTGGTTCTGAAATCATTTAACAATCCAAATTCCTTTGGTATTTCCTTAACTTAGTAATCCTTTAGTTTACCCTAATTCACTAATTCCTCCATATATAATTTCCTTCAATATCTTCATGCTCCTTAACATCCAATAGAAGCTTATTCGAAATCAAAATCCTCAAAATCCATATTCTGGAATTTCTGAAATCTATCGTCATTTCGAGTCACTTATTTTTATAGTATATCACTAATATGGTTTCTGTTTACTCATTTTCTGTTTCAAGTATAGAGTACTTACATACCATTTCTCTAAATCCTCGAAGTTTACTATTCATGTGATTACTGTAGAATTGCTAAAGTTAGGGTTATTACATGCAAAAATTTGGCAGTCGGGTTTCTACTGGCCGACTATGTATCAAGATGCAAGAAACTTTATTGCAACATGTGATCAGTGTCAAAGAGTTGGAAATATTTCAAGAAGAAATGAAATGCCTTTGCAATCTATCCTGGAAGTTGAGATTTTTGATGTATGGGGGATGGACTTCATGGGTCCATTTCCATCTTCTTATGGGAACAAGTATATTTTGGTGGGAGTGGATTATGTGTCAAAATGGGTTGAAGCAATTGCATCTCCTACAAATGATGCTAGAGTAGTGAAAAAGTTCCTACAAAAGTATGTCTTTACCAGGTTTGGAGTCCCAAGGGCTATTATCAATTATGGGGGCTCACACTTTTGCAATAAACAGGTGGAGGATCTTTTGAAGAAGTATGGCGTGACACAGAAAGTGGCGACTCCGTATCATCCACAAACGAGTGGCCAGGTTGAAATCTCAAATCGCGAGCTTAAGTCAATTTTAGAGAAAACAGTGGCGACTTCAAGAAAAGATTGGTCAACAAAGCTTGACCGTGCTCTTTGGGCGTACAGGACAACATTTAAAACGCCTATTGGAATGTCTCCATATAGGTTGGTATTCGGGAAAGCTTGTCATTTGCCCGTTGAGCTTGAGTACAAGGCATTTTGGGCAACAAGAAATTTGAATCTAGAATTGAAATCTGCGAGAGTGAAGCGTTTGCTACAGCTTGATGAGCTTGAAGAATTTAGGCTCCAAGCTTATGATAGTGATAGAGTTTACAAGGAAAAGACAAAACGATGGCACGACAAGCACATCCAAAAGAAAGAATTTGAAATGGGGCAAAAAGTTCTATTATTCAATTCAAGGCTCAAACTTTTCCCAAGCAAGCTGAAATCAAGATGGTCAGGACCGTTTGAGATTGTGAAGGTATATCCTCATGGTGCTGTTGAGATTACTAGAGAGGGATCAAATGTGTTTAAGGTGAACGAGCAGCGATTGAAGCCATACCTTATTGGAGATGATATGGAGAGAAGAGATCGTGTTCTTCTCGCTGATCCTAACACTTAATCAATGATGGCGTCGAGCTAATGACGTTAAACAAAGCGCTGCTTGGGAGGCAACCCAAGGAATTTCACTATTATTTGATTATGTTAGGTTTAACTATATGTAATAGTTTTTTTTGTGCTTGGACTATGCAGGGGAATGGAAATGTGTGACAAGTGAAAAATTGATGGGGCATTGCAGAAGAATTCAAAGAATTGAAAACATGATTCAGGGGAGTTCTTTCTTTTCTTCCTCGCATATTAGTCCATTGTGTGTTGTTTCTTGTGGACAAGAAACGTGATAAGTTGGGGGGGTGTTCCTCTAGATAGAACCTTATTGGGTTATTTTGTGTTAAAAATAATAATAATAATTATAATTATTATTAAAAATTAAAAATCACCAAAATAATTCTAGCCTTGTGAAGATTACTTTTTGTAAGTTAGCTTGATACATCCATGCATGCTAAAAGAATCTTGTGTTATTGACGCTTTTGATTGAGAAGTGATATGCTTTGTTCTTGTGCACACACATACACTAGCAAGTTGAAGCAAGTGAACTCATTGAATTTTGTAAGTGATTAAAAGGACATGAATATGTGCAAGATGATTTGGTTTGCATGCTTTGAGTACAAGTAGGTGCATTAGAGAGACTATTTACTTGGGATTGATTATGTTTTGCCTCCAAGTGAGCTTTTGAGCCTATATGCATATCTTTTGCATCTTATATTCGTTTGCTTGAGTGTCCACATGTTGTTTGCATTGCTAGCACTTGTTTGAGACCTTTTTTGAAACGCATGACATTATATGATGATAGCATGATAAAGGCATTTAGGGATAACTTCATATTTCCTACATTACCACACCATTGAAATATGATCAAATAGTTACCCCGTTGACCTTAATCTTATTTTTCGGTGACACACCACATTACTTGCCTAAACCTTTTTCTTGTATTGGCCTTACTTTAACTTGAACCCAAATTGTCAAAGGCTAGTAGAGTGTTTGAGGGAGTAAAAAGGTGTGCAAGGGGGGGTTTTATTGATGGTCATACTTTGGGGAAATATCGAGTTTGGTTGTTTATGATAGAGTGTATTTTATATATATTTTATAGGATTTTATTCCCACATTTACGGTGCTTTTGTGAATAATCGTGTAGATTTAATTAGTTTTTGATGATTTTTGTGTGAAGTGTTTCAGGTTAATAATTATTGCAGATATGGAGAACAATTTATTTAAAACACTTAGATGTTTTATTTAAATTTGGAGGAAATAATTTGGAAATAAATTAAAGGACGTGCCACTTTTTGAAGCCAACAGGAGCAGAAATAAGTTAATGGGCATGCGCAAATCATGATGGCCATACTCAATTTTCTGTGAAAAAGGATTAAAGCTGATTACCTCGTACACATGCGTGACTGCCACACCTGTCTCAGTTTCCACGCGCGGCCGGCTATCTGTTTAACACGCGCAGGAAGTTGTGTATTATATCTGGCGCGTGCCACGCACGCGCGAGTGGGGAGAGTGCTGACAGCGTTTTTCTACCACAAAGCCAGGCGCCAGTTTTCTATTTCAATTTCAATTGCCAACATTGTTGAATTGTTATGCTGTGCATTCTGTTTAAGAGCTGGCCCCACCTCAGGTTGTTGTCTCCTGGCCTACATCACACACCTGCTGACAATTTGTCCCGTACCTAATTCTAATTATAAAAGAATTGGGCCTCTAATTGTAACAATTATTTAGCCTTGTAACACTATATAAATACTTTTAGGGGCCAATTTTTGGGGATCTTCTTTTACACACAATTTTGACATACGTTATTAAATATATTAAAAGCTAGGGTTTTATTTTCTTCTCTCCATCTTTGCAAGCTCAATTTAATTCTTGGATTTAATTGTTCCTCGTTATTCAAAGGTTTAAGGTATTTCTTATCTTCTCTTTATTAATTACATGTTTATTATGGCTTCTTTCATTATTATTATTGTTAGTTTTTATTCTACCATGAGTGAGTAATTTTATTCTAGGGTATTAAGGGGAGCCATGTTTGCACCATGATTTGGGCTTAATTTGATTAGTAATTTGATGGGTAAAGAGTAATTCTAATTGATATGTTTTAATTCTTAATTTGTGTAATTGCGCAATATCATGGATTAATCGATTGCAATAGGAGTAATAGATCGAAAGATTTTACTACTAGAGGCTTACATACAATTAGCAGAATTGAAGGTGAGTGTGGAAACATCATTTGATATTCTGAGAGTGTTAATGCTTGAAAAAGATTAACTATTGCTTTAATTACTTAATCCCATTAAAAAGCTATACCTTTGTGATTTGTTTGGTGTAAGCATGGTGAACCTGAATTGCCCTAGATCCTTTAATTAATTAATTTAAATCATTGTTAAATTTGCTTTAGTAGTTAATAAAATTCCAAAACAATCGTTTGTGACTAGAAACAATTGATAATAGTTGAATTGAAATTGAAACTATCTCCTTGAGGAATCGACCCGTATTTACTAGTATCTACTACAATTGATACCGTGCGCTTGCGGTTAGGTATAATTTAACACATCAAGTTTTTGGCGCCGCTGCAGGGGAGACGCCTAGTTTCTATAATTTTAGTTTGATTATTTTAGATTGTTTCTCTTGTCTCTTTGGAACTCTTGTTCCAACTGAGACCGATCTTACTGTTTTTCCTTGTTTAGATGTTGATGCCCAAGACCAGGTCTCAAACGAAAGAAGATAAAGCGAAAGAGGATACAACTCCTCTTAGTCCAGATTCTGGAATTACTTGTCAACAATACATAGATCTACAAAGGAAAGAGAAGCAGCAAAAGATACCTGCACCAAAGATTGAGATGGCGGACCCTCCCAAATCTTTGAAGAACTACTCACAGCCCTCTCCGAGTGGGGTACCTACTGGCCTTGCTATGCCAGCAATTCAAGCAGCAAATTTCGAGATCAAGCCTGCTTTGCTCACTATGATCCAACAGAATCAATTTGCTGGGCTTGCCTCTGAAGACCGTACAAATCATCTGCAACGGTTTCAACAGCTCTGTTCTACAATTAAACATCAGGGAGTCACTCCAGACCAGCTAAAAGTCATGTTGTTCGGTTTCTCTCTTCGTGACAAAGCTCAAAAATGGTTGAATGATATTGATTTGACCGAGTGGGATAAGATTGCTCAGGCTTTCTTAACTGAGTTCTTCCCTCCCAACAGAACCGACGATTTGATTGACAAGATGATGGGTTTTAAGCAAGATTATGGTGAATCTCTTCGGGATGCTTGGGACAGATTCAAGGATTATCAACGTGCATGCCCTCACCATGGTCTTGAGAAGTGGTTTCTGCTTAAACGCTTCTACAATGGTCTTGATCTTGAAACAAAAGGGATGGTTGATAACGCCGCAGGTGGCGTGTTTTTAGACAAAGGAGTTGATGATGCATATGCTTTTCTTTCAAATTTGGCTGCCATTCACTTCAGTAACCCGAGAGCAGCCAAGAAAGGGGGTAAACTTGAAGTGGATGCTATTTCTCTATTATCATCTCAACTCGCAGCATTGACTCACGAGATCCACTCATTGAAGACATCTCAGTCTTCTACTCAACCTATGAGTATCAATGCATTGTCATCCATGGCTCCTATGCATAATCATGTTTGTGAAGTCTGTGGCATCCAAGGCCACTATGGTAACGATTGCCAATACAATGCTCAAAATTCACAACATTTTCAGATGGAGCAAGCAAATGTTTTCCAACAGAGGCAGCAGTACAATTCGTACTCCAACACTTACAATCCTGGTTGGAAAGATCATCCTAACTTCTCATATAGGAACAATAATGCTCAGAATTCAAATGTTCCTAATCAGCAGCAGCAATATCAGCAGTCGTACCAGCCTCCTCCACAGCAGCAGTATAGGCCTTCTCAAGGACCTATGAATCCCCCTGGATTCCAGAGGCCTCCTCAGAATTTTGCTCCTCAAGCCACTCAAGCTCCACAGGCCGATAATCAAGGTGATATGATGAAGATATTGTTACAAATGCAAACAAAGATGAACCAGATGGAGACTCACAACAAGATGCTGGAAACTCAGATTGCTCAAATGGCTAGTTCTTCGTCTACAACGCAACAAGGCTCTCTACCAGCACAATCAACTCAGCCAAAGGAAAATGTGAATGCCATTACTCTTAGGAGTGGTCGTACATATGATGCTCCTCCAATGCCTACTAGCGATGTTCCTACTGAGAAAGAAGAAGAGAATTCTGAGGAAGACAAGGTAGAGAAAGTTGTTGAAGATACAATCGAAAGTGAAACTGAAGAAAGCAAGAAAAAGGACAAAGAGAAGACTGCAGTTACTCCTCCACCATTTGTGCCAAAGCTCCCATTCCCTAGCAGGATTAACAGAACTAAGGTGGACCAGCAGTTTGGTAAGTTCATGACACTTGTCAAGAACCTTGAGGTAACAGTTCCTTTCACTGATTTAATTTCTCAAGTTCCATCATATGCAAAGTTTCTTAAGGATATTCTCACTAAGAAAAGGTCTTTTGGTGAGGTGGAGACAGTAGCTTTTACTGAAGAGTGTAGTGCTGTTTTACAGAATAAGTCTCCACCTAAGCTTAAAGATCCTGGTAGTTTTTCGATCCCGTGTCATTTAGGTGCATTGTTCATTGATAAAGCTTTATGTGATTTAGGCGCTAGCGTCTCAGTCATGCCTCTCTCGGTTTTTCAAAAACTAAATATGGGAGAATTAAAATGTACACAGATGACTTTGCAAATGGCAGACCGTTCGATAAAATATCCGCTTGGAATTTTAGAGGATGTACCTGTTAGGGTTGGAAAATTCTATATTCCTGTAGACTTTGTAGTTCTAGATATGGAAGAGGATAGCCAGATACCAATTATTTTGGGTAGACCATTTCTCTGTACTACAGGTGCTATTATTGATGTTAAAAGTGGGACTCTCACATTGAGTGTTGGTGATGATAAAATTGCTTTTACTCTAACCACTGCTCTTAAATCCCCTTTGCTTGAGAATACTTGTTGCAGGATTGATGTTGTAGATGAAATTGTCCAAGATTATACTCCTCAGATTCTATTGAATGATGCATTGGAAGCAGTGCTCATGCTTGAAGCTTCAGAAGGAGAAGGACATGCTGAAGTCGATTCATTGATTCTTGAGTTGGATGGTGCAGCTGATCCGAATTGTGAGGTAACCAACATTGTCACTTCTTGTGGTCAACCTCAGCCGATAGAGTCGGAGAAGCACTCTAGGGGTGTGAAGAAGAAAAAGAAGAAGATTTGGCCGTTGGGTAGTAAAATCAAGTTGAAGTCTGAGGGGAGATTTTTGTGGAAAGCAAACAATCAAGATGTCAACGTTCGTAGGAATGGTCTTTCTGTTGAGGATGGTTCAGTAATTCTTTTGAGACCACCTTGAGTTGAGGAAGTGACGTCGAGCCAACGACGTTAAACAAAAGCGCTTCTTGGGAGGCAACCCATGGATCATGCTTCTGCAAAGGGGAGTTCTTCTTTCCTTCTGTTTTATACATTGTAGATTTCTTTGTTTAGTTAATGAGTCATTGAGGGCATTGACTCGCTTAAGTGTGGGGAGGTGTTCTCGGTGTTCTCGACGTAGTGTATATAAAAAATTAAAAATCAAAAAAAAAATTAAAAAATTGAAAAATACCAAAAATAATTCTAGCCATGCAATTTGATTAGTTGTTGTATTTTGCTTGATACACTCATGCATGCGTAGGAATCTTGTGTTTATTGACGCTTTTGATTGAAAAGTGTTATGTGATGTTCTTGTGCACACACTTTCACTAGCAAGTGGAAACTAGTAGACTAATTGAATGTACTAAGTGATTAGAATGACATGAATATGTGCAAGGTAATTTGGTCTATATGCTTTGAATACAAGTAGGTGCGTTAGAGAGACTGTTATTTGGGATTGATTATGTTTTGTCACACCAAGTGAGTTTTGAGCCTATATGCATATCTTCTGCATGATTTTTCGTTTGCTTGAGTGTCCACTTGTCACTACAAGAAAAAGTTCAATAGACATCACACTTTAGACATCGGTTGTAAATGCCGCTGATGTTAAAAGATGTAATAACATCACCCCGAATTAAACTGATGTCTTTGCTATTTGTAAACATCACTTCTTTTAAAACTGATGTCTAAAGTCAGTATTTAAAAAATGAAAAGAACGCCCTTCTTTTTATTTCCCCCCTTAACCAAAATTTTAGCTTCTAAGTCAAAATCCCCCCCCCAAAACCAAATATTTCCCCGCCTATACACAATTATTTCCCCTTAATTAAAAATTTCCCCCCTTTCACCAAATATTCTACCCGCCTCAAATTATTCCCCCTTCAGATAAATCAAAATCGCAAAACTAATTAAACTAAAACACAAAAACTAAAAACTGAAACTCTCTCTCCCTCTCTCGACTGAATCTCCCTCTCTCGACTGAATCTCCCTCTCTCGACCTCTCTCGACTGAATCTCTCTCACCTCGTCACTGCTCTACTCACCACGACCACCTGCTCTAGAGCTCTCTCTATCTCTCTCTCTCTCATAATCGAACCTCCAAACTCTCTCTCTCTCTCACACTCAAATTGAAATCGATTTGTTTGAAGGTCAAAGCTCGAAGGTTCAAAGGTCAAATTAGTTTGATTTGTTGATGGGTAAGCCTATGTTTGATATGTTCAAACTTACAAGTTCGATTAATTCGAGTTTATTATAAATTAGGGGTTTAAAATTGAAACCCTAAGTTTTAATTTGGGGTTAATTTAATTTATTTGTAATTTATGTATATATGTATATGTATTAATTATTTTATCTGTAATTTATGTATATGTTTATGTGTATGTAGTGGCTGTTAGTGAGAAAGATTAGGATTTAGGATGTGTTTGTCATAGGATTTGTTGTCCCCGCCTGTATTTAATCTACCTCTTATTTTCTTTTAGTAATGGTAGTAGATATCTGGGTTTTTTTATCCCTCTCTTAACATATGATGCATTTGAATGTGCCAGAGAGATCATCAAGCAATCAAACACTGCGAAGGAAGGAGGGTTAACTTGCTCTCCGTGATGGTATGCTGGACTTGCTGGACTTGAAGGATCTGTTTGGGCATTGGATTGGTTCATCAAAATCCCGAGTCTCATGCCAAGAGTGAGGTAATTTTTTTCCCTGCTATACTAATTTTCTACTCCGTTTTCGTGCAATATTTACTAGTGAAAAAGACTCATGTTGTAATGGTCTGTTAATTTACAAAACCTGCTATGATTTGCTTCGATTAATATCTATTGATGATGTTTGCAACTCCCTAGGGTGATTTAGAGTTTTAATATCTGGAAGGATCATATTTTTTTTATTAAGATGCCATGACCTGCTTCCAAGGTTCTTGGTGTTATGTGTTCTATGTGGACTGCTGAACCTGAACTCACGCAGTGGTTGCGAGAGATTAGGTATGCAGTTCAATTGCAAGTGCTCATTAATTGATAATACCACCAGTAACAAACGTCATCTGTTGTGTAGTCAAGACACTTTTAGAGATTTTGTATATTTCAAATAAGATATGTAGAAACTCAAGTTTTTCAAGTAAAAAATTTATATTGTTATCTGATATGCATAACTATTTTATGATGAATAAATAATGGGCAAGGTGGGAATGAAATCCTCCAGACTTCTAGTTTTCTTTGTTTCCACAAAACTGCGGTTAAGAGTGTGCTCTCTTGCATTTTCTGTCCTCCTGACCTGTGATATGGTATCTATGGCATCTTATGTCAAATGCAGAACTGGAATTATTGTTCAACTTAATGCTGAACTTGCAATTTTAGCTAAAATGTTTCTGCGGAACCACAAATAACAGAGGTCCCAGCATTTTTGTCTGCTAACATTTGTCCTTGTCCAATAATAGATTAATGAATAGCTTACCTAGTGCAAAGGCTCTTTTTTCTTTGATAAATTAGCTTTTCTTTCTAAGATCTTTGATAAAGTAGACACATTTTATCAACCTTTGATTTGGATTTATACTTTAGTGGGTTCATTGAATTTTTCTGTCGATACAGTTCTATATTTAGTCTTTTTTTCTGTATTTGGAGTTTACGGAGAGGGTAAGACATCTGTAGTTGTTCACATTTTATATTTTGGACGTATGTTAATAAATCAAATTGTCGCTACTTGCTAATCAATATATTTTACTGGATTAGTGATGGAAGAACACCTGACTTTATGTGTTGACCATTTTGTTCCGCCCCGATCATCGCAAACACCGCAAGGAGTTGAGACTCCTGGATCTTCTGTAGGGGGTTCTTGCAGTCATGTGCCTGATCCATATTCTTCGTCCATTGATATTAAGGATGAGAATGGTGCTGCTGATGAACAAGAGCCACTTATTCAGACTGTTGAATGCCGTATATGCCAGGAAGAGGATAGCATCAGGAATCTAGAGG
The DNA here is from genome assembly GCA_037693485.1 of Kitagawia praeruptora. NCBI lineage: Eukaryota > Viridiplantae > Streptophyta > Magnoliopsida > Apiales > Apiaceae > Kitagawia > Kitagawia praeruptora. Next base: position 60,941,839 of record CM075344.1, read on the forward strand.
TGCCTTGTGCCTGCAATGGGAGTCTTAAGGTATTTCTAACATTATGAATAAGTGTTGATTGTCAGAACATATGCATTATATTCCTAAGGAATACACCAATAATAACATAGTCAATGGGGTTACTTGAACCAATTTTATGTAATTATTAGTTCAATTGGTAATTTGTATATTTTAAGTTTTACTGGTAAAAAGTTTGTAGGTTGTTGGTTTTGTGTAGTAGTTTATATATTGACTTTTGTTGTGCAGTCAAATTGTAATGGTATTAATCAAAAGAAGTATGTATAGCTCTATAGTAATTTCATTGACATAGTATGTATCAGTTTCTTGTTCACCTGGGAGTTATCTACAAGTTTCAATTTTTTTTAAAGAGCTTTATTATACTCATGTCTTAGTACGTACTTGTGTCAAACTGCAATAGTCAGTTGTTAGTACTGGACGATCAGTTCACCAGATTCCATGTCGAGCTGCAATGAACAGAGTGGAATGGAATCCCAAGCATAATTTGTTGGCGTATGCTGGAGACGACAAAACAAATATCAGGCTGATGAAGGTGTTGCAGCATTTTTTATCCTTTCAGTTATCTTATTTGTATTAATTTTTCTCCACGTCGCACATGCATCTCATCTCATATATCTATTTTACTTTGCAGGTGGCTTTGAGGGTGCCACCTGCGCTGTTGACGAAATTGGGGTATTAAGCTCCTCTATTTCTTTCTTTTCAAGGCAGTGAAGACACTGTGGGGGTCAATGTGGCATGTCATATCACCCTTAATTGCTGATGGAGCATTCCATTATTATGAGCAGATATCATTTCAGTTGTTTTCATTACACCGGAGGTATGATATATATATTTTCATCCATTCAGCCTTGCTTTCAGGTTTTTATTAGTAATCATATTTGTCTAATTATTACCTGCAGAAAACTACCAATATCAAGCAAAACCTCAATAGATTATATAAATATAGTAGAAGCTATTGCTTGGTATATCCTAGTTTACGACTTTTATTAGGAGATGTACTGGTATGAGAAGTCCTGATACCATTAACTGGACAGAAAAAGTTCTAGTGGTCTCTATCGTCAAGAAGCGACTGCGTTCAGCTCTGTACTTGCCGATTCTCCTACTCCCTTATTTCTATTTGTGAAATATCAAGGCATAATTTTCAATGTTGATGCTTGTAAGAGGACTTGTGATGCCTGAAATATGTTATATATCTGATAAGTAGTCAATGGGCTAATTTAGCTAACTCCTGTTTACTTTAATATGATATTTTAATCAGTTAAAGGTATTAGATGGCAAATCCAGTGAGGCTGAATATGCTAAAACTGCATTGTTCTCCAAGCATCCGGAGATGAAAGGTAATCTGCACAACTAAAATTGAGCTAAACAGAATGTATGATTCTCCACATGAATATGAAATACTAAATAAACATGAATCTTAAAAATTAACTCTTAAGGTTTTTATAATCTGACCATTACTTTCATCTTTGCAGATAATTGCAGTGATTCGTCTTGAACCTCAGGGTCTTACAGTTTATGGGCCTACACAACATGCTGGTTTTGAAAACCGATAACATAGCTAGTTGTTTGGTGTTTGCTGTTTTCTTTTGCGAATTTATGTAGTGACAATTTGGTTTTGGGGATTTGGTATAGATATATTCAAATATTGTAAGCCATTTTGATTTTGCTAACATGCAAGTATTCTGGATTTATTCTTTCAATGATAAATTTTGTAATTTTGGTTATTATTTTGTGCATAATTTAAGTTTTGGCTATTTTGGTGTATAAAACAGTGTAGGAAACTGATTCTAAACAATAAACAGACATCACTTTTTATTTATAAAATCTGATGTCTAAGAGACACATATAAATGAGTTTTTTCAGAAAAAACTGATGTTTATACCTACATTAAACATCAGTCTAGGATGATGTCTAAGATAACTATAGACATCACTTCATCTGCTAAAATTATGATGTCTAATATCCAAATAGACATCTTTTCCAAAAAAAGAAAGTGATGTGTATGTGAAAAATAACTTAGTTTATTATATGTTTTCTAGAATATAAGGCATGCAAGTTGTTTATAAAATTAATTATATCTAACCTATTTTGTAGAACAACTGATGTGTATTGACTGAAATATCGATGTCTATGTTAGCACAGACATCAGTTTCTGGCTGATGTCTAGAATAGACATCTCCCACCTAGACATCACATGCAAAATAACATAGACATCAGCCAGAAACTGATGTCTATTGACCCTTTTCTTGTAGTGTGTCGTTTGCATTGCTAGCACTTGCTTGAGGTCTTTCTTAAGATGCATGACATTAATTGATGATAACATGATAAAGGCAATTAGGTATAACCTCATATTTCCTATATATCCAAACCATTTATACATGATCCATTAGTTAACCCTTTGAGCTTAATCCTATTCTTTCGGTGACACACCACATTACTTGCCATTATCCTTTTATTTCTATTAGCCTTACATTAAATTTGAACCCGATTGTCAAAGGCTAGTATTGTTCGTAAGGGAGTGATAAGGTGTGCATAAAGGGGGGGGTTTTATTGATGATCATAACTTTGGGGGAATATTTGGGGTTTGGTTAATAGCTTGTTAGTCGAAGTTTTAAATCATATTTATGGGATCGTTGTTCTTGCTATTATTTTGCTCTATTGAAAAAAAAAATAGAAAAAAAAAAGAAAAAAAAACAAAAATAAATAAATATGGGAGCATTTTTTTTATCTTTTGTGATCCTACTTTGATTCGACTAGTCAAGTTGTTTATAAATAAAGCTTCAAGTGTGGGGATGGAAGTATGGGAGTTGTTTGAATTTCATTGTCAGGTGTACTAGCTTTTGACTTAACCCTCTTTGGCTTTCTTGACATACCTTGTCCCTAGCCCCATTACAACCTTAACAAAGACCTTTTGATTGTCATTGATGATGTATGTTGCGTTAAAGGTTAGATTGATAACAAGGACGAAGCATGTTTATGATATTGTTGGAGTTGAGTGAAACACTTACCCTTTGTTTTGAGTGAATATTTTTGTGAGTGAACGGTGAGTTATTGCTTTTGCATAGGATATCCCAGGTTGTGTCTCAAAGATGTGCTCTTGTGTGCTTAGCATGTTTACCAACCTATTCTTACATTTGACATGAATTTCTATGATCTTATGCATCTTCTTTGAGTAGACTATGTGGATACTTGCACTTTAGACACCAAGGCATTGCATTTTCATTTTGATTCTTAAGCTGATGTGGCATGAGAGGACTTGTGTGTGTGGTGTTGTGTTGGCATTAATCTTTTGCATGGTTAGATGAATTTTGTGGGTATATTCACTATAAACCCTCACGAGACCTTACTCGTCCACTAGGGCTACCTAGGGGTTTAAAGGGCTTGTTGCATATGTCAAATGCAACCGTGATCACCTACGGAAGTGGTACTAATTAGTTAGTGTAGTTTTTATGTTAGTTTGCACGAGGACGCGCAAAGTGCAAAGTGTGGGGATATTTGATAGAGTGTATTTTATATATATTTTATAGGATTTTATTCCCACATTTACGGTGCTTTTGTGAATAATCGTGTAGATTTAATTAGTTTTTGATGATTTTTGTGTGAAGTGTTTCAGGTTAATAATTATTGCAGATATGGAGAACAATTTATTTAAAACACTTAGATGTTGTATTTAAATTTGGAGGAAATAATTTGGAAATAAATTAAAGGACGTGCCACTTTTTGAAGCCAACAGGAGCAGAAATAAGGTAATGGGCATGCGCAAATCATGATGGCCATGCTCAATTTTCTGTGAAAAAGGATTAAAGCTGATTACCTCGTACACATGCGTGACTGCCACACCTGTCTTAGTTTTCATGCGCGGCCGGCTGTCTGTTTAACACGCGCAGGAAGTTGTGTATTATATCTGGCGCGTGCCACGCACGCGCGAGTGGGGAGAGTGCTGACAGCGTTTTTCTACCACAAAGCCAGGCGCCAGTTTTCTATTTCAATTTCAATTGCCAACATTGTTGAACTGTTATGCTGTGCATTCTGTTTAAGAGCTGGCCCCACCTCAGGTTGTCTCCTGGCCTACATCACACACCTGCTGACAATTTGTCCCGTACCTAATTCTAATTATAAAAGAATTGGGCCTCTAATTGTAACAATTATTTAGCCTTGTAACACTATATAAATACTTTTAGGGGCCAATTTTTGGGGATCTTCTTTTACACACAATTTTGACATACGTTATTAAATATATTAAAAGCTAGGGTTTTATTTTCTTCTCTCCATCTTTGCAAGCTCAATTTAATTCTTGGATTTAATTGTTCCTCGTTATTCAAAGGTTTAAGGTATTTCTTATCTTCTCTTTATTAATTACATGTTTATTATTGCTTCTTTCATTATTATTATTGTTAGTTTTTATTCTACCATGAGTGAGTAATTTTATTCTAGGGTATTAAGGGGAGCCATGTTTGCACCATGATTTGGGCTTAATTTGATTAGTAATTTTATGGGTAAAGAGTAATTCTAATTGATATGTTTTAATTCTTAATTTGTGTAATTGCGCAATATCATGGATTAATCGATTGCAATAGGAGTAATAGATTGAAAGATTTTACTACTAGAGGCTTACATACAATTAGCAGAATTGAAGGTGAGTGTGGAAACATCATTAGATATTCTGAGAGTGTTAATGCTTGAAAAAGATTAACTATTGCTTTAATTACTTAATCCCATTAAAAAGCTATACCTTTGTGATTTGTTTGGTGTAAGCATGGTGAACCTGAATTGCCCTAGATCCTTTAATTAATTAATTTAAATCATTGTTAAATTTGCTTTAGTAGTTAATAAAATTCCAAAACAATCGTTTGTGACTAGAAACAATTGATAATAGTTGAATTGAAATTGAAACTGTCTCCTTGAGGAATCGACCCGTATTTGCTAGTATCTACTACAATTGATACCGTGCGCTTGCGGTTAGGTATAATTTAACACATCAATTTACTTGTTAGTCGGATTTATAAGAATGACATGGGATCATTGTACTTGTTTATATTTAGCTCTCGAAAAAAAATATTATTTATATGAGAGCATACTTATGTTTGTGTGATCCTTCTTCATTCGACTAATCAAGTTATTTGTTGAAAGAGAATAAAGAAAAATTCAAGTGTGGGGATGATAGATGGGAAGTTGAATAATTTATTGTTGGGTACTAGCTTTTGACATTTCACCTTCTTTGGCTTTACTTGACATACCTTGTCCCTAACCCCATTACGACCCGAATAAAGACCTTTTGATTATCATCAGTGATGTATGTTGTGTTAAAGTTAGATTGATACCAAATGTCAAGCATGCTTATGATTTTGTTCTTGAGTGAATATTCTTTTGTGAGTGAAAGGTGAGTTATTACTTGTATTTTGCATATGCGATCCCAAGTTTTGACTCAAAGATGTACTCTTGTGGGCTTAGCATGATTACCAACTTATTCTTACATTTGAAATGGACTTTTGAGAACATATGCATCTTCTTTGAGTAGACTATGTGAATACTTGTACCTTCGACACCAAGGAATTGCATTATTCACTTGGATTCTTAAGTTGATGTGGTATGAGAGGATTTGTAAGTGTGGTGTTGTATTGATATTCGATCTTTTACATGAGCTAGACGGATTTTGTGGGTACATTCAATATAGGCCCTCACGAGACAAAACTCGTCCTACTAGGGCTACCTGGGGGTTTAACGGCTTGTTGCATGTGCTCAATTCAATCGTGTCACCTACGAAAGTGGTATTAATAAGTAGTTATTTTATAGTGGTTTACTCGAGGACGAGCAAAGGTCAAGTTGGGGGGTATTTGATACATGCTAATTTTATGTACATTTTATAGCATGTTATCTCTCATTTATCCTTAGTTTGTAATAATTTTGTCCTTGATTAGCATGTTATTAGCATTTTAATTTGGATTGGATGCTAAGATGATTTTTTTATGTTTATAGGATAATTTTGGAAGCAAAAGGAGCCAAGTTTCAAATCCTCAAGAGATCGTAGATTAGACCTGGACGAGCAATGAGGAAATAAGAATTGTCACAAAAATATAAAAAGTGATATATTCTTAAAGCGGGAATCCCGGTTGGAATTAATATAATTTTTGTTAAGCAAAAAGAGTCCGGTTCCAGGCCCTCAATAGACCACAGCTTAGGACTTAAGGATTTATTTATATTAATAAATATTTTATTTATTTGGAAAATTATATTTATAAATATCTAATAATATTAGATATTTATTTTTATAATTTCTGGATTAAAATAATTATTTATTAATTAAAGATTATAAGCTGTGCGGATTAAAAAAACATTTTACGAGCTGTCTATAATAAGACAAAATAGGCCCCGGTGGTTATAAATTGAACAGCCGGTTTGTTTTGTTGAATTAGAAAAGTAAAGCATAAAAAGTGGAATGTTGAATTGTGTTATTCAACTAAATCAAAAACAAATCATGAAACAAATCATGTCTGGCAGCTCATCTATCGGCAAGCTATGACGCGCCTTTGCGCGTGGAGGCCACGCGCCTAAAGGAAAAGAATGATGCAATGGTGCGCGTGTATTCACCTGCCTGTCCGAGACTGGTTTTCAGCATGGCAACTAGTGATTTATTCATTTGATAAAAGTAAACAAGAGTAGGCAGCCACGTGAAAGTTGGCGGCGAGGTTTGACAACGCGCTATTTTTTCAGTCCTGTTTTGCTGCGTTCGGCCGAATTCTTTGATGCTAAACATGGGATTATTTCTCCTATAAATAGGAAATGATTTGCATAGAATAAAAGATCTGGAGAACTGTATTTTTGAGTTATACTCTCTCCAAAATTTATCAGTTTCTTTTGTATTTTTAGTTTCATTTCATACACTTTAATTTTCAGCAAATTTAGTACAAGTTTTATTCTGGTTGAAGATTTTAAGGAAATTACGTGGAGTGCTCTTTTATTTCATTGGCAACTATTTCGGGAGGATAAATTCTTCAAGTTGTACTTTCTTTACTCTAAACTCTTTTAATTATGATTTTACTCATTAATATATGCTTACTTTCTTTATCTAGCATGAGTAACTAATTCTATAATCCGAGAATTAGGTAGTATTCATTGGTGATATATGCTTGTTTGATTGTGATGCTAATTCTCTATTTTTGCTAATCTATCATTGAGGGCTCAACCCAATTAAGGGAGTAGCTAACCTTTAATTGTATTCATAGGGATTATGATAAATTGGGAAATGAGTCATAATTCTTGTTCATGATTTGATAGACATAGTTCAATTATTGAATCGGGAGATTAATAAGAGGACTATGAAATTTATAATTCTTGGGTCTTAATAATCTAAAATTGTATTTCGATTGATCATGGGAGTGACTTTTGAGATATGATTATAGACAATATTTTATATCTTGGGAGAGAACATTATAAAGGATAGAAGAATTGTTTTTAGCAAAATATGAGAAAATATAGATCGCATTAAAACAACATTATTGAACCAATTGAAGAACCCTATTTCTCGGATTGCTTTTCCTCATCAATTAAATTTTAGTTGTACTTGTTTATAATTAGTTTATTTGAACACACCAATTATTTCTCACACTTCTAGATATTAAGAAATTAAAACTTGAACTTGTATTAATAGTCCTTCCCTGCGAACGAACTTCACAAAAAATACTATCAACAGGGACTTTTTGCACAATTCATGCTCATTTGGTAGTTGCAGTCTGCAGCCCAAGCAAAAGAAAAAAAAACAGAGAGGGTTTACCAGTCTTATCAATTTTTACGAGAAATTCTAAACACTTAGTCCCCGTAATCTATCATAAGTCGATTAGGAGCCCATCCATGCGTTGCTAACCAAGTATCGGCAATCTAGAAATCAAAACCTTGTGTAGAGTTCAGTAATAAATTACATGAGTAGAACGACCTACACTCTGAATTTATATATAACAAATCAGCTAATTATAAATGGCAATGACATTTAAATTTACGGAAAAGAAAAGTTATAATTTTATGGAAGCTAACTAACAATTTTTGTAGACTCGGACAACCCTTGAATTCAATGACATACCGGGTTTTTTACGTCATACTCATGATGAAACTCTTCTATAGAAAGGTTTGCCTTCGTTACCACATTTCCATTATCGAAAGAGAATCCATTTAACGTGGTATAGCAACGGTACAATCTTCTATAGCCAAATGAGTTGAATCCTACTAAAGTACTGGTGGGTTAACAATGAAATGTAATCAAAAGATCCTGAAGAATATTAGTTACATGTTGAAGAAGATTAGTTATCGTCAAACTGCTGGGCCTTTTTGCACAATCCATGCTCATTTGGTAGTTGCAGTCTGTAGCCCAAGCAAAAGAAAAAAATAGAGGGGGTTTACCAGTCTTATCAATATTTTGGAGTTATTTTTGATATTATAAAACAGCAACAATACTTTATCCATTAGCAAGAGCTCAAAACATACTGATGTAGCATTATTTTCTTCCAGAAGCCTTTATAATGAAGCTGAAGGTTTAAGTTGTTCATACAAAGAGTCATCCATAGTGGTTCTTCATTGGACAGATATACATTTTACTACATATTTCAAAATAAAAAGGGAGCTTATAATTCATTTCATTTGTTATAATATAGGCACACATTCCAATGAAGCGGGTAAGATGTAACTAATCAATTACATTCGCATTGGCAATTCCTACATATATAATCTCATATGACATTTTTATTCTCAACATATTTCACCTTTAAAATCAGAAAACCTTATAGATGGGTGAACTGTGAAAAGTCCCACCATATCCATATACACTTTAAACATAGTATTAAATAAAACAGCTTTTGAAAATATCATATAACTATTTAATTCCTTACTTCTATACCCTAATTTTGGAACATGAAACCCTAGAAGACTCAATGACATTAAATTTAATCTACTAAACTCAACCACATATAATCCTACACATGTAAATAAGTATGATTCAATACAACATATAGAACCTTAGCTATATATATATATATATCCTTTATTATCATACCTGAGTCTACCACACGTCAGTTAACCAATTAGAATCGAGGAATTATTTTAGGACCAATCAGAGCTAAATCCTAAAATTTAGACCTTTCCTTATTTACAATCTTACCCTACCTCTTTAACCATGGTTAGTTAACACTTCTAATTTAAATACAATAATGATTTTATTAAACATACCAACAAATACCTATTTTTTAAATCAAAAAATATTTATTAGAAAATCACAATTTTAATTTGAAATCAATCACGATATACCACTATATATTTTAAATTAAATTTCATAATTAATCATTCATCAATCAATAACTCTTTTAATATAAAACCAGTCACAATCATATTATCATACATTATAAATTGATTTTTATAATATATATTATACAATTATCATTTATATTAAATAATTATAATCTAACTTACTAAAAATCTGAAAAAAACAGAGTTGAAATCAGATTTTAAATAACTTCGATAAAATCCATACCTTTAAAATTTTATTTTTATAAGCTCAAAATTATGTTTATTCATAATTTGTTAATAAAATTAATTAATAAATGCATATAAGCCTACACTACAAAATCGTATTTGAAATTTTTTTAAATAGTTTGGATAAAATCCATATTTTCAAAAATTTGATTTTCTGAAAGGTTCAAAAATATATTTATTCATAATTTGTTAATAAAATAATTAATAAATGCATATAAAAGAATTTAAATACAATATTGATTTTACTAAACATATCCATAAATACATAAAAAAAAATTGCTAAGATAAATACATAATTTTTAAATCAAAAAATATTTACTAGAAAATCACCATTTTAATTTGAAATCAATCACGATATAATATTATATATTTTAAATTAAATTTCATGATTAATCATTCATTAATCAACCACTCTTTTAATATAAGGTCAATCACAATCATATTATCATATGATTTTTATAATATATTTTGTGCAATTATAATCGATATTAAATAGTTATAATCTAACTTAACTACAAATCTGCAAAAATCGGATTCGAAATCAGATTTTAAATAACTTGGATAAAATCATACCTTCAAAATTTTGATTTTTTTATAAGCTCAAAAATATATTTATTCATAATTTGTTAATAAATTTAATTAATAAATGCGTATAAGCCAACACTACAAAATCGGATTTGAACAAATTTTAAATAGTTTGGATAAAATTCATATCTTAAAAAATTAATTTTTTAAAAGGTTAAAAACTATATTTATTCACAATTTGTTAATAAAATAGTTAATAAATTCATATAAACGAACACTACATATATTTTAATTATTAAATATATGCTATAATAGTATTATTATTGGTTGGTGAATAAATTACCAATCAAAAAATTAAAATTATTTTAGTGGCAATCAAAATTTACTTCTAAACTTTAAATCAATCAATCATATAGAAATTTTTTATTATTTACCGTACTTATTCTAATTTACTAATCGTGGTTAAATTAAATTTAAATATGAAATATCTTGATTTAATAACTTCGCATATCACATGGTTTTTTATTTTAAATTTCTACTAAAGGTAAATATTATTTTATATAAATTCATATAACAGTATATTACATATGGTTATATATCTTTAGTTATGAATTGTTTTTTGGATATTTACCAAAAATACTATGTTTAAAGTTTCTATTTGCAAATATACTATCTCTTTGAATTAATTGCAATTTTACTATACTAAGTTTCAAAATTGCAAAAATACTACACCCCTCCCCCCATGTGCCCTCCATGTGCCAAACCTCCACGTGCCAACTAATTCACACGCCTGTGTACTTTTTTTTTTTTTTTTAAGATGGGATGCTATTTTGGTGGATTTGGATTTGGGTTGCATGGCCCCGCAGGGGCAACCACTTTCAACTGAACATGCAACTAAATTACTGATTTCATGTTCCATTTTTCAATTTCCATTTTCGACCTCATTTTTGGACTCTAATATATATATATATATTAGAGTCCAAAAATGAGGTCGAAAATCACTTTTGAAAAATGGAACATGAAATCAGAAATTTAGTTGCATGTTCAGTTGAAAGTGGTTACCCCTGCGGGGCCGCGCAACCCAAATCAGCAACTGAATGCAACCACATTCAATCGAATGCAACTACATGCAACTTTTTTTTTAAGGTGGGATGATTTTGGTGGATTTGGGTTGCAAGGCCCCGCCAGGGGCCATATTCAAATGAATGCAACCACATTCAACCAAATGCAACCCCACAAGCAACTTTTTTTAAAGGTGGGATGATTTTGGTGGATTTGGGTTGCAAGGCCCCGCCAGGGGCAATATTCAACCAAATGAAACCACAATCAACTTGTTGAAAGTGGTTGCCCCTACGGGGCCATGCAACCCAAATAGAATCCCACCTTAAAAAAAAGTTGCATTCAGTTGCTGATTTGGGTTGCAAGGCCCCGCCAGGGGCAATATTCAACCAAATGCAACCACATTCAACTATTTTTAAGGTGGGTGATTTTGGTGGATTTGGGTTGCAAGGCCCCGCCAGGGGCAATATTCAACCAAATGCCACATTCAACTTGTTGAAAGTGGTTGCATTCAGTTGAAAGCGGTTGCCCCTGCGGGGCCATGCAACCAAAATCCACCAAAATAGAATCCCACCTTAAAAAAAAAAAGTTGCATTCAGTTGTTGATTTAGGTTGCAAGGCCCCGCCAGGGGCAATATTCAACCAAATGCAACCATATTCAACTTGTTGAAAGTGGTTGCCCCTGCGGGGCCATGCAACCCAAATCCACCAAAATAGAATCCCACCTAAAAAAAAAATTGCATTCAGTTGCTGATTTGGGTTGCAAGGCCCCGCCAGGGGCAATATTCAACCAAATGCAACCATATTCAACTTGTTGAAAGTGGTTGCCCCTGCGGGGCCATGCAACCCAAATCCACCAAAATAGAATCCCACCTTAAAAAAAAGTTGCATTCAGTTGCTGATTTGGGTTGCAAGGCCCCGCCAGGGGCAATATTCAACCAAATGCAACCACATTCAACTTTTTTTAAGGTGGGTGATTTTGGTGGATTTGGGTTGCAAGGCCCCGCCAGGGGCAATATTCAACCAAATGCCACATTCAACTTGTTGAAAGTGGTTGCATTCAGTTGAAAGCGGTTGCCCCTGCGGGGCCATGCAACCAAAATCCACCAAAATAGAATCCCACCTTAAAAAAAAAAAGTTGCATTCAGTTGTTGATTTGGGTTGCAAGGCCCCGCCAGGGGCAATATTCAACCAAATGCAACCATATTCAACTTGTTGAAAGTGGTTGCCCCTGCGGGGCCATGCAACCCAAATCTACCAAAATAGAATCCCACCTAAAAAAAAGTTGCATTCAGTTGCTGATTTGGGTTGCAAGGCCCCGCCAGGGGCAATATTCAACCAAATGCAACCATATTCAACTTGTTGAAAGTGGTTGCCCCTGCGGGGCCATGCAACCCAAATCCACCAAAATAGAATCCCACCTTAAAAAAAAGTTGCATTCAGTTGCTGATTTGGGTTGCATTCCATTGCTGATTTGGGTTGCAAGGCCCCGCCAGGGGCAATATTCAACCAAATGCAACCATATTCAACTTGTTGAAAGTGGTTGCCCCTGCGGGGCCATGCAACCCAAATCCACCAAAATAGAATCCCACCTTAAAAAAAAAAGTTGCATTCAGTTGCTGATTTGGGTTGCAAGGCCCCGCCAGGGGCAATATTCAACCAAATGCAACCACTTTCAACTGAACATGCAACTAAATTTCTGATTTCATGTTCCATTTTTCAAAAGTGATTTTCGACCTCATTTTTAGATATATATATTAGAGTCCAAAAATGAGATCGAAAATGGAAATTGAAAAATGGAACATGAAATCAGTAATTTAGTTGCATGTTCAGTTGAAAGTGGTTGCCCCTGCGGGGCCATGCAACCCAAAGCCAAATCCACCAAAATAGCATCCCATCTTTAAAAAACAAAAAAAAAACAAAAAACAAAAAACAAAAAACAAAAAAAAACAAAAAAAAAGTACACAAACTGGTGAAACAGGCGGCTGTGAAAGAGGAGGGAAGGAGGGGGTAGGGTTAGGGTTAGTATTTTTGCAATTTTGAAACTTAGTATAGTAAAATTGCAAATAGTTTAGTAAAATTGCAAATAGCTATTCTTAACAAAAGTAAATGTGCAAAAATTTACTTTTTCTTATTTATTTATGAAAAAAGCTCTTGTTTTTTAACATCCTTTATTATAATAAAGGATACTCGAATCTAACATGTATTAGTTAACCAAACACAAGATTATGAATAATTTTAACATCAATCCGAATCTATTAAATTTAAATCAAATAAACTTAATGTAACATGTTTCTCTATTGGATGTAAATTCTACGTTTCAGCCAAGACTAAACTCAAATCATGTTACACTCAGTAACAATTAATTTTTTATTTTTCATATCAATTAATTGAACATAATGAATACTAATTTTTATTTTAACGATTAACTAATAAACAATTTATATAAATAAAATTCTTACAAACTAAAAAATGTAATTAATATATCAAATTAAAGAGTTGGGTTCAGTGGAGACCATGTTTTTTGTGGAGTCTTGGAGTCCACTTTTGTTCTGCATACATTCATCAGCATTTTACATTGCATTTAATAATTTTCTACGATCATCACCAAGATTAGTTAGGGTTTTTTCAACAATATCGTCAAAATCCATCATAAATATACATCATATTGCCCGCAATATAACAAAATATTGAATTTACAGAACAAATTTTATATTGCAGAACCAAGTGTTCAATAAAAAAATTCTAAAAATTAATTAAAGAGATGTTTAGGCGTGTTTCGAAGCAGTTTACGATCATGTTCAGGAGGAGAACGTTTTTACATTGGTAAAACATTGTTAAATGTGGATGAATATATGCAAAACAAAGATGGACTCCAGGACTCCACAAAAAACATGGTCTCCACTGAACTTTGTTCTCAAATTAAATATTATAGGATATTTAAGCCGATTATTCCCTATTCCCCATCAGACTTAGCTAACTTTGATAATAATAAAAAATTGAAACGCATAAATTATATATATTGGGAAAATTGGGCTAAGCCCTATACAGTGATGACCAACCATTATGTAGAATGCATTGGCTCTAACCACTAAAGACGAATAAAATAGAACCATAAAACCCCTAGAGACTTACCACCATTAATTGACTTAGACACCCACAAGAAAAGCATACATGGCCCAACCATTTCACAGTGTTATGCCATATTTTCGGTTACCTATAATATCTCCCAAATTTCCAAATACGAATCTAATAATAATTAACTTAATTCACAAGTTAATTATTTCCTCTCTCTGAAACGAGGAATTATCTTTAATTAATAATAGAAAATATCTCCAAATGATATCCTTCAAATCAGGAAGGTATCTCAACGCTAATATAATTCAAAGAGATAAAATCTACTAATTCCCAAAATACATCCCTTAACAATCATAGGGATTAAAAACCAATCCTTTTAACAGAACTGCGTTGGCTTGATCCTTATAAATATAAGGTACGCAGACATCTTGAAAAAGGATCCGACACATCTAACAAGTCGAGACACCTCTCAAGTCCAGCACCAAATATCCAAATCCTAAATCCCCCTATTTTCATAGTTTCGTTATTCCAGCAACCTCCAAAATCTGTTATCACCAAATTCCTCCGTTAACACACAGTTACCTTGGACATACAATAGATGGACAATATTAAGAGACCTAGATAAAATAGATGATAAAATAACTTAGGATTATAATACTAATAATATTAATAATACGATTGTTCTTCTTCCTTTGAATAACAGCTGACACCCAACGATAGACCTTAGAAATCTTCAACTTCAATTCATCTCATCATTGTCCAGAGCTTGAAACTCATTTTCACCATTTTCATCATTCTCAAAATCTACAATCAGCTCATTCTCCCTTACTATTTCAAATTGTGGACCTATTGGACCCAAGCCAAGATCAGTATACCATATTTCTCTAATCCTCCCAAACATGTTTTGTATTTCCACCATATGTTCCCAACTTTGGTAAATTAAGTGTATGCATCAATTCTTCTAATGGCTAAATCATATCAATTTCGGTTTAGGTATTACTTTATATCTTTTTATTATATGGCATTCTATACTTGGATATATTATCTTTTTATTTCGATTGTATATATGTATTATATGTATAGTATTTTAATTGTCCAATAAATTCAACAGAAAAATGTTTTTAACAAAAAAAAACGATTTAGGTTATCATCATCCTCAATCCGGATTCTCTCAGAATTACTTCCCATTACAATATTCAGTAGCAAACTTCAATATATAATTCAGCGACTTACTAAATTGTATGCATTTCATATTACACTGATTTGTTTATATTATTAGATGTGCCTATAGATAAATGTTCTTTTACACTGATTTGTTTACATTATTAGGTGTGTTATAGATAAATGTTCTTCTACAGTGTTGGGTTGTCACTGTTATTCAGTGATTACTTAACAATTTTATTCTAATTACAATAATTATTTAATTTAAAAATTTATACATTAATACATGAATCAATTATATTTATAATAGATATTTTGATATCTCAATCTTTCAATTCAAAATCATAAGGTACAATTAAAATTTATTAACAATATAAAACTATTTACCACACTATTCTAAATACACATTCAAATTTTAAGTTATGTAAAATATTAAAATATTAGAATTAATTTTAAACCAATCATCTTTTAACATTTTAATTACGAAATTTTTTAACAATATAATAATTAATGGAAAAAAATTGACCTGACAATATATTTGAATTATTCAAAATATTGAATATAATCTTAAATAGTACTTTACATTATTTGGTGTATAAATTATATCAAAAAATTAAAAAAAATTATAGAGTCAATGATAATATTGTTAGTGAATATTTTTATAATAAATTGGTCAATTTAGCACATATTTTATTATAAATCACTATTTATTTATTGATAATTAATTCATCAATAAAAGGACATATGTCATACATGAAAATAATCAAACCTGCAAAAATTATCAATAAAAGGGCATATAACATCTACAAAAATAATTAAAATTGAACAAACACATAGTAAATTATTCAATAATTTTCTTTATCCAATCATTGAACAAATCTTCAATTATGGTACATCTCTAGCTTATGTCACAAAATTATACAGTCTTTTTGACGAGATAATCTAACAATTAGTTATAAATGTGAGTAATATGTATATCTGATTTGTCATAACGTATTCAAACAACCAACCAGAACTGTGATTCTATACTATCCAAATCAATGAAGTAATATAACAAATCTAATATATGGGTAGACAAAATCCACAAACAAGATATTTTTGTCTCACAATAAAGAGAGATATTTAGTGAAAACCAAAGTAAAATCAAGGAAAAACAAATATGGCTTATCAATTATAAGAAGTTAGTACAAAATCTAATATTTTGGTAGATAAAATCCACATATGGGCAACGGGTACTAGACTCTCAATGATATTTTTATTGAAAAATAAAGAAAAATCAAAATGATTTTTTTTAAAAAAAAAAAACTTAAAAAGCTGATATCAGCTCTTAAACTTTATTTTAGCATCTTTTGGGAAAGGTAAACTTAAAAAGCTGATATCAGCTCCTAAACTTTATTTTAGCATCTTTTGGGAAAGGTGGAGAGAGAGAGAGCAGCTACGGTTTTTGTTATAAAAATTATTAATAATGATAAATAAAAATGTTGATACACTTAAAATTATATTGTTTTTAATATAAAAAAGGTGCCTTTTTGAATTTTGTATTCTTGAATTAAAATAATAGTATCAATTCATATATACCTAACAGCATATATTGAATTTACTTGGTTGGTTGACTATATTTTTTTAATATCAACAAAGCATAAAAAATGGCTAAGAAAACTAAAAATTTTATTTTGAAATCAATCACGATATACCACTATATATTTTAAATTAAATTTCATAATTAATCATTCATCAATCAATAACTCTTTTATTATAAAAACCAGTCACAATCATATTATCATACTTTATAAATTGATTTTTTATAAATATGGGTGAAAAATTTGTTAACATGATATGTAGAAATATTCTCTAACAAAGAGAGAAATAAAATGAAAGGTAAATTTTAAAAAAAATAATAAAGAGGAATTTTAAACTTTTCAACGAGGGTTGTATTTGTTTGAATGATTGATTCATAATATTAATATTAATTCAATTGGTATGAATTCACGGTTAAGTAATTTTATACTTATGTTAATTTTAGATTCCAATAAATTTATATATTTTTCTATATCAAAATTAAAATAATATATTTATATTCATTTATTAATACAATTATCGGTCGGTGCGTAGCAGGGTAAAACGCTAGTATATATATATATATATATATATATATATATATATATATATATATATATATGTTGAACCTTTGTTGTACCGAAGGTCACAAGCAATAAGAATATGCAAGAAATTATAGATTTCTAATTCCTTAACTTTGCATGTGTAACAACATCCTTTTTCATCTGTGGCTTGATCTCTAGTCCCTACTAATAGCTTCATAAATAGATCCAATCAAAGAATGCAGTTTCTTGTGATTATCGGGGATTTTTAATGTTATTCTCCCTTCAAATGGGGAGGATTATATTCTTGAATGGGACATGATACAAGCTTTTGCGGACTTCTTGCATAACTTGTGGGATGAGGCCATCACAGACATTATGACACATTAGCTTGATGTTTCGCATTTTCTTTCAAGAATAGCCGCAAACATAGGTGATATGGGCTAAAAGTAAGCCCTAAAGACACATTTAATGTGGCATTAAATGGACCCAATATGGTCAAAACGTGGAGCCCACCAAATGGGCCCAAACCCTATTTACAATATTAATTTCGTAATTAATATTAGTGATAATTATCAGCTCAGCAATAAGAGTCAAACAAGGATATTACTCTTGCCTGACTTAGCCCCCAAGGCACCTACTTCAACAAGGAAGCTAATTCCTACAAGGAAGGAGTCTAGAACCTTCCTCAAGGCGGTGGCTTGCCTACCAAGTCTCTGACTCCTACCATAATTCTAAGGCTTCTCAGCCTATATAAGGACCTGCTCCTTCACATCCTAGAACTACGTTTTTTGGCTTGATCCTTGATACACATCAAGGTACGTAGGCATCTCGTAAAGGCAGATTCAGCCACAAGTACGAGAACAGCCATTAAAGCACGAAGCTCACGCACTCTGGTATTAAACACATACAAACCCTAGCCGCAATCTAATACCCTAGTTTTTATTCCACAACATTTGGCGCCGTCTGTGGGAAGAAAACATCAACCATGGTTAACACACGAAGAACACCAGCAACTACCGACCCTATTCCACTCAGCTCCGCCCCGCTAGCAACAGGTCTGGTGCCCCCAACGACCGGGGCTATCGTTCCGCATCAAGTTTCTCAACCCCTAGGGACGACTTCCCATATTGAGAGTACATTACCTCCGATCGTCCACACAAATCCAGGGACTGATCCCCTACAGATGGTGGTTTCTCCCTTAATTATAGATCCCAACAATCCTCCACAAGGAGTCCAGATCCACACTACGGATCTCCCCGTGAACACCAATCCGATGTATGGACTACCTAACTACCCTCCTACCCAAGGAGCTGGATCAAGTGGTCATGCCCTGTATATCCGAGATCGAGATTATCGCGATTTTTCCGATCCTTATACGGATGAATCATCTTCTGACAATGATTACGAACGTGATGAAGCTCCAAGGAGGCGTCGTGCAAGTAAAGAACCTCGAGAAAGAACTCAAACTACTCACGATGGACTCCCTTCAACAACTACTGAGAGGATTAAGGCTTATGAAGCCGAGATCTTAAGATTAAAGGAAGATATGGCAAGAGAACAACCCAGGTCAAATCAGACTTTACCCCCTCCAACATCAGGACCGATTCCCTTTATAGACTTGGAGAGGCCTTCAAGAAGGCAAAGAAGAGCTGCCGCCCTAACTGGAAGAACAACGAGGGTGGAAACCCCCAAGAGCAACCCCAAGGATCTGATGCCACTTGGGGATCCTGATGATCCCACACCCCCATTTACTGAGGAGGTAATGAATGCTCGTATCTCAAAGAAGTTTAAGATGCCGACAATTAAAGTTTATGATGGAATGGGTGATCCCGCAAACCACGTTAGAACATTCTCAAATGCTCTGCTGTTGCAGCCTGCAAGTGACGCTTTGAAGTGTAGGGCATTCCCTCAAACCCTATCAGGTATGGCTCAAAGATGGTATAGTCGGCTGCCTGCAAACTCAATTGGTTCCTTTAAGGAGTTGAGTGCTGCTTTCGTTAGTCAGTTTATCAGCGGAAGAGCGCATGAGAAAAGTTCTGCATCTCTTATGTATGTGGTACAAGGGAAGAACGAAAGCCTGAGAGACTATCTTAAGAGGTTCACCAAGGAGACTTTGAACATCACTGATCTGGACAATAAGGTTGCAATGGTAGCCTTGGAGCATGGCACTACCGACCTATACTTTAAGAGATCATTGGCAAAGCATCCTCCCGAGAATATGGCTGAGCTCCAGCGAAGGGCTGATAAGTACATCAAGGCTGAGGACAGCACGAAGAAGGAGGTCACAATAGGCAATGGTCGGGGTGACAATGATACAAAAAAGCGCAAGCAAGAGCAGGAGTACGATGCTAGGGACAAGTGTCCCCGAACTAGCAAAGACTCTGATTCACCGCCAAAAAAGAGCCTGGGACCAAGATTCTCTGACTATGCAAGGCTAAATGCTCCTAGAAGTCAAATCTTATTGGAGATCGAGAAGGATAGGGACTTTTGATGGCCGAAGCCACTCAGGGGAGACCCCGCAAAGAGAAACAAGGATCAATATTGTCGGTTCCACCGAGATGTGGGGCATGATACAGATGATTGTAGGCAGTTAAAGGATGAGATCGAATTCTTGATCCGCAAAGGAAAACTAAGTAACTTCACCAAGGGTGAAGATCGTGGAACCCAAAGAAGGGACTACGATAGGAGAAACAATGATAGAAGGGATAATGATCGTGATCGTAACACACAGCCCCGAGGGCCAGTTATTAACATGATCTGGGGAGGCCCGACAGCGGCTGGTACGACTCGAAACTCTCGAAAGGCATACGCCAGGGAGGTGATGCACATTGTGGGAGAGGCCCCGAAGCATGCTAAAACTGAAATCATAATTGGTTTTGATGATTCTGATCTTGAAGGGGTGAAATTCCCCCATGATGACCCGTTAGTTATAACCCCCGTGATTGGGAACTCGGAAGTAAAGCGAGTCTTGATAGACAATGGAGCTTCTGTTGACATTCTGTTTCATGATGCTTTTGTGAAAATGGGATATACCGATTCTTAGCTGACCCCGACCAACATGCCCATCTACGGATTCAATGGGATTGAGTCCAAGGTGGAGGGTACTATCCAGTTACCCATGACAATCGGGCAGGAACCTAAAGAAGCTACTAAGATGTTGAATTTTCTGGTAATTAAGGCAGCCTCAACTTATAACGCAATCCTCGGGAGAACTGGACTTCATGCGTTCAAGGCTGTTGCCTCGACATATCACATGAAGATTAAGTTTCCAACCCGGAATGGGGTCGGAGAACAAAAAGGCGACCAGAAGATGGCAAGAAGTTGTTATATATCCGCACTAAGAGCTGATAGAATCGGGGGGCAGGTACTCCCGATTGAAGACATGGATGTCCGTGGTGATGATGAACACCGAGGGAAGCCAGCAAGGGATTTAATCCTCATCCCTCTGGAGCTGGGCGACCCAGAGAAGGTTACATATATAGGAGCATCTCTGAAGGAACCCCTGAAGGGCGAATTGACAGCGTTCTTGCAAGAGAATAGCGATGTGTTCGCTTGGACGGTAGCGGACATGCCAGGGATTGACCCCCAACTTATAACTCATAGGTTGAACGTCGATCCTGAACGAAAGAAGATAAAGCAAAAAAAGCGGAATTTTGCTCCTGAAAGGCAAGAGGCCATTAAGCAAGAAGTTGACAAACTATTGGAAGCTGGGTTTGTTAAAGAAATTCAAATTCCCCGAATGGTTAGCTAACCCTATGATGGTTAAGAAGGCGAATGGAAAGTGGAGGATGTGTATAGACTTCACTGATCTGAATGATGCATGTCCAAAAGATTGTTTTCCTCTGCCTAGGATTGATATATTGATAGATGCCACAGCTGAACATGAAATGTTGAGCTTCATGGATGGATTCAGCGGATACAATCAGATTAAGATGCACAAGGAGGACATCCCTAAGGTATCTTTCATAACTGACTTTGGCATTTTCTGCTATCTTGTTATGGCTTTTGGTTTAAAGAATGCAGGAGCTACTTACCAACGGCTGGTAAATAAGATATTCGCCCATCTGATTGGAAAAACCATGGAGGTCTATGTTGATGACATGTTAGTTAAGAGCCTACTCAAGGCAGATCACATTAGGCACCTCAGAGAGGCATTTGAAGTGCTAAGGCACCACAAGATGATGCTGAATCCAGCCAAGTGTGCTTTTGGCGTTGGATCGGGAAAATTTTTGGGTTTGATGGTTTCGAAGAGAGGAATAGAGGCCAATCCTGACAAGATCAAAGCCATCTTAGACATGGAATCACCCCGTTCTGTGAGGGATGTACAGAAGTTAACTGGCCGAGTTGCAGCCCTGGGGAGATTTATCTCCAAATCTGGTGATAAGTGCTTGCCTTTCTTTCAGGCATTAAAGAAAGTGAAAAATTTTGAGTGGGCCACAGAGAGCCAAGAGGCCTTTGAGCAGTTGAAGAAATACATGGCTGAAGCCCCGTTGTTGGCCAAACCTAGTCCTGGGGAGATTCTGTACTTATACCTGGCGGTATCCGAACAGGCATTGAGTGTTGTTCTTGTTAAAGAAGAAAAGAAGGTTCAGAAACCCATCTACTACGTGAGTAAGGTGTTACATGGGGCGGAGTTGAATTACTCTCCCATTGAGAAGTTTGCCTTGGCATTGGTTACTGCCTCAAGGAAATTGCGACCGTACTTCCAGGCCCACAAGATCGAAGTCTTGACAGACCAACAATTGAGAAGCATATTGCACAGCCCGAAAGCAAGTGGAAGATTGATCAAATGGGCCATAGAGCTTGGAGAGTTTGATATCAAGTATAAGCCTCGAACAGCCATCAAGGCTCAGGCATTGGCTGACTTCGTGGTTGAATGCACCATTGACAACCAAGAAGTCGGGGGGCAGGAGATGATAACCACCCCTGAGAACGAAGATAAAGATGAAGACCTGATAGCTGACCAGAAAGAGTATTGGGTGCTCTATTTTGATGGAGCATCAAAAACAAAATCTAGTGGTGCAGGTTTGGTTTTGCAAAGCCCCGATGGGTTCACAGTTGAGTATGCTTTGAAATTGGATTTTCCTACTACTAATAATGAAGCTGAGTATGAGGCGTTAATAGCCGGATTGGGATTGGCCAGAGTCATGAGGGTCAAGAACCTCAAAGTGTGCGGAGATTCAAGACTGGTAGTCTCGCAAGTGAATGGTGAATTTGAGGCCAAGGATGATACTATGGCAAAATATTTGCGAGTTGTGAAAGCTGTCATGACTCAGTTTGACGAATGTTATTTAGACCACATCCCAAGAGAAGAGAACGTTAAGGCCGATGCCCTCTCTAAGTTCGCTTCTTCTGAGATAGAGAATTATACAGGAAGTGTTTACTTCCAGGTCTTGAAGGCCCCGACCGTCAACTCTAAGTTGGTAGCACCAATCGATGTTCGAAGCTGTTGGATAGATCCTATCAAAGCTCACCTTGAAACCGGTTGGCTCCCTGACAATGCCTTGGAGGCACGAAAGCTGTCAGTAAGAGCATTGAGATACGCCTTGATCGAAGGAATTCTTTATAAGAGATCGTTTGTCATCCCATATTTGAAGTGTTTAAGGCCCCAAGAGACTAAGGAAGCACTAGAAGAAGTTCATGAATGGATCTGTGGGCAACACTTGGGGGGCAGAGCCCTAGCCCACAAGATTACCCGCCTGGGATTCTATTGGCCAGAGATGTTGGCAGATGCCCAGAATTACGTCAAGAAGTGTGACAGATGTCAAAAGCATGCCCCTATTGTAAGGCAGCTGCCTGAGAGGTTAACCTCAATTAGCTCTCCCATACCGTTTGCAATGTGGGGGATGGACATACTTGGTCCTTTCCCTATGGCGTCAACACAAAGGAAGTTTTTTATAGTGGCCATCGACTACTTCACCAAGTGGATTGAGGCTAAACCTTTAGCCAAGATAACCACCAAGCAAGTTTCCCAGTTCTTCTGGGAGAACATAATCTGTAGATACGGCATCCCGCGAATCCTTGTGACGGATAATGGGACAGTTCAATAATGAGGAGTTCAAAAAGTACTGTGAGGAGAATGCTATTGAGCTTCGTTTTACTTCAGTAGCACATCCGCAAGAAAATGGACAGGCCGAGGTGGCTAATCGAATCATCCTGGACGGATTAAAGAAAAGGGTCGAACGCTCGAGGAACACTTGGGTGGATGAGTTGCTGCCTATACTCTGGGCATATCGCACCACTTGTAAGGTGACAACAGGAGCAACCCCGTTTTTGTTGGCTTATGGAACCGAGGCAGTTGTGCCCTTGGAGATCATGCATATATCACCTCGAGTTGAGGCATATGAACAAAAGACCAATGAGGAAGGAATGAGGCTCGCCCTTGATCTAATTGATGAAGTCAGGGACGAGGCAAATGCTAAGAATGTGGAGCATCAGAAGAGGGCATCCTTTTACTACAACCATAGGGTTAAGGAAAGGTTCTTCCAGCAAGGTGACTTAGTTTTGAGAAAAATAGAAGCTTCAGGAGTTGGAGCAAAAGGAAAGCTGGCCCCTAATTGGGAAGGGCCGTACCGAGTCAGGAAGACGTTGGGTCGAGGATCATACAAGTTGGAGACCTTGGACGGGGTTGAGGTGCCCCGTACTTGGCATGCCTTGAACCTCAAGATTTATTATGTGTAATCCTTCCTAGTAAGGACTTGGCTTTTATCTATCTATTAAGGGAAGTAGAAATAAGGTTCGATGAAACCATTCCAGGACTTAGTACCCCGAGTAGGACAGTAGGAAATTATGTAAGGGTTTGAACCCACTTCAAGTTATTAATGCAAGTTTGTTTTCCATTCTATGATTGTGTGATTTTATTTATATGCCAAGCACCTGATGAGTGCGAGTCAAAGATGACCAAGTAACGAAAATAAAGAACACACAAATAGAAGTAAAACAATTGCATAAATAACCCCAAGGGGCCGAATTTAGAGTTAAGTTACAAACCATAATAGTTAAGTCCCGGAGGACCTTGATTAAAAACTGGAAAGATAAAGCCACAAGCGGCTAACAAGGCCATGCAAGGCCACTTACTCCTCGGAGGATTCCCCTACCACTTCTTGCTTTCCTCCCTCCTCCTCTTCGGAGCTCTCATCACCGTCATCATTATCTTCTTCGGCCTCCGTCTCCATAGGTTGCGCCGCTCCCTTCTGCACCACGTCCCCTTCTTCTTCTGAAGTCTCAGTCGAAGATACGACTCTGGCACGAATTTGCTTTCCGGGGAAAGATTGCCTCACGGCTGCCTCCCTCTTAGACATGGCCTTTTTTCCGGCAGAACGGGAAGAAGATGACCCGGAGCTAATGGCATTGGCCGCTGTCCTCAAGCCAGAACTGGAAGGGCGACGACTTCCCTTGGAACCTGATGCGCGTTCCGCTTGATTTTCAGCACCAACAGCCCAGTTAGGGCAAGGAAAGTCTGCTGGGATAACCACAGTAGGGTGCTTGTGGCTAACAGCACCAATGGCCTTGTTCCAGCCGACGGACATGTTGAAAGGCCGCATTTCGTCATCATGCTTATCCATGAGCTCGAAAAACCCTTCTGACTTATGGTAGGCAGCAATCACTTTGTCAGCTTTGGCAGACATCTTCTTTGCCATAGAGCGGAGATTCTTTTGAAGAGAATGGCAGTTGGCCTCAGCTCGGATAGCTCTAGAGTCCAAGTCTTGTATCTGCTCTTGGAGCTGTGCCTTCTCGTTCTTCAGTATGGCATTGTCATCCCTATGAGCACGACCTTGACGAGTCGCGGATTGAAGATAGGCGTTGGCCTGCAACAAGGGAATTAGAAAGACGTTGGTAGCTAACAAAGTAAATAAGAACATTAAGTGAACAATTTGATACCTGATATAAGGCTTGAGCTCCGAGGCGTTCGGATTCATCGATTTTATCCCCCGCAGTGACAGTTAGGAGATCAGGAGGGGTGATAGAAAGCCTCGACCAATCTAAGCATAGAGCAGAGCTCCCCATGACAGAATCTTGCTCACAGATGCCCCAATCTGGAGTAAAGGGGATCCTAATGCCTTCACCAGCATTGCGAGACCTTTTTCCCCCTTGGCTGCATCCCACTAGGAATTGAGGAACTTGTCTTTCAGGGGGATTCAGTTGAGCTTCCGCATGCTTTATCATACGCCTTGTAACAGTTGGTTGGTTCTCGGGGAGATTGTCCAGCTCCTCAGTAGCTGAAATATGAGAGAAAAAACATCGGAATAAGAACAAACATAGTTCATAATGAAGTCACGAAGGAAAAATTACCCTCAACAGAAAGAAAGCTCAAGCCAGCTTCAATGAGTTTCTTCTCAGTAAGAATCGTTTTATAATGTGAACACCCTTCATCGGCAAGCAGTTTATCCCTGTCGTGCAATTGTTGGTCAGTAAGGTCGAGCACGAAATGTGAACTATCCTCTGCGACCCCGAATCTCTTAACAAAGAAGTGGCCCCAATCGCCACCTTTCCACTCCAAAACGGCAAATTCCCTATCCCAAGTATGATGAGAATCGGGAAAAGAGAAGGAGTTTACAATGTGAGGGAGCCTGTTTCGAAGTTGAAAGACAACATATCCGGGTGAGGAATCAGGAGAATTCTTGATCATGAAGATGCTTCTGAATAAAGTTGTGTCCCAAGGGATGTTCAACTCCTTACACCTTAGCATGAAGATAATCAAGAACCTCCAGGAGTTAGGATATAGCTGGCACGGGTGGATCTGGAGCTCCGCCAGGAACCTGATAATAAAAGGATGAACCGGGAACCTCAATCCCGCCTCTAAAGCACCTTTGAAAACACATAATCTCTCTGAATGCCAGTTGCAAGTCCGGTCTCCCGGATTTGGTAGGCAAACATTGATCACGTTGGGAAAACTGTACGTACTCCTAATCTTCACAATGTCCTTCTTTTTCAACTTAGAATGACAATAGAAGGCAGCCAAATTTGAACTGTTGGGAAAAGCTTCCCCCATGGTGCTCAACAAGTCTAATAAAGAAACAAATCGACGTTCAACATAACGAGTAGGCTTGAGTTTTAGCATACCTTTAACCGTTCTGGCCATGCTCCTCTTCCTCATAGCTTCCTCCATGGAGATTGGGGGGACCGGGCGTCTGTCAGCCATATCGAGCTTGGACTTGAAGATGAACTTGAAAAGCTAAAGAACTAGAGAATTTTAGAGCTTGAGAGAAATTTGAGAAGTGAAGAAGTGAGGAAGAATGAAGGATGCTCCCCTTCTTTTATAGAAAAGGTGTGACCTGTTACTCCAGGTTGAGATGCAGGCCGGATCGTGTTCACAGGTCATATATCGGATAAATGCAAAAAAGAGACGAAAACTATCTGTTAATAAATGAAGGGACTCGTCAAAAAACTCAGGATAAGGAACTAAGACTGTCAGTTGGTATCTCATCAAGAAGTTAACATAAAGTATGGGATTAGCAGTGCTAATTGAGATCAAGGGGAGTCTTAAGCAAAAGTTATGAATGACCATATTGTTGACTCCCCAAACTCATGGTCATCAAGACCACGAAGACTCAAGGTCAGCAAGACCACGACAAACTCATGGTCATCAAGACCACGAAGACTCAAGGTCAGCAAGACCACGACAAACTCTCGGTCATAAAGACCACGAACATACATGTTCATGAGAGCATCACGTTCAAGAAAAAGGTCGGAGTATTGAAACCAAGAGTGCAACCAAAAAAAAAAATTGACATGGTCCGACCGGAAGCCGGCCGACCGGGGCAAACCGGAAGGCTTCAGCCGACCGGGAGCCAGCCGACCGGTGGCCAGCTGACCGGTCTACCCGGGAGGCTTTGGCCGACCGGAGCTCGTCAACACCACGGGAGTTTTTCGTCAAGACCCCGACTATTTTTGTCATGTTCGTCAAGACCACGAACATACGTGTTTATGAAAAAAAAAAAAAAATTCCAGCCGACCGGAAGCCGGCCGACCGGGGCAAACCGGAAGGCTTCAGCCGACCGGGAGCCAGCCGACCGGTGGCTAGCCGACCGGCGCACCCAGGAGGCTTCGGCCGACCGGGGTTCTTCAGGGGTACGAGTATTTTTGTCCGACCCGGAGTGATCAGGGGTACGAGTATTTTTTGTCCGACCCGGAGTGATCAGGGGTACGAATATTTTTTGTTCAACCCAGAATGATCAGGGGTACGAATATTTTCAATCAACCCGGGTTCATTAGGAACATGAAGATTTCTGATTAAGCACAGATTACTGCCGATTAGCACAGATTAGTGCCAATTAAGCACAGATTAGTGCCAATTAGCACAGATTAGTGCCGTTTAAGCACAGATTAGTGCCGATTAGTGCTGTTAGTGCCGTTTTATGCCGTTTAACATCGTTTAACACTGTTTACACGTTGTTTAAGGCTGATTAGCGCTATGTAGTGTCGTTTAACACTGTTTAGTGTCGTTCAACATCGTCGTAAACGCGTCGGTCGCTCCACGCTTTACAATGAGATGATATTGTTGAAAGTACTTGCGTAAGAGCAATAAACCCTAACCCAAGTCTCAGAAAGGCCGTTATAACTTCAAGGAAAACCTGATCAGTTTTCCTAGAAGTTGGGGGACAAATGATATGGGCTAAAAGTAAGCCCTAAAGACACATTTAATGTGGCATTAAATGGACCCAATATGGTCAAAACGTGGGACCCACCAAATGGGCCCAAACCCTATTTACAATATTAATTTCGTAATTAATATTAGTGATAATTATCAGCTCAGCAATAAGAGTCAAACAAGGATATTACTCTTGCCTGACTTAGCCCCCAAGGCACCTACTTCAACAAGGAAGCTAATTCCTACAAGGAAAGAGTCTAGAACCTTCCTCAAGGCGGTGGCTTGCCTACCAAGTCTCTGACTCCTACCATAATTCTAAGGCTTCTCAGCCTATATAAGGACCTGCTCCTTCACATCCTAGAACTACGTTTTTTGGCTTGATCCTTGATACACATCAAGGTACGTAGGCATCTCGTAAAGGCAGATTCAGCCACGAGTACGAGAACAGCCATTAAAGCACGAAGCTCACGCACTCTGGTATTAAACACATACAAACCCTAGCCGCAATCTAATACCCTAGTTTTTATTCCACAACAATAGGCAAGGATAACGACCATGTCACTCTTTGCTGTAATACTTGGTAATCAGGCTGAAAGACTTATGTCAATAATTAATGTCAATTAGCACAGATTTGGCCGAACAAATAAAATTTCTTAGCTCCTTCTTTTGTATGCACAAGCCAATCTCAATGTATACAACACAGACAACAATAAATTCTAATATCTATCAATATCAATATTTTGGAAAAAATAATCACCTCTATCTTGCATCAATCTCATCCATAATCTACCGATCGCTGAAATCTTGTTCCTCATCATAAGAAATTTAGACTGCAAATGATATCATAATATTCACCAAAGCATTAAAAACCTAGATGCTAGCAACTTAAATACTAAATTGCTTACATTTGATGGGTATATTTCTCACATTGTCCATGTTCGTATATGTGATCGGCGTTTAATGGCGTAATAGGCAAGGACAGAGGAGATAAGATTGTATATGAGGAGGCCGAAATTGAATCCGATGAGATTCCTACTTGATGTTGGCGTCATAGTTCGGTGAAAAGGTCAGAATGAGGAGCACTGAGGAGCACTGATATATGTATGCTATAATTTTGCATAAGGGTTAAATTTGTAATTTACTATGGAATAAAATCATTCACAAAGGGGTATGTTGTTGTATTAGATATATAATAGATTGGAAAAAAATGAGTTGTTTTGGTGAATCGAACCTAGAACCTCCTCTACAAAAGTTAATCATCTATGATATTACAGTTATACCCTTACAAGTTATAAAATTACATGAAATGTCACTCTCTTATTTAAATGAAAAAATGAGTAAATTTTATTCTTATGGTGAATCGAACTAAGAACCTCCTCTACACAATTTATCCTACTAACCATTGTGTTGTACGGACTTTATTATTTTGAGTTAATAAACCTTTTAAACAAACTCGACTCTCCATTATCTTACTTTTACTATTACTTTAATTTTTGAGTAAAAATAATGGTGACTCGTATTATTTTAAAAATGTCATATTTTAGGTTTCACAATATGGTACGCAATCTATCTATATATTACTATATATTAAACCACAACACAAGTGCAAAAAGTGTCATTTTAATGGTTGTGAACTTACGATAATATTACTCTATGTTTAAACATTACAAAAGTACCATCCTTTTAATATTTATGCAAACAATATATGAAATTATGTTAGTGTCGAGAATAAACCCTCTCGTAATTTCGGAATATAATTCTATGCGACTTATATCCAATGTTACAGAAATCGCTAATCGGACTAAATCGGTTGAGCTACCGATTTGCGATTTATCGGAAATCGGGGATTTATCGGAATGTTAAATCGGAATAAAATCGGACGTATTTTAATATTATATTTTTAATAAAATATATTAAATTATACAAATATATAAATAAAGACATAGATATGTAATCAGTCAGACCCATATCCTCACACATTAGTGTAACAAAGTAACTAAATAAGTAGTACCCAGTAAATAATTTATATTAATATTAATTTTATATACACACATAGAAAAGAGGAGAAATAGAGAATGGAAGTACTACTGTCGTCAAAATTGTTTATCGAGATTTGTGCAGCTCTCTCCCGTTATGTTTGGTTTTCGAGATTTGTGCGCCCCTTTCTCTCTGAATCTCTCTCTCGTGTTTGTTTCCTACCATCTCTAATCTCTCTCTTTTTTTCCCCTCTAATCTCTCTTTTCTTTCAAGTTCTCCCACCAATCTTTAAGGTTACCGACTTTTGCTCCAATTTTCTCCGATGACCTTGGTTTTTTCTCCGATGATCTTGGTTTTATCTCCGATTTTTGCTGCCGTTGACCCGATTTTCCGGCGATTTTGACCCATTGATCGCAAAACGTTTTTTCCGGCGATTTCTTAAAAACAGATCGGTAGGTTACCGACTTCTGATTTATCGGCCGATTAATCGGCGATTTGTCCGATTTTTAGAACCATGCTTATATCTTGATGAGATATTTAAAGAAATAAATATTAAGAAGCGTTCTAATTTTATTTAGAAAGTATTGTATGACGAGTATTATTCACATCAATGATATGTCTTTTTATCATTGTTCTAAAAGAAATTGTGTTATAACCTATATAATATATGTATATGCTACAAAACATCCTCTTTTTAGTGCTCATATGATCTATACATAAATAAAATAATACATAAATTAAAATACTGATATTATAATATGTATGAACATAAAAGGTGCAATTATATTAAAAAATATCCTTAAATCGTAAAACTATACAGAATGTATAGCAATTGCTAGAGGATGACCCGTGCCTCGCACGGGTTATTATGCTAGTTGTTAATTAAAGTTGACAATTAAAATTGTCAAAAGTTGATAATTTCCTTATATAATTAAAAAAACATATAAATACTCAAAAATATATTTAACTCTACGCACTCTTATATCTCTCATATCATTATCATTTTTCTAAAATTTATGTATGGAACTATATTAGGAATTTCTAAAGTTGCCAATTATTGAAATAGATTTTTAACAAATGTTAATGAGATGGATGAGAGAAGATATTAAAATATAATATATATGATGATGTGATAGAGGTTAACAACTATTTTGACAACTCTATTGGAGTCTGGAGATGCTCTAATCGACCGTTAAAAAGTAATTAAAAATTTATTTGTTTTTATAAAATTTTATAAATTTATTCAAACAGTTCTTGAAGGGATATAAAGCAAGATGTTAGATCCGGAACTTGTATTTATTTACAGAACTATTTATAATATATTATAATTTATGAATATTTAATAAATATGTTAGAGCAACTCCAATGTAAGAAATTCTTAGCAAAAAAATCTAAGAAGTATAAATTGTGTAGCTTGTTATTCCCAGATTACACACTTGTATAATTGTAGAAGGGGGGTTGAATACAATTCTTGATAGTTATAAATTTCTGATAAAAACCACAGAAATCTATAAAGAAATAATTGCTGAATAGAAATGGTTCACAAACACATAAAAAATCAGGTGGTTAAATGTACCACCTGAGACTTTTATTTGAAGAAAACCCTGTGATACAAATGTACACAGCTTCTGTTTTACAACTCTTTGCTTCTAAGAATATTCAAGAAACCCTAAGCAAATATGTCTGTTTTCTTACAGTCTAACGAGTTGCTACACTTGGTTATATATCCCAAGTTTACAAGTGCTACATGAATAAGATAATATTAATCTAATTCAAGTTGACTTGCTACTCCACTCCAAATCCACATGTAGCCGAAAGGTTGTCCTTGTGAACAGATATGTCCCCTGCACCTTTCTTGTATGTACTGTGTAAATGGAATGCTTCTTTCTTCTGTGTTTCCAAAGCATGGCTGTCATACTGCTTTTTATACCTACTATCAACCCATGTGATCTGTCAGTCAAACCTGTCCTTATCAACTGCTAATTCCCAGCTAGCATAGGATAAAGTGACAATGATTATCCGTTGATGTTGTGCACAATTATCCGTTGACGGTAGTTTGAGCTTTATCCGTTGATCGAGTAGATTTGAGTTGTATCCGTTGATAGAGCCCTGTTCTTATCCATTGATACACTTTCACTTAGACAGAATTACATAGCATAGCTTATTTACAATTGGCTACCCTATTCTGCCTATCCATTGATGGTCAACATGACTCTGAACAAAAACACTATCAACTAATAAATAGAGATATTGCAGTATGCTACAAAACCTCATCCGTTGATGAGCTACCTGTCAACGAATAGAGTTATAAGGTCTCATCCGTTGACAATTACAAAACTTGACTTATACAATTTTGCTTGAATGTTAAGTTATCATCAACTACAACATATTCCTAACAATCTCCCCCAATTTATACTTGATGGTAATAAAGCATAAATTCAGAACCTTGATGATAACAAAACATTCCTAAAGATATATACACTACAGTATGCAAAAATTGTATTAAGCTACAAAAATTAAAAACAGAAAGCTTTAAGAAACTTATCAGAGATGTGCTCCTTTAGATTGAGCAGATTAATGATGTTTCCTCTCTCTGGTTGGCTGCACCCTTGACTTTCCTTCCTTGGCAGAGTTGGACTCAATTTGCACTTGAAGTTGCCTATAGAAGGTATCTTCTTCAACAACTTTTGGATTTAGCTTTAGTTGTAACCATCTTAGGTAATCAGAACTAGCCTTTGATAGTTGGTCTTCTAACCTGAAGAATCTCCTAGTGCCCTCTTCATCCCTGAACTCCATCATCCAAAAGGGTTGAATGTGGATTTTCTGTCCATTGTATGGGATCTTCATTTTCTTTGGTAGACTTGAGGGTGAGTTCCATTCTCTCCTTATTTCTTCTTTTCTGCTGATTATCTCCCTTCTGGCTGTCTCAGAGAACCCTGTGTGTCTCTTGAATACTGAGAACACTTTGGTCAGTGTATGATAATTCTCTCCAAGAACCTTCTGTAATGGCCATGTCCTCTGACTTCCTCCCTTGTAGACAAACACTAATCTCTCAGGCTGATTCTTGTACTTGTCAATTCCTCTTACTTCTGACAATTCATCCAAATATAGATTCATGCCAGAGTATTCTTCAATTTCTGCCTGATAGATAAAGTCTTCTTTGTTTTCCAAGATTGGTTGTTTGACAATAGCAGGTACCCTAGCAACTTGAACTGGTCCTTTTGAAAGTTGCTTCTTTGGAGCCCTTTTCTTCTGTTTTGGATTCAGCAAGAATGAAGGAACTTCAATTGAATCAAAATTCATTGGTTCTTCTTTGGGCGTTATGGGGTCACCATGAAAGTTTACAGTTGGGTCGATTACTGTTGCAGATATAGGTACTGATGAGCCAATGGTTTCTTTTTCTGGAGGGGGTTCTGGAGAAAGAACCCTCTTGGTTTTAGCTTTCCTTCTTTTAGGTTTGGATTTGGGAACTTCCTCAGGTTCCTTCATTTCAACCTCTACCTCATCCATTAACTCTTGAGCCAGCCTGGCTTGCTTCTCATCTGAGTTTTCATATTGATTTTCTGTACTTGGATGGGCTTCCCTTTGGATTCTGGAGACTTCTTCTCTTTTAGCTTCCACAAATCTAGGATGGCTGTTGGATATATTTAATACTTTTCCATTCCTCATGATTACAGCCATCCAATCTCTTACACTCTTATTTGTCTGTACTTTGAACTCCATGATTGTTTTTCCCATTAGCTTTTCTTCATCATTCTTGGGAAATGGGTAGTCCAATTGAAGCTTGTTCTTCCCATTTTCCTTTGGTGGTGAGTAGGCTCTGGTTTTGATGGCTGGTTCAAATTCTTTGACAAATGATGGCTCAGCATCATAGAATGTAGGAGCCACAATCTTTGGAGTGAGCACCTTCATGATTGTGGTTGATATTGTTGGAGCAGAAGATTGAGCATTAAGAAACAGAGATGATGCAATTGATTCATTGATCATCCTCTCTGTCCTTAGAATTCTTTCACTAGTCTCCTTGTTGATCTTTTCCAAAGCTTCTATTCTGGCTTGCCTTTCACCATCTGAGATTTCTTCTAAGCATTGAATCTCAGGCAAAGCCACTTGTTTCTTCACAGGGGAAGCCTTTATCTCAAACTCTGTTGGATTGACCACTACAATTGGCTGTTGCTCCCCCTCAATCTGCGCTATCTCACTACTGGTAGCTTGAAATTGGCCAGTAGATGTTGCAGCCTCTTCTGTGCTTGTTCCCATTTTCATTTTCTCCCCCTTTTTGTTAGCATCAAGGGTTGGGGTTGAAGCTGCAAGTAGCATTTCCAGTAGTTGAGTCTGTTTTGATTGATTGGCAATGATAGTGTGCATTTGAGATTCCATACTATCCACTCTGGAGGAAAGAAGCTGAATAGACTTAGCCAGGCTATCTTCTTTGAGAAGTTTGCTAGAAAGCACCTTCTGAGTGGTAGTAGGAGCTAGTGCCTCAATCCTGGCATCTAGTGCTATCTTCATATCTCTAATTGCAGACTTGACCTCCTCCTATTGTGTTCTTTGAATAACAGATTGCATCTTTTGTAATTTCAAGGAGGCCATGACTTGCTCAAGAACAGTCTTTCTCTGTGGGTCTGCAGTTTGGTGCTCAGCCTTAGCAGATTGATATTGCTTCATGATTTCCACATTGAGATCCCCAAGTTCAGTGGCATTTGTAAACATCCATGCTGGAGTTTCTTCTTCATTGATTTCTTCACCATCTGAACTTTGACTGTCATCATTGCCAAACTCTTCACTTCCAGCACTTGGAGACAGGGTTTGTAAAGCTTCTTTTGCTCGTTGAAGAGATTCTGAGGTGTGCACTAGGTGCATTGCCTTCTCTGCCTCCACATTGCCCTGTTGTGCCATGACTTGATAGGCAGAAACAGGATGAGTAAAGGTTTCAGGATCCAAAGAGATGGAGTCAATAATTGATTGATATTCTTGTCTAAATTCCATCTCTTTGGAAGCTTCATTAACCTCCATTAACTCACTTGCAATGGCTGAATCTTCCTGCCTTATTTCTCCTGTAGTCCCTTCTCTCCTCTCATCTCTCTTTTCTTGCATCAGGGGCTCCCCCTGGCTCACACCTCTCACACCCTCACCTTCACCTACTAAGGTGGAACTCTCTAGCTCTCCTTTTGCCTGACCGAAAGAAATGGTCAGCCTCTCATTATTTTTCTCTCCTTTTGCCTGCTCACAAGGCAGCCTCTCACTCCCTTCCCTCATTCCTAAAAGTGTTTCCACTACTACAAACTCCTCCACAGTTGACATGGGAATGTCACATTTTGCATTGGTAGAGAGAGTTGTCAACGAATAAAGTGTATCCGTTGATGTAGTAGCTATTGCTGTCAACGGATAATTAGTTATAGACATATTTGTTGATGGAGAAACACTTGTCAACGAATGAAGGATATCCGTTGATGAAGGAAAACGAGTATCCGTTGAAGTGAAAACCAACACTGAATCTGTGGTGATTGATTTTAAGGAAGAGGCCACAGATAGTGTTGTGAATTCAGGAATGGAAGATTGATGGCCCAACAAATCATCTAAAAGATGATGACCACCAATTGTTGAGTCGGGCTTCTCCAAGAATTTTAAAGATGGAGAATCAGGAATTGATGTAGATATCATATCCACATCCAGAGATGGAGTTGGTGATGGTGGATCAAAATATGTATCGATTTGAAGGTTAAGATCAAGGGGCTGTGACTCCACATTTATTGAAGTCACATCAAACTGAGTTTGAGAAGGTACAGTTTCCTATACAGTGTGTGCACCCTGTGATTCCCCAATGGTTTTG
This sequence comes from Kitagawia praeruptora, assembly GCA_037693485.1. Classification (NCBI taxonomy): domain Eukaryota; kingdom Viridiplantae; phylum Streptophyta; class Magnoliopsida; order Apiales; family Apiaceae; genus Kitagawia; species Kitagawia praeruptora. The sequence continues at coordinate 60,977,696 of CM075344.1, forward strand.
GACTTTACTCTTCTACCATAGGTTTTTGAGAGAGAGTTGTCTGTGTCTCTTGCCCTTTTGTGCAGTGTTCCTGGTATGGAACTTAAATCAGTAGTCACACCCTGTTGAGAGGATGTAACTAGAATTTGGCTTGATGGTTCATTAACAGTCTTTTGAGAGACTGAAATGTTGGTTGCACCTGCCTCACCTTCCTTATCCTTAGGGCTTCTTTGATGTTCACCCTGTCCCTCACTACCACCTTCACACTCCCCTCAAGAGTTTTGGTAGTTTTTGCAATAGGTGCCTTTTGAGAGACACCTGAGGTTTGTCTTTTAGATTGTGGTTTTGGAATTTTGGATTTAGTCACTTGGGTAGGAGCCTGTTTGATCACAACTACAGACTCCATTGTGACAGTGGAAGGCAAAGAAATTTGAGTAGAGATAGGAGTAATAAGATTAGAAGCTACCTGAACAATTGGTGGATAAACCAATTGCACTCCTGCATTCAGATTCATTCGAATCAAGTCACTGAGGACTCTCTTCTCCTGAACAAAACAATTGAACTTGCTATCCGGGTTAGCAATGGATAGCTCATTCTCAGATACATGCAGTGCTAGGAGCATAAAAAATCTAGCAAAATAAACATTCTTGCTCCTAGTTTCCTTTTTACCTAATTTAGCTGCTATCTCATACATGACTAGTGTGCCAAAATTATAGAATTTATCAGTCAAAAGCATACATAGCATAACTAGCATGGAATTGGTAACAGCATCAAAGTTACTAATCTTGCCAGAAAAAGTTTTAATGAAGGCATCACAAAGATAACTCCATTCTTTAACCATACCTTTCCTAACAATTTTCCCTAAGTTCTCAGTACTAAGGGTATAATTCATGGAATTAAGCATGGTAACAATTTCAGCATTACTGGGTACACTCAGACAGTTATTCTCAGGCAATTTTAAACAAGCAGTTAACACATCAGAATTAACTACATAATTTTTACCCTTCAAAGAAAAAGCAAGTGTACCGTCTGTGCCATTGTACTCAGCAGATGCCCATACCTCTTCAATTACCTCATGGATTAGAGGAGTGGTGGCAGTCATAGCATATGACAGTTTGCATTTCTTCACGAAATTCATCATGGTGTGATATGCTTCTGGAGCGTTCACTGTGTCAACAAAGGCTGCGAAATTGTTCTTCTCATAGGTAAACCCAGTTGAAGACATCATCTTGACAATAGGCGCCATTGAAGTGTTTGAACTTTTGTTGCAGAGAGAGTTTTAGTGAAGAAGATGCAGTTAACTTATGAGATTCTTGAAAATGAATAAAGGTGAGATGTGAGAGCACAAGACAGCCTTTTATATTTTCCAAGAATTAAAAATGAAATAATTAAAAGTAATTACCCCATTGGACAAAAGTAACTGTCAGATAATAAATGAAAAGAAAAGAAGTACAGTCGTGACTAATTATACACGTTTACCAACGGCTATGAAAAGAAATATGTATATCAACGGATAAAGATTGGACGGTTAAGAAAACAGTTTATCCATCGATGACGTGGACAACCTGTTATCCGTTGACATACGAAAATCTAGTAATGTGTTTATACTACCAACGAATAAAAGGATTTCCGTTGATAAGCAAATTTTGCCTTAAACAAAATTTCTGATAAGAGTTATTCTGAGAGATTTTAATTCTCAAGTAAATCAAAACACATTTCTAGCTGCAATACAGTATGATTAGATATCACTAGGAATTATGAAAAATTAAGCATACCTAGTTCACCTACCAACCTTGTGAATGAGGATTCATCAAGAGGCTTGGTGAAGATATCTGCAAGCTGCATTTCACTTGGCACAAAGTGCATTTCTACTGTACCATTCATCACATGCTCTCTAATGAAGTGGTATTTGATGTCAATATGCTTGGTTCTCGAATGTTGCACTGGATTCTCTGTGATGGCAATAGCACTAGTGTTGTCACAGAAAATTGGAATCTTCTCAATTTTTAGACCATAGTCAATAAGTTGATTTTTCATCCAAAGAATCTGTGCACAACAACTTCCAGCTGCTATGTACTCAGCTTTAGCTGTAGAAGTGGAGACTGAGTTCTGTTTCTTACTGAACCATGACACAAGCCTGTTCCCTAGAAATTGATAGGAGCCTGTAGTACTTTTCCTATCAATTCTGCAACCTGCATAGTCTGCATCTGAATAGCCAATTAGATCAAAGCCAGAATCTCTTGGGTACCAAATGCCAAGGTTTGGTGTTCCCTTGAGATACCTGAAAATTCTCTTAATAGCAATCAAGTGAGACTCTCTAGTGTCAGCTTGAAATCTAGCACAAAGACATGTGGAAAACATTATATCAGGTCTACTAGCTGTTAGATATAGAAGTGAGCCTACAATGCCTCTATAGCTTGAGATGTCCACAGATTTTTCCTTAGTATTCAACTCAAGCTTAGTTGCAGTGGTCATAGGTGTTTTTTGCAGAGGCACAATCCATTAAGTCAAATTTCTTTAAAAGATCATAAATATATTTTGTTTGACTTATGAAAATTCCCTCATTGACTTGCTTTACTTGTAAACCAAGAAAGTAAGTTAATTCATCCATCATGCTCATTTCATACCTACTTTGCATAAGTTTGGCAAACCTTTTGCAAAGCTTCTCATCTGTAGACCCAAAAATAATATCATCTACATAGATTTGAACAAGTATTGAAGAACCATTGACATTTCTATGAAATAAGGTTTTATCTATTGTACCTCTAGTGAAGTGATTCTCCAAAAGAAATTGAGATAAAGTGTCATACCAGGCTCTTGGTGCTTGCTTCAAACCATAAAGTGCTTTCAAAAGAAGATATACATAATCTGGAAATTCTGGATCTTCAAAGCCAGGAGGTTGATGGACATATACCTCTTCTTCCAGTTCCCCATTTAGAAAGGCACTTTTAACATCCATATGATAGACTTTGAAGTTGGCATATGCTGCATAGGCTAGGAAAATTCTGATGGCCTCAAGTCTTGCCACTGGAGCAAAAGTTTCATCAAAATCTATTCCTTCTTCTTGAGAATAGCCCTTTGCCACTAATCTAGCTTTATTCCTCACAATTATGCCATTTTCATCAGTCTTATTCTTGAGAACCCATTTGGTACCTATGATACCTCTATCATCAGGTTTGGGCACAAGCTTCCATACTTTATTTCTCTCAAATTGGTTTAGCTCTTCTTGCATTGCTAAGACCCAATCTGGATCTAGAAGGGCATCCTCCACTTTCTTAGGTTCCTCTTGAGACAGGAAACTACTGTATAGGCATTCTTCTTGTGTGGCCCTCCTAGTTTGGACTCTTGAGTTTGAGTCACCAATGATTAACTCAAAAGGATGATCTCTGGTCCATTTTCTTGAAGGTGGAAGGTTTGATCTAGATGAGGTTGCTTCATCTATGTGAGCATGATCTTGTTGATTGGATATTGAGTTTTGACTTTGAGAAACTCCCCCTGAGTTTGTTGTCCTTGAGGAGTTATGAAGTTGACTGTCAATAGATGCATCATTTTGTCTATCAACGGATGCTCCATTTTTCCTGTCGACGGATACATGAGAATGCCTGTCAACGGATGCATCTGATGATCTAGTATGACTGTCAACGGATGCTTCATTTCCAGTGTTAGCATCACTTCTAGTTGGACCAACAACTCTAGGTGAATTTCCAAGGCCATGATCTTCATTTTCCTCATCATCATCAATGTACATTCTTCCTTCTACCTCATTCTCAAATCTCAACTTTTCATGGAAGCCTTCATCATTTAGACCTAGAATCTTTCGATCATCAAACACAACATGTACAGATTCCATAACAATGTTGGTTCTTAGATTGTAGACTATATAGGCTTTCCCTGCTGCATATCCAACAAAGATAGCTTCATCTGCCTTTGCTTCAAATTTGCCCAAGTTATCTCCATGATTTCTTAGCACAAAACACTTACATCCAAAGACATGAAGAAAAGCTAACATTGGTTTCTTGTTGGTGAATAATTGATAAGGAGTCATTCCTCTAGCTTGATTGATCAAGGAAATATTCTGAGTGAAGCAGGCAGTGTTGACAGCTTCAGCCCAGAAATATGTTGGCAATCTTGATTCACTTAACATTGTTCTAGCTGCTTCAATGAGAGTTCTGTTTTTCCTTTCAACAACCCCATTTTGTTGAGGTGTTCTAGCAGCAGAAAACTCATGGACAATTCCATTCTCTTCACAAAAAATCTTCATTGTGGAATTTTTGAATTCAGTGCCATTGTCACTCCTGATTCTTTGTACTTTTACTTCAGAACCATTGTTTACTAGTCTGAGATGATTGATGATGATTTCACTTGCACAATCTTTGGAGTGCAGAAAGAAGGTCCATGAAAACTTAGAAAAATCATCCACAATCACCAGGCAGTATTTCTTCTTTGAAATGGACATGACATTTACTGGACCAAATAAGTCCATATGCAGCAATTGAAGGGGCTTAACAATGGATGACTCTGTCTTGCTCTTGAAGGATGATTTCTTTTGCTTCCCTAATTGGCAGGCATCACACAATCCATCTTTGATGAACTCCAATTGAGGGATTCCTCTAGCAGGATCCTTTCTTACCAAATCATTCATGACTTTAAAATTCAAATGAGACAGCTTTTTATGCCATAGCCAACTCTCATCCTTGCTTGCTTTGCTGAAGAGACAAGTAATGGATTCTGAGCATACTGAGTTGAAATCAGCTATGTAAACATTTCCTTTTCTAAAGCTTGTCAGAACCACATTGTTGTTTTCCTTGGTAGAAACAACACAGGCTTCTTTAGTGAACTTTACTTCATAGTCTTTGTCACAAATCTGACTGACACTCAGCAAATTGTGCTTCAAACCTTCAACTAAAGCCACTTCTTCAATGATGACATTGTCCTTTGTAATCAAGCCATATCCCTTAGTATATCCTTTGTTGTCATCTCCAAAGGTAATTCTAGGGCCAGCTTCCTCCTTGAACTCTGTGAGCAGGGTTGAATCTCCTGTCATATGCCTAGAACATCCACTGTCTAGATACCATAGATTCCTCTTATTTCCCTGCACACAATCCAAAATACAAATCAAGTTGATTTTGGTACCCAAGTTTCCTTGGGTCCTTTCTTGTTAGCCTTTGGTTTTACACTCTTAGCAATCTTCACTTTGGGTGTAGATGCTTGAGTGATAGGTTTTGACAGATGCTCATTTTCATAAATATTTGATGCATGCATTTGTGAAAAATTGGCATACATATTATCCATGCTAGGAATGCACCATGACATTTGTGGCATATTCACAGATTGAAAATAAGGATTAGGCACATATGGCATGTTCACATATGGATTTAAAAAACTAGCATTCTGATACAAACCAGGCATTGCAGGCATACTTGGCATAGATTGAGGTGCATGAACAGGAGTCCTTTTAACAGACTTGCAATTAGAAGATAGGTGATTGACACTATTGCAATTACCACAAGTTTTCCTAGGAGCAAACTTGTCAGGAGAATAATTGTTTTTCTTGTTAATGCCTATCTTACCATTCCTGTTCTTTTTCTTTTTACCCTCAGTCTCTACCTTTTCATTAACTGATTTACCAACAGCCTTTTTGTTAAGTAAATCACCTGCCTTAGACTTCTCACTTGATTTGGCTTGGGTACTTTCACCAGAAACAAAGTTCTTGGCTACTGGACCATACTGATTATTCAGTTTCTTGAGTTCCTTCTTACTAACAGACTTTTTGCTAGTCGACGGATACCTCTCATCCGTTGATGGATCATCTGTCAACGGATGATCACTATCCGTTGATTCACAATTAGTCTCTAGATCCTCAAGGCAAGGTTCTAGCTCCTTTTTCTTTTGAGTCCAGGTATCCCTCACAAATGATTCTATTCCCTGGACTTCTATTATGATTTGAGAAATATTCCTACAACTTTGAAATTTAGCAATTATTCCTTGTTCTTTTTCAAGCTGGTCTCTTAAAATCAGTTCTCTTTTTAACACAGCTTCAAGTTCACTTTTGGCATCATTGCAATCAACTCTCATTTTCTCAAATTCTAGAAATTGAATTTCTAGGACTGCATTTCTATCACTTAAGAACTTATTAGTTTCTTTAATCCTATTGTTCTCTTTAGTAAGTGATTTAAGAGTAACACTCAAGTGATATAGTTCAGTAGACATATCATCTATAACACTATTGCATTCCTCTTTGGTGAGCTCAGAGAGATTAGTAGAAAATACCTGATTGCTAGCTGAACTTGCTTCCTGCTCAGAATCAGCCATTAATGCAAGGTTGACAAACTCAGCATCATCATCAGAATGATTTCCATCAGCAGCCCAGTCATACTCTTGGGTCATGAATGCCTTTCCTTTCTGTCTGAGAAGATCAAAATATTTCTTCTTGTAGTCAATAGTTTCAGTTGGCTTTCCCTTATTCTCAGATCTAGGCTTCCTGCATTCACTTATCATGTGACCAGCAATTCCACAATTGTAGCATTTAATTTTGGATTTATCCACATAATTGCTTGTAGAAAAATCCTTGTTAAATGGCTTGGCCACCCCAGAGTTTCTTCTGAATTTTAGCTTAGAGAATCTCCTAGATAGAAAGGCTAAATGCTCATCTATCTCATCCAATTCATCCTGCTGTAGGACACTCATTTCTTCAGACACCTTTTCCTTGCTTTTGCTTGATTCTGCTCTACCTTCACAAACCTCCCTGGTGTAGATTTAGCAGCTTCAGTCCTCTTCTCCTCCTTCTGCTCCAAGTTGGCAACAAGTGCAACTGACCCACTTTTTTTTTGGGCCTTCTCAATTTCTTCATCCTGCTCCATTTCTAGTTCATATGTCTTTAAAGTTCCATAGAACCTTTCAAGAGTAAATGACTTGTACTCTTGAGTGTTTCTTAGAGAAACAGTCATAGGCTTCCACTCTTTGGGCAGTGATCTCAGAAATTTGAGATTAGAATCTTTCACTTGGTAGATTCTTCTATACAGTTTCAAGCCATTCAGTAGCTTTTGAAATCTACTAAATGTGTCATTCAATGTCTCTCCATTCTTGAAATGGAAGTGTTCATACTGTTGGATAAGTAGCTGCATCTTGTTTTCCCTTACCTGTTCTGTACCTTCACAAAGGGTTTGAACAATGTCCCATACTTCCTTGGCGGTAGTACAGTTGATAACATTGTCAACCATGTCTGTTTCTAAACCATTAAACAGAATATTCATGGTCTTTTTATCTTTGTGAACTTCTGCAACATCCTCAGTACTCCACTCAGAAACAGGTTTTGGGATGTACGTGTCTGGTGCATCTGCAGCAAGACCAACTCTCGAAGCAGCCTTCACTGGAACATGAGGACCCTTCTCAATGCAATCTACAAAGCCTACATCAATAGACATGAGATGTAGACGCATTTTTACTTTCCAGTGAAAGTAATTTTCCCTATCAAGAACCGGTATCTTCACTCCATAATCCTTCTTAGACATGTTAAGTGTGTTGATCTTTAAACTTCAGATATATTAGAAGCTTGCTCTGATACCAATTGTTATTCCCAGATTACACACTTGTATAATTGTAGAAGGGGGAGTTGAATACAATTCTTGATAGTTATAAATTTCTGATAAAAACCACAGAAATCTATAAAGAAATAATTGCTGAATAGAAATGGTTCACAAACACATAAAAAATCAGGTGGTTAAATGTACCACCTGAGACTTTTATTTGAAGAAAACCCTGTGATACAAATGTACACAGCTTCTGTTTTACAACTCTTTGCTTCTAAGAATATTCAAGAAACCCTAAGCAAATATGTCTGTTTTCTTACAGTCTAACGAGTTGCTACACTTGGTTATATATCCCAAGTTTACAAGTGCTACATGAATAAGATAATATTAATCTAATTCAAGTTGACTTGCTACTCCACTCCAAATCCACATGTAGCCGAAAGGTTGTCCTTGTGAACAGATATGTCCCCTGCACCTTTCTTGTATGTACTGTGTAAATGGAATGCTTCTTTCTTCTGTGTTTCCAAAGCATGGCTGCCATACTGCTTTTTATACCTACTATCAACCCATGTGATCTGTCAGTCAAACCTGTCCTTATCAACTGCTAATTCCCAGCTAGCATAGGATAAAGTGACAATGATTATCCGTTGATGTTGTGCACAATTATCCGTTGACGGTAGTTTGAGCTTTATCCGTTGATCGAGTAGATTTGAGTTGTATCCGTTGATAGAGCCCTGTTCTTATCCGTTGATACACTTTCACTTAGACAGAATTACATAGCATAGCTTATTTACAATTGGCTACCCTATTCTGCCTATCCATTGATGGTCAACATGACTCTGAACAAAAACTCTATCAACTGATAAATAGAGATATTGCAGTATGCTACAAAACCTCATCCGTTGATGAGCTACCTGTCAACGAATAGAGTTATAAGGTCTCATCCGTTGACAGTTACAAAACTTGACTTATACAATTTTGCTTGAATGTTAAGTTATCATCAACTACAACATATTCCTAACATAGCTCCAATCATGCAAAACCCTTACGTAAAAGTATAGTCAAGCTCCTCGCATTGGCTCTACTGTATTTGTCGAACCTCTCCAGAGCTGTAACAAAACTGTAAATATAATATATTTGTCGAACCTCTTCAGAGCTGTAACAAAACTGTACATATAATTTTAAACATTATAGCTAATTTCATTGGAGCATAATATCTTACATGTTCAATAAATATTAACCAATTATTATTTTAAATTATTTTTGGTAATCATTTTAGCCAACATCTTGGAGGTGCTCTTACTGTTATCATTCTAAAAAAAAGAACAATTTTGAAAATAATAATTCACTTGATAAATGTTTTACATTTGATCAGATCTTTTAAAACATTGATCGTGTTATACTATATAAATAAATATAAAATGATTGTCAAAACTTCCTCAAGAAGACTCGCAAAGATTCCTCAAGAAGACTTGCAAAACTTATCTAAGAAGACTTGTAATACTTATCAAACAAGAATTAAATAGCTTAATTAGTAAGACTTGTAAAACAACTCCTGTAAATAGGCCAATTGGTGAAACAGATTTATAGAATACATATAACTTTCTCTTTTTAACTTTTATTCTCTCTACATACGATTCTTTTACTAAGATAACGAAATTCTTTCTAATTATATTATTCGTTATTTAGTTGAAAATTGAAAACTAAAGATTTACAACAGATCGTTAGCTCCGCAGAGCAAGTATTTTGAAACAGTTGGTGACTTGCATGGGCCTGAATAGGTCGAACACATTAACGAAGTGATGTTTGTAGAGAACTGATTATTCGTAAATCTATTATATATATATATAAGCGAAAGGAGATATAATTTGTAGTTTGGTTACCCCTATTTTGGTTCCTCATTTTTGGTTATCCCCAACTAACAACCGTTAGATCTTCAACTCAAATAGATCATGACCGTTAGATACAACAATACTAAAAGTTGGAGGTCTAAGGTTCGAATCCCGTAAACAACATTTTAATATAAAATTAATACTAGATTATGTTACATAGAAAGGTTGAAAGTTCGATTCCCACCAACAACATATTAATTTAGATTTAATACTAAAAATTATTTATATACAAAGGTCTAAAATTTGAATTCTACCAACATATTAAAAGTAATGTTTATAATATTATATATATACTAAATTATAAGTAAATTAAAAATAAAAATAAAAAAAGCAACTCGTGCTTTGCACGAGCTATAAGCTATATAAGCATAAGAGGGATCTTATCCAATTTTTTGGTTTGGTCTGCCAAAATTATATGATCCGTTAGATTAAAAATAGACGATCAAGTTATATCACATTAAAATGAAAATTATAATCTAAAAATGATATAATTAGAAAAGGTTGCATTAGAAGTGAATTTTAAAAAGAAAATTATAATCTAAAAGATATAATTAAAAAAGGTTGTATTACAATTGAATTTAAAAAAGAAAATTATAATCTCAAATGGATATAATTAAAAATGGTTGTATTAGAAGTGAATTTTTTATTTTGCATAAATGAAACGATTTCATTTAAAAGATAAAAATACACAATCCGGATGGGACAAGAGACATTCTTTCTTCCACAAAACCTTATCATCTATCCGAAAGGTATGCTTAACCAATCCATGGGTCGTAACCTAAATTACGACTGACATGAGAAAGAGATTCCTCCGTGAAAGTAGACGATTAAACCTCTATATCAGAGAAGAAGACTCCAAACATGGGAAGGCCTCGTCAAAAATCCCGCAAGAGCAAAACCCTAAGGGAAAAAACTCAAGGGGGAAAAAGAGCGCCCCACTCAAAAACACCTATACATCAATGTACATAACTTTGCATAAATCCTAAAAAGCAAAATACAAGAAAACTTCATATTGCTCCAATTCCCGTCTTCAACCATCTTCTCCTCACTCTTCTTCTCATCCATGTCAGTCTAGCTTTCTCGTATAACACGTGTACCCAGCCCACCTTCATCCTTGAATCATTGAACATCTGAAACCACCAAAAAAAAATCATACCAAGAGCTAATTAGTCGATGAAACAAACAAAAGAAAAAGGTCACAAATATTATAGCATTTTGTAACTCTAATAAAAAGATACCCTTCTAATCAAAGGCCCTTCTAACCAAAGGGGGTCCCTTTGGTTAGATATAAAATTATAACGTAATATATCTTATAATTTCTGCATAACTGGAAAATAATAGTCATCCATTATGACACAATTCGTCAACATAACAAGATCAAAAATCCCCCCAAAAAATGGTCAAAAAGTCATCATAATATGACACTCTCCTAGAGGCACAAAAAATAACCCAAAACTGGTCCAAAAAACCACAATATTTGGCAACCCTCAGAGGTACAAAAACCATATAAAATGGTACAAAAATACAAATTATAATCATGAACACAATTAGTTAATCAAAGATTAGTCAAAAATCTCAATCAAAAAAGGAATCAATTAGCATTTAATATTAATAAAAACATGAAAACATAATATTATTTAAGAATCTAATTAGAATTTAATAATAATCAAAGCAACACAAAAATTACGGAAATTAAACTAAACTATCCAAAATCAAAAAAATCAAGAATACGACTCCGCCGGAACAGTAATCGCCGGCATCCCCCGACTCCGCCGAAACAGTAATCGCCGAAACTAATTAGAAATATTAACACTAAATCGTTGGTTGTAATTACTCGAACCAACAAGAATAATTAATCAGTTTATCCGCATAACAGCAACGATTTACCAGACTACTCACACTCACATACACAACACACACTATACACATGCACACATACACAACACACCGAAAGCCAGCTAACGTTTTTCAGCTGGCTGTTATGTTAGTTGTAACGCTCCTTTGTAATATCCCGTAATTTTTAGAATAATATTAATAAAGAATAAGAGAATAAAAAGGATTAAAATTAGATAATAAATAGGATTTAAAATTGGTTTAGCTTAATTGGGCCTAAAATATGGATCGGATTTGAATACAGATAACTTGTAGGTTTTTGGACATAGGGTTTTGTAACATTATAAATACATCTTATACTTCTTCCTCTTTTTTTTTTAACAAAATTCGTAGGTCTATTCTTCATACAATTTAGCAGTCTTGTAAAATTCGTAGAAAATTCATCGTAAGTCGGAATTCATTGATTCTGGACTTTTCGGAAAGGTCTTTTCGTGCTCTACAACTTTCGTTCTTTGAGTTTTCCAAGAAAACATCATTTAGAGGGTCAAAAAGGCTAAATACAGATCTGGTCAGAATTGAATACATGATCTAGGATGATTTGATTCTTGAGTTTCCGTGTCGAGGTAAGTTTCTGATTGATTTTGCTAGTGTTTTTAAAATTATGTATTATGTGTACGAATTTGTTATTAAAACTTGGGCTAAGTGATTATATTTTGAAGTTATATGTATTATTGTATATATGTGTTATGTGTAAGCAATAGTCTTGGTACTCTGATTTATGCCATGGTTTGCGAAAATAAGAATAAGAATGAGGTCCGAGTCACCGGGTTGTAGTGACAGTTTTCTGAAAATTTAGGACCGTTATCACCGGGTTGTAGTGGTCGTGGTATGAATTATGAGTTTCAAGTTGTTGCTGTTATGTGGTATCATATCGAATAAGAATATATGTATCGATATCTAAAGTAATTGTTTCGTGTATCGTATTATGTCGCATTGATTATCTGGTATAATATGTGTATACGTGTTACTTGGCCTTACTAGTTGGATCGATTGGTTTCTTGCTGGGCTGTATAGCTCATTACTTACAATTTTCAGGTTCGATGTAAGATCGAGTGGGATAGCATTGGAGTTCAAGGATCTTAGGTTCGGAGTAGATTGTCATTGTTAGCTGCGCTATTGTAATAAGTACCTTTGTAATTGACTTTTGGTTTAATAAATTGTAATTTTATTTAAGTTTCGTAATTAGATTTAATGTCCCGAAAATCCGGGATGTTACATCCTTCCCCCCTTCTCTCACTTCGGAAGGATTTAACAGTATTTTATTATGATGACCTGGTCGAGAGAGTACGATACACCGGTGTAAAAGATTGAGTTGGAATTCACGTGACCTTCTATCCTGATCAGCGGATGTAGCCGAGGAAAGACTAGCTGCCCAAAGAAGCTATTAAGGAGGTAATTTCATTGCTTGGAATCAGCTGCTATAGAGGAAGGAACTTCACTCAATGCTGGTTTCGGACATCTCCTTTTTCTCTTTCAACCCTAAGAAACATTAAGGCGAAATTAAAATACACAGCACACACGTACGCACACATACACAGCACACACACACACGCACACATACACAGCACACCCATGCACTACCACATACAGTACACGAACGCACAGGTCGGGGGAAAAACAAAGGGCCAGGTCGGAATCGAACATGGCGTCTGTAACAGCCCGACTTTTCGGACTATTAATTCTAAATCAAAAACTAAAATAAAACAAATTCCTTATTCAAATAAACCAAATTATTTCACAAAGTCAAAGCAGCGGTCAAAATCAATATTCTAAAATCATCAAATTGGAGACGCAGCTCCACAAATCCAATATTCAATATCTAATAAAGTACTAATAATTTATTCAATAATCCGATAAGTCTTTTCTAATAATAGCATCTAAATCAAGTAGCACGAAATCCACACAGTTCAAATCTTTAATCTTAATAAGCTTCCAAAAGTCCGAACCTGAAACATATTAAAACAATGAGCTGCGAAGCCCAGCAAGTAACCATCGCCCAACGGCTCAAAACAATATTTTTAAAAGAGAACAAAATTTCTGAAACTTTAAATCGATACAAAAATCAAAACAGTAAAATCACATTTTATTCCCACAGTTCTAAATTACGGTCACACTAAACCAGTGACACGGTTCTATGTTCGATGGGGCCAGTTTACGTATCTATGTGTTCCGGAATGTGCGTAAACTAGTTCTATGATTCTATATGCCACACTATCCAGTGACCGGATTCTATGATTCGATACGCAACTAAAACTGGGGAATTCTAAAATAATTCTTTTTTCTAAAATCAATTTTCGATATCACAATTTTCGATAACCAAATCTAACAAATATTTTGAAACATAATAAAACAGATTTTATAATAATAGTGAGCAACGAAAAGTTACTTACCTCGAACGCGGATACGAAACACTGAAAATTAATTTCACGAACAATCCTATAAATAAATTTAATTAACAGAACAAAACACAATTAACCACTTATCTTTTAACAAATAAACACCCACTTAAAAATAATGGTACCACTAACATAGACATATATTAGCTAATCGGGCCTTAAAGCCCAATAACATAAACACGTCAACTAGTCCGGGATCAAATACAAATTGCAAAAAGGCCACCAATGTTTCTAGCTTTAACATGAGTTTTATATTAAATTAAACACTTTTTGCACTTAACAGATACATCACACATACATGCATGGTTACCACTAATAGAGTCAACTAGTCTAATGTGCATGGAACATGAATTCTGGCCATTAATATTTCATACCAGTACATGAACAAAATCACATTTTAAGTAAGATTAGAACTAGAAAATGGTCACGTATTTAATCTTAAAATATTTTTAATCATACTTCTATCAAAATCAAACATATTTAGTAATTTAAATGTCAAAGTTTACAAAACATTTTCCACTTAGTAATTAAACAAAACAACATTTAGAATTTATAAAAGAATCAATGTAAGAGAACATCATTTATCACCCTAAACTAACTATATGCACCCTAATTCGATTTATCACAGTAGATAGCTATAATGTCCTCCGATTTTAATATCATGAAAACAATCAAATAGAAAAATCATATACATAAACAATCGAATCAATATTTATAATCTCAAAATTTGGCACAAAAATCATTTAAGTTGGCAAGGGTATGTCATGAATCTTTATTGGTGTATACCACAATTACAATATAAACATGTCAAGCAGTTATTAGCATGAAATTCTTAAGTCACGTAAAGAAATAAGGCATAACTAGTGTACAAGTATCTATTATTCGACATACAAACAATTAAGGGTATGTGTATGGACAAAACACCTTGGTCAGGAGGAACACAAAAGATGCCGCTTATTAGAAGAACAAATATTGATGCACAAAAGCTAAAACATGTATATGCAAGAGTACTTAATAAAACTACAATCGAGTAACGTACCTCGATGACAAAATTCTGTACGAGCCTTTCAATTATTCTATAAGGGTTTATTATATAGGCCTCTAATCCCTAAAATAATTTAGGTAATTCTAAAGCTTCCTCTAAAATATTTGCAACACCTCCCAAGTAATTTCTAAATATAATATTCTATTCACACATAATTAACTTAAATAAAAAGATATTGATTCATTAAAATATTAATACTCTTCTTTCCAAATATAACGAATCTTATCCTTTAGAATTCTAGAATTTTCTAAATAAAATAAATATCTAATTAAACATTACTTTAAAATCTAATATCTAATTTTAAAATTAAAAATAAAATTACGGATTTTACATACTCCCCTCCTTAAAAGAATTTGGTCCCCAAATTCACAAAATATAATCAAATAAGTTACAAGTGAAAAGAAATCATACCTTAATTACGATTGTTCGCGCGACTTTCCGTGAGCATAAATACACGTCCAGTGGTCTTGTTATCTTTGTTATCTGCTTCTTTCCTTGGTGGTGGATTATGTGGGCATTGAGCAATCCTATGTCCGACTTCACCGCAATGAAAACACGCACCTCTGTTCCAACGACACTCTGTATCAACATGGTTCCCGCCACACCTAGTGCACTTATCTTGATTTCCTTGTCCTCCCATTCGTTCATACACGTAAGGTTTCTTGAGTGGTCCCCCTTGAGAAGATTGTCCACCAGTTGGAGCAAACCGCTTCTTGTTCCAATTTCCTGCTGCCTTTTCAGATTCTGCTAAGCCCCTCTCGATCAGCAAAGCCTTGTTGAGCACAGCCTCGTACGTTTGAAGTTCAAAAGACGCCACAGAATTCCTGATGTCGGTCCGAAGTCCCTCTTCCAATCTTCTTGCTCGGCTACTTTCATCTGTCACTAAGGTCGGCGCATACTTCGAGAGCTTTGCAAATTCCGCTTCATATTCAGTAACAGTCTTTCCACCTTGCTCGAGCCGAATGAAGTCCCGCTCCTTTTGTAGACGAACTGTTCTCGGAAAGTACTTATCTTCCAGTGCTTTCTTGAACTTTGCCCATGTGTATGGTTCAGGATCTCCCTCAGTGGTTGCAGTCTCGTTCTTTCTCTTCTCCATGAGCCACCAGTCGTAAGCACTTCCTTGCAATTGATACACAGCTAAGGTGACCTTCTGCTCCTCATTGCTACCGAGAAGTCCGAAAGCTTTTTCCATCTCCTGTATCCACATCTCGACTATGGCCGGATCAGTCGCCCCATCGAAAGTTGGCGGGTTCAAACGCTTGAACTGAGAAACGATATTCTGCTGCTTGGGTTGTTGATTCACGAGCGTTGCTAGGGTCTCAGCTAGCTGGTCGAATACATTTCCACCATCACCATTGTTGTTACCATTCTGATTGTTGTTGCCATTATTGCCTTCTCCGTCCATCTTTTCTAAAAATAACAAACTTTCAAATTTATAATCAATGATCAAAAAGCAAAAAAGTCAAACAAGTTACATAATCACACAAACAAGTGCCTTAAATTCAAAATAATTTACTAACTTAAAGGTCAAAACATATACGATAGTCTATAGGATCGCATCCTAGGGAATGTACTAGTCCCATACCTAATACACTCCGAAGGAAAACCTAGGCTCTGATGCCAACTGTAACAGCCCGACTTTTCGGACTATTAATTCTAAATCAAAAACTAAAATAAAACAAATTCCTTATTCAAATAAACCAAATTATTTCACAAAGTCAAAGCAGCGGTCAAAATCAATATTCTAAAATCATCAAATTGGAGACGCAGCTCCACAAATCCAATATTCAATATCTAATAAAGTACTAATAATTTATTCAATAATCCGATAAGTCTTTTCTAATAATAGCATCTAAATCAAGTAGCACGAAATCCACACAGTTCAAATCTTTAATCTTAATAAGCTTCCAAAAGTCCGAACCTGAAACATATTAAAACAATGAGCTGCGAAGCCCAGCAAGTAACCATCGCCCAACGGCTCAAAACAATATTTTTAAAAGAGAACAAAATTTCTGAAACTTTAAATCGATACAAAAATCAAAACAGTAAAATCACATTTTATTCCCACAGTTCTAAATTACGGTCACACTAAACCAGTGACACGGTTCTATGTTCGATGGGGCCAGTTTACGTATCTATGTGTTCCGGAATGTGCGTAAACTAGTTCTATGATTCTATATGCCACACTATCCAGTGACCGGATTCTATGATTCGATACGCAACTAAAACTGGGGAATTCTAAAATAATTCTTTTTTCTAAAATCAATTTTCGATATCACAATTTTCGATAACCAAATCTAACAAATATTTTGAAACATAATAAAACAGATTTTATAATAATAGTGAGCAACGAAAAGTTACTTACCTCGAACGCGGATACGAAACACTGAAAATTAATTTCACGAACAATCCTATAAATAAATTTAATTAACAGAACAAAACACAATTAACCACTTATCTTTTAACAAATAAACACCCACTTAAAAATAATGGTACCACTAACATAGACATATATTAGCTAATCGGGCCTTAAAGCCCAATAACATAAACACGTCAACTAGTCCGGGATCAAATACAAATTGCAAAAAGGCCACCAATGTTTCTAGCTTTAACATGAGTTTTATATTAAATTAAACACTTTTTGCACTTAACAGATACATCACACATACATGCATGGTTACCACTAATAGAGTCAACTAGTCTAATGTGCATGGAACATGAATTCTGGCCATTAATATTTCATACCAGTACATGAACAAAATCACATTTTAAGTAAGATTAGAACTAGAAAATGGTCACGTATTTAATCTTAAAATATTTTTAATCATACTTCTATCAAAATCAAACATATTTAGTAATTTAAATGTCAAAGTTTACAAAACATTTTCCACTTAGTAATTAAACAAAACAACATTTAGAATTTATAAAAGAATCAATGTAAGAGAACATCATTTATCACCCTAAACTAACTATATGCACCCTAATTCGATTTATCACAGTAGATAGCTATAATGTCCTCCGATTTTAATATCATGAAAACAATCAAATAGAAAAATCATATACATAAACAATCGAATCAATATTTATAATCTCAAAATTTGGCACAAAAATCATTTAAGTTGGCAAGGGTATGTCATGAATCTTTATTGGTGTATACCACAATTACAATATAAACATGTCAAGCAGTTATTAGCATGAAATTCTTAAGTCACGTAAAGAAATAAGGCATAACTAGTGTACAAGTATCTATTATTCGACATACAAACAATTAAGGGTATGTGTATGGACAAAACACCTTGGTCAGGAGGAACACAAAAGATGCCGCTTATTAGAAGAACAAATATTGATGCACAAAAGCTAAAACATGTATATGCAAGAGTACTTAATAAAACTACAATCGAGTAACGTACCTCGATGACAAAATTCTGTACGAGCCTTTCAATTATTCTATAAGGGTTTATTATATAGGCCTCTAATCCCTAAAATAATTTAGGTAATTCTAAAGCTTCCTCTAAAATATTTGCAACACCTCCCAAGTAATTTCTAAATATAATATTCTATTCACACATAATTAACTTAAATAAAAAGATATTGATTCATTAAAATATTAATACTCTTCTTTCCAAATATAACGAATCTTATCCTTTAGAATTCTAGAATTTTCTAAATAAAATAAATATCTAATTAAACATTACTTTAAAATCTAATATCTAATTTTAAAATTAAAAATAAAATTACGGATTTTACACGTCCGGGGAAAAAAAGGGAGGACAGTGGGGAGAGAGGGTGGAGAGAGAGAGAGAGAGAGAGAGAAAGAGATTTTGAATATCACGAACGCACAGATCGGGGGAAAAACAAAGGGCCAGCTCGGAATCGAACATGGTGTCCGGGGAAAAAAAGGGAGGACAGTGGGGAGAGAGGGCGGAGAGAGAGAGAGAGGGAGAGAGAGAGAGAGAGATTTTTTAAGTGTAACAAAAATCTTTGATTTTTTTATTTTATTTTTTATTAATATTAAAAAAATTCATATTTACTATTTTGCCTTTATCTTGAGATCTAGAAATCAGATTTGGATGATTTTACAATCCACGCGAACCTCATGAAATTATCTTTAATTTAGTGATGATTTACTAATTATTATTCAAATGCAAATACTCAGAATCTCAAGAGAAAATATAATTACGAATTTTTACATTAATTCTATTCAATGTAGAAATCCTACATTGATAATGCTATTCAATGTAAAAAAATTATGATTTAAATCATTGATACATACATTTTCGTATTTCAGTATAAATACAGTTTTTAGTTTATAACATATTAAAATATAAAATATTTTTTATGCTAGATCCAACGATTTTCATCTATTTATTTTATGATATTTGTCGTACGGAGGACTAGACTACCGATTATCAAAGTTTTGGACAAAATTCCTCTTACACTTATTAATAAAGGCAGTAGAACTATCTTCAAATAATTACAAGGATTTTTTGATAATCAAAACGAATTATAACTAGAATTCATAAATCAAATAGAATTTTTAACGTAAAAATCGTCAATTTCTTCTTTTTTTTATTTCTGTGTAGATTAAATTAGAAAAAAATTATTAAACCATCACTAAATTAAATATTATTTTGTTAATTTCGTGTGGGCAGTAATCGTCCAAGTCAAATTTTAAGAATTCAAGATAGAGTACAAATATTAAATCGAACATGTAAAATATAAATTTTTAAATATAATTTGATATGTAAATTAATAACATATAAAATTTAAAAAAAGTAATATAATTATTGATATTAAAAAAGGAGTCGTGCATTGCACAGGTTATAAGCTAATATTATTAATACGATTATGTAACTAAATATAGAGCAAGGAATAAGTGTTTATTATTATAATATTATTTTTTACAATTCTCTCCTTTATTAAAATTGCCAATACTTTACAAGTGGAAAGTAAAAATTATATTTATAGAGATTTCCTTATAGGACCTTTCTCTAACTAATTTACTTACTTAGAGCATCTCCAACCATTTAAAACTCTTAGCTAAAAATAATTAAAACATACTATAAATAAAAATTATAAAGATTATGTTAAAAAAATCAACTCCAATGGGACATTTCCCTTATCTATATTTTTAGTCAACCTCTTGATGTTGACTATATTTGTCGAACCTCTAAAAACCTTTAAGAAGATTCCACATCATCTCTTACCATATTCAATAACATACTATTTTTAAATGGAAAAAGAGTTTCTACCTGACACTGTAGGAAACGTTTCTACAGTATCGCCTTAAATTAAATCTGGGCCATAGATTAATCTAATCCAATGGCCCCGCTAGGGGCACCACACACAAATCGAATACACCCTCTCACACACAATCCCACCAAATTTCCTACATTTTTAATTTGATTTTTCCCGTCAATTACTGAATTTTTTTTTGAAATCTGACTTCACTGTATTTTTCTCCATCTCTCAATGATCAGTTTGCATATCATATGTGCAGCAAAATCGTGATTTTAAGCCGACACTGTAGAAAAGTTTCCTACAGTGTCAGGTAGAAACTCTTTACCCTTTTTAAATATAGTCAATCAATATAGCTAGTACCATCGAAGCACAAAACCATTCAGGCTCAGTAAATTTTACATAATCAATATTTTCTATCATTTTATCCAACTCCATTAGAGATGCTCTTACTAAGCCATTTATATTAATGAGTAATACGCCCGTGCTTCGCACACGGTGATTTTTTATTTCTAAATTTTTAGTATTATCAAAATTTAATACGAATAAATCCAAACAAAATATTAGAAAGGGAGATATACATTACGAATATTTTTTTTATTGAAAATAAGTTCATTTATGTAATGATTAAAAAGGTTCTCGCGTATGTCGTGTGATAGGAAATTTTTGTAGTTTAAACACATTAGATGACCTACATAAAAAACAATTTAATAATCCAAAATATCCATAATTCATAGGATTACCTAATATCGATTAGTCTTTAAAATACGTGGTCCATATAACTTTTCTTTCATATCATATCAACTAAAGAAAAAGCCTAAAAACACGTTAGGACAACTAAAAATCTTAATTGATATTTTCATCAAAAAAAATCTTAATTGATATTAAAATTCAAGTTATTAATACTATTACATAACTATTATATATAGTTATTTTGTAATTAATATATTATATAAAATATGTGAATCATGTTTATTATTCAATAAGGTAAAAGTAAAATAATTAAAAATAAATTGTAATGATTACTGTATAAATAATAAACAAATAAATGATTATAGTACAAAATATATCGTTGTCGTCTCGCGACGACGCCTCGACTCGTGTTTATTAATGAAAATGATGAATTTTTTATTAATATTATTATATAACTATTATATATAGTTATTTTGTAATTAATAGATTATATAAAACTAGCTTATAACCCGTGCGATGCACGGATTTTGGTTGATATGTAATAAATTTTATTTTATGTTATAATTATATTTTTATATAATCATTATTTAAAATATTTTATTTTGATTTTAATATTAATAATTTAATATAAATTTAATTAATGATATGCATGGTTTAAAACTTATATTATAAAATTTTAAAATAAATATGTCGTTGATAAAATTTGAAACTTGAAATTTTAGTAAATTAATTTAATAATATAATATATTTAATAATTAAATCTAATGATTCTGATTTTTTACTAAAAATTTAATGGTCATTATTCGTAATACGAATTTCTATTATATTTTGTTACTGATTATATGATATGATGTGATATTTTTGGGTATATATTAATTATTGCTAGATATGAATTGATTGGAAAATATGATATGATTGAGGTTTTTAGGTGTTTATAAAAGTTAATATCTTCAACTAAAAGTAAATGTGAAAAAGGCAATCGACTAATTACCTTTAATTGTATTACGTTATTATTTATTTTCGGTGTTTTAATATTATAGATATCATATATATATTTTTTTTATAAATAAGTAAATAAGTAAAATCACAAAATACCAAAAAATAAGTAAAATCACAAAATACCAAAAAATAGGTACCAAAATTTTTAATGTTTTGGGTATTATATAATTATTAATTTATTTTAATTTAATATAATTTTAATATACTCATGTTTAAGGATTATACTAATGTTTTCTTATTATAAACAACGTATGCAGATTTTTAATATATTTTATTAACAATTGAAAAATAAAGTGTGATATTTTCGGGTATATATTAATGATTGTAAAATTAGTTTAAATTAAAAAGATAACGTGTTTTAATTCGAAAGAAAATATTAATGAAGATTAATTTTAAATTAAAATGGTAACGTGTTTTAATTCGAAATGAAATATTAATGATTGGAAGATACATTGATGTTTTTAGGTGTTTATAAAATGTAATATCTTCAATTAAAAGTAAATGTGAAAAAAGGCAAGCGACTACTTACCATTAATTATATTATATTATTATTTATTATAGGTGTTTTAAAAGTATAAATATCATATATTTATTTTTCTTTTTAATAAAGGATAAATAAGTAAATTCACGAAGTACCAAAAAACTGGTACCAAAACTTTTAATGTTCCGAAATTTATATAATAGTATATTAATTATTGCTAGATATGAATTGATTGGAAAATATGATATGATTGAGGTTTTTAGGTTTTTATAAAAGGTAATATCTTCAACTAAAAGTAAATGTGAAAAAGACAATCGACTAATTAACTTTAATTGTATTATGTTATTATTTATTTTGGGTGTTTTAATAGTATAGATATCATATATATTTTTCTTTATAATGAAAGGTAAATAAGTAAATTCACAAAATACCAAAAAATAGGTACCAAAATTTTTAATGTTTCGGGTATTATATAATTATTAATTAATTTTAATTTAATATAATTTTAATATACTCATGTTTACGGATTATACTAATGTTTTCTTATTATAAACAACGTATGCAGATTTTTAATATATTTTATTAACAATTGAAAAATAAAGTGTGATATTTTCGGGTATATTTTAATGATTGTAAAATTAGTTTAAATTAAAAAGGTAACGTGTTTTAATTTGAAAGAAAATATTAATGAAGATTAGTTTTAAATTAAAAAGGTAACGTGTTTTAATTCGAAAGGAAATATTAATGATTGGAAGATACATTGATGATTTTAGGTGTTTATAAAAGGTAATATCTTCAATTAAAAGTAAATGTGAAAAAAGGTAAGCGACTACTTACCATTAATTATATTATGTTATTATTTATTATAGGTGTTTTAAAAGTATAAATATCATATATTTATTTTTCTTTTTAATAAAGGATAAATAAGTAAATTCACGAAGTACCAAAAAACTGGTACCAAGAAACAGGTACCAAAACTTTTAATGTTTCGGAATTTATCAAGAAACAGGTACCAAAACTTTTAATGTTTCGGAATTTATATAATAGTATAGATATGTGAATCATGTTTATTATTCAATAAGGTAAAAGTAAAATAATTAATAATAAATTGTAATGATTATTGTATAAATAATAAATAAATAAATGATTATAATACAAAATATATCGTTATTATTACTCGGCGTCATCTCGCGACGACGCCTCGACTCGTGTTAAATGAAAATGTTGAATTTTTTATTAATACTATTACATAACTGTAATATATAGTAATTTTGTAATTAATAGATTATATAAAATATGTGAATCATGTTTATTATTCAATAAGGTAAAAGTAAAATAATTAAAAATGAATTGTAATGATTACTGTATAAATAATAAATAAATGATTACAATACAAAATATATCGTAGATATTACTCGGTGTCATATCGCGACGACGCCTCGACTCGTGTTAATTAATGAAAATGATGAATTTTTTTAACTATTATACATAATTATTTTGTATTTAATAAATTATATAAAATATGTGAATCATGTTTATTATTCAATATAAGGTAAAAGTAAAATAATTAAAAATAAATTGTAATGATTACTGTATAAATAATAAATAAATAAATGATTACAATACAAAATATATCGTAGATATTACTAGGCATCGTCACGCCTCGACTCGTGTTTATTAATGAAAATGATGAAATTTTTATTAATACTATTATATGTAGTTATTTTGTAATTAATAGATTATATAAAACATGTGAATAATGTTTATTATTTAATAAGGTGAAAGTAAAATAATTAAAAATTAATTGTAATGATTACTGTATAAATAATAAATAAATAAATGATTACAATACAAAATATATCGTAGATATTACTCAGCGTCGTCTCGCGATGACGCCTCGACTCGTGTTAAATGAAAATGATGAAATTTTTTATTAATACTATTACATAGGTATTATATATAGTTATTTTGTAATTAATAGATTATATAAAATATGTAAATCATGTTTATTACTCCCTCCGTCCCTTTAGGTAGTTTACATTGGGAATGGGCACGGAGATCAAGAAAATATGTAAAAAATGAGTAAAGTTAGATGAAAAATGGGTAAAGTGATGGGACCTATCAATATTTAATAATAGATTTGAGATAGTGGAGGAAAGTAGTGGGTGTAATAGTGTTTTCTATTATTAAATATGAGATAGTGGGGGAAAGTAGTGGGTGTAATAGTGGAAAAAACTTACTATTTATGATATGTAAAGAAATGAGAGGGACACCCCAAAATAGTAACCGTAAAGAAATGAGAGGGACGGAGGGAGTATTCGATAAGGTAAAAGAATAATAAGTAAAAATAAATTGTAATGATTACTGTATAAATAATAAATAGATAAATGATTACAATATGAAATTTATCATTATTATTACTCGGCGTCGTCTCGCGACGACGCCTCGACTCATGTTTATTAATGAAAATGATGAATTTTTTATTAATACTATTACATAACTATTATATATAGTTATTTTTTAATTACTAGATTATATAAAATATGTGAATCATGTTTGCTATTCAATAAGGTAAAAGTAAAATAAGTAAAAATAAATTGTAATGATTACTGTATAAATAATAAATAAATGAATGATTACAATAAGAAATTTATCGTTATTGACGACGACGCCTCGACTCATGTTTATTAATGAAAATGATGAATACTTTATTAATACTATTACATAACTATCATATATAGTTATTTTTTAATTAATAGATTATATAAATATGTAAATCATGTTTATTATTCAATAATGTAAATATAAAATAATGAAAAATAAATTGTAATGAATACTGTATAAATAATAAATAAGTAAATAATTACAATACAAAATATATCGTAGATATTACTCGGCGTCGTCTCGCGACGACGCCTCGATTCATGTTTATTAATGAAAATGATGAATTTTTTTTAATACTATTACATAACTATTATATATAGTTATTTTGTAATTAATAGATTATATAAAATATTTGAATCATTTTTATTATTCAATAAGGTAAAAGTAAATTAATTAAAAATAAATTGTAATGATTATTGTATAAATAATAAATAAATAAATGATTCTAATACAAAATATATCGTACATATTACTCGGCGTCGAGTGACGACGCCTCGACTCGTGTTTATTAATGAAAATGATGAATTTTTAATATTTAGAATTAATATCATGAAATTTATATACATTATTTTGCAAACTACATTAAAATAATTAATTACCTACACTTAATCTCTAAAATTATAATTTTTTTTCCTTTGAGTCATTGTGTAAATTGCTATAACTTTTCTTAAATTTTAAAAAAAAATAAAAAAGTTCAACTCTTTCAAAATTATTTTATTATTTTCAATTTATATTGATATGGAATGGTTTACATTGAAATCAAAAATCGAATTAATGTTTATAGGTTGGGATTTAAATTTTTTATTTTTTAAACAAAACATCAAATTTGGGGTTGGAAAGTCATGCATGATCTTATAGTATGTAACATATATGTGTATAAATAAAAGATATATGAGCAATTATTTAAATAAATTATCATCCATAATTTTATTAAACATATACTAAACCTTTACACTATATTTTGAAATAATATTTTTGAGTCCGACTCATGGCAATATTTTAACTCGATTATATTAGTAACAATAAATTAATTTATCACGACAATGTGCATAATATTAAAGAAAATGTATTAATTGTTTTTCAAATTCCATTAACATATTTGGTTACATATGAAAAATAAAATTACTTAATGACTCTCATGTTTCTTAAAAAATGGAATTATAACATTGAATTTGGTTAAAATATTGTATTGTAGTCCATTTATCACTAATTTATATTGATATATAATTGTTAGCATTGTTGAAATATTTTTTTAAAAATAAAATCATTTATTATAAATAATTTTAACTTTAGTAATCGTATTATATATTGGAATAGTGTTTAGCCTAGCCCAGGCCACTCCTCAACTTAATTATACATTGGGATATGGCAAGTTGGAAGTTGGTAATGTCATCATTGAAGATGTAGCACTAGTCAAGGGACTCAAGCATAATCTGCTAAGTGTTGGTCAGTCTACTGATAGAGGATTCAAGGTGAATTTTGACAAGGATGAATGTTTGATTACCCACAAGAAGACTGGTGATTTTGCTCTATCTGGTGTAAGAAAAGGAAGCCTGTTTGTAGCCAATATGGACTCTGCAAACAAGGACAAAGTTTGTTGCTTCTACTCAAAAGCATCTAATGAAGATTGTTGGCTATGACACAAGAAGTTATCACACTTGAACTTCAACGCCATTAACTCTCTAGACAAAAGAGAGTTAGTGAGAGGCATGCCCACACTTGAATTCTGTCAAGAAGGAGTATGTGAGGCCTGTCAAAAAGGAAAGATGAAAAGATCAAGCCACAAGTCAAAGACATTGACATCAATAACCAAGCCCCTGCAACTAATTCATATGGATTTGTTTGGGCCTGTCAATATCATGTCACTAGGAAGAAAGAAGTATGCCTTGGTGATGGTTGATGACTTTACAAGGTATACATGGGTGGAATTTCTAGAATCAAAGGATGAGGCTCCACAAGTAATCATTGAGCATATAAAGAAGGTTGACAAGGAAGCAAAGGCCAACAATGCAAGTGTGATTGCATTGAGAAGTGATAATGGAACAGATTTCAGAAATGCCATGCTTGAAGCATTATGCAAAGAGAATGGTATTTCTCAGCAATTCTCAGCTCCAAGGACTCCACAACAAAATGGAGTTGTTGAGAGAAAGAATAGAACTCTAATTAAGGCTGCTAGAACAATGTTGCTTGATGCAAAGATGCCTACATGTTTTTGGGCTGAGGCTGTGAGCACTGCATGCTATATCCAGAACAGAACCCTCATCAACAAAAACACAGGAAAGACACCTTACAATTTGATGACTGGAAAGAAGCCTACTCTGAAGTATGTTCATACTTTTGGAAGTAAATGCTTTGTATTGAAGGATAATTCAGAATATGTTGGAAAGTTTGATGCAAAGGCATTTGAAGGAATTTTTCTTGGCTACTCTATGGAAAGAATTGCATACATAGTTTATGTCATCAGTCAAAAGAAAATTATGGAAAGCACAAATGTGACATTTGATGACAGCAAACTACCTGGACTAGAAGAAGCCAATGATGAAGATAGAGATCCATTAAAGTTTGATAATCTAGATGATTCTGATGAAGAGATTGAAACTGAAGTTGAAACTCAAGTTCAACAAACTCAAGTGAATGATAATGCAAGAGAAGAATTTGTGCCAATCAATAGTGGAGAAACAAGCATCCAAGACACACCTGTGAATAGTGGCAACTTCACAGGGGGGAAATGAGAATGATCATGTCTTGGATGATGAAGCAACATCAAGGTTGAGAAATCAGACTAAGCATTCAAGGAAATGGGATAGATCACACACTGCAGAGCAAATTATTGGAGATCCAAATGCAGGAGTAAGGACTAGGAGAGTAACTCAAAATGAGTGCCTCTATGGTTGTTTTCTATCTCAGATTGAGCCTAAGAAACTTGATAATGCACTGTTGGATCCAGATTGGATTATTGCCATGCAAGAGGAGCTGAATCAATTTGAAAGAAACAAAGTATGGGAACTTGTGCCTGCACTAAAGAACAGAACCATTGTTGGAACAAAATGGGTTCTGAAGAATAAGATGGATGAAGATGGTGTAATAGTAAGAAACAAAGCAAGGTTGGTTGCAAAAGGATACTCTCAACAAGAAGGCATTGATTATGATGAGATATTTGCCCCTGTTGCTAGATTGGAAGCCATCATAATATTCTTGGCATTTGCTGCTCATTCAAATTTTAAAGTTTATTAAATGGATGTCAAGAGTGCATTTCTGAATGGAGAGTTGGAAGAAGAAGTTTATGTGCAACAACCACCTGGCTTTGAGGATCCTCATTTCCCAGAATTTGTCTACAGATTGCTTAAGGCATTGTATGGACTTAAGCAGGCTCCAAGGGCATGGTATGATACTCTATCACAATTTCTCCTTGAAAATCAATTCACTAGAGGCACATTGGACAAGACACTATTTTACAAGAAATATGGTGATGATATTATCCTAGTTTAGATCTATGTGGATGATATCATATTTGGCTTTACAAATGAGAAGCTGTATGAGAAATTCTCTAAGCTCATGCAGTAGATATGAGAGTAGATATGAGATGAGTATGATGGGATAGTTGACATTCTTTCTTGGGTTGCAAGTCAGTCAGAGGAAGGATGGTATCTTTATCAATCAAACCAAGTACATCAAGGATCTATTGAAGAAGTTTGACCTAGAAGACTGCACACCTGCAAAGACACCCATGGCCACTGCCACTAAATTGTATGAAGATGCCAAAGGCAAGAAAGTAGATATCTCAGTCTACAGAGGCATGGTTGGTTCTCTACTCTATCTTACTGCAAGTAGGCTAGACATCATGTTTGCTACATGCTTGTGTGCAAGGTTTCAATCAAATCCAAAAGAGTCACATTTGATTGCTATAAAAAGGATCTTTAGATATCTGAAGGGCACTCCAAACTTCGATTTATGGTATCCTAAAGACACAAGGTTCAATCTGGTTGGTTATTCTGATGCTGATTATGCTGGATGCAGAGTGAATAGGAAAAGCACCTCATGTAGCTGCCAGTTTCTTGGACAAAGGTTAGTCTCTTGGTATAGCAAGAAACAACAATCTGTGTCAACTTCTATAGCTGAGGCTGAATACATAGCTGTTGGAAGTTGTTGTGCTCAAGTGCTTTGGATTAGAAATCAACTTAGGGATTATGGACTTGTGTTGGAAAGAATTCCAATCATGTGTGACAACACAAGTGCAATCTCTATAGTTGCCAATCCTGTCAATCATTTTAGAACAAAGCACATTGACATCAGATATCATTTTATTAGAGAACATGCAACTAATGGAACCAATGAGTTGCATTATGTCTCTATAGATAAACAACTAGTTGACATATTCACTAAGCCATTAGATGAAGCCACCTTCACAAGGTTGGTTAGTGAGATTGGAATGTTGAACTCTTCAGATTCTGGCTAAGTGAATATATCACCTAGATTGTTGCAGCAGTAAACACTTACTTTATCTAAATTCTCAATATTTTTGGAGTAAGTGTTGGCTGAAATATGATTTATAAATATTTCAAATCTGTTGCATATGTTGGAAAATCATATGTTGTCAACTTGAAATTTCTATGAAATTTTGAGAAAATCACTATTTAATTTGTTAGAATATTCTTTATAGAATATGTTTGGTAAATTTTTTAAAGATAGTGAAAATTGAATTTTTATGAGTGAAAAGAACGTTTCGATAAGTCAGACTTCTCGAATGAGTCATTTCTTGTTTATGCTCGACTTCTCTAACAAGTCTATTTAAGACACTCTTGAGTTCTCGAATAGAGTCTTTAGAGAAATCGAACAGAGAAATGCTTGAGTTCTGTAACAACCCGAAAAATTACGTGTAATTTATTATATTAAAATATATTTTTAGTTGATTTTAATGTGTGTTAGTTTATTTTTAATGCATTTAAACGCGTTTTGATTTTTATTAAATAGGAAAATTATCCCATATGTGTTATGTGACTTCTGTGTATCATAGAATATTTTATTCTATTTTTCTGTAATTTTTATATTTTTATAATACAGTTATTTTGCATTTTAAATTCCGGACCCAGCCCCTGTACTGGATTCGAGGCCCTGTTTTTCATAAAATTATTTTCATATAATAATGGGATGTTCAAAAATGTATTATGTTGTAATTTTTGTAAAATTCATAATTTTTGGGGAATTTTGACATATATATTGTATTTGTTTAAAAATAAAAATTTTACATTTTTATCCCATAAAAATTATTTTTAGGGCTTAATAATTTTAATTAGGGGTTAAAAATATTTTTGGGGTATTAATTTTCAGATTTATATAAATAGCAGAATTTTATTATTAATTGTTAAAATTAATCAAAAATCAGATTTTTGATTTTCTTTTCTGAAAATTCTGGAAATTGTGTTCTTGGTGTTCTTGAGAATCAAACCACTCGTTCACAGTGTTTCCGGCATCCAAATCGATCATATGGGTAACCAAACTGAAGCTCTTGATCTCTACTACATGTTTATGTAGGTGTTCATAACCAAAATTGTTTGATTCGAAAATTTGTTTTTTTTAATTTTAATTTTCGAACTTGTTTAATTTGTTGTGGATTGTGTAGTGATTTGTTGTTGATGTGGTTAGTGTCTATAGATTTCTTATGATCCCAGGAGTATTGTGATAATTTTTGTTTGAATTTTAGTGTCCTAAATAAGAAAATCGAATTTTTGTGGGGGTGATTATAATTTTCAATTTTCCGGATTATATGATGATTGTTTGATGTTCTTGATGATTGTAATGAGTTGTTGAACTCATGGGCTTCGATTTGATATAGAGAACGTATGTTTTGGTGTCCGATTTCGTGTTCACCGGTTTTTGATTTTGAAGGTCGCCGGATTAATTCGGTTTTTGGCCGGATTTTTGGTTTGGTAAATTCTGGAAATGAACGAATGGTATATCTGTGTTTAGGAGGTGATTTGGAGTGTGTTGGTGCTTTAAAACGTAACGATTGGTACATTTTTGTGGTCGCCGGAGTTTGCCGGAAAAATTTCCGGTCACCGGTTTCTGGGTAAACCGCCATTAATGGTGGTGGTGTTCTTCGAAGCATTCATACGAAGAACAGTGAAGGTGGTGATGAATAGTACCAGTTTAATCTTCAAAATCTGTTAACATTTTCTGAAAAGTGATTTTGGAATTGATTTTTACTTTTTTACCAATTATTTTTACTTTTATTTACTTTTATTTACTTTTAATTACTTTTATTTATTTTTATTTACTTTAATTAATTTATAATTCTGAATTTAATTATAAATTTCAGAAATTTTATTTTCTGAAAATGTTTTATAAATCCAGAATTTATTTCTGAATTCTGTTTTTATTTTTTCTTTATTTCTTTATTTAATTGTTTTTAATTCAAAAATAATTAAGAATTAAATACTTTTAATTATATTAATTAATTTCAAATAATGATTTAATTAATTTGATTATCTAATAAATGTAATTATTTATTAGATAATTTCATTAATTAATTATTACTTGACTCTAATTAATTTATTTAGGATTATTTAATTTTTAATTAACCAATTTTCTGTTTAAAAGTGATTTAAAATAGAAAGAAATTGTTTTAAAATTCTAAAAATAATCCGGGAACGGTAAAAATAGTTTTAAAATTCTAAAATTATTTATAAACCCGGATTTGATAATTATAAAAATATTTTGGGGATTCAATAATTACCCGGAGGGTTTATTAATGATCCTTTTCGATTCGGGAAGGGTTATTTAAATCTTTTAAAATTCTTTTAATTATTCTAAAAATACTTTTAAATATTATAATAATAATTTGAGTGCTCTTTTAATGGTGAGTCGTATCCGTGCTATATGTTGATTGGTTACGTGACAAGTATATATGTATTTGATTTGAGGATTAATGATGTATCTCCAGGATTAATTATTGTTTCGAGGAATAATCGTGTCTTGAGGATTAATTGATTATCATGTTTCTTTATCGAAGAATAAGATAAATGTTTTGAGGATTATCTATCGATTGAGTTGATTAATAAATAATTATTTTGAATATTCAATTAATTTAATTATTAATTGAATTATTCTTATTAATTGCGTATTAATTAAACCGTTTGTCCGTTTTCAACGAGAAAAGTATTTCTGGAAATTAGAAAAATGACCCGGTTCTTATAAAAATAGTTTTAAGTTAAAATTCAACTTTTAAATTTGGATCGACTTTTTTACCAAACCTTTTTATTGAGTCGGTTATATCCGATAATTAGGATTTTGAACCGTTTTCTGTTTTAAAAATATTGGATAAAATCTTTTTATGATCTGATCAACGTGCTATGTGATTATGTGATCTATTTACTGAGTCTCTTTACGTGCAATGTGAATTATTAAGGTATTAAGTATCGAGAGTTATGATATAAATCGAGTTTTGATCGATATATATAGTTATGTGTGTTAATTGTTTATATGGTTTATATTATAAGATGTCATTAAGAGTAGACGATGTTTTCTTTGATTTACTGGCAACAATGGTCGGATATCGTTTATTTTCGCAAGGATTAATTGGTGAATATTGACTTAGGTTTGTCAGCGGAGATAAGTAAATGTTTAATAAAGGAGATTGGAGATGGATGAAATATTCCTTGTGGGTTATGAATAAGGTTAGAGATGGATGCGGTATTGTTTGTGGATTGTAATGAAGAAGGTTGAGATGAAGTATTGTTTGTGGAATTACTGGTTTACTTGCGAGGTGTTTTAACACCGGGAAAATGCCTATATTCAAAGGGGACATTTCCAATTATTTTCTTCTGGCAGAGATATTGGTAAGCATGGTTAATACGTTCGAATTGAGTTTATAATCGTTTACAAAATGTCAGAATTGTCGTCCGGAGGCTGAGGTACTATCTTATGTTTGACTATAGAAGTAGACGCGCGGGCTCGATATCGACGGATCAGATTCGTGGCAACCGCTGAAGCGTAAAGCAAAGCATGATTAAAACAGAGGGCATGATGACGTAAGATAGAAGAAGAAGGTAGACGGGTTACCTCAACTTTGCGCAATAGCTAAGGACCAGAGGCAAGTATTTTCTTGATCATCCTAAACACTTTTTATTTTCTGTTTCATTTATTCATATCATGACGAATAGCTATTATTCAGAGCTATTTGTGATTCTTAAATATTTTTGTGCGAACACAGTTGCTTGATATTGGTACCCTTGATGTGGGGAATTGTTTCAGATAAACTCTTCATATCCTCATTATCGTAGTAATAATGGGATATGACCTGTATTTAAAACTAAGCATTTCCTGTTGAATTCGGAAATTGCTCTATTGGATTGGAAAATAGTAAAGCGTAGGAGGCCACATCGAGTAGTTGGTCCAGCTATATTTAAGGAGGATATGGTAACCATACCATCTTCCTATAGGCTAACATTACTTGCCTATTTTGGTACCATAAGAAATCCGAACTATAAAACGAGTATAATGAAATACCGTGATTATAGAGGGTCCCACTTTCCCCATAACCTGATCGTGGGGAATGATGGTGTTTTAAGAAAACCGAACTATAACACCGGTATGGTGACATACCGGAAGATTATAGAGGGTCCCATTGCTTATTGCCTGATCAGGGGCAGTGGTGTTAAAGTGTATCCAATCCATATCGCCCGAATGGCTATTATATATTGTGAATTGGCAGATGATTCATTTTTATGACATGCCAAATGATTTCGGTTATGGTTTGAATTATATCACAGTTGTTGATTCAGTTTCTCTATAAACTGTTGTACATTTCAGTTGATTTTATGCCCCACTTATCCTGGTTTTATAACAAAATTTTTATACGCTTGCTGAGCATTTCTTTCGCTCATACTTGCTGTTGTAAATCCTAACATTTCAGTAAGGTGGTTTGGCGAGACTTATTCGCTCACTTCAGAAAGAGAAGAGGCGTGATGCTATTTCGAAGATGACTTGGCTCAGGATGTCCGCATTTAGTGTAAGATCTATTTTATATAATTGAGTTCTAATATTTATTATTATTATGTATGGTCTAGTTAGCCTGGCGTACTTCTTATCGAAGTTACACCAGTGGTTTAAGATTTGATCAAAGAGAATGTTGGGAAGGAATGTTTTTTTTTTTTTTTTTATCTAATGGAATTTGGATTCTTGTTTCTAGCCCTATAACCTTAAAAGATCTTGGTATGTTTGGGGTCACAGATGTTATATTTCCAGTGTTGGACAATCACAAGTGAATGATTATTATTATTCAGATGTTTTATATTGAGGATTTTCGCGTGGCAACCAAATCTCCTGACCCCGGATTTGGGGGGTGTCACAGTTGGTATCAGAGCAGGGTTATAGTAAACTAGAAACGAGAGTGTGTAGGAGTGTGTATAGCTAAGTAAGGAACGTCAGAGCTCATGTAGAGTTCCTGTTGGACTATTGAATATAGTACCAATTAGTAAGTTAAGATTGGAGTACTCGTTTGAGATAGTTGTGCTGAATTGGATAGATCGCCTGGAGAATGGAGATGTCTACTGTGGAATCTTCAGAGATTATTACGAGTTGACGATGACATACGATATCGATATTCTTAAAACGTGGAAAGGAAGAAGCTTAAATTCGAATGACGAACTATCGAAGGAATTAGCAGAGAAGGCATAAGTAGAGACCTTGGCAATACCTTTTCTTTCTATGAATTATTTTGATATCACTCCTAAAGAGGTATTTGTTAAAAGATATATCTTCTCTTCTAAATAGTGACATTTTGAATTTCAACTTTTTGTTTTCTCCAGTGGTTAATAACTTTATTTACAATATAGTACCACTTGTTCGGTACTTTCTTTTGGTTATTCATCTTCTCAAAAATAACACCTTTGGAATTTTTCATTTAAATCCAAAGTGTGCTTCAAAGAATTATTTGTCCGAAAACATCAGTTATTAATTTGATTTCATATTCCTTTCATATTTATGTACTCCTACTGAGACGAACAACCCTATTTATAGGGGACACCAGGTATATCTGTCTGTGTGATAGAAGTTGGATGGGACGCCATCACTGGTGTGTTGTGTATTACAAGAAGGCTGATCACCTTTAATTGTAAATGTCGGAGCTAAGACACACAATGTCGGGTTCATATGATCATATTGATCTCTCAGTTATTCTCTTATTTCAAATCAAGTTGCTTTAAAAAAATTCGTAAAAATTCATAATTACAATTGCGGGACATTTACTATGATATGGAATCCGTTCTTTTCAAAATTTCATAATTCTTGTTATCTCTGATGAATTTCAAGGGTATGCCAATCAGGTCAGAATAAGCCAAATTCGCTGATAGAAATTAGATTCGCAACGGAATCGCCAAGAGCAAGAACGAGTCCTAAAATGATTAGAATATCAGTGACATATCAATGGAATCAGTTCTCTCCCTCTCTCTATCAAGGATATTATGTTAATGGAAAGTTGGTCGAGCCATATTTGAAACGAATAATGATGGGTTGTAAGACTCCCGTGATAACTGTGTCAGACAGAGACCCTATAGTTAAATCGAGATTTTGGAGAAGTTGTTTACGAAGGAACATCATCCCCAGTTTTGTAAAGCAAGTATTGATGATGAAGGAGTTAAGGAACCCACTAGTTGCCTTAGCTGATTCCGAGGACGGAATCCTTTTAAGGGGGGAAGAATGTAACAACCCGAAAAATTACGTGTAATTTATTATATTAAAATATATTTTTAGTTGATTTTAATGTGTGTTAGTTTATTTTTAATGCATTTAAACGCGTTTTGATTTTTATTAAATAGGAAAATTATCCCATATGTGTTATGTGACTTCTGTGTATCATAGAATATTTTATTCTATTTTTCTGTAATTTTTATATTTTTATAATACAGTTATTTTGCATTTTAAATTCCGGACCCAGCCCCTGTACTGGATTCGAGGCCCTGTTTTTCATAAAATTATTTTCATATAATAATGGGATGTTCAAAAATGTATTATGTTGTAATTTTTGTAAAATTCATAATTTTTGGGGAATTTTGACATATATATTGTATTTGTTTAAAAATAAAAATTTTACATTTTTATCCCATAAAAATTATTTTTAGGGCTTAATAATTTTAATTAGGGGTTAAAAATATTTTTGGGGTATTAATTTTCAGATTTATATAAATAGCAGAATTTTATTATTAATTGTTAAAATTAATCAAAAATCAGATTTTTGATTTTCTTTTCTGAAAATTCTGGAAATTGTGTTCTTGGTGTTCTTGAGAATCAAACCACTCGTTCACAGTGTTTCCGGCATCCAAATCGATCATATGGGTAACCAAACTGAAGCTCTTGATCTCTACTACATGTTTATGTAGGTGTTCATAACCAAAATTGTTTGATTCGAAAATTTGTTTTTTTTAATTTTAATTTTCGAACTTGTTTAATTTGTTGTGGATTGTGTAGTGATTTGTTGTTGATGTGGTTAGTGTCTATAGATTTCTTATGATCCCAGGAGTATTGTGATAATTTTTGTTTGAATTTTAGTGTCCTAAATAAGAAAATCGAATTTTTGTGGGGGTGATTATAATTTTCAATTTTCCGGATTATATGATGATTGTTTGATGTTCTTGATGATTGTAATGAGTTGTTGAACTCATGGGCTTCGATTTGATATAGAGAACGTATGTTTTGGTGTCCGATTTCGTGTTCACCGGTTTTTGATTTTGAAGGTCGCCGGATTAATTCGGTTTTTGGCCGGATTTTTGGTTTGGTAAATTCTGGAAATGAACGAATGGTATATCTGTGTTTAGGAGGTGATTTGGAGTGTGTTGGTGCTTTAAAACGTAACGATTGGTACGTTTTTGTGGTCGCCGGAGTTTGCCGGAAAAATTTCCGGTCACCGGTTTCTGGGTAAACCGCCATTAATGGTGGTGGTGTTCTTCGAAGCATTCATACGAAGAACAGTGAAGGTGGTGATGAATAGTACCAGTTTAATCTTCAAAATCTGTTAACATTTTCTGAAAAGTGATTTTGGAATTGATTTTTACTTTTTTACCAATTATTTTTACTTTTATTTACTTTTATTTACTTTTAATTACTTTTATTTATTTTTATTTACTTTAATTAATTTATAATTCTGAATTTAATTATAAATTTCAGAAATTTTATTTTCTGAAAATGTTTTATAAATCCAGAATTTATTTCTGAATTCTGTTTTTATTTTTTCTTTATTTCTTTATTTAATTGTTTTTAATTCAAAAATAATTAAGAATTAAATACTTTTAATTATATTAATTAATTTCAAATAATGATTTAATTAATTTGATTATCTAATAAATGTAATTATTTATTAGATAATTTCATTAATTAATTATTACTTGACTCTAATTAATTTATTTAGGATTATTTAATTTTTAATTAACCAATTTTCTGTTTAAAAGTGATTTAAAATAGAAAGAAATTGTTTTAAAATTCTAAAAATAATCCGGGAACGGTAAAAATAGTTTTAAAATTCTAAAATTATTTATAAACCCGGATTTGATAATTATAAAAATATTTTGGGGATTCAATAATTACCCGGAGGGTTTATTAATGATCCTTTTCGATTCGGGAAGGGTTATTTAAATCTTTTAAAATTCTTTTAATTATTCTAAAAATACTTTTAAATATTATAATAATAATTTGAGTGCTCTTTTAATGGTGAGTCGTATCCGTGCTATATGTTGATTGGTTACGTGACAAGTATATATGTATTTGATTTGAGGATTAATGATGTATCTCCAGGATTAATTATTGTTTCGAGGAATAATCGTGTCTTGAGGATTAATTGATTATCATGTTTCTTTATCGAAGAATAAGATAAATGTTTTGAGGATTATCTATCGATTGAGTTGATTAATAAATAATTATTTTGAATATTCAATTAATTTAATTATTAATTGAATTATTCTTATTAATTGCGTATTAATTAAACCGTTTGTCCGTTTTCAACGAGAAAAGTATTTCTGGAAATTAGAAAAATGACCCGGTTCTTATAAAAATAGTTTTAAGTTAAAATTCAACTTTTAAATTTGGATCGACTTTTTTACCAAACCTTTTTATTGAGTCGGTTATATCCGATAATTAGGATTTTGAACCGTTTTCTGTTTTAAAAATATTGGATAAAATCTTTTTATGATCTGATCAACGTGCTATGTGATTATGTGATCTATTTACTGAGTCTCTTTACGTGCAATGTGAATTATTAAGGTATTAAGTATCGAGAGTTATGATATAAATCGAGTTTTGATCGATATATATAGTTATGTGTGTTAATTGTTTATATGGTTTATATTATAAGATGTCATTAAGAGTAGACGATGTTTTCTTTGATTTACTGGCAACAATGGTCGGATATCGTTTATTTTCGCAAGGATTAATTGGTGAATATTGACTTAGGTTTGTCAGCGGAGATAAGTAAATGTTTAATAAAGGAGATTGGAGATGGATGAAATATTCCTTGTGGGTTATGAATAAGGTTAGAGATGGATGCGGTATTGTTTGTGGATTGTAATGAAGAAGGTTGAGATGAAGTATTGTTTGTGGAATTACTGGTTTACTTGCGAGGTGTTTTAACACCGGGAAAATGCCTATATTCAAAGGGGACATTTCCAATTATTTTCTTCTGGCAGAGATATTGGTAAGCATGGTTAATACGTTCGAATTGAGTTTATAATCGTTTACAAAATGTCAGAATTGTCGTCCGGAGGCTGAGGTACTATCTTATGTTTGACTATAGAAGTAGACGCGCGGGCTCGATATCGACGGATCAGATTCGTGGCAACCGCTGAAGCGTAAAGCAAAGCATGATTAAAACAGAGGGCATGATGACGTAAGATAGAAGAAGAAGGTAGACGGGTTACCTCAACTTTGCGCAATAGCTAAGGACCAGAGGCAAGTATTTTCTTGATCATCCTAAACACTTTTTATTTTCTGTTTCATTTATTCATATCATGACGAATAGCTATTATTCAGAGCTATTTGTGATTCTTAAATATTTTTGTGCGAACACAGTTGCTTGATATTGGTACCCTTGATGTGGGGAATTGTTTCAGATAAACTCTTCATATCCTCATTATCGTAGTAATAATGGGATATGACCTGTATTTAAAACTAAGCATTTCCTGTTGAATTCGGAAATTGCTCTATTGGATTGGAAAATAGTAAAGCGTAGGAGGCCACATCGAGTAGTTGGTCCAGCTATATTTAAGGAGGATATGGTAACCATACCATCTTCCTATAGGCTAACATTACTTGCCTATTTTGGTACCATAAGAAATCCGAACTATAAAACGAGTATAATGAAATACCGTGATTATAGAGGGTCCCACTTTCCCCATAACCTGATCGTGGGGAATGATGGTGTTTTAAGAAAACCGAACTATAACACCGGTATGGTGACATACCGGAAGATTATAGAGGGTCCCATTGCTTATTGCCTGATCAGGGGCAGTGGTGTTAAAGTGTATCCAATCCATATCGCCCGAATGGCTATTATATATTGTGAATTGGCAGATGATTCATTTTTATGACATGCCAAATGATTTCGGTTATGGTTTGAATTATATCACAGTTGTTGATTCAGTTTCTCTATAAACTGTTGTACATTTCAGTTGATTTTATGCCCCACTTATCCTGGTTTTATAACAAAATTTTTATACGCTTGCTGAGCATTTCTTTCGCTCATACTTGCTGTTGTAAATCCTAACATTTCAGTAAGGTGGTTTGGCGAGACTTATTCGCTCACTTCAGAAAGAGAAGAGGCGTGATGCTATTTCGAAGATGACTTGGCTCAGGATGTCCGCATTTAGTGTAAGATCTATTTTATATAATTGAGTTCTAATATTTATTATTATTATGTATGGTCTAGTTAGCCTGGCGTACTTCTTATCGAAGTTACACCAGTGGTTTAAGATTTGATCAAAGAGAATGTTGGGAAGGAATGTTTTTTTTTTTTTTTTATCTAATGGAATTTGGATTCTTGTTTCTAGCCCTATAACCTTAAAAGATCTTGGTATGTTTGGGGTCACAGATGTTATATTTCCAGTGTTGGACAATCACAAGTGAATGATTATTATTATTCAGATGTTTTATATTGAGGATTTTCGCGTGGCAACCAAATCTCCTGACCCCGGATTTGGGGGGTGTCACAAGTTCTCGAATAGAGTATTTTAGTTCTCTAATGACTGAGTTCTCGAATACTATGTTTGAGTTCTCAAATCATTTGAAAAGGCTGAATTCTCGCTGAATCTTAACCGTTTTTGGATTTTTATTCAGAATTTTTAAATCACTCATAAAAACTTATTTTACCTAATTTAGAATTTATTCTAAGTTAGATAACTACCAGCTGTGAGTTTTCAACCTGCTTGAGATATCGATTAAGCCTTTCTTGACTTCTCGAATAGTTGTTTTCTACTTCTCGAATGCTTGACTTGTCGATACAAAACACATATCTAATTGACAATTCAAGTACTTCATACTTATACAATTCTACATCTATTCGATTCATTTCATTCGATTTCTCAAGCATCTAAACCTCCAAAACCTCTGAAAACCCTAATCTCAAAAGCTAAATTTCTTCTTCAACCTTTATTCTTTCTCTCTCTTCTCTGTATCAATGGCAACTGTGAAATTCAACACCAACTTTATCGCCCTAACCAGTGATGTTGAGGCACCCAATGCCAATTTCAAATGCTTTGTGAAGTGGATGTCTGAATCTTACATCAAGAATGCTCTGTCAACTAATCCTACCCTGTATCTAGACCTTCTAGAGCGATTCTGAAGCTCTGATGTCTGTGAGACTAATGCACTTCAGGATGCCACTCTCACCTATACCATTTTCTGCAAAATCCAAGACAAGGACATCACTATTACTGCTAAGGATATGAATCAAGCACTAGGATTGGGCTCACAAAACGAAGTATATAACCCACTAGCCACGAATGCTGAGTTGCTAGACTTCTTCGAGTTCATCAATACTCAAATGAGATTAAACTTGGGCATCTAAACAGGAAGAACCTAAGAAACGAGTGGAGCTATGTGTTTGCAACTCTGCTTCAAGTCTTCACTGCCAGGAAGTCTAGCTATGATCAAATCAGTGCACCTGCACAGCAGATAGGCTATGCCTTAGCCTATGGTAGAAAGATAGATGTTGGACAACTTATTCTACAAGAGTTCTATGGGAGACTTGGTAAGAACTCAGCCAAGAGAGGTACTGACATTTTCTTCCCTCGCTTTATTCAATCTGTACTTAATTTTAAAAATGATAAATTAATTGAATTACCTGGGATAGATATAAATAGAATAGGCTATCCTAAATCCATGACCAAACTCATTTTTGGTAATTTGGAGACTAGGAATGATGTGGATGTAAGACTTAACATAACTCCCCATATAGAGGGTTTATTTAGGACTTACCCCCACAATATGCCAACATTTGACTCAAAATCACAGTTAGCACAACCCAAGCAAGTAGAACACAATGATAACCCAGGGCCTGCTAACCAACCCTCTCAACCAAACACTCTACCAAACAGTGAGCCAATTGCATCATCCTCTCAAAAGGGTGATGTCAGTAAAAAGAAGAGAAAGGAGATAACTTCTGAACCATTGCAAATATTGACTGAAGCAGCACAGGATGTAGAATTAGGTTTAGAAAGTGAGGAACTTGAGTCACCCTTACTAAGGCCAAAGAAGAAAAAGAAATCAAAAACCACCTCTTTAGTCACACGAATGGCTGAGGTTGTAAAATCAAGGGCAAATAGTTCACTAGATGTATCCTCTCAACAGGGTGCATCTATAGAATCAAGCATCCTCCCCAATGCACCTATCTATAAAGAGTCAGCACATGGGAGTGATAAGGCTGGCACAATACTGAGTGGAGAGCACATCACACTTGAAACTCCCTCTATTTCTCAGGGGGAGTTGCCAAAATCCATTCTAAAAGACACTTCTCTTTCAGAATCTACATCTCAAATTTCTTTGGAGCCTGTAATTCAAGAAATTGAAGAGCAAGGAATTGATCACCAAGAATTCTTTTCTCTTGGTGAGCCAATGGACTCAAGTGACTTAGTGTATGACACTTTGCTCACCACCCAGGTACCACATTTAGATGGTGAGGGAATGCATGCTGGGGCATATCCTGATGACACCATCACAAACATAGAGGATTCACTAGTT
Source organism: Kitagawia praeruptora (assembly GCA_037693485.1). Classification (NCBI taxonomy): domain Eukaryota; kingdom Viridiplantae; phylum Streptophyta; class Magnoliopsida; order Apiales; family Apiaceae; genus Kitagawia; species Kitagawia praeruptora. The sequence goes on from CM075344.1 coordinate 61,019,722, forward strand.
TTCACTAGAGACTCTGTGCCTGTGTCAACTACTGTTGTAACTCATCCCACTCTTGTGGAGACAACAGTAGTAGAGTCAATCCATTCGGTTGCAGAAGTTGCATCTGTAACTGAGAAGTCTAGCTTACCTAGCTCTAGCTCTGACTTTATGTCACAATGGCTGAAGCCTGTGCAACATGACAGTGCTTCAGGATCAAGATTTGTTCCACCATAATTGATGGTTGAAGCACTTCAAAGCTTAGTTGTGGATTAGATTCCTGAGTTTGTCAAGATAGCTCAGAACTTGGTCACCTCCAACATGCCAAATCCAGACTATGAAGCAATTTTGCTCTGCCATAGAGATGATGTGGAGATGCAAAAGGCAAATATAATTGATGATGCTGAGAGAGATGGCAATGTAGATGCCTGGTTGCAAGGAAAATATGATATCACTCTTGATGAAGCTCTTCAATATCTAAGAGAGGAATACATCACTTCACTGGGCTCCAATGCAAAATCTCTGACCCCTGGTGAAGTGTATGAAGTTATGAATGATTCTCACAAAGGATTCCTCAAGGCTGCACACTATCTTGGGAAGGGAGTCAAAACTGAAGTCAACAAGGTGTGTGCTAAAACAGCCACTTCAGTGGAAGAAATCAAGAGGGCCTTTGATGCAAAATTCCCTTAGCTAGACAATGTTTTCAAGGATCTCAAACACTGCAACACCACCTGCACCAAGATGGATGATGGTCTAGCTCTCCTAAAAGATATAGTCACAAGTCTGTGGCATAAATTTCAAACTCTCTCTGATCAGACAACTGATGCAAATGCCATGCTCAGGACCCTCTTTGCAAATCATATGGAGACAAGCTGGTCACTGAGGTCCCTGTGCATGAGATGACCAAGTATGAAATGAAGAGACTGAAGGATCAATCCCTATCTGGTTTTAAGGTCAATGAGCTCTTCACTAAAGTGGATACTCTTGAAAAGGAGGTAGCTTCTCTCAAACAATCTAATGCTCATCTTACAGACACTGTAACCACTCTGACTGAGCAGTTGAACACTCAAGCCACCACCACAATTGATGTTCTTCTGCATCAATAATTGATGTTGTCTGCAATGATGAAGCACATGGGTCTCCCTCTACCTGAAGAATCTTCAACCCCAAAGGTCACTCCTATAGCCTCTATGTCTGACAACAAGCCTAAGGGGGAGAAGAGGACATTAAGGAATTCAAATCCAAAGGGGGAGAACCCTCAAGCAAAAGGCATCAAGATAAATGAGGGTGGTCATCAAAGAACTGCAAAACCTACAGCCCATGTTCCAGGAAAAGGAAAATCTAAAGTTGATGAGCCTCCAACCTCTCTGCCAGTTGTCACTCTACCAACTGTCCACATCACTACTCTTGATGGTCAGAAGCAATCTATCACAACTACAGTGGTTGCAGGGAGCATGCCATTTGATAAACCTCCATCCTCCAAATCTGAAAGTGCCAAGCCTGTGGAAGTAAAGGTGGTTACTGAGGCCAAGCTACAAGAAGTTACAAATTCTAATGTCTGCCATGATGATGCATTCTTGGAGTTTCTGAAAGTCTCAAGGGAACATGCCAATGACACTCAATTATATCTAAGGAGCGTGGAGGATCAGATTGACTATCTCACTGTGATACTCAGGAAGATAGATGGATTATGGATCAAGAATATAATGATGGTGTCCAAGTCCAAGATATGGCATCTAACATACAAGACTCTACAAGCCCTAAAACACTCAGAGATAGATGCACTAATTGAGCTTATTGAGAAGAGAAATGAGAACAATAAAAGTTTGTATGATGACTTGAGGAATGGCTAACCTTCAAGGCTGCCATAAGTGATTAAGAAGCCATGGACAATCATCTATCAGTCTGGCACCAAAATTGAAGACATTAAACAATTGGTCATTCCCAATGATCTAACTCCTCGAAATCACAGACTTGTTATTGCTATCATTGATCTACTACAGAAGAAAGTTGGAGTCAGAAATGCTGAAGAAATAGAAGCACTGCACATTCTCAGATCTTTCATTACAACTGGTGTAATTCCAGAAATGGCCCAACCTAGGAGGAATAAGGATGATGAAGATGAAGACAAAAGTGATGGGAGGAGAAGACATCACAGGAGTGATATGGGTGATAAAGATGAGAAGAAGAAAAAGGACAACAAAGACAAGAAAGATGGTGATGACCAAGGTAAAGTCTATGAGAGGAAAATTAGAAAACAGCAAGCCTTAGGCATTGCTAACAGTAAACTCACCACAACACAAGACTCTAAGTCTAGGGTGAATGCTGTTAGTAATGACCTACCAAAATCTGATTCAATGGCTTCTGCAACTGTTCTGCCACCTCAAGAAGAAAAGAGGATTCAAATCAAGAAACCAGGTGTATGTTTCCAAAAGCAAACTGCTAATGGAGTACTACAATGGTCTACAAGCAAAGGTCACAAGTTTCTGCCAAGTCACCAAGTGAAAAAGTTCAAATTCAAACAAGTTGCAAGAAGAGTGCAGCTACCCAAGTCTAGAGCCCTAACTATCTATCCAGGACTGAAACTCCAACCACTTAATGAAGACTTTGATGAAGACCAATTGCAATATCTAAGAGCTCAAAGAATCTACTATGCTGCCATTGTGAATGACTGTCTTGAGATCAAATATACTGATGAAAGGGAGAAGAAATTCAAACAAGGACAGTGTCAAAATTGGGGCAAATTAGATGAAATAGAAAGAATCATTACATTATTGGATTCTGAAGACAAAGTGGAGAGAATATAGAAGCTGGAGTTGATTGATTTTGTGAAGATGAAGAGAGACTATACTGAGAAGATAAGGAAGGGGTGCTTTGAGAAATGGCTAGAAAGGGAGAAGGAAATTGATAGGCTAGAAGTTGAAGCAGAAAAGCTAAGGGCAAAAGGATTGTGTAGAGTTCAATTCAAACCCTATGTGGTGAAGTATAGGAGAAGAAATGGAGATAATGTCAATATAAGAATGAATCTACTCAGTCACTATTCTGCCAACATTCTGAAACAAATACTTGAAGATTTCAAGAACTCAATCCTGCTTGAAGAACTGGATGCCATGGCAGAAATCATAAAGGCCATGGATGAGAATGCAAGGAAGGAGAAAGAAAGAAAACAGAAGGCATATGATGATCTACAAGCCAAAGCAATGGTGATGGAATCAAATGAAAATGGCTAGTATTTCACCATATTGTAAGACTACTCAACTTGTAATTCCATTCATGTTCTCAATCAAATTTCATACCTGTACTTTTCAAGTTTTATCTTTATGTATGTTAGGCTTGTTATCAGACATGAAATTGTGACTAAGGGTCTTACTCACAATTTGGGGGAGATTGTTAGTCACAGAGGCATGCCTGTATACATCTAATAACAAATCTAATTGTTTGTAATGCTTTGCATTACTTACATGACCTCTTAACTGAGGGAACCTCTAGTTGTAGATTTTCTATTTGTTTTGTACTTGTAATAGGCATCAAATCCTAGTTGTGTAATTGTACTTATAAACTCAAGAATAATGCTTGAAAGAAGTTCCAAGGTTCATGCCTCAAGCAAGAAGATAAAGACTGTCAAATAATCACAGTTGGGATTTGAAGAAATGGAGAATTTTCCTAGGTACCAATTCGAGAAGTACATTTGTCTATTCGAGAAGTCTAGCGTTCGAGAAGTCAGAGATTCGATATCTGAGAAGACACTGTTCGATATCTCTGAATGAACTATTCGATATCTCAGAGATTCGACATGTCTAATACTCTATTCGAGAACTCAAGAAGTCAACAAGTCAAATTGGTATTCGAGTTCTCAAAGAGTCAACAAGTCAAAGTTCCATTCGATATCTCAAGGACCCAGAAAGCTATTCGACATCTCAGGGATTCAACAAGTCAAGTGTTCTATTCGACAACTCAAGGAACCCTGGAGAAAAGAGTGATTCGAGAAGTGATTCGATATGTCAATCATACAGTATTCGAGAACTCAGAGTTATCTAATCCTAGTTCTCGAATCAATCACTTAGCTACTTCTCGAATACATTCTTGGAGACAAAATACTGGAGAAATTGTACAAGTCAGAAACCTGCAATAAGCCAATGCACTTTATGGACCACAATCTGTAACGTGCTCTGGAAAGCCTACAAAGAAGCTTGGAGAGATGTAGAAGAGACAAAGGGCTAAAGAAGTGGATCTGAACAGAGCTTTGCAAAGTCAAATCTGTAGCCGTTTGGATGTTTACTCAAAAGGGATAGACATACAAGAAAGTAATTTATCCTGTAACCTTATTTGTAGTAACTGAGTTGTATTCATGTTATATAAGAATACAATCTCACTTCTTTAGCTAAGAGAAGTTTTTCATACACATTGTAAGATATATCTCTCTGAGAAAAACGAAGCTGAGAATACTACCATTTGTATTCACAAATTGTAGCAAATCTTTATCTAATAAAATATTAGATTAAAGTGATATTGTGTCTTCTGTTGTTCTTTATCCGCACCTACACATTTGCACACACAAACACATATCTTGCTACACAGATTCAAGAACGAGAAAAAGTTCAAGATTCCATTCACCCCCCCTCTTTATTCTTTTACTGTATTCAATACTCAACAATAATATCATATTTCTTGCATCTCATTTAATGTATGAGACTTGAAATTATTATAAGTAACATTTATGATAATAACTTCTCAATTAATAATATAGTATATAACATTGGATTTGATTAAACTATCACATTTTAGTCTCGTTCATTTATATTGATATACAATTATTTACTATTGTTGAAATATTTTAAAAAAATTATAAATTAAAATAAATTATCATAATTAATTATTGTATTATATTTTGGAACAGTTGTTTGGCGTCGTCTCGTGTATACTCATTTATACTATTAAAAATATAAAATTAATAATATTTTATTTGTTACAGCTTAATTAGTAGAGTAGTCTTGAAATTATTATGAGTAACACTTAAATTACATCGTATTTTAGTTCATTTATCGTTAATTATATTGTTACAGAATTGTTTATTATTGTTGAAATATTTAAATAAAATTTATAAACAAAAATCAATTATTTTTAAAACAATAAATATTGATTGTGAATTATACATTGATACTTGACTCGTTTAAATTAATAAAATGCATTTTTTCTCGATAAAAATACATATATGTATTTTTTAGTTCAAATTATGAAATGCCGCACATCACATATTTAGTTATTGAAACTTGTGATATATGTATTATAATTAGGAAAGTTTGCAAATTTTATTTAAAAAAAAATTATTTAGTTACATAATTTGTAATCTAATATATATTTATTTCTTGTTTGCAAAAATGTTGGATATGGCTTGGGGAATATGGACTGAAAGGAATAGAAGAACACATGGGCAAGTACAAAGAACTCCACAACAATTAAAAATCTGGTTATCTACGTACTATGAGGAGGTAAAAAATGCTCGGGACCGAGAAGGGAGAGTATCTTATGGAGATGTTGCAGCTAATACAGAACCAGGGGCGGTTGATATTCATGATCTTGCCTTGTTTGTAGATGCATCAGTTTCTACCACTTTAGGGAAGGTAGGGTTAGGAGCAGCTATTTTTACAGCGAATAAGAGGTTACAAGCGACTCTGTCTAAGCCATTAGAAGGCACTCTATCAGTTTTTCATGCTGAGGCTCTAGCTTTGTTGGTGGGTTTAAGGTGGGCACAAATTGTAGGATTGCCAATTAAGATATTTTTAAGTGATTCACTATCTCTGGTACAAGCTTTGAAAAATGCAACTGTATATCAGAATGAAGTTGGTATCCTGATGACCGATATTCAGATGCTATTAGAAAATTTTCCAGAGGCATCCATTTGTCATGTTAGACATAACTTTAATACTGTGGCCCATAATTTGGCTAAGCAAACACTTCAACTAGAGGATGAAATTACTTGGTTGGGTGGAGTTTCTTCTTAGGCTGATCCTTACGTCTACGTGCAACATATATGATGGAGGCTACTAAGTTATAAGGTAATTTCAGAATTTTAAACTGACTATACGATATATGATTCTTTGTAGCGCACATTTAAGATAGCAGATAGGGAAGGAAAATTTTGGTCCAACGAAAACTGTTTAGATGAATAAGAAACTACTAATTATTGGGGTAAGTAAATGGTTAGTATTAATAAATTCTGATAAGAGGACAGGTGTGTGTGATTTTTGCAGGTTGATTAGTATTCTTGTGGCTTTGATAGATTCTGGTAAGTTCTGGAGTTTTATTGCTAGCATTTTATATTTCAATGTTGAATTGATAGAGCTTTATTTATAAACCTAAATGGATTTTAGTTGATCGGGATGGCTCTGAGTACTTTTATTATAAGTATAGTAGGTTTCTTTGATGTCCTTAAATGGATGTGGCCAAAGTTGCTCGGTTTTCACAGAGCTGTATATGCTAGGACTGATGATGTTTAAGTTTATAGTAATTTCCTTTTGTTCATACTATAGTGTGTGTGGGCAATTACAAGGTAATATGAGGTATCAAAATATAGGAAATTCACTACCCTGGATCATATAATAAGTTCCATTATAATGTATTTGAAATAGCAGTAAGCTTCTAAGTTTAATTTTTTCTTTTGCTAAACATGTTTAACACTACTTAATTTAGACAATTATCTTTTTGATAAATTTAATAGAGCAGTAAGCTCATATTGTACATGTTGTAGTTGGTGTGAGGCAATCACTAGATAATGTGAGGTATAAGTCCCTAAACGGTTTTCAAGTACTGGAGGATTGGTATGGTTTACCTGATCAAACAATATTACATTTAGGATGTGGAATAAAATTACTAACAAATCTCTGGCTAAATTAGTTGAGACTCATGATAGTTGTTTCCGATTTTTAAGTATTACAAGATATCACAAGAACCATAATCATATAGCGTAAACGAAAGGATACAATAAAAAACATGTTTTCTTTAATATTTAATCTTCACAGATCAAAATCCTTCTTTTAATTGTTTTACTGGTTCTTAATCATGATGTGTGATAGATGCTTTGGAATTAGCATCATTTCACCTAGGAAGGAGAAAATTAAAATTGATGCCTTATTACAACAATAACATCTCAGTATTACAACACTAATATCTCATTAGTTAGACAATTGCATAGCTAGAAGACTACCTAGATTTAATTTGGAATGCAGAACTAATCTTGTTGTTGTGAGGCCTATGATTTTGAAATTGCCCCCGCCTCCATTTGGACCATAGTTTGTTGTATTATATCCTGAGATATATATAGAACATAAATATCTTCATTGGTAGAATATTTCAAAATATTAGCTGGAATTATGCAGAGTATGTTCATTCATATTACTTGCAAAATATTCTTCCTTTTTCCAAAATATTTTACTTGCAAAGATATGTATATATATGAGGTAGAGAAATAAATCTTAACAGAGCTGTCATAAAATGTCATAAAATTTATTAGATGTGTCTAACCAAAGGTATTCCCTTTGGTTGAGATTATGTTGGTTATGTTCTGAATTTTTATAGAATGTATTAGACGGTTTTGAGATTTTAAACTTTATAGCATTATTCTTATTAGATTCTCCCCGAATTTCTATTATGTCGGCTGTATGTGGGTTTGTATTGTGGGTTTTATCCTGTGTGTATGTAGCTAGTCTTAATGTTGACAAGGTTTCTAGCCAAATGAATAATATTTTGGCTAGAGTAATATTTGCTCTTGTTGGTTTTAAATGTGCAGGAATTTCTGATATAGTGTTGATCGTCAATATCTGGCTTGGATGGATTTATGTGGACTGGTTACCTGTGAAGAGAAGGTGGAAGCAGGAAGGAGCGCAAGTTTTAGAAGGATTTAACCGTTGTTTAGGCATCTCTTGTGTTTCGAAGATAGTGGGTTTCTTAGAGGGCACTCTTTTTCCACTTGAGTTTTTTTTCGAAAGGGTTTTTACTCTAATGGGTTTTTAACGAGGCCCTTCTTTGGTCCCTTGTTTCCCTATTGTGTGGGGTTGATCAGATTGGCATGTTTTCTGGAAACGATTGATGGAATAGTTGGGGTTTTTGTGGTTTCGGGGTTTGGCATTTTTGAAGATCGGCCATGATACTTTTCTTTGAGTGTGGTCTTGTAGTTTTGTTTTCTTTTTCTTTTCCAGTATTTGTTGTTTGTATTGTAGGTACCAATCGGATGGATTTCTTCTCAGACATTAAAGTTCTATTATCTAAGCATCTGGAGGCAACATGCGTGCCTTTCGGTTAGATGATAAACTTTCTTGAATGAAAGAAACACCTTATTTCGAATATTTTACTCGTTGCAATTCATCTATGAAATAGATACTCCTGACAAAAAAAAAACATTACACATATGTAAACTATTAACATAACTTAAATTTTCAAGATTATACTTTTTATACGTTTAAAATGAAAAGAGTTTTGTAAATCTTACTTTAACCATATGTATTGAAACAATATATTTGTATTTAGAGTAGCAATTCGATTCTCCTCATCACGGTCAGCTCTAGCAAGAAAATGAGCAACCCCCATTTGCAGAACAGTATAATGAACACAACAGAAACATTACTCAACTCACAAATCAAAGTCTTACATTCATCAATTACACCCCTAAAATAGGACATCAGAGAGATATTGCTATGTATAGATTGCACTACACTATCAGTCTCAATAATAGCACTACTCCAGGACATCTGTTTGATCCAACTCAATGCCTCTCTCACCTTCAGTGCCTCCGCTATTTCAAGTGATACGTGCCCAGAACGACAACAAGACTTAGCTTCAATAACTGCCCCTGTAGCTACACACACAAAGCTGTAATTTCTTGCTTCCTCCAATAGAACAACACCTACATTAATTTTAATATAATCTCCGGAGGGTCTGGTCCAAACCTCCTTTCCCAACACTTATGAAAATGAGTTGCAAAAATACTTCACATATTTTCTTGGCTATGTCTTGTAAGGCAATGTCTTCTGTTTCGGGCATACACACAATGCAACATTAGCAATTGAAACTGCTAATAAGACATTATTATCATACTATTGCCAACATGTACTATTCACTACAACACTGCAAACTTGACATTTAGGAAGGATGGTTTACAATAAAGTCAAGAAACTAAAATAATGTTAACGCATTTCATCAAAAAAATTCTGTAAAGGTGAAAGAGTTCCTGACCATCATTGAGAGCGTGTTTCAGTTGCTTTGTCCATGACAGATCCATTTTAAATAGTTGACCACCATTGAGGTTTCTAAAGAATGCACATGATCATTAGAAATTAATTGATGACAGGGATGTAAATTTGGACCATTAGTGATACAATGACCACATATGAAAATGATAAATCTTGTCCTCACGAAATTAAAAACATACAGAGAATCAAAGGAAATGTGAGAAGCTACATTTTGGCAAGAATCACCTGGCACAGAATCATAGAATATCATGTTCACTGAGTTGCGATAATTCATCAGATATTTACCTTGACCCATATAAGCTAGAAAAATGCAGGGAAACACCACAAAGGTGCCCTAAATCACAAAAAGAATAAGAGAGTAGAAAGACTTGTATAGAAGGTACATAGAAATGACCTAAATCCACAAACATTACTTCCACGCCTACAATCACAAATTATCTTATGTTTACTTATCCTAATATTAAAACCAAAAAATAAAAAGCAACATTAAATATGTGTACACAGTTTCTATCAACATTAATTAATTTATGGGAACAAAAGGCAAATCTGAGCTTAAATTAAAATTAAAAGGCTAGGAGAATAACAGAGGGCACCTATAAATACTTGTAATACATAGAACACAACCACCAAGAGCTGACCATGCCCTGCCAGAGTTATTCTTAAAGAAGATATAGACTTAAACTGGATTGATTACCCTTACAACAGATGTATCATACTTAAGTACGTTGTAATTACCAATAGCTCCGAGACTAAAGAACTACAAACCAAGAGCAGGAGCATTCCCTGTATAAAAAAGGTCAAAGAACTTTTAAATTATAAATCAAACATAAAGAAAGATAAATATTGTAATAAAACAAAGAAAAAGAACTTATTTGTAAATTTTAGTACATAAGACGACCATACAATTCATAACACAGATAAAAAAACAAATGATAATCGAAACACTAAATTAGTAACATACAATATTAGGTAATACAAAAATACTCAATAGGATTACATAGAATTGAGTAGGAATCTGATTGATAAATCTTTTGTGAGTATCACTCATGACTACTTAAAGCTTTGAATCACGTATGTAATTTATAAACCACCAAATCAAATGTCTATGCTGCAAATACCTTATCTAAAATCAGAAACCACCAAATCAAAGTGCAAATTCAAAATCATATCATAAACCATAAGAATTCCAAAAAGTTACCATAAACTAATAGGTATACAGGATAACATAAACTAAATTTTGAAAAAACATAATTGGATAGCATAATTGGTGCCATGATTAATGGGATATTTAAGATCTTAAATATGCAGTAGACAGTATATCATTGTATATTGTATGCACTAAAAATAACCACCACCTGAAACTTACAGATTGTTAAAGAGCTTTTTAATTGCCACCTGACTTCCATTAATTAAAAGTCCCTTATACATAACTCCATAACCACCTTAACCAAGCACATTCTCCTTCGAAAATTGATTAATTGCATCTTCAAGGTCTCTTAAGGTGGTGAACCAATGACCCCAACCCAAATGAGAAAATTCAGGTAGCCCGCCTAAGGGAGAAGGAGCAGTTATTGGATGTGAAGATGTTCGTTTATATGCGGCAAATGTACTAGAAATCATTTTTTTCTCCAGATTGGGATCCACCATATTTCTCGAGATGATTTAAAGAACCATGACTGCAACACTATCCATAATTAGATATTCAATTTTCTCAAGAGTATCATTAGAAGTAAAATTGTGTTGTATTTTTTAATTACGGAAATTGCTTCAAGATAACAATTAGCTAGATTCCAAACTTCCGGAAGGAGCTCAACAAACACTTAATCTGCAAGCGAAAAGTTCTTAAAAATTATTAATGAAATCTACCAGCCATAACATCAAACCGTGATCCATTAATGTATAATTATCTTATAAAAAATGCACATATACTAATAAAGCAAACTAAAAGTTTTAAAAATATGGTTGGAACTAATTAGAAATCATCTAAAATTGTAGAACTAAAAGTTTAATTCTAGAAGAACTTACATGTCAGACAATGCACATAACCTTGAAGACTTCTTGCTATAAGATGAACTACTCTAAGCATGGTAATTAGTCTCTGCCACGTGTTCCGGTGTTCTAAAAAATAAAAAACACTTTTTAGCTTGTAACAGTATGTATATCCATTCTTTCAATTGTATTTGTATGCAAAGCTAGGAATCCAACTTGTGTCAACACTCCGGATCCAATCGGAGAGCAAAAAAAACACGTACCAAGAGAAAAGGTAGTAAAAAAAATTGGGCAAATATGGATATTCCATTACCCATTATTATATACTTACAAATCCTCCACTTCCATTTCCTCTTCTTCTTTTCATGCAAAAACATTAAAATTTTATATTAACACATTTAAATAAGAGCAAAAAGATGTATTAGATTCGAAACTTGTATCAACACATATAATTCAAGAGTTTGAGGTTAGTGATGAATTAGACAATCAAAAACATGTATCTCAATTATCAAAGTGTGAGATACTTTCGATATACATATCAAAGACAATGAATATGCATATATACATGCATTTAAATTATCTTTATGCATAAAACCTGGATGAATATAATGAAATACATATACCTAATATTGTGTAAATGTTTATAGATCATATTACAAACCGCGTGTAAGATTAAAAATCAATAATTTTAGCAATTGCTCTTTTTCCCACTCACATCAATCTACGAAAAAGCAAAATCAAAATATGATTAGTAAACATTTGAGTATCGAGATTGGAATCAAATACTAACAACTAATTAAACATCGGATTGATGCATATTAAGACTAAGAAAATATGATAGACGTATAACCATGAAATTTGAATACGGGATAATTTGAGACTAAGGATGAATTGGATAATCAAACACATATATACACATATATATCCTTTTAAATTTTAATTGGATAATTACCTGCTTGTATCTTCCATATGCTTGTATATCGAAGCTCAGAATCCAATACATAAAAAGGATACTACCGGAAAAGGTAGATTATCTGGATGATGAAGATGACGCACGAAATCATGAATTTTGAAAATTTTGAAATTGAGATCATGAGCGTATAACAAAATTAGTTGTATTCAAATAATAAGTTACCTAATTTGTGGCTGAAATTGTGGATCTTAAAGATTTTGGTTGAAATTGTGTATCCTAAAGATTTTGAAACGTATAGATATGTAGGCAATTCTTCGGGTAAAATTTGTTATACATGGTAATGGGTTTTAATCGGGTAAATAACAGTAATTGGATCATGGATAGTTGCCCGTTAACCCATTTAGCAAAGTGTATTTACAGGAATAGCCTCAAATTAGGGTCATTATAGTAAATTCATTGGATTTCTATTTTCTACACTAGCAGGAATTTAGTTTTTTGGATCTCATACAACCTAAGTAAATATATTGGAGGGGGGATCCGTGGTCCAACACGAAGTGCTCTCTATAGTTACATATAGTTACCTTGACCAGTTTCCCAAAGCACTGTCAATAATTACCTTTACCAGTTTCCCAATAGAACGAATATGAGAAAATAAGAAAGACAAGTATACTGTGACCATCCGATTCGATTAATATGAAGCCCACCTTCACAAAAAGTTTATTCATAGACCATTGATAGCCCAGCCCATGGTTGTAAAAATCGGTAATCAGTATAAATCGGTTGAGGTATCGATTTAAGATTAATCGGGTAATCGGGGATGGGATTAATCGGAAGGATTGATCGGAGTATTAATCGGATATTATAATAATAATAATTTATATATTAGTCTAATTTATAGTTAAATATATCATTTTAAATAAATTCATAGAATTAATCGGATTTCAAAAATCGAATCGATTAGTTACCTTGCAGAAGATTAATCGAGGATTAATCAGCTAAATCGAGGATTTTTAGAACCATGGCCCAGCCTAATAAAGATAAAGTTGACCATAACCTACTTTTAATTAGTTGAAAGACAAATACCCTGCTGAGTTAAAATTGATAAGCCCGTTGTAATTTGTAACATGAATAAGCAATTACTCCCCGAGTCTCTTTTTGTTTTTCTTATTCGAAATGTCAGATTGTTCATAACATGAGACAAATTACTAATTTACGTCTAATGTATAAGACCAAATATAGTCATGAGTGATCATGTTGGATTCGTATTTATGAGTACTTTAATACAGTAAAATTTTTATATTTAATACTAATATGAAATTCAAGATATTAACGATCAAAAGTGTGCGTTGGCAAACGTGTCCAGTCAAAACATTAAGGGACGGAGGGAGTAAAAAAATTAAGAAAATTTTGCCAAAAAAAAAAAGTTTAAGGAAATTTAAAAAATTAGATTGAAATGATTTGGAAAACATCACCTCATTTTCCTCATAAATTTAAAAATAATAGATATTTAAAAATGTTTAAAATCTTTTAAATATGATAATTAATCATTGATTGAATGATTGATGAATGATTCCTGAAATATGTAGACAAAAAACCAAGTCTAAATTGTTACGAATACTAAAAAATAAAAATATGTGCTAGTGTATTGATTTTGATAAAAGAATACACTATCAAATAATTAAATTTGAAAAATTCACATTAATACCTTATATATAATAAGCATAAGGGAGATTTTATCCAAATTTTTGGTCGTCGTCATTGTACTACCAAAAACATATGATCCGTTGGATTAAAAGTCATCCGTTGGATTATAAAATATATCCTTATATATTTATTTACTCCGTATAATTTTCACTTTGTTAATTTACTATAATACCCTTTCTTCATCGATTTTTTTTTCTTCATCATTAGAACTAAATTTAATTTAAAAATATCTTTATAAGAGGGATCTTATCCAAATTTTTGGTCTGGTCGCTGTACTACCAAAATTATATAATCCGTTGGATTGAAACTAGACGATCAAGATTAGATCACATAAAAAAGAAATTATAATATAAAAAGGATATAATTAGAAAAGGTTGTATTAGAAGTGTATTTTAAAATAAAATTATAATCTAAAAAGGATATAATTAAAAAAGATTGTATTATAATTGAATTTTAAAAAGAAAATTATATTCTAAAAAGGATATAATTAAAAAAAGTTGTATTAGAATTGAATTTTATTTTTTATTTATTAGTATTAAAAAATTTCATATTTACTATTTGGCCTCTATCTTGAGATCTAGAAATCAGATTTGAATGATTTTACAATCCATGCGAACTCATAAAATTATCTTTAATTTAGTGATGCTTTAATAATTATTATTCAAATAGAAACAATCAGAATATCAAGAGAAAATATAATTACGAATTTTTACATTAATCCTAATCTATGTAGAAGTTCTACATTGATAATGCTATCAATTGTAGAAAACCTAATTGTATATGATTTAAATCATTGACATATACATTTTCGTATTTCAATATAAATATACTTTTTATTTTATAACATATTAAAATATAAAACATTTTTTATGCTAAATCCAACGATTTTCATCTATTTATTTTAAGATCTTTGTCGTCCGGAGGAATAGACGATTATCAAAATTTTGGACAAAATCTATCTTATATAAATATATATACGGAGTACTTTTTAGTTTATAACATATTAAAATATAAAACATTTTTTATGCTAGATCCAACGGTTTTCATCTATTTATTTTAAGATCTTTGTCATACGGAGGAATAGACTACCGATTATCAAAATTTCGGACAAAATCTCTCTTACACTTATTATTAAAATTGTATTTGATTATGAGTAGAACTATCTTTAAATAATTATAAGGATATTTTTTTTTTTTTTGCTAAGCTGATATTTATAAACACGCAAAAAGAAGGGGTTAACCCATGCCCAACGACAAACCGAAGGGGAGGACAAGCAAAAGCAAAAAACTACGGAAAGAAAGCAACAGAGCTAATCAATCCAACTAGAACAATTGAACTCCCTAGCTATATTAACAAACCAATTGGAATTTTTAAGCCTAGCTTTAATATCCAAAACAATGCCTTGAAGGAGATTGCTTGGACTAAAGGAGTTTCTGTCATGAAGCCTTGCGTTACGTTCCCTCCAGATATGGTATGAGAATACTTGAGCTGTAAGAAGAAGTAAGCTTTTGTGAGCTATGTTTGCAACTGACCCCCAAGCAAAAAGCATGTCATTCCAGGAGAGGAAATTGTGGCCATAGTTTCCTATAAGAGCGACGAGGTTGCTAAGCACAAACGAGCTGTAGCAGCACGACACCATGAGATGATTAACAGTCTCAATGCCCCCTGGACACAGAAGACAGTGCTGGGATATATCAAGACCAAATGAAGCCAGCCTATGGAATGTGTTGATTCGGCCATGACAAACCAACCATTCATGATGTGCATATCTACTAATTCTGAGCTTATGCCACACTAAAAGATGCCAGTGAATCACAGGCAGTTTGAAACGAATGGAGTTCCAAATGTGGCGAGTGCGAATTTTATGGATAGATAAGCCATCCCATAAAATCTTATCGTGCGCATTAAGATCAAATAAAGGCGAATCAAAATCATAGATCCATCCTCTAAGAGACTGATTATGCCGATGTCTACAATTCGGAATGGGAAGTCTCCAGGTTCCAGTGGATATAAGATCATTAACAGTAGCTCGATTAGAGGAATTGGCCTGCGAGATAATAGCATCACTGCTTGAAGAAGCCAGACATCTACCCCGCCACCAAGGGTCAAACCACAAGGAAATATTAAGGCCATTGCCTATAAGAAATGAGATAAACCGAAGCGCCTCAACTCTGAGCTTTAAAAGCTTACGCCAAATCCAGGAGCAATCTGTTGGCTCTAAAACTGTCCAAAAGTACTTGCGTTTAAGCAGAGTAGTGTTCACCCACATAGGCCAAAGAGACTTCTCTTTACGAATAATTTTGCATAAGTGAAGCAATAACTGAGCTTTGTTCCATTCTTTAGTGTTTTTGAAGGATAAACCTCCTTCTTCGAACGGCAGACACACTACTTTCCAAGAAATTTTAGCACCACCTTTGGCATCTAAATCCCCTTTCCAAAGGAAACGAGTGAGAATGGTTTGGATTTGCTTATGCACTGACTGAGGCAAAAGAAAATGATTAGTCCAGTACGCCTGGATAGCGAAAAGGACAGACTTGATTAGCTGGGCACGACCTGCGAAAGAGAGAAAACCATTAGTCCAGTTATAGATTCGAGCAGTGATTTTGTCAATCAAAGGGACACAGTCATTAACACTGAGCTTTGATGAAATGAGGGGCACTCCTAAAAACTTCACAGGCAAGATGCCATGAGGGATATTAAAAGTGCTATCAAACCAGGAGATCAAATCTTGCTTGCAATTGGCAAAAAAGACTGTGCTCTTTTGAAGACTCGGAGATAATCCACTAGCAGCCGCGAAACTGGTCATGCAAGTCATAATGTGATCGAGAGAAGCCTGATCTCCATGGGAAAAAAGCAACACATCATCCGCGAAGAGCAAATGAGTCAAGTTTAGATCTTTGCAACGCCAGTGGAATTTAAAGTTATCCGGAATCTGATTAAACAAGCAGGAAAGCACATTCATTACCACCGTGAATAAGTATGGAGACATGGGGTCTCCTTGCCTAAGGCCTTTCCTACCTTTGAAGTAACCTTGCAAACTGCCGTTTATTTTGATAGAATATTGCACTGACGAGATGCAAGCATAAACCCAACCCTTGAATTTATTAGGAAAGTTCATGAGAGTTAAAGCATGCATTAAGAAATCCCAGTTAACGGAATCAAATGCTTTGTGCAAATCCATTTGCAGGGCACACCTTGCCACACCAGAGTCTCTAGAATAGCCACGAAAAAGCTCTTGAGCTAGAAGGATATTATCAGAAATACTTCTATTTTTCACAAAAGCAGATTGAGACAGCTCAATTATGTGAGGGAGAACATTTTTTATCCTATTAGCCATGATTTTAGCAATACACTTGTAAGCTATAGAGCACAGTGAGATAGGCCTTCTAGCTCAAATTATGAAAACGAATTATAAGTAGCATTCATAAATCAAATAGAATTTTCAACTAAAAAAATCGTCAATTTCTTTTCTTTTTTGTTTTTGTGTAGATTTAATTATATTAAACCATCATTAATTTAAAGATTATTTTGTTAATTTCATATGGGCTGTAAACGTCCAAATCAAATTTTAAAATTCAAGATAGAGTACAAATATTAAATCGAACATGTAAAATCTTATATATATCAATTTTTAAACACCAATTTGATATGTAAATTAATAACGTATAAAATTTCATAAATGTAATATAATTGTAGATATTAAAAAGGAGCCGTGCGTTGCACGGGTTATAAGCTAGTCTAGAAAAATTAACATAGTCTTTTCTTCTTGTGGTAATTAGCATAACAAAAATTATCACCACAAGTGAATTAATTTTGTTGCCACACACAATATTTTATAATTTTGTGTTAGAATTGATTTATGTTCAAGTTATATTATCAAATTTTCTGAAAAAAATAAAATCACCGACTGATTAAATAAAGAGAATATAATTAACAAATTTTGGGAAAAGAAGAAAAACAAAAATTGATTTTGATAACAAAATAGAGGAAAAGGGTAAAAGAGTAAAATCAGAGGAAAGCGCGTTCCTTGAGGTCGGCCAATGAGTTGGCCTATAAATACACCCTTATAGGCTCCCAATTCATTCCCATCTTCATTCACACAACAAATCGCAATCTCATTCTTCTCTGCCGCGAAACCCTAACCCTAATTCAATTGAATTCAATTGAATCTGCTTGCTTGTGTTGTGTGTAATCGTTCGATTATTATTGTAATAATAATAATCATAATGTCTCGGTGCTTTCCGTATCCACCTCCTGGATTCACAAAGAAAGCCAGCGATGTTTCCACCTTGATCGATTCGATTAAGGTTTGTTCTTGAGAGAACTGCTCTTGTGTGTGTATGATTTTTTACACCCCGGCCCTTTCTTTATGTGGCCTGGCCTCTACATGTAAATCATGATTCTTTTGTAGCTTTGTAAATTATCATGTATTTTTATAAATCTCAGATCTGATTGTAAATAATTTTTCATTGTGAGGGGTTTGTTTTAATTACACCCGACCCAACCCGGGTACGGTTGTTTAGGTTTCGGATTGTAATAGATCTATTGTTTTTAAAATTCAAGGTCGTGTTGAGTCTAGGGTTTTGAACTCTAGATACAGTTTAGGTTATTGTTGTAATTGATGTGTTTCGAGTGTTTTGTGTTGTGTAATTGGGATGATAAGTTGATATAATCAGAGTAAAACTGTGTACCTACATGCTATACATATCAATTGGGTACAAGGTTGTACTCTTATATGCATCTAATGCGTAGAATGGATCATGTTTGTAACAATAAGAAGTCGAATGAATACAAAGTAATTTAACAAAATTTTGTGACCTAAAAGGATAGGTTGTGACCTTTTAAGAAACAATTTAAGGTTTGTATATAACTAATAAAATATAAAAAGATTTTTTTTTGAAAAATGTCGAGAGAGAGCATGTTATAAGGTAGGCCGGATGAAAATGTGCATAGGGGTTTTTTATGTGCTTCTGAATGATTAGGAGAAACTTGTGTATTGCACATGTTTGTGTATGTTGAGCAATTGTGTTTTGCCTGCAATACTAAGATATGCCTATAGCACTGATGATTGGTCCGTAGCATGGTCATGTTGTGTATTGGTTATCCCTAGCTTTCGGTTCTAAATTGTTAATGTGGTAATCTAAAGCTCCAGAAGGAGAATAAGGCAATTAAAGAAAAGAGGAAAGAGAAGAGGAGGGATAAGGGGGAGAAGGATAAGAAGGAGAGGAAGAGAGAGAAAAAAGAAAAGAAAGAGTCAGTAGACTCTAAATTGACCAAAGTTGCCCATGAAGCTCACAAAGATGGCAAAAATTGGACTGAATCAGGAGTGCTCTCTCAGAAGAGGAAACTTGAGGAGACTGAACAGTTAGAAGGCAGTAGTGTTACTGAAGAACATGGACAGCCCCTCAATTTACAAAACCCTAGTTATTCATCTGATGGCACACAAAATAGCAACAAGAGGAGAAAGCAGGCCTCAGTTGCTAGTGACAGTCGAGGGAATGGTGAGTTTGAAGACATTGTTGCTTGGTAATTTTTGTTCTTTTAATTTGTTATTAACTATCTTCCCTTATTATGTTACACAGGAAATATAATTCGGATCAAACTGCCTTTGCAAAAGCACAAAGAATCTGAAAGTACAGTGAGCAAAGAGCAGCTGAACTCTAGTTCAGCCCAGAATGTACAAAGCAAACAATCTGATGTCAAAGAACAACCCTGTTCCACCTCGGGGAGGAATGAGATGCACAATGTACAAATTGGTTCTGGATCAGGATGCACGGATCTTTTTGTTTATCCTGCGAAAGATGTTTGCAGAGCTAGTCAAGGAGATGCCTCTTTGACATCATCTATCACGAAAAGCCATTCATTGCAGGGTTTTCCTCCTTGTCCTAGCAATGAATTTTGTTCAACGTCTGGGAATGTGGACGACCTTGCTCAAGGTCACACACAAACATCAGTCTCCGTTCCGGACTCATGCTTCACATCACAAGAAAAGAAAATGCAGAAAAAGATTTCAAAATATGACAGTCTAATTCAAAATCTATATCAAATGGTTGTACCAAGTGAGGTAGTTGACAGTGAAGGGGAGGACTGGCTCTTTGGAGGAAAGCATTCGGACACAGTGGTGAAGAAGAGGAATGTGGAGAAACCACTCCCAGTGAATAGCAGTGTTACTTGTTCTGGAAGCTCCTCGCTATATCCACTGTATCCTCGTGCCCGTTATTTGGAAGAGGCCAAGATATATGCATTGCCTTATACTGTACCTTTTTAAACATGTATAAGAATGGTTGTAATACCAACTTCAAATTTTTTGTTTTCCTTGGCAGTGTGTTGGATTTGTAACAAATATTGATTTAACAATTTTTTGATTAGAAGCTGTGTTGCTTAATGATTTTAGTTTACAGACCGAAATGTCACTAAGAACATCAAAACTGGGAGGTAAAGGAATCTAATTGCAGCTCTTAGCTTACAACATTGTGATCATCTTGATTGTTGCTGAAAACTTTTAACATAAGCCTCATGTCAAAACAAACATAAAGATGCATCTACTATCTACTAGAGATGTTACATGGACACAATTTCATCGTACATACTGAACTAAAAGATTGAAACACATTGGACATAGAGATGCAGTAATAATCATCTACGGAGTAGTATTTTATGACAGTTCAGCAATAAGCTCGAATAAAAGTAAATTGTATTCAAACTAAATAAAATTTATGCACTTGGTATTTTTTTGGATTCCCGACACTTATCTAAGAGCATCTCCAGGGGCTGTTCATTACAAGCTATCAGCGCATGACTAAAAAACCAAAACCAATGTTCATTACAAGCTATCAGCGCATGACTAAAAAACCAAAACCAAACATACCCAGTATATCCCGCTCATAGCAGGGTCTGGGGAGGGTAAGATGTACGCAGACCATACCCCTGCTTTTTAAGGCAGGGAGGCTGTTTCCGTGAAGACCCTCGGCTGAGTGCACGACCAAAGTGGGATGTGACAATACACATAATAACAATTGGTAACGAGACAGATCATAGCAATACCTGAGCCCATGGCATTCTCCACATGGGACCTACCCGCCTGCTTTCCATTGGATTTCTCCTGACCTGAAACCCTGCCAGCTTGAGATGATAGCTCCTGACGAACCCCCTGCATAATAACCACCAGCAAACGACAACAGACCAAGACAACCGATACACACATACCCAATCTACCCCGCAAAGAGATGGGACCTGTAAACAGATGCCAATAAAAACAAGAAAAGAGAACGAAAAGTTCTAACTCCTATGCTATAGCTAACCTAGACAGCCCCACTCTGAGGCTCTCTACCACAGAGCCGCTCCCTAAAAGGGAATCCACCACACTGATACGACGTCTCCAAGAGCACCTGTCTGCAGTCAAGGTCTCGTTCAAGTTTAATGCCTTCAGATCCATCCTAAGTTGCTCATCCCACGACCTCCTCGGTCTTCCTCTCCTCCTCACCCCAACCACCTCGAGACTCTCAACCCTCCTCACTGGGGCTTCTGCCAACCTCCTACGGACATGGCCGAACCACCTCAACCTCCATTCCCTGACTTTCTCAGAAAGAGGCGCCACTTCCAGCTCGCTTCTAAACACTCCGTTCGGGATTCTATCTAACATCGTGCGGCCACAAGACCACCGAAGCATCCTCATTTCGGCCGCTTCTAACTTGCTTTCGAGGGTCTTCTTCATCGCCCAACACTCAGAACCGTAGAGCAGCGCAGGCCGAATTGCCGCTCTATAGAATTTACCTTTCAACTTCAAAGGAACCTTCTTGTCGCACATCACCCCTGACGCTGCCCTCCACCTTAGCCACCCAGCCTTAATACGGTGTTTTACATCGTCATCAACCTCGCCTTCCTTCTGGATGATCGAACCTAGATACTTGAACTTATCCGTACTAGGTACGATCTGATCTTGAATCTTAACCTCCACTCCTTCCTCGATGGCCTCATCACTGAAGTTACACCATAAATACTCGGTTTTAGATCGGCTCTAAAGTTAGATAAAAGTGGTGGGGCCTATCAATTTTTAATAATAGATTTGAGATAGTGGAGGAAAATAGTGGGTGTAATAGTATTTTTTATTATTAAAACTTTACTATTTTTAAAATGTATAGAAATGATGGGACACCCAAAAATAGTAAGTGTATAGAAATGAATGGGACAGAGCCACAGAGGGAGTACCTTTTAGCTGAGGTGTCATTTAATTTACCGAAGGGTTTTCATTTTCTCATCTCCAACCATCTCTCCTCTTATCTATATTTTTACATAATTTGTTTCAAATTGGCTATATATAGCCAAACATCTATTTTTTTTACAAAAGCTCTATAATGGACACATCATCATGACATCATCAATTATTCATATTTTTTGCATATAGCCAATCATTTTACATAATATCATTGGAGTACATTAACTTAGAGGTTGAACAAATTTTACATATCACTATTTTACATAACCAATATACACAATGCCACTGGAGATGCTCTAATAGCATAAAATAGGAAAAATTAATAAAACAACAAAAAATACTACCCACAGTTAAACCACTTTAAAGTAATACTTTTAGGACTGGGAAAAAATATTACTTTACCGAATTTATTACTTAATCGATATAATAATATTTTATTACTTTATTGATAAAGTAATATTTAATTACTTTACCGAATTTTTATGTTTACGTATTAATATACATTATGTTTTTAAAAAAAAGAATCACCTACGGATGAAGAAATCATTGAGTCGGTAATGAACACTGATCCTGAACCGGACAATAGCAATGTAATCCCAAGCGTGTCATCAAAGAAAGCATTTTAAACAATCAATTCTTTGAACAATTACTTGTTACAATACGAGCAAAACATACCAGGAGTTATTTATGTTTTACATAAAGTCAAGGATGAGATTAATTTTGGTTTTGGTGGAAAAAAGAAACAAGCTACTATAGGTTTCTATTATTAAAAAAATTGAATTTTGTAACTCATATATATATATATATATATATATATATATATATAATTCTGGAATTATTACTTTACATATTACTGGGGCCTTAATGACTTTATAATTTTTTATTATCTTATGCTTTTAGCGAGAATATTACTTTGCAACATTGACCCAAGTTGGGACCGACCAAATTTATTACTTAAGCGAGGTTATTACTTTATCGGATATTAATTAATCGAGGTTTAACCGCATATTGCAGAAACCTTTTTCAAAGGTTACTAGACTACCTGGTTTACAAATCGGGTTTTATATCAAACTGGCCACTCCCTTCGTCAAAAATTATCATTTAACCCACCGTTCTCATCGGGGTCTCATTTCAACCACTAAACTAAGAAAATATATCATTTGCCCCCTTGCATTCAAAAAAATTAATACAATTTATGGTGGTCTAAGTGATATACAGAGGACAAATGATATATTTTCTTAATTTAGTGGTTTAAATGAGACCCCGATTAGAACGGTGGGTTAAATGATAATTTTTGACGAAGGGAGTGAGCAGTTTGATATAAAACACTTTACAAATCTATAATTTTAGATAGTACTCCATTTACCATTTTATTACTTTCAAAAAGTTGGTTACTTTTGTGAATATCCCAAACATATATGGACTATTATTAAAGTCTGGTCCTATAACAGCAAGTCAGCAACACACACAGAAATAACAGCAACACATAACAGAGTTGACACGGAGAGAAAATGATAAGCGGAGGAGGATTCGAAGACGAAGAGAAATGGCTGGCTGAAGGCATTGCCGCGATTCAACACAACGCCTTTTATATGCATCGCGCCTTGGTAATCAATTCTTTAAATCATTCACTCAATTATTTCCCCGATCCAACTTAATTCTAAACCCTAATTGCTTTAATTTTTTCACAGGACTCTAATAATCTCAGGGAAGCACTCAAATTCTCCGCTCTATTCCTATCGGAGCTTCGAACCTCCAGACTTTCGCCTCACAAATACTACCAATTGTGTAATTATTGTTGCTTGTTTTGTCATCTGGATTGAATTTTTTTATGTTTTCATTCAAGTTTGTTGTTTTTTTTTATTGTGGTGTATTAGATATGCGTGCTTTCGATGAATTACGAAAGCTGGAATTGTTTTTTAAAGAGGAAGATCGGCATGGTTGTTCTGTTGTTGACTTGTATGAACTTGTTCAACATGCCGGCAATATTTTACCTAGACTGTAAGTTTTGTTTACCGTTACGTATCTATATGTACATTGTCGAACAAGTTGAGTCAATTTTATTCTTGTAGAATTGTGTTGAATTTGCGGAATTGACAAAAAGAGCATATTACATGTTACTGCATTTCTATTGGAGTATATATGTTTCTTCTATACTTATATGTTTGATTGTAGCTAGCTAAAATTTTAATTTTAAATCTTGTAAGCCTCTTAAGCTATATATTCTACCAAGTCGTAATTATTCTATGATGACAGATTGAATAGTAGTCGTGATGGTCTACAGATTGTGTAACCTTTATGATCGTAATTTATTACTTAAGCAAAACCGTTGTTATGTGAGATGTATTTGCTAATAGATGTGGTGCTTGGTTTGGTTCTAACTGAATTTGCACGAGTAGAGCCGATTAGTGTAGTGTTAATTTTAAACTTTCACAAGTGTTCACTTATGTGATAACTTGTCCTTTTGTTTTCTTAAATATGATTTTCTCTTTTTACGCAAGTGCTTTATCATAGACTTGATGCATGTTGTTATATTTTTGTATAATGTTTATTTATGGTCTTCTATTAGGTATCTGCTATGTACTGTAGGATCCGTTTACATCAAGTCAAAGGATGTTTCTGCTAAAGATGTTCTTAAAGATCTTGTGGAGATGTGTCGTGGTATTCAACATCCCATACGCGGTCTCTTTTTAAGGAGTTACCTTTCTCAAGTTAGTAGAGATAAGTTGGCAGATACTGGTTCTCAGTATGAAGGGTAAGGGAACGAATTATTGATCTCATGTGTTTTCTCTTCTTGTGAATTAATTAAACTATTTATTCGCAGTAAAGAATTTGTCTTTATGGGTAAAACCAAACATTTAAATGCAATTTGACTGAAAAACTTTTGTTACATCTAAAGATAAAATGTACCTGGAAAAGTTTAAGTTATTCAATGTCGATGGTTTAGGATTCTGTTTCTCCAGAAATTTTCTCGTTAGGATTCTGTTTCTCCAGAAATTTTCTCGTTCTACTTTTTTAAGGTCATTCATGCCTTCTTACTAAGTTCCCTCTCCTACTTAAGTCCCTTCTGCACCATCTGACATAGCCCCATCATTGCTGTAAGTTTCCCTTTGTTCTTTTTAGAATGGAAGTAAAGCATAATTTTGTAGTAAATACTAATATATAAATCCCAAACAGTTCCTAAATATGAAGCAGGTTATTACAATATTTTTACGTATTTTGGCAAAGGCAAACAAATTTGTTTTTCAGCTTAGTTCTACTAGTTTCTGGGTTCTGGTCATCTTCTATATGCCCAAACTCTTCACCAGAACCAAATATGGTACCCACTGATGGGCTATCCCATTCTTTTGCTGCAGAGACGAAGACACCGTCATGGATGCTGTAGAGTTTGTGCTACAGAACTTTGCTGAGATGAATAAGCTCTGGGTCCGGATGCACCATCAGGTTTGTAATATAATACTTGTATATGCTATCATGAAACAAGCATAGGTTAGGAACTTGCATTGCCACAAATCTGAAAATGAGTCATGAGGGCATGATTTTTGGCCATGCAGGTGTTATAGTTCTTGTGATACATACATTATGGTGATCCTGAGTTGAGGCCTTCATTCGGACTTTCTGGTCTGCAGGGACCTGTCAGGATAAGAGAGAAGATGGAGAAGGAAAGGAGCGAGCTTTGTGATCTAGTAATATCAATACCCGCAAGCAATTTCCTTAAATTTCTTATGGTTGAATGGTAAGACGAATTAATGCATTCTTCTAAACTTCAGGTTGGGAAAAATTTGCATGTTCTTAGCCAGATAGAGGGTGTTGATCTTGAAATGTACAGAGACACTGTCCTTCCAAGAGTTTTGGAGCAGGTTTGATTATTTGGCCCTTCAGGATTTTGTGTCTGTCTAAACTCTAAATTTTGAGTTAATTTATAATATTAAAATCTTTGTCAGGTTGTAAACTGCAAGGATGAGCTTGCACAATATTATCTGATGGACTGCATAATTCAAGTATTTCCTGATGAGTACCACTTGCAGACTCTTGAGACATTATTGGGTGCTTTCCCGCAACTTCAGGTGCATAATCTACCGTACAATGCTATGAAATCCCTTTAATTTTTTGCATAAGGGTTCTCTATATATTTTTGCTGATATATAATCTTATGCTACATCTGTACTAGATTTGGCAACTTTCTTGCTGAACCATGAGATTATTATGGTAGTTGACCTGAACTTTATACTTTCCATGTTTGCTACAGCTACCAATTCTTTTCCTGCCTGATTGGGCAACCACTGTTAGGTTTTTAGACTACTAAAAGAAGAGAGAATAACACAGAGAGAACATGAGAATAAAAATGAGATGCATACTTGATATGATATATTATTCCAAATAACGAACATGTGGTTTTAAACACAAAACACAAACTAAACTCCTAAAACCTAGCATCTATCTTATCTATTAGTTATTTGAAAAACACCTAATAAACTAATTAGCAATATTTCAAAAACAATTCAAATAATTTTGAATTATTCTTAACATATTTGACATTTTGCATATTCTAAAATTTTGAAGTATTTATATATATTATCATAAATTGTTTGTTTCTATCTGGTGTAATTGTGTAAACCAACTTTTGCTAATCACATATTCAATTATGGATCGATTTTGTTAATACTTGTTCCGTAGTCAGATAAAAAAAATTTTGATGCCGACATTGGACCTTCCATCCTGCAAAAAGTTAGTACTTATGTAGTGACCATTTAATCTCCGTTACTCAAACGTGGTGATATTATATGTCCAATATAAATATCAATCTTGATTTATGTGTTTATACTTATCCACCAAAATATAAGAGATGTGTGGTTTCAGACCACCATCCAACATATTGTCTTTTTAGTGTTTATTTAATGTGCTTCTACATACTGAAAGTTGTAATTGCTGGATACACATTGTTTCCCTTTCAGTATATAGGCAAAATAGAAAAACATTGGTAAACTTATAAATCATAATATTTATCCTCGCGCCTTTAAATTCAGGCAACGGTTGATATCAAGACAGTCTTATCACGATTAATGGAGAGACTGTCAAACTATGCATCATCAAGTCCAGAGGTAAGTTGTTTGCATATTTTTTTTGTAAATCATACTTCAGAAATCTGATTGACTTGTGTATATTTTTAGGTACTACCAGACTTCCTACAAGTTGAGGCATTTACTAAATTAAGTGGGGCCATTGACAAGGTAACTTTCATTGTTTTTTTAAATATAATTTACTGGCCCTCTTTTATGCCAATCTGCTAAGAGCCTAAGAATAATAGATGTTGTGTTTCGAAATGTGATGTAGGAAGATAACTTGTTGCTTTGGCTCCAAGTTCTTACTGGCCTAAGTAATAAGATTGCATGAAGCCATAAACTAAGTTCGTTATTTAAATCAATGCTTGATTGTTCATTTACTTCTTGCTTCACAAGTTCTTTTTATAGCTGAATTCTTGCTTCACAATTAATGTCCTTAGTATGAACTTGTCATACAGTGGATGTGCATAGTTGTCTGAATACGTCTATCACATACTAATCTGACTTGTTATTTATCATATTTCCGTAGTTGTAGTTGCTATGAAGTTGATTTTTTTTTGACATCTCTTCTGCTGTCACCAATTTACGAGTTAATTGAGTACCATATTAAATTACCAGATATGATAAACTCTCTCGTTTAATGTGCTTGTTCACATACACCATACTCGATGCACACATGTTTATATTCTTTTTATAATTATCTTAGTAATGTTCTCTTTATGCCACCTTCCATTATCAATGCAAGGATTTAATATAAATATAACCGATGACAGGTGATAGAAGCACAAGTTGACATGCCTATTGTAGGAGTCATCACTTTGTACGTCTCTCTCCTTACATTTAGCCTACGTGTTCATCCTGAGCGACTCGATTACGTGGATCATGTGCTGGTATATTTCTTTTATGCTATTCTGATGTTAAGATATGACTGGTTGCATGTTTTTTATGGCATTCATATGGTGTCGTGGCGCCCTGATGGCTTGCATATTCGGTCGTCTTAAAAGGATGTCATTAAGTCGTGCTCCACGACCCCATGGATGCAGTAGCCAGTAGCCGCGTCAACTTTGTGTACGGCTAGATATGACCTATGTATGCCAGGTCTATAAACAAATATTTGCTTGGAAGTCAGGAAGACTAATTATAATGACAATATAAAAAAATGTTTTTCATTCCTCTATTGGTACTTGGTAGTGTTAAATATACATATCTATAACATGGACTCCTACAAGGGTTGTCAGTGATTATAATTCGTCTTCTATTTAACAATGACAGGGAGCCTGCGTCAAAAAACTTTCTGGCAAACCAAAGCTTGAAGATAGCAGAGCAACAAAACAAGTGGTTACTCTTTTAAGTGCTCCATTAGAGAAATACAATGATATCGCCACAGCTTTGACACTTTCTAATTATCCTCGTGTTATGGACCACCTCGACAGTAGCACAAATAAAATAATGGCGATGGTTATTATACAAAGTATAATGAAAAATAACACATGTGTTTCGACTTCTGACAAGGTCCAAGTCCTCCTCATATTTAAGCATGTTTTCTTTCCCTTATATATTAAATCTGCGTTATATCAGTTTGTTCCTTTTGCAGGTTGATGTATTGTTTAAGTTAATAAAAGGACTTATAAAAGATCTGGATGAAACTCCTATGGATGAGGTTTGTCAAAGTTTCTGATGTTGCATATGGTTCTAAGTTTTTTCAAGTGTTCCATTGAGATAGATTACGAGCCATCTTGAATATGTATTTATATTCTCGTGTTCCTTCATTGACAACCCATTAATTCCCACTATCTTTCATGTACTATTCCTGACATTAGCTGGATGAGGAAGATTTTAAGGAGGAACAAAATTCTGTTGCCCGTCTAATACATATGTTGTACAATGAAGATCCTGAAGAGATGCTAAAGGTAATTACTTCTGGATGTTGGTAAATTGCAGTTTATTTACTGCAGAGTCAAACAATCAATGGTTTCTGTAATAGTTTATGGTGATTTCTCAAAACTGTAGTTATATTTGGAATAGAAGTTTGTGGACAACATATATTTCTTGAAACTATAATACAAGTGAATGCCCTGGAACAGACTAGTATACACATCATTAGCTGGACACATGCACAACGTAGAACTTTACATACAAAGTTTATATACGAAAATATCAAACCCATGTCCAGTTTAGGATTCTGGCAAGAAGACTAGTTATTAACAGTGTACAATAAAATAGAAAAGATTTACTCATACTGATAAGTAAATGTAGTGGATCCTTGCACAAATGATACATGTTGGTAATCATTCCTCTGAATGTAAACTTTAACTTGGAGTTTTGTTACATCTGTTGCTACTACAGATTATAGTTACTGTGAAGAACCATATTATGACTGGAGGACTGAAGCGTCTGCCGTATACAGTTCCTCCTATTGTCTTTTCCGCTTTGAAGGTTTGTTTATTCTGGAAAGAAGGCTGCTATATGTATTCAGTATTTTCCAATAATGTGTGTTTGTTTGTGCATGTCTTTGTGGTGTTCATTAGGTTAGCACCAAGCACTGCAAATTGAATTACTTTTCATGTCCTTAATTTAGCAAATTAGTAATTAAGAAGCCAGTAAGTATGGATTGTTAAAAAGTATGATGAAACTGCATTTAATATAATATGCTTTTCCAGTTTAAAGGAATGCTGCCTTGAATACCTAAAGAAATGAACAATAAATTACTAAAAAAATTACTTGTCGAAAATGGACAAATTTTCAGTAATTTTTCTAGGAGTGAAAAGCTGCAAATATATGAGACCATTCCATGTGATTTGGTACCAGTGGAAGTTATGAAATTAGTATTTAGCCAAGAGATACTTTAGCACCTTGTGGATGGGAAAAATATACTAAAAATCACTTACTTTTGTGTAGGCTTTCTATATGTTTATCTGCCTGTAAAGGCATTAGGTTTTGGGGTTTGTACTTGGGGTTTTGCATGCTTTACGAATTGGATTGAAAATCTGTCATATTGACAATGCTGGCAACTTATGTTGTATACTTTTCTTGCTGGATTTAATAAGCCGTTTGAGTATGTTCCAGAAGCTTTTCTTCATCTTTAATTCTTTTCCACCAGTCCTTTATTTCTTTTCTGCATAAGTTGGATATAACGTTAACGGATTGGAGTGGCAAACATACTGAAAGATGGACCACAGTCGTGCATGTTTAGTTGTTTTAGTTTACTGTTTATTCCAATGCATAGGTTTAACCTTTTTGGTGGAAGAACCAGTTTTTGAGTTCATTATTTTCTTATCATTGTCAAATGGA
The DNA here is from genome assembly GCA_037693485.1 of Kitagawia praeruptora. NCBI lineage: Eukaryota > Viridiplantae > Streptophyta > Magnoliopsida > Apiales > Apiaceae > Kitagawia > Kitagawia praeruptora. The sequence goes on from CM075344.1 coordinate 61,050,118, forward strand.
CTTCCATTCAATTCACAAGTTTTGGTTGCAGTTGGTAAGGAAATTGCAAGTTCAGGAGGGAGAAGTGACTGGTGAAGAAATTCCTGCTACTCCAAAGAATATTTTTCAGCTCTTAAACCAGGTAACATGTTCTCTATTATATATATAGTCTATCTCGAGTCTCAGACAAGTGGTATTATATTTAAGCTTGATTTGCTCCAGTATCAGGTCTTGATCCATATTTCATTGTTAACTTAGTATGTTGAGTTCGACAACATTAGATTTCTTCCCTAATAGGACTTGGTTGCTGTCAGATAATGTGGCATTAACCTTTGCAGATTATCGAGACTCTTTCGTCTGTTCCATCACCTGAGCTGGCACTGAGGTTGTACTTGCATTGTGCTGAGGTAAAACTTTCCGACAGTATGGAGAAGTAGTAATTAAAACTAAAGAAGCTTTCTGATTTTGTAACATTCGTAGACGGGGTCACGGGTGATTCTTGTTAAGTAAACTTTCATATTTGTCTCTAGGCTGTGACTCCTCTAATGTGCAGTGTGCTGTGTACAAGGAAACTAAACTGTTCTTTCACTGGTCTACTTGGTTCACTTTTTAAATTGCACAAGCATGTTTGTTCCCTGCATCTTTTATTTTTCTCAAATAGGTTGATCTTCAATTGTTTTGCTTGCGACCATCAAGCACATGTCCTTGTTTGTTGAAATGCACTTGCTTTTCAATGTTCAGGCTGCCAGTGACTGTGAAATCGAGCCACTTGCTTATGATCTTTTCACTCAGGCATTTGTATTATATGAGGAAGAAGTTGCGGTAAATTTTTTTTCCCTTTCTTGTGCTTTATGGATCTTGAAACAAGTGGATGAGACTTATATGTTTTTTTGTCATGTTTTTTATTGTAATAGGACTCGAAAGCTCAGGTGACTGCAATACACCTAATAATTGGGACTTTACAGAGAATAAATGTATTTGGCATAGAAAATAGGGATACCTTAACACACAAGGCCACAGGGGTAAAAATACTTTAAGGCTTGATTGTGCAAACTTAAGATCTGAACTTTTACAAATATCTCTGATGGTTATTTGGTTGATGTTTCAGTATTCAGCAAAACTACTAAAAAAACCTGACCAGTGTAGAGCAGTATATGCATGTTCACATCTCTTTTGGGTTGACAATCAGGATGGAATTAAGGATGGAGAAAGGTGTGGTACTTTTTAACTTGTTCAATATATGCATCCGGTAATCCATAGTTATTTCTTCTTTTTGCAGTTCACATTTAATTTTATCTAGTTCACATATAAGGCATTTTAATTAAAGGCAACAAGAAGATATGATGACATAAAATATTTATCTGTAATTCAGGGTAATCCTTTGCCTTAAGCGTTCATTAAGGATTGCAAATGCTGCACAGCAGATGGCAAATGCTACACGGGGCAGCAGTGGCCCTGTGACTCTGTTTGTTGAAATATTGAACAAGTTGGTGTTTCTGAGTTGGTTTTCCCAACCCTTTTACCTGTCAAAATAAAGTGGATGCTTCTGAATAGACTTTTATTTGTTGGTTCTGTTTATAATCTAAACGAATCCTTGGCTTGATAATTAATGCTACAGGTATCTTTACTTTTTTGAGAAGGGGAATCCACATATAACAAGTGCTGCGATTCAAGATCTCGTAGAACTAATAAAGACTGAGATGCAGAGTGACACAACTACTGCTGATCCAGCTACAAACGCTTATTTTGCCAGCACACTGCGGTATATTCAATTTCAGAAACAGAAAGGTGGTGTGATGGGCGAGAAATTTGATGCTGTCAAAGTGTGACATCAAGAAATTCCTGTGTTTGATTGAAATTTGGGCATGGATAGAATTAGGTTTTGCTGAAGTGGATAAACCATAGTTCAATGGGCGAGAGAGCCCCATGTCAATTGATTAGTACAGTACCCATTTGGACATCAGGCGGATATTGGTGTTTTCTGGTAAACGCACTTCTGTAATTACCTCCTTTTCCAAGTTTAGCTTCTGAAAAATTCTCAACAATTCATGTAAATTTGTTGGTTTATGTAAAATGGAACCGTCTTTGCTTTCTTCGAACATGGATATACTGTGGAGTGCGTGTGTTTTGTTATTATGAGTATTACAATTACAATGCCCTTATATTTCATGTTGATCTAGACATCAATTGACCGCCTACATTTTTTTTATTTATTTGCGAAGTGACTACCTACCTTTTCAATTTTCGTAAGCGAGTTTCTGAACTCTTAATAATTACTCCCTCCGTCCCGTCCATTTGTTATCGTTTCAAAATAGGGTGTCGACACGCATTTTAAGGTGGATTTTAAGTATAGTTCCGTAACTTATTTTTGAAAGTTTCTTCTTTTTTTTGTATAAAAATAGAACAATCCTATTTTTATACAAAAAAAGAAAATTTTAAAAATAAGTTATGGAACTATTCTTAAAATTCACATTATAATGCGTGCCAGAAAGTGACAAAAAAATGTAAACAAATGGATGGGATAGAGGGAGTAACTGCTAAATGGTAAATTACCAACATCGGCCCAATAAGTGTTCTTTTCGAGTACTCATTTTTTTTTTGTTGCTATTTTTATCTCACGATCATAAGCAATATACCACTACTTACAATAATAAATAATATTGCAAAGCCATTTAAGTGATATCATTTCAATCTAAAAGCCATTTAATTAGATTTTAAGTGGCATGTATTATGTATTTATGTCAATTTTAAAAACACAAGTTGCACGAAAGAATTCTAAATTTCAACATAATAGAAGGCTTTTCTATCAAAAGAAAAGGTCATACACTAAATCAAGTAAAAGTTTAACAATAATGTCTTTAGTAATGATGTTATCAGATGCACAAGTATTAAAAGCACAATAAAATGTGTTACACAATATTGATATTACATTATATCAGTCATGTACGTTAGAACACGAATAAAAATTCAGTAAACATGTTTTCAGGACTAGTAAACAATCACACAGATGACAAATTTCCAGTTAGAGCAGATCAAATGACTAGATGTATTAAACGCAATCTCTAACAAGGGAGAAGCTACAAATCATTGGTCTGTGCTCCGTCAACAGATGGGCAATTAAAATGAAGATGACTTTTAAAAGTAAAGGAGTAAATGCACCAAGGGAAGGTGACATTTTTTTTTTTTGCTTAACAGCCCTAGATTCCCTACATCACAAGATTGAGCAAGCTTTTTGGCCCTTTTTCTTCTTCTTCTTTTGCTTAGGCGGTTGGAGTACTACTTTGATAGCCGCATCAAAAACTGCTTTCACGTTCTGCAGTTCATGGGATAACATGTTACATAGAACATATCCCCTTCCAAGAAGATAGACTGAATGAAACTATTAGAGGACATACCTGTTGCGTCTTTGAACTACATTCAATGTAAGCAGGAGCTCCAATCAGTTTCCTCAGATCCTCTCCCTTCATGTAAGCAAAAAAAAAATCAGATATTTGTACGATGAAACCGAGCTAGCTTAGAGATAGAAACAACTAAACCATAGTTGAAAAGACATAGCCTAGTCATCACCTAGGCGGAAAGGCAGTAAAAAATGAAAAGCCCTCTGAACCTCCTTGATTTTAATATGTTAGGCGAATTAGACTATGCCTAGGCGAGTTAGGGCAAATTAGGCAGTGCCTAGGCATACGTTAGGTGAATTAAGCGTTTACTATATATATATATATATATATATATATGAAATATTTTTCTAATATATGATTTGACTCTGCTTATATTTGTCTTTGAGTGGTTAAGTTTATCAACTTGTACTATTGAACCATTGTACTCATAACAAAAGTCTCAAAATTAAATGAACAAAAGCTGATAAAATCTATTTGTCCCAATTAAATAAACTAATCTTTACATTAATGTACTCCATTATCAGAACCAATCAAAATACATTTGCCAATATATAGCAGAACGCCTAACGGACGCCTAGGCGGGCGCCTTACCGCCTAGACGTCCGAGCGGTTCGCTATCGCCTTGACAAGTATGAACTATAGTACTAAACATATAAAAGGTGTGGTCTAGGGAATTTTTTACCTGAGCTGAGGTAATGGGGACTGCACCTGGGTGGTCTAGAAAGAACTGCTTATCATCCCTCAGATCTGAAAGCAACAATGATCATAAATTATCTCATGCTTTGTAAAATTTGCTTATGGATTTACTTGTAAGTAAGAATTGGCTAAATTGTTTCCACTGCCAATAAAAACTACTAACGACAGATTAATGTTTCAGTTGAGATACAAAGTGAGATCTGGACTAAATAAAAACAAGAAGAAAAAAGGTTCTGACCAAAAACCCGGCAGAACCAAAATTAAAATTTTCTCAACTGATACAGTTCAACACAGTGCTAAGTGATGGATGTCAACACAGTACAATTCATGTCTTGTGGACTTGTGGTAGATATTCACTGATCGACTCATACACAGTTTAATCTTAACATGGTACATTCCCTAGCAGGTAGCGAGTGCAAGTTGTAGAAGTACTAGATGTGTTGGTATCTTACCAAGCTTTGTTCCAACGAGAATTATTGGAACTCCAGGTGCATAGTGCCTAAGTTCGGGAATCCACTGAAATGATAGTAAAGGAAAAATAAATCAGCATAGCAGCAACTCATGGAGGAAGTTCGTTATTAATGCACATGCATATCAACCCCATATCAGGACACAATTAAGGTCCTCACCTTCTTTGCAACATTTTCATAACTAGCCTTGCTAATGAGAGAGAACGCAAGAAGAAACACATCTGCTCCGCGATAGCTCAAGGGTCTCAATCTATTGTAATCCTCTTGACCTGTTAAAGTACAAAATATAGAATACAAGTGCTGAAAGTTTTAAAATACAACATCAACTGAAAAACAGGTCTCATTGAATTACCAGCAGTATCCCACAAGCCTAGGTTGACGGTGCTCCCGTCCACAACCACATTTGCACTGAAATTGTCAAAGACAGTTGGCACATAATCCTGAGGAAAAAGGCGACGAAGATTTTATTACTGCTCCCAAATGATAGTGACGAGGATAGACTGACCCATAAAAAAAAATTAAAACACTTTTGGAATCGTCATTGGCAAATTGTATCCGAATATATATTTTTTATGTAGGAGAAATAACTAAAATTATTTTAAATTTGTCTAATGTAATAGAATATCATTATGTAACTCCCTTTTCAAAGTCATTTAGACTCAATCAAGATTGCAATACCAGGTTCTTAATTCTGGAACAGTCGTCTATTCAAAGCTAAGCAGAAATAGACATTTTGTTACTGATCCAAAAAACTTAAACAAAGGAACACTTTCCGTGGATACTGAAACAGGTAATAACAATATAAAATTTGGTTCATTCTTTAACTAGTTGGTTAACATAGCAAACATCTAAGGGGCCTTACCTACATTGTTTATCGTTCGTCCCAACTCTGAAAATTCACATAATGCCAAATTAAGCCAATAAGGGATTATCTAATCTACACAGTCAACCAATTCTAAAAATTTTCCAAAACCAGTGGATAAATGAAAAATACCAATTCTAAAAACTTTCCAAAACCAGTGGATGAATGAAAAAGACCGGATTTCAAACACGATAACAAATGCTAAAAAATAAGCCGAACAAAAGAAATGGGCATCAGCAGTATTACATGTAATACTTTTTAAACACCCTCTAATCACCAAACCAGTCCCTAAACACACTTCACATCTAAATGTTTCACACAAGATCAAAACCAAATTATAAAGAACAATTCAAATAAGACTTCAATCATTCAATAAAAAAGATGAATTTAAAGACAAAAATAAGAGAACTGACCGTAGGGAAAGTGTTGCTGGTGTAAGAAATAAGCATACATGTTTTTCCAACAGCACCATCACCAACTGTCACACACTTTATGAACCTAGAAGCACTCATTATCCACCCAGATCTTTCTTACAAATCTTGTTTCTTTGTTGTTCTTGAAATCAAGAATACAAATTGAAACACCCCTTTTCTTTAAACCCTAAAAATCAAGAAAATTCAAGAACTTGTAAAAAAACAAGTGAGTGAAGCTACACGTACAAATAATCAAAACCCAAATCACAAAACAGATAGACACAAAGATTGTATGTATAAAAGGATAGAGAGAGAGTAGAAGAAGAATCACCAGGAGCAAATACAATGTTGTTAAGGCGCTGACCCAAGAAGCTACTAAAACTAAGCCAACCGTTTGCCAGCTACTCTGTGTATATATGTGTGTATATAATAATACTCCTATAGATTCAAGTAGTTTTACTGTGAGTTGTTGTTGATCTATTTGGTGTAGTGATGTCTAGTTATTTTCAAAAAACAGTCTATACAATTTAGTGGTTGTGTCAGTTACTGGTCAAAACGTAATCAACTTAGCTGTTTCCCTTTTTACATATTGTAACCTAAAATTAAAGTCCAAATTTGGAAAATGATCAAATTTGTAAAGGATATTTGGGTTATCTTAAAATAAGTAACTTATGACCTATAAGTACTTATGTCATATAAGTGATAAGTAGAGCAGTAAGTAGAGTATTTGGTAAATCAGAACTTATAATCAGAACTTATAAGTTAACTTTTTTTATAATTTTCAAAATATTGTTTTTTTATATATAACAATGGATATCAATGGATAGATCTCGATGAATAAGGAAATTTGATATATACAAATCAATTTTCTAATGAATGGATCGAGAGATATATGGTTTTGAAGATTTGAAGGATATTATATATTGTGTATATTGAGAATAAGTTATAAGTTATAAGTTGAAAGTTAAGGATTCTTAAGAGCAAGTTTAATGCTAGATGCTAAATTGCTATTGGTATTGTTATAATATAAAACCAAAAGGTGAATTTTGGTGCTAAAATAAAACTTACCCTCCAAAGCGAGTTCTATAAAACTAGTTTCAAATTTAACCAATTCTTTTAATTTTTACCTAACTTTTTTAACTTCTATTGAATATTCACAACAAACCTATCTCATTCTAGTTAAATGATGATGTGGCATGAATGCATAAATGCATCCTTGGTTTCAAATTTAGCACCAAGGATGCATAATATAGCAACAGCACCAAAAATGCATCCAACTATAGCACCCCTTTGGAGATGAGTTTTTTAGCACTTGGTGCTATAATATAGCAATAGCACCAAGTATAGCATTGCATTGGACTTGCTCTAACATTCAATTTATGGGTTTATAAGTTATAAGTTGAGCTAAAACTTAGGGGCCGTTTGGTTTACCTTAAAATGAGTAGTTTATGTCTTATAAGCATAAGTGTCATATAAGTGATAAGTAGATCAGAAATTATAAGTCAGTAGAGTGTTTGGTAAATTAGAAATTATAAGTCAGTAGAGTGTTTGGTAAATCAGAACTTATAAGTTAACTTTTTTTTATTATTTTTTAAAATATTTGGTTTTTAGTATATATCAATGGATATCAGTGAATAGATCTCGATGCACTACTAGAAATATGTCAATAGACATCGGTTTCTGGCCGTTGTTAAAAAAAAATCTGACCGATGTCTATGCGTGTGTAGAGAAAGGTCAAAACCTTTAGACATCGGTTTTTAGCCGTTGTCTATTATTGACTTAGACATTGGTTTCTTAAATATTTCTGATGTCTAAGATACATTATGTGCATTAGTTCTTTTTAAATTATGATATATTATGTTCATTAGATCAACATAAACATAGCACAGACAAGGTAAATAATGACATATACATCGATTTCTTGGTAAAAATCGATGTTTTATGTTATTTGAGACATCAGTTGGTATGTGAAACCGATGTTATATAGTGTTATTAGACATCGTGTTCATTAACAAAATCGTTGTTATATGTTCCAGTAGACATCGGTTTTTTTAAAATATTTGATGTATTAGCTTTTCTTGGACATTGGTTTATTTGTTAAAAAGCGATGTCTCTTGTTCTGGTAGTATACAATATTCTTTTTATATGCACCAAAAAACCTCAAATCAAACCAAAATACAAAAATACGAAAACAATTATAAGCACTTGCCATTTACCAAACACAAAATATCCAATCTTTACATCAACTAACATAACGAAAAGAAAGCATATGTTATCTTCCTTTGGAAGTGTACATAGAAATTAAAAAAAGGGACTAGAAGGTAAATCAGCTAGTACAACATAATGTAGCAGGAAGCATTCATTGATCAAAAGCTACTGGCTTCTTTATTCTGCCATCAGAGCATTTCAGTCCCTCATCTGGTGTAAGAAGATCTGTTACCTCCTCATTGTAGAGCTCTATAAGTGACACTTTTATGCTGTAGTTAGCCTTCTGAGCTTCAAGGATGTCAAAAACTTGTTGTACAGCTCTCGAAATAACCCCTGCATCCATATGTATCCCTCCCTTCTACAAACAAAGAACCAAATTAAGACCAAGCCACAGACACAGAGATAAAACCTCTGTTAAGTTACTATATTGAGTTACCAACTGTCTTAGAGGTTTTACTACAGTGGCTTAACTACATCATCTATCTTTAACAAACATATATAAATTACAATTATTTCACACACATATATAAACATATATAGTAAAGGGCAATATAGATATAGATGTATGCAGCTTCCAAGTTTAGGACAAAACATTAATTTTTTACATGGTCGTTATGTTGTTTTGCAATGACAATAAAAACTGATAGCTTGTTCGGAAAATGAAAAACATTAGTAATAAAGGTTGTCATTGTATATATGACATATAGTTTTAGTACGGCAGTGACTTATTCTCAGAATAGGGATAATCTGCTGACAACAACAAACCATAAATACACATTAATGTAGTAATATTAGAAGGACTCACAAATTTGCTCTTTCTAAAGTACTGGTAAAATTCAGTCCAAACGTCTCCGCTAGCTACTCCTGCATATGTGATTATGCCTAGTCCTGCAGCAATTGTTAGCTGAAGGGTAATTGGTTAAGCTACATATGCAGTAATACATCCACAACTAAGCAACGATATGGAAGCTAATACAGGTTTAGGAAAGTTGATTCAGATATACATAAATCCTAACAAAATATTTTTCTAGCATTAGACAAAAAATAGGAAAAAGAGGAACTTTCAGCGACTTTAGAATGGCAGTTTCTCATATACCCTGATTTCTAGTGTATATAGTGTTCCATTACACACCATCAACACCGTGTTCATAAAATCCCATCTGAATCTCGATATAAACCTTTGTGTCTCTTACATCCAGAAGAAGTTTCAACCCATCAATACAAAAGCTTAAAGGCCACATGAATCGAAGGCATAACTATGGAGTAAATCTTATTTGATGCACAGATCTCCTATGGTAGATAATGGAACGATGATAATAAGGCATATTACTACTAAGTTGCATACTTTACCATCCAATGGACCAGATACAAAGTCTTTAGATGAAGCTAAGTTGCTGGGTTGCTTGCCATTCATCCAAGTTGAATAATCTTTAAACTTTAGAGGGCCAAGATGCTTGTGCTGACATAATTATACCCACTATAACTCCAAACAACCCAAGTGCACTACCAAAAATTTCAATAACAAGGATCTTTACAAAACAAGGGAATTCGAGTTGTACCCGCACACAAGATTTGCAAAGCCCACAATGATTCCTGAGGCAAAGATGGCATATCCTGCTCTCATAGATTCAGGTGCATAAATTTGGGATGCAGGAACACTTTCCAACTTCGTTTGTAGAATAATTGCCACAATAACACCATATAAAGCAACAGCTTCACAAAATATTACACTGGGATAATTGAAAAAAAAAATTGGTGTCATATAATCTCACAAACAAGCTCTGATTAGCTATTCAATATGTGTTGCCCATAAAACAAACCATGAGTATTAACTATGAACCGCAGAACACAAATTAATTTTAAAACTACAATATAGTGTCTAAGTGCAGATCATTAAGATCTACGTAAGTAGGCTTAAAAATAGAATATGTTCAACTCAGTCTCTCTTGTACACTTTTTACAAGTCTAAAGTAGGGCTATGATATTCGTACACAGTGGAGTAAACAAAATTTTAAATCCGTGACCAGAGGTGCAGCATTATATAGAAAATCGTCAATTTTGTCATTTTCTAAGAACTATATAGTATATACAATTCAAAGATATCGTGTTCATGATAACTTTATGCAGGCCTCATATATGCATTATATAGGTACTTAAACAAGTGAGCTACGAACGGGTGATATTTTCATAGTCCATAATAAAATGGCTATATAATGTAGCAGTAACATACAACGAGAGTGACTGCACTACTTCGATATATAGAGCATTAAGCTAGGGATAATATGCAACAAAGAGCATGCTATGGTGCATCAAATAATTCTTCTTTATGATTTGGAACTTATCCAAGATAGGATGTCATGACTAATTAGAAAACCTTATCATGATACCAAAAATGCATTACGAAAATAAAAATCTTGTTCTTGCCTACAACTTTTGAAGAATTTGACCAAGCTGAACTAATTGCATTGACAATATACTTCTCAAACCAAACGATACAACTCAAATAAGATAGTAATAAAGTTACCTTCTTCCAAATGGTAGCAGCATCATACTGTACACTAATGGCCACAACCCCATGATGTACCATAGTGACAAACTAATGTCTCCACCAAAGTTTACCTTAATGCACAGCACAAACAAAGATACAAGACAATTCACATGATTCTCAAGACCCACAACACAAATTTACACTCTAGAATCTGTAAAATCAATACTTCCAATTTAGCATTTTAATGAACACTCTAAATCATAGCTATACTATAAATACAATTGACCAACCAAAATTAATCTTCAAGGAACCAAAGTTGCAAGTTGCAAACATATATTTCACACACAAAACCGACACAAATATTCTAAGTATACCTGGAGCGAGAAACATCACATATTTGACCTTTAATAGCCATCAACAAGGGCTTGTCTGGATCAGACCCATCATAAGCTCTCAATTGCTCGACAGTAACATCACCTAACTGAACAGGCTCTCGGAGAACAAATTCGTTGGTGCGTTTGACTGCCACGTAGTCATCGGCTGCAATGAACTTAGTACAATAATATCTAGAAACACTTGTTATTCACTAAATTAAGGAAAAATAATTCACCATATAAGACACAGTTTAGAAATCACACTCCTAGGAATCACATATGAATTCTCGAATAAGTAACAATACAAATCCAACTCAGTCATTTACAAATTGTAAATTTGTAGGCTAACTAACTCATTTGTGATTGAACACAAACCTTACACACACATACACTCTCTCTCTCTCTCACACACACACACAGAGAGAGAGAGAGAGAGAGAGATTGAGAGAGAGAGAGAGAGAGACTAACATAGCTAATATAGACTTTGAGCTTTCGAGTCGAAGAGTTCGAGCTTTGTTTTTCTTCGAGATTGAATAGCTAGCTTCGAGATTGATTAGGGTTCATGAGGGCGGCCGCTAGGGTTCTTCAGAGAGAAAAGGGGGATTCGGGTGTGTGTGTTTTTTTAGCTGAATAAATATTGTTTATGATTTTATGTGTTTTGTTTTTACTTTTTTGGATTTGAGTTGAATGGGGGGAAGATTGGGGAAAGTTAGAGGCGGGGAATGAAAAGTATTAAGGGGGAAATGTTTTAGTAGAAATGGGGGGAAATAATCTAAGGGGGAAATGTTTTATTAGAAATGGGGGAAAATGTATCATTCGCGTTTTTTATTTTTTAAAAAATCATAAAAGACATCGGTTATTTTACGTACCGATGTCTGGAAAACAGTTTAACATCGCTTTTTAAAAAACCGATGTTAAAAACCTTTTTAACATCGGTGGCTTTTCAAACCGATGTAAAAGGTGCGATGTCTAATCTATATTTTCTAGTAGTGATGGGTAGAGAAATTTGATATATACATATTAATTTTTTAATGAACGGATCAAAAGATATATGATTTTGAAGATTTGAAGAATTGCGTGTATCGAGAATAAGTTATAAGTATAAGTTGAATGTTATGGATTCCTAACATTCAACTTATCAACATATAAGTTATAAGTTGAGCTAAAACTTAAATAGGCAAACGCCCTCCATAAGCTCTTAGGGCCTTATAAGCCATAAGTTCATTCAAATATGAAATGCCAAACATGCACTTATTTTGGCAAACACCCCCGATAAGTACTTATGGGCTTATAAGCCATAAGCTCACAGTAATAACTAATAAGTGGAAACAAACAGGCCCCTAATGTATAGAAAATATAGTTAAAATATTTCATCCGTCCCAAAATACATGTTCCTTTTGTAAAATGAATTTGTCCCATTTTACATGTCCCTTTTATTTTTTCAATACAAATTTAAGGTGATTTTCCAAAACTATCCCTACATTTATTGTATCTAAAATTTGACTTTTTTCAAACTTAACACTATTCTCATTTTCCAATGTATTAATTGTTGAGTATTGAATACAAAGAAAGAATACAGAGGGGGGGTGAATGGATTCTTGAACCTTTCGTGCCTTGAGTCTGTGTAGCAAACAAGTATTGTGTGTACAGAGATGTAGATGCGGATAAAGAACAACACAAAACACAATATCACTTTAATCTAATGTATTATTAGATAAAGGTTGCTACAATCTGTGAATACAAATGATAGTATTCTCAGCTTCATTTTTCTCAGAGAGATATAGCTTACAGTGTATGAAAAACTCGACTCACTTGGTTTATTCACTCACACTAACTAAGGAAGTGAGGCTGTATCCTTATAGCATGGATACAACCTACTTACTACAAATAAGGTAGTTAAACAAATTACTTTCTAGTCTGTCTATCCTTTTTGAGTAAGTGTCCAAACGGTTACAGATTTGACTTTGCAAAGTCTGTTCAGATCCACTTCTTTAGCTCCTTGTCTCTTCTATATCTCTCCAAGCTTCCTTGTAGGCTTTCCAGAGCACGTTACAGATTGTGGTCCATAAAGTGCATTGGCTTGTTGCAGGTTTCTGACTTGTACAATTTCTTCAGTATTTTGTCTCCAAGAATGTATTCGAGAAGTGACTAAGTAAGTGATTCGAGAACTGGAATTGACTTGATCGATAACTCTGAGTTCTCGAACACTGTTATATTGACATATCGAACCACTTCTCGAATAGCTCTTTTCCATCAGGATTCCTTGAGTTGTCGAATAGAACATTTGACTTATCGAATACTCGAGATATCGAATAGCTTTCAGAGTCCTTGAGATATCGAATGGAACTTTGACTTGTTGACTCCTTGAGAACTCGAATACTACTTTGATTCGTTGACTTCCTGAGTTCTCGAATAGAGTACATAGACATATCGAATCTCCGAGATATCGAATGAGATATCGAACAGTGTATTCAGAGATATCGAATAGTGTCTTGAGATATCGAATCCCTGACTTCTCGAATGCTGGACTTCTCGAATAGACAAATAGACTTCTCGAATTGGTACTTAGGCAAATTCCTCATTTCTTCAAATCCCAACTATGATTATTTGACAGTCTTTAACTCCTTGCTTGAGGCATGAACCTTGGAACTTCTTTCAAGCATTATTCTAGACTCTATAAGTACAATTACACAACTAGGATTTGATGCCTACTACAAGTACAATACAAACAGAAACTCTACAACTAGAGGTTCCCTCAGTTAAGAGGTCATGTAAGTAATGCAAAGCATTACAAACAATTAGGCTTGTTATTAGATGTGTACAGGCATGCCTCTGTAACTAACAATCTCCCCCAAATTGTGAGTGAGACCCTTAGTCACAATTTCATGTCTGATAACAAGCCTAACATACATAAGGATAAGACTTTAAAAGTACAGGTATGTATATTGATTGAACACATAATTGGAATTACAAGATAAATACTCTTACAGTATGATGAGGTACTAGCCATTTTCATTTGATTGCATCTCCATTGCTTTGGCTTGTAGATCATCATATGCTTTCTGTTTCCTTTCTTTTTCCTTTCTTGCATTCTCATCTATTGCTCTTATGATTTCTACCATAGCATCCAATTCTTCAATCATGATAGAATTTTTGAAATCTTCAAGCACTGGCTTCAGAATGTTGGCAGGATAGTGACTGAGTAGGTTCATTCTTATATTGACATTGTCTCCATTTCTTCTCTTATACTTCACCACATAGGGATCAAACTGAACTCTACACAATCCCTTTGCCCTTAGCTTTTCTGCTTCAATCTCCAGTCTGTCAATTTATTTCTCCCTTTCTAACCACTTCTCATAGCAGCCCTTTCTCATCTTTTCAGCATAATCTCTCTTCATTTTCACAAAGTCAATCAATTCCAGCTTCCATACTTTCTCCACCTTGTCTTTAGAGTCCAGCAATGCAATGATTCTTTCTATCTCATACAATTTACCCCAATTTTGACAACCCCCTTGTTTGAATTTCATTTATCTCCCATCAGTGTACTTGATTTCAAGGTGGTCATCCACAATTGCAGCATAGCATATCTTTTGAGCTCTTAGAAATTGCAGTTGTTCTTCATCAAAGTCTTCATCAAGTGGCTGGAGTTTCAATCCGGGAATGATTGTTAGGGCCCTTGACCTGGATGGCTTTACTCTCCTAGCAGCATGCTTGAGTTTAAACTTTTTCACTGGATTGTTTGGCAGAAACTTCTGACCTTTGTTGGCTGACCATAGTAGTGTTCCATTAGCAGTTTGTTTTTTGAAACAAACATATGGTTTCTTGACTTGAATCTCCTTCTCTTCTTGAGGTAGTAAAACATTTGCAGAGGCCAGAGATGTAGATTTTGATGAATCATTACTAGTGACATCCACCCTAGACATTGAGCCTTGTGTTGTGGTAGGAGTGTCATTAGTAATGTTCATGGCTTGCTGTTTTCCAATCTTCCTCTCATAGATTTTGCCTTGGTCATCATCATTCTTCTTATCCTTGTCACCCTTCTTCTTCTTCTTGTCTTCATCACCCTTATCTCTCCTGTGATGTCTTCTCCTCCCATCACTTTTGTCTTCAGAATCATCATCCTTATTTCTCCTAGGTTGAGCCCTCTCTGGAGGTTCACCAGTTGCTATAAAAGATCTGAGAATGTGCAGAGCTTCAATTTCTTCAGCATTTCTGGCTCCAACCTTCTTCTGTAGTTGATCAATGATAGCAATGACCAGTCTGTGATTTCTAGAAGTGAGATCATGGGGAATGACCAATTGCTTGATGTCTTCAATTCTTGTCCCAGACTGATAGATGATTGTCCATGGCTTCTTGATCACTTCTGGTAGCCTTGAAGGTTGGCCATTCCTCAAATCATCAAACAGACTTTTGTTGTTCTCATTCTTCTTCTCAATAAGCTCAAGTATGGCATCTATCTCTGAGTGTTTTAGGTCTTGTAGAGTCTTGTATGTTAGATGCCATATCTTTAATTTGGATATCATCACTATCTCCTTGAACCATAGATTATTGACTTTCTTGGGGATGACAGTGATGTAGTCAATCTGCTCCTTCAACTCCCTCAGATAGAACTGAGTGTCACCAACCTGTTCCCTTGTGGCTTTCAGAAACTCCAAGAAGGCTTTATCATGATAAACATTTGAGTTAGCAACTTCTTGTAGCTTGGCCTCAGTAACAACTTTAACTTCTACAGGCTTGGCACTCTCAGGTATGGAGGATGGAGGTTTGTCAGAAGGCATACTCCCTGCAACCACTGTGGTAGTTATGGATTGCTTTTGACCACCAGGAGTAGTAATGTGCACAGTTGGTAGAGTAACAACTGGCAGTGAGGTAGGAGGCTCATCAACTTTGGATTTACCTTTGCCTGGCACATTGGTTGTAGATTGTGCTCTGTGATGACCACCCTCATTTATCTGTATGCCCTTCTCCTTAGGTTTCTCCCCCTTTGGATTTGAGTTTCTAGACCTTTTCTCCCCCTTAGGCTTGTTGTCAGGCACAGAGGCTGTAGAAATCACCTGTGGGTTGAAAGATTCTTCAGGTAGAGGGAGCCTTCGGATTTATTGAAGAAGTGCTAGTTTGAGCCATATTAAGGTGTAAATTAGATCGGTGATTTTTTGGTGCAAAAAAAATCATTGCAAAGAATTCTTTTTGGGCTGTTTTATCCTAGGGACGACGTGGCAAACGTGAATATTCTGCACTATTTTTGATATAGCCGCGAAACGTCTTAAAGAGAGCGTGCTTCATCATTGCAGCCAACATAGATTGCTGATGCAGAAGGACATTGGCTGTGGTGGTTGCTTGAGTGTCCAACTGATCATGGAGAAGGGCAACCGTGTCTGTAAGGTGAGCATTTGACTTAGTGAGAGTAGCCACCTCCTTTTCAAGAGTGTTCACCTTAGTGAATAGCTCATTTGCCTTGAAACCAGACAAAGATTGATCCTGCAGTCTCTTCACTTCATACTTAGACAGTTCATGCACAGGGACTTCAGTCACTAGCCTATCTCCATAAAGATTCTTGAACATTGTCCTCAGCATGGCATTGGCCTCTGTAGTCTGGTCAGATAGATTTTGAAATCTGCTTCCTAGGCCTGTGACTGTATCTTTGAGGAGGGCTAGGCCATTGTCCATCTTTGTGCAGGTGATGTTGCAGTGTTTGAGATCTTTGACCACACTGTCTAGTTGAGGAAATTTAGCATCAAAGGCCCTCTTGACTTCTGCTACTGAAGTGGCTGTCTTGTCACACACCCTGTTGACTTCAGTTTTGACTCCCTTGCCAAGATAGTGTGCAGCCTTGAGGAAACCCTTGTAGGAATCATTGACAGCTTCATACACTTCACCAGGAGACAGGGATTTTGCATTGGAGCCCAGTGAAGTGATGTATTCTTCTCTAAGATATTGAAGTGCTTCACTGAGAGTTACATCATTCTTTCCTTGCAGCCAGGCATCTACATTGCCATCTCTCTCAGCATCATCAATAATCTTGGCCTTCTGCATCTCCACATCATCCCTATGGCATAGTAGGATGGCCTCATAGTCTGGATTAGGGATATTGGAGGTGACAAGGTTCTGAGCTATTTTTACAAACTCAGGAATCTGATCCACAATTAAGCTTTGAAGTGCTTCAACCATCAATTTTTGTGGAACAGACCCTGATCCTGAAGCACTGTCATGTTGCACAGGCTTCAGCCATTGTGACATAAAGTCAGAGCTAGAGCTAGGCAAGCTAGACTCCTCAGTTACAGATGCAACTTCTGTAACCGGATGGATTGACTCTACTACTGGTGTCTCCACAGGAGTGGGATGAGTTACACCAGTAGTTGACACAGACACAGAGTCTCTAGTAAAAACTAGTGAACCCTCTGTGGTTGTGATGGTGTCATTAGGATATGCCCCAGCATGCATTCCCTCACCATTTAAATGTGGGTCCTGGGTGGTGAGCAAAGTGTCATGCACTAAGTCACTTGAAATTATTGGCTCATCAAGAGAAAAGAATTCTTGATGATCAATGCCTTGCATCTCAGGTGCCTGAGTTGCAGGTTCCAAAGAAATTTCAGTGTTAGATTCTGGAAGAGAAGTGTGTTGTAGAGTAGATTTTGGCAACTCCCCCTGAGAGATAGAGGGAGTTTCAAGTGTGATGTGCTCTCCACTCAGTGTAGTGCCAGCCTTATCACTCCCATGTGCTGACTCAATACAAGGAGGTGCATTGGGGAGGATGCTTGATTCTATAGATGCACCCTGTTGAGAGGATACATCTAGTGAGCTGTTTGCCCCTGATTTTACAACTTCAGTCATTTGTGTGACTGAAGAGGTGGTCTTAGTTTTCTTCTTCTTCTTTGGCCTTAGTAAGGGTGACTCTGGTTCCTCACTTTCTAGACCTAGTTCAACAGCCAGTGCTGCTTCAGATAGAATATTTAGAGGTGCAGACATTACTTCCTTTCTCTTCTTTTTACTAACATCACCCTTTTGAGAGGATGATGCAGTTGGCTCACTGTGTGGTAAAGTGTTTGGTTGAGAGGGTTGGTTAGCTAGCCCTGGGTTAGCATTTTGTTCTACTTGCTTGGGCTTAGCTAACTCAGACTTAGAAGCAAATGTTGGCATGTGGTGGGGGTAAGTTCTAAACACACTCTCCATATGGGGAGTTATGTTAAGTCTTACATCCACATCATTCCTAGTCTCCAAATTACCAAAAATGAGTTTGGTCATGGATTTAGGATAGCATATTCTATTTTTATTCATCCCATCTAATTCAATCAATTTATCATCTAAGAAATTAAGAACAGATTGAATAAAACGAGGGAAGAAAATTTCATTACCTCTCCTGGCTGAATTCTTACCAAGTCTCCCATACAGTTCCTGCAGAATGATGAGACCAACGTCTATCTTCTTTCCATAGGCTAAGGCATAGCCTATTTGCTGTGCAGGGGTACTGATTTGGTCATAGCTGGATTTTCTTGCTGTGAAGACTTGAAGAAGTGTAGCAAACACATAGCTCCATTCCTTCCTCAAATGCTTCCTATTCAGATGCCCAAGACTGATTTTGTCTGAATATTTGATGAAATCGAAGAAGTCTTCCAATTCAGCATTTGTAGCCAGTGAGTCATACACCTCTCCTTTGATACCCAGCCCAAGTGCCTCATTCATATCCTCTGTGGTGATAGTGATATTTTTGTCTTGAATTGATAAGTGCATATTTTTGCATATTTTTATTACTTATTTATTGCTTGAATTCGTATTTTAATAAATTATTTTGTTGTATTTCAGGAAATTTGAAGAAAAATAAAGAAATGGCAAAATAAAAGAATAAAGAGAAAGGAAGGGCCAAAAAGAGAAGAAAATGACCAAAATGCAAAAAGGCAAAAGAATTAGGAGTTTGGTGAAAAAGGGAAAGCTTAAGGAGTCCGGTTCCAGACCCTCAGTAGACCGCAGCTCGGAACATAATAATTTTATTTTTGTTAATAAATATTTTATTTAAATTAGAAAATTATATTTATAAATATCTAATAATATTAGGTATTTATTTTTATAATTTCTGAATTAAATTAATTATTTATTAATTAAAGATTATAAGTTGTGCGGGTTAAAAAGCATTTCTACGAAACTCTTTCGTAACAACCTATGTTAGGCACCGAATGTTGACAAAGTTTGTATGATGAGTTGATTTTGTCAAAGGAAAAAAAAACCTATCAACTGCTATAAATTAGAGAGCCTGCAGGGAGAGAACCCGGGGAATAGCCCCTAGCTGCACTTTTGCTTTGAATTCTTCATTTTGTCAATTCCTGTTAACACTTTTAATATAAAACATCTTAGCCTTAGTTACTCTAAATTTTGTAGCTCCATCTTTATTTCTATAGTATTTTTCTAAATCTTGTAAACACTTTCATTAGTGCAAAGTTTTATTATCTCTTAATTTTCTTGTCTTATTTTTTTATGTTGAATTAATTTCGTTATTTTCGTAAATCCATTTAGTGGACAAAGTAACGAAATGCTAACCACTTGGGGTTGAAAGTAATGATTTTTAATTTCTTGTTCTTAGTTAATAATTGTAATTGTACCCCTTTAAATTTCCATTTTATTGTGGGTTTTATAATTTATAATTGTAGTATTTAAATTTTGTTTTTCATTTTAAGTATTAGTGTAATAAAAAAATAAAAATCACAAAAATATTAGTAACTTAATTAATTTCTAGCATTTATTCACTTGTTTTTATGTGATAATTCGAAGCCCTTTATAGTTTTATTAGCTTCCCCTGTTTCTCTCTTTCTTGTACGAACAAACATCAAAACCCAGCTCTTTTCCCCTGCATCTTTCCCCTTGTTTATCCCCAAACTCAAACCCACCTCTCTATCTATCTATCCATCTCTCTTTCGTTCTCTCTTTCTCTCGTTACCCATCTCCCCTTTCCCCCATTTCAGGCTACCGGATTTTTAGAAGTAGATTTCAATTGGGTTTTGTTCGAGTTTATCACAAAGTTTTATGTCCAAGTTATGGTCAGCGTTTGCCAAGTTCTTGAGTTGTTTGCGAGTTTGTTGAGTTCTCTGAGTTACAATGCCGAGTCGCTGTTGTGTAGTTTTCATGTCTTAAGTTCGTTCGTACCAAGTTTGTGATTAGTTCGTTTAAATTTGTGGAGTTTCGACTGGGTTCTTTGCGTGTTTAGGAGTGTGAAGTTGTAGAGTATTGATTTAGGATTTGAGCTGTTCTGAGTTCGGAGTGTCCGGATTTTTTGTGTATTGTTTTGGTTTCGTTTAGTACTTGCAGCGTTCGTATCAGTTGTGCTAGTTGAGCTGGGTTTCGAATCCATGAGTCCGAATCCTGTACTTAGGCTGTTTTAAGCTTTTGCAAAGTGATGAGTTTAGTCTTAATTCACAGTCCGAACGTTTGTTTTTATTTAATGAGTTGGCTATGTTTGTAGTTTGTAAATCGAGGTTGTAGAGTTTATGTCATGTTCGAGTTTTTGCTGCGTTTTCTTGCTGTGTTGATGTCTCCTTGCTGCGTTTTCTGTCCGTGTTTGCTACGAGTTTCCGAGTTTTAGAATTAGAGTTTATTGAGTTAATTTCTGAGTAGCTTTTGTTTGTTAATTGAATTGCTGTGAGTCTTGCGAGTTAGATAGCTGATGGTTCTACTTCTAGGGTGCGTTTTGTTGAACTCTGTTGTCGAATTATGAATGCATTGATTCGGTTTATGTAGATCTTTTAGTTGGTTTGTGTTGAGAATGAGATTGTGAGATTGCGAAGTTGATTTTGAGCTGTTTTAGCTGTGCTTTTCTGAGTTTCGAATCATGGTTTGTTGTGGCTAGACCATTTTCCAAGTACCTCAAATTTTCCTTAAAAATCTTTGTAAATAACTTTGAATTCAGATTTTTAAAATAAATTATTTTTGTTATTTTCAGTTTTAATTAGTTAACTAAAAAATTAGAATAAATTTAATTAGTTTTAAATAATTCAAATTTTCATTTAGGAATTAATTAGTTAAATCCAGATCTTCTCAAAAATCCAAAAATTGTTCTAATTCGCCTAAGTTAGGAATTAAGGATCGCGAAATAAAATAAGTCTCTGTGGATCGAATCTTAAATACTAAAACGAGATCGTGCGCTTGCGATATTAATTGTCACGTTTTTCGGCACATCATGAATCTTGCAGTAGATGATGTACGAGGTTATTGCAGAGTCAAGAGCCACCACCTCCACTGTAGCAGACTGCCAAAACTGTTCTAGAATATCGAGATACAGAGTTGGGTTAACAGATAGAGCATTCTTGATGTACGATTCAGACATCCACTTCACAAAGCACTTGAAGTTAGCGTTGGGTGCCTCAACATCACTAGTTAGAGCAATGAAGTTGGTGTTGAACTTTACTGTTGCCATTTGTGTAAGAGAGAGAGAAAGGAAATTGAAGGTTGAAGAAGAAATTTAGCTTATTGCAGTTAGGGTTTCAGAGGTTTTGGGAGTTTAGGTGCTTGAGAAATCGAATGAAATAAATCGAATAGATGTGGAATTGTATAAGTATGAAGTACTTGAATTGTCGATTAGATGAATGTTTTGTATCGACAAGTCAGGCATTCGAGAAGTAGAAAACAACTATTCGAGAAGTCAAGAAAGGCTTAATCGATAACTCAAGCGGATAGAAACTCACAGCTGGCGGTTATCTAACTCAGAAGTAATTCTAAATTAAATAAAATGTATTTTTATGAGTGAATTAAACTTTTAGACAAGAGTCCAAAATCGGTTAAAATTCAACGAGAATTCAGCCTTTTCAAATGATTCGAGAACTCAAATATAGTGTTCGAGAACTCAATCATTCGAGAACTCAGTTACTACATTCGAGAAGTCAAGAATACCTCTATTCGATATCTCAGAAAGACTCTATTCGAGAACTCAAGAGTACTCTAATGAGACTTGTTAGAGATGTCGAATAGTGAATCATTCGAGAAGTCTGACTTATCGAACTATACCCATCACTCATAAAAAAAATTTGATTTTCACTACCTTTTAAAATTTACCAGACATATTCATTGAAGAATATCCTAGCAAATTAAATAGTGATTTTCTCAAAATTTCATAGAAATTTTAAGTTAAATAGAAATATGATTTTCAACATATGCAACAGATTTGAAATATTTATAAATCATATTTCAGCCAACACTTACTCCAAAAATATTGAGAATTTAGATAAAGTAAGTGTTTACTGCTGCAACAATCTAGATGCTGTATTCACTTAGCCAGAATCTGAAGAATTCAGCATTCCAATCTCACTTACCAACCTTGTGAAGGTGGCTTCATCTAATGGCTTAGTGAATATATCAGCTAGTTGTTTATCTGTAGAGACATAATGCAACTCAATGGTTCCATTAGTTGCATGTTCTCTTATGAAATGATATCTGATGTCAATGTGCTTTGTTCTAGAATGATTGACAGGATTGGCAACTATAGAGATTGCACTTGTGTTGTCACACATGATTGGAATTCTTTCCAACACAAGTCCATAATCTCTAAGTTGATTTCTAATTCAAAGCACTTGAGCACAACAACTTCCAGCAGCTATGTATTCAGCCTCAGCTGTAGAAGTTGACACAGATTGTTGCTTCTTGCTATACCAAGAAACTAACCTTTGTCCAAGAAACTGGCAGCTTCCTGAGGTGCTTTTCCTATCCACTCTGCATCCAGCATAATCAGCATCAGAATAACCAACCAGATTGAACCCTGTGTCCTTAGGATACCATAAGCCCAAGTTTGGAGTGCCCTTCAGATATCTAAAGATCCTTTTTATTGCAATCAAATGTGATTCCTTTGGATTTGATTGAAATCTAGCACATAGACATGTAGCAAACATGATGTCTGGCCTACTTGCAGTGAGGTAGAGTAGAGAACCAACCATGCCTCTGTAGACTGAGATATCTACTTTCTTGCCTTTAGCATCTTCATCCAACTTAGTTGCAGTGGCCATGGGTGTCTTTGCAGGTGAGCAGTCTTCCAAGTCAAACTTCTTCAATAGATCCTTGATGTATTTGGTCTGACTGATAAAGATACCATCCTTCCTTTGACTGACTTGCAACCCAAGAAAGAATGTCAACTCTCCCATCATACTCATCTCATATCTGCTCTGCATGAGTTTGGAAAATTTCTCACATAGCTTCTCATTTGTAGACCCAAAAATGATATCATCCACATAAATTTGGACTAGGATAATATCATCACCATGCTTCTTGTAAAACAGTGTCTTGTCCAATGTGCCTCTAGTGAATTGATTTTCAAGAAGAAATTGTGATAAAGTATCATACCATGCTCTTGGAGCCTGCTTAAGTTCATACAGTGCCTTAAGCAATCTGTAGACAAATTCTGGGAAATGTGGATCCTCAAAGCCAGGTGGTTGTTGCACATAAACCTCTTCTTCCAACTCTCCATTTAGAAATGCACTCTTGACATCCATTTGATAAACTTTAAAGTTTGAATGAGCAGCAAATGCCAAGAATATTCTGATGGCTTCCAATCTAGCAACAGGGGCAAATGTCTCATCATAATCAATGCCTTCCTGTTGAGAGTATCCTTTTGCAACCAGCCTTGCTTTGTTTCTTATTATTACACCATCTTCATCCATCTTATTCTTCAGAACCCATTTTGTTCCAACAATGGTTCTATTCTTTGGTGCAGGCACAAGTTCCCATACTTTGTTCCTTTCAAATTGATTCAACTATTCTTGCATAGCAATAATCCAATCTGGGTCCAACAGTGCATCATCAAGTTTCTTAGGCTCAACTTGTGATAGAAAACATCCATAGAGGCACTCATTTTGAGTTGCTCTCCTAGTCCTTACTCCTGCATTAGGATCTCCAATGATTTGCTCTGCAGTGTGTGATCTATCCCATTTCCTCGAGTGTTCAGCCTGACTTCTCATTCTTGATGTTGCTTCATCATCCACATCATGGTCATCCTCATTTCCTCCCCCTGTGAAGTTGCCATTACTCACAGGTGTGTCTTGGATGCTTGTTTCTCCACTATCGATTGGCACAAATTCTTCTCCTGTATCATTATTCACTTGAGTTTGTTGAACTTGAGTTTCAACTCCAGTTTCAATCTCTTCATCAGAATCATCTAGATTATCAAACCTCAATGGATCTTTGTCTTCATCATTGGCTTCTTCTAGTCCATGTAGTTTGCTGTCATCAAATGTTACATCTGTGCTTTCTATAACTTTCTTTTGACTGATGACATAAACCTTGTATGCAATTCTTTCCATAGAATAGCCAAGAAAAATTCCTTCAAATGCTTTTGCATCAAATTTTCCAACATATTCAGAATTATCCTTTAGTACAAAGCATTTGCTTCCAAAAGTATGAACATACTTTAGAGTAGGCTTCTTTCCAGTCATCAAGTTGTAAGGTGTCTTTCCAGTGTTTTTGTTGATGAGGGTTCTGTTCTGAATATAGCATGCAGTACTCACAGCCTCAGCCCAAAAACATGTAGGCATTTTTGCATCAAGTAACATTGTTCTAGCAGCCTCAATTAGAGTTCTATTCTTTCTCTCAACAACTCCATTTTGTTATGGAGTCCTTAGAGCTGAGAATTGCTGAGAAATACCATTCTCTTTACAGAATGCTTCGAGTATGGCATTTCTGAACTCTGTTCCATTATCACTTCTCAGTGCAATCACACTTGCATTGTTTGCCTTTGCTTCCTTGTCAACTTTCTTTATATGCTCAATAATTACTTGTGGAGCCTCATCTTTTGATGCCAGAAATTCCACCCATGTATACCTTGAAAAATCATCAACCCTTACCAGGGCATACTTCTTTCTTCCAAGTGACATAATGTTGACAGGCCCAAACAAATCCATATGAATGAGTTGTAATGGCTTGGTTATTGATGTCACTGTCTTTGACTTGTGGCTTGATCTTTTTATTTTTCCTTTTTGACAAGCCTCACACACTCCTTCTTGGCAGAATTCAAGTGTGGGCATGCCTCTCACTAACTCTCTTTTGACTAGAGAATTAATGGCCTTGAAGTTCAGGTGTGATAGTTTCTTATGCCACAGCCAACAATCTTCATTTGATGCTTTTGAGTAAAAGCAACAAATTTTGTCCTTGTTTGCAGAGTCCATATTGGCTACAAACAGGCTTCCCTTCCTCACTCCAGATAGAGCAAAATCACCAGTCTTCTTGTGGGTGATCAAACATTCATCTTTGTCAAAATTCACTTTGAATCCTCTATCAGTAAACTGACCAACACTTAGCAGATTATGCTTGAGCCCCTTGACTAGTGCTACATCTTCAATGATGACATTACCAACTTTCAGCTTGCCATATCCCAATGTGTTACCCATGCTGTCATCTCCAAAAGCAACCATTGGGCCAGCCTTTTCCTCATACTGTGATAGCAGGGCCATATCACCAGTCATATGATTTGAGCATCCACTGTCCAAAATCCACATGACCTTCTTTTCACTTTCTTTGCCCTGCAGACACAAAGGTATTACTTTTCCTTTGGTACCCAAACAAGTTTGGGTCCATGTGACTTAGGGACAGTTTTATCATAAACAACATGCTTGTCAACTTTCTTAGTGTTAGTCTTCTTGTCACTGTTGAAAGTCTTAGAACCTGAAGTTTCAGACTTAGGTGACAGAGGTACCTTCCTAGCTTTAGGAGGACTTGAAGACTTTGACCTTGTGTTGTGTGTGTGAGAATTGTGACTGATACAACCATCAATGAATTGCCTTCTTAAATTAAAACAACTAGTCATAACATTCATATTACATGGCATACAGTCAAATTTATCACAAAAAGGTGCATCTCTATGTCTTAGAGACACAGAACAATCATAGAAAGGTTTAGACGCACTACCAACAGGTTTCTTGCATGCATGAGTTAAATGATTGGTACTGAAACAGTTCTGACAAGTTTTCCTAGGGGCATTAGGCATATAAGCATAGTTGTTATCCTTGTTAATCCCTAACTTGCCATTTCTGTTCTGTTTCTTCTTAGTCACTTTCTTTTCTGATTCACTCTTCCCAGCTGAGACAAACTTAACAAACTTCTTAGGTCTTGGCCTATCAACTACTGGTTCCTTGGTCTTTGACTTGACACTCTCACTCTTAAAGGATGCTTGTTGTTCACTAGATTGTGCCTCATCCTCATCATTCAACATTTGTTTGATGAGTAAGGCATCCTCATCAATTTCAAATGTTGATTCCTTAAAAATTGGATTTTCAGTCTTTTTCAATATGTGAGGCACTTTCTCATGAACAGCTGTGTCCTCTTCAATGTCAGCATAGCCTTTCCTCTGTTTGAGAGAGTCATAGTCAAGTCCAATAGCTGCTTTGGGTTTAGCTTCAATTTTCTCACAGTAGGATTGCACTAGACCAGATGATTTCTTGAAAGTTTTCAGTTTGAATTCATTTTCAGCTAATTCATCCCTAAGAGCCTTCTCTACTTGACTAGCACATAAAACCTTGTTCTGCAAATATTCAACTTCTTTCTTAAGGTTTTCTACTTGCATAGCAGTTAGCTCAAGTTCCTCATTCTTTTTGGTTAATATTTCATTTCTAGTAGACAGTTTAGCAATCTCCTCATTAGCAGCAGTCATACTAGTATGAATATTAAACATTTCAACAGATAGTTGTTCGATCATGCATTTATACTCAGAAACAGACATGTCTATAGTAGTGAGAGATGGTACCTGAGAATCAGATGGAGATGAGTCATCCTTGGAGTTGGCCATCAAGGCATAATTGCAGAATTCTTGTTCCTCTCCATCACTCTCAGAATCATCCCAACACTTCCCTTCAGCTATGTAGGCCTTACCTTGTGTCTGCTTTTTCAGAAGGGCCTCATACTTAGCTTCGAGCTCAATATAATCTCTATCCTTCTTTTTAGGCTTCTTGCATTCACTGGCAAAATGCCCTAGGTCATTGCATCTATAGCACCTTACAGATGACCTATCCACATAACTGGTTTTGAATTTATTTCTGTTTGGTTTCACAGGTGCCTTGTTCTTGTTGACTGAATGGTTTTGAGTTTTGGGTTTGAAGGGTTGATTTCTTTTAAATCTGATGTTTGGAAATTTTCTGGCCATGAAAGCATATGAAGTATTTTCCATCCCATCAAGTTCTTCCAGAGTGTAAAACTCTTCTTCTTCCTCATTTTCCTCAACAGGTTCACTCACCCCAGCTTCAGTTTCTTCATCATCTGCTACCTCCTCTATCCTTAGCTGGCTTGTAGATGCTTCTAGGTCCAGAATAGATTTGTTGACAATCAAGGCACATGATGTGTTTATCATTCTACCTTGGTTGGCTTAGATAGCCCTTTTTTGAAGCAACTCAAGTTCATGAGTCTTTAGGACTCCATAGAGCACATCATAGGTGACTTTGTTCAAATCTCTCTCCCTTAGAGAAATGACTCTTTGCTCTAGATGATTTGGTGAAGATAACAAAAATTTCATATTTAACTCCTTGGTGCTGTAAACCTTGCCATTCATCTGCAACTCAATAACTAGCTTGTGAAACCTTTCAAACATTTCAGTGATGCTTTCCTTGGGTTGTGCCATGAAAGCTTCATACTGTGTGACCAGTATCTGTTTCTTGTTTTCCTTAACCTCATCAGTTCCTTCACACAACACCTCAATGTGATCCCACATCTCTTTGGCAGACGTACATGATGCAATGTTCGCAAACATTGACATGTTCATGGAATCAATGATAAGCAGCATGAGGTGGCTGTCAAGAGCAACCTTCTCCCTTTCTGATTCTGTCCATTTTGATGGATCCTTGGCCTCATAAGATCTTGGGATAGTTGTGGTTCCAACAGTCTTTTCTGGTATCTCTTGTTGTGGAACAAAAGGACCATTCTTGAGAATCTCAGGATACAAGGGATGAGAGGCTTTAATGAACAACATCATCTTTATCTTCCAGAGGTTGAAGTTTTCTTTGTCAAACTTAGGGACCTTCACCGTTCCTGTAGTCTTTGGTGTATTCGAACTCATGATCGTTTTTCTGTTTTTGAATAAACAGCCCGCTCTGATACCACTTGTTGAGTATTGAACACAAAGAAAGAATACAGAGGGGGGGTGAATGGATTCTTGAACCTTTCGTGCCTTGAGTCTGTGTAGCAAACAAGTATTGTGTGTACAGAGATGTAGATGCGGATAAAGAACAACACAGAACACAATATCACTTTAATCTAATGTATTATTAGATAAAGGTTGCTACAATCTGTGAATACAAATGATAGTATTCTCAGCTTCGTTTTTCTCAGAGAGATATAGCTTACAGTGTATGAAAAACTCGACTCACTTGGTTTATTCACTCACACTAACTAAGGAAGTGAGGCTGTATCCTTATAGCATGGATACAACCTACTTACTACAAATAAGGTAGTTAAACAAATTACTTTCTAGTCTGTCTATCCTTTTTGAGTAAGTGTCCAAACGGTTACAGATTTGACTTTGCAAAGTCTGTTCAGATCCACTTCTTTAGCTCCTTGTCTCTTCTATATCTCTCCAAGCTTCCTTGTAGGCTTTCCAGAGCACGTTACAGATTGTGGTCCATAAAGTGCATTGGCTTGTTGCAGGTTTCTGACTTGTACAATTTCTTCAGTATTTTGTCTCCAAGAATGTATTCGAGAAGTGACTAAGTAAGTGATTCGAGAACTGGAATTGACTTGATCGATAACTCTGAGTTCTCGAACACTGTTATATTGACATATCGAACCACTTCTCGAATAGCTCTTTTCCATCAGGATTCCTTGAGTTGTCGAATAGAACATTTGACTTATCGAATACTCGAGATATCGAATAGCTTTCAGAGTCCTTGAGATATCGAATGGAACTTTGACTTGTTGACTCCTTGAGAACTCGAATACTACTTTGATTCGTTGACTTCCTGAGTTCTCGAATAGAGTACATAGACATATCGAATCTCCGAGATATCGAATGAGATATCGAACAGTGTATTCAGAGATATCGAATAGTGTCTTGAGATATCGAATCCCTGACTTCTCGAATGCTGGACTTCTCGAATAGACAAATAGACTTCTCGAATTGGTACTTAGGCAAATTCCTCATTTCTTCAAATCCCAACTATGATTATTTGACAGTCTTTAACTCCTTGCTTGAGGCATGAACCTTGGAACTTCTTTCAAGCATTATTCTAGACTCTATAAGTACAATTACACAACTAGGATTTGATGCCTACTACAAGTACAATACAAACAGAAACTCTACAACTAGAGGTTCCCTCAGTTAAGAGGTCATGTAAGTAATGCAAAGTATTATAAACAATTAGGCTTGTTATTAGATGTGTACAGGCATGCCTCTGTAACTAACATTAATTAAGGGTATTAGTTGGAAAATATTATTCAACTAACCTTAACTAACCTTTACCTTAATATGTGTGTTTTTTTAGTAAACGGACATGTATAAGAGCATGTCCAATGGTGATATGTAAAATGGTTGGCTAAAAGATGATAAAATAGTGATAATTTAAAATTTTAGTTAAGGGAAGGGATGAGTACTCCAATGATGTTATGCATAATTATGCTAATGTAAATTATATCTAAGGATTTATTGGTTCGACAAATATAGCTAGCCAACCAAATATGATTATCTATATTTATTGTTAAGGGGTTACAAGGTTGGAGTGTTACATTTTTTACATATTAACACACTATAGTAAAAAAAATTAGTTAAAAAGACCATCACGGTGCTCGAGACAACAAAATATTAAGGATATTCAAGAAAATATTGACAAGTTTATGATGTAGTTAAGGTGGGGTGCTGTTAAGATTTGAGTGCAAATTTAACGGTGATCAAATATTCTAATTTTGGATAAATTATTTCAATTTTTTTTTCTAAGTGATAATTCAAATTTGGATTGGTAGTACTATTCAGCTGGTTTAAAATAAAAATATTTATGTTATTATTTTTATATTTTTAGTTTATTAAATTTAAAATTAATTTGTGATTTTTCAATGGATGAAATCCCCAAATACCTACATTTTCAAATCAATAAACCAAAATAACCATCTGCGCGTGTTATCGCCCAAAATATCTATCAAATATGCATGTCCAACATGCACAGCATGTTCAACATATGTATTTTTCATAATATTTTTTAAGAAGCAGGTCACGCATTTCTAAGATGCGTATTCTTTTTTTTAAATTGACCACACATAAAGTTCATTTATGTCTTTTGTTTTAATTGACCACGCATTTGAAATATGCATGTAGTTCATCTTTTTTAAATAAAATTTAAAATTTAGGTTTAAAAAAGTCCGTATATTTTGAATATTTCTAAAATTCAAAATGGAAAAGTTGAACCCCCAAAGAAATACAGGTAAATTTAAAATTTTAATTAAAAGATTGAATATTTTAATGAGTTCGGTGACCTATTTTTTAAAAAATTGGGGGTCAATCCCGATTTTTTAAAAATCATGATAAATTAGGGTTTTGAGTCTAGGATTGGTTTGTAAATAACCCTAAATCCTAAACCCTAAGCCTGTATATGATTTATTCGTCATTTTAAATATTTCTAAAACCCAAAATGGAAAAGTTGAACCCAAAGTTAACCGTAGAACTACTAAGGGAATATAGATAAATTAAAAAATTGAATATTTTTAAATTCCAAATGAAATTCGTTAAACCCAAATAAAAACTATTTTAACCCCAATAAATGTTGAAGTCATACGTACGCATTATATACATGTGTAGTCTCTATATATTTGTTGTGTGGTTGACCAACAAATCAATCATCATTCCATTATAAGAAGAACGCGCATTGGGCACATGCGTGACGGAGCCTCCGCAAGTGGTCGCAACCGCAAGTGGGTATTTTGGGTATTATGTTCTCAAAAATAGTGTAATTTGGTCATTATTTCTTTTTTAATTATGTAATTAATAATAGAATGTAGTTAATATCTAATAAAATTTATTTTTAGAATAAAACTGATAATAATTAAAAAAAACATTTTTTTATATTTAAATAAAGTACATTAAATGCATAAAATAAAAGTTACATTAATTGCAATTTTAATAAAATGAATGTGTTGTTGATTAATAAAATGAATGTGTTGTTTTTTAATTAAGCATACAATTTTAGTGTTATTTTTTCTGTCAAATTTTTTTTAATCTTATTTATGTATATTAAAAAATTATTTTTTAATTTAAATTAATTATTAAATGTAATAAAAATAGTTAACAATGGTTATATTAAATTTAAAATAAGAAAATTTAATGTAAATTTATGTAATATAATATGTAAATAGTAATTTGGAACAAAATTTAGATCAATAAATTGATCAAAAATTTGAATTAAAATTTGGATCAATTGATAATCCAAATTTAAAATTTTGAATTACCTCGATTGGCCTTAGTTCTTGGAAACTTCAGAATAGTTCTTAAGATCCATTAGTTTATTTCTTAATATAGCTTAATGGCGCTTATTTTAACGATTAAGACTATTAAGATCTGAGCAAAATGAGATAGTTCAAGTGCTCTCAGATGTTGGGTTCGATTCTCGCTTATTCCAAAATTGATTGAGAACAGATACTCATTATAAGACATATAAGTCTAAGGGGTGAAGGCCCAGAATACTCAAAAATTAAATACTTATAACCAAAATACCCACCGCCAGTTCAGGCAGCCCTAAATATCCACGGGACGCGCTACTGGTGAAATAGTGACATGAAGACACCCTACTGCTAAAGGAGTAATATGGAGATACGCTAATGGTAATGGAGCAACAGGCATACACGTGACTGGCAGGCATCCACTGTAGCTCGAGATACGCATCTGCAAAATGCGCATCTCCATATATGCATTTTCCAGATGCGTATCCGCCATCTTTTCCAAAGTCGCTCTCTGGCGATTCTCAGGCGATTTTGACAAATTCACGTCGGAGGTCCGTTCGTACGATTCCCAGACTGTCCGTGTATGTTATATACATCGTTGGAATCGTCTTTCGACGATCTACACAACCATATCCATATCAAACCATTTCATTCCCCGGATTTCAAACCCCCAAATCGAATCCAACTCTCTCCCTCGTTTTTTCGCCGGCTACGTACAAGCCCCTGCGGGACCAGGTTCCATAAACTCAATCCGGCAAATCGAAGAACAAGCATCGTCGGAGATGGCCGGACGTGACGGAGAGAGGTGAATAGAACGAGAGAGATGGCGGAGAGAATGAGAGAGGTGGAGAGGAGAGAGATGTCGAGCAGTTGCTACAGTACGCGAGACACGCTACACGCAGTAGCGTGTTGCGTGGGTAGGACGGGCCAACTGTTCCGAAAAACAGCATTTTGGGCCATGGGTATCTCAATTTGAAGTATTTTGGTAATTTTCTCTAAGCCTAATCATTCAAAAAAAAATAATTAAAATCTTTTTTTACTATTTCTTAACTCGTTAAAATATGTCTAAAGATGGAAAAACCAAGCTCAATCATTAATAAATTTGTACCCTGCCCGCGTTTCCATACTTTGATGTTCCTTTTACTGCAAAATGTGAGCGGCTTTCTGAAAAAAAAAAAAGTGAGCGACTTTGTATAAAATGAATACAAAGTACTTTCTAAAAAATGATAATGTTAATAATAATTATTATTATTTATTGCATTAATAATATTATTAATTTATTTTACATATAAATTATTTGTATATAAAAAATTCTTTATATATATAATCTTATTGTGTTACTAAATGAAAATAAATAAAAAATCAATATATATTATTTATTAGAGTATAAAAAGCATTTAATAATATAATAAATTATATTTTCTCTAAATGTCAAGCTTTAGCTTAAATAAAAATTATAATTCGTACAATGCACTATTATTCTTTATTTTATAGATTCAATAATTCTTGCCTATTAAATTTAAAACTTATTTTCTTAATTTTTTGACAAACAATTAAAGAGGATTTATTAAAACATTAGAGCCCAATCGGGACAAATCCCCTCATGATACAATTTGATTGAAAAACAAAAAAACGAGCTAAACAAATATCCCTTTTGTTCTGAGATCGCTTAACGTACAAAATATCCAAATTCTTTAAATTAAAAAAAATTACAATAATATCTCGAACAATCCAACCCACACCTAGCATCAGTTTACCCAATGTACTTTCAGTTACATCAACTGATATTGGAAAAACAAATGCTTCTAAAATATGAACAATTTTTTTTTGTGAAATATGAGTTCTTGCGATATGCATTACCATTCCTGATTTAATGCGAGCATTACAGATCTCTCAAAATATCATAAAAATTATTCTTTGAGAAACCATCAAAACCAATAACAAGACACACAAATACATAAAAATATAACACACTGACATTCCAAAAAGATGAATAACCAACTAACAACCTTGATAACAAGGCATTCAAAAATGACGTTTTTTCGAAATTTTTGGATCAAAAACTCAATTTTATTAAAGACAAACTAGTAAATAAAAGAGAGGATTGGTGAAGGGATGAAAGTGTGGATAGGGGAGAACTCCTGGTTCTTTCGATTAATTGGATCTGCTTTTTTTGTTTAAAACTAAATTTATTTTCTTATTTATTCATACTCAAAATATGTTATTGGGTATTATCGAACTCTTCAAATTTTGTATTCTATAATAATTTTAATAATTGTAATATTATGATATAGGATTTTTTTGATAAATATATTGTCAAAAGTAAATATTTGCAATTTTACTTTTGTTAAGAAAAACTATTTGCAAAAATACTATCTTAGTTGTAATGGCTGCGCACAGGTTGTATTCAGTTGCATATGTGATTGTATATACAACTTTTTTTACTCTTTTTTTTACTGCTGCTACTAGTTGTATGTGGGCATATGCAACTGAATGCAATCTCATATGCAACTGAAAATTAAAAGTGGGATTTTCATTTTTTTGCCAACTTTCAGTTGTATATAAGGGCGGCGCAGTCACATATGAAAACTCAAATTTCAATTGTGTATAAGGTTAGTTACATGTGGTTGCATATGCGATGCAACCTCATATGCAACTAAATGTAACTGAAAAATATAAGTTGCAACTTCCAGTTTTCAGTTTTCATTTTCCACCAGTTTTTTGAAATATCTCTGTATATATATATATAGGCTAGCGTTCAAATAGAAACCAACCTTAGAATAAAAATTAGAAACCTACACTAAATAAATTATATTTCATTTATTTTAATTGCCCCGCTAGGGGCACCTTCACAAAAAACTTATAAAATTCTTGGTTCTATTTAAAAAAATATTTAAAAAAATAAAATAAATAAATAAGGTTACTGTTCGTGTGCCACGTCATCACGTGAACAATAACTTTTTTTTTTAATATTTTAATATTTTTTATTTTTTTGTTGAATAGAGCCAAGAATTTTAAGCGTTTTTTGTATTGGGTACCCCTAATTTGGTCATTAGATTAACTTGAAATATTTAATTTAGGTTTAGTTTCTAGTCTCTATTCTAAGTTAGTTTCTATTAGAACAAGACCATATATATATATATATATATAGGGTCTTGTTCTAATAGAAACTAACTTAGAATAGAAACTAGAAACTAAACCTAAATTAAATATTTCAAGCTAATCTAATGACCAAATTAGGGGTACTCCAATACAAAAAACGTTTAAAATTATTGGCTCTATTCAACAAAAAAATTAAAAAAAGTTACTGTTCACGTGATGACGTGGCACGTGAACAAATAACTTTTTTTTTAAATATTTTTGTTGAATAGAGCCAAGAATTTTATAAGTTTTTTGTGATGGTGCCCCTAGCGGGGTCATTAAAATAAATGAAATATAATTTATTTAGTGTAGGTTTCTAGTTTCTATTCTAAAGTTGGTTTCTATTTGAACGCTAGTCTATATATATATATATATATATATATATATATATATATATATATATATATATATATATATATCAAAAAACTGGTCGAAAGTGACAACTGAAAAATGAAAATTTCTTATGCAACCACATGCAACTGAATGCAACTGAAAATTGAAAATTCAAATTACAATTTTTCTGCTGCTGGCGCAGCCCTAATATGCAACTGAAAGTTGACAAAAAAATGAAAATTTCTTATGCAACTGAATGCAAACACATGCAACTAGCAAGCAAAAATAAAAAAAATCGACGAACAGTAACCTGCAACGTGGCACTGCCACGTGTCCGAATTATTTTTTTTTAATTTTTTTTAAAAATATATTTAAAATTAGGTTGGTAGAGCAAAAATGGTATTTTTGCAATTAAGATAGTAAATATGCAATTAATTAAAGAAGATGGTATTTTTGCAAAGGGAAACTTTAAACCTAGTATTTTTGGTAAATTCTTTATGATATAACATATTATTACCTTATCAAATAATTTTTAAAATAATTTCATTTCATTCTAAGAGGAAAAAGTAAAATACCATTCAGAAATTCGCTTATGTATGTATTAAATGACTATTATTCATTCAAAATTCAGATTTTAATCATTTAAATATTTTAATCATTCAAATAGTTTTATTTAGATTTTTCAAATGATCCCTTAATTTATTATCAAATATTTTTCCTTTTGAAAACTGATTAATATGTAATTTGATATTTCTTCCTAAATTACTTACATAGTTAACCCAAAATTATAATATTGCAAGTGATGTTTTGAATGAAGAGCGAGTACACTTTACTTTAAGGAATAAATTTCGAATTTAGTATCTTGTGAAAGATTTTCGACTGCAGAATTAGAATATTTAGATTGAATTTTGGAAATCTAATTTAAATTATATTATTTCAAACAAAACCTTGAAGATAAGTATGCTCATCATGTCCAGGGACCAGGGGGACGAATACAAAATATGGTCCACAATGGCACAATGCATGTGCATTGCAGTTGAGGAAGATCACCAACTATACACCTACTTCCTTTCAATTTTCATTTCTGCTTTTGTTTTTATCTTGCCATTTATTCTATCATCTATTTATCTTAACACATTTTTTTTTAAAATAATGTTGTTTCATAAGGAACAGTAGTTATAATGGTTGGCTTAATTTTTTTTAATTAAAATAAGTGGTATAATTTAAAAGTTACTTTTTTAGAAAAGTGCTTTTGACCTAAAAATGTAAAAGTTGTTAATTTCAACATTAAACTTTATCAAAAATATTATTTTTATTAAATTTTTATATCAAAACATTCACATATTAAAAATATTATCAAACAATTCAGTATTTTACAACAATACTTTTTCCATCCTTTTTCTAAGTAGCAATTTTAAACAGAGCGGCATCTTCAATGGTGTAAAGCCTTTAGATAAAATTTAAAATAAATTACCTTAAATAAGATATATAGAGAATTTGTAAAATTTTGTCCACTCCAATGGGACAAAACTCTTAGGTAAAAATATAGATAACCACAATAAGTTGACTATATTTGTCGAACCTTTAGCAACCTGTAGTTTAATTCCACATCATCAATTACCATATAAAAATAATACATTCTATTTTTAACAACTTGAAATAATAATAACATACACGTTACAGGTTCAACAAATTTTACATAATCAATATTTAGCCAATCATTTTACAAAACATCGTTGGTGATAGCATCTTATCTAAAATGATTGGCTAAATATAAAATAATGATTATCTAAAGTTTGTTGAACTTTTATGCTCATGTGAACTTGAATATAATGATTAATTATATTTTAAAAATAATATGTTATTATTATTTCAGATTATTATAAATGAAATATATTATTTTGGGGTGACAAGTGCTGTGAAATATTACTATAGGTCTATACATGTTAAGCAAATATGGTCAACATAAAGGGGTTAATTAAAAATTATTGTTAAGGGTAATGTAGCATTGGAATACATTTTTTTACATTATCTCTAAAACTTTTATTTATGACATGTTAAATTGAATTTTAGCTAAGGGATTTCTTCCATTGTAGATGCTCTTACGATGATAATTATGTAAAAGTTTTGTTAAGAGAAATTTTGGTTCGACAAATATAATCAATAAATTATGATTATTTGTAATTTTTGTTAAAAAAAATTATATATTGAAGTGGAATTATTTTACGTATTATCTATACTAGCGTTCTACCCGTGCTACATACCGACCGATGAATTGTATTAATAAATTAATATAAAAATATTATTTTAGTTTTTATTTAGAAACATATATAATTTTATTGGAATGTTAACTAACTTAAGTATAAAATTACTTATCCGTGAATTCATAATAATTGAATTAATATTAATATTATGAACCAATCATCAAAACAAATACAACCTCCGTTGAAAAGTTCAAAATCCCTCTTTATTGTTTTTTTAAAAATTTATCTTTCATTTTATTTCTCTATTTGTTAGAAAATATTTCTACGTATCATGTTAATAAATTTTTCACCAATATGTATTAATAAATTAATATAAATATATTATTTTAATTTTTATTTAGAAAATATATAATTTTATTGGAATGTTAACTAACTTAAGTATAAAATTACTTATCCGTGAATTCATACCAATTGAATTAATATTAATATTATGAACCAATCATCAAAACAAATACAACCCCCGTTGAAAAGTTCAAAATCCATCTTTATTGTTTTTTTAAAAATTTATCTTTCATTTTATTTCTCTCTTTGTTAGAAAATATTTCTACGTATCATGTTAATAATTTTTTCACAAATATTCTGAGAATTCGGTATATTTATCCAATATCGTATCCTTAAAATATTTATTATATTAATTCATTGAAAATATTTGTATGGTCGTGGTTAATTTTTCGATTACATATTAAAAATATATAGAAAATTAATCCTCACGACTCCAATAAATCATTAGACTATCTATCAAAAAAAGGTTGCATGTTTCTGTTATATGAGAAAGGATATCTACTGTGCAAGATATATGAAATGAATGTTGTTATAACAATAGAAACTTCATCTAATCTAGTTTGTTATGTGATTGTTCAATGTCATTTTTACAAATTATAGGTCCTTTTATTAATGAATTGATTTACTATAAAAAAAATGTTAAACTAAAGTTTAGGAGCTGATATCAGTTTTTCAAGTTTTTTTTAGAATTTTTTTCTTTATTTTTCAATAAATATATCATTGAGAGTCTAGTACCCCGTTGCCCGTTGGTGGATTTTAATCTACCAAATTATTAGATTTTGTACTATGTCCTTGTAAATAATAAGCCTTATTTTCTTTTCCTTGATTTTACTTTGGCTATCAATAAATATTTTTCTTTATTGAGAGCCTAATATCCTGTTCGTGGATTTTGTCTACCCATATATTAGATTTTGTTATATTAGTTCATTGATGTGGATAGTATAAAATTACAGTTTTGGTCGGTTGTTTGAATACGTTATGACAAATCAGATAAACATATTCCTCACGTTTATAACAAATTGTTAGATTATCTCGCCGAAAAGACTGTTTAATTTAGTGATATAAGCTAGAGATGTACCATAATTGAAGGTCAGTTCAATGATTGGATAAAGGAAATTAATGATCTAATTTACTATATGTTTGTTCAATTTTAATTATTTTTATAGATGTTGCATAATGCCCTTTTATTGATGATTTTTGCAAGTTTGATTATTTTTGTGGATGACATATGTCCTTTTATTGATGAATTAATTATCAATAAATAAATAGTTATTTATAAGAAAATTTGTGCTAAATTGAACAATTTATTATGTAAATATTCATTAACAATATTTTCTTTGACTCTGTAATATTTTTTTATTTTTTGACTGATAATTTATACACCAAATAATGTATAGTACTATTTAAGAGTATATTTAATATTTTGAATAATTCAAATATATTGTCGGGTCAATTTTTTTCCCATTAATTATTGGATAGTTAAAAATTTCGTAATTAAAATGTTAAAAGATGATTGGTTTAAAATTCATTCTAATATTTGAATTGGTTGATCCTAACTTTTTTATGACTGGATTATTTAATATTTTACATAACTTAAATTTTCAATGTGTATTTAGAATAGTGTGGTAATAGTTTTATATTTTGAATAATTTTTAATTCATGATTTTAGTTATACCTTATGATTTTGAATTGAGAGTTTGAGATATCAAAATATCTATTATAATATAATAGATTCATGTATTAATGTATAATTTTTTAAATTAAATAATTATTGTATTTAGAATAAAATTGTTAAGTAATCACTGAATAACAATGAAAACCCAACACTGAAGAAAAATATTTATCTATAGGCACACCTAATAATGTAAACAAATCAGTAGTGTGATAAGGATTGATGCCTACAATTTAGTAAGTCGCATAATTATTGGAGTTTGTGACTGAATATTCTAATGAGAAGTAACTCTGGCCGGACTGGGGATGATAATAACCTTAATCGTTTTCTATTTTCTTTGTCAGAAACGTTTTTCTGTTGAATTTATTGGATAATTAAAACACGAAACATACAATACACATATACAATCGGAATAAAAAGATAATATGTCCAAGTATAGATTGTCATATAATAAAAAATATAAAGTATTACCTTAACCGAAATTGATATGATTTAGCCGGGAGGAGAATTGAAGTATACACTTAGTTTATCAAAGTTGGCTAGGTCTGATGGGGAATAGGGAATAAGCGGCTTAGATTTCCAGTAATGTTTAATATAATAATTTCATTTTTTAGTTTGTATGAATTTTATTTTATATAAATTGTT
Source organism: Kitagawia praeruptora (assembly GCA_037693485.1). NCBI lineage: Eukaryota > Viridiplantae > Streptophyta > Magnoliopsida > Apiales > Apiaceae > Kitagawia > Kitagawia praeruptora. Next base: position 61,089,710 of record CM075344.1, read on the forward strand.
TATTAGTTAACCATTAAAATAAAAATTAGTAGTTATTATGTTTAGTTAATTAATATGAAAAAAAATTAACTGTTATTGAGTGTAACTTGATTTGAGTTTAGTCTTGGCTGAAACGTAGAATCTAGATCCAATAGAGATACATGTTACATTAAGTTTAATTGATTATTTAATAGATTTGGATTGATGTTAAAATAATTCACAATCTTGTGATTGGTTAATTAATACATGTTAGATTCGAGTATCCTTTATTATAATAAAGGATGTTCAAAAACAATTCATAACTAAAAGATATATAACCATGAGTTAAGTTCTATGGAGACCAACATTTGAGTGGAGATCGTGGAGACCGTATACATTATACACTCAAAACATTGCAAAACATATATATTTATAAAAAAATGTTCAATGAATATTATTATTTCATTCAAAATCTTAAAAATTATATATGATTTGTAAGCATAACATGTTTTGGAGAACAATACGTTCTGCATGATATTTTTTTGTAGAACATACATGATTTTCAAGATTTTTAATGAAATTTGCATGTAAAACATATATGATTTTCAAGATTTTCAATTAAATAAATGAAATAGTAATTTCATAGAACATGATTTTCAATAAATAACTTTGTGCAATGTTTTGATTGATATATGGTCTCCGGTCTCCGCTAAAATATAAGGTCTCCATAGAACTTGATTCATATAACCATATGTAATATACTGGTATGTGCATTTATAGAAAATAATATTTACGGTTAGTAGAAATTTTTTAAAATTAAAAACCATGTGATATGCGAAGTTATTTAATCAAGATATTTTATATTTAAATTTAATTTAACTGCGATTAGTAAATTAGAATAAGCATGGTAAATAATAAAAATTTTGTATATGATTGATTAATTTAAAGTTTAGAAGCAAATTCCGATTGCCTCTAAAATAATTTCAATTTTTTGATTTGTAATTTATTCACCAACCAATAATAATACTCTTATAGCGTATATTTAATAATTAAAGTAATTAAAATATATGTAGTGATCGTTCATATGAATTTATTAATTATTTTATTAACAAATTGTGAATAAATATATTTTTGAACCTTTCAAAAAATCGATTTTTTGAAGATATGGATTTTATCCAAGCTATTCAAAATTTGTTCAAATCTGATTTTGTAGTGTTGGCTTATATGCATTTATTAATTAATTTTATTAACAAATTATGAATAAATATATTTTTGAGCTTATAAAAAAATCAATTTTTTGAAGGTATGAGTTTTATCCAAGTTATTTAAAATCTGATTTCAAATCCAATTTTTTCAGAATTTATAATGTTTGATAATATGATTGTGATTGACTTTATATTAAAAGAGTGGTTGATTAATGAATGGTTAATATTGAAATTTAATTTAAAACATATAATAGTATATCATGATTGATTTCAAACTAAAATTGTGATTTTCTAGTAAAAAAAATTTGATTTAAAAAATATGAATTTATTAATTATTTTATTAACAAATTGTGAATAAATTTATTTTTGAACCTTCTAAAAAATCTAGTTTTTGAAGATATGGATTTTATCCAAGCTATTTAAAATTTGTTCAAATTTTTGAACCTTCTAAAAAATCTAGTTTTTGAAGATATGGATTTTATCCAAGCTATTTAAAATTTGTTCAAATCTGATTTTGTGGTGTTGGCTTATGCATTTATTAATTAATTTTATTAACAAATTATGAATAAATATATTTTTTAGGTTATAAAAAAATCAGTTTTTTGAAGGTATGGATTTTATCCAAGTTATTTAAAACTGATTTCAAATCTGCTTTTTTCAGATTTTTAATTAAGTTAGATTATAATTATTTAATATCAATTATAATTGTGCAATATATATTATAAAAATCAATTTATAATGTATGATAATATGATTGTGACTGACTTTATATTAAAAGAGTAGTTGATTAATGAAGATTAATTATGAAATTTAATTTAAAATATATAATGGTATATCGTGATTGATTTCAAATTAAAATTGTGATTTTCTAGTAATATTTTCTGATTTAAAAAATATGTATTTATGAATATGTTTAATAAAATCATTATTGTATTTAAATTTGAAGTGTTAACTAACCATGGTTAAAGAGCTAGGGTGAGATTGTAAATAAGGAAAGATCTAAATTTTAGGAATGATTAATGAAGATTAATTATGAAATTTAATTTAAAATATATAATGGTATATCGTGATTGATTTCAAATTAAAATTGTGATTTTCTAGTAATATTTTCTGATTTAAAAAATATGTATTTATGAATATGTTTAATAAAATCGTTATTGTATTTAAATTTGAAGTGTTAACTAACCATGGTTAAAGAGCTAGGGTGAGATTGTAAATAAGGAAAGATCTAAATTTTAGGAATTAGCTCTGATTGGTTCTAAAATAATTGTTTAATAAAATTATTATTGTATTTAAATTTGAAGTGTTAACTAACCATGGTTAAAGAGGTAGGGTGAGATTGTAAATAAGGAAAAATCTAAATTTTAGGAATTAGTTCTTAACTGATGTGTAGTAGACTCAGGTATGATAATAAAGGAAGGATTATATTATATGCCATTTAGGATATTGTTGCTAATGGCTAATGGCTCTTTCTGGTTGAAGATGCTATTGATCTAAGTAGCTATTGTTAACCTTAATAATTAAAATTATGGTTAGTTCAAAAGAATGAAACAAGTTAGCAATAGAAATTTAGATTGTATAACAAATCATGGTGCAAGGCAAAGTTAAAAGTTGGATGAATAAAAGAAACTAGTGCAAATTTGTCTAATAAAGACGGCAAAATATAATTTTTCTAATATAATATTTTATCAAATTTCATAATTTCAGACCAACCCAAACATAAGATTGTGGCTTTTGTATGAGAATTCTGGTAACAACTTACAAGTAGAAACTATGTGAGTTTCATTTACGGTCCAGTAGTCTGACTGTTTGTATGATGTATCCCTATCCCTGCTGTAGATTAACTAATTGTGTATAGAAACTTTCAGGACTACAAATGAGTTGCTCATGTGTGCCCATCTCAACCACCTTTCCATTTTGCAGCACTGCAATGCTGTCTGCGTCTCGAATAGTTGACAATCGATGAGCCACTAGAACTGTAGTCCTTCCTACCATTAGCTTATCAAGGGCTTCTTGCACTTGGCTTTCGGATGCTGTGTCCAAAGCACTTGTAGCTTCGTCGAGTAGAAGTATTGTTGGGTTTTTTAATATTGCTCTAGCAATCGCCACTCGCTGTTTCTGTCCCCCTGATAATTGAACTCCTTTTTCACCAACTTGAGTTTGGTACCCTTCTGGCATTCTACTTATAAAGCCGTGGGCATTTGCTGCTTTTGCAGCTTTCATTATCTCGATTTCAGATGCATTTTTGTTCCCATACTTGATATTATCATATATTGTTGTAGAGAACAAAGCTGGTTCTTGCTGAACTAGGCCAATTTTTAGCCTTAGTGATTTTAAATTGAAGTTCTTAATATCAACTCCGTCGATGAAAATCGTTCCTGAAGAAGGGTCGTAAAATCTCATCAAGAGTTGAATCACTGTACTCTTTCCTGATCCGCTTTGCCCCACTATAGCTAGACTCTTCCCTGAAAAAACTTTTAAATTCAAGCCATCAAAAATGGTGATATCAGGTCTTGCAGGGTACTTGAAGCTTACATTCTTGAATTCTATATCTCCTTTGATACTGGTCACTACCGTTGAATCAGGGGAATTGGAGTTTATGGTTGATTTCCTGTAGAGAATTTCAAAAACCGAGCCTAAGGCTTGAGATCCCTTGACAATGTCAGGGGCCAGAGCAAGTGTTTCTGCCACTGACAATGCAGTGATTATCAATATCATAAAACACTTAATTAAGTCGCCGAAGTTTGATTTCTTATCCTTCATTAAAACTGATGCATACCAGAGACCAAGTGCATAAGAACAAAATGCAAAGAGCTGTGTCACACCATAGCCCAAACCTGATATATGGCCACGTAAGAGCGCCTGGTTGCTTGGTTCCTTCAGTTCAGATGCATATTGGAGAGCAATTTGATCTTCAGCGCCAAATGCAGCAACAGTACGGATACTGGCAATAGCTTCACATGCCACAGCAGTTGCACGCGAGTATGAACGGTTGTAATCTCCTCCAAATCCTTTTAGAAACAGTTGCTGCATATATAAATAACAAAATTAGCAAACTACATAAGCATTCTTTCTTTATATTTGTACCTAAACAAATAAATTACGAGCTTTGGGATAAAATTAGGACCATATTTCTTTTTTCTACTACATACCTCTGCTATGGAAGCTCCAACCAGAAGGGGAAAGGTAGCAATGACAACAGAAGATATGCGCCAACTCAAGGTAAAAGCAATGACAAATGCAGTCACCATTAGTGCCACATTTTGCACAATTGTCGAGAGACGGTCAGCCAGTGAACTTCGCACTAATGTTGCATTTGCTGCCAACTTTGATGTTAATGAGCCAGTACTATTTTCATCCGAATCAAACCAACCAACCTCGTTCGAAAGGATAGCTGATTCAAAGAGTAAGAAATTAGTTCTGGAAATAAAATCCCATAGAAGATATGAAAAAGGTGGCATATTGACTGTAAAGAGAAGGAAAGAACCTGTAAACATCAATAGGCGAACTCTCATTGTGAGGCGCTCCCCCATTAAGGTGTAGAAATAGTGTTGCAGCCAATAAACAGGAATACACAAAATAGCTCCTCCAACAAATATCAATGAAACCCACTGAATTTCTTGTTTAATATGGTGACTGTTGTAAGAGTAGAATGCAGTCAATATATATGTGATTCCGAAAGCAAATAGAGGGGCTGACATACCAGCTAAAATCGCACCAACTGAGCCAAGTACAGCATAGGGCCACTCTGGTGCATTTAGTTTAACAAGTTCCCAAACTGAAGAATTTGACGCAGAGCTCGGTGATGTTAGCTTTTGTTCAGCTGACTGAATCACCTTCAATTTCATTAAACTAGTCTCATGTTCATTGCTATGATTATCAGTGAGGTCCTTAAAACTAGAAACTGCAGAAGTTTCAGCGTCACCAGTAGTTACTGAATCTTTTAGATTTTCAGAAGCTTGCAGTCTCACGAGGGCTGCAAATTCTCCACCTTTAGACACTAGCTCTGAGTGGTTTCCCTGCTCAGTAATCTGACCATTATTTAGGACAAGGATCCGATCAACACTTCGAATAGTGGATAATCTATGTGCAACAATAATAGCAGTCCGACCAGACATAACTTTGTGTAGTGCCTGCTGAACAATGAGTTCTGATTCTGCATCAAGTGCACTTGTTGCCTCATCAAGAAGCAATATTTTTGGGTTTCTAAGCATTGCTCTTGCAATTGAGATTCTTTGTTTTTGCCCACCAGACAGTTGAGTTCCTCCTTGTCCCACCTAATGCAAAATGATGGTCAGTCAAAGATTTGGAAACAGGATGACTCTTAATAAAATAACTTGGTGGGGCACAGAGAGACGTCAAATTCTGGAGCACAATTAGAGCACCAGTCTAACACTAGTACAAGAATCGTGCTCCAATAAACTGCACACTGCTGATTTCTGTACCGTTTTGTGCCGGCTATCCAGGAGAGGTTTATCTAATGGTCAATAGGATTGAAACATGGAGGCTCCCATTTAAGCAAGTTCCCTTTCATAAGTTGCAGGTGCACCCTACATCTATGTGAGACTGATGACAATGGATATACACTCCAGATCTTGTTAAAATGTGAAGCCAACAATCTAGAAAAGTGTCTACTCATGAAATGGATTGCATAGTATTCAACTGTATTCAGGGAAATAACAAAAACGTCCGAGGAAAGATTAACGCTGCTGGCGAGAGCCAGATTGCAAGTCAGAGAGCTCATTCAAGATGTGGACAACTTGTCAAGCGGTTACGTGAACCAGACAAAGTTTTGACAGTTTACCCTGTAAATTCATTTAGCTTTTATCCTCATGAGTCATGATGTACCCTGTAAACATAAGTTTTGTAATCTTAGAGGCTCTTGGCATTATCGACTTCTAGATATCTTTCCCGGAGTCTAAACATGTTCATTCATGTATGTGTGACAAGCGTCAGTTTCATTTTCATATTATCCTTAAATATTCTTGTTCTTTTTCTTTTAAAGTTCAGCATTTATCTATTAACAGCCACTACTTGAGAATAAGAGTTCACTGAGTACCTGCCTGAGTTTGATAACCATCAGGCAATCCCTGAATAAAAGTATGTGCATTTGCAGCTTTGGCCGCTTCAATTATGTGATCCATGTCGGCACCTTCTTTACCATATAGGATATTGAGAGCTATAGTTGTGGCAAACAGTGTTGGTTCTTGACTAACTAAACCCATTTGTTCTCTCAACCATTTTAACTGGATATCCTTCAGATCATGTCTGTCTAGCAGTATTTTACCTAGTCAGTCAGCAAAAAGAATTTGAGTGTTGAAAAATAATACATTGAAATTAAGCTATGCTAATTACGTGAAACCAGAGACCATGGCATAAAATTATTTCTTAAATACTTATATGGTGCTTTTATATTAAATACCTGAAGAAGGATCATAGAAGCGTTGTATCATCGAAATGATAGTACTTTTTCCTGAACCACTAGGACCAACAAATGCAAAAGTTTTCCCAGCAGTTAATGAGAAGGAAAGATTCTCAAACACCATTCCAGCTCGAGATGGATAACTGAAACAGACCTCAGAAAATTCAATCTGTCCATCAACTTTTGGCAACACCATCCCTTTTTCTGATCTACTAGAAGGGTTAAGGTCTTCTTCGATCATGCTTATTATGTTTGTAGCAGCAGCTCGACCTTTAGCAATGGCTGCCAGATTTGGAGCAGCCTGACCAAGAGCACTACAGAAATAGATATTCCAGTTTCTGTCAGGTGGCAGATTCATGACAATTTATCTAAATGAGCATGTTTGTTATCTTCGTTATGAGACTTACAATCCACTGAAGATGACATTAATAATTGTTGTAAATGCATTTCCGCCATTTGTTTCTCGATGCCTGACAAGTACACTGGCATACCAAAGAAGTAATGCCCAAGAACAAAACAGAAGGCCATATGTAAAACCCACACCTATGCCTTTAGCCATTCCACTCTTCTTCCCCAGTTTGAGAGCATTTTTAAGTGATCTAGAGTATGCCTCAACTGCTTGATCCTCACCCACAAACGAGTATACAGTACGAACTTGGGAGATAAACTGATCCAAGCAGTGAAATAAAATCATTCATCGTTACTAAAACAAGCTGATATGATTGATATTGAAAGTTTTGAGGGTCTAGTGTGGATTGCAAAGAGGATTGTACCACACTCTGGAACAGCTGCTATTAACTCTTTGCATTTAAAGTTTTAAACTGTTTAGAAATATATTTCAGAGCTTTGGAGAGAGGCCTGTACTCACCTCTTCTGCAATTTTTCCTGCTTCAGCATATGCAGCCTCGCTTTTCTCTGACAACGTAGACATTATTACTGTATAGCCTCCTCCAGCAACAGCTATCAGTGGAACAACGGCTAAGGTCACAAGAGTGAGCTTCCACACTGAAATAAATCCTAGAATAAATCCCAAAATGAATTGGGAAAGATATCGTATGCTGTGGCCTATCTGCATTAAGAGGAAGTGGCAAGTAAGTTTATGTATCACGTAGCAATTAGTATGACCAAAAGCATGCCGAGTCAACTAAGCCTCGCAGGAGTGTACAGTGTACTTATGGATATGGCTGTACCATAGACTTAACACAAACTGCTGCAATCATCCAGGTTAAAAAGTTTATAGGTAAAGAAAGGTCTAGCCGATTGTGTACTTCACAGTTTACACTTACCATAGAAGCAAAACACACAGAAAAGAAGAGGGAACACAAGTTTAAAATCTTTAGCTAGCTGCATCACTAACCTTGTCACCTATAGCATCCTGTACCAGTATGGCATCACTTGATATGTGAAAAGTTAAATTTGTATCCCTTGCTTCAGTGTCAAAAAATGTTATATCCTTCCTTAATACGGATCGAAGATACTTGAATCGCAGAGAAGCTGTCTGTCTTTCTCCAGTTTGTGTCCAACATGCGACACCTAGAAACAACAAGTAAACAGGATGCTGATACTACTGGAAAACAGTCTATCGGTGGACACGGAAGATATTCACTTACACAAAAAAGCCAATATATATAATGAAAATATAAACTTACCAATCCAAGATGATACAAGCACAACTAGTCCAAGATAAACTAAGTACAACGCATTCTGCATAGAAAAAGAAAAATAGTTGTGAGTGTGCCAGGTCTAGCCGGTTACTGGTAGCAGGACGAGTAAGGCTCAGCAATTTTATCAAATAAGTACTTTGTAGGGCAAAAGTAATTGTTCATCAATCTATCCACCAGATTTAGCAATTTACAGGTAAGTAACAAGACCATTAGAGCCGTTACCTTCTGGGATAAACTAATCGATAGTCTGCACTTACGTCAAAGGCATCATTTTTCCTGCTGTAGCTAATCAGCTTTACTTTTTTTTTCATTACTTTTTAACATTACTCTCATAAAAATTCTCATTTTCTGCAGAATAATAAAATCATATTATCAGTCATGGTAAATAAACTGAATTTTATACTCAGTTGCATTACTTTATGCCCTGGGACACGATAACTTAAAGTCTCAATCAATATGAAATGGTAACGAGAACCTGATTGATATGTGAGCACTGGTGGAAATGACCTAATGGTCTAATAGACATTTAAGCTTAGTTATTCAGATGTATAAGACCACTAAACATTCACAAGTAGGAATTCATATTAACACCCGACAGAAAGAATATGAACTAATGAACTCTAAATTTCTGGGATGACAACAATAGGGAACTGAAGTGATCCAGAACAAAGACAACAGGTCCAGAGAGAAGTGACTAACCTTAGAAACCTCCAAAGATGATCTATGAGGATCTGAAGACATATGTCCTAGTAAGTCAATCATACGACCAAACAAAATGAAGAAAACAGGAAGTGCAGCACCATGCGTACATGATCCAACACTTCCAAAGAACATCAATATGTAATCTTTAGTATCAGCTGCAGCAAAGAGTCCAAATAATGAAACAATTTCTTTTTGGCTTGAGAGTGACTCAGGTTGGTTTTTTTCTGGAACTGCATTGTCATCATAATTTAGCTCAGGGGAAAGTTCTAAGTCTCCCATAATGAATTTAGTTTTTGAGAAAGCTCGAAATGCAGAGTCGAAGGTACTTGATCATGGAGAGCTTGTTGAAAGGATGAGTTTCCTACCAATAAACTAAATGATTTATGGTTGAGCAACTAAATCTTCGGCTTCTTAAATGTGCTCTGAAATTACCATGCCTGATGCAAGTAGGCCAGCATTGCTTTTAAAACTGAACTGATGGCGTGCCACCATATTTGACATTAATTCATTTAAGGCAACTACAATATTTTGGTTAATAAAAAAACAACATATATAAAAGAGGCATTTTTTCGCCAAAAACATTAACAATTGAGCCATCAAAATGCATTACTAAAAATTTAAAAAAGTGAATTCATTAACGTCCGTTAAAAAAATTTGACGGAATGCAATTATCTGTTAAGAAAATAATAATTTGGTACATAAAATGTCAACAATTATAAAAAAGTCATTTTCGTGTAAAAATATAATAGTTGTGGCCATCAAACTGCAATTAAGTCATTCGAGAAAGGCTGGTAGAGAAGGACTTGAAAGGCTAAAATCTAGTCACTGTAATTAGCTTATACCCTGGTAAACTGAATACGAATATGGATCATGGATGAATATATTTGATACTCCGTATTTAACATCATTAAAGTCATTGCCCAGCACACCTGATAGCAACTCTGGCTGTGGATGGGCTTTCCTTCTGATCGAGAATATATGATACAATCCCCATAGCATTGTGAGTCGCCATCTTTTGCAGTACATACTGAAAGACATCACACGTAAATTACAAAATTTCTGGTTAAATTATAAAACAAATGGAACAGATTCGACCCACATTGTCATTTAATATGGGACTCCTTTTTCTCACTACTAATTAATCATGATAATACCACTGGTATGATGAACGAAAGAGACAATGTATGAGTGTCCACATATCTGAAAGTGTCCTGTAGGAACAAATCTACCTAGAAAAATTTAGCAACGAGAGCACGTAGCAATATACTTAGTGCACCATATACCAGCGACATGATTAGCTTTTGAGTAGCAATATCTAACATTGGTATCTGTTGTGCCCAAAATCCGTCTTGGGCTTAATTTAAGATCCATTAAGAGGATAGACTCGAATTAGTTGAATATGAAAGGATAAGTTGGGTACAAGGTTGAATGTGATGGCTTTGTATGCTTCGAGGATGGGCTGAGGAACGAGGGTCTGGTGTTAAATGTGAGGTCTGGTGTTAAATGTGAGGTATGTTCATATAGGGGTGCGAGCATGTGAACCGCAGATAAGGGTAAAGCTATGTGAAGGCCAGAAGGGGGTTCAACTGAGTAGCAGGCTGTCAGGTCAGGGGTACGCGCATGAACCCCGAAGGTTTCCAAAAAATATACCAGCGGGCTCAGAATCGCCTATATTATAGGAGATTGGATAATATACGTTATACTCCCTCTGTCCCTCTCATTTCTTTACATAAAAAACTGCGTATCTGACACGCATTTTAAGGTGCATTTTAAGAATAGTTCTATAACTTATTTCTGATATTTTCTTTTTTTTTTTATAAAAATAGAACAATCCTATTTTTATACAAAAAAAGAAAATTTCAAAAATAAATTATAGAACTATCATTAAAATGCACCTTAAAATCAGTGCCGGAAACTGGTCCGCAAACGTAAACAATCAAGAGGGACGGAGGGAGTAACAACCTTCTGGATAACTCCTAAACAATAGGAATGATGTGATAGCAGTCTATATTATGGATTAACATCGTATATATATGGGATATATATATGGGATATATATATATATATAGGGTCTTGTTCTAATAGAAACTAAATTAGAATAGAAACTAGAAACTAAACATAAATTAAATATTTCAAGCTAATCTAATGACCAAATTAGGGGTACCCCAATACAAAAAGTTCATAATATTCTTGGCTCCATCCAGCAAAAAAAAAAATACTGTTCACTGCTGACGTGGCAGTGACGTCAGCGTGAACAGTATTTTTTTTTTTTTTGCTGGATGGAGCCAATAATTTTAAACACTTTTTGTGAAGGTGCCCCTGGCGGGGCCATTAGAATAAATGAAATATAATTTATTTAGTGTTGGTTTCTAGTTTCTATTCTAAGATTGGTTTCTATTTGACCACTAGCCTATATATATATATATATATATATATATATATATATATATATATATATATATATATATATATATATACGTACGTATAGGAGGATAAATCACGAAAATACACGGATTAACCATATAATAACGGCTGGATAATTATGGAAGGCTGGATAAACGAGCACTGCAGGTCTGTTACGAGGGATGTGGCAGAAGAAAGTGGAGGATAATTATTAAGAACTACATGAGGACTTGATCTCTTATATATATATATAAGAGTATGTAGGCACTTTGCAAGGGTTGGACACACATACACACCTCTAACACTTGCTCCTAGTTGTGAACACTAGATTGAATAGGTTATATTCGATCATCATAGCTTAGAGTACCTTGCAAACTAAGTCCATATAATCACTCTTCGATCTCCCTTTCGGATTAGGGTTCATGAGATTAGGGTTTTGGAGTTGTAATTTGATTTCTTTAATAAAGATTCTTGGGTTATTTCGGTTAATTATTGTAATTCTCTTGTTGAAGTGTTGTACCATTTTTACCTCACAACATTTGTGGCGCTAGAAGGAGGGGGGTTTTATCTCTTGAGGGAAGAGATGTCTCGTAAATCTGATGATGATTATACACCGGAAAATGGACGAAGTGGTGATGATGGGGAGCGTGACGAGGAGAGGACGAACCAGGAGCTGAGAGACAAGATTAAGAAGATGGAGAAGAAAATCATTACTTTGGAAAAGAAATCTGAAAAGCTGAAGAAATGGAAGCAAAAGCATGGTTCCATAGATCGAAAGGCGAAGAAAAAGGTGGTTACACCTGTTCGGTTAGATTTTGACAGTAATGAGGGGTCGGAAAAAGAAGCCTCACAGAAGGGATTTTCTGATGTGGAGACTGACCAAACAGATCCAGACTGGAATGAAGGAGAAGAAGAGGTTCTCCCACCCGTAGCCTGAGTGTCTTTGACAGATTAGGCAACAAGGTGGACGTCAAAGATTTACGTCACAAACTTGATGGGAAGAAGGAAAGACAGACCAGGAAAGCTCCAAAGGCGAAGTCGCAAGGGTCTCAAAGTTACAAAAAGCATAAATCTGTTTCTAAGTCTGGTAGACTATCTAAAGGGGGTGAAGCTGAGCGAAGCTGTAGCTCTCGGCATAACCCCAAGAACAATGATGTTGGCCATGATTTAGCTGAGAATTCTAGTGATGATGACAGCAAATTCAAAGATGAGGATAATGAACACTACAAGGTAAAGGATCTGCGTGAGGCATTAAAGAAGCTAAAGGTGGAAAAACAGTCGCTGGAAGGCTTGACAATGGCCTCACCCTTTACCAAGAAGGTGAGGGATTCACCACTCCCACCAAAATACAGGGGGGTGGGGGACCTAAAATTCAGTGGGACCACTGATCCAGTGGAGTACCTTAGTCGATTTGATACGGAAATGGAAGTATACCAGGTGGAAGACCTAACAAAGTGTCGCTTATTGGCTGCAACACTAAGGGACAGTGCTCACCAGTGGTTCAAGAGGCTACGACCAAACTCTATCCAATCTTGGAGGCAAATGAGTGAAATGTTCGTAACTCAATTTTGGGCTTCGGTCGCATTCGCACCCCCAGCCAACATCCTAGCGAACATCAAGCAGGACAGGAATGAAAACCTCACTGAATATTTCAAACGGTTTAATGCAGAGGTCCCTAAGGTGAGGAAGACCACAGATGAAACCTATAAGAATTTTCTGATTGCGGGCGTACGCCCAGGCATCGATTTTTGGAAAGAGCTACAAGGGGCGGAGCCCAAAACTTTGGCAGACTTCTATGCCAAGGCAGAAACTCACAAGGTAATTGAAGAATCAATGGCTAAACTCGAGAAGAGTCGAAGTTCAAGGGAATGGAGCAGGAGTAAGAGACGTAGGTCATACAGCCCGAAAGATAGGGGGTACCACAAACGAACCTCCTATGGTGGAAGCTCCTCTACCAGAAGCACCCATCGCGATGAAAAGATGGCCCCTATAACTGTGAATGCAACTAACACAAGAAGGACAGTAAACTACAAATATCCTACTAGGAAGGATACTCAGGGTTCAGGCAGGTATGCTGAGTACACCCCGCTCATGGCTTCCATTGAGCAGGTGTATGAAGTAGGGAACAAGGCGGGAATGTTCAGAAAACCAACAAGAAATGGGCCTCCGGGAAATAAAAACGAAGGACGATATTGTGCTTTTCATGATACCAATGGACACGAAACGGCGGAATGCCGTCATCTGAAGGACCACATTGAAGATCTTATAAGAAAGGGTTACCTCACTGAGTTCGTGGCTCCAGAAGCTAAAGGGGACAAGAATGACAGAATTAACAAAGAGACTGAAAAGGCGAATCCTCAACGCCTTACAAGAGCCAACAGTATCCGCACTATAATTGGTGGACCTTACATCGGGGGTATGAGCAGGAACGCCCAGAAAAATTATGCCCGGGAAGCAAGGGGCGTACCCCTCACGAATGTGTACAACTTGTCTGAAAGGCCACCCAAGCTCTTTAAGGGTGAGGTAGTCGACATAACGTTCACCGAGGAGGATGCCAGGCACGTGCACCACCCACATAACGATGCTTTGGTAATTAAGGCTGCAATCGGAGGCTTGAACGTACACCGAGTATTGGTGGATAACGGAAGCTCAGTAAATATCTTGGCATATAGCACTTACCAGAAAATGGGGTTACTTGACAAGGAAATGGCTCATTATAATGAATTGTATGGATTTACTGAAAACCCTGTACAGATTGTGGGACGGGTAAAACTCCCTATCACTTTGGGAGAGGAACCCCGGTCTGCTACTCAGGTGGTAGAGTTCATGGTGGTAAATGTAGATATTTCTTATAATGGGATACTTGGAAGGTCGTTGTTAAAAGACATGCGGGTGGTGACGTCCATTTACCACTTGTCAATGAAATTCCCAACTCCCGGAGGAATTGGGTGTGTTCAAGGATGTCAATCAGATTCAAGGGAGTGCTATAGCAAAGCCCTGCATACAGCTGAACAAGCTTGTAAGCACCTATTGTTGGTGGATGGGGGTACGTCAGAGCAATGCTATCGTTACCTGGACCCCGGTGTAAGGAAGGGAGATGAATCCTTACGTCGAAAGGAGACAAGACCATAAAGAGACATATGTAATGTAATCATGATTGTACAACATCCAGGCGAGGAGCCCTATACATATGTTGCACCTTTTCGGGGGGTAGGTACCCCTAACGGGATACTAATGTTGGAAGCCCCGAAATTTCAAAATTCCAAGGCTGAAGAGCCATTGATTGAAGGCATAGTTGAAGAAGTTCATGACAGTGATTTTGAAAGTTTGGATAATGAAAGCGATCTGAAGGAATCATTGAAGTCCAATGGTCAGTTGGTGGAACCCCATCAGGATGCAAAACAGGTGAACCTAGTGGAAATTGATCTTGATCCACGAATGCCCGAAACAAAGGAAAAGACTGGGGCGGCTGAAGACACCTTATCTATCCTGGTGGATGCAGCTGATCCTACTAAGGAATTGAAGGTTGGCAAACATTTGAACCCTGAAGTCAAGGAAGCATTGGTTGCATTTCTAAGAAACAACTTAGACGTATTTGCATGGAGCCATGAGGACATGGTGGGAATAGACCTAAGGGTGATGTGTCATCATTTCAACATTGATCCAGACATGAAGGCTGTAAGACAGAAAATGAGAGCAATAAGTGGGGAAAGAGCCGTTGCCCTGAAAGAAGAGGTTGACAGATTGTTGAAAGCCAAGCTAGTAAAGGAATCATTCTACCCCATGTGGTTGGCAAATCCGGTCTTGGTAAAGAAACCCAATGGCAAATGGCGTACGTGCGTTGACTTCACTGACTTGAATAAAGCATGCCCCAAGGATAGCTTTCCACTCCCGCATATTGATCAACTAGTCGATGCTACGGCCGATCATGCCTTGCTAAGTTTCATGGATGCATATTCAGGTTACAATCAAATTCCGATGTATGAACCCGATCAGGAGCATACTTCCTTCATCACAGACAGAGGGCTCTACTGTTACATCGGGATGCCTTTCGGGCTACTGAACGCCGGAGCAACCTACCAAAGGCTGGTCAACAAGATGTTTAAGGACCAGATTGGAAAAACTATGGAAGTATATGTGGACGATATGCTTGTAAAATCCAAGGTAGCAGGTGACCATGTTGCTCACCTCACTAAAATGTTTGGCATCCTAAGGAAATATAGGATGAAGTTGAACCCCCAGAAATGTGTATTTGGGGTGGAGTCTGGAAAATTCTTGGGCTTCATTATGAATCATCGAGGAATCGAAGTCAATCCTGCTAAAAAAAGGCACTGGTTGAAATGAGATCCCCTCGAAGTGTGAAAGAGGTCCAAAGCCTTACTGGACGAGTGGCAGCCTTGAACAGGTTTATTTCTAAGTCCTCTCACAGATGTCGAGAATTCTTTGCAGCTATCAAGAAGATAAAAGGCTTTGAGTGGACACCTGAATGTGAAGCTACCTTCACTAAATTGAAGGAAAAATTGGGAAGCCCCCCATTTTTAGCGAAGCCGATAGAGGGTGAAACCTTGATTTTGTATTTGGCGGTTTCTAAGCACTCTATTAGTTCCGTTTTGGTTCGTGAGGAAGATCAAACCCAGTACCCTGTGTATTACGTGAGCAAGAGGCTTCTGGATGCTGAAACCAGATACACAAACATGGAGAAGCTAGCCTACGCGTTGATTCTGGCATCAAGAAAGTTAAGGCCATACTTCCAGGCGCACACGATAGAGGTACGAACCTCATTCCCACTAAGGCAGGTCCTGCACAAACCTGAAGCCTCAGGAAGGTTGATGAAATGGGCTGTGGAGTTGGGCCAATTTGATGTTGAATTCAAGCCAAAAATAGCTATCTATCAAATATATAACATATAGAGAGTTTACAGAAGAAGCAAAGATTGTATATATTTGTGTATATTCTTGTGTAATATTACAATGAGAAGAGATACTATATATAGGAACTGAGATGCCCCAAAGTCTAAAAAAAGGTGCCTAACATTGGTAACAAAGTCATAGACGGTGTAGCCTCTAGCCTGATGTTGCTGACTATGTTGCTGAGTTTTGACACTCCCCCTCAAGTTGATGCATATATATCACTCATGCCCAACTTGCCAATAAGTGGATGAAGCATCTTCTGATTTAAACCTTTGGTAAATATGTCAGCTATCTGGTCCTCTGATCTTACAAAGTGAATACCAATGGTATCATTATTGATCTTCTCTTTTATGAAGTGTCGATCAATTTCGATATGTTTGGTCCGATCATGTTGAACCGGATTATGTGCAATGGCAATAGCGGCTTTGTTATCACAATGTAGCTTCATTGGAGTTGCAGATGCAAGTCCCAATTCTTCTAGAAACAATCTTATCCACAATAATTCACGTACACCTTTAGCCATAGCTCTATATTCTGCCTCAGCACTAGATAAGGCAACCACAGGTTGTTTCTTGCTTCGCCAAGTAACCAAATTGCCACCAACAAATGTACAATACCCTGAAGTAGATCGTCTATCGTCTTGACATCCGGCCCAATCTGCATCTGTATAGCTTTCAACCCCGAGATGATTGTTTTTAGTGAACATTACTCCTTTTCCAGGAGCAGCCTTAAGATACCTTAATATCATATAAACTGCATCCAAATGTGGTTGACGAGGATCATGCATATACCTACTAACAATTCCCACCGCATATGATATGTCTGGCCTTGTATGTGCAAGGTAGATTAGTCGACCAACTAACCTTTGATATTGAGATTTCTCGACACTTTCACCAGCATCTCCACAAAGTTTATGATTTGCTTCTATTGGAGATTCTGCAGGTCTACATCCCAACATCCCTGTTTCATTCAGAAGATCAAGTGTATACTTCCGTTGTGAGAGGAAGATACCACCTGGACTTCTAGAGACCTCAATACCAAGGAAATACCGTAGTTTTCCTAAGTCCTTCATCTCGAATTCAGAGGCAAGCTTGCGTTTAACATTAGCAATCTCACAGGTGTCGTTGCCGGTGATCACAATATCATCGACATAAACAATCACCACTGTGATTTTTTCATCTCGTCTTTTCACGAACATGGTGTTATCTGAGTTGCTCTGTTTGTAGTCAAATTTAATCATTGCTCCCTGAAATTTGCCAAACCAGTCCCTTGGAGACTGTTTTAACCCATAAATAGTCTTCTTTAGCTTGCATATTTTCCCAATGGTCGCAGCTGTAGAAAAACCTGGTGGAATATCCATGTAAACTTCTTCTTTCAGGTCTCCATGTAAGAATGCATTTTTTACATCCAATTGCTGAAGTTCCCATCCAAGATTTGCTGCACATGATATCAAGACTCGAATAGAGGCCATCTTTGCTACTGGGGCAAAAGTTTCCTGATAATCAATCCCGTAAGTTTGAGTATACCCTTTTGCTACAAGCCTTGCTTTGTACCTATCAATCAGCCCATTAGGTTTCTGTTTCACAGTGAATACCCATCTGCATCCTACTACCTTCCTTCCAGCGGGAAGATGAGTTAACTCCCAAGTGCCATTATGTTTCAAGGCATTCATTTCCTCTATCATAGCATCTTTCCATTTAGGATCACATAAAGCATCCTGCCAAGTATGCGGAACAGAAACACTAGACAAGGATGTCACAAAAGCAAGTGAAGATGGAGATAGTGCATTATATGATATAAAGTTTGAGATAGGATGGTTAGTGCAAGCACGTACACCCTTTCTTATAGCAATAGGAAGATCTAAAGTAGGATCAAGAGTGTTACCGTTATCAGGCTCAATTATAGGAGCTGTAGGATCTGCCTCGAGGTCAGAGGTCTCTGGATGTGGTAAAGTGGTGATATCTTCATTGTTCCGCCTAGAATATGTAATCAAATCTGGCCTGTCAAACCTATTTAGATTATCTAACTCACTACCCAAACGTGGAGGGATGGATGATGTGTTTGGAATAGTGTTTGGCACATTGATGAATGGAAGGAATTGAGACTCCTCTATCGCTTTACTATCAAGACTGTGTCGGTTAATCTCCCCCTGAAGCAAGGAGGAGGATTCGGGAGAAAAGTAAGAAATAGACTCCCAGAAAGTAACATCGTGACTGACATATGTGCGATGTGAGGGAGGATGATAGCATTTATACCCCTTTTGAGTTGGTGTATAACCAATGAAAACACAGCGGAGAGCACGAGAATCGAGTTTATCCCGAGAGGGGGAATGATTATGAACAAAGCATACACTCCCAAATAACCGAAGAGGCAATGGATGGGACGAAGGTGCAGGAATAAAGGACAACGGTGTTATGAATTGTAGTACTTTTGAAGGGAGACGGTTGATCAGATATGCAGCAGTCATGACTGCCTCACCCCAAAGATATTTAGGGACATGCATAGTTAATATGAGGGACCGTGCTACCTGTTGTAAGTGACCAATTTTCCTTTCAGCAATTCCATTTTGCTGAGAGGTTTTAACACATGTAGTTTGATGAATAATACCCCATGTGTCCAAATAAGATGTAAACATTCCGGCATACTCGGTACCATTATCACTTCGCAGAATTTTAACAGAGGCATTGAATTGTGTTTGAATCATGTGGTGAAAGGATTTAAAACATCCGAATACTTCACTTTTGTGTTTAAGAAGGTATACAAAAGTAAGTCGAGAATGACAATCAACAAAGACAACAAACCACCTATATCCATCATGTGTAGGATGACTAAATGGACCCCAAACATCAGTATGAATAGTAGAAAAAAGAGTAGGACTTCTATTATTTCTAGATGGATACGGTGACCTTTTATGTTTGGCTAATTCACATGGTTCACAAAAAAATTCTTCCTTTTTACATTTTGATGCTAAATTCGGAAAGAGATGCGACAGAACACCAAATGAAGGATGACCTAACCGTCTATGCCATTGATACAAGGACT
The DNA here is from genome assembly GCA_037693485.1 of Kitagawia praeruptora. Lineage (NCBI taxonomy): Eukaryota > Viridiplantae > Streptophyta > Magnoliopsida > Apiales > Apiaceae > Kitagawia > Kitagawia praeruptora. Next base: position 61,109,016 of record CM075344.1, read on the forward strand.
CTAAACTGGGATTAGATTTAGATGAAACCTGATAACTTGCCGATGGCGAAAATGAATTCCCTTCAATAATATAGAGGCCATCTACCACTTTACCACTGCCAAGGACCTTGCCTGTCGCCAGATCCTGAAACACACAGTGAGAAGGGAAAAAAGTTACTGAACAATTAAGATTTTCAGTAATTTGATGAACCGATAATAAATTCACTGATAAGGAAGGAACATGTAAGACAGATGATAGTGGTAGTGAAGGGAGACAGTTGGAAGTGCCCCATCCGTGAACGGGCACATGAGTTCCATTGGCAACACGAACACTCTCTGTTTTATTGATGTAGTGATATGACTGCAGTAAACTGGAATTGCCAGTCATATGTTCTGACGCTCCCGAGTCAATAATCCATGAATTAGGTGAACTGTGAGAGACAGAATGACAAGAAATACTCGAATGAAAAGTATTTGTTGGTACAAATGAGGCTGCAGTCTTCAACTTTATATCAGAAACCAACTGTCGAAAAAACTTGAGCTCCGAAATAGTTAGGCCGGAGTGAGTTCCAGAAAAATCCTCTTTCATCATGCTAAATAAATCCGGAATAAAATACCCAAAAGATAATTATCCAACAATTATAGTCAAGTCTTAACTTGAACTAAATCAATATCAATTTAGCAAATTTATGCTAAATTTGAAAGTACTAGTATAAATGAACGATACCGTATGTATGAACAGTACCGTATGAACAGTACCGTATGTATATGTGAACAGTACCGTATGAACTGTACTGTATGAACAGTACCGTATGAACAGTACCGTATGTATATGTGAACAGTAACGTTTGAACAGTACCGTATCGGTGAACAGTACTATTTATCGTCTTCAACCTTGAGATTCTTTCGGCAGTCCGTACGGCTTCGTCTGACGTCGGTTTTGTATTCCGAATATACCTCCGAACTCGTCTCGACGTGAGGAATCTAATGATATCCTCAAAACTGAGTTTCGACCACCTTTGTAAAACTCGAAATTTTCACTGGGTTTGTAGTTTTCTTGAAAACTTAGAGCCCCAATAATAATTCTGATGAGCACTTTCTTGCTTTGTTATAACCCTCTCTGATACCATGTCAAATATATAACATATAGAGAGTTTACAGAAGAAGCAAAGATTGTATATATTTGTGTATATTCTTGTGTAATATTACAATGAGAAGAGATACTATATATAGGAACTGAGATGCCCCAAAGTCTAAAAAGAGGTGCCTAACATTGGTAACAAAGTCATAGACGGTGCAGCCTCTAGCCTGATGTTGCTGACTATGTTGCTGAGTTTTGACACTATCAAAGGCCAAGCACTTGCTGATTTCTTATTAGAGTTTCCACCATCCTTTGAGGTCAAGTTAAGGAGACGGTGATGGAACCCCCGGAGAAGGAAGCCCCAACAGAAAATTGTGCACTATGGTGGACCCTATATGTAGATGGAGCTGTGAATGGAAATGGGGCAGGTGCTGGCATAGTCCTGATAAGCCCTGAAGGCCACAAACTGCAAAGTTCAATTCATTTTACATTCAAGGCTACAAACAACGATGCTGAATATGAAGCCTTGATTGCGGGTTTGAAGCTGGTACTTGAAATGAAAGTGGCGAATATGTCTGTGTATAGTGACTCCATGTTGGTAGTGGGACATATCAAAAGCAACTTTCAAGCTAGGGGTCCACGCACTGATTTGTACATGAGGTACGCTCAGGAGCTGATGAGCAAATTTAGGGAAATAAATCTTGTGCAAATTCCAAGGACAGAAAATTCCAGTGCAGATGCCTTAGCAAAAATGGGTTTTAATAGGGAAGCGACTATGCTAGGGGTGATACCATTGGAGATACAACAACAACCTAGCATTCCAAGGTTCGATTGTATGGATATAGATGTTCAAGTGGAGGACACATGGATTGCTCCCATCCTGGAATACATAACAAAAGGGGTTCTGCCAGCTGAAAAGGATGAAGCCCGGAGAATGAAGTATAAGGCTACGCGTTATGCCCTGTTAGGTCGAATACACAATATATAATCAAGTACTGTATGAATAAGTAACAAGAACACACGTTTTAACTCTTAAAATTGTTTGGAATTGATAATTCCTCTCTCGGTGATGTAAAGTATCACAGAGAGCTGCTTAGGTTACAAGAATGATATTCGTTCACGATGGATACCCTTCTAGGGTTAACCTAACTGTATTTATAAGATATACAGCTACGTACAATCGTAAATTGATTCTCCTAAAATTAATCTATACAATTGATATCAATTACGATTGCTACACGTCTTCTAAGTCAACTCAATCTCTTTGACAGCTATCCAATCTTCAAAGATATCGCTTCCATATTAATATTAAATTAATCTTCAAACTCTGTTGACTTGTAGACGCTCCCAGTAGACAGACTTTAGCAAACTCTGTTCTCTTCAAGCTAACAGTGTTTGCGCTTCCATGTGTTCAGCTAACAGTGTTTACGCTTTCCTCTGTCAGCGTTTGCGCTTCCAGCAATCAGCGTATACTTAAACTCTGTTACAACTGCTTTCAATATCAAGTTAAACTCTCTTTTACCTGTAACACTTAAACACTGACATTAAATCACATCAATTATATCTAACAATCTCCCCCAACTTGTTCATTAGAAAAATGTACAAGTTCACAGTAATTGATGATGTCAAAACTAACAAATAAAAACACAGTGTTTAACATATAATCAGAGTTTAAACTTGACTTAGCAAAATTTACAGAAAATTCGAATTACTTACAAATTCTGTCTACCTAACCTCCTCAAGATCTGGAGTTGTTCTGAGATAATCAATCAACAACCTCCTCTCAGCATTTTCAAGTTCAATCTCCATAGCTACTTTGATCTCTCTTAAATCTGGATCATTCTCATCAGTTTGAAAAATAACAGCTCTGAGATCATAGATCTTGTTTCTTCTCATTTCATTTCCCAATCTGATAAACTTCACTTCTTCAGACTTTCCATTAAAATCTAGAACAGTAATCCCAAGATCAGTCTTCAGCTTTGTAGTTCCCTTCTGCATTTCAATCAGATTTCCATTCCAGTCTCTGTACTTCGGAACATATCTTTCAGCAGACTTTGATCCTGTAACAACTTTAGCTTTCTGCATATACTCCCTTATAGAATTAGCAATAAGCTGTGTTCGATGATTTCTAACTCTGAAGATATGCAAGACATATTGAAGTTCCTCAAATAATTTTAGCTTGATTGCTTCTTCATTCACTCTATACACTGACCCATCTGCCATAAAGTATAGCAGAAAGTGAATGTCTAAGCTCCTTTGACGAACTAGCTGAACTGACTCCAACTTGTCTAGATTTTCTTGAGTAATACCAGAACCAAGAGATACAAGTGCAGAGGGATCTCTTGGACTGTTACTAACCCTCAAATCTCTTCTTGAACCTAAGCCAGAAGTATTCCTGCCTGGTGGCTTTCCTGAACATGCAACATTATGTTGATATCCACCAGTCACTCCTGCTTCTTCTTGCACTGGAATCTTTGGCCTTGAAAAACCAGGTAAGGGTTTACTTTGAATCTGTACAACTTGTGTAGCAACAGAGGTTGTAACTATCATTTTGCCCTTGCTCTCTTCACCAATTATCCCTTTTAACTTTAACTTGGCATCAATAGAAGACTTTCTAACCAGCTTTCCAGTATCTTCTTCTTCTTCTTCTTGAATACCAGATAGTTTTTCTTTGATCTCAATTCCTTTCATTGCAGGCCTTGAAGACTTTGAAGCTTTAACAACTTTCTTCACTTTCTTGGACTTTTGAGCTTTTAAATGCTCTTTCTGCAACAGCTTTTCTTCAGCTTGAATATCCTCAAGTGTAGCTTCAGCATTCTCTTCACAAAAAAGTTTTGCAGCCAATTCTTCATCTGTTTGTGGATTGTCAGAGAATGACAAATCCTTTGGCTTTGAACCAGAAGTACTCTGAGTATTTGTATCTATCACCAAATTCGGCTTTGACCTTGTAGACCTCCCATGTCCTTGTCTAGAATTTGCATTTCTTAAGCCCTTCTCAGCATTGGTACCTTCATCATCAAGATGATCTTTCTTTGACAGAGTTTGAGTTTGATTACACTTGGTTTTAGCAATTCTCTCCCCCTTTTTGACATCATCATCACCATCTTGAATCAGAATTGAGGTGATTAACTCAAGAGAATTTGCAATAGAATCAACTTTCTCAGTTAGTAGAAGCTGATTCTGTTCAACTTTACTCAGTCTGTCATTAATATTTGCTTGAGCTCTGGAGAAATGTTGAAAGAGCTTAGCATTAGCTAGTTGAGCTTTCTCCTCATGAGTAGCAACCTCTGTTCGAAGATCTACAATTGCCTTCTTATTTTCATCAAATCTGTGATTCAAAGTCTTGATCTGAATCACTGTGCCTTGAAGACAAGTAAAGATATCAGGATTTGAAATCTTTGAGGAATGTGACTGTAGAAAATTAGCTGCTCTTCCAGGAGGAAAGATACAATCTGACTTGTACCAATCAGCAGTTTGCTTTTTCAAATAATCATCATCAACCTCATTTGCAGAAGGTCCAGCAAAATCTGGTTTGTCTCCTGTTTTCTGACCATCAGTTTGAAATTGTTCATTTTCAGCTCCTGTACTGTTTTCTTCAATCGAATCACTCACAGACTCATGAGTAGGAGCAACAGAAGCAATATCTTCATCTTGAGCAACAACAGGTTCTTGAGCAACCTGTTTTCCTTTATCAGCTTGAATCTGCTCTGAAGAAATAACCTTCTCTTGTTTATCAATCTCCTCACCATGCTCAGAACCATGATGAGCATCAGAGTTTAGTTCAGTGTGTGATGCAACCTCAGTGTCTTCAAGAACAACAGTAGGCCCATCAGCAACACCAGTATCAATAGAATGTGTAACCTCATTAAAAGAAATTGGAGTTTCAGCAAATGAGATAGGATCAGAGAATGGTAGAACTGAATCAAGAACATCATCCACTGGTGAAAAACCATCTCTGTGACCCTCTTCTGCAGACATGTCATCCTCTGCAGGTAAATCAGTGTTTACAGGAGCATCATCCTTTGCAGTCATTTCAACCTCTGCAGATATAGCAACCTTCTCTACAACCTCAACAGTAGGTGTTTGCTGTGAAACCACCTCTGGAGCTTCAACTTCATGCTCATCATCAGAATCAGTAAGAATGAGCCTTCTCCTCTTAGCTTGAGGCACTGGAATCAGCTCTTCATCTTGACTAGAACTGTCCTCAGCTGATGGTGTTGAAGGTCTATTTGCCCTTTCTTTGAATCTTCTAGAATAAACAGCCTTTGGAGATGACTGTTTAGCCTTAGAATGTTTGGTGTTGATTGCAGTATGCTTCTTCCTTTTTGACTTAGGTGGTGGTTGTGGATGAGTGATAGTGACAGGGTTTGTTGGTTCAGTATTCATTTGGTCAGGTTGTTTTTGAGGTTCAGTTTGTGTTTGAGGTGATATGGGTTGATCAGTGGTTGTTGGTGTTGGCTCAGGTGATTGAGTAGGTTGAGATGGTATGTTTTCTGTACGATCAGTGGCTAAAAGTTCAGGCATAGGTTGTGGTTCTGGTTGTTGTGGTTGATGTGGTTGTTGTGGTTGATGTGATTGTTGTGGTTGATGTGATTCAGGTTGTGGTGATGAAGAATCTTGTGGCTGATTGACAAAATTCTGTAAGGCAAGTGGTAATACAAAAGGAGGTATGTCCTTACCAACATCTTTGTTAGTCATATCAGAGAATATTCGCTTAGTGACTCGAAAAGGTTGAATCTCATCAGCTTCATCAACAATTAACCCAGGAACACATGCATTGAACAGAAGTTGACAAAATCTAGCAAAGTAAACTGTAGTAGACTCTGACAACTTATCACCCAAATTCATTAAAACATATCTACCAAAATCAAAATTACTGCCATAGAGTAGAGAATACCCAATTTGGAGACTGTCCATTGGAATAGCATCCCAGTTGGTGACCTTCTTCTAGAATGTCCTGGTGATACAATCAAAGAAAAAGTTCCACTCTTTTCTCAAATTTGGCCTCCTTACACTGCCCAGCTTGGCAAGTGATTCCATGTACCCAATCTCTGTTAGCATCTCTCTCAGATTTTGCTCAGAGACAACAGCATACGAAGTATGTGTGTCGAAATCCATGGCGTCGCGAACAGTTTGTGGAGTGATCACAAACTCTTGTTCTTCATGAGAGAAGATGATAGACGGAGTTCCATTCTCTCCTCCTTCTATATATCTTGAGTTTTGCCAGAAATTAACAACCTGAGAAGCAGATAGAGTAGCCGGTTCAACCAGCGCTTGCCCAATCTCAGAATCTCGAAGAAAATTTCGCATTAGATGAAACGCCTCTGGAGCCCGGTCGTTTTCAAGTAAAGCTGCATAATTGTTAGGCACAAAACGTAGACCAAACACAGTGAAAGGTTTTGTTGCCATTGAATCAAGAAATAAGCAAAAAGCAACTGTGAAAATGATATGCAAGAAAGGTGTTTGTGAAAATGCCAAAGTGAAAAACAAAGATGTTCTCTCTGTTTTGGTAAAGTGAATATGAGTGGATGAAAGTGATTGTGGCAAAAAGTAATTTGAGTTGTAATTAAAAACTAAACTCAAACGGTTTTACTTGAAAACACGCAACTGTTCCCTTGAAAAGTGTGAAAGTGAGACATAATGATGAGTGAGTGGGTGAAAGTGGGACACGTGTCACACATGCAACGATTCACTTAATACACACGCAGTAAAAGCCATTATTACCGCTGTCGTTCCGTTTATCAAGACACTTTACCACTAAATACACTAATTAACAGTTGTCAACTACTCCATTTACTCCAAAATTTTCAAATTATCTTAATGAAAATATACCTTAGAGTATATAACACAATCAATCAGTGTTTGCCAAATTTTCAATCTTTATCACAAAAACCCTTTCAAAAATGCACAGTCGTGATTTTTGTGTGTGAGTAGCAGAGTTTACCAAATCAATTTTTATAGCATCTAATATTTCATAAAATCCATAAATCAAAACAATAAACACTGAATGCACAAACTCTCATATTAAACACAGAGTATATGATGAATGCTAAACTCTGTAGTTCCTTAATTACAGAAATCTGAATATCCCTGTTCCAGTTTATGTTCATGATTATCCAAGTAAGCACACAGTCATTATAGACAAAAAGATCAGGAGATAAACATCAAAGCATCATTCAGTGAGTTACATGTCTAGGATTTCCTCACAAACTCTCACAGCACACAAGTGTTTAGGTGAAGTTTTTTTCGCTCAAATTCAATCAGTAGAAGCAGATACTACCATAAGCTTGAATTTCCACCAAATCTACACCACTTCGATTACATATATGCACAAATCAAAAGGACTTTGTTCAGGGTTGGAATTGAGTAAAATCAAACAGATGAGAAGAGATGTTTTTCGAATGAGAATTTCTAACTGAACAATTTATCAGATCAAAATGTTCAGTCAAACTGTTAGTACATATTTGTACAAGATGATCAGTATATATACCTCTTTTTTTTTTTTATATTTATTTACATATATATATACTGAGTAAGATTTCTTTTCTTGAGAAATACTCACCTGCTTAAATTTGATTTACCAAAAGAATATAACTGCTCTTAATACTTCAGTATTCAAGAAAAATGAACAGTTAATTTAGCTCAAAGGGGTTTACGAAGGGTCGTGTTTATGAACAGTGTTCAAAGATGTTTTGAACAGTGTTTAAAGAAAGATGGTTAATCCTAGTGCCTTTATCATTTTCATGCACACATATATCATGTAGTCTCAAATTGGTTTAATGCAAGTTCTAGAGCAACATACTTACTGATGAACATCACACAACAATAAAATCTGATTGATATAAAATGTATCAATCACTTATTCGGCTCAAAATCTCACAGGGTTCAGACATGAACTGTTTCTCACCAAATTAGACAATGACATATCTCAAGTTTTAAAATTTTCATAAGTGCAAACAAAGAAACATCAAGAATCAAGTTTGGCTTGGAAACAGAGTGTCACTAATCAGAGTTTAGAGTTCATCAATATCAGAGTTATTCATGAGAGGCAATACATACAGGATTCATAAATTCAGAGATTAGGATCAAATAAACTAAGAGATGCTCTAAATATGAAACAGTATCATGCTGTGTTAACTTACTGTGCAATTTCTGATTAGATTACAGTGACTCAGAAAGAATCTTGATTTTTCACTGAAAATCATGCTTCATACATTTTTCTTCATTGGTATTTTCATTCAGACAAAAATCAACTCAGAATTCACAGAGTTTAACAAACATATTAACAGTGTATGACCAACAATCATGCTGACAGAGTTTAATTAACAAGGTTCACATAGCACTTTAGCAACTTAAAGAAATATGAGCAACACATTTTATTAGAAAAGTTTGAGTCTAACCAACATGTTTAGTCAAAACCAGATACCATCCCTAGTTCATTGACCAGTCTTGTAAATGTTGATTCACTTAGAGGCTTTGTGAAAACATCTGCAAGTTGTTGATCTGTAGGCACAAAGTGAAGCTCAATATTGCCTTCCTCTACATGCTCTCTGATAAAGTGATACCTTATGCTGATGTGCTTGGTCATTGAGTGTTGTACTGGATTACCTGTCATTGCAATAGCACTTTGATTATCACAAAAAATAGGTATTTTACTATACCTCAACCCATAATCCAGCAATTGATTCTTCATCCATAGAATCTGTGCACAGCAACTACCAGCAGCAATATACTCTGCTTCAGCTGTAGATGTTGATATTGATTTTTGTTTCTTACTGTACCAAGACACAAGTCTGTCACCAAGAAATTGACAACTTCCACTTGTGCTTTTTCTGTCAATCTTACAGCCAGCAAAATCTGCATCAGAGTAACCAAGTAGCTTAAAATCTGATTCTCTTGGGTACCACAGCCCTAAGGTTACAGTGCCCTTGAGATATTTGAAAATCCTCTTCACAGCTGTTAAATGTGGTTCTCTTGGATCTGCCTGAAACCTTGCACACAGACAGGTGGCATACATGATATCAGGTCTACTAGCAGTTAAATAGAGTAGAGAACCAATCATCCCTCTGTAACTTGTCATATCCACTGATGACCCTGTATCTTTGTCCAGTTTTGTTGCAGTTGCCATGGGAGTTGTTGCAGATGAACAGTCAAGCATGCCAAATTTCTTGAGAAGATTTCTGGTATATTTTGCTTGATTAATGAAAATTCCATCATCTGTTTGCTTCACCTGTAAGCCTAGAAAATAGCTTAGCTCTCCCATCATACTCATTTGATATCTAGACTGCATGAGCTTGGCAAATTTCTTACAGAGTTTATCATTAGTAGATCCAAAAATGATATCATCTACATATATCTGAACTAAGAGCAGGTCATTACCAGATTGAAAGTAAAACAGAGTTTTGTCAATAGTACCTCTGTGAAACCAACTTTCTAGTAAAAATTTAGCAAGTGTTTCATACCATGCTCTAGGTGCCTGTTTGAGTCCATAGAGTGCTTTGTCTAACCTGTAGACATGATCTGGATATTTTGGATCTACAAAACCAGGTGGTTGTTCAACAAATACTTCTTCTTCAAGTTTTCCATTCAGAAAAGCACTTTTCACATCCATTTGAAAAACCTTGAATTTCTTGTGAGAAGCATAGGCAAGAAACATCCTTATTGCCTCCAATCTGGCAACTGGTGCAAAAGTCTCATCATAATCTATTCCTTCCTGCTGTGAATAGCCTTTAGCTACCAGTCTTGCTTTGTTCCTTGTGATCACACCATCACTGTCAGTTTTATTTCTGAAAACCCATTTAGTACCAACAATGGATCTGTTCTTTGGCCTTGGTACAAGGGTCCACACTTCATTTCTCTCAAATTCATTTAGCTCTTCTTGCATTGCTGTTATCCAGTCAGCATCTTTAAGAGCTTCTTCTACTTTCTTTGGCTCAGTTTGTGACAAGAATGCATGAAACAGACATTCATTTTTTGTTGCACTTCTTGTCCTTACTCTTGCATCTGGATCACCAATAATCAAATCAGGTGTATGTGACTTAGTCCATTTTCTTGCAGAAGGCAGATTGCTTCTGTCATCATGTGATCCTCCCCCTTGATCCATGCTCTCCTGATTTTCTTGGTGCCTTTCTTCACTTTCTGATGCTCCCCCTGAATGTGACTGCTCAGAATTTGAATGATCAGAGTTTGAATCAACAGAGTTTGATTCAGAGTTATCAATTGAGTCACTATCAGTGTTTGAATTATCACTTTGATGTGCTTCTTCATGCTCCCCCTCAACTGGTTCTTCCCTTGTTTCTGATTGAAAAGTTTCTTCAGTGTTTACCAGTAGAGGTTCAGAATTGACCTCAACAGTGTTTGTCAGATCTGTATTATCCGAGTTTAATAAATCTTCATTTTCAAAGTGCAGTTGATCATGCTCATTAACATCTTCAAGTCCAGTTATTTTCTTGTCATCAAATGACACATGAATAGATTCCATGATCACTCTAGTTCTCAGATTATAAACTCTGAATGCTTTAGTTGACAGTGGATAGCCAACAAAAATTCCTTCATCTGCCTTTAGGTCAAATTTGGTCAACTGTTCAGGATGAGTCTTCAACACAAAGCATTTGCATCCAAATATATGAAAATATTTTAGATTTGGCTTCTTCTTCTTCACCATTTCATATGGTGTTTTACCATGCTTGTTGATCAGTGTTGCATTTTGAGTAAAACAAGCAGTTTGAACTGCTTCTGCCCAGAAATATGTTGGCAACTTTGCTTCATCTAGCATGGTTCTGGCAGCTTCTATCAGGGTTCTGTTCTTCCTCTCCACTACACCATTTTGTTGTGGAGTACCAGGTGCAGAAAACTCTTGTTTTATCCCTTTACTCTTGCAAAATTCTTCCATTGATGAATTCCTGAACTCAGTTCCATTGTCACTTCTGATTATCTTCACTTGATTCTCTGACCCTTTTTCCAGTTGTATTATATGTTCTGTCAGTGTTAAAGCAGTTTCATCCTTCTTTGCTAGAAAATACACCCATGTGTATCTGGTGTAATCATCAACAATGACTAGAGCATATTTCTTCTTTCCAAGTGACATGACATTTACTGGTCCAAAAAGATCAACATGTAGGAGATGATAAGGATCAACAATTGAAGACTCAGATTTGCTCTTGAAAGAGGCTTTTCTCTGTTTGGCCTTTTGACAAGAATCACACAGGCCTTCTACATTTAACAATGACTTTGGTAGTCCTCTTGCAAGATCATTCTTTATGAGCTCATTGATATTGTTCAGATTCAAATGAGAGAGTTTCTTGTGCCACTTCCAACTCTCTTCACTGGACATTCTTGTTGACAGACACACTGCTTTGCCATCAGTGTTTGTTGACAATTTAATTTCATATATGTTATTGTGTCTGTTTCCAACTAGAGCAACTTTCCTTGTAGATTTGCTGATCACTTGACAATATTCAGGCTGAAAATCTACATGATATCCTCTGTCACAGATTTGACTCACAGATAGCAAGTCATGTTTGAGTCCTGGAACCAGAGCTACATTTGTGATGATGACATTCCCAAGATTAATATTGCCATATCCCAGAGTATGTCCTATGTTGCCATCTCCATAAGAAACTTCTGGGCCAGCTTTCTCCTCATACTCTGATAGCAGGGCTTTATTTCCAGTCATGTGTCCTGAACATCCACTGTCCACGACTAGGGTACTGACCCTGGTGCCCTGCAATCACAAACAATCACTGATTATTAGTTTTAAGGATCCAGACTTGCTTGGATCCTTTGGCTTTCTTAATTCTGTTAGCTTTTGCAGCGGAATTCACATTAACAGTGTTTAAGCTAAATTTTTCAGAATTTACATTTGCAGAGTTTACTTTAACCCATTTCAAATTTGGTTTGGGTTCATAGTAATTATAGTAAATAGCATGATAATCTCTGCAAGTGTAAATAGAATGCCAAGTACTTCCACAGTGTTTGCATAAAGTCTGTGGTCTTGTTCTCACATAATCACTCTTTACTGCAGTTTTAGAGGGTAAAGAATTAATGTTCTTATTCTTACTGCAGAAACTAGCAAGATGATTAGTGCTACCACAATTAAAGCATGTTTTTCTAGGAGCTAATGAAGCAAGCATTGGCTTAATTTCTGATGTTATGCCTACCTTTCCATTTCTGTTTTTCTTAGGCATTCTCTGTTTGTTGACAGACTTTATTTCCTTAAGCTTATGCTTGAGTTGTTTATCTGTCATTAAACCAATGTTAGCCTCTTTGACAAAAGTTTTAGTATATGACTCTTTAACAGCCTTTTTCTGTGCTTCAGTCTTAGGTCCACCTGTTCCCATGACATTACCTTCAGATGAACGATGTGGTCTAACTTTTACCTGATTTTCAAATCTAAGTTCATCTCCCTCAGAGTAACCTAGACCTACTGTATCTGACTGAAACACTTCTTGAGTATCTTTACCAGAATGTGTCCAAGTTTTAATGATGTGTTTAGTATCCTCCAATTCTGATTCTAGTTGCTTATACTTACCTAGCAACTCCTGTTCAATAAACACTGCATCATCTCTCTCTTTTTGAACTTTATTCATGTTCTCTAGCTGTTCCTCAACAAGTTTATTTCTCTCTTTAAGTTGAGAGCACTCAGTCTTTATCCTCTCATTTTCTAAAGTCTGATCCCTATAACTGATATGCAATGCTTTAAGATAGATTCTCAATTCAGTTATATTATCAGTGTTATAAGCATAGGTAGTTGGGGGTACCTTAAGATCATCATTTTCAGTCTGAGTAGTAGCCATGAGAGCATAGTTGACTTCCTCATCTGAATCTGAAGTGTCTGCCCAATCTCTGCCTTTGGTGTAGAGTGCCTTCTCAGTTTTACCCTTCTTGCACTCAGGAGCATAGTGACCCATCTCCTTACACTTGTAGCATTGAATTTCAGACTTATCTTTCTTACCAGATTTGAAGTCCTTTCCCTCAGATTTCTTGAAATTCTTCTTGTCAGACTTTGAGTAGTCCCTGGAGAATCTCTTTCCCTTCTTGAAGTTCTTGTATCCCATCTTCTTGAAGGTCTTTACCATCAATGCAGCCATTTGCATCATCTCTTCATCATCTTCAGAATCAGATGATCCATCTGTGTTTGAGTCAACATCAGTGTTTGATGACTCACTTTCTGAGTGTATGATTAAAGCTTTTCCTTTTGCCTTTCTCCTTGATGCTTCCTTCTTTGATGGTTTCTCCTCAACCTTAAGAGCAACAGACTTTGACTTTCTACTAGATCTTTTGTTTCTCTGCTCCAATTCCAATTCATGGGTTTTGAGCAGTCCATAAATTTCATCAATCTCTGTTTCACCAAGTTCATAATTATCTCTTATAGTGGTTGTCTTCACATCCCACTTTTCAGGTAGAGAGAGAAGAAACTTGAGATTTGAATCTTCTAAATCATACTCTTTGTTCACCAATGACAAATCATTGAGCAGTTTACAGAATCTGTCAAATGTTTCTGTCATGGTTTCATCAGATTTTGCCTCAAAATGTTCATACTCCTGTGTGAGTATGTTCCTTCTGTTCTTCTTAATTGCAGGAGTTCCTTGACATCTAACTTCAAGTGCATCCCATATCTCCTTTGCAGTTGTGCAGTTTATCACTTTATTAGACATAACATTGTCTAAAGCACTGTGAAGTAAATGCCTTACCTTCGCATCCTTTGCAATAGATGAAAGATCCTCAGCAGTTAGATATTTCTTCTCTTTTGGAATGACTTTTGATTCCTCACCAGCAGCAGCAGCAGATAACTTTGTAGGTTTGTGAGGACCTTCATAAATTCTGTCCAGATATTCTGGATCTGTAGCCTCCAGAAACATGGTCATCTTCACCTTCCAAATTGCATACTCTAATGGCCTTAGTATAGGAACCCTAATTGTTTCATACCTACTAACAGTAGTAGGGGCTTTCTCAGATGGTGGAGGTATCTCTGCCATTGATTACTATTGTGTTTGGATCTTTAACTGTAATAAAGTAACAGATTTGTCTCTGATACCACTTGTTAGGTCGAATACACAATATATAATCAAGTACTGTATGAATAAGTAACAAGAACACACGTTTTAACTCTTAAAATTGTTTGGAATTGATAATTCCTCTCTCAGTGATGTAAAGTATCACAGAGAGCTGCTTAGGTTACAAGAATGATATTCGTTCACGATGGATACCCTTCTAGGGTTAACCTAACTGTATTTATAAGATATACAGCTACGTACAATCGTAAATTGATTCTCCTAAAATTAAGCTATACAATTGATATCAATTACGATTGCTACACGTCTTCTAAGTCAACTCAATCTCTTTGACAGCTATCCAATCTTCAAAGATATCGCTTCCATATTAATATTAAATTAATCTTCAAACTCTGTTGACTTGTAGACGCTCCCAGTAGACAGACTTTAGCAAACTCTGTTCTCTTCAAGCTAACAGTGTTTGCGCTTCCATGTGTTCAGCTAACAGTGTTTACGCTTTCCTCTGTCAGCGTTTGCGCTTCCAGCAATCAGCGTATACTTAAACTCTGTTACAACTGCTTTCAATATCAAGTTAAACTCTCTTTTACCTGTAACACTTAAACACTGACATTAAATCACATCAATTATATCTAACATGCCCTTTATGATGGAAAGCTGTACGAGAGGGGTTTCAACAAACCGCTTCTACGATGTTTAGCAGGCAGTGAATGTGAATATATTATGCGGGAGGTGCATGAGGGTATATGTGGAAACCACTCTGGAGGAACCTCATTGGCCCACAAGATACTTTGACAGGGGTACTACTGGCCAACCCTACAATATGATGCACACAAATTCTCAAAGGCATGTGATCGGTGCCAAAGGTATGCCAACTCAAATAGGAATCCTGCTGTGCCATTAAAGCCACTATCTAGCCCATGGCCTTTTGCTATTTGGGGAATTGATTTGATTGGAGAACTCCCTAAGGGGAGGGGATGAGTAAAGTATGCCGTTGTAGCAGTGGATTATTTTACAAAGTGGGCGGAAGCTGAACCCCTGGCTACGATCACCGCAGCCAAGTTAAAGGAGTTCGTATTTCGAGCAATCATATGCCGGTATGGGATTCCCTATAAGTTGATATCTGACAATGGCAAGCAATTTGATAGCAAGGAAATGAGGGGTTTATGTGAAGACCTCGGAATTGTTAAGGGCTTCTCTGCAGTCTGCCACCCCCAAAGCAACGGTCAGACGGAAGCCATCAATAAAATCATTAAACATACCCTAAAGGCAAAGCTGGAAGATAAGAAGGGCTGCTGGCCAGAGGAGCTTCCCATGGTGTTATGGTCTTACAACACAACACCTAGGACTACAACTGGCGAATCCCCATTTACATTAACTTATGGGTGCGAAGCTATGGTACCTGTGGAGATTGGTGCTGGTTCATTTAGGAGGGATAACTTTTATCCCATGGAAAATGAAATTAATCATCGTTTGTACTTGGATTTGGTGGAAGAGGTTCGTGCAACCTCTCAGTTGAAGCTTGCAGCCTATCAACAAAGGACTCGCAATTACTTTGATGGCAAGGTTCGAGCACGACCTTTAAAGGTTGGTGATCTGGTTTTAAGGAAGATGATGCCTAACATGAGGACTCAAGGATATGGGTCCTTTGAGGCAAATTGGGAAGGCCCATATGTGATCAAATCGGTCTTATGGGAAGGAACTTATCATTTGGAGGATTTGGACGGGAAGGTAATCCCGAGGGCGTGGAACGCCGAACACCTTAAGAAATATTACCAGTAGTCGAACCCAGGTAACATTTCTTGTAGACCTCTTTCAGGTGTAGGAAAATAAAAGTGGCTTATTAGTTGTAGCTGCCATGATATTAGGATTAGTCGGCTAGGAATTTCCCTTTTCATGTTAATAAAGTGCTTGGGGGGTTGTGAATGTACGCCTGCCTGTTGAACACCAATTATGATTTGATTTAATGGAATTGAAATCAACTTGTCTTTCTTTTATCTCTGTTTTTATGCATAAAAATGTATGGATTTATGTAGATGGATGCATGCTATATGTAACCTGCTTTATTTATGTTTAAAAAAAAAAAGGATACGATTGTCGAACCTAGTTCTTCATTATAAGTCTAATTACATTAAAGAACTCGGGGGGTAGTAGGTATACACCGATTAATGGAAAGGTAACTTGGCTTAAAAATGGATAAATTTTAAAGCAAAAAAATTATGTAATGGATGGAAGCATATGGATTATATGTTTATGGATTGAAGCATATGGATTATATGTTTATGGATGGAAGCATATGGATTATATGTTTATGGATGGAAAACATATGGAATGTATGTTAATGGATTACACGGGTTGTATAAATACGAATTATATAGGTACATGGAGAGAAGTGTACGTGGATTATGTGCGCATGGATTGGAACATGTATGGCCTATGCATGGAAGGGGGTGGAACCCTAGGGCAGGAAGGATCTAGGGAAACTAGGGCCATGAGGTTCCCTTATAAGGAAGGTTCAATCGTTCGAACCCTGAATTACCGTGTAGTCAGTATGCACTAGTACAAAACTGGCCTATTACGTCGCCTTTTTTGGTCTTTTACGTCGCTCTTTTGGCGACGTATACAGGGGCGTCGTATAAAGTCACCATCTTTTAAGTCGGTTAAAAAGGCAACATATAAAGCATCATATACGTCGGTTAAAAAGGCGACGTATAAGACCAAAAAAGGTGACGTATAATATCATAAAAAAGGCGACGTATAAGATCAAAAAGCGCGACGTATAATGTCATACAAAGGGCGACGTATAAAATCAAAAAGGGCGACGTATAATGTCAAAAAAAAAGCGACGAATAAGACCAAAAAGGGCGACGTATAAGATCAAAAATGGCGACGTATATGTCTATTGAAAAATGACAATTTTTCCCTTGTTTATATTTATATATACATTAAAATTCCTGTAATTGCAAACCAAAAAAATAATAAAACTTGCAACCAAAATTTCTCAACAAAGTGACTAATTAAATTAAAATAATAATTACATACTTGAAAATACATCTCCATGTTTAATTATATAAATTTCTCCAATTTAGAATTAGCACTGGACTTGCTTTAAATAGCCTACTCTATTGGTCCTTGTAGTTCATTCATAGCTTTAGCAAGCTCGTCAAACTTTTTCTTAGCATCTTTCTCCTTCTCTTTAACTTTTTCTTAGCATCTCTCTTCTTCTCTTTCTCCTTCTCTTTAGCAAGCTTCTCTTTAAGTAGTCCACTAAGCCTGATATTAAGGAAAGATGAAAGCAATGAGTTAATAAGAAAACTGAGTTATAGGTGGTAGAAGCCCACAAGCATCAAAAGATACGAAAGAACGTCAAATAACAAATACCTTGTTAGCAATGTTGTTTGAGAGCCAGTCCAGTCCTTCGTACAGACCTTCTCCTGATGTGGCACATGTGCACTGAATATACCTGCAAAGGGAACATAGTTTAGGAGCAATGGCATGTACCAATCAAAGTTTACATTTTAGCCCCATAAAAAACAAAAAAAAATATCAAGTTTCCACTTTTGACTATGCACAATAAACAAAAGATACTGAAAATTACAAGTGTCGCTGTCGAAGAGAATGCAAACCAAGTTTGTCAGTGATCTCAGCTGCATTCATGGCATTTGGAAGATCTTGTTTGTTAGCAAACACAAGAAGCACAACATCTCTCAATTCATCCTGTCAGCATAAATGGTTTATCATGAACATGAACAAAGATGCAACAAATGGTATGTGACATATTAAGCTGGCCTTCTACTCCGCCTCAAATTGGTCAGTATTTATAACATATTCACTATCAAGTAAAAGAGCAGTCCCTACCTCATTCAATATTCGGTGCAATTCATCTCTGGCCTTAACCACACGATCTCGATCGTTGCTTTCAATAACAAAGATTAGCCCCTATGTGTTTTGGAAATAATGCCTCCACAAAGGTCGGATCTGGAAACAGAATGAATAGTAATTAAAAACAATAAGAACTGTAAATTTTTATTTCATAAAATTCAACAAGAATCAAAAGAAAAGGTTATCAAAAGAGTTCACGTCAAAAATTCTCAAGTGACTATGGTAACTTACTAAGAGAATAGAAAGTAAAAACTATGGGTCACAAGTGAACAAAAGTTTCTTACAACAAAAGTTAAAAGTCCAACTTAAACCAGTAACCACACCACCAAACCTGCCAGAGAGCAAGTACATTTTCTTAAGAGAATAACCTACACAGGGACTACAACACAAACTTGAAGAAAAAATAATTATGGAAACCTTCTTTTCGAGGAATCATCCCTGTCAAACTTTGTCTTAAATCTTACGCCTATGGGAATCAGACTTGTTTTGCTTTTGACATATTCTTGATAATTCACAACAAATTTTTCATGACTAGCCCTGCATAAAAGTTTTGAAAGAAAAATAATCTAAATAAAATAAGCATTTATGTATAGGAGCAGGCATGGACATTCCAGAAGAATAAAGTTAATAAGTAACTGAACCTCTATGTTCAGATCTTTACATATACACATAAAGTTTAATCTCATATTCATATACAGAGAAAGCTTCTGCAACTTCAATTCTTCTCCAAGAACCCTAATTTAGAGGCAAAGAAATGCTTTCAGATTATGATACAGACTTCTCAGAAGAACACAATGGAACTCAGCAAGGGCATTTAAGCATATAACAAACCTTATAGTAGCCACTGTAATTAGTTCTTCATTTTTCTCTAGAACAATTGTATAAAGCCCATCATAATTTAAATGGTGCTGCTCTGATCTGGTACATAGCTCATTAAAGTCAGTCCTCTTATTAGTTGTGAAATAGACTACAAACTTAAAGTACACATATATTATATGCCAAGGCATTCAGAAATTAAAGTAAACAGGCATCCAATAAGTTTATATTACCAGAAACCAAATGGCACTCCTTGAGACATCGACCATCATTTCTTTGAGACTTTGACACGATTGAAACCTCAGGTAAGGTGATTCAAAAAATAAGTAAGTATTTGCGTACACTGTTGACTTCGACACCATCAATTGAGAACTTTGTGTGCCAGAGGCCTAGATGTATTCTACAAATTCAAGGACAGCAACGGGAAGTTCAAAGAGAACTTGGTTAAGGACATACGTGAAAATAGCCAGAGAAGAAAAATCAAAGTTAAACAACATATTCAAACACCAAACTCCTAAAAATCAAAACTTTACAACTTTAAACCCCTAAAAATCAAAAATTTATAAACCTAATTACGATTACCCTAAATTTACCCAAATTGAGCACTAAAAAGTCAAATCAAGAAAAGAAACCCTAACTTCACTCAGTAACTTAAAAAACTACAATTCACTGCTAATTCTTGAAATTCTGCTCACTAGTAAGTGAAATTACAGTAAAATAAATACATACAAGTATATATATTTGTATAATAAATTTATGTATTAGCAGAGAGAGAGAGACTTACAGGCATGTCCGATGATAAGTAGAGATAGAGAGACACAATTAGGACGGAGCTAGCTAACCCAATTAGGAGAGAAGATTCACAAACCCAATTAATACACTTGATTTTTGAATCAATTAGGAAGAAGGGTTTTTGGTTGAGAGAACTCGTGCAGGTGTGTGATTTGTGGAAGAACGGGTAATTGACTACTAACAATTGTCTAGGTATCGACTAGTTGTAAATTTTTTAAAAATAATTTTTTATAAGTTTATACGTTGGCTATACCCAATGACGTTGTATATATACATTTTATATGTCGGGTATTTAGATAGGCGACGTATATGTGCTAAGACTTTATATGTCGGGTAGTTAGATAGGCGACGTAAAAAGGCGACATAACGTATATCTTATACGTCGCATTAAATAAAACCGACGTAAAAAGTATATCTTATACGTCGCCTTAAAAAAAGCCGACGTAAAAAGTACATCTTATGCGTCGCCTTAAAAAGGGCGTCGTAAAAGGCAAAAAAAGGTGACATAAAAAGTATGTCTTATACATCGCCCTTTTAAAAATGCGATGTATAAAGTTTTATATACGTCGCCTTCCTTTATGTGCGACGTAAAAAGTTATCTTAAAAGGATTATATACGTCGCCCTTTTAAAAATGCGACGTATAAAGTACTATATACGTCGCCTTCCTTTATGTGCGACGTAAAAAAGGCGACGTAATAGGTCAGTTTTGTACTAGTGATGGTGGATAACCAGCCTCAAGATAATCTCACCACGACCCCCAGGGAATTTTGGTGAGTAAGGCCTAATCTTTGAGTAATATGAATGACTGAGGAAATTAGTCTTATAAGGAAATTGTACTGAAGTTAAAGATGGTGGGAACCCAACATGTATCAGCAAGTGATAAATTTAGGGGTACGATTGGTGGATCACCAATCACCCTTCGGTTAAGGTCTTATGGTTGATAAGGATTAGCTACAAAGTAAGGATTCGGGATGGAAATGGCAGGCTTAGTGGAAAACTCACTTGGTGTATGGATCTGAAAATTTATAAGGTCAAACATGACTTATCAACACATGATAGGAGTATGACGGATTAAACATCTACTGTTTCTAAGGAAGGGACACACGCCAATTTATCAATGAATCAGGGTACAACATGTGAACCCCAAGGTTAGTAAAGGCTTAATTATTCTAAGTTGAAGCCTGGCATAGATGCTAAACAGAGCAAGGTATAGCATGGATAGTACCCCTAAGCATGAAATGCGAAGTAAGGAGTGCTAAGTACTGAATTTAAGTGAGGTGTATGCATATCTAAACATGCAATTTAACTACACTACAAGCATTTATTAAGCAAAAGTAGACGACATGCATAAACCATAATAAAAATTCGGGGAATTAGGTTCAAGATTACATCATGCGAGGCATTCAGAGGAGCCCGCACCCTCAAAATACCAAGTTTGAGGCAATTAATGCCAAAAGGATTCATGAAAGTTTACTCAAAAGGTTGATAATAAAATTACTGGCTTGACCTGAGTGGAGAAGTGGAGGGATTCTCGTTGGCTGGAGAGGCCTTTGGAACTTCAGGATAAGATGGGGTGGCTACTACCAGAGGTTCCACAGCCGTACCCCCGTCTTTAGCTTCCTCTGGCTGGGTTTCTGTGGCTTCAACGGCACCCTCTGTAGCAACACTTGCAGGAAGCTCTTCAGCCTTATCTTGGGGAACCTCCTCCATGTGCACCTCCGGGGGGTTCACAGCCTATTCAGTCTTGATCAACTCTATGGCATCAACCGCATCCTGGCCCAGGAGGCTCTACTCCAAATCTGGAAAAGCCTCATATGTGGAAGTCATGTAGTCTTTGATCCCAGCCTTGTAACCCAGGTTGTATTCTTTGTCACCTTGCCTGGACATGGTGGCCTTATACTTGGCAATTACACCCTGGAGGGTTCGGACCTTCAGTTCGAGTTTCTCTTTCTCCTTTCTACTGGCGGCATTAGCATCTTCCTTTTCTTTATCCATCTTGAGGATGATGGCATCCATGGAGTCTCTCTCCCTCAGCAATTTATCCCTCTCCTGGATCAGAGTACCCTCACTCTCATAAAGCTTCTTGTTCGAAGCCAACAGTTTCTTCTTATCATTCTGGAAGGTTTTCAACTCCGAACGTACCCTGTCAAGCTCTTCAACAGCCTTGGAAGCCCCAAGAATCTGGTTGCTATACTTCAGGGATAGGAAGAGGCTTTCAGTATTCACTAGGGGTACCCTGTTTGCAGCTTCCTCAAAACTCAGGCTGTCCCACTCTGAGATAGACCGTACAGGGATTGTATCTTTGTTGGCATCAACAAAAGCATTGAGGGGAGCTGGAGAGATGGTGTCAGAGGGACTTAGTTCAATCTCATGCTTGGAACGCTTACTTCCCCGAGAACCAGATGCCCCAGACATTTCAGGAGTATGTTGTGTGGGCCTCTTCCTTGAGGAAACATTCTTCTCTATGGAAGCTGGGTTGACTTTTGCAGATGGAGCAGGGGTTCTCTCGACAGGTGATGGGGGTACAGGTGATCTGGGAACATTCTTTTGTGCTGAACGCTTGGTGATGAAGGAATGCACTAAAAAAGACATATCTGTATTATTACATGAAGGGTTAGTAAAGTCACAACGACAGTAAAGATGGTTATCATATAGAAATTAAGTAAAGCATATATGCAAAGGATTATGGGAAGCATGTTGTAACAAATAAAAAAAAGTAAATGGAACAGGGTGTGCATGCTACTAAGGGTACGAGTGTGGACCTGGCTCAATTGGGGTTCCATCAGTGGGATTTTCCTCAACAGGGTTACGGACGTTCCCTGGAGACCCAGAACTGAGTTTCTTGCTAAAACCTAGCACCATCTCCTAGCTCTGCACTCCTCCTTAAGGCTTTTCGAGCTCTTGTTAATTCATCCCCCTCTAAAATGGTTTGGGCAGGCATGTCAGGATGAGGGTTAAAGTCTGTCCTATATGTAGCACAATCATAGCAATACAGGAATTGCTTATTCCAGCCTGACATTCCCTTCTTGTTGCCTTTTATGCATTTTCCCTTGTGGACATTCCAGGTAGTAAGATAAAAAAAGCCAGAGGTCTTCCCAGTTTCTTTGAGTTGATAGAAAAAACCTAACTCTCGAGCGGTTAGCTCTACTTTGAACAGAGAATCTACAAGATAAACATACAGATGGCCATTCGATAAGAGTTTGGGGTCAATTGCAGTGGGGCGAGCTGGTAGGTGTCAAGGATATCCACGATGAACGGGTGAAGGGGTAGTGATAATCCTAACCTAAAAAACTGAGCAGAGAAGACAGCACGAGGGATCATTTGATCTGGTTCGAAGTTGGAAAAATCATGGCACCTTTCCTCAGGTTGGGGTACGATCAGTGTACACCCAGGGTTATAATTTCCCAGTAGGTTCTCCAACTTTTGGGCAGTCATGGAGGAACGAGTATTGGTGCAAGAAAACTGAGGGGTGACAGTAGTAGAAGCTTTGGCTTGAGTAACTTCGTCCTGGCTTTCACCACAGTCAGGTTGATCATTGAAGGGTTCAATTGTTGGGGATAAGTATCCCAGTGAATCTAGTTCTTCTTCTAACCCCAGGGAATCAGAACTTACAGTGGCAGGTACGGCTGGGTTGGGATCTAAAAAGTAGGACCTGATGGAGATTTGAGCAGTGGTGGGGTCAAGGATTTTGACCTTGGAACGGGTATGACCGCTCACAGTAGAAGCCATGGGAGGAAACTCAGATAAAGGCTTTGGAGATGCAAAAGAATCAGCTTCAGACATGGATGGTGACTGGGAGACCACCATGGCATGAATATTTTGGGATTCAACGGACGTAGCCTGGCTCGACATCTGCATTAGGAAAAGCAATGTGAGCCTCGAAGTCCACAAAATAATTCTCAAGGAGGAGAAACAGAAGAATGTCATCAGTTACAGAGGTTCAAGTAAGGGAGCTCCTAACCCATCCGAAAAGGTCATATTGCTCTCAAGCTCCGACGAGAAGATACCAAGGGTGTCAAGTCTCTTACAAGGTTTCATTTATGAGAACCCATGGGAAGGTTGGGAACAAAGTGTAACAGTATTTTGAAAAAGGGAAAGAAAGATAAGTGAGGCATTACCTCAAACAGGGTATGTGCATATACAATCCAGGGCTAAGTGAAGGGGCTTACACATGTAGAACCCCTAGACCAGCAAAGCTAGGACTGGGCTTGGCGAGTTACAGCCCATGTATAAGGAGACTGGAGTAGGGTCAGACACATAAGGAGGTCGGTCTACACTATAGGTTCATGGGTTCACAAAATGCCACTGCAAAAGTATGAATAGAGGCAAAGGAAATTGAAGTTCATGCATAATTAAAGAGTATCTGTGTGTGAGCAAGCATATAAGTGTGTGGATATGAACAGACGGATGAATAGCTACCATTAGAGGTAAGCAGATCTACTCAATTAAGCGGTCAAATGCAGCATGCATAGGCATATAACACAGAAAATCATATAAAGGGTAGCATGCGATAAACAAAAATGTATGAAGGAGCGATTGTAGCAAGATGTTAAGAAAAACACATATAGATGCAAGACTTGGGAATAAACTTGTGTGCCTCTGGGCATATATATATATATATATATATAAACAGAAGAGTACAAAGTAACATAAAGAATGGTTGGGGAGAGAGAACAGAAAGTACCTCTGGATTATGGAAGGCGACTGGAAGACTGGAAACCTCGTGGGAGTTAGGCCTGAGAAAACCAAGTGTTGTAAGAGAGAGGAAAGAGATTTTTGTGATTGCTTTTGTGAAATAGGGAAACAGAAGAAGGGGTGAGACTGTGAGTATATATATCGGCGTGTAGGGATTTTATCGGTCAGGACATGTGGCGTTGTTGGATTCAACCCGCGTATGAATAATGAAAGTAAAAGGGAATTATTAAAAGTCTGGGAAATGTGTAAAATTGAATGTGGACATATAGTAGGCCCAATGCATTGGGAGAAAGGAAGAAACGGAAGAGTTTTTATAGAGATTGGAGTTCAAACAATTAAAGTTTAATTGGGACTTTATTTGTTTCAAGGCTTATCATTTGAAAGGGATAATTATCCTCGATAATTATTGGGAATATAAAGAAGTGCCCGTTAGTATAATAATTCGTAAATCAGAGGGGGTGAAGCAGTTGTATCCCCAAATGGAGGTCACAGAATATTAGGGTTCAAACGAAGAGGTACGGTTGTGAGCATGGACATTACATGGTTGAGTCCCTTGTTTCCTACAACGAGTATGCTCACGTAGGCTTAGGGATTCACATGGGATGAAAAGTATGATTGAGGTACGAGTAATATTGGGTTCCTTTTGCATTAAAATGGCTACAAGGAACTTGGGTAGTTGTTGTGCCCAAAATCCGCCTTGGGCTTGATTTAAGGCCCATTAAGAGGACAGACTCGAATTAGTTGAATATGGAAGGATAAGCTAGGTCCAAGGTTGAATGTGATGGCTTTGTATGATTCGAGGATGGGTTGAGGGACGAGGGTCTGGTGTTAAATGTGAGGTATGTTCATATAGGGGTGCGAGCATGTGAACCCCAGATAAGGGTAAAGCTATGTGAAGGCCAGAAGGGGGTTCAACTGAGTAGCAGGTTGTCAGGTCAGGGGTACGCGCATGAACCCCGAAGGTTTCCAGAAAATATACCAGCGGGCTCAGAATCGCCTATATTATAGGAGATTGGATAATATACGTTATAACAACCTTCTGGATAACTCCTAAACAATAGGAACGATCTGATAACAGTCTATATTATGGATTAACATCGTATATATATGGGATATATATATATATATATACATACGTATAGGAGGATAAATCACGAAAATACACTGATTAACCATATAATAACGGCTGGATAATTATGGAAGGCTGGATAAACGAGCACTGCAGGTTTGTTACGAGGGATATGGCAGAAGAAAGTGGAGGATAATTATTAAGAACTACATGAGGACTTGATCTCTTATATATATAAGAGTATGTAGGCACTTTGCAAGGGTTGGACACACATACACACCTCTAACACTTGCTCCTAGTTGTGAACACTAGATTGAATAGGTTATATTCGATCATCATAGCTTGGAGTACCTTGCAAACTCAGTCCATATAATCACTCTTCTCCCTTTTGGATTAGGGTTCATGAGATTAGGGTTTTGGATTTGTAATTCGATTTCTTTAATAAAGATTCTTGGGTTATTTCGGTTAATTATTGTAATTCTCTTGTTGAAGTGTTGTACTAGTTTTCCCTCACAACAGTGTCAACAAATGGTTTCTAACACCTTAAAGTTTTTGGTTTCAAAGGACAACGCTTCCAACAGAGCCACCTCAAATCTTGAAATCATGGAAGGGCATTCACCAACACCTTAAGGTTTTGGGTGAAACGTTTCTAACACGACAAGAGATAGGCTATTTGAGCTAGTCATCACGTTCAATTATATTGTTTTTTTGGTTTTAATGTACATATAATTGTCTTTTATATTAAGAATTGATTGTGATTTGATTTTGGAATGTGGATATTAATTTTGATTATTATTTATTCTTCCTTAATTGTGTTACATATTATTATTATTTATTTTAATTGATGATCGATAGGACTTAATTAGGGGATTTTAATGGATCCAAATTGATGATTGAGATTTGCATAATCGAGGGTGAATTGATTGTGATTTCGATTTTGATTTGATTCTTGTTTTGATATGTCTTAATTAGTAAGATTGTACCATTTCATATGGTTTTGTACCTTTGAGGGTGTGCCATTTATTTGTGGCTTTATGGACCAATTTTGGGTTACTATTGATGTCGTTTTTTGGCAATTTGTATCATTTATTGAATTTGAATCTGTTGTCATTTTAGATGACTTTATAATAGATCTTTTATGAGAAATTGATTTTTTATATGTCTAACCATAGGGGACCCCTTTGGTTAGATATATAAAATTGGTCAATTTTATTATGTTTACTGAGTATAATAATTATTTAATGTATATTCAATTAATGACTCTTTGACATAATTTTATTTGTTGTATTGATATATTCAGTTTCCGTGACTGGAAAGAAGTGAAGAGAAGATGGATGAATCTAGCTGAAGAATCAAGAAGTTTCTAGTCATTTGATTTTTAGGCTTTTATTAAATGATGTACTCATTTATTTAGTAGAGCACTCTTTTTTCCCCGCTTGAGTTTTTTTCCCATAGGGTTTTGCTCTTGTGGGATTTTTAACGAGGCCTTTTTTGGTGGATATAAAGGTGTAATTATCTAAACTTCCGGGGGAATCTCTTTCCAATGGGTCGTTAGAGTTATGGATTGGTTAAGCATACATTTCGGTTAGATGATGAAGCTTTTATTATCTCTTCAGATGTATCATCTGTTTCTTTTCATGAATGAAATTTATCATTCCTCGCAAAAATATATATATATATTGTTTTTTTAAGTGCAAGGAGAGGGGAAATCGAATTTTAAACTCCTGCCTTTTCTTTTTGAATTTCAAACCCTGTCCATGTTTTTTAGGATCGGAAATGAATATTTATGTTTGACACCGTGGTGAAACAAGGCCAAAAGTTATGGGAACTTAAATATTTAATATAAATAATACGGAGTATATGATAATAGATAAAATTGTACAAAATCCAAATACACATAATTATGAATTATCGTTTAATTGATTATTGTTGTATTGTTTTTATTTAAAAAGTAATAAATGGTAATTGAATTTTATGATTTTGCAAAAAATTTCTCCTTAATACTTCTTTTTTCTCTATAAACTCCTTCTTTATTCATTTTATAGGGGTAGGAAAAAAAATTCACTAATTCATAGAGTAACTCCATTAGAATTTTAACTCCATCTTAAAATTAATATTAAAAAAAATTGAATTTTAGTGATTTAGAATGTTACATTCCTTAAATTTGAATCCTAGTATTATTATTTTACAATATTCAGACTTTAGGGGGTGGTTTTGTATTATAACTTTAAATGACTTTTATTGACTTCTAAAAAGTCAATGACTTTTGTTGATTTGATAAATTTTTAATGACTCTTATGGAGTTTGTATATTTCATCATTACTTTTACAGACTTTTTTTATATTGACTTTTGAGGAGTTTTACTTACATTTAATGACTTTTGATCAATAACTTATATTAATATGAATATAAAATTATAAATACGTAATATAAAAAAAAATAAGAAGTTTGTATTAAAAATTATATAACAAGAGGATCGAATTATTGATATTTCACCAATAAATTTATATATATACAATTGTAATATAAATTATTATTAAATTATTGATTTTTAATTTTTAGTCTTGGATATATATGTATGTAGGCCACAGTAGCGAACACTGTATACTGCAACTTTAGCCGTTATCATAGGCGAAAGGCTGAAAGAGCTAGAGGCATAGTAACTGAGGAAAAGATCTTCAAAGGTAATCATCTAACCGAAGGATATGCAATGTATTCCCGGAAATTTTAGACAATAAGACTTTAATGTCGAAAAATAAACATCTAAAGGTCATGAACTTCAAGTGCACGTGAGAGAAAAAGACGACATTAAAATTCATAGAATAGAATTTTTAAGTAAAGTAACAAATTTTACAACAAAATCTAAACGAAAAGAAAATTATATAATTAATAATTAATACAAATAGAAATCCAACCAAAGGATCCTAAAATAAAAATAAAGATAAGTAAAAAAGGACTTAATAAGGTTTTTTTGCAAATGAATATGTGTTAGTATGAACATTAACAATCTTAACATTCACAATAAATACACAATAATTAAACTTAAATCAAAACTAAAAAGATAGTAGAAGCTAAAAACTTTCAAGTTAAAAAGTATAAATCAGTCAAATCAAAGAGATAATATTTGACAAAAAAAAAATCAAAGGGATTAAGGGATAATAACCATCGTTCATAATTTAAGAGAGAATATATTCTATTTGTGAAAGAGAAATGACAAAATTCTAATATAAATGAAATTGAAGAAAATAAAATAATAATATAAAAGTCATGTGAAATCTTACCCCAAACCTCATGACTTTTCACATTAGATCTCTAGTTATATTTTAAGTTAAAAGTCATTAAAAGTCATTAAATGTAATTGTCATTGCAAATTCATGACTTTTTCAATAACAGTCTACTTTTAAACAGTTGTTAAAAGTTTAAATTGAATACATCTTACTTTTAATGACTTTTTAAAAGTCTTAATTCAATAACACCATACTTTTAAATACTCTTTAAAAGTTAGAATTGAATAACACATGACTTTTAAAATCTTTAAAAGTCATTAAAAGTTGGTATTCAATACCACCCCCTTAGTTAAGTGGTTCAATATTATTTTATAAAATTCAAACTTTAATTAAGTGGTTGAAGTGGAGAACGAAAGGAAAATGAAAATTTAATTATTAGAATCAAGATAAGGAATACCTTTTGATATCTTGTAAATAAGGCATGAAAGAAGGATTTTAAATTTGAAAGAATGACCAAATTACACTACTTTTGGAAATTCACTGTCCAAAATACTCATCGGCGGAAGAGCCTGCCCTTTCTACCCACCGAATACGTATGTCTAATATGTGTACTCCCCACACGCATATGTACAATGCGTACTCTTCCTTACATGAATGAAAATATTGTGCTGATCAGAGTCATGTTACGGGCTATATATATACCTGGCAAATCGGGTAAACGAATCGGTTTCGGATCGGGTCTGCTTCGGATCGGATCCACTTTCGGTTAAAGTACTATTTAGAGCCTGTTCGGTTCGGATCCACTTTCGGTTAAGGTACTATTTAGAGTCTATTCGGTTCGGATCGGATTTGATTCGGTTCGGGTAAAATTCGGATTAAAATCGGATAAATTTTGGATTAAAATCGGATCAAATTGGGTTCAGTTCTCTTTCGGATTTTTACTTTTCGGATCGGATTTTGTTTGGATGTAGGAACAATCGGTTCGGATCGGATTGTCGAGATATATCTAATTTTTTGATGTACCCAAATTTTCCAAAAACCAAAAAATTATTTTGGCTAGAGATTTTAGCAATGAACAACTAAATTGACTAGTACTAGTAACTAGTGCTTTGTTACGGCTTTTTGTTTCGTTTTAAACAAATATTTCTCGACGATCCAACTGTCGGATGTCAAAATATATCTAATTTAGTGATATTCGCAAATTTTCAAAAATAAATAAATTAATTTGGGTTGAAATCTTAGTAGTCAACTACCGAATTGACAAGTACTCGTAACTAGTGTTTTGTCACGGATTGTTATTCTATTTTTTAAAAATATTTCTCGACGATCCAACCGTACGGATCTCAAGATATATTTAATCTAGTAATATTCCAAAATTTTCATAAAATAAAAAATTAATTTGGTTGGAGATCTTAGTAGTCAACTACCAAATTGACTCATACTCGTAACTAGTGTTTTGTCACGGATTGTTATTCTATTTTTAAGAATTATTTCTCGACGATCCAACCGTACGGATCTCATGATATATCAAATTTAGTGATATTCCCAATTTTCAAAAAATAAAAAAATAAATTGGTTGGAGATCTTAGTAATCAACTACCGAATTGACTAGTACTCGTAACTAGTGCTTTGTCACGGATTGTTGATTCTATGTTTTAAAAAATGCATCTCGACGATCCAACCGTACGAAACTCAAGATATATCTAATTTAGTGATATACCATAATTTTCAAAAAATAAAAAATTAATTTGGTTGGATATCTTAGTAGTCAACTACCGAATTGACTAGTACTCGTAACTAGTGCTTTGTCACGGATTGTTGATTCTATTTTTTAAAGATTATTTCTCGACGATCCAACCGTACGGATCTCAAGATATATCTAATATAGTGATATTACCAAATTTTTAAAAAATAAAAAATTAATTTGGTTGGAGATTTTAGTAGTCAACTATTAAATTGACTAGTACTCGTAACTAGTGCTTTGTCACGGATTGTTGTTTCTATTTTTTAAAAATAATTTCTCGACGATCTAACCTTACGGATCTCAAGATATATCCAGTGTTCCAGAAATCGCTAGGCGGCCCAGGACGGTCGGGGTACCGCCTAGCGCCTAATCGGCTAGGCGGAGATTAATCAGACGGATTAAACGGAGCATTAATCGGTTGTATTTAAATATTATTTTTAATATTTATATTTATTAAATATTTTTACCAAATATTTTTGCCCATTTTTGAATTTTTCAACATATTTTCTAATTTTTTCCAATTTTTTGTCGATTTTTTGCCGCCTAGGCCGATTTTTGACCGCCTTTTGGCCGCCTAGGCCGATTTTTGACCGCCTAGACCGATTTTTCGCCGATTTTTGATCGATTTACACAAAAAACGTTTTTTTAACCGCCTAACCCCGAGTCGGGGAGTTTTTCGGGCGCCTAGCGCCTAGGCGCCGCCTAGGCCGATTTTTACAACACTGGATATATCTAATCTAGTGATATTACCACTACACCATATATGCTCTTTAGCAACACCTAAAAAAAGTGTAGAAAAAGCCTGAAAAGTGTTGCCATAAGCCCGGAATTGGTCTAAGGCTACACTTTTTCCAATTTCAGTGGTGTTGGATCTGCTCGTGTGGCCTTAGGTGGGTAAGCCAACACTTTTGCCACCCTACGGCCACATCGCTATAGATGTTGCATTAGTCAACTACCGAATTGACTAGTACTCGTAACTAGTACTTTGTCACGAATTGTTGATTCTATTTTATAAAACTTATTTATCGAAGATCCAACCGTACGGATCTCAAGATATATCTAATCTAGTGATATTCCCAAATTTTCAAACAATAAAAAAATTAATTTGGTTGGAGATCTTAGTAGTCAACTACCGAATTGACTAGTACTCGTAACTAGTGTTTTGTCACGGATTGTTGATTCTATTTTTAAAAAAATATATCTCGACGATCCAACCGTACGGATCTCAAGATATATCTAATCTAGTGACATTCCCAAATTTTTAAAAAATAAAAAATTAATTTGGTTGGAGATCTTAGTAGTCAACTACCGAATTGAATAGTACTAGTAACTAGTGCTTTGTCACGGATGATTGATTCTATTTTTTAAAAATTATTTCTCGACGATCCAACCGTACGGATCTCAAGATATATCTAATCTAGTGATATTCCCAAATGTTTAAAAAATAAAAAATTAATTTGGTTGGAGATCTTACTAGTCAACTATTGAATTGACTAGTAGTCGTAACTAGTGCTTTGTCACGGATTGTTGATTCTATTTTTTTAAAAAATATTTCTCGACGATCCAACCGTACGGATCTCAAGATATATCTAATCTAGTGATATTCTCAAATTTTCAAAAAATAAAAAATTAATTTGGTTGGAGATCTTAGTAGTCAACCATACTCGTAACTAGTGTTTTGTCACGGATTGTTGATTTTATTTTTTAATATTATTTCTCGACGATCCAACCGCACGGATCTCAAGATATATCTAATCTAGTGACATTCCCAAATTTTCAAAAATTAAAAAATTAATTTGGTTGGAGATCTTAGTAGTCAACTACCGAATTGACTAATACTCGTAGCTAGTGCTTTGTCACGAATTGTTGATTCTATTTTTTAAACATTATTTCTCGACGATCCAACCGTACGGATCTCAAGATATATCTAATCTAGTGATATTCTCAAATTTTCAAAAAAGAAAAAATTAATTTGGTTGGAGATCTTAGTAGTCAACCATACTCGTAACTAGTGTTTTGTCACGGATTGTTGATTTTATTTTTTAATATTATTTCTCGACGATACAACCGCACGGATCTCAAGATATATCTAATCTAGTGACATTCCCAAATTTTCAAAAATTAAAAAATTAATTTGGTTGGAGATCTTAGTAGTCAACTACCGAATTGACTAATACTCGTAGCTAGTGCTTTGTTACGAATTGTTGATTCTATTTTTTAAACATTATTTCTCGACGATCCAACCGTACGGATCTCAAAATATATCTAATCTAGTGATATTCCCAAATTTTCAAAAAAGAAAAAATTAATTTGGTTGGAGATCTTAGTAGTCAACTACTGAATTGACTAGTACTCGTAACTAGTGTTTTATCATGGATTGTTGATTCTATTTTTTAAAAAATATATCTCGACGATCCAACCGTACGGATTTCAAGTTATATCTAATTTAGTGATGTTCTCAAATTTGTAAAAAAATAAAAAATTAATTTTGTTTAAAATCTTAGTAGTCAACCATCGAATTGACTAGTACTCGTAACTAGTGTTTTGTCACGGATTGTTGATTCTATTTTTTAAAAATTATTTCTCGACGATCCAACCGTACGGATCTCAAGATATATCAAATCTAGTGATATTCTCAAAATTTCAAAAAATAAAAAATTAATTTGTTTGGAGATCTTAGTAGTCAACTACCGAATTGACTAGTACTCGTAACTAGTGCTTTGTCACGGATTGTTGATTCTATTTTTTAAACATTATTTCTCGACGATCCAACCGTACGGATCTCAAGATATATCTAATCTAGTGACAATCCCAAAATTTCAAAAAATAAAAAATTAATTTGGTTGGAGAACATAGTAGTCAACTACCGAATTGACTAGTATTCGTAACTAGTGCTTTGTCACGTATTGTTGATTCTAATTTTTAAAAATTATTTCTCGACGATCCAACCGTACGGATCTTAAGATATATCTAATATTGTGATATTCCCAAATTTTCAAAAAATAAAATATTAATTTGGTTGGAGATCTTAGTAGTCAACTACCGAATTGACTAATACCCGTAACTATTGTTTCGTCACGGATTGTTGATTTTATTTTTTTAAAATTATTTCTCGACGATCCGACCGTACGGATGTCAAGATATATCTAATTTAGTGATATTTCCAAATTTTACAAAAAATAAAAATATTTTTAAAAAAATACATGTCTCGAAATTTATTAAATAAGACCGAATATGTCAAAATTAGATACATCACTTATATAACGCTTCAATAAGCGCTATATAAGTGAATGCACTTTAATTTCTACCCAGAATATGCAGAATTTATTTATTTATTTGCTAATTATGTGCAGAATTTATTAATTTATATTTGCAAATTGAATTAAAATATTGTTCAATACAAAATGTCGTAAGCAATATTCAATGACAATAATAAATATATAGCAAATCAGAAAATATAAAAATTGACAAAACTAAACAAATAAAGGTCAAGAAAATATTAATCTATATAAAATTATTTTATCGGATATTTTTCGATTCAGTTATTTTAATTTCGGATTTACATCGGATTCAAGTCATATTCGGTCCGGGTAAATTTTTATTCGGATTTGATCGGTTCTGATTATAATCGGATACATGGTCATCATTGGATACAGTATTTCGGATAATTTTTGGTTAAATTTCCGGTTCGGTTAATTTTCGGATCGGGTCAAATCGGTTTTCGGATCGTTATCGGATTTGATTAAATTGAACCGGTTTCGGTTCGGATTCGGATTATTTTGGTTTCGGATACCATTTCGGATAATCTATTTCGGATCCAATTTCAGATTCGGTTCCACATATTTCGGTTCGGTTTTTCGGATCCAAACCCATTTTGCCAGGTCTAGCTATATAAGTAAAGACAAACAAACAAAATGAACTAAACGCATTAAACAAATGCGTGGGCAATTTTTAAAAAACGAAAAGGAATATGCATATTGTATATGCGTATTGGTGGAACAGTTTATGAACTATACGCTAACTGCAAATGCGTGGCCTGTTTCTAAAAAAAATTGAAGAATACGCATATTGGAGATGCGTGTAAGGGGCCGCGTATGCTGGAAATGCGTAGCTGAAGGGTATTTTGGACGGACCAGCTTGCATATGGGTATTTTCGTTATGAAAAAATGTTAAAAATACCCATTTTTGAATTAAAACTGACAAAAATAACAATTTCCAAAGTGTATGGTTATTTTTACCCGATGGGATACCCAACTCGTAATTGGGTATCACATTTTGTATAAGATACCCAATTCAAAAATGGGTATCCCTATAAGATACTCAACCCGTAAATGGGTATCCCAAAAAATTAAAAATATAAAAAATTTGTGATACCCAACTTATAAACGGGTATCCTATATAAAATGAGATACTCAACTTACAAATGGGTATCCCAACTGTTATAAATAACCATTCACTTTTAAAATGAGTATTTTCATAATGAAGTTTTAAAAAATGGTTATTTTTAACCATCACCCTTTTGGTTATATGATTTGAAAAGGCGAGTATTTGGGGATTTCATCCTTTAAATTTTAAGCAACGGCTACAATATTGTTGGAAAACTAATTTTTAACAAATTTTCTTAAATTTTAGCGTAGAATACCATATACTCCCTCCGTCCCGGCGATTTCTTTACATTGCCTTTTTGCACGGAGACCAAGAAATATTATTAAGATAAATGAATTAGTGGGTGTAATAGTGATTTTATTGTTAAAATAAGTGAAGTAGTGGGTGTAATAGTGATTTTATTGTTAAAATAAGTGAAGTAGTGGGTGTAATAGTGTAAAGTGTTGAAAAAGTGGGGTGAAGTAGTGGATGTAATAATGTATTTTATTATTAAAAGTTACTATTTTAAGTAATGTAAAGAATGGTGGGACGTCCCAAAAAGGAAATTGTAAAGAAATGGATGGGACAGAGGGAGTAACTAACTAATCTCATGAAATTGCTCTTACACAATTAAGTTAGAGATAAAAAAAAGAGTAATGTTACGTATTCCCAAAAAAGTCCTAAAATTATTTTCGAATAATATATAACATCATTTTATTTATGGGATTCATATTAATACATGAGAGAACCATCTCATTTACAAAAATATAACAAATCATGTAATACAACTCACCATTCTGGAACCGTTTTGGAAACGGTTTCGGAAACTATTTTGAGAACGGTGAGCTGTAGCATTTTCCTAGAAAATTTTTTTTAGTGTTTTTTCAGAGAGATCAAGGGGATCTCATAACCCACTTGCTAGTTCAGCCACCAGATCATTCCCGAATCTTCGATTAATGACACAATATAATTTGAAGTGGATATATAACAAAAACTTTAAAGAAATGCATGCATACATTTTGAAAACAAGGTAACTAAAGCTGGGGGAAATTGAAGTATAACACGAAATGCAAGCTTGGCCATTCACGAGAACACCGACAAGCAATCAATATTCATGCTTGCCCCCAACAAACTGTTATGGTTAATGGTTGTGGTCCGAATAATTAGTGTGGTCATTCTCCTACAAGTAGGTAGGTAACTAGGTTAAGATCATAATAAAAGTAGTAGTAATACAGTAATAATTCAAAGATGGAAGCTAAGAGAAATTAGGTGTAGAAAGCGACCAACCAATACATACGAACAAGTATTGTGTAGAGAAAAAAAGCATAATGATTCTTGTCATAGAGGTAGCATTGCTTCTTTCTACGTGCAAAAGACTCAATTCAATCTTTATATTATACTAGCCTATAACCGTGGGATGCACGGTTGCTTATAAATTTTTTAATTATATTTTATTATTAAAGTTTTAAGATATATATATATATTTTTTATTAATAAAATAATTTATAACTTTATAATCCCATGTATATAAATATTATTAAAATTATTTATTTTGAATTATTATAGTTGTATTTTGAATTATTATATTTGTGTATGCGGTGCATATTAATACATATTATTTAGGCTATGTGTGTTTTTTTTTTGAATTTTATTAATAATAGAGATTTAACCAAACCAAAGAGTGACAAAAAAAAAGAGTGACAAAAAAAAAGAGTACCAAACCAAATAAACCCTGTTTTGCTTATATTTTGAATTATTATAGTTGTATTTTGAATTATTATATTTGTGTATGTGGTGCATATTAATATTAATACATATTATTTAGGCTATGTGTGTTTTTTTTTTGAATTTTATTAATAATAGAGATTTAACCAAACCAAAGAGTGACAAAAAAAAAGAGTACCAAAAAAGAGTTACAAAAAAAGAGTACCAAACCAAATATACCATGTTTTGCTTATAATAGTATAGTATAGATAGATTCTAACATGAACTTGAATACATGTTTTACACCAAAACGCATCATGGTCATCCTTAATTTTCTGGTTGATACAATGTTTAACACTAACACACAAATTTGTAGCAACTTACCAACTGGACCATGTCTGCTAGCTGCAAACACTAGGGTTAAAGAGTTCTATGATCAGTAAGGCCGAACATGAAGATATAGATCAGAAAGCATCACGGGATGGAATGTGCTTAAACTCTACCAGCCATGCCATGACATGTCCATGGTTTTTCCTGCTGCAGGTCCAGCTTCATCTATATCATTCTAAGAAAGGGAAGGATCCATTGATTTTTTGTTTGCAAAGCAGTATAAAAGCTGGTGGGAAATTGTTTGTCTGGTCTGTTGTTCACCATGGATTGATCGGCAACTGTAACTGGTTCTGGAAATATGGGATGAATATTCGTTCTGGATTTGTATCATTATTATTTCCGAATTAAGATGGAAGATGCAACAGTTGAAACATTGATTTACCTAAACATACATTGATTTACCTAAACATACATATATCATATCTAAACATCATCACCTATTCACCTGGGTTGAAAAGTTATTTCACCTGATTTCAAGTGCAACCAACATTTACAGAGCTATCAATTTTTATAATCATCAACAATAACAAATATGTAATTAACTAACTAAAGATGTTATTGTTACAAAAAAATATGTTATTGTTACAAAGAAACTCAGTGACAAAATTTTTGATGAATTAATGAATCCGTATTACTGACTTCTTGAAGGGTCTGCAAGCCAGCCTTGATCAATTGAAACCTGAGTAACTTTTAACTTTAATGCCTCAAATTCATCATTCTCTCTTTC
Source organism: Kitagawia praeruptora (assembly GCA_037693485.1). Lineage (NCBI taxonomy): Eukaryota > Viridiplantae > Streptophyta > Magnoliopsida > Apiales > Apiaceae > Kitagawia > Kitagawia praeruptora. The sequence goes on from CM075344.1 coordinate 61,146,498, forward strand.
TTCAGTGGTCAACCATAAAGACAGACAATGCTGAATCAATTCATACCTGCCACAGTTGGATGGCATCCCTCTAGGGAACTTGATTTTCCCGAGCCTTATTAAAACCTCAAAATTAGATCCTGTGGGATCTCTAACAAAATCTTCCAGATTATCCAGTATGGCTCTGCGCCAGATTGGACGGGCCACCTTGAGAAATTCATGCACAGCCACCACTGGAAGACTAACACTTCCCAGATTTGACTCACTTTGTCCACCTCTTCCATGAAAATCAGATCCTCCAACTTTCAAAAGATCGTAAGCATCAGCTAGATCACTGTACGCTGTTCAGTGAACAGGTTGAGGCCAGTTAAGGAAAGCAGCACAATTTATTCTCCGGAAAAATATATAAATATATGTAATACTAAAAGAGTAAAATATATAGCTTTCTACAAGAGCATCACAATTCTATGTGCTTTAATCATTATAGAAATCAAATAAGACTGCTCCCTTGATAGGTTGGCTTGTGGAAAAGAAATACGGAGTATTTAAGAAGCCAAGGGTTAAGGCAAAAGAGTCGGCAAGAAAGTTTTAAGGTTAGACATAGATGAAAATAGTCTTAGAGATAAAAAGGCTTGATTTCAAATAATCAAGCAGATACTGTTATAAGGCTAACATTTGTCATTATCTACCCTCCCAATAGGAATACATGCATAGATATATGACAAAATCAAACATATTCAGTTATCCAATATAAAAATTGAAAACATTCTAGTGACCTGCTTTTAAATAGAATTGTCTCCTCCGAGATAAGAACTGATGAACTCATGCCTCCTTAACAATTTATAGGATATGCAAACTGTAGAATGGTGGTATCATGAACTATGAAGATGAGTAAATGTTGAGGAAAAACTACTGTTAAAATTAGCTAAGAAAAAAATATATTATGCTATTAGACAGACTACAGAATATATATTGCTTCATAAAAAGAAAAGACATTATAGACAGACCTGCCAATTTTCCATCTCGTCTATAAACTTCTATCCCATGTAGACCAGCTTCTTTCAATCTTCTGATGACACCAACTGGATTTTTTAATGCCCATGGATGTGCCAGCACAGCCACGCCACCTGTTTCTCGTATTAGTTGTACTGCTTCCTCCACATCAGGTTCACTTCCCCTGATCATGGAACAAGTAAAACAAATAGCGTATTACATAGATATATATTAAGTAGAAGCCTAGTTACAGTGAACAATGGTGTAAGCTTAATCACGTACGTAGAATAAGCAGGTCCTCCGTCATAAAGATATCGGGCAAAAGCTTGCTTAAGATTCTCAGCATGACCTGCTTCTACCATAGCTCGAGCAACGTGCACCCTCCCTGGAGCAACACCACTACCTGCAATCTTTGCAACATGCTCTAAGTTAAGAGGCAATTTCAATTTGTTAAGCTTTGCGACCATGTTTTTCGCACGTAAGTAACGTCCATCCCTTATATCAGCCAAAAACTTCTCCAACTTCTCAGGTCTTGCTGGTCCGCAACTGCTGTAGTACGCAAGAATGTGCACAGGTTCTTCTGTTCCACATTCTTCACTGTATAGTCATTAAATCAATAAAAGTATTAAACAGAAGTATCATGATCATATGAAAAATAACTTCTATGTTCAACCGCCAAACTATTCACATTGTGTAAGAGGGATGTGCGACTAAGTTGTATGATAGAAAACGGTTATAGTCGGGGAGAAAGTGAACAAGAATTCATCTTCATACATAGGCAGCCACAACCAGAATGTAATATATGATATATCAATTACCCTGGATAAAAAATTGTGCTGATTTCAACACCTGGGATTATCTTTATGCCAAATTTATGAGCTGCTTCCAGGGCTTCCGGGATGCCCGACATTGTATCATGATCTGTCAGAGAAAGAACTTTTACCTGTTCTGAACATATTGGACTAATTAAAAAATTGCACTACATCTACAAGAGCGACACAAATGCTGGTACAGTCAACCAGTAATGATACAAATTACATGTGTATATATTAGATCATTAATAGTATACAAAAATGGTAAAAAATTCCGCAGCCACAAAATACCCATTAGTCAATAATCACCGCTTCGCCTAGCAGCACGACGCTTGTATTGCTCAATACTCATTTGTACACAATACCATATACCTTTCTACGATTGTTGTGTCTTGGCCATCAATCTATGTCCATATAACAACTATTCTACTAAAAGAAGACTGATGGATGCCACTTACATGAGGTAAGATGCTGACTTACACTAGATCGATTCTGTTTGTTAGTTTATATATGTTGACACGCTGATACAATGTTGCCCCAAAATATTCCCCGTTATGAGCAAAGAGAAGGAACATAGAAAGATTGCGATTACAGCTGCAATTGTTGGTAAAATCACGGAACACAGCTTGAGATCAAGTATAATAGGTTTTCTGGTGACAGTGAAAAAGATGAATCGTCAGAGCCAGAAGTTTCTTCTGATGCAGCCATTGCTTCCGGTGTTAGGGTCACAGGAAATGGTTAGATAGAAATGTAAAGGAAAAGGTTACTCTTTTTATGTTTTTTCACAGGTGTCAGCCATGTCACCACCACTCGCCGCAACAGTACACCTCGTCATCTTTTAATTTAAATTTCTTTTACATTTTCCATCCAAAACACTCTATGGACTTAAAGGAGTTAAACCTCCATAAATTATAGTGTTTTAAAATAAGACCCCATGCCATTGATGATGAACTTGAGATCATTTGATCACTTGAATGACTACTTTGATAATCATCCAGACAACTGGCTTCTTCTGATATCTAACTGTGGAGATGTAGTTGAGCTTAACAAATGTAGATTTGAGATTGATCTTGCTACATTAATTGTCATTGATAAGAATTTTTGTCATTACTAAATTAAAGTCTCCATTTTTTCCTATTTAGAGCACTCTCATTCCACTCCCCATTCAATCCCCCATCCCCATATTTGCAAACAAATACTGAGTTTTTGCAAAAAAAACCATCTCCATCCGGATCCCCATTTTGGGGAAAATTTTAGGGACCAAAAACTTAATCCCCAAATTTGATGTTACACTATTTATCCCCATCCATTCCCCCATCTTATTAAAATAATATTTGTAGTAGTAAGTGGGTTTTGGTTGTTAAAATTGTAAGTGAAAGAGAGAGAAAGAAGTAATATAAAAAAGAATATAGGGATATGGGGATGGAAAATGGGGAATGGGATGTAGAAAATTTTTGATAATTTTGGGGATTTACTATTTTTGTTTGGGGATTTACTATTTTTAGTAAGTTTTTGGGGATGGGGATAAGGACCCCAATGCTAATGAATGCCTTGAGACACCAACCTCCTGCAGTGCAATGGGCTCACATTATTTGGCATCACTTGAATGGGCCCTGATTCTTCATTATTCTCCAGTTAATTATCAGGACAGACTGTGAACAAAAGACAGATTAGTTCATTTTGGCTTAAATGTTAACCCTTTATGTTGTCTTTGTTACAGAATAGACGAGATCACTGACTGTTTTTTTATAAAATCCCCTTGAGCTAAAATTTTCAAATCTCAGCCTGTCTCAGTCCTTATCCTGGCTACTATCACTCATAACTATAAACGTTTTTTCTTGCTTTTCCATTAAAAGGCCACTCTAAGTGCCTATTTATTTTTGTCTCGGTCTATTTCATTTAAAAAGAACGCAACTCTAACCCATTAGGGGCCTCATCGCTTTACCAATCATCTAAGCAGTTTAATCAAGCAAACGATTTGCCAAATAGTCCACATTTCCTAACTGCGTGGAGATTGTTCCTCCCTCTTTTTCCTAGGCAATGCCTTTAAGTAGTTGATGCACTACAAGTAATAGATCTTTTTTAATAGATTTCTGAAATTACCAGATTGTATACAAGCCATAACCAAACAATTCCACAATCACATAAACAATCTACTAAAGATTCACACTTTAAAGACTACTAACAATAGTAACAACAAGCCTGTCAAAAAAAAAACAAATAATAGTAACAACAAGAAAGTCACAAAAATCAAATCTTTAAGACCAAACACAACACACACACACACACACACACACACACATATACATACGAGAATGCAGTAAAAAGTAAAAAAGAGGGAGAGGACAGACTGACCCCATTTTGATGAGCTCTTTCAACAAGCTTGGAAGGTGATAAATACCCATCACTACAAATGGAATGAGAATGCAAATCAAACACCAATTTATCAGAAACCTTTGGATTAAACTGAACCCTAAATTCATCATCAAAAGATATCGATGAAGATGGATTGGATGAACAAGAAGATTGGCCCAGGCCCAAGAAAACCCATTCACTGACTGATTTGTAAGCTAATAACTGGTCAACACTCAGCTTTCTCTTTGACCCGCCTCTCTTCTTCTTCTTCGTCTTCTTTCCATTGCTGCTTTTCTTTGTATTTTCTTTACCCTTCATGTTATTTGTAGTCTGAACCAACAAATTATCACCCATCATCATATTCATATAGGAGGAGACAAAACTAAAAGGACTGATTTTGCATAAACCCACAGTATATCCAAGTAGATGCCACTATGCCAGATTATTGAGTTCGACTTGTCTTTGTTTTTAACATTGTTTGTCTATTTTGCTTGTTTTGAATTGGGATCAAATTGGCTACCGATTAACTTACATATTTGATTGATAAATTCGGATTCATATTTAAAACACTTTTAAATACATAAATATTAAATAAATATTTTCAAAATGTACTCAGAAAGTAAAAGTAATTTTTCGTTTAGTTGTACGCATTTTTGTTAAATGCTACTTTAACCAAATGAAATATTATGAATTTTAGAATTTTTGATAATATATTTAGGTTTTAAGAAATTTCTTTACTATTTAATTTTAATTAAATCAAAGAAAATAATCATAAAATTAAAAATAAATAGTAAATAAATTTCTTAAATTCTAAATATATTATCAAAAATAGTAGAATTAGTAAACTTTCATTTGGTTATGATAGCATTCAAGAAAAAATTGTAGAACTCAATGAAAAATTATTTTTAGATCTCGAATACATTTTAAAAGTATCTGTTTGATATTTATGCCTTTAAAAAGTGTTTTAAATGATACCCCGAATTTATCAGTGTGCAATCTAAGATATTTAAAGTTATTCAGTTACCAATTTGATATTTAACCCGTTTTGATTTGGTTTCTTTTTTTAACCAAATTAGCTTCAGTTTGCTTTTATCATGTTTTTATTATGTTTAATTTTAAATTTTATTCTAAATATTTTGTATTTTTATTTAAAGTTTTTTTTAACATATTATAATAATAAAATATTGTGTTATAATATATTATTAATTTTCTAAAAGATATACATTTTTTTAAATAAGTATTATTGAATTTGTTGATGAATATTTCATTAATATTTTTTTATGTTTTTTGTTTGTGAGTGATTCTTTTTTGGGGTTTTTTGATGAATATATTCTCAAAAGTAAATTTTTGCAATTTTATTTTAAAAAATCTATTTGTAAAATTACCATATTAATTGCAATTATACCAATTTTTTTAAAAATTGCAAAAATACCGGATCAACTAAAATTAAAAAGATGCAACTTTTTTTATAATTTGGTAAATCTGAAAGAAACCCAATTCAATTAATAGCAACCCGAATCTACTGAAATCAACCAAACGTAACTTTATCTAAAATTAACCAAAATCTAAAACAAAACCCCTCAAATCTCTGATCCTAGTTCAATATTTGCAAATATTTTTCCATTATCAAAATTCTTTTTTTTTTTTTTTTACAAAACAAGAATAACATCTTTGTCGTAAGGTTCTTCTAAACTCTCCATCTCTCAAGTATTGCCAACATATCCACTTAATGTAGAATCATTGCTCTCATCAAAGCTATTTACACACTGATAAGATCCGAAATTGCTCTAGCCTACGGCCCCAGTGGAGGGAGGCGGGCGGAGGTCGGAGGTCGGAGGTGGGAGGTGGGAGGTGGGAGGTGGTGGTGGGTGTGGGTGGTGATGGTGTGAAAAAGAAGAAAAAAGGTGGGTTGGAAAAGATGAGGGTATATTTGTAATTAAGATAGTATATTTACAATTAATTTAAAAAGATAGTATATTCGCAAAATAAACTAAAAAATATAGTATTTTGGGTAACTAACCATTTTTTAAAGGTGATTAATATTGTTTTTAGTTTGTATGCTAAACATTTTAATTGAAATTACATTTTATAAATTTCTTGGTTTAGACTAAAAATATAGTATAAAGCAATTTTTTGTTTTAGAAGTTTTACAATTTGGATGTGGATAAACCCGAATCCGATTCAAAATCCGTTGGATCAGATTTGGATTTTGATTTTAAAATCCAATTCGACTTGGATTTGATAAAATGATTTGGATTTGGATATCTCAAAAATCTGATCTGATCTGATCCGTTGTTATCCCTGTTCCAACTAGGGCTGTATAACATTCCGGTATGGACAGGTAAATTAGATCGAAACGGGTCTACTAGTCCACGATTCGGATTGAATTGTATATAGTCGATTCAGTCTCTGGTCCACAAAATCAAAAAAAACTGGTCTTCGATTCGATCTGATTCAAATCCTAAAAAAATTTGGATCGGACCGGATTTTATGTATATAGCTATTTTTATATTATTTTACTTCTTAAAATATATAATATAAAGATTAAATATTTAAATACGTCATTATTTGACAAGCCAAATTAGTTGAATATAAATTGATGAAACAGTTACGATCAATATTACAATCTAACAATTAAACGTCATAATATATGCGATAAATACTTGACACTCATATGTTAAAAAATTACGATTATTTCAAAAAAAAATAAGATATGGACTTCATTTTTAAACTTTTATTAACTTGGAAAGTAATTTATATAATTTATGTATTTAAACTTTAAAAAATTAAATATTCAATTATAAAAAAAATCATTTTTTATACTAGTCCATAACAATCTAGTCCAATTTTTTTTGATCCGGTTCAATCTGATCAATCCGATTTTGGATCTTTGTGGACTAAAAATCCAAATTTGGGACAGTTTTGACCCAAATCATTCCAATCGCGGACTAAAAAATGATCCAAATTTGGATCATCAGTGAATAGTACTGATCCAAATTTGGATCACTACTATTCATTGATTTAATTCTTTATCATTATAATATTATTATCTTTTCTATTTTGTTGATTTTGTTAATGTTATTGAGAGTAAATTAATTAATTTTGGAATATAACTAAATTCACGATGAATTCTAAAATAAATTTTAAAAATACTTTATATTTCAAAATACATTAAATTTAAAAATACATGAAAATTAAAAACATAAAATAAAACAATGGAAATTCTCGTTGTTACCCTTCTGGAATTGCCTTTTATAGATGGTGCCATTTCGTGTTTTGGACTTACGACTAACACCCCTAAAGTAATTGATTACCCTAATTATGTCATTCTGTTAATCAAAACATTAAGAAATGTTAACAAATTTCAACATTTATTCCATAATAAAATTTTATGTCATATAAACCACAAATTACAAAAAGTTAAATGTGGAATTATGTTATTATATGGTCAGAAAATGACTGAACACATATTTTAGATTAACGGTATTTTAACTTATTACAGATTAATGTTTAATATTTTTCAATTAGTGGCACATTAATAATTATAAATTAGTATTTAATTTTTTTAACTAATAATACATTAAAAACTTATAGATCATTATTTATTTTTATAGTTTTTTTAACATTTCTTAACGTTTTGATTAACAAAATGACATAATTAGGGTAATCAGTTACTTTAGGGTGCCAATCGTAAGTCCAAAACACGAAATGACACCATCTGGAAAAGCCAATTCCAGAAGGGTACCAACGAGAATTTCCCATAAAACAATACAATACAGAAAATCTTGAAGTTCGTGTTCTAGAAGTTGAGACGGTTCCGAATGATGAAAATGGTCGATTTCAACAATTTATTAGTCGCTACCAAAAAATCCGAGATAAAGATGCCCATCTAACACTTCGAAATGCACTAATTGAGCATTTGTGAGAAGAATATAGTAATTATGATAATTAATATTTTTATGTAATATCTTAATGCTTTTAATTTATTTTCATATAACGTTTTATTTATTTCGAGTGTACTTGTACCATTTTCTTTTTATTCGAATGTATTTGGTTATAATCTAGTTGTTGATGTTAGTATTATGTTTTATAATAAAATTAGTTAATCCTTTTTCAAAATATTTAAAATCAAAATATATGAATATAATATAATAACTGAATTTATATTTATATTTAGATCAAATGATTGAAATAAAATTTGGATCCATTTGAATCACTTGATGATCCTAATTTGAATCTTGGAGTTGGCCTAACTCGAAGTCTCCAACCCGTTGGATGCATCCTACTTCCTAAGAGCATCTCCAAGGCTAACAATTCTGTTAACTATAAAAGTGACATGGCAGTGTTTTTAACTAATATTTATTTATTTATTTATTTTTATTCTCCAACCATGCACACTGTTAGGTAAATTTTTAGATAATGGGTTTCACATTTTCTATATTTGGTTAATGTCTATGAATTATAGATAATATCTAAAATCCATATTATCCACTCATATCATGACACATCATCAATTTCATATAATTTTTTTATATTTATTAATAAAGCTAATTATTTTAAAATATAGTTAACAATTATAACTAATCCCATTGGAGTTTAACTCATTACAGTTCAGCAAAATTTTAGATAAACATTATATAATTAATAATTTTAACTATTAACGTTGGAGATGCTCCAATGACTATTATTGGCATGCTAGCACCATGGCCCATCGCCCACTTACTGCTATAAGATTACTCTGTATAATTTTTCTATATATAATAGGAGAACACGTTCGGTTATCTTCTATATTTGGCTAATGTCTATGAATTATAGATAATATCTAAAATCCATATTATATACTCATATCATGACATATCATCAATTTCATATAATTTTTTTTATATTTATTAATAAAGCTAATTATTTTAAAATATAGTTAAGAATTATAACTAATCCCATTGGAGTTTAACTCATTACAGTTCAGTAAAATTTTAGATAATCATTATATAACTAATAATTTTAATTATTAACGTTGGAGATGCTCTAATGACTATTATTGGCATGCTAGCACCATGGCCCATCGCCCACTTACCGATAAGATTACTCTGTATAAATCTTTCTATATATAATAGGAGAACACGTTCGGTTATCCTGAGCAAATTTATTCATTCCAAGCCTACTTCCAAACCTAACATGAAATTTTTGAAAAAATAAAGTGTACAAGGATTTGAACCGAAGACCTCACATAGGTCAATTCATCCCTCCAACCACTTGAGCTACATGAGCATTTGAGATAAAAATAAAATTCATTAACTACATACATAAATGTTTTTTTTCTTTATGTTCTATTTCACTATTTATTTAAGATGGATCAAGTGTTTCACTAAATTTCTAGCCGATTGAGCTATGTGATCATTTGAGTTAATACTAAAATTCATCAACTACATACAAAAATATTTATTTATTTATATTTTATTCAATATTTTATTTTACAATTTATTTAAGATAAAACAAGTGTTTCAATTAAGCTTCACATATTATTTGCATGATAATTTGTGTACATTGATTCTCTTTATAATCATAATAGCTTAGAACGCGTGCATTGCACGGGTGATTTTTAATATTGGTTATCATACTACTTGTGTTATAATATTTTATTTTAACTATATTAGATTTAGATTTGTGTTCTAATTAAATAAAATAGTTATATATGTTGTGATTAAAATAATTAGTCATGTTCAAATAGAATTTTAATTTTAGCCCCAATATGTCCAAGATGTTTAGTTAGAATGGTTTTTTAGTATAATTATATTAGTCTGGTTAAAATAGGATTCTAACTTAGGCCTAATAAGTCCAAGTATCAAACTTTTTATATTTTCTCAAGTATTGTATAGATTTATTTTGGGTTTAAAAATATGTTAATTAAGTCCGATCCAAGTATTTATTAATTTTTTTTACTTAAGAATATGGTAATCAAGCCTGACCAGAGTACCGACCGGCTACGAAACTTTTAATGTTTCGGTTTAATAGTATAGTATAGATGTAGGCATATAATTATTTTTTTGTGATAAATTATTTACTTTTGTTAACAATATCATAAATGGAGCGCATAATTGTTTGTAACTAATTTTGGTATGACATTTTTATATGAATTAAACTATATTAACTATTGTTAGTGAAACTAGAAACAACTAATATATATGAATAGTACATATTAACAAAAGTATGAATAGTAAGAAAATTATTCAAAATATATAATATACAAATAAGCTTGGATAACATAACCATTATTTATAAATAATTACATAGAATATGTGATTTATTTATAAGATGGAATTATGAGTTATCAATTATTGGCTAAATACTTGCATGAAATAAATAGTTGAATTATAAGGATATTTTACAATAATATATTGGAATAAATTGTATATAACATTTGACAAAGTATAATGATGAATTCAATGTCAAAGTATAGGGAAATGAGACATGAACAATTTTAGCTCATGATGTTGGAAGCACGAAAAATATCTATCGAGATGTAATTCATCAATTCTCAAGCGCATAGGTCAAAAGAATGATAAGTTTGTTACGCAAAGTAGATCTGTTAAGTCAATTATTCATAATTGAATTTTCTGATATCTTGAAAGATAAATAGATGTCGAAAAAGAAACAAAGACAATGAATTCTTATATATCAAGAGATTAGAAGAAAAGAGAGGGAAAAGTTAGAAAAAGAGCTTTAAGAACTTAAATAAAAAGGCCTGGCCAGAGTTTCAAAGGATTGTTATTAAAATCAAGACCAGAACTTACACTTTCGGAATGGAATAGTTTGAAGGATATTTAGATTTTACCTTAAAAATGGTTATAAATTTGCTAAAGGGATGCACCATTTTCGAAGAACCAATGGTTAAAATTGTAAGTGTTCTGAAAAGTCATCTTAAGTAGAAAGCACCCACCGAATACTCCAATCATATTCTATGATCCACAACAAATTAAAAAAAATGTTATGATTGCTATTAGTACTACTCGTATCAAATTGCAAATTATAAACTTGCACATACTTAACTAACGACATTAACATAATTTGATTTATAAATATATTTAAGCTACCGGCCCGTGCCTTGCACGGGCTTTTATGCTAGTTATTTTTTAAAGTACGATCATCAATAATAATAATAATAAAAAAAGAAATACTGTATGAGATTATTGGTTAAAGAATATAATTATTATAATAATCTAGAATATTATTTGGACAAAATGGAGTTGCGAGTTGGGAACAAAAGGGCAGGCACAATGTGGTACCAACGCACATAGCACTACTACTTTACCTTTTTCCAAAATAGATGGAATGAAACCTAGCTGTGTGGCTCTACAGCCTCTAGTTATCCACAATATGACCTGACCGTATTAGAGCATTCTCGATGGAGTCTGCATCTTCAACCCTATCCCTATTCTTTATTAGGGGAATTTGTAACTTTTGAGCAAAAATAATGTTCCATCCGAAACCCCAGAATAGAATATAGTTTTAGGGAGGTATTGGATGGAGCATTGTTTTTGCTCAAAAGTTACAAATTCCAACCTATAACTCAAAATGGGGTATTAGATGAAGCATTATTTTTGCTTAAAAGTTACAAATTCCCCTAAATAATAGGGATGAGTTTCAAAATGCAGGCTCCAATCAGAATGCTCTCACATATACAAATTTGTAGTGTCTTTTATAAACACTCGGATCTTAACATGTAATTATTGCGATAAATCTTATTAAATTTAATTATTTTTATTAGTAAAGAAGTTTCTCATTTTAAAAATTAACTCATTCTTGTCGAATTTGTATCAAATTTTTTATGTTAACATGTTCATTATTCATTTACAACATATCTTTCCCGTTGTATTTAGTTTAAGAAAAATGCTAGAGGTACCAAAATTGGGTACCAAAAAATTGTTACCAAATGATGTGTTATTTTTTGATTGGTTATAGTTGCAATGGGCCCGCCAGGGCCATCCAATAAAAATATTTCAAAATGACAACTAACTAGTGACATGTCATTTGGTACCCAATTTTGGTACCTGTAGCACTACTCTTTAAGACTCTTAGTTTAATTATTATTATTTTCTGTTGGTTGAGTTCGTTAATGGCACCATATGGGACCCTTTTTCTGTTTCTATTGTATCATGCAACTTTGTTTTCATGATTTTCTTGGGGCCTAATGTCATAAATCCGTTTTTTCCCACCAATCAAAACACTCTACCGACGACTACGAGCCTACAGAATAATTGCATGACTTATTCTACTTTGGTGGATGCTTCTATATGTACATGTTGGAGACACGGTGATAGCATACTAGGAATGAGATAACCTTCCTTAACATCTTACTCGACCTGTGTTGCATGCATATCGCTCTCTCTACGTACGTTTGGTTTGGTTTGGTTTTGTACTCAGAACTTGGAAGGAAATCAAAGTTCACTTTGCAACTTGTAATTTTTCCTCGGACTAAGTAGTAGAACAAAAGCAAATCAGTAGAGTAGAGAGATGGGTTTTGTAAGCAGTTTTATGGGGATTTTTGGATTTGGACTGGGAATCACAATTGGCCTTGTTATTGGCTATTACCTCTTCATCTATTTCCAGCCAACTCATGTTAATGTCAGTTCCTTCCTACCTCTCCTTTTTGTTTACAACTTCTTTTGTTCAATTATTGTTTACTTTACATATATTAAATGAACTGGTATATATATTTGATTTGTACATGTGGGTAATGAGGTTTTGTATGTGCTTAACTGCTTATGCAAGTACACGAATTTGTAAATTTTCATATGCAACTACTTAATACAACTAATATTCCAAATTGCTAGCCTCTGTTTTACCATATCATTGACTAGTTTATGTTTCTCATCTATTTCTGCACCGTGGTTCATTTTTCACGTTGATCATCAGAATCCTGTTGTTCCTAGTTTAGCTGAGCTAGACTCTAAAGCTTTAAAAACTTTGCTTCCAGAGATTCCAGTTTGGATAAAATATCCAGACCATGACCGCGTAAGTTCCTAATGTTTCAAGCATTTATCTGAACAGTTATATATAGTTCCTGTAAATCATGACAGCCAAACTTGCAGTTGATTTTTTTTATCTATCTTGTTGCATGCAACATTGATATGTTTACAGTTATATTCAGATTGATTGGTTAAATACGTTCATCGAGACCTTGTGGCCTTATTTGGACAAGGTACTTTAGAGATTAACCCTTATGTTTTCCTTACATTCCCATTCTCCATCCTATGGCTGAGATGTCTATGGTGCGTAATTGTCAGGCAATTTGCAAGACTGTCAAGACTATAGTACAACCCATTATTGCTGAACAAATTCCTAAGTACAAAATTGATTCAGTTCAGTTTGAAGTTCTATCTTTAGGAAGCTTACCTCCTACTTTTACAGGTTAAGCTACTCTCCCTTTCTCCCCTTATCATATGTTACCACTCATGCATTCACACTCTTGGATTACTGATGTCCCCTGCTCTAAATCTCACATTTCTGCCAAGTACTTGAGATGTCAAGCTACATGTCTAACTCGGAAAGATATTATTTCTGCCAAGAATTTGAGATATAAAGCTAAATGCCAATGCTAATGCTTCCTTCATATCGTCTTTGTGCTCATCTACTCGGTGACATTTCATCTCAGGAATGAAAGTTTATACTACAGAGGAGAAGGAGTTGATAATGGAACCATCATTGAAGTGGGCAGGGAACCCAAACGTCCTTGTAGCAGTTAAGGCATTTGGGTTAAGAGCCACTGTTCAGGTATTGCCGTGCACACATACAAAAAGATATATTAATTAAGAGTTTAAGACTACTAATTGCTGTGACTATGATGGTCTGGAGCATTCCAGGTGGTTGACTTGCAAGTATTTGCCTGTCCACGCATTACATTGAAGCCATTAGTTCCAAACTTTCCTTGTTTTGCGAAAATATTAGTCTCTCTCATGGAGAAGGTGAAGGCAACTCTAGTCTTACTTCTGGTTGAACCCTAGATCTACTTCCACATGAACTTTTGCTTCCCTATGTCTTATATTTTTAATCTGCAGCCTCATGTTGACTTTGGACTGAAATTGCTTGGAGCAGATGTAATGTCCATCCCGGGCCTGTATAGATTTGTCCAGGTACAATCGTGATGCTTATGTTGTCATAATTCTTCATTTTTTTTGGAAAGGCTCCTGCTCAACTTTCTTGAAGTTTTACAAAATTGTAGAAATTTTATGCTCCAGCAGTCCAACTGAAATCTTACTTAATAGTTGTCTACTCTTACTGTGACGTATAACTTGTCTCAAACTATTCCTCAGAAAATGTTCTGATTTCTTGATTCGTTCTTCCAGGATCGTATCAAGGATCAGGTTGCAAATATGTATCTATGGCCTAAAGCACTTGAAGTACAGATAATGGATCCTGCAAAGTAAGCACAATAGTGCATACATTTTTGTCTTCCACTCGGGAATCACCTTGTTGTCTGTTCACACCAAATGTATCTACATGTTGCCTACTGCAGGGCTGCCAAGAGACCTGTAGGGATTCTCCAAGTGAAGGTTGTGAGGGCAACAAAGCTTAAAAAGAAAGATTTTTTGGGTGCTTCAGACCCTTATGTGAAATTGAAACTTAGCGAAGACAAACTTCCATCGAAGAAAACAACTGTAAAACACAAAAACTTGAACCCTGAATGGAATGAAGAATTCCATGTAGTTGTCAAGGATCCCGAGTCTCAGGTTCTCGAGATTGTTGTGTATGACTGGGAGCAGGTAACAGTTTTCCCATCGTTTGAATGCAATTTAATTTTTATTTTAATTTAAAAATGCTCGAACATTAGTTTCTTGTTACCAAGAGAAGAGAAATATCAAATAACATACATTGTTTTTTTTTTTGGGCAAACAATAACATACAATGTTAAGGATGCAATTTAATGTAATTCAGCTTTTTATGGTTACTGGCCATTCTTTCCATTTTTTTTTTTTTCAAAAAACACCTTTATATGCATGAACCGGCCTTCTTGGACACGGATTAAAACATACTATATGAACTATTTTGATCTTGGTCAAATAATTCTTGCTTCTCATTTGTCCTTGTCGAGGTCATGCCTTAATTTATCATTTGTGGACAATTTTCCGAGCTCAGGTTGGCACACATGACAGAATGGGTATGAATGTTGTACCAGTAAAAGATCTTAAACCTGATGAAGCTAAAGTTCTAACTCTTGATTTGCGGAAAAACATGGACCCCGAAGATGTTCAAAATGAAAAACTACGTGGCCAGCTTGTTGTTGAAGCGATTTACAAACCTTTCAAGGGTAATGAGATTCCATTTGATACTGATAATTCTAACGAGGTGCAAAAGGCTCCTGAAGGAACACCTGCTGGTGGGGGTTTGCTTGTAATTATTATTCACGAGGGTCAAAGTATTGAAGGAAAAAACCACACCAATCCGTCAGTTCGTCTATTATTCAGAGGAGAAGTAAAAAAAACCAAGGTAATTACTTTAATGATGCTCTGCATGCTCTTATAGTCTTATTACTTGGTACATTCTTTTTCCTTTGGGTAATTTTATCTTGTAGTAGGAGTAAAACATATCATAAAAAGCATGCTCATTGATCACTGCAGACTGTGAAGAAGAACCGAAATCCAAGATGGGAGGACGAGTTTCAGTTCATGCTGGAGGAGCCACCTACTAATGACAGGATTCATGTGGAAGTTGTTAGTACTTCAAGTAGGATGAGTCTATATCCTAAGGTATACATATCGTCTGATTTATTTTGTAAGGGTCAACCTAGTGGTAACATGAAAAGGAACCCCTAATATTGAAATGAACACAGGTCTGATCATCATTCCCCTCCCACTAAGTCAAAAAAAAAATAAAAATTGCAAGTACGTTATATCACGGTGGAAGTCAGAGAACTTTCTTTGCGGAACACCTTGATTTCTTGTAATTGCCATTGTTAATTGCTAACTGTTTGTAGCAACTCTTAGAGCATCTCCAATCGAATGTGCCAAGAGGGGTGTCAATGTCATGTGGCATGACATGGCATGACACTTTTCTTAATCAACATTCCATTGGAGTTGTTAGGATGTCATTGGGGTGCCAAGTGAAGTGAAGTGTGATGAGATGCTAAAATAGGGTGCCAACTTCATTTGTGGACCCAATGATGAATTAAATATTATTTCTCTAATATATTTATGTTATATATATTTTTTAAAAGATTAGCATCTAGGGGTGCCAATCATTGGAATATTTGGTAAAATTAAAAGAAGGGTGCCAAAAATGATGTGGAAGAGAGAGAATATAAAAAAGAAATTTATTATGTGATAAACTTGGCATCCTTTGAAGGGTGCCGACCATTGTAGATGCTCTTTATGATGGAAATCAACTCATATTTACAATTTTTTTCATATAAATAGGAAACATTGGGTTACGTAGATATTTACCTTTCAGACGTGATCAAGAACAAGAGGATGAACGAAAGGTACCACCTCATTGATTCAAAAAATGGTATGATTCAGATTGAGATGCAATGGAGGACTTCATCATGAGCCTGGAATGCAAAATTGTATAGTTGGCCTACATTTTTCAAGCAATTCAAATGTCTTGTCAGCGCCTACATTTTTCAAGCAATTCAAATGTCTTGTCAGCTGCAAGAACATGGTCCCTTCACCTTCTTCATCTTTCTATGTACAAAAGTTTTACATAAATTTCAATTGAATTAGTGCATTCTCTTCAGCTAAATGGTCGATATATCTACGGCCTACATAATGCATTATATGCACTATACTATTTAATTGAAACAAAGCATATACAGAGTGCTTCAGGATTAGATAATGTACATAAAAGTCAGTAATATATACAAACGTTGTTACACATTATACTATCAAATCTACCTACAGAAACGATTAATTAGTAAGCGATCCAGCGCTATGCTACCAACACTGATCAGTTTCCCATGATCTCTGTCTCGTGTAGCCTTTATATCTTGAATTAACAGCTGGTGTTGAATAATACGGTGACCTGGTCCTTAACATTTGAAGATCATACTCAGCTCGTTTCTGAGCATCAGACAGAGTAGTATAAGCTGCACTGATCCGCAAGAAAGCCTCCGCGGACGAGTCACCCTGTCCATTGGATGATACTACATCAGGGTGCATTACTCGGGCCAAACTTCTGTAAGCAGTTTTGATCTCGCCATGTGAAGCTCCCATTTGAATTCCTAAAATATCGTACAACGATGCATTTGTGGACATTGATCGATCAACGTACGAGTTACAATATCCGCTCCTACTCGCATTCGCTGTTGATGAAATTGTAGGTGACGTACGGGGTCTTACGCTACTTGTTACCGTGGGAGCAAACTTGGGACTAGTAGAAGTGAGAATGTGGAAACTCGAAGAGGAGGAGAAAAGGGAGGCCATTAAAAATGTATCTAAAAATTGAGAAGTTGTGGATAAAATGTAATGTGAAATTGTGAATGATGAAGGGGCGTAGGCACATATAAATAGAAGCTATGATCTGAATAAATAATGAGGTGGAGTTGAGGTGGTTTGAAATAGACTGTAGTTAAGTTTAGAAGATTCTTTGCTTATCCGTTGGCTTATGCTGACTCGGCTACATGTCTAATCTTCAAACATTTTGGACAGAAGCGACCGACTTTCATGTTTTTCTTATCGACAACTTAGAATGACGTGTTTCACTGTGTTTCACAGATAGACATTCAACTCCTGTCTCCTCATACGGTGATTAGTATGATTAGTGCGGGGCATGGATCGAGCATCAACCGAAAATTATTAAGAATAAATATATTCCAATATTAGCTTATAGCCCGTGCTTTACTTTATTAAAATTTATTAAACTAAAAAAAAATAAGAGTGCAAATTGTAGCGGGTTACAAAGTTAAGGGATGTAAAGTGCAATAAGCCCAAATCAAGGGGATGTGAAGTGCAAATTAGTCAAGATCGTATGTATATGTTTATATGTGAAAAGTTTGATTTACCCCTCTGGTCCTTCTTGACTGACGGTAATGATCAGACTTAACGGCGCAAATGTAAAAGGAATGCAAACTATAGCTGGTTAGAAAGTTAAGGGATGCAAAGTGCATATATGAATACTACAGAGTGCAAAGTGCAATAAACCCAAACCAAGGGGATGCGAAGTGCAAATTAGTCTAAATTATACCCATTTGGCTTATTATAGTATAAGTATAGTATAGATAAGGATATAATTGGATTATGTGTTGTGATTTCAATTGGAACGCCTGATTTGGTGTAAATAGTAGCGTAGGATTCCATCATAAAGTAGAAAACAAATACTACATGCAACTTTAACATCATGTAACACTAAAAAAAACTTTAAATTATGCGTGTGATTATTGAGAATCGATCATTTGATCTTTGGTAGTACTTGCTTAATATCCCTCTTACTTTTATTATATATAAGGATATAATTATTTAAATATGTATTTGTAGATAATTAATTGATAAAAGTATTTAATAAATAAGTACTATTTAATTATGTAGTTACAGTGACAACCAAATTTAATATTTTGATATTTTGGTAATTTTATGCGCCATTAAAATATGATTTATTGATTTTACACATTGATAAAGAATGTATATTATGAATAGTTCGAGTTAATGTCCTATCTTCTCCACTTAAAACTTCGGTTAGAATATTAATAATGTATGTCAACAACAAATTCAGTCATAAATTTGATGAGATTATTTATTTATTGATGTTGAACGGTGATAATTCCCTTAATTAATCACAAAATCGTTTCCTGCTATGTATTTTAGGATAACGTACTTATTCATGGTATGGAGGCATATCTCCTTTGTCGTGTAAATAAGTAGTTTTTCTTGGTTAAACGAATCGGTCCTACATCAAACTACGACATACAAAATGGTCCCCCTCTCAACAAAGGGAGCTTGATCATGCTAGTATCCAAGGCAAATGCAGTTGCAGACTTGCAGTAACTAAAGATTCAGCAATCTTGGATTGCATAAGCTTAATTTAAGCTCTACTAAAAGCTTCAAAATCAAGTAAATATTTACACACATGTGATTAAGGTAAACAAAGGTTAAAAAAATACATTAAGCCATCAAGTTCACTTTAAAAAAAAAAAAAAAAACATTTTAGCATCAGGGTGTATCACTCGGGCTAAACTCCTGAATGCAGTAATGATCTCCTTAAAAATTATGAAACAATGGATTTAACAATATTGATTGCACAATGTAGGAGTTATAATATCCATTCCTCCCTGTCTTGGCTGTAAATGAAACTGGAGAGACCCCTCCAGATTTGCGGAGTCTTACACAGCTCTGCAGGCTGCAGCATCAGAGGTTGGAATGAACTTAGGCCTAATGAAATTAATAATATGGAATCTTTTGAGGTGGCTGGATAAGTTAAACAAGATTCTTTGCTTATCCATTAGTTTATGGTGACAAAGATATACTACAATTGTCAAACGTCGTGGAGGGACGTAATTCTTTACAAGTGACTTTTCTCTGATCATGACGTGCTTGTAAACTGTATTACTCCGTAGTTTATGGTGACAATGACAAAGATATACTACAATTGCATCCTATTGTTCGTTATAGTCCGTCCCACATCGAAGCCATGACGAAAAGAGTGGTGCGCGTAGTTATATATAAGCGCACCAAGCGCCTTGTAAAATCATGATCCTTCAGGCAGCTTAACGGAATATGATGAGTGTTCAAAACTCGCACTATAATATGCGAGATGAGTGCTCGCCCCAAGCCTGGTTACGACAATGGGGGCACTCTCACTTGAACCAATCTGATTCCACTTTACTTTTTCCTTATTTAATTTTCTCAAATCTTCTCCAAAACAGATAAATAATGCTTTAACAAAGGGAACCTTAAGGTAAACCAAAATGTAAATCTATAGAAGAAATCTAATTTATTTTTCTCAAATCTTTGCCAAAAAAATAAACATTGCCTCAACTAAGGGAAAATAAGGTTAAGCAAAATGTACATCTATACAAGAGACTAAGGTTGTGCTATGGTGATTAAAATGAAAACAGCTGTTCTAATGACTAAACACGCCACTTGGTAAACAAAACACTTTCGAAAAATGGGATTATTACTTGATTGATGATAGCTCAATATGTTGATCTATTCCGTCCAAAACATCCAAAATGCTTGACTTTGATGACTGCCTTAGCTCGTGCGCTCTCCTTGGGGAGTTCCCAGCACTCCTACTTGACGCCCGGACTTTATATGATTTCCTCCTTTCCATTACAAATTCTAGGCTTTTGCTCTTCCCAAGCAGTTTACTCCGTTTTATTGTGTTATCTGTTACTACATTTCCATGATTAATCGTGTTCTTCTGGACTTCATTATCTGTCTTAAGATCTGGAACCAAACCTTTTTCTATTGGAGATTGAATTGGCTGAGCTTTAGATCCATTGTCTTTGCTGTATTTAACAAGGCTGATCAGGCGATGAAGGCAAATAACCAGTTCAAGAATGTATCGATCCATTTTCCCTTTATCTGCATGATAAAGTGTCTGGAGTCGAATCACACTATTCTTTGTTGTCTTGCCAAATTCGATACTGTCAAAATTGGAAAACACTGTCAGTCCTCATGGTGGCCATATAGTATATAGATAAAATGCACTTAAAAGGCACAAGAAACATATGTCCACTGACCCAGTATTTGCCCACTCTCCAACCCATCCAAAACCTTGATGCGCTCTGTGCCAATTCACATTCAGAAAAAGAAATTTTAAATTTGGAATAATAGTAAATGACCATGTTTGCGATCAATTAGCTAATGATGAATTAAATAAGTGAGGAACCACAGCAGATTAACAAACAGGAAAGTGTAGTACATACTTGGTCGTATCGGCAGCTATCGGAGCAAGCCATTTGAGGGTCCTTTCCATTTGAGTTTTCATTTGAGGAATGGACAACTGGAAAAACGAGGATGGCATGAGAACCAGAAGATGGTCATACAGTAATGTCCTTAGATGAACTACTGATACAAAGGAAATTTGTAAAGAAAACATACTTCTTCATGAAGATCCAACGACTGCAACTGCGACCGCAGTGATTTCTTCACATTGACCGGTAACCCACTATACAATCCATCTCTCATATTAGGAGGGAGGGAAGTAGGACGAGATGCCTAGTTCAATAATGAATTTCAGTTAAATTATGACAGTGACAGTTCAATTTTTATACACCAGTTGTACAACCCCCTACAATACAATGCATCTTTAATATTAAAAGGGAGAGAGGTAGGACGGATGTCTAGTTCAACAATGAGTTTCATTTAGATAACGACTTCAGTTATCATGTACCAGCGGCACAAAACTCGACAAACCATTGCATACCACTTCTCAAAAAGAAAATAGATAGAAGAATGACTAGTGCTTACAATGTTATCAATTTGAGTGACTATATGAGCATAATGTAATGCAAGACCAGCAATGCCTAGTCTTTCATCAGGTTTGCTGGAAGCCTTTTCTTCGGTAGATGATAAACCTAATCACAGCAAAAGATGAAGGTATGATCTATTAATCTATTATAAATAATATACCACATAGCCTCATGTATCAATAATATCTGCATCCATTTAGAAATATACATAACAGTTCACACTTCGGGCATGCAAGTACTGGTAAAAGCTTAGGAATATCTATCTATATCAAGCATGGTACTTATACCGTTGTCTCCAAACACTTCCAAGATGTGTTGATGTATGAAGGTGACTATATCAACAAGCTTCTCCACTACCTATATTAAAAGAATTGTAGAATAAAACAATATAAGTAGTAGGATATGAGGCTTTCTGCACTGTTGGAGTACAAAAAAATAATTGAAGTGTTGTTCAACAAAAGTCCACTAGTTTGGGTTCACATTATCAGAAATCACTAAACCAGAAGGCCATGTACCTCCACCAAACTTTTAGACCAGAGTGATTTCTTTTTCAAGCTCTTTACAAGTTTCCTTTGATGCTTTAGCTCGGAATGTAATATTAAGAGCCCCTCTCCTGTTCAGAACAGAAATGTCATTGCGGTTACAACACAATGACACGTAATGCAGATTTACTATATAGTAGAGAAAACTACATGAGCACTGTATAAGAAAAAAGAGATCTGAAATGTCAAACCTTTTCGAGGAAGATGTAAAGACTCCACTTCTTCGACCTTCCTTTGGTAGTCTTGTTCAAATCTATCCAAAGCATGCAATTCATGATATAATTCCTGAAGAATACACATTCGTAAGTCATAGCAACTATAGGTGGCCTCACTCCCTTCACATGAGGTCGAAGGTAAGCAAAACAAACTTAAAAATTTATAGGTGAGTTTCTAGTTTCTACTAATCCACCTTAGACCACGAACAAAAACACATTATCTGACCTACAATAATGAGTAAAGAGACAAAATTATCACACAATCACTTTCAACAGCCACAGAAAGCAGTGTATAGATTGCAAAGTGCAAATCCCAATCCTATCTAACATATCACGAAAATATAGAGAAACAAATATCATAATATGATTCTACGCAACTTATGTGGAAGTCCAGAACCACCAAATTCATAGCACTAGATACTGGACTCTCGATTACGTAATGATATAGGATTTTCAGATTTCAGGGTGAATGTGCATTTGCCTTCAAGACCAACTAACCAATTTACAATGAGGTATGATAGAATATAGTTTAATCGGAAAAAGATCAATAGTCTCTCTGTAAGAGGAAGAAAGTGAATATCACTTTAAATTCTTATAATTAGGAACCAAATAGAAGGGGGTAACAGCTTACAGATGTGTACTGAGCCAAACTAAGGAGTTCCTGCATTGTCATCTCAGCCTCTTCTCTACGCAGTTTTCCAACTCCAGGGTCTGAATCAAACCTGACATGGTACAGCTGTTAAAATCAATTCATATAGTTTTGGTTGCAAAATACTATGCTAACTGAATATATTATAAATTTGAACACAACTTACTTCGAAAAGTAACGATCCAAATTGTGCCACTGTGGGTCCCTGCAGAGGTCTCCAAACCTGATTACTTCTCGAGAGAAAATATTAAATTCCTCCCTACAAATAAAAATTTAGTATGGTCAACTCTCTGAGCAATTTCATTGCAGAAAGTAGAGGGACAAGCTAATTCGGACAATGCTTTCCTATCGTGGCCAACCTTTGGTCAATAGCAGCAATTCTAAGCAGCTCTGTCATATCTGTAGAAACTAAACGCAGTACCCCATCTGACTGCAATATCTCATCTTTAAGGATTCGAATATTTTCTTCTGAAATAGATTGTAACAAGTTTGAACCCTTGGCAATAGTGTTAGCAACTTCGAAAGCCAGAATAGATACTTTATTTCCTCTTGAAGCCATATTATATGCAAATCCACTTCCACCGTGCATATTTGTCATGCTACTTCCTAATGTGTCCAGAACATCTACTGCCCTTTCTAAGCCAACAATGCCAGCTTTACCAAAAAATGAGTTCATATGAGGCCCCTAAAATGCAGGGACAATGTTCTCTCAAAATTTAGCATGACAGCAAACTCGCACAACAAACAATATAGTCTAAGATTCTAACAAAAGACCAAAAGGATTGCCGTAGTTGCCTTATTGATTGTAATGTGGAAAAATTCTCTGTTCACAAAAAGATTTGGTAATATACTAATAATAATATATTCATGCTGTCGTATGGTTGTTTCAGACCAAATGTATTTATAAATTATTGTCTATGTTAAAAGCTGTTTAACTACATAGATTCATGTCCTACAATTATGCATTACCTAGTTTTTTGTATGGTAAACATGCATAACAATATATCAATTCATGTAATCCATAATTCCAATTTATTTGTCATGTATTGCTTTTCCCGATTTGTGTAACAGTTTAGTAAGAGTCCGATTGGTATGAAAGCTACTGATGGAGGCCTTACTACCTATAGCCAGCTTATATGAAAATCAACTAGATTCAAACATATCTCTCATATTGTCGCAGCTATCCAAACAAATTATAGTTTGCATCGCTTATCTACGTATCAGTTCAAATATTTTCACCTTGTGCATTTCTGCTATATTTATGAAAACCCGTCTTATAAGTGACAAACATTGTCATCACTTTCAGTGTAAATAACTTTATGAAAAAAAAATACCCGACACGTGGCAATGTCACTAGCCCCAATTGGATTTATTGACTAGTTGGTTACTAAACTTGGAACTAACTTGGAATTCCATCAGTGAAGTGGAAAGAAGTTTAATTCTTCTATGAAGTAAAGCTTGCAACAGCATAACTGAACCAAAATCGTTTTTCAAAATGTTTAAGTGTCTTTTGACCTTTAACGATCAACTGGTATGTGGTGGCGTAGTGCCACCTTGCTTGACAATTCAACAGCCACAACTTTTACCTACTAATTATGCATATTCATGGCAAAGTGCAAAAGCATCACTGAATTAACTAAAATCCAAACATTTTTTTAAGGAACTAGGACTTGGGGGTAATATTTACTGGTTACCCCATTATAGATAAGAATTTAGACGGACTTATTAAAACCAGGCTATTTGGATCAGGCGGGTGAGATTTGTTGCCGAAACCTTTGTCAGTTTAGTGTTAAACTGGAAACTGGTGCCAAGTTCAGTTCTCAGTCAGTCATTCAATCCAAGGAACATGTAACCTCGTCATGGCACGTCGAGTAATATTACACTTTGCGATGCTACAACAGTTTTCCTTTAAGTTTTAAACATATATTATGGTTGAAGTTTATTACTTTGTTCACTTATGTAAGTACAAGGTTTTTTTGTCTAGACGTAGAAACTGCAAATTAGTACCAAATTAAGTTGCCAAATAACCAATAAACCCTTTTACATTAATCATTAATGTACTAATAATAATAATGTCTATGTGTAAAAACATACTATTATAGCTTGAAGTACAAAAGCAATGTAGACTTATGACCAGGGAAGCAAACTTCTTGTTGGCCAAATTGGGCAAACTGGCAAAGCAACAAGAACACCCCTTGTGTTCTAATACAAACGATTTTAGCCTACAAACTATATGTATTTTGGGTGAATTTTATACCATATTTAAATACATTATTGCAATGAATTTAATTGGTATTTCAGCTACACTTATATTTGTTATTCTAAACTACATTTAATAAACAAAATGATGATTTTATCTATATGCATAATGAATCAATATACAATCAACCTCATTCTAAGTATCTTAAGATAGTTTGTAGTAAGTAAAAAGTGACGCAATCATCTAAATAGTACAAAACAAAGTCAATACTAGAAAAAAGCATCCAAACTCATTGACTAAAGAATAAAAACGTACAGTACCTTGGTGGTTGGTGGAGTCCGAGCAGCCGCTGACCGGCGATTCAAGAACTGAGTAGATATGTTAAAATTGAGCTCACCGGAGTCGAAAATATGCCGAGTTCGCTTCTTGTCGTAAATTTCGAAAGCAGGGTCATTGGTTCCATCAAAATTCTCATCTTCCTCCACACCATCATTAGTCTTCTTACTAACGACATCCTTATGATCGGAAGAATGATCATAATCATTGTTGCCTTGAACATCACGGCGATGTTTGATCGTACCACCTGTGCATAATCCTCCCATGTTTAATAATACACTTTGTCTTGTCAAACTCACAGCAAGGAGTCTAATAGTAGATTCAAGAATTTGACAACAAACACAATGAACGAGTAAATATAATGTGTGTATTAATGATTACATAACGCGTTAGTTGAAGGTATAATTATGATCCCCGAATCTCGTGAATGTTAACAAAAGTCTTACTCGCTGACTAAACTGTTTCTTGTCTTTTTTTTCCTTAAATTACTACTCCCTCCGTCCCAAAAAACTTTTCTTATTCATCATTATCACGTTTGCCAATGCACATTTTTTATTATTAATATCTTCAATTTCGTATTAGTAGTAAATATAAAAACTTCACTGTATTAAAGTACTTAAAAATACAAATCCAACAAGATCACTCATGACTATATTTGATCTTATAGATTATGCGTAAATTAGTAGTCAATCGCTTAGAATGAACAGTACCAAAAGTCAAAACGGGAAAAAGATTATGAGACAGAGGGAGTACTACAATTAAACCTCGATAAATGAATATGTTCGGGATCGGAAAATTTTATTCATTAATTGAGGTTATTCATCTATCGAGATAAAAAATATATTGTCTCTATTATGTTTGGACTGGAAAAAATTAAAAAATTATTCATTTGATGAGATTATTTGTTTATCGAATATTCATTTATCGAGATTCTACTATAATTTCTTTATTTTTCTCGAACAAAAAAGAAAAAAAAATGAAAAAGTCAGTCAGAGAAAGGGGTCATAAAATTAAAGTGGCTTGAATTGTTTGGTGTCCGTGTTTGATTTATTCATTTATGTCATCGTCAGTTTTCAATATTTTTTAACTTTAGTCCCTTCAACTTAAAAATCTACCGACTAGATATTAATAAAAAATTATTGTAAGAATAATCAACCTAAATAAAAAACTTATAATTTATTAGTCAAATATTTTTTTGACATAAACCTTTTTCCTCGCATTACTTTTCTTGACAACAACTTAAGGACACTAATGTCAAAAGGAAATAAGGTTGGATAACTTAGGAAAAATAAAATAAAATAAGGGGGGATATAAAGTTTGACCCTTAATAGGTAAACAAACTTCTCATAAAAGCAAAATATCATTTAATAATCGTTATAAATTAGATCATTTACAATTTTACTAATGTAAATATATGGTTATACTGCCTCATACCATATTGTATTACTAAAAATATGGTCTTCTTCACATTTTTCATTCCGAGTAGCCTTAGTAAACAAAAAATTATCTTTAAAAAATTGTATTACATCATTAACATGTGACATATTTTAATTTATGAGTGCATATGTATATATGCTAGAAAATTTAACAATTAAATAAGAACATAAAAGTATTTAGGAAATTTTTGTGACAATTTTTGGATTATCTTACATTTTTCATTTCTAAAGATTATGTTATGTCATATTTTTTGCATGTTTAACAATCTCCCAAATTTCTAATATTATCAATTATTAATTCAGATTAATAATTATTGCTTAATGTCCAAGAAATATCCTCTCTTTCAAACGAGGAAAGAATCAAATCTCAATCAATGAATAACACACAGATTTTTTTTAATACTATATGAAAATTTTTCATTATTTGAATTAATTTTTTTAAACATGATTTTTGGAGGCTTAAATTTTTAAATGAGATTATTTGTTGATAATTATATAAATGTTATTCATGATAATTCTAGAAAATGAGGGATTTTAGTTAGAAATTTAGAAAAGATGATGGATTTTAGTTGAAAAAAGTAATCGATTAATTATTAGTAATTATAAAATTATTTTTTTATTTTATTAGATAGAATACCCATGATATAATTGGAAAAATAGAGGATTTGGTTAGAGAAAATTTAAAAGGTAACATGTTTTAGGTGAAAAAAGGTAATTGATTAGTTTATAGTAATAAAGTTAATTATGTTAATTTACTAAATAAATTGCTCGTAATGTTTTTTGATATATGATCTTTATGATCATATTTTCTCTACATTTTTTAGTTTATTTTGCACGAATTTGGATTTTTATTTAACTAATTTGTATATGTTTTATTGTAGGAAAAAGGAATTCCTTATAATAGAAGGATTGTGGCTTAAATTGCAAAATTTGAAGTGAATTCTAGCAAAATTTGGATTTCGGATAAGCTTGCGCAGTGTTCACTGTTTGGGCTATAACGGGAGCTCCTGATGTCAGAATGAGGTGATTCAGGCGTCGTTGGAAAGCTTGCGAGAAGACCTTTAGTTCAAGTATGGTCTTAGATTTTATTAATGATACAAACTGCCCAGAATATTACCAGAAGCAGACAACTAGAATTTTCTATATTGGAATCCTATTTTATTATGGAAACTCTTTAGGTTTTATTATTAAATAGTAAATTATAGTTTTATTAGATAGAGGTCAGTTGTATGTCATATATATTCAGTGGATAGAAAAAATAGACACGTACGGGGGATTAGAGACAGCAGTTACGGAGAGACACATAAACAAGGGAGAATACAAGCACGAAGAAGAAAAGCCATTGATTTGGGAGGAGAAGAAGAATTCTAGAGTTTATCTTCTCTTCTTCACTTTTCTTTATTGTAAACTTTATCATGTCTTCCTTATTGTATGTAGTGTTCTCTTTTGTGATGCTTAACTAAAAACCTTTCTAGGCCTGTAATGGATTCTTGTGTTTTGATATAGATTATCTTTGATTCTATATTTATGGGATTCATTATAATTATTTATAGTGATTTGAGTTTAATGCTTTTCAAGGAATGATCAACCTTGGAATTGAATTAGTAATTTGGATTGACTTGGAAAAGAAAATCTAAGTTGAGGCCTAGTCACTATAACTTGGGATTAGTATATAATACTAATTTGTGGTTTGGATAGGAATATACTTGACCACCCTTGGTAGTCAAGCACAAGGCGGAAGTTAATGTTGTTCAAGAACATAAATTCTTGGTAGGAATACGGGAATTAGTTTATGAATTAGGATCACTTGAGATACGGAAGGTTCTTGTGATTATTTAGAAGCCTTGGACTAGTAATTAGAGCACCATAGTAGAGATTTACAAGTAGTTTATTAAAGAACACAAGATGAAGTTAAAGGTCTAGTTGTTATTATTCTTGAAAATTTAGTTGTGTTAATTTGATATCTAGTGATATTTATTCCATCTTTATATTGACTTGAATTGGAAGAAAAAAATGATGTTTGGTAATTAGCAACTTAGAACTAATCTCTGCGGGAACGAATTATTATACTACTTGTTATGACAATACGTGCACTTGCGTGTAGATTATTAAATCGCTAACATTTTTAGAAAAAGATAAATTATTGTTGCACGTGATATTTCTAGAAAAATGGATTTTAATTAGAAAATATAAAAAAATGATATGTTTTCTCTGAACAAGTTAATCAATTAATTATTAGTATTTATCATATTACTATTTTATTTTATTAAATAGAATTGCCCTTAATATAATTGAAAAATGAGAGAGTGTAGCTAGAGAAAATAGAAAAGATAAAGTGAAAATTAAAAAGGTGACATGCTTTAGGTGAAAAATGTAATTGATTAGTTTATACTAATTATAATTTAATTATGTTCTTTTACTAATTAAAATTGCTCCTAGTGTTTTTTAGAAAATGAGAAATTAACGTTGTCCGTGATATTTCTAGAAAAATGGGAATTTAATTAGAAAAATAGAAAGATGACATGTTTTAGCTGAAAAGATAATCAGTTAATTATTAGTATTACAATGCACGGGTTTCTTGTATTATGTTATAAATTTTATTTAATATTATAATTATGTTTTTACAAAATCATTATTTTTTAATAATTTTTTTAATTTTAATTTGATACAATTTAATATACTCATGTTTACGGATTATAATAATGTTTCCTTATTATAAACAACGTATATGATTTTTAATATATTTTATTAATAATTGAAAATTTTGGTGTGATATTTTCGGGTATATACTAATGATTGTAAGATTTGTTGTAAATTAAAAAGGTAACATGTTTTAATTAGAAATGAAATATTAGTGATTGAAAGATATGATACTGTTAGATATAATTGATGTGATTTAATGTCAGTGTTTAAGTGTTACAGGTAAAAAGAGTTTAACTTGTTATTGAAAGCAGTCGTAGCAGAGTTTGAGTATACGCTGATAGCTGGAAGCGCAAACGCTGACAGAAGAAAGCGTAAACACTGCTAGCTGAACACAAGGAAGCGCAAACACTGCTGGCTAGGAGAGCAACAGAGTTTGCTAAAGTCTGTCTACTGGAAGGGTCTACAAGTCAGCTGAGTTTGAAGATTAATTCAAGATTAATATGGAAGCAATATCTTTGAAGATTGGATAGCTGTCAAAGAGATTGAGTTGACTTAGAAGACGTGTAGCAATCGTAATTGATATCAATTGTATAGCTTAATTATAGGAGAATCAATTAACGATTGTACGTAGCTGTATATCTTATAAATATAGTTAGGTTAACCCTAGAAGGGTATCCATCGTGAACGAATATCATTCATTGTAACCTAAGCAGCTCTCTGTGATATTTTACATCACTGAGAGAGGAATTATTAATTCCAAACAGTTTTAAGTATTAAAACGTGTGTTCTTGTTTTTTACTCATACAGTACTTGATTATATATATTGTGTATTCGACCTAACAAGTGGTATCAGAGCCAATCTGTTACTTTATTACAGTTAAAGATCCAAAACACATTAGTAATCAATGGCAGAGATTCCTCCTCCATCAGGTTCTGAGAAAGCACCTACTACTGTTAGTAGGTATGAAACGATTAGGGTTCCAATACTCAAGCCATCAGAGTATGCAATCTGGAAGGTAAAGATGACCATGTTTCTGGAAGCCACAGATCCAGAATATCTTGATAGAATTTATGAAGGTCCTCATAAACCTACAAAGTTAACTGCTACTGCTGCTGGTGAGGAATCGAAGGTGGTTCCTAAGGAAAAGAAAGATCTAACTGCTGAGGATCTTTCATCTATTGCTAAGGATGCCAAAGTAAGGCACTTACTTCACAGTGCTCTTGACAATGTTATGTCTAACAAAGTGATTAACTGCACAACTGCAAAGGAAATATGGGATGCACTTGAGGTTAGATGTCAAGGAACTGCTGCAATTAAGAAGAATAGAAGGAACATACTCACACAGGAGTATGAGCATTTTGAGGCAAAGTCTGAAGAAACCATGACAGAAACATTTGATTGATTCTGTAAACTGCTCAATGATCTATCATTCGTTAACAAAGAATATGATCTAGAAGACTCGAATCTCAAGTTTCTTCTCTCTCTCCCTGAAAAGTGGGATGTGAAAGCAACCACTATAAGAGACAACAATGATCTTGCTGATACTGAGATTGATGAAATCTATGGACTGCTCAAGACTCATGAATTGGAAATGGAGCAGAGAAATAGAAGATCAAGCAGGAAGTCAAAGTCTATTGCTCTGAAAGTTGAAGAAAAATCTTCAAAGAAAGAAGCATCAAGGAAGAAGGCAAAAGGAAAAGCCTTGGTCATTCATTCAGAAAGTGAGTCATCAAACACTGATGTTGACTCAAACACAGATGGATCATCTGATTCTGAAGATGATGAAGAGATGATGCAAATGGCTGCATTGATGGTAAAGACCTTCAAGAAGATGGGATTCAAGAACTTCAAGAAGGGAAAGAGATTCTCCAAGGATTACTCAAAGTCTGACAAGAAAAATTTCAGAAAATCTGAGGGAAAGGACTTCAAATCTGGTAAGAAAGATAAGTCTGAGATTCAATGCTACAAGTGTAAGGAGATGGGTCACTATGCTCCTGAGTGCAAAAAGGGTAAAACTGAAAAGGCACTCTACACCAAAGGCAGAGATTGGGCAGACACCTCAGATTCAGATGAGGAGGTGAACTATGCACTCATGGCCTCTACTCAGAATGAAGATTCTGAACTGAAGGTACCTCCAACTACCTATGCTTATAATACTGATAATATAACTGAATTGAGAATTTATCTTAAAGCATTACATATCAGTTATAGGGATCAGACTTTAGAAAATGAGAGAATCAAGAATGAGTGTTCTCAACTCAAAGAAAGAAATAAACTTGTTGAGGAACAACTTGAAAACTTGAATAAAATTCAGAAAGAAAGAGATGATGCTGTTTTCATAGAACAGGAGTTGCTAGGTAAGTATAAGCAACTAGAATCTGAATTGGAGGATGCAAAGCACATTATTAAAACTTGGACACATTCTGGAAAAGACACTCAAGAGGTTTTTCAATCAGACACAGTAGGTCTAGGTTATTCTGAGGATGATGTGCTTAGGTTTCAGAATACAGTCAAGATTAGACCACCTCTTTCTTCTAAGAAATTTGGAACATTTGTTCATGGTACTGTTAAAACTGAACATGGAGCTGTTGAAAGTGAGCCAGTAAAAACCTGTGTCAAACAGGTTAATATTGGTTCAATGACAGATAAGCAACTCAAGCATAAGCTAAAAGAAATAAAATCTGTCAACAAACAGAGAATGCCTAGGAAAAACAGAAATGGAAAGGTAGGCATAACATCAGGAATTAATCCAATGCTTGCTACATTTGCACCTAGAAAAACTTGTCATAACTGTGGTAGCACTAATCATCTTGCTAGTTTTTGCAGGAAGAACAAAGACATTAATTCTTTACCCTCCAAATCTGGAGTGAAAAAGGATAATGTCAAACCAAGACCACAAACTCTGTGCAAACATTGTGGAAGTACTTGGCACTCAATTTATACTTGCAAGAATTATCATGCTATTTATCATAATTATTATGAACTGAAACCTAATTTGAAATGGGTTAAAGTTGATTCTGCAAGTGCTAAGACTGAAAATGTTAGTTTAAACTCTGATAATGACAAATCCACTGCAAAAACTAACAGATTCAATAAAGCAAAAGGATCCAAGCAAGTCTGGATCCTTAAAACTAACAATCAGTGATTGTTTGTGATTGCAGGGCACCAGGGTAAGTACCCTAGTCGTGGACAGTGGATGTTCAGGACACATGACTGGAAACAAAGCCCTGCTATCAGAGTATGTGGAGAAGGCTGGCCCAAAAGTTTCCTATGGAGATGGCAACATAGGACATACTCTGGGATATGGCAATATTAATCTTGGAAGTGTCATCATCACAAATGTAGCTCTGGTTCCAGGACTCAAGCATGATCTGCTTTCTGTGAGTCAAATCTGTGACAGAGGATATCATGTAGATTTTCAACCTGAATATTGTCAAGTCATCAGTAAATCTACAGGGAAAGTTGCTCTAGTTGGAAACAGACACAATAACATCTATGAAATAAAATTGTCAACAAACTCTGATGGCAAAGCAGTGTGTCTGTCAACAAGAATGTCCAGTGAAGAGAGTTGGAAGTGGCACAAGAAACTCTCTCATTTGAATCTGAACAACATCAATGAGCTAATAAAGAATGATCTTGTAAGAGGACTACCAAAGTCTTTGTTGAATGCAGAAGGCCTGTGTGATTCCTGTCAAAAGGCCAAACAGAGAAAAGCCTCTTTCAAAAGCAAATCTGAGTCTTCAATTGTTGATCCTTATCATCTTCTACATGTTGATCTTTTTGGACCAGTGAACGTTATGTCTCTTGGAAAGAAGAAATATGCTCTAGTCATTGTTGATGAATACACCAGATACACATGGGTGTATTTTCTAGCAAAGAAGGATGAAACTGCATTAACACTGGCAGAACATATAATGCAACTGGACAAAGGGTCAAAGAATCAAGTGAAGATTATCAGAAGTGACAATGGAACAGAATTCAGGAATTCAACAATGGAAGAATTTTGCAAGAACAAAGGAATTAAACAAGAGTTTTCTGCACCTGGCACTCCACAACAGAATGGTGTAGTTGAAAGGAAGAACAGAACTTTGATAGAAGCTGCCAGAACTATGCTTGATGAAGCAAAATTACCAACTTATTTCTGGGCAGAGGCTGTTCAGATAACTTGTTTTACTCAGAATGCCACTCTGATAAATAAGCATGGAAAAACACCATATGAAATGGTAAGAGAAAAGAAGCCAAACCTGAAATATTTTCATATTTTTGGGTGCAAATGCTTTGTGCTGAAAACTCATCCTGAACAGTTGACCAAATTTGATTTGAAGGCAGATGAAGGAATTTTTGTTGGCTATCCACTGTCAACTAAAGCATTCAGAGTTTATAATCTGAGAACTAGAGTGATCATGGAATCTATTCATGTGTCTTTTGATGACAAGAAAATAACTGGACTTAAAGATGTAAATGAACATGATCAACTGCACTTCGAAAATGAAGATTTAAACTCTGATGAATTAATCTCTGATGAGTCTGATCTGACAAACTCTGAACCTCTACTGGTAAATACTGAAGAGACCTTTCAGCCAGAAACAAGAGGAGAACCAGTTGAGGGGGAGCATGAAGAAACTCATCAAAGTGATAACTCAAATTCTGATAATGACTCAGCTGAAAATTCTGAATCAAACTCTGGTGACTCAAACTCTGAAAGTCCAAAATCTGACAGTTCACACACTGAGCAGTCACATTCAGGGAAGAAAGATATCAAGAAAATCAGGAAAACATGGATCAAGGGGGAGGATCCAACTTTGAAAGAAGTCAATTGCCTTCAGCTAGGAAATGGACCAAATCTCACACACCTGATTTGATCATTGGTGATCCAGATGCAAGAGTAAGGACAAGAAGTGCAACAACAAATGAATATCTGTTTCATGCATTCTTGTCACAAAATGAACCAAAGAAAGTTGAAGAAGCTCTTAAAGATGCTGACTGGATAACAGCAATGCAAGAAGAGTTAAATGAATTTGAGAGAAATGAAGTGTGGACACTAGTACCAAGACCAAAGAACAGGTCTATTGTTGGTACTAAGTGGGTTTTTAGAAACAAAACTGACAGTGAAGGGATTGTTACAAGAAACAAAGCCAGACTTGTGGCAAAAGGCTATTCACAGCAAGAGGGGATAGATTATGATGAGACTTTTGCACCAGTTGCCAGATTGGAGGCAATAAGGATGTTTCTTGCTTATGCTTCTCACAAGAAGTTCAAGGTGTTTCAAATGGATGTGAAAAGTGCTTTTCTGAATGGAAAACTTGAAGAAGAAGTGTTTGTTGAACAACCACCTGGTTTTGTAGATCCAAAATATCCTGACCATGTCTACAGGCTAGACAAGGCACTTTATGGACTTAAGCAGGCACCAAGAGCATGGTATGAAACTCTGGCTCAGTTTCTTTTAGAAAGTGGATTCAACAGAGGTACAATTGATAAAACTCTGTTTTATTTCAAATATGGAAGTGACTTGCTTTTAGTTCAGATATATGTTGATGATATCATTTTTGGATCTACTAATGATAAACTCTGTAAGAAGTTTGCCAAGCTCATGCAGTCCAGATATCAAATGAGTATGATGGGAGAGCTAAGTTATTTTCTAGGCTTACAAGTGAAGCAAACAGATGATGGAATTTTTATCAATCAAGCAAAATATACCAGAAATCTTCTCAAGAAATTTGGCATGCTTGACTGTTCATCTGCAACAACTCCCATGGCAACTGCAACAAAATTGGACAAAGAAATAGGGTCATCAGTAGATATGACAAGTTACAGAGGAATGATTGGCTCTCTTCTCTATCTAACAGCAAGTAGACCTGATATAATGTATGCAACATGTCTGTGTGCAAGGTTTCAGGCAGATCCATGGGAACCACATTTAACAGCTGTGAAGAGGATTTTCAAGTATCTCAAGGGCACTGTAACTTTAGGGTTGTGGTACCCAAGAGAATCAGATTTCAAACTACTTGGTTACTCTGATGCAGACTTTGCAGGCTGTAAGATTGACAGAAAAAGCACCAGTGGAAGTTGTCAATTTCTTGGTGACAGACTTGTTTCTTGGTACAGCAAGAAACAGAAATCAATATCCACATCTACAGCTGAAGCAGAGTATATTGCTGTTGGTAGTTGCTGTGCACAGATTCTATGGATGAAGAATCAATTGCTGGATTATGGATTGAGGTACAGCAAAATACCTATTTTCTGTGATAACCAAAGTGCTATTGCAATGACAGGTAATCCAGTACAACACTCAATGACCAAGCACATCAGCATAAGGTATCACTTTACCAGAGAGCATGTAGAGGAAGGCAACATTGAGCTTCACTATGTGCCTACAGATCAACAACTTGCAGATGTCTTCACCAAGCCTTTGAGTGAAGCAGCATTTACAAGGCTGGTCAATGAACTAGGAATGGTCTCTGGTTTTGACTAAACATGTTGGTTAGACTCAAAATTTTCTTATAAAATGTGTTGCTCATATTTTTGTGAAGTGTTAAGTGCTATGTGAACTTTGTTGTTTAAACTCTGTTATGCAGACTCTGTTCACATGTTTTTGTCCTCACAACGTTAAACTCTGTCAGCATGTCTGTCTGTCATACACTGTTAATATGTTTGATAAACTCTGTGAATTCTGAATTGATTTTTGTCTGAATGAAAACACCAATGAAGAAATATGTATGAAGCATGATTCTCAGTGAATAAATCAAGATTCTTTCTGAGTCATTGTGATCTGATCAGAAACTGTGCAGTAAGTTAACACAGCATGATACTGTTTCATATTTAGAGTATCTCTTAGTTTATTTGGTCCCAAACTCTGAGTCTATGAATACTGTGTGCATTGCCTCTCATGAATAACTTCTGATATTGATGAACTCTAAACTCTGATTAGTAACACTCTGTTTCTAAGACATACATAGTTCTTGATGATTCCTTGTTTGTACTTATGAAAATTTTAAAACTTGAGATGTGTCATTGTTTAGTTTGGTGAGAAACAATTCATGTCTGCACCCTGTGAGATTTTGAGCCAAATAAGTGATTGATACATTTTATATCAATCAGATTTTATTGATGTGTGATGTTCATCAGTGAGTATGTTGCTCTAGAACTTTTATTAAACCATTTTGAGACTACATGATATGTGTGTGCATGAAAATGATAAAGGCACTAGGATTTACCATCTTTCTTCAAACACTGTTCATAAATACCACCCTTAGTAAACCCCTTTGAGCCTTATTAACTGCTCATTTTTTTAACTCTGTCGTATAAAGAGCAGTTATATTCTTTTGGAAAATCAAATGCAGGCAGGTGAGTGTTTCTCAAGAAAAGGAAAGGTTTTCTCAGTATATATACTTGTATAAAAAAAAAGAAAAAAAAGGGGTATATATACTGATCATCTTGTACAAATATGTACTAACAGTGTGACTGAACACTTTGATCTGTTAAATTGTTCAGTTCAAACTTTATTCATTTAAAAACATCTCTTCTCACCTGTTTGATCTTACTAAATTACAACCCTGAATAAAGTCCTTTTGATTTGTACATATATGTAATCAAAGTAGTGTAGATTTGGTGGAAATTCAAGCCTATGGAAGTATCTGCTTTTACTGATTGAATTTGAGAGAAAACACTTCACCTAAACACTTGTGTGCTTTCAGAGTTTATGAGGAAATCCTTGACATGTTACTCACTGAATGATGCTTTGATGTCTATCTCTTGATCTTTTTTTCTATAATGACTGTGTGCTTACTTGGATAATCATGAACATCAATGTGAATAGGGTTATTCAGATTTCTATATTTAAGGAACTACAGAGTTTAGCATTCATCATATACTCCGTGTTTAATAAGAGAGTTTGTGCATTCAGTGTTTATTGATTTGATTTATGGATTTTATGAAATATTAGATGCTATAAAAATTGATTTGGTAACCTCTGCTACACACACACACAAAATATTCACGACTGTGCATTTTTTGAAAGGGTTTTAGTGATAAAGTTGGAAAATTTGACAAACACTGATGAATTGTGTTCCGTACTCTAAGGTAAATTTTCATTAAGATAATTTGAAAATTTTGGAGTAAATAGAGTGGTTGACAACTGTTAATAAGTGTATTTGTGGTAAAGTGTCTTGATAATAGGAAAGACAGCAGTAATAATGGCTTTTACTGCGCGTGATTAAGTGATTCGCTGCATGTTTGACACGTGTCCCACTTTCACCCACTCACCCATCATTGTGTACCACTTTCACACTATTCTAGGAACAGTTGCGTGTTTTCAATGTAAAAACGATTGAGTTTTAATTCTTTTTACTACTCCAATCACTTTTTGTTACTATCACTCCACATCCACTCATATTCACTTTACCAAAAACACAGACCTCCTTTGTTTTTCACTTAGACATTTTCACAAACACCTTTCTTACATATCATTTTCACAGTCAATTTTTGATTATTTCTTGATCTAATGGCAACAAAACCTTTTACTTCGTTTGGTCTTCGTTTTGTGCCTAACAATTTTGCAGCTCTACTTGAGAACGACCGTGCTCCTGAAGCGTTTCACCTTATGCAAAATTTTCTTCGTGACTCTGAAATTGGGCAAGTGTTGATTGAACCTGCTATTCTATCTGCATCTCAGATTGTCACTTTCTGGCAAAACTCAAGGTATATAGATGGAGGAGAGAATGGGACTCCGTCTATCATCTTCACTCATGATGAACAAAAGTTTGTGATAACTCCACAAACTGTTCGAGAGACCATGGACTTCGACACACACACATCGTATGCTATTGTTTCGGA
Organism: Kitagawia praeruptora; assembly: GCA_037693485.1. NCBI lineage: Eukaryota > Viridiplantae > Streptophyta > Magnoliopsida > Apiales > Apiaceae > Kitagawia > Kitagawia praeruptora. The sequence continues at coordinate 61,184,892 of CM075344.1, forward strand.
ACAGAATCTGAGAGAAATATTAACAGAGATTGGGTACATGGAATCTCTTGCAAAGCTGGGCAGTGTGAGAAGGCCGAATCTTAGAAAGGAATGGAATTTTTTCTTCGACTGTATCACCAGGACATTCCAGAAGAAAGTCACAAACTGGGATGCCATTCCAATGGATAGTCTGCAAATTGGGTATTCTCTACTCTATGGCAGTAATTTTGATTTTGGTTGATATGTGCTAATGAACTTAGGTGATAAGTTGTCAGAGTCTACTACAGTTTATTTTGCTAGATTTTGTCAACTTTTGTTCAATGCCTGTGTACCTGGGTTAGAAGTTGATGCAGCTGATGTGATTCAACCTTTTAGAGTCAATAAGAGAATATTCTCTGATATGACTAATAAAGATGTTGGTAAAGATTTACCTGCTTTTGTTTTGCCACTTGCCTTGCAGAACTTTCTCAACCAACCACAAGATTCCCAATCATCACAACATGAACCACATCAAACACAACAACCAGAAACACAAAATATGCCTGAACCTTTAGCCACTGACCACACTCAAACCATACACTCTCATCCTGTACCATCATATGAGCCAACACCAACAAACACTGTACCTACTACATCACTACACACACAACCTGAACCAATAAACCCTGAGCCAACAAACCCGGTCACTACTACTCAACCTCAACCACCATCTAAACCAAAAAGGAAGAAGCATACTGCCCTCAACACAAAACATTCCAAGGCTAAACAGACATCTCCTAGAGCTGTTTATTCTAGAAGAATCAGTAAAAGGGCAAATAGGCCTTCATCACCACCTGTTGAGAACAGTTCTAGTGCAGAAGAAGAAGTGATTGCAGTGCCTCAAGCAAAGAGGAGGAGGCTGATTCTTACAGATTCTGATGATGAGCAAGTTGTTGAGGCTCAAGAGAAAATTTCTCATGATATTCCTACTGGTGAGACAGAGGTTATCATAGAACCTACTATAGAAGAATAAGGTTTCAAGATTGCTGAACCAGAAATTGCTAAGGTTCAGACTGATAAAGATGTTAGAGATGCATTGCCTACAATGGAAGAGTTTGATGAAACTCCTACTCCATTCTCTTTTGACAATGAAGCATCTACTCCAACACCCATGGTGGTTACAAACTCTGTTGATACTGGTGTTGCAGATGGGCCTACTGTTGTCTTGGAAGACACTGAGGTTGCATCACACACAGAATTATACTCTGATGCACATCATGTTTCTGATCATGGTGAGGAGATTGATCAACCAGAAAAAGTTATTTCTTCAGAGCATATACAAGGTGATAAAGGAAAACAGGTTGCTTAAGAATCAGTTGCTTCTCAAGATGAGGACATTGCTTCAGTTGCACCTACTGATGTTTCAGTCAGTGATTCTTTTGAAGAAAGGAGTATAGAAGCTCATAAAGAACAATTTCAAACTGATGGTCAGAAAACAGAAGAAAAACCAGACTTTGCTGGACCTTCTGTTAATGAAATTGATGATAATTACTTGACAAAGCAAACTGCAGATTGGTACAAGTCAGACTGTATTTTTCCTCCTGGCAGAGCAGCTACCTTTCTCAAGGCAAACTCTTCAAAGATTTCAAATCCTGATATTTTCACTTGTTTGCAAGGAACAGTGATTCAGATCAAGTCCTTGAATCATAGATTTGATGATAATCAGAAGGCAATTGTTGATCTTCGAACAGAGGTTGCTACTCATGAGGAGAAATCTCAACGAGCTAATTCTAAGCTTTTTCAACAATTTTCCAAAGCTCAAGAGAATCTTAATGATAGATTGAGCAAAGTTGAACAGAATCAGCTTTTGCTGACTGAGAAGGTTGATTCTATTGCAAACTCTCTTGAGTTAATCACCTCTATTCTGATTCCAGATGGTGATGATGTCAAAAAGGGGCAGAGACTTGCTAAAACTAAGTGTAAGCAAACTCAAACTCTGTTAAAGAAGGATCATCTGGATGAAGAAGGTGCAAATGCTGATAAGGGATTAAGAAGTGCAAATCCAAGACATGGACATGGAAGGTCTACAAGGTCAAAGCAGCAAAATGTGGTGGCAGATACAAATCTTCAGAGTACTTCTACTTCAAGGCAAAAGGATTTGTCATTCATTGACAATCCACAAACAGATGAAGAGTTGGCTGCTAAGATTTTTCGTGAGGAAAATGCTGAGGCTACACTTGAGGACATACAAGCTGAAGAAAAGCTGTTGCAAAAAGAACATTTAAAAGCATTGAAGTCCAAGAAAGGAAAGAAGACTGTCAAAGCTTCAAAGCCTGCAATGAAAGGGATAGAAATCAAAGAGAATTTATCTGGTATTCAAGAAGAAGAAGAAGAAGAAGAAGAAGGAAAGTTGATAAGAAAGTCTTCTCTTGATGCCAAGTTAAAGCTAAAAGGGGTGATGGGTGAAGAGAGCAAGGGCAAAATGATAGTTACAACCTCTGTTGACACACAAGTTGTATAGATTCAAAGCAAACCTTTACCTGGGTTTTGTAGGCCAAAGATTCCAGTTCAAGCAGAAACAGGAGTGACTGGTGGGTATCAACATAATGTTGCTTGTTCAGGAAAGCCACCAGGCAGGAATACTTCTGGCTTAGGTTCAAGAAGAGATTTGAGAGTTAGTAACAGTCCAAGAGATCCCTCTGCACTTGTCTCTCTTGGTTCTGGTATTACTCAAGAAAATCTAGACAAGTTGGAATCAGTTCAACTAGTTCATCAAAGGAGCTTAGATATTCACTTTCTGTTATACTTTATGACAGATGGAACAGTGTATAGAGTGAATGAAGAAGCAATCAAGTTAAAATTGTTTGAAGAACTTCAGTATGTTCTGCATATATTCAGAGTCAGAAACCGACAAACATAGCTTATTGCTAATTCTATAAGGGAATATATGCAGAGAGCCAAAGTCATTACAGGATCGAAGACTACTGAAAAGTATGTTCCTAAATACAGAGATTGGAATGACAATCTTGTAGAGATGAAGAAAGGAACTGCTAAATTAAAGACTGATCTGGGGATTACAGTTCTTGATTTTAATTCTCAATCAGAGGAAGTCAAGTTCATTAGACTGGGTAATGAGATGAGGAGAAATAAGATCTACGATCTAAGAGCTGCTATCTTTCAAACTGATGAGAATGATCCAGAATTAAAAGAGATCAAGGAAGCTATGCAGAGAGAACTTGAAAATGCTGAGAGAAGATTGTTGATAGACTATCTCAGAACAACTCCAGATCTTGAGGAGGTTAGGTAGACAGAATTTATAAGTAATTTGAATTTTCTGTAGATTTTGTTAAGTCAAGATTAAACTCTGATTATATGTTAAACACTGTGTTTTTATTTGATTGTTTTGACATCATCAATTACTGTGAACTTGTACATTTTTCTAATGAACAAGTTGGGGGAGATTGTTAGATATAATTGATGTTATTTAATGTCAGTGTTTAAGTGTTACAGGTAAAAAGAGTTTAACTTGTTATTGAAAGCAGTCGTAGCAGAGTTTGAGTATACGCTGATAGCTGGAAGCGCAAACGCTGACAGAAGGAAGCGTAAACACTGCTAGCTGAACACAAGGAAGCGCAAACACTGCTGGCTAGGAGAGCAACAGAGTTTGCTAAAGTCTGTCTACTGGAAGCGTCTACAAGTCAGCTGAGTTTGAAGATTAATTCAAGATTAATATGGAAGCAATATCTTTGAAGATTGGATAGCTGTCAAAGAGATTGAGTTGACTTAGAAGACGTGTAGCAATCATAATTGATATCAATTGTATAGCTTAATTATAGGAGAATCAATTAACGATTGTACGTAGCTGTATATCTTATAAATACAGTTAGGTTAACCCTAGAAGGGTATCCATCATGAACGAATATCATTCATTGTAACCTAAGCAGCTTTCTATGATATTTTACATCACTGAGAGAGGAATTATTAATTCCAAACAGTTTTAAGTATTAAAACGTGTGTTCTTGTTATTTACTCATACAGTACTTGATTATATATATTGTGTATTCGACCTAACAGATACGATTGATCTTTTTAGGTGTTTATAAAATGTAGGGATATTCTATATGCTACCATTGTGGTTTTGGTTTTTCTACATGGTACCATCACATTATTTACTCTTATCCATGGTACCCTCGTACATTTGGTTTTACATATATAATATCCTTCTGTTAAGTAAAAAGTAATAGAATTGATTTCACACCGTAAAACAAATTGTATATTTGAAATCTTTACGAAAAGTTATATAAAATAGACCCTTAAATCATGTAAAACAGAGTCAAAATGAGTGAGATATTTATTGTCAAAGTTTGGTTATGGAATTTGAATATATCTCACTCATTTTTATTCCGTTTTACATGATTCAATAGTCTATTTCATGTATTTTTTCGCAACGATTTCAAATATACAATTTGTTTTACAATTTGAAATCAATTCTATTACTTTGTACTTAACAGAAGGGTATTATATATGAAAAACCAAATATACGAGGGTACCATGGATAGGAGTAAATAATGTGATGGTACCATGTAGAAAAGCTAAAACCACAATGGTACCATATAGAATTTCCCTAAAATGTAATATCTTCATCTGAAAGTATATATGAAAAAGGTAGTCGACTAATTACCATTAATTATATTATTTTATTATTTATTTTAGGTGTTATATTTTACTGGAAAATTATGGTGCGATATTTTCGGATATATATTAATGATTGAAAGATTTATTTTAAATTAAAAAGGTAACGTGTTTTAGTTCGAAAGAAAATATTAATGATCGAAAGATATGATATAATTGATGTTTTAGGTGTTTATAAGATGTAATATCTTCAACTAAAAGTAATATGAAAAACACAATCGACTGATTACCGTTAATTTTATTATATTAGTGTGAAAACGGTAATTGACAAATTACCATTAATTTTATTATGTTAATCTACTAATTATCATTAATTATATTATGTTATTATTTATTTTAGGTGTTATATTTTTCTTGAAAATTATGGTGTGATATTTTCGGGTATGTATTAATGATTGTACATGCTTTAGGTGAAAAAGGTAATTGATTAGTTTATACTAATTATAATTTAATTATGTTCTTTTACTAATTAAAATTGCTCCTAGTGTTTTTTAGAAAATGAGAAATTAACGTTGTCCGTGATATTTCTAGAAAAATGGGAATTTAATTAGAAAAATAGAAAGATGACATGTTTTAGTTGAAAAGATAATTAGTTAATTATTAGTATTACAATGCATGGGTTTCTTGTATTATGTTATAAATTTTATTTAATATTATAATTATGTTTTTACAAAATCATTATTTGTTAATAATTTTTTTAATTTTAATTTGATATAATTTAATATACTCATGTTTACGGATTATAATAATGTTTCCTTATTATAAACAACGTATATGATTTTTAATATATTTTATTAATAATTGAAAATTTTGGTGTGATATTTTCGGGTATATACTAATGATTGTAAGATTTGTTGTAAATTAAAAAGGTAACATGTTTTAATTAGAAATGAAATATTAGTGATTGAAAGATATGATACGATTGATCTTTTTAGGTGTTTATAAAATGTAGGGATATTCTATATGGTACCATTGTGGTTTTGGCTTTTCTACATGGTACCATCACATTATTTACTCCTATCCATGGTACCCTCGTACATTTGGTTTTACATATATAATATCCTTCTGTTAAGTAAAAAGTAATAGAATTGATTTCACACTGTAAAACAAATTGTATATTTGAAATCTTTACGAAAAGTTATATAAAATAGACCCTTAAATCATGTAAAACAGAGTCAAAATGAGTGAGATATTTATTGTCAAAGTTTGGTTATGGAATTTGAATATATCTCACTCATTTTTATTCCGTTTTACATGATTCAATAGTCTATTTCATGTATTTTTTCGCAACGATTTCAAATATACAATTTGTTTTACAATTTGAAATCAATTCTATTACTTTGTACTTAACAGAAGGGTATTATATATGAAAAACCAAATGTACGAGGGTACCATGGATAGGAGTAAATAATGTGATGGTACCATGTAGAAAAGCCAAAACCACAATGGTACCATATAGAATTTCCCTAAAATGTAATATCTTCATCTGAAAGTAAATATGAAAAAGGCAGTCGACTAATTACCATTAATTATATTATTTTATTATTTATTTTATGTGTTATATTTTACTGGAAAATTATGGTGCGATATTTTCGGATATATATTAATGATTGAAAGATTTATTTTAAATTAAAAAGGTAACGTGTTTTAGTTCGAAAGAAAATATTAATGATCGAAAGATATGATATAATTGATGTTTTTAGGTGTTTATAAAATGTAATATCTTCAACTAAAAGTAATATGAAAAACACAATCGACTGATTACCGTTAATTTTATTATATTAATGTGAAAACTGTAATTGACTAATTACCATTAATTTTATTATGTTAATCGACTAATTATCATTAATTATATTATGTTATTATTTATTTTAGGTGTTATATTTTTCTTGAAAATTATGGTGTGATATTTTCGGGTATATATTAATGATTGTAAGATTTGTTTTAAATTAAAAAGTTAACGTGTTTTAGTTCGAAACGAAATATTAGTGATGGAAAGATATGATACGATTGATGTTTTTAGGTGTTTATAACAGGTAATATCTTGACTAATTACCATTAATTATATTATGTTATTACTTATTTTAGGTGTATTTATTTTTCTTTATAATGAAGGATAAATAAGTAAATTCACGAAGTACCAAAAATAGGTACCAAAACTTTTAATGTTTCGGCTTTTATATAATAGTATAGAAATCTCCAAACGATATTCTTCAAATAAGGAAAATATCACAATGCCAAGATTAAATCAGATAAAATTAATAATTATCCATATCCCTAAAGTCTCTCAGGGATAGATGCAATTTCACATAACTGCGTGGTCTTGATCCAATATAAATTGGTACGCAGGCATCTTGGCAAAAGGGTCGGATCCGATACACGAGATAAATCGAAACAACTACCGAGTCCAATGCCTTTATTTTTCATAAATCCTAATCCCCTAAAACAACCACATAAACATACATAATCGCTTATTCCAACACACCTCTGATTCGTGTTGTTACGAAATTCTTCTAACAACAGGTTATATATTTGATAGGGTCATTGCTATTGAGTTCATTGGAACTCAAGATAATTATCTGATCCTTTGACTAAAGGACTTGAGCTAGTTGTAGTCCTTAAGTCGACGTTGGGGATGGGACTTGTAGTCTAACATGATTCATCTATGATGAGAACCAATACACCTGAGAGGAGATCCCTCGAAGTGTATTCAATGTGGTAATTATAACAAGCCGTAAGGATGGGTCGGTAGTAACTTAACTATAGATTGATACTTACGTATCTGGAGTCTATGTCCTGGAAACCTCTAAGGTACTAATACTACAAATCAAGCAAGAGTTTTTATAACTCTATATGGGATCAAGTCTTTATGACAAGATGGAAGCTGTACATCTTTGGAGATGCCCAGCTAAACGAATGTAATAGTGTGCTCGCAATTAAAGGGAAGATTCAATCCTTGAAGCATTCGACGAACAGGATCGAGAAATGACCATTAACGTCTCAAAGCCGTATATATTCACCTTAGCCTTTAATATGTCATCGTCTATGGAGTGTGATTATACCAAATTGATAGATATTCAAGGTGAAACATTCCATCTATATTAGGTGATCATCGAAGTAGGGGACTTAGGAGGGTTCAAACTCGGAAGAGTACCGACTTTGAAAAACATGTCATGTATTAAAGCTGATATGCAATTTATGTTAAGGATTTGTGGGGGAATGTTAGAAAATCGAAAATTCAAGTCCTAATTTTAGTAGGCCCTTGATGAAATTTTTGGAAACTTACGATTGGAGCTTGTTCCATGATATGAGGACTTAAAGTTTCATATTTGGATCTAAAACATTTTCTTAGTGGAATCCATAAATATATTGAGGCAAAGTTGCTTGCTTGAAATGGGTTATGTGAATTTTGTCTCACATTTATATTATAAAAGAAAGATATTGAATTTATATAGTATCTTGTGTTAGTGTTGTTTACAACTACTAGTATAAGTGGAATGCTTGTATGGCCTGGTGCTAGTTAGATCTCTATATATATCTTTTTATTACAAGTTTATTGATTTAGACTGATTATTTAATTATTAATACTAAATATATGGTGTAAGGATTACTTTCATAATCAGACTATGAATATATTTTGTAATATTAATATTACTTAATTAGGATAATATAAATGATAAATAAAACCTATTTTGTTTATATTTTCTGTTTTGTTACTTTAGATCCCACGCACATCGAGTAAAATAGAAGAATAACAACCAAGATGCCTAAATATTGAGAGGTATACTTGTGAAAAAAAAAGTTCATATATGTAACAGCCCCAGATCCGGGGTCGGGGACATGGTCGTTACGGTCTCATATTCCATAAACAATACTTGTACTTGAATCAAAATAAATATATAGCATGCTATGACCCCGCAATAATACCACATCACACACAACCAGTTATAGTCCCAGAGATGAAATTGAAATAAGTCTCCACTTACCACAAGTACTAATTATTACAACCCCAAAATGAGTACAACATAATTTAAAAGTTTATTGCCGTTGATTAATCATTAGTCATACATATAATTAAGGCTGAAAAACAAGAGTTGCCAGTCTAGTCTACTGGTCGCTATTACCTCAACAATGGCAGCAACGATATCAGCGGGCAGTCCTACAACTGGAGTCACCTGCTTGCGCCGAGTGCGCCTTACGCGGGCCATCAAACCTAGCTGTTGTTGTGATATAATAAATAAAGCAAGGGTGAGCAATAGCCCACCAAAAATAATGTATAACTGAACAATAATATATAACAGTTCAAAAGTAACTTTGAAACCATATGCCATGCATTAACGAATATAGTGCCAGTATAATGTAAAAGATGAAGTTACAAGGTAATTCAAAACATAACTTCTGTAGACATATCTATTATGCAAGGTATAAGCAAGATATCATCATATATCATAAAAGAGGGAATTGCAGGAAAATATTACAATCCAAGTTTTGAACATTTTTCAAACCCCTACCAACCTGAAAGAAGTCTCTTCGATACGTGTCTCGGGAACTACCCGTCAACCTGAAAGAAGTCTCTTCGATACGTGTTGCAGGAAATATCCAAATTGGAAGATGAACTAATACTGGAGTTATCACGCGTCAGCTGTGCCAACCTTCGATGATCAGTCGTAGATGGTACAACCCAATATAGTTTACTACCGGTAGAAGGAAGAACTGACGGATTTACTTGTCTACCGCCCTTAATAGTAACTTCCTGGCCAACGGTTGGGCCTTGTGATGGACCGCGCGACTCGACCTCTTACACACGACTCCTAGTTCGAATAAATCCATGACTCTGAAACGTAAAGTTCGTCCTCCTTTCCCCAAGTGTATACTTGTTGATAGGACTCCACAAAGTAGTCGTATCTAATTGGAAAGGAAGATTCACCAATATTTGATAAGTGGATTTTATATCCACTTGGAGCGTTCCATATCGGCTTAAATTGATTGTTTTGGACTCAAGTTTGTTGTAGTTTTGATGTGTTTTGTATAGTGTGCAGGTTTGCAAGAATGTCGATTATGGTTAATGCTTCTATCGTTTTTTGGAGATTAAATTGATTAAAATTCGGATTTTCCGGGAAGGTTGCGCAGTCTACAGTGTTTTGGCCATATCTGGAGTTCTATAAGTCCGTTTTCAGCGATCTTACTGTCCACGCGAAGCTTGAGAGATTTTCTACAACATGGGACAGGTCTTGCACAAGCAGGTTACGTGTGTTGGGCGCAGACAGCTCGACAAGCAGACTGTTGGGAGCAGAAAATTACTATTTTGCCCTTTTCAAGTTCTAATTGTATTTTGGGCAGTTTTTAGTACCTTAATTGAATCCTAATTGTAATAGAAGGAAATTTCTTGCTGGGCAAGAATTATAGAGCCTATATAAACACATCCTACCATTGTAATTTTGTAAACATCTTTTGGGAGATTTTTGGAGAACTTTTATTTTCTTTGAAGATTAAAGGTTTTTCTCTATTCTTATAATTATGTGTTCACTTTATAATTCTTGTTTTGTTAATTCAACTATGAGTGAGTAGATTATTAATCTAGGGTTAAGTTGAACCCTAGTTATGATTAATGTGTGAATTTCCCATTCCCCCAATTTGATTGTTTAATTGCTCTTGCTTATTGAGTCGCTTAAATTAACAAATACAAATCAGACGTGATTATGTGTATTGTTTGAACCAATATCTAATTATCAGCGAGAGTTGGATTTAGATGGTTGTGATTTATCCAATAAGAACATGAAATTCTCCATGAGAATAGGTAGAATGGATTATTAGGAAATTAGGGTGCTGAGATTAATGTCTCTAAATTACATGATACCATGAGAATAGGTTTGATTGTATTTAAGAGAAGCCACTAATACTCGAGAGGGGTTATTGGTATTTATAGGGCGCATCTTTCCTTTTAAGAAATATATTTGATTAATTGGGGAGGAAATTCACGATTGCATTAATTCATGACTAGTGGGGATACTTAATTCTGGATGTTTTTAATATTTGATTAATATAAACACAATTCTCTTTAGCATAAAATTAGTTTAATAATTTCTCAAAATTTATTGTGTTACTTGCTTAGCCGAATTGAATCAGAAATAACTGGTGATTGATACGTTTGTCTATGTGGGATCGACTCTGACTTACCGTACTACATAGTTAGAAGGATTTGTTAGAAATTATAATTTGATAGGCACGCGATGGCCTTGTCAAATTTTTGGCGCCGCTGCCGGGGACAAAGCAGTGTTAGATTAGTTACTTTTTGAGTTAATTTAGCTAAGTATTTTAGTTATGTTGCTTCAGCTATTATTTCCTTGTTATTTGATCATTGTTTCTAGTTCTCTTGTTGCATGCACACTCGAAGTTCAGGTACTGAAAATTTAATTGCTCTTTATCCTGAAATTGAAGCTACAGCAAGAAGGCAAGCAGGCAAGCGAAGGAAAAACAAGGACAAGGAAGTTATGGGTGAAACAACAGCTAAAGCTCTCAGGGAGCATGGTATGCCAGATGCTACAAGCGTACTCTCAAGTATCGTCAGACCAGCAATCACAGCCACCCACTTCGAACTCAAGCCACAATTCATCCAATTCATTTCACATGACTCTTTCGCAGGATTGTCCACTGAAAATCCTGTTGATCATCTTGAGAGTTTTCTGGAGAAGTGTGATACGATAAAGATGACAAATGTAAGTGATGAAGCTGTTAAGCTGCGATTATTTCCATTTTCTCTCCGAGATGCAGCAAAAGATTGGTTGAAGGACGAAGGACCAAATACATTCACTACTTGGGATAGTCTCACGAAGGCTTTTCTACTAAAATTCTTCAGTCAGAAGAAGACTTCTAAGCTCAGGAATGAGATATCTAATTTCCGTCAAGATGATGACGAGTCACTTCATGATGCTTGGAGAAAATTTAAGCGACTTCAAAGACAATACCCTCACCATGGAATTCCTGACTGGTTGTTGATCCAAACATTCTATAATGGGTTAACACAAGAGTTCCGAAACTTTGTTGATGCATCTTCTGGAGGAAGCATTATGAACAAGAGTACTGAAGATGCTAAAGCTTTTGTTAGATGAGATGGGGTCTAATGACAATTTTCCATACAATGATCGAAATCATCCAAAGAAGGGTGGTAAGTATGAGGTTGATGCTCTAACCATGTTGAGTACCACTATGCAGGCTATGGTCAAAAAGATTTAGCAATTGGATGCCAGAAGTACTTCATCTATTGTTGCTTCATGTGAGATATGTGGTGTTGTTGGACACACCAAACTTGCTTGTCAATACAATCCTTCTGGAATAGCAGTTGAACAGGCAAATGCTATTTACAATCAGAATCAGAGGCCGCAATATAATCCTTACTCCAACACGTACAATCCAGGTTGGAGAGATCATCCAAATTTCTCCTACAGGAACAATCAGGGTCAAGCTCAATCTTCACAGAATAATTTTTCTCAACCTCCTGGTTTTCAACAAGCTCAGCCGCAGAAATCCCACTTGGAAAGTCTTATGGAAGGATTTATCTCTACTCAATCGAAGAAGAATGAGCACTTTGATTCAAGTATCAATGAGATAAAGGCTCACAACAAATTGATCGAAAACACGATCACTCAAATTTCTCAACAGTTGAGCCAACTTAATAAGCCTTCAGTCCAACTTCCTGGTCAAACTGAGCAACCACCAAGGGGTCATATCAATGTTGTAACTTTGAGGAGTGGTAAAGAATTGAACCAGCCGGAATTGAAATGCTAAGGAAAGTGAAGAGGAGATTGCAACTGAGAAATTGGTAGAACCAGAGGTCGTGGAAAAAGAAAAGAAAGAATCAGAAACTATTCCTCATAAACCATACGTACCACCTGTTCCTTTTCCACAAAGGTTAGCACAAGCTAAGCTAGAGAAGAAGTATGGTAAATTTCTTGAAATTTTGCAGAAGCTACATATCAATATTCCATTCATGGATGCTATTACTGAGATGCCCTCTTATGCAAAATTCCTTAAAGATATTTTGTCAAGAAAGAGAAAAATTGAAGAAAGCTCTACAATCTCATTAACGGCAGAGTGCAGTGCCATCTTGCAAAATGATCTTCCAAAGAAGTTAGCGGATCCAGGTAGCTACTCTATTCTTGTCAATCTAGGAGATATCGAAATCAAAAGAGCTTTGTGTGATCTTGGAGCAAGTGTCAGTTTGATGCCTTTATCAATTTGTGAAAAACTCGAGATGGGTGAACTGAAACCCACACGTATCTCTCTACAACTGGTAGATAGAAGTGTGAAATTTCCACTTGGAATTCTTGAAGATGTGCCCCTTAAGGTAGGAAAGTTTTATATTCCATGTGATTTTGTTGTCATGGAAATGGAAGAAGATGCAAATATTCCTATCATTCTTGGGAGGCCGTTCTTAGCAATAGCTGGAGCTATCATTGGCATGAAAAATGGAAGAATCTCTTTCGAAGTAGGCGAAGAGAAGATGGAATTCAAGCTGCAAAGCACAATAGGACATCCTTCTACGGATGAGACTGTAAATAGGGTGGATGCACTAGAAGAAGTGATCGACATGAAAGGCAAAACTTTATCATATGAGGATCCACTTCAAGTTGTTCTTGATGGTAACATGGATGAAGAAAATGAAGAATGTAAGGGTTACCAGAAGCTCTTGGATGCAACACCTACAATTAAACTTGAACATTCTAATGTTCTACATCATGAGGAAGTCAAGGAGAATTCCACGCCTCCTAAGGTAGAACTGAAACCCCTACCTGCGTCTTTGAAGTATGTGTTTATGGGCCCTAATGAAACATATCCTATCATCATTGATTCTGAGCTTGATAACAATCAAATTGAGCAACTGCTCACAATCTTGCGGAAGTATAAAAATGTTATTGGGTATTCAATTGATGATATTAAGGGCATTAATCCATCATTCTGCATGCATAAAATTATTCTGGAAGATGAGCAAGCCTCCTCTATTGAGCCTCAACGGAGACTCAATCCTAATATGATGGAGGTGGTCAAAAAGGAGGTTTTAAAACTTCTTGATGCATGTATAATTTACCCTATCTCTGACAGCAAGTGGGTTAGTCCAGTACATGTAGTGCCAAAGAAGGGAGGAATGACCGTGGTGAAGAATGATAAGAGTGAGTCGATCTCTACTAGAACTGTTACAGGGTGGCGAATGTGCATTGATTATCGGAAATTGAATAAAGCCACAAGGAAAGATCATTTTCCTCTCCCTTTTATTGATCAAATGCTTGAACGGTTGGCGAAACATTCTTACTTTTGTTTCTTAGATGGATATTCAGGTTTTTTCCAGATTCCTATCCATCCGAATGATCAAGAAAAGACCACTTTTACATGTCCCTATGGTACATTTGCATACCGCAGAATGGCGTTTGGTCTATGTTGTGCTCCTCCCACCTTTCAGCGATGTATGATGGCAATTTTCTCAGATTTCATTGAAGACATTATGGAAGTTTTTATGGAGGACTTCTCAGTCGGTGGAACTTCTTTTGATGCATGCTTACATAACTTGGAGAAGGTGCTTCATAGATGTCAAGAAGTTAATCTAATTCTCAATTGGGAAAAATGTCACTTTATGCTACAAGAGGGAGTTGTTTTGGGTCACGTTATTTCAAAAAGAGGCATTGAAGTTGATAGAGCCAAGGTCGAGGTTGTTAAGCGCTTACCACCCCCCACTTCAGTCAAAGGGATAAGAAGTTTTCTTGGTCATGCGGGATTCTATCGCCGTTTTATTAAAGATTTTTCAAAGATTGCTCGACCTCTAATTGAGCTCTTAGGTAAGGATGTACCTTTTGTGTTTAATGATGCTTGTGTTGAGGCTTTTCAAATGTTAAAGAAAGCTCTTGTCTCTGCTCCAATCATACAACCACCGGATTGGAAATTACCATTTGAGATCATGTGTGATGCTAGTGATCAAGCTATTGGTGCAGTCTTAGGTCAGATGAAAGATGGAAAGCTTCATACTATTTACTATACAAGCAAGACGTTGGATGGAGCTCAAATTAATTATGCAACAACGGAGAAAGAATTGTTAGCAGTGGTGTATTCTATGGAAAAATTTCGATCCTATCTCGTTGGTTCGAAGGTTATTGTTCACACGGATCATGCAGCCTTGAGATATTTGATGAGTAAGAAGGATGCTAAACCTCGTTTGATTCGTTGGATTTTACTTCTTCAAGAATTTGATTTAGAGATTAAAGACAAGAAAGGGGCTGAGAACGTGGTTGCCGATCATCTTTCCCGCCTTACTTTAGATGATGATGATGGTAAAAATATTCCGATTAATGATTCTTTTTCTGACGATCATCTACTTTCTCTTGCAAGGATAGAGGTTCCTTGGTATGATGATATAGCTAATTTTTTAGCTAGTGGTACTGTTCCTCATGGCTACTCATCGCAACAAAAGAAGAATTTTTTTATGATGTGAGGAAGCACTTTTGGGATGATCCTTTTCTTTATAAATCTTGTGCAGATGGAGTCATTAGAAGATGTGTTCCGGACAATGAGATCGCTTCTATAATCTCACATTGTCACGATTTGCCAAGTGGTGGTCATGCAAGTACTACGAAAACTGTTGCAAAGATTCTTCAATGCGGTTTTTATTGGCCAACTCTTTTTAAAGATGTTCACCAATATGTTCATTCTTGTGATCGTTGTCAACGAACTGGAAATATTTCAAGACGCAATGAGATGCCTCTCAATAGCATTCTTGAAGTAGAGCTTTTCGATGTTTGGGAAGTAGATTTTATGGGACCATTCCCTCCATCTTTTAAGAACCGGTATATCTTGGTAGCTGTGGATTACGTCTCAAAATGGGTTGAAGCCATTACATCACCCACTAATGATGCTCGTGTTGTGAGCAAGTTCTTTAAGAAGATGATTTTTCCTAGATTTGGAGTGCCAAGGATTTTAATTAGCGATGGAGGAAAGCATTTTCTCGAAAATCGATTTGAAGTTATGTTGAAGAATTATGGAGTTTATCTTAAGGTGGGACTTTCTTATCATCCCCAAACCAGTGGTCAGGTGGAGATCTCTAACCGTGAAATAAAGACTATCTTGGAGAAGACAGTCGCAAAATCAAGGAAGGATTGGTCTACGAAGCTTGATTATGCACTTTGGGCATATAGAACTGCGTTTAAGACACCTATTGGGACAACTCCGTATAGATTGGTATATGGAAAAGTATGTCATCTTCCCGTTGAGTTGGAGCACCGTGCATTTTGGGCTATCAAGGGTCTGAATTTTGATATGTTAGCAGCAGGTGAGAAGAGACTTCTACAACTTAATGAGCTAGATGAGCTTTGTTTTGAGGCTTATGAAAGTTCTATGATTTACAAGGAGAAAACAAAGAAGTGGCATGACAAAGGGTTATTACGAAGAGAATTCAAGGAAGGGGAGCTAGTTCTTCTGTTTAATTCAAGGTTGAGACTTTTTCCCAGAAAAATTCGTTCTAGGTGGTCGGGTCCGTTCAAGGCACGCAAGGTATTTCCGTATGGTGCAGTTGAATTGTTGAATACCCATGGAGAGTCATTTAAGGTGAATGGGCAAAGAGTGAAGCATTATAGAGCTGGTGAACGAATTAACGAGGAGGTGGAAATTCAGCTGTCTTCCCCTTCTTCAGAATGAATGATGAGATGGTGTCGGGCTAACGACATTAAATAAATGCGCTACTTGGGAGGCAACCCATGGATTTTTTCTCTATTCTTATAAAAAAAATGCAACAGACCTGCTACGCGCAGCTGCGCGCGTGTACCGCGCCACAGCGCGCCCTACCTCCTGTCCAGCAGCACAAAAACATGCCAAACCCCTTTTAATTATCCCACAAACACAATTCTTCATCTCCTTTTCTATTTTCAAATCCATAAATCCTATTCCTATTCCTACATCAATCCTAAAAATCCTATACCCATACCCTAACATCCTCTTTTATATATACTACCAACTCATCCTTACATATATATATACAAACACAAACCCAAATCTTTTCAAAAATCTTAAGCATCCATCCAATTGAAGCTTCAAGCAAGGTTGATTTCAAGTTTGGGGGATTGTCATTGCAAGTTTCACCTCTCAAATTCGTATTGGGTATATCATCTCCTTAAATCTTGTTTTATTTCGAATTTGTGTGCTTGCAATTTGGGGATTTTGTGGTATTCTTGTTATTTTGGTGAATTGGTGTGAAATTGCTTGGTGAGTATAGTTTGTTGTGTGGAGTTGTATTGATTGTTATGGCTCCAAAGAGGCAAAAAGTTGGGGGTAGTAGTAATAAGCAACCTTCAACGGAGGAGGAGTTTGATAATGAAAAATTTGTTTCTAGGAAGGCTCAAGATGAGTATGACGATTTAATGTTGAAGGCGGTTATTAAGGAAAGGGGTTTCGCTCCCTCGAGCGAGGATGGAGAGTTGAAGGCTATGACTGATGAGATGGGGTGGATAAATTTTTGTATTAAGCCAGTGGCGGTTCCGTTAAGCGTGGTAAAGGAGTTTTATGCCAAAGCTAAGATGGATAAAAATGGGTTAACTCTGGTAAGGGGCAAGGCTGTGGACTACGGGCCGACGGCTATTCGTCGTGTTGTGGTTCAGCCGGCCAAACCTAGGGGTGCTGAGGATTGGGCACATAAGACCCGGGTGGATGTTGACTTGGATGCTATTATGGCAAGGATGTGTGCTCCGGGCACGGTTTGGAAGTGTAAAGCGGGCACGGCTGAGCCGCTTACTTTCTCTGCGGCTGCATTAACCAGATATGCGAGGGCTTGGTTCCTGTTTCTAAGTGCTCGCATAATGCCTTCGTCGCATGTCACTGATGTTATAGTCGAGCGGGCTATCATTTTGTGGGGTATTCTAAACGGAAAATACATTGATCTCGGGTTCTTAATTCATCAGAGTATCATGAAATTCTTGGGTGGCAGCACTACAGAGGGGATTCCGCATGCTATTATTGTCACTGATTTGTGCTATAATATGGGCGTTCGCTGGCATATTGATGAGATCCTGCAGAAGCCTATTTCTAACCTTGATCATTATGCGATTAACAGGTTGGCGGAATGGCCGGGCAGCATTCCTCATCCTAGAGGTCTTGGTTATGTGGTTGCTGCTGAGGGAGGTGGTAATCCGCCACCTGCGAAGAGAGTTCCTAGACGGGCAAGTAGAGCGGGGCTTTCTCAGTCACAGACGAGTCAAGGTGCAGTGGTTTTTAGTGATGCTCAGTTCAGGCGCATGATGAGGCGGCTTGATACCTCACATGACATCAACAGTCGATTTGCTGCGGACTTGACTCAAGCTTTGGATGGGGTGTACCAGCAACAGGGGGTTCAGGTTACATGGCCTATCTATGGAGCACACGTCGTCTATCCACCCCCAGATACACCACCTGAGGAGGGTGGCCCTGATGACGACTAGGTATGTTCCCTGTTATCCCTTTTATTGCCTTCACTGAGGACATTGAAGACTTCAAGTTTGGGGGCGATTTTAGGGGTAAGTAGTGTGAGTTGTGTAATTGTAGCCATGTAGAATCACATTGTATAAAAAAATGAAAAATGAAAATTTTTTAAAAAAAAACTTGAAAAATACCAAAAATAATTTTAGCCATGTGAAGATTACTAACGTAAATGCACCCATGCATGTTTAGAAATCTTGTGTTTATGGATGCTTTTGATTGAGAAGTGATATGTGATGTTCTTTTGCACACACATACACTAGCAAGTAGAAACTAGTAGACTTATTGAATGTGCTAAATGATTAGAATGACATGAATATGTGCAAGGTAATTTGGTCTATATGCTTTGAATACAAATAGGTGCGTTAGAGAGATTTTTACTTTGGGATTGATTATGCTTTGTCACACCAAGTGAGTTTTGAGCTTATAATGCATATCTTTTGCATGATTATTCGTTTGCTTGAGTGTCTACTTGTCGTATGCATTGCTAGCACTTGCTTGAAGTCTTTCTTGAGATGCATGATGTTATTTGATGATAAGATGATAAAGGCAATAGGATAACCTCATATTTCCATATTTCCAAACCATTTATACATGATCCATTAGTTAACCCTTTTGAGCCTAATCTGATTCTTTCGGTGACACACCATGTACTTGCCTATATCCTTTTCTTGTATTGGCCTTACAGTAATTTTTTATCCTAAATTGTCAAAGGCTAGTATTGTGCTTAAGAGAGTAATAAGGTGTGCAAAAAGGGGGAATTTTTATTGATGATCATAATTCTTGGAAATATTTGGGGTTTGGTTGTTAGCTTGTTAGTCGAAGTTTGAATTCATATCTTTCGGATCATTGTTCTTGCTATTATTTAGCTCTCTTGAAGAGAAAAAAAAAAGAAAAAAAAATATGAGAGCATACTTTTCCTTTGTGATCCTACTTTGATTCGACTAGTCAAGTTGTTTATAAATAAAAGTTCAAGAGTGGGGATGAAAGTATGGCAGTTGTTTGAATTTCATTGTTGGGTACTAGCTTTTGACTTAACTTTCTTTGGCTTTGCTTGACATACCTTGTCCCTAGCCCCGTTACAACCTGAACAAAGACCTTTTGATTGTCATCGATGATGTATGTTGCGTTAAAGGTTAGATTGATACCAAGGACGAAGCATGTTTATGATATTGTTGAAGTTGAGTGATACACTTACCCTTGTTATGAGTGAATATTTTTTGTGAGTGAACGGTGAGTTGTTGCTTTTGCATAGGATATCCCAGGTTTGTCTCAAAGATGTGCTCTTGTGTGCTTAGCATGTTTACCAACCTATTCTTACATTTGACATGAATTTCTATGATCTTATACATGTTTTTGAGTAGACTATGTAGATACTTGCACTTTAGACACCAAGGCATTGCATTTTCATTTTGATTCTTAAGCTGATGTGACATGAGAGGACGGGTGTGTGTGTGGTGTTGTGTTGATGTGTGATCTTTTGCATGAGCTAGATGAATTTTGTGGGTATATTCACTATAAACCCTCACGAGACCTTACTCGTCCACTAGGACTACCTAGGGGTTTAAAGGGCTTGTTGCATATGCTAAATGCAACCGTGATCACCTACGGAAGTGGTACTAATTAGTTAGTAATAGTTATTCTGTTAGTTTGCACGAGGACGCGCAAAGTGCTAAGTGTGGGGATATTTGATAGAGTGTATTTTATATATACTTTATAGGATTTTGTTCCCACATTTACGGTGCTTTTGTGAATAATCGTGGATTTAATTAGTTTTTGATGAGTTTGTCGCAGGAAATAAAGAATTGCCAAGTTGGAAGGAGTTAAATGATTCTTAATGATTTTACGGTGTTTTTAGCTCAAAAGAATTATTGTGTGAACTTATGTGAAGAAATGATTAAATTGTGGTTCGTTGCTGAAGTTTTGGAGTAGGATTTTGAGCTGAGCAGAATTTTCTAAGCGCAACAGCGCTGGTAGAAGCGCAGCAGCGCCAAGGCTGCTACTGTCCAACCGTACGTGCCACACAGGAGACAACAGAATTTCCAAGGCGCAATAGCGCGAGAAGGAGGCGCAATAGCGCGCTTATCAGTCTGGCGGACAGAATGGATGGAGCGCTGTAGCGCGCGGTTTATACTAGAGGCATAGCGCTGCAGCGCTTGTGCGAGATTTTTAACAGAATTTTTATATTCCAACTTGTATTCTGATTTTTATTAATAGTGGGGCTTATTATTATTTAAGGCAATTAATATAGTCTTGTAGCGATATATAAACACATCGAGGGTATAGTTTTAGGGATCGGAAAGATTATTGTACACTCTACAATTTTGTAAACATCTTTTGGGAGATTTTTGGAGAACTTTTATTTTCTTTGAAGATTAAAGGTTTTTCTCTATTCTTATAATTATGTGTTCACTTTATAATTCTTGTTTTGTTAATTCAATTATGAGTGAGTAGATTATTAATCTAGGGTTAAGTTGAACCCTAGTTATGATTGATGTGTGAATTTCCCATTCCCCCAATTTGATTGTTAATTGCTCTTGCTTATTGAGTTGCTTAAATTAACAAATACAAATCAGACGTGATTATGTGTATTGTTTGAACCAATATCTAATTATCAGCGAGAGTTGGATTTAGATGGTTGTGATTTATCCAATAAAAACATGAAATTCTCCATGAGAATAGGTAGACTGGATTGTTAGGAAATTAGGGTGCTGAGATTAATGTCACTAAATTACATGATACTCCCTCCGTTTCAATTTAGTAGTCCACTTTCAAAAAATTACGCATATTAAGAAACTCATTTATTAATGATCTAATTCCATATTTACCCATATTTATTGTATTGGTTGGATAAATAACTATATAAAGTCAATCTTGGAAATTAAAACTCAAGGGTAATATGGGAAGTTTAAGTAAAAAATTGCTTTGAAAGTTGAAATGAGACAACTATTTTGAAACAAAATTTTTCTTGGAATTGGACTACTAATTTGAAACGGAGGGAGTACCATGAGAATAGGTTTGATTGTATTTAAGAGAAGCCACTAATACTCGAGAGGGGTTATTGGTATTTATAGGGCGCATATTTCCTTTTGAGGAATATATTTGATTAATTGGGGAGGAAATTCATGATTGCATTAATTCATGACTAGTGGGGATACTTAATTCTGGATGTTTTTAATATTTGATTAATATAAACACAATTCTCTTTAGCATAAAATTAGTTTAATAATTTCTCAAAATTTATTGTGTTACTTGCTTAGCCGAATTGAATCAGAAATAACTGGTGATTGATACGTTTGTCTCTGTGGGATCGACTCTGACTTACCTTACTACATAGTTAGAAGGATTTGTTAGAAATTATAATTTAATAGGCACGCGACGGCCTTGTCAAATTTTTTAAGTGTGGGGATATTTGATAGAGTGTTTTTTATATATACTTTATAGGATTTTGTTCCCAAATTTACGGTGCTTTTGTGAATAATCGTGTGGATTTAATTAGTTTTTGATGAGTTTGTCACAGGAAATAAAGAATTGCCAAGTTGGAAGGAGTTTAATGATTCTTAATGATTTTACGGTGTTTTTAGCTCAAAAGAATTATTGTGTGAACTTATAGGAAGAAATGATTAAATTGTGGTTCGTTGCTGAAGTTTTGGAGTAGGATTTTGAGCTGAGCAGAATTTTCTAAGCGCAACAGCGCTGGTAGAAGCGCAGCAGCGCCAAGGCTGCTACTGTCCAACCGTACGTGCCACACAGGAGACAACCGAAATTCCAAGGCGCAATAGTGCGAGAAGGAGGCGCAATAGCGCGCTTATCAATCTGGCGGATAGAATGGATGGAGCGCTGTAGCGCGCGGTTTGTACTAGAGGCATAGCGCTGCAGCGCTTGTGCGGGATTTTTAACAGAATTTTTATATTCCAACTTGTATTCTGATTTTTATTAATAGTGGGGCCTGTTATTATTTAAGGCAATTAATATAGTCTTGTAGCGATATATAAACACATCGAGGGTATAGTTTTAGGGATCGGAAAGATGATTGTACACTCTACAATTTTGTAAACATCTTTTGGGAGATTTTTGGAGAACTTTTATTTTCTTTGAAGATTAAAGGTTTTTCTCTATTCTTATAATCATGTGTTCACTTTATAATTCTTGTTTTGGTAATTCAATTATGAGTGAGTAGATTATTAGTCTAGGGTTAAGTTGAACCCTAGTTATGATTAATGTGTGAATTTCCCATTCCCCCAATTTGATTTTTTAATTGCTCTTGCTTATTGAGTTGCTTAAATTAACAAATACAAATCAGACGTGATTATGTGTATTGTTTGAACCAATATCTAATTATCAGCGAGATTTGGATTTAGATGGTTGTGATTTATCCAATAAGAACATGAAATTCTCCATGAGAATAGGTAGAATGGATTGTTAGGAAATTATGGTGCTGAGATTAATGTCTCTAAATTACATGATACCATGAGAATAGGTTTGATTGTATTTAAGAGAAGCCAATAATACTCGAGAGGGGTTATTGGTATTTATAGGGCGCATCTTTCCTTTTGAGGAATATATTTGATTAATTGGGGAGGAAATTCACGATTGCATTAATTCATGACTAGTGGGGATACTTAATTCTGGATGTTTTTAATATTTGATTAATATAAACACAATTCTTTTTAGCATAAAATTAGTTTAATAATTTCTCAAAATTTATTGTGTTACTTGCTTAGCCGAATTGAATCAGAAATAACTGGTGATTGATACGTTTGTCTCTGTGGGATCGACTCTGACTTACCTTACCACATAGTTAGAAGGATTTGTTAGAAATTATAATTTGATAGGCACGCGAGGGCCTTGTCAATGGCACAATGTACTTGTTATCTTGGGAGCTACAGGTCAAATTAGAGGCGTTATCAACAATTAAATAATCAAACCAGTCCATGCCGCAACAATCAAACTCGTTATATGAACAATAGTTGGTAATCGCACGCTCCACCATCTTAGCCCTTCATGAATCAGGGGTGGAAAAAGGTTGATAATTTCCCTTGTTGTCAATTGTGCGACAAACCAGGCCATATAGCTAAAGCATGCCGATCACAATCGCATAACCACATGGAGGCTAAGGCACATTTTGCAAGTTGTATTCAACAGCCGGGAGCACCATGGGCTGTTGATTCCGTAGCATCGCTTCATATTTCATCAAATGAAAATAATTCAATTAATTTTTTTTAAGTTCATGCCTACAATGGTCCTGAAGAAATTGCAATTGGCAATGGTAGTTTAGTTCGAGTTTCCCAGATCGGTAATATTGAATTAAACACTTCTGAAACTAAGTGTTTATTATCTGATGCTCTATGTGTTCCTGACATTAAACAAAATTTACTTTATGTCTCTAAATTTTGTTATAATGACAAAACCTCTATTGAATTCATTCCCTCTCATTTTATTGTGAAGGACATGAGTATCGGAACAGTATTGACAGATGGCCTGAATAAATCTAGATTGTACGAGTGATCTTCCTTCCCAATAAAAAATCTTGTAGTCAATAATGTTTCTGCGTTGTTTTCATTATCTAGATGGCATCAACGCCTTGGTCATCCAAATGTTAGGACTTTCAAAATAGTATTAAAAAAAAAAAATCTTTGCCTTATTGTCATTTAAACAAATTTTCATGTAATGCTTATTGTTGTAATAAAAGTCATCGTTTACTTTTTCAAATAGTTCAGACTCAAATACTATTACAAGTTGTGTATAGTGATTGACGGGTCCTTTTCCAATTTTATCTATTGACAAGAAACTATGAGCCTGTTTGCCTTTTCAATTAAAAGATTTTTAATTTTAATTGATGATATTACCTTTTATAAATAGCTAAAATATCGCATCGTTCAATCAGTAATATTTTTTTAATTAAAACACGTTAACTTTTAATTTAAACTTTTTTTAAGTCCTTATGAACTTATTTTCGGATAAAAATTTCATATTTTGATTTAAAAAAAATTTATACAAGTATTTAATGTATGTTTGAGATTCTATAAATTGCAAAAAAAAAAAATTAACTTTTTTCAGGAAAAAGTTAGGAATCTTTAACTTTGTCTTAAAATAAATTGACTTATTCTGGAAAAAAGTTCTCCCAACACCCCTATATATTATGTTATATTTGTGGATCACTGCACAAAATAAATGTGATTGTATACAATCAAACATAAAAATGAAGTGTTACCACTTATCCAATTCTTATTAATAGTATTCAACGTTTACAGATGGAATTAAACAATTACATTATTCAGTAATGCAGAGCAATTACAATATTCAGTAATGCAGAGCACAGACTAAACTCGCAAAACGTGTCATATATAGTAGAGTGAACAAACCTAATTAAGCTGAAATTCCATCTGCACTCTTGGATTCCATCTCCAGCTTGGCCTTTTCCTCTTGCAACCTTTTCTCCTTAGCCAATTTCTTCAGGGTAGCCACCTCAATATGTTTAGTCATGTTTTTCTTATACATTTCAGCGTAGGTGATGGCCTCATCAAGAATTGCCTTCTCCCCCTCCCTGATCTTTAAGGGATATACTATCGCATTCTGGGCCGGATTCTGGAAAGTTGCAATAGACAATCTGCTAGAGGTTGAATTCACTACTGCTTGGTGGTCAGCATTCTTGAACCTTCCATTGCTCAAATACTACACATAAGCACAAGCTTGCCAGCTCAATTCCCAAACTAAAATAAATGCCCATACAAACTGACCATTTTAAAAAGATGAAGTATAAATACAGCAGTTACCAAGAGCGACAAGCAGTCCAGACTAAAAGTCTCCTCAGAAGCAAAATGGTACATGTGTGTAGGTGTATATTAGTAATGAGAGGAGGAGGGTGAACTTACATGACCATGGTCACCCAAATTGACCACAAAAGCTCCCTCCACAGGCTGAACTGTAATCCAAGTTTTGCCGCCGTCCCTAGTAGCCTGTAATCCACCAACCATGTCCTGAAGCAGAATGGTAATAGTACCTGGATCCGTATGCCTTCTGACTCCAAGTGTCAAGTCCGGTTGGGGGCAGGTGGGATAGTAATTGATCAACACTTTCTGTTCCATATTCACACAAGCCTTTGTAAGAGCCTCTTTCTCAAGCCCCATGGCCTCTGATAACACTTCAAGTAACTTGGCACCTAGCACCATTAACTTCTCACTATAAACCTCCGTGGTTGACCTCCATCCCTCGGGCTTATCAGGCCATCTTGAGTAGTCCCGATCCTCGATTGGGTACGAAAAGTAGGTAACGAACTCACGCCAATCCTTAACATCGTCACCCTGTTTACATATAATTATTACTCCATATATTTATCATCTTACATAATTAAAATCACTAAGCAGTACCTGAGGAGCAGCTAATTATGAGAACAACACTGTCTAATTCACTTTGAGTTAGTACTTAGGCTATGTTCACTTGGATTGAATGGAATGAGGGGAGAATGGAATGAAATTTATACTATTATTTGGGGGAGATTGAGGAAAGTGTTTATAAATTTCATTCCTTGCTTCATTCCTCTCCAAATAATTTGAACTAGAATACTAACCCACATGTTTTGGAAGGAATGCTCCATTCCCAATCTTCATCATTTTCCTTGCAATCTTCATCATAAAAAACTTCTTCTCCCTCATATTTGTTCATTATTTCCCCCAACATCCCTCTTTCTTCATAAATTTTGTTTACAATTTTCATTCCATTCCTACATCATTCCATTCTTTCCAAGTGAACACACCCTTAGTGTTATTGTTTAACAAATTATGTGGTATAAAATTTACTAGATGAGTAGCGCACTAGCCACTAGTGATCGAGAACCAAAAGAAGCGAAGAACTTGATATAAATTATTACCCTAATGTATATCTAAATGATCCTCGGGATTTCTCACTAAAAATTTGTTTGTCCCTTCGAAGTTTAACCAAATCAAACATATGTAGTGACAGAGTTTGGACCATATCTTTGGGTGGATGGACCATGTGAATTATTTTTGTTATCTTACTTTCTATATAGAATCATGCATGAATTATGTGTAAAATTTGAAAAATACATAAATATTACGCTAGTGTAAATCTTAATATTACG
This sequence comes from Kitagawia praeruptora, assembly GCA_037693485.1. Taxonomy (NCBI): domain Eukaryota; kingdom Viridiplantae; phylum Streptophyta; class Magnoliopsida; order Apiales; family Apiaceae; genus Kitagawia; species Kitagawia praeruptora. Next base: position 61,211,128 of record CM075344.1, read on the forward strand.
CTCGTTTAAATATTTGGGACCATATATTTTAGTAAGAGAAAAAAGGCCCTGAGGTTACCTCAGGAGAATTACCTGAGTTAGCAGGGTAAATATTTGTGGTATTTTTGTAAATATTGAATTTTTTTAAAAAAATCCTGTAATTACAATTATACCCTCGTGCATTATTATGGAAAATCCATGTTATCTCAGGTAATTTTCCTGAGGTTACCTCAGGAACATGAAACCCTTTTAGTAAAGTAAATTACAGAGTTGTGATTGTATTTAATTTAGATTTACATATTAATACTCGGAGTAAATTGTGATAAACTAATATGTCAGTAATTTCGGTGTACTTTTTTATACAGTGACATAATTTCTATGTATTTTTCTATATTGTGCCTTGAATTTCCACTTTCCGGTAAGGTCTTTAACATGTATTGAAGTTGTTTCTGTCATTCGTCTTTAATAGAAAAAATTGTATATAAAACAAAGATGAAGATGGTAATGTACCTGAAGATGAGTGGAGATGGTAAAGCCGCCTCTCTTTCCACCAGTTGTATCATAACGAAGCTTTTCCTCAGCAGGCAAAGCAAAGAATTTACGAGAAAGACGAGTCATCTCAGAAATCAAAGCGCTGTCAATGCCGTGATCAACCACCTGGAAAATTCCCCAGTCTTCAAATGCCTCAACTATTTTACGACATATCTCGGGTCTCCTGCCATCAGAATCATCCTCATCCATACCAGCTAAAGAAATTATGGGAATTTCATTGCTGAACTGATTGTACGCAACTTTGGGACGCTCGTCTTCATCCCTCACAAAGTCTAAATTTAGTGTTTTCTCCTGGGCTAATGCAGTTATAGTTGTAGGAGCCATTGTTGCAAGTGCTAGTAGCACAGATAGCTATTTATACGGTACATGCAAGTAAATAGACAAGAGAAAAACGCTAGAATTTGGCAAAATTTTTCCCTTTGCTGAGCTGTACCTTTGTATTACAATAACTCAAAGTAAAATGAATCATTCGGTAGATACACACACATCAATGTGCATGTTAGGGAGGTAGGTAAATCAACCGATTAATTGTAATGATTTTTACCATCATGCTCCAAGTCCAACTAGTAAAATTATCTAAAAAATATTGTTAGATGTTCCAAAATATTTCCTAAATTACGTGATAAACCATATAATATGTCTTAATTTATGAATATATATGTATACACACAAGATCATTACCATTGTAAAAAAATAAATCACTAATGCATACATACATGTAGAATGATAAATGTTAAGTACTTATTGTTAGAGCTGAAACTCACTAGACATATAAGTCTACTTATTAAAAAAAAAAAACAAATATTCAACCCTAAAAAATGTATACATGTAACATATAATAACAGTTAATAACAAAATTTGAAAGTTCCGGTTTCTTCGTACTTCAGGTGATGCAATATGTATCTACTTACGATATGTATCAACTTAAATGGATGAAAGATGATCACAGCCATTCATCCCACCTACTAACTCTTGTCATCACTCAAATACACACAAGCTGATATAAATTTCAAATTGCGTACTTGGTCCACATGATGAGAACGATCCTCCTCCATTCATTCCAACTACTTTTTCCAACTTTTTCCTCATTTCCCTAATTCCAATTGCACCGATGACCAAACTATCAAACCTTAGTACTCCCTCCGTCTCTAAATACTTTTCCCATTTAAGTTGGACACGTTTACCAACACTCACTTTTGATCGTTAATATCTTCAATTTCGTATTAATATTAAATATAAATACTTCACTGTATTAAAGTATTCATAAATACGAATCCAACAAGATCACTCATGACTATATTTGGTCTTATAGATTAAACATAAATTAGTAATTTGTCTCATGTTATGAACAGTCCCGACATATCAAATGAGAATAGCATTGTGAGACGGAGGGAGTAACATACTAATAAAATATGCTCCGAAGTTATCTTTTCATTCATAATTGCACACACCTCAAATTTATTATAATATTACAATTATTTATATAATCAATTCCTAATCAATAATAATGCAAACTAATATAATAAGGGAACTCTCCCAATTTCGCTAATCTTAATAATAAAAGTAATTCTCCTATTTTCCCATAATAATACATTAACATATTTTTCAACAACCCCCCTAAAATTCACGATACTCAATTGAGAGTTTGCCAAATTTTAAAAAAAAATTGAATCATCCGCTCCAATCAACATAATCGCCCAGTGATCAACCTTCATCCTCGTCTCCATCAAAATCATCATTTCTATCATCGTTGCCACAATTCTTCTCAAAGTTTTTCTTGTCGTTTGGGACAGTCTTTTCACAAATCCATCTTCATCGTCTTTGTGCTTTTGCCTTATTGTCATCTTCGTTTTCATGATTTTTCTTTCTTTCATATCGATCTCTCACAATTTTTTTTCTTTAGCCTCCATGACCTTCTATAGAATTCTCGCAGATTGTTTCTTGTAGGAGCTTTCTTTTTTCAGATCCACGATCTCTCGTAGATTTTTTTTATCCTCTCACCCATGAACTCTCGTAGGATTGTTTTTTATCCTCTCATCAACGTTTCTAAGAATTTTTTAATTCACTTCTAAAAATATTATAAATAATTATATTTTCTTTTGATCATTAAATAATTATGTTTTCAATATGTTATTACATGGATTATTTGTTTATAGCCTTATAGGTAAAGGATATACTTCCTCCATCTCCCAGATTTTTTACATTATATTTGGATACGGAGATTAAGGATAATGGGTATAATATTATTAAAATAAATGAAATTGTGGATTTAATAGTGATTTTATTGTTAAAATAAATGAAGTAGTAACTCTAATAGTGTAAAGTGTTGAAAAATTAGAGTAAAGTAATGGTTATAATGATATATTTTATTGTTAAAATTTACTATTTTTAATAATATAAATTAATGAAACATTACAAAAAAATGTAAATGAATGAGAGGGACATAAAAAGTATCACCATATATAGGCCCCTTACTAAATCATTCTCCATCACCATCTTTACCAAACTCGTTTGTTCATTCATGCAGGACTTAAAAATAAACTTGGAGAATTTATAAGACAAACTTTCCTTTCATGGTGACTAATTAAAAGATGAGAAAAAAGCCCCTGAGGTTACTTCAGGAAAATTACCTGAGATTACAATGTAAATACATTGTGGTATTTTTGTAAATATTGAAAATTTTCTTAAAAAATCCTGTAATTACAAATATACCCTCGTGCATTAATATGGACAACCTTAGTTATCTCAGGTAATTTTCCTGAGGTAACCTCAGGAACTTGAAACCCTTAAAAGATTTGCTTAATTTGTATTTGAAATCTTATATGACCATATAAAGTTGAAATTTAATTAAGTAATATCGATAAAATATTAATTTCGTTAATTAATATATTTTTTCCGATTCCAATATAATGGAAAAATGTGTTTCTATTTTTGATAAAATAATAAATCAATTCACAAAAATAAAAAATTTAGCCCCAAAACTATTGAGCCGGGATCCTCCGTCCCCTCCTCCGTGTCTCCTTTGTGTCCCTTGTTTTTAATACAAAAAAAATGCTCTTGTGGAGCCAATTTTTATTATTTATTAAAATGGGCCCCGCAGGGGCACTCTTTTTGTACTAAAAAGAGCAGGGGACATAAGGGGGACACGGAGGAAGGGGACAGAGGATCCCCGGACCCAAAACTATTACTTTGAAGATATTTAACTGTATCTAATGAAATTGACGAGTTACAAAGATCACAGAGGATCAAGATTTCAGGAGTTAACAAGAATACAGAGGACAAGAATCAGACTTTGCTTATAGCTTGTTGCTGTCATGTTACAAATCTAAAATATATACCAAACACATCCAAAATGATAAACTAGGTGTAATTAGGATCGTAAGGGCTCAATTTTCAAAAATTAATGTTACATATACATATTAATATAATGTAAGTGAAAGGTGAATTAAAATCTATCTATCTATTATATATCTAATACTGCAACATGCCCTTCCGTGAAACATTTTATTCCACGTCAGCAACTTAACGTCATTCGTTAACCCCCCGTTATGTACTACGCCCCCTGTTTCTGTATTGGATGCCTCTATAATTGATCTTTTGCGTTCCTCCAATCGGCCTGCCAGGCTGCGTTCCTCCAATCCAAGCTATTGAAACAGCCTGCCAGACATTGAACATAGTTGTTGAGAAACACGGAATATGCCAGAAATACGCCATAATTGTTGTTTGCTTGACCATCCATACATGTACCAATGGCATGAGAATTGAGCCAACATGTTTGACCAAATGTCCAGATGAATTTATTCCGATGAAATTGTCGCGGTAGTCTCAACAATTGGCGGCGTCTTCCTGTTAAATTACATAATATAGGTGGATTACTTGGTTTGAATCTACTTACAAGACCATGTTTGCTTTCATCTGTTAGGCGACCCAGGTGAGTATCTGACCTTGTCACTGTAGATTAGTGTATTTTAGTTTTCTTATCTTGGTGCCTCAAAATTGATATGGATAGTTTCACGACCTACACATTTATATATTTCCTATAGTTTTGATGATCTAGGTGATTACATGTTATTATTTAAGGGGCTTGAAGAGATAGGCTATCTTATAAATTTTTCCAAATGTGATTAGCCACCTTCTAATGCTAAAATGAAGATCACAGCTTTTGAAGAAGAGGTGCAGGACTTTTGAAAATATATAGGATTGTTCTTGCAGGTGAACCTTGTCATTTTTGTATAATCCCTTTACCCCGTGTTTATTATTTAATTTGGAGCACCGTCATTTTCTCTATTAACTAAATCAGAAGCATTACCAGGTTCATGATAATTTCAGAAATGTTGGTTAGGGAAATATCAGATTGATTTTTTAATCAATTTTCGATTTTCTTTTGTTTTGCCTGCCCTTCGTGTGATTGACTGAGAAAAACCATCAAGACGGACAAAAATAGGATGCGACAAATGGTGTTGCTTGTCTGCGTAGGCAAGCTTATAAGCCCGTTCATGAATGGGTTATGTCCAATAAGGCGACAACTGCGCCATTTGGCATCTTTTGGCATGTCAAACTGAGTTAGTTGAGGCAGATCATTCCGAGGTGTATAATATTAACCTTCCCGGTTCTCGAGCCTTTCTCATTTTTCTCATCCATCTGACAAAATCTTGTTTGCCAAATTGCAGAGGTTAACTTCATAGAAGTCTTGTTTTAATTGTGTCATCTCCAATTAGTAGTGTTAATGTATTGATATGCTGATTTTTTCAAAAATCATCCTTAAAATATGGTTTTAGAAACGTGTAGGTGTTATAATTGATATTTCATGCAAGCACTCTTTCCTATTTTGAAAGCATAGAATTACATCAATCTCACTGTTATGACTCATGTTCACCATTATCATGGGACAACATTGCCACCATTGTTAAATCACCATTCTTAACCCTCCCTTCTCTTGCGTTTGTATGATTATTACACTAGCAAGTTTCTATATATACAATTTACGTTTTGCCTAGAATATGAAAATTTTACATTTTTAACCCTAAGTTTTTAAGGATGTTCTGAGCTATATATTCTAAAAAATTAACCTTTCGTTATTAATCCATTTGATCAGAATTTAATACATAAAATGAGTAATTATAGGTTCAAAATGATATTGTACTAACCTTTAGCCAAATTTGCTTCTAGACTATTTTATATAGATTACCATATGTTTTACCATTTTGCTATCAATGGTCTAAACCTGCTTTACATTGAATTTTGGGAACTTTTCGAGTTCTGTTGATATCTGAATCAGAATTACAGATTTAGACCGGTAATGGCTAATTGGACGTGATACAAAATAGATCAGCGCTCCTCTGATACTGCTTTAACATGTATTGTTTCTGTTGATCTAATTTTCGGATCTATAGTTTCCATTTAATTTGCTTCCGTAATCATTAAAAATTTATATATCTTCCTAAATATGCTAAAACATATCAATTAACCAATAAAAGTAAACAAAACTGTATATTTTATCTACGGAATGAAAGTTGCAGAGACATATTGTGCAATTAATGACAACATAGCAAGTGAACCAGAGCTCGATTTGTACTCATTGTTCTGGGTTGATGTACACAACCAAAAAAAGTACGATCTCCATTGGCAAATTAACTCTGCATGTGTCTTTGTTGCTTCTCAGTTACATATCTTCTCTGTTACTGGCAATGTAGTTGTAGTCAATATAGAATTGTAGCTTCTTGTTCCTTGTGGACATTGTGGAATGATATGCCGAAAAACTTTAGACCTGAGGAAACCTCTTACCAAATTGCACGACCATTACTTTTGAGCGTCAGTCATGTCGTTACCATAATAGACAACAACAATATAATTATATAATATCAAAAAATGTTCATGTTTCTGAGACAATTAGTGTGCACTCTTGGGATGTAGGAGCTTCTGTTTCAACATGTCACTTGGTCTGAGATGCAAATGATTCAATGTACATGGTGTGCTCCATTAAAAATAGTTGGTGCATAAGACTCGACTGTCCAGTGCTGCGGTACTACTTCCTGGTGTTGATACCAATTGTTGTATATAACAGCTATTTATGGTATCCTACACCAGATTCCAGTTACACTTTTGTTTTAACTGTCAGAAACAACCGACTTCAAGACATATCACGCTGGAATATAAGTCGGCACTTTAGGACAGGCTGTTGAAATATCGAATCAGGTTGCGCTTAAGGAAAATTTTAACATTCAAGGCTGCAATTGATAATGCAGAGCTGAATAAAGCTTGGGAATACAAATCAGGGAGAAAAGATACACTTGGAACAAATAGTCGCGCCGCTGAAGAGGCCAGAAAGTACTTCCACTTCACAAGAGAAAAAGGTTAGATAAATGAGCTAGCAGGGTTTTTTAGATGCCTGTGCTCAGAGAATAACGGATATGTATTCCCATGCCTGCATCAAAATCTGAAATTGAAATATACCTAGGACATGCGCGTGCCTTGCACGGGCTATGGAGCTTGATGAGAATTAAACATTTGAGGATAATTAATCTCACCAATAAATTTTATGAGCCTTCTCCTCATGAAATTTATGAGGTACGTTTAAGTACCTTTGCTTAATGTCTTCTTTACGGGAAAAGGAGGATACATAAATGAGCATCCCAAGAATTGTACTCATTATACCGTTTATATTGACTAAATTATTGTTTAGCCTTAATGGAAGACAATTGAAGAAAGGTGTAGCAGCCGCAATAATGCAACTGCAAAGTAGCCAAAATAGCAAAATCTTAATAAAAGTTCTGTTGGTTCTTTCACAGGTTTGGAGCAACTGCAGTTGAATGTTGAAATAGGAGCTAGACGGTGCTTGTGTTTCCCGTGGCATTCAAAAGGTATTATTGGAAATTGCTGCTTCACTTTCTTCGTTTTCATTTGCATTGATTAATTCAGATTTGCATAAAATAGGATTCGCTTGGTATATGTCAATGTATGTTTATTATCGCTGTAAACTCTGCTGTTTCTAACCTTCGAAGTTAGCGCACATGAACAATCAAATACTTGACAACCATTTGTACCTATGAGCCTCATCAACCTTTTGAATTTAAGCAAGAAAAAAATTGTATTAATTAGGATTAGACTTATAATGTTTCTTTTGCCATTCCAAGGTAAAAGGCAAAACTCACAGAAGCTAATGAGCACCTGAAAGAAGCTGGAGATGTTGAGAGGTGTAAATTGTAGAATGAGAAGACAGCTCGGGAGTTGGGGGTTTTCTTTTATTCAATCTTTTTTTTCCCTTGATATTGTTATATGGCCTCATATTAGTTACTGGTGTTGATGTTATGTGATCATAGGTTTTACTTTTTAGGCTGAAGCAATCAGAAACGTACTTGGTCAAGATTCCAGTAGAAAGTAGCCTGGAGATAAATTAAAAAAATGACAGGAAGAGGTGAGGACCGAGTTTCAGACATTTTTTAGGACACTGTATGGTGTACCTATGGAGTCTAATCTATCATCTGTCTATATATTATCTATCAATTATATATATAGTATTGCAACAAGTTGCAAAGAGTTCAGTGATTGTTTTATTCATGTGAAATTCATACATTACCCGTTTGCCTTGTATATTATATAAATATGGATACATAGTAAATGATTCCCATAATCTCTCCAGCTTCTACCTGTCACTCTCTGCTGCTTCTTCCTCAAATCTTCATTTACCTGATACAAATTGTTAAGTAGACTAACACAAATCACCTTATTCAGGAAGCTTCCTCGAAATACCAATACCATAAGCTAATTCTGGGATATCTGGACCAATGTTAGCACTGGATTCAAGAAGTCGTTTTTGGGTAATTTTTGATTGAAAGAATTACAATATTTGAATGAATGCCTAAAAAGGAGAAACTAATGAGCATTTCTTTACTTCATAGGAGAGGGTACCTACTGAGACAAATATCTTTCAAAATTGATTTAATATCTATTTATATCACATATATTGTGTACACATAATTTAGGTGCTTAGTGGTTAATGGATGTCCTGCATTTCTGCCATTTGACAGTTTGGAAGATTATAAGCATCTAATTAACTGACATCTATGGTGTTCCTCTTGGCTTCCATGGGCTGTTTTCTAAACTAAAGTAGGTTAATTATTCTTGTATATTCTTAGGTCAGTGTTTCATCTTAAGGCATATGAGACGCAAATTTATACTAAACCTCATTTCATTGTGTTTATGGAGAACTAAGATAATTATACAAAAGTATAGTGTAGTTAAACTCGATTCACCTCCATACTGAATAATAAAAAAAGTTCATATATAATATAATCCAAAAGTAAAGCTATTGCTTTAATTAGCTTAAAATATACAAATTAATCACTTTCTTGACTTGGACATGCTTAGCTAAGCTGTCAACTTTATACTCATGATTTTTTAGTGTACCAGTCTTAAAAAGTCCGGTGTACATGTAATCCTCAATATAAATTATAGTTAGTATGTAGGAGAACCTTGTCCAGATGCAGTTGACCCAGTCACAAACCCAGTCTTTCGGCTCCAGCTGACTTCAGAACATATCATGCCAATGCATTTAGTTACCCAGTTCTGGTAAGCCTGAGAGTTTGCTGCAATGGACACCAAGAGGCCCTTGAATGGAAATAAAAATGCAAGCAAAAGGCCTAGAACTGAAAGTCAACATCATGCTGATGGCGAGGTGAGATTCTGCTCCCTCTTTTGAGGAGGTAGAAACTAAATATTTACTGCTATAGTTGCAGACTTCTTTGCGGGCTTAAAAGCTGGAAGCACTATATGTTGCTGACCACTGAATGAAAACGTAATGGAAGCAAACATTTGACAGGCTTTTGAGAAATGGGTATCTGCGGGGAACAATATATTACATGTTAACAATGTTGTTTTAGAACCTTGCGCCTACAACTGGACAAAACTATCAGGAAACCAATGGAAGCAAGAAAATATATGAATACCACGACCTTGCTTCCATTCACAATGTAAAAAACTTTTTATCATCCTTGGTACAACTCTTGGAATTACTCTACTAGGAATGACACAGACATTGTGGATGAGTCATGCAGGACAATTGTGATCTTACTACCACTTCACATGCATATATGCAACAGAAGAGCCTCCCACACATGCCACAACAAACATTGCAATACCATTTGTGCGACCAATCTGATTATTATTCTAGATCATGCCCGTGCCTCGCACGGGCTATAAAGCTAGTTATATATATAATAGGCCAACACAAGATAAAATTTGTGAGATATTTTAATGTATTGTAATTACTAATTTAGCCCTCTATTCTCAATTTTTTGAAAAAAATTGTGGTTGGTGGGGATTGAACTTGGGTCTCCAAGTTAATTAACAAATTTTTTTACCACTACACCACTCAATCACATATGTTTTAAGTCATACACATTATAGATATATGTGTGTGTTGTAAGACTTTTTAATGTACTATGATTATTAATTTATCCCGGAATTGAACTTGGCCGGTTTTCGAGTTATTTAACAAATCTTTTTACCACTACACCACTCAATCACATGTGTTTTAAATCATACACATAAAATATGTGTGTGTGTTGTTTTAGTGAAAAAAAAATTCTAATATTTTATTGCAACATATTAATAATTTTTTGTCATGTTGCTTTTACATTTACTGATTTGGACTATAACATATTAAATTAAAATATTAATTATTGATACATAATATATGGTTTGATAATATTATAAATTTGTTATAACAATAATAATCAACATAATAATAATAATAATAATAATAATAATAATAAATTACTATATAATTATTATTCCCTTAAAAACATAAGCACTTATTTATACATGTTTTCAATAATACACATGATATCTCTATGTGTACCGTTTAAGCGGGGCAAGATTTAGTTTTATATAAAGAAAAAATATAAAATGCATAATTTATTTTTATGAAAATTATTACATATAAGATCAAGTTAATAACTAAAGTACTTTATTACTGATTTGAAAGCACCAGTTTACCCCTAAGTTCCTATTAATATATTGAAGTATTATTTTTATTGGTAATCGAACGTGGAACATCGAGTTAAATTGTACATCTTCATACCATTGGACCACATATTCACATGTATTTTAAATCATACACACAATATGTATGTGTGTGATATTGATGAAATATTATTAATTAAATATTACTGGATTTTAAATGAGTTTTGGACTCTTTAATGGTTATCATTTATCGATAAAAAAATTACGTAAAATACACAATTGAGTTATAAATCGATATTATAATTAATATGATGGATATTATCTAACAATATATTAGAGTAAAAATATTGAGGTGTTAACGTAAAATGAAATTTGTATATTACTAAATACGATACAATAATTTATTAGTCAAAATATTCGAGTCGTAAAAATATTTGGCTTTAAAAAGACGAATTCTACAAATAACACATTACCTTTTATATAAATTAGTTAATGTTCAATTTAAAATATTACATTTTGTGGAAAAAGGATCATATATTATATATTATTTATTGAGGTAACTCAATGAAAGTTAGACGGAAACCAGAAGAGAAATAAAGGCAAAGAATTCTTAAAATGAAGAAATTAGAAGGAAACAAATAAAAGAGTTAGAAATGTAGTTTTAAGAAGTCAAAACACAAGATCTGAGAAGTTTTAAAAGGTTTACGAAGGTTTTTTTATTAGAATTAGGACTGAAACCTACATTCTCAGAATGCAAAATCTTGAAGACTATTAAGTTTCTACTTGAATATTATTGGGGATCCAGCTAAATGGATGCATCATTTTTTAAGAAAGTTTAAGATTGTAGGTGCTCGAAAAATCGTCTTAATTAATAAATAGACAACACCCATAAAATACTCAAATTATATTCCACAAGCCCACAACAAAATTAAAAACTGACATGATTGCTACCAATTCTATTCATATTAGTTTCTAAAGTACAAATTTGAACATATTTAGGTAAGTACACAATAACCACAATTGTTTAATTAATCAATCACATGTTTCAAACGATATTGATCATGAATATTTTAATTAAAAAAAGTACAATTTAAGCTAGCGACCCGTGCCTCGCACGGGTTTTTATGCTAGTTTAAAATAATGCAACATTTTTGTTAAAACAATTAATAAAATCTTGATTATTTCCTTAACTGGACATATCATGAATTACACAATGAAGATTTTGATGTTTAAAAAATTAAATAATGATGATTTTGTTGAATTTGATAAGTAAAAATCAATTTCTAACTTAAGGAAATAATTTGAAACATGCATTTATTGTTTAGGTTGATATTTAAGAAAATAATTTGAAAGATTGTTAACTAAAATAAATTTTGTAATATATCCATTTAACCATAAAATCAGGTGAATATGATACGGAGTATTAAATCAAGTAACCACAAAGGTACCTTAAGTTTTTACCATAAAAAATTTTTCTCTTGAGCAAATCGATATATATATATATATATATAGAGTAAAATGCAAAGTGTGTACCTGTAGTATCCAAAATGTGCATTTTGTGTACCTCTGTTTTGCTATATAGCAAGTTGTGTACCTTTAGTTTATAAAAATGTAACATTTGTGTACTTCTGTTAGAATCAAGATTAACACCGTTAATTTGAAGGGATATTTTGGTCAATTCACGTTTGTAATTTTATTTTTTTTAAACACAGCTCTCTCGTGCTCTAACTTGGACAGAAAGGTGAAAAAATATTAAGAATAAACCTTGGGTTACACCCTTCTATACTACTCAAATATTAAATTATTTATTTTCCTATTTGCGGGTTACATTTTGGTCCTCAAATTAAAATAATAATGAATTGCTTTACCTGTTAGGTCGAATCCACAATATATATAATCAAGTACTGTATGAGTAAATAACAAGAACACACGTTTTAGTACTTAAAACTGTTTGAAATTAATAATTTCTCTCTCAGTGATGTAAAATATCACAGAGAGCTGCTTAGGTTACAATGAATGATATTCGTTCACGATGGATACCCTTCTAGGGTTAACCTAACTGTATTTATAAGATATACAGCTACGTACAATCGTTAATTGATTCTCCTAAAATTAAGCTATACAGTTGATATCAATTACGATTGCTACACGTCTCCTAAGTCAACTCAATCTCTTTGATAGCTATCCAATCTTCAAAGATATTGCTTCCATATTAATCTTAAATTAATCTTCAAACTCTGTTGACTTGTAGACGCTTCCAGTAGACAGACTTTAGCAAACTCTGTTGCTCTCCTAGCCAGCAGTGTTTGCGCTTCCTTGTGTTCAGCTAGCAGTGTTTACACTTCCTTCTGTCAGCGTTTGCGCTTCCAGCTATCAGCGTATACTCAAACTCTGCTACGACTGCTTTCATAAACAAGTTAAACTTTTTTTACCTGTAACACTTAAACACTGACATTAAATCACATCAATTATATCTAACAATCTCCCCCAACTTGTTCATTAGAAAAATGTACAAGTTCACAGTAATTGATGATGTCAAAACAATTAAATAAAAACACAGTGTTTAACATATAACCAGAGTTTAATCTTGACTTAACAAAATCTACATAAAATTCAAATTACTTACAAATTCTGTCTACCTAACCTCCTCAAGATCTGGAGTTGTTCTGAGATAATCTATCAACAGTCTTCTCTCAGCATTTTCAAGTTCTCTCTGCATAACTTCTTTGATCTCTTTTAACTCTGGATCATTCTCATCAGTTTGATAGATAGCAGCTCTTAGATCATAGATTTTATTTCTCCTCATCTCATTACCCAGTCTTATGAAGTTGACTTCCTCTAATTGAGAATTAAAATCAAGAACTGTAATACCCAGATCAGTCTTTAATTTAGCAGTTCCTTTCTTCATCTCAACAAGATTTCCATTCCAATCTCTGTATTTAGGAACATACTCTTCAGTAGTTTTTGATCCTGTAAAGGCTTTGGCTCTCAGCATATATTCCCTTATAGAATTAGCAATAAGCTCTGTTTGTCGGTTTCTGACTCTGAATATATGCAGAACATACTGAAGTTCTTCAAACAACTTTAGCTTGATTGCCTCTTCATTCACTCTATACACTGTTCCATCTGTCATGAAGTATAACAGAAAGTGAATATCTAAGCTCCTTTGGTGAACTAGTTGAACTGATTCCAACTTGTCCAGATTTTCTTGAGTAATACCAGAACCAAGAGAGACAAGTGCAGAGGGATCTCTTGGACTGTTACTAACTCTCAAATCTCTTCTTGAACCTAAGCCAGAAATATTCCTGCCTGGTGGCTTTCCTGAACAAGCAACGTTATGTTGATAACCACCAATCACTCCTGTTTGTGCTTGAACTGGAATCTTTGGTCTAGAAAATCCAGGTAAAGGTTTACTTTGAATCTGTACAACTTGTGTGGCAACAGAGGTTGTAACTGTCATTTTGCCTTTGCTTTCTTCACCCATCACCCCTTTCAGTTTTAACTTGGCATCAAGAGAAGACTTTCTTACCAACTTTCCTTCTTCTTCTTCTTCTTCTTGAATACCAGATAAATTCTCTTTAATTTCAATCCCTTTCCTTGCAGGCTTTGAAGCTTTGACAATCTTCTTTCCTTTCTTGGAATTCAGTGCCTTTAAATGTTCTTTTTGCAACAGCTTTTCTTCAGCATGTATGTCTTCAAGTGTAGCCTCAGCATTTTCCTCACGAAAAATCTTAGCAGCCAACTCTTCATCTGTTTGTGGATTGTCAGTGAATGACAAATCCTTTTGCCTTGAAGTAGAAGTACTCTGAATATTTGTATCTGCCACCAAATTTGGCTTTGACCTTGTAGACCTTCCATGTCCATGTCTTGGATTTGCACTTCTTAACCCCTTATCAGCATTTGCACCTTCTTCATCCAGATGATCCTTCTTTGACAGAGTTTGAGTTTGCTTGCAATTAGTTTTAGCAATTCTCTCCCCCTTTTTGACATCATCACCATCTGGAATCAGAATAGAGGTGATTAACTCAAGAGAGTTTGCAATGGAATCAACCTTTTCAGTCAGCAAAAGCTGATTCTGTTCAACTTTGCTCAATCTGTCATTGAGAGTCTCCTGAGCTTTTGAAAATTGTTGAAATAGCTTAGAATTAGCTCTTTGAGATTTCTCCTCATGAGTAGCAACCTCTGTTCGAAGATCAACAATTGCCTTCTGACTATCATCAAACCTGTGATTCAAAGACTTGATCTGAATCACTGTTCCTTGTAGACAAGTGAAAATATCAGGATTTGAAATCTTTGAAGAATTTGTCTTGAGAAAGGTAGCTGCTCTGCCAGGAGGAAAAATACAATCTGACTTGTACCAATCTGCAGTTTGCTTGGTCAAATAATTATCATCAATTTCATTAACAGAAGGTCCAGCAAAGTCTGGTTTTTCTCCTGTTTTCTGACCATCAGTTTGAAATTTTTCTTTATTAGCTTCTGTACTCCTGTCTTCAAAAGAATCACTAACTGAAACATCAGTAGGTGCAACTGAAGCAATGTCTTCATTTGGAGCAGCAACTGGTTCTTGAGCAACTTGTTTTCCTTTATTACCTTGTGCATGCTCTGAAGAAACAACCTTTGATGGTTGATCAATCTCCTCACCATGATCAGAAACATGATGTGCATCAGAGTATAATTCTGTGTGTGATGCAACCTCAGTGTCTTCTAAGACAACAGTAGGCCCATCTGCAACACCAGTATCAACAGAGTTTGTAACTACCATGGGTGTTGGAGAAGATGCTTCATTGTCAAAAGAAAATGGAGTGGGAGTTTCATCAAACTCTTCCATTGTAGGTAATGCATCTCTGTCATCATTATCAGTCTGAACCTTAGCAAGTTCTGGTTCATCAATCTTGAAACCTGATTCTTCTATTGTAGGTTCTATGATAACCTCTGTCTCAGCAGTAGGAAAATCCTTAAAAATATTCTCTTAAGCTTCAACAACTTGCTCATCATCAGAGTCTGTAAGAATCAGCCTCCTCCTCTTTGCTTGAGGTACTTCAATCACCTCTTCTTCTTCACTAGAACTGTCCTCAACTGGTGGTGATGAAGGCCTATTTGCCCTTTTAATGACTCTTCTGGTATAAACAGCTCTAGGAGATGTCTGTTTAGCCTTGGAATGCTTTGTGTTAAGGGCAGTATGCTTTTGCCTTTTTGGTTTAGATGTTGGTTGAGGTTGAGTAGTAGTGACAGGCTCAGGGTTTGTTGGTTCAGTGATTGGTTCAGGTTGTGGTTGTTTTGATGTAGTAGGTACAGTGTTTGTTGGTGTTGGCTCAGGTGATGGTATAGGATGAGAGTGTATGGTTTCAGTGTGGTCAGTGGCTAAAGGTTCAGGCATTTGTTGTGTTTCTGGTTGTTGTGGCTGTTGTGGTTCTTGTGGTGGTGATTGGGAAACTTGGGGTTGATTTAGAAAGTTTTGCAGGGCAAGTGGCAAAACAAGTTCAGGTAGATCTTTACCAACATCTTTATTTGTCATATCAGAGAATATTCTCTTATTGACTCGAAAAGGTTGAATCACATCAGCTACATCAATTTCTAAACCAGGAACACAAGCATTGAACAAAAGTTGACAAAATCTAGCAAAATAGACTGTAGTAGACTCTAACAATTTATCCCCTATATTCATTAACACATATCGACCAAAATCAAAATTACTGCCATAGAGTAGAGAATACCCAATTTGCAGACTATCCATTGGAATGGCATCCCAGTTGGTGACTTTCTTCTGGAATGTCCTGGTGATACAGTCAAAGAAAAAATTCCATTCCTTTCTAAGATTTGGCCGTTTGACACTACCAAGCTTTGCCAGAGAATCCATGTAACCAATTTCTGTTAACATGTCCCTCAGATTTTGCTCAGAAACAATAGCATATGAGGTATGTGTGTCGAAGTCCATGGTCTCTCGAACAGTTTGTGGAGTTATCACAAACTCTTGTTCATCATGAGTGAAGATTATAGACGGAGTCTCATTCTCTCCTCCATCTATATACCTTGAGTTTTGCCAGAAAGTGACAATCTGAGATGCAGATAGAACAGCAGGTTCAATCAATGCTTGCCCAATCTCAGAGTCACTAAGAAAATTTTGTATAAGATGAAACGCTTCGGGAGCACGGTCGTTCTCAAGTAGAGCTGCAAAATTGTTAGGCACAAAACGAAGACCAAACGAAGTAAAAGGTTTTGTTGCCATTAGATCAAGAAATAAGCAAGAAATGACAGTTAGAATGATAGGTAGGAAAGGTGTTTGTGAAAATGTCGAAGTGAAAAACAAAGGAGGTCTGTGTTTTGGTAAAGTGAATATGAGTGGGTGTGAAGTGATAGTAACAAAAAGTGATTTGAGTAGTAATTAAAAATTAAAACTCAATCGTTTATACATTGAAAACACGCAACCGTTCCTAGAATAGTGTGAAAGTGGGACACAATGATGGGTGAGTGGGACACGTGTCAAACATGCAGCGGAACAATCAATCACTCGCAGTAAAGGCAATTATTACTGCTGTCTTTCCTATTATCAAGACACTTTACCACAATTACACTCATTAACAGTTGTCAAACACTCTATTTACTCAAAATTTTCAAATTATCTTAATGAAAATTTACCTTAGAGTACGGAACACAATCCATCAGTGTTTGTCAAATTTTCCAACTTTATCACTAAAACCCTTTCAAAAATTGCACAGTCGTGAATATATGTGTGTGTGTAGCAGAGGTTACCAAATCAATTTTTATAGCATCTAATATTTCATAAAATCCATAAATCAAATCAATAAACACTGAATGCACAAACTCTCATATTAAACACGGAGTATGTGTTGAATGCTAAACTCTGTAGTTCCTTAAATACAGAAATCTGAATAACCCTATTCCCATTGATGTTCATGATTATCCAAGTAAGCACACAGTCATTATAGACAAAAAGATCAAGAGATAGGCATCAAAGCATCATTCAGTGAGTAACATGTCAAGGATTTCCTCACAAACTCTCAAAGCACACAAGTGTTTAGGTGAAGTGTTTTCTCTCAAATTCAATCAGTAAAAGCAGATACTTCCATAGGCTTGAATTTCCACCAAATCTACACTACTTTGAGTACATATATGCACAAATCAAAAGGACTTTATTCAGGGTTGAAATTTAGTAAGTTCGAACAGATGAGAAAAGATGTATTATTTGAATAAATGACGAACTGAACAATTTAATAGACCAAAGTGTTCAGTCACACTGTTAGTACATATTTGTACAAGATGATCAGCATATATACATTTTTTTTATGTATATATACTGAGAAAACTTTCCTTTTCTTGAGAAACACTCACCTGCTTGCATTTGATTTTCCAAAAGAATATAACTGCTCTTAATACGACAGAGTTAAAAAAAATGAGCAGTTAATGAGGCTCAAAGGGGTTTACTAAGGGTGGTATTTATGAACAGTGTTTGAAGAAAGATGGTAAATCCTAGTGCCTTTATCATTTTCATGTACACACATATCATGTAGTCTCAAAATGGTTTAATACAAGTTCTAGAGCAACATACTCACTGATGAACATCACACATCAATAAAATCTGATTGATATAAAATGTATCAATCACTTATTTGGCTCAAAATCTCACAGGGTGCAGACATGAATTGTTTCTCACCAAACTAAACAATGACACATCTCAAGTTTTAAAATTTTCACAAGTACAAACAAGGAATCATCAAGAACTATGTATATGTCTTGGGAACAGAGTGTCATAATCAGAGTTTAGAGTTCATCAATATCAGAAGTTATTCATGTGAAGCAATGCACACAGTATTCATAGACTCAGAGTTTAGGACCAAATAAACTAAGTGATGCTCTAAATATGAAACAGTATCATGCTGTGTTAACTTACTGCACAGTTTCTGATTAGATCACAGTGACTCAGAAAGAGTCTTGATTTATTCACTAAGAATCATGCTTCATACATATTTCTTCATTGGTGTTTTCATACAGACAAAGATCAATTCAGAATTCACAGAGTTTATCAAACATATTAACAGTGTATGACAGACAGACATGCTGACAGAGTTTAACAGTGTGAAAATAAAAACATGTGAACAGAGTCTGCATAACAGAGTTTAAACAACAAAGTTCACATAGCACTTAACAATTCACAGAAATATGAGCAACACATTTTATAAGAAAATTTTGAGTCTAACCAACATGTTTAGTCAAAACCAGAGACCATTCCTAGTTCATTGACCAGCCTTGTAAATGCTGCTTCATTCAAAGGCTTGGTGAAGACATCTGCAAGTTGTTGATCTGTAGGCACAAAGTGGAGCTCAATGTTGCCTTCCTCTACATGCTCTCTGATAAAGTGATACCTTATGCTAATGTGCTTGGTCATTGAGTGTTGTACTGGATTACCTGTCATTGCAATAGCACTTTGGTTATCACAGAAAATAGGTATTTTGCTATACCTCAATCCATAATCCAGCAATTGATTCTTCATCCATAGAATCTGTGCACAGCAGCTACCAGCAGCAATATACTCTGCTTCAGCTGTAGATGTGGATATTGATTTCTGTTTCTTGCTGTACCAAGAAACAAGGCTGTCACCAAGAAATTGACAACTTCCACTGGTGCTTTTTCTGTCAATCTTACAGCCTGCAAAGTCTGCATCAGAGTAACCAAGTAGTTTGAAATCTGATTCTCTTGGGTACCATAGCCCTAAAGTTACAGTGCCCTTGAGATACTTGAAAATCCTCTTCACAGCTGTTAAATGTGGTTCCCTTGGATCTGCCTGAAACCTTGCACACAGACATGTTGCATACATGATATCAGGTCTACTTGATGTTAGATAGAGAAGAGAGCCAATCATTCCTCTGTAACTTGTCATATCTACTGATGACCCTGTATCTTTATCCAATTTTGTTGCAGTTGCCATGGGAGTTGTTGCAGATGAACAGTCAAGCATGCCAAATTTCTTGAGAAGATTTCTGGTATATTTTGCGTGATTGATAAAAATTCCATCATCTGTTTGCTTCACCTGTAAGCCTAGAAAATAACTTAGCTCTCCCATCATACTCATTTGATATCTGGACTGCATGAGCTTGGCAAACTTCTTACAGAGTTTATCATTAGTAGATCCAAAAATGATGTCATCAACATATATCTGAACTAAAAGCAAGTCACTTCCAGATTTGAAATAAAACAGAGTTTTATCAATTGTACCTCTGTTGAACCCACTTTCTAAAAGAAACTGAGCCAGAGTTTCATACCATGCTCTTGGTGCCTGCTTAAGTCCATAAAGTGCCTTGTCTAGCCTATAGACATGGTCTGGATATTTTGGATCTACAAAACCAGGTGGTTGTTCAACAAACACTTCTTCTTCAAGTTTTCCATTCAGAAAAGTACTTTTCACATCCATTTGAAAAACCTTGAATTTCTTGTGAGAAGCATAAGCAAGAAACATCCTTATTGCCTCCAACCTGGCAACTGGTGCAAAAGTCTCATCATAATCTATCCCCTCTTGCTGTGAATAGCCTTTTGCCACAAGTCTGGCTTTGTTTCTTGTAACAACCCCTTCACTATCAGTTTTGTTTCTAAAAACCCACTTAGTACCAACAATAGACCTGTTCTTTGGTCTTGGTACTAGTGTCCACACTTCATTTCTCTCAAATTCATTTAACTCTTCTTGCATTGCTGTTATCCAGTCAGCATCTTTAAGAGCTTCTTCAACTTTCTTTGGTTAATTTTGTGACAAAAATGCATGAAATAGACATTCATTTGTTGTTGCACTTCTTGTCCTTACTCTTGCATCTGGATCACCAATGATCAAATCAGGTGTGTGAGATTTGGTCCATTTCCTAGCTGAAGGCAATTGACTTCTTTCAAAGTTGGATCCTCCCCCTCGATCCATGTTCTCCTGATTTTCTTGATATCTTTCTTCATTCTCTGAGGCTCCCCCTGAATGTGACTGCTCAGTGTGTGAACTGTCAGATTTTGGACTTCCAGAGTTTGAGTCACCAGAGTTTGATTCAGAATTTTCAGCTGAGTCATTATCAGAATTTGAGTTATCACTTTGATGAGTTTCTTCATGCTCCCCCTCAACTGGTTCTTCTCTTGTTTCTGGCTGAAAGGTCTCTTCAGTATTTACCAGTAGAGGTTCAGAGTTTGTCAGATCAGACTCATCAGAGTTTAATTCATCAGAGATTAAATCTTCATTTTCGAAGTGTAGTTGATCATGTTCATTTACATCTTCAAGTCCAGTTATTTTCTTGTCATCAAAAGACACATGAATAGATTCCGTGATCACTCTGGTTCTCAGATTATAAACTCTGAATGCTTTAGTTGACAGTGGATAGCCAACAAAAATTCCTTCATCTGCCTTCAGATCAAATTTGGTCAACTGTTCAGGATGAGTTTTCAGCACAAAGCATTTGCACCCAAAAATATGAAAATATTTCAGGTTTGGCTTCTTTTCTCTCACCATTTCATATGGTGTTTTTCCATGCTTATTTATTAGAGTGGCATTCTGAGTAAAACAAGCAGTTTGAACAGCTTCTGCCCAGAAATAGGTTGGTAATTTTGCTTCATCAAGCATAGTTCTGGCAGCTTCTATCAAAGTTCTGTTCTTCCTTTCAACTACACCATTCTGTTGTGGAGTGCCAGGTGCAGAAAACTCTTGTTTAATTCCTTTGTTCTTGCAAAATTCTTCCATTGTTGAATTCCTGAATTCAGTTCCATTGTCACTTCTGATTATCTTCACTTGATTCTTTGACCCTTTGTCCAATTGCATTATATGTTCTGCCAGTGTTAATGCAGTTTCATCCTTCTTTGCTAGAAAATACACCCAAGTGTATCTGGTGTATTCATCAACAATGACCAGAGCATATTTCTTCTTTCCAAGAGACATAACATTCACTGGTCCAAAAAGATCAACATGTAGAAGATGATAAGGATCAACAATTGAAGACTCAGATTTGCTTTTGAAAGAGGCTTTTCTCTATTTGGCCTTTTGACAAGAATCACACAGGCCTTCTGCATTCAACAAAGACTTTGGTAGTCCTCTTACAAGATAATTCTTTATTAGCTCATTGATGTTGTTCAGATTCAAATGAGAGAGTTTCTTATGCCACTTCCAACTCTCTTCACTGGACATTCTTGTTGACAGACACACTGCTTTGCCATCAGAGTTTGTTGATAATTTTATTTCATAGATGTTATTGTGTCTGTTTCCAACTAGAGCAACTTTCCCTGTAGATTTATTGATGACTTGACAATATTCAGGCTAAAAATCTACATGATATCCTCTGTCACAGATTTGACTCACAGAAAGCAGATCATGCTTGAGTCCTGGAACCAGAGCTACATTTGTGATGATGACACTTCCAAGATTAATATTACCATATCCCAGAGTATGTCCTATGTTGCCATCTCCATAGGAAACTTTTGGGCTAGCCTTCTCCACATACTCTGATAGCAGGGCTTTATTTCCAGTCATGTGTCCTGAACATCCACTGTCCACGACTAGGGTACTTTCCCTGGTGCCCTGCAATCACAAACAATCACTGATTGTTAGATTTAAGGATCCAGACTTGCTTGGATCCTTTTGCTTTATTGAATCTGTTAGTTTTTGCAGCGGATTTGTCATTATCAGAGTTTAAACTAACATTTTCAGTCTTAGTACTTGCAGAATCAACTTTAACCCATTTCAAATTAGGTTTCAGTTCATAGTAATTATGATAAATAGCATGATAATTCTTGCAAGTATAAATAGAGTGCCAAGTACTTCCACAATGTTTGCACAGAGTTTATGGTCTAGGTTTGACATTATCCTTTTTCACTCCAGATTTGGAGGGTAAAGAATTAATGTCTTTGTTTTTCCTGCAAAAACTAGCAAGATGATTAGTGCTACCATAGTTATGACAAGTTTTTCTAGGTGCAAGTGTAGCAAGCATTGGCCTATTTCCTGATGTAATGCCTACCTTTCCATTTCTGTTTTTCCTAGGCATTTTCTGTTTATTGACAGATTTTATTTCTTTAAGCTTATGCTTGAGTTGTTTATCTGTCATTGAACCAATATTAACCTGTTTGACACAGGTTTTTACTGGTTCATTTTCAACAGCTCCATGTTCAGTTTTAACAGTACCATGAACAAATGTTCCAAATTTCTTAGTAGAAAGTGGTGGTCTAATCTTGACTGTATTCTGAAATCTAATTACATCATCCTCGAAATAACCTAGACCTACTGTGTCTGATTGAAAAACCTCTTGTGTGTCTTTTCCAGAGTGTGTCCAAGTTTTAATGATGTGCTTTGCATCCTCCAATTCAGATTCTAGTTGCTTATACTTACCTAGCAACTCCTGTTCTATAAACACAGCATCATCTCTTTCTTTCTGAATTTTATTCATGTTTTCAAGTTGTTCTTCAAAAAGTTTACTTCTTTCCTTGAGTTGAGAACACTCATTCTTGATTCTTTCATTCTCTAAAGTCTGATCCCTATAACTGATATGTAATGCTTTAAGATAAATTCTCAATTCAGTTATATTATCAGTATTATAAGCATAGGTAGTTGGAGGTACCTTAAGTTCAGAATCTTCATTCTGAGTAGAGGCCATGAGTGCATAGTTTACCTCCTCATCTGAATCTGAGGTGTCTGCCCAATCTCTGCCTTTGGTGTAGAGTGCCTTTTCAGTTTTACCCTTTTTGCACTCAGGAGCATAGTGACCCTTCTCCTTACACTTGTAGCATTGAATCTCAGACTTATCTTTCTTCCCAGATTTGGAGTCCTTTCCCTCAAATTTTCTGAAATTTTTCCTGTCAGACTTTGAGTAATCTTTGGAGAATCTCTTTCCCTTCTTGAAGTTCTTGAATCCCATCTTCTTGAAGGTCTTTACCATTAATGCAGCCATTTGCATCATCTCTTCATCATCTTCAGAATCAGATGATTCATCTGTGTTTGAGTCAACATCAGTGTTTGATGACTCACTTTCTGAATGAGTGACCAAGGCTTTTCCTTTTGCCTTCTTCCTTGATGCTTCTTTCTTTGAAGATTTTTCTTCAACTTTCAGAGCAACAGACTTTGACTTCCTGCTTGATCTCCTGTTTCTCTGCTCCATTTCCAATTCATGAGTCTTGAGCAGTCCATAGATTTCATCAATCTCAGTATCAGCAAGATCATAGTTGTCTCTTATAGTGGTTGCTTTCACATCCCACTTTTCAGGAAGAGAGAGAAGAAACTTGAGATTCGAGTCTTCTAGATCATATTCTTTGTTAACCAATGATAGATCATTGAGCAGTTTACAGAATCTGTCAAATGTTTCTGTCATGGTTTCTTCAGACTTTGCCTCAAAATGCTCATACTCCTGTGTGAGTATGTTCCTTCTATTCTTCTTGATTGCAGCAGTTCCTTGACATCTAATCTCAAGTGCATCCCAAATTTCCTTTGCAGTTGTGCAGTTAATCACTTTGTTAGACATAACATTGTCTAGAGCACTGTGAAGTAAATGCCTTACTTTGGCATCCTTAGCAATAGATGAAAGATCCTCAGCAGTTAGATCTTTCTTTTCCTTAGGAATCACCTTTGATTCCTCACCAGCAACAGCAGCAGTTAACTTTGTAGGTTTATGAGGACCTTCATAGATTCTATCAAGATATTCTGGATCTGTGGCTTCCAGAAACATGGTCATCTTTACCTTCTAGATTGCATACTCTGATGGCTTGAGTATAGGAACCCTAATCGTTTCATACCTACTAACAGTAGTAGGGGCTTTCTCAGAACCTGATGGAGGAGGAATCTCTGCCATTGATTACTATTGTGTTTTGGATCTTAAACTGTAATAAAGTAACAGATTGGCTCTGATACCACTTGTTAGGTCGAATCCACAATATATATAATCAAGTACTGTATGAGTAAATAACAAGAACACACGTTTTAGTACTTAAAAATGTTTGGAATTAATAATTTCTCTCTCAGTGATGTAAAATATCACAGAGAGCTGCTTAGGTTACAATGAATGATATTCGTTCACGATGGATACCCTTCTAGGGTTAACCTAACTGTATTTATAAGATATACAGCTACGTACAATCGTTAATTGATTCTCCTAAAATTAAGCTATACAATTAATATCAATTACGATTGCTACACGTCTCCTAAGTCAACTCAATCTCTTTGATAGCTATCCAATCTTCAAAGATATTGCTTCCATATTAATCTTAAATTAATCTTCAAACTCTGTTGACTTGTAGACGCTTCCAGTAGACAGACTTTAGCAAACTCTGTTGCTCTCCTAGCCAGCAGTGTTTGCGCTTCCTTATGTTCAGCTAGCAGTGTTTACACTTCCTTCTGTCAGCGTTTGCGCTTCCAGCTATCAGCGTATACTCAAACTCTGTTACGACTGCTTTCATAAACAAGTTAAACTCTTTTTACCTGTAACACTTAAACACTGACATTAAATCACATCAATTATATCTAACATTACCAAATAACTAAAATATAATATATTAACTGGTGGTCAGATGTAGCCATATTTAAGGAAAAAGAGTAGATAGTGTATTGAAAAAATAATTCTTTCATGTTAAATTTCTATTTTTATATTTAGACAAAAAAATTGAAAAAAAAATGGATATAAGTATGTTATTTAAACGCAAAATTATTAGGAAGAACACTATTTTATCAAAATTTTCAATGGAGTTGTGTTTTCGCGGGCCTAATAAACATAATTATTAGCATTATTTTTTGTTGTCAATAAATTTATATTTCATTATTAATAATAAAATAATATAATACGAACTTCATTCATACACAAAACAAAATTTTAATCATGTTAAACTTTTTATTCAAACCATAAAAATTCTATTAAAATAATGGGTAATAAGATTAAGAGTTATTCTTCCTTAAACTTTGAACGTTTGGTTTAGAAATATTTGAATATTCAATTTGATTGCATTTTCACGGGCCTGATAAACATATTTTTTTGTATTTTTTATTTTGTATAAATATTTAAGTTCCTACTTTTATGCTAAGACGAAACCATATGTTTATTATGCCCGTGAAAAAATTATTAGGCCCGTGAAAAATTAATATAAAAATTCGATTAAATCATTTCAAAATCGAGATTTAATGGAAAATAGTCGAAAATTTAAATTTTAAAAATATAAAATCAAAATAATAAAATTACCAACACCCACATATTCTTAAAATATTTTTAGGATCAAAAATGAATTAAACATAAATTTTACAAATTTTGATTCATTTAAATGCAATAAAACTCTTTAAATCATTTTAAAATATCAAAACACCCAAATTAATACACCCAATAATTTTAATAACTAATTAAATATACAAAGATGATATTGAAAAAGATTTCATGATTTTTAATCACTCCGTTGATTTTATAAAAAATTTCAAAGATCAATAATTCATAATTTAAAAACACAAAAATTCAAATTCAAATAAAAATACACGAACCTACACGACACACATACATTATTTATACAAAAGTCGTTAATTTTCTTGTTTAAAAATATTATTTAAAAAATATTTCTGTCATTTTTATAAACACACATACACGCATACTTTAAAAAATATTTCTGTCATTTTATTTTTAAATTCAAAGTTTTATTTTTACGAATTAAAATTAATCGGGTAATCGGGGATTAATCGGATATTATAATAATATTTAATATATTAGTCTAATTTACAATTAAACATATCATTTTAAATAAATTCATAGGATTAATCGGATTTCAAAAATCGAATCGATTGGTTACCTTACAGAGGATTAATCGGGGATTAATCGGCTGAATCCGGAATTTTTAGAACCATGCTAACGGAGTTAACGTCCAAATGGACGGAAGTACACAATATGCACAGATTTGCTAACTTCAGGTACACAAGTTGCTATTGTTCTATTTGCAGGTACACAAGTTGCATTTCTCCCAAACTTCAGGTACACATCTTGCATTTAACTCATATATATATATATATATATATATATATATAACAAAGTTTAGTGGAGACCATGTTTTTTGTGGAGTCTTGGAGTCCACCTTTGTTTCTCATATATTCATCCACATTTAACAATGTTTTACCAATGTAAAAACATTTTCCTCCTGAACATGATCGTAAACTGCTTCGAAACACGCCTAAACATCTCTTGAATTAATTTTTAGAATTTTGTTATTGAACACTTGGTTCTGCAAAATAAAATTTGTTCTGCAAATTCAATATTTTGTCATTGCGGGCAATATAATGTATATTTGTGATGGATTTTGACGATATTGTTGAAAAAGCCCTAACTAATCTTGGTGATGATCGTAGAAAATTATTAAATGCAATGTAAAATGTTGATGAATGTATGCAGAACAAAAGTGGATTCCAAGACTCCACAAAAAACATGGTCTCCACTGAACTCAACTCTCTCTCTATATATATATATACATATATATAAACATTTTTGAATAAATATCTTTATCAATAATTATTGGTATTACAAATTTGTTAAGATGATAATGTTTTCCTTGCATTTGAGGTTGTTAATGTAAAGCATAATGTAATGTAATATTTAATAGAGGACATATATAACTCAACTAGAATAAAAGATAAATAATATTAACTCTATACAGGGATCATGAAAGTTGAAGAACAGGCATCAACAAGGATCAAGTCGCTGAAAGAAGTTCATTAACATGATCAAGCCTCAGTGACAAAATAAGATGTACAGATGATTCAGTTGAAGGGCAAAAAGATTCTAGTGATAAAGTTTTTATGGTTGCACAAATCTTAGCAGTGTTCTTAAAGACATGATACGAAGACCACGAGTGAATGTTAGTCATCTATGAACCAGACCAGTTGCACTAGGCGTCAACACTTCACAAAGGAATCGAAGTATCTAACTCAGAAAAACTGTTAAGATGTATGATCGAGTTTAGAGCAGTGTTGATAGCCTCTAGTTAGTTGGAAGCTGAATATTTAAGGATGTCAAATTAAGAGGAAAATGAATAGTGTCCGAAATTACTATTCATGTGAATAGTGTCCGAAATTACTATTCATGTGAATAGTGTCCGAAATTACTATTCATCTGAATAGTAACCAAAAATACTATTCATTTGACAAAGTAAAAGCAAAAGGTAAAAAACATGTGGGACTATGTTCAAATCAAGAATGTTGAAAAACAACAATTCGGCAGAATTGTTTGAAAAGAGAAAAGAGACAGTAGGCTGCGGAGAAAGGCAGATAAAAACGTCAGCAGTTACGTTAATTTAGCTGCATAGTAACTTTCTAAAGTCTCTAAATTGGCTTATTGTATTTCATTTCAAAACACACCTCAACACACAACTTTCTATTCTCTCTCTTATATCTTCTCTGTGTAAGCTGCTAGACAGTCCATCTAGTAGGAAAGCCGGATTAGCCCGCTTTCAGGAAGTGTCGGGTAGAAGGTCTTCATCCCTAAACTATCCTAGGAGTGTTTGATTTTGTAGCTGATCCATAGGATTAGATTGTGTAACAAACCTCCGGGTTTTATCTATTAAAAGATATTTCCCAAACAGTTGTGTTATTTTGATTCAGTATTTTTTATCTCATATCCACATCAAAAATCAAAATATTTTTTTAAATAACGTATTCAACCCCCCTTCTATGTTATTCCGGACCTAACAATTGGCATCAGAGCCACTCTGTTATTATACAACAGTTAAGATCCAAAAAGCTATACAATCATGACAGAGAAAACACAAACTCCAACAACAAGCAGATATGAATCTATTAGAGTTCCAATACTCAGGGCATCAGAATATCCTATATGGAAGGTGAAGATGGAAATGTTTCTGGAGGTTACAGATCCAGAGTACTTAGACAGAATCCATGATGGTCCACATAAGCCGACCAAATTGTCTGTTGCAGTTGAAAAAGAGCAACAGGAAACGATTCCAAAGGAGAAGAAAGACTACACTCCTGAAGATATCTCCTCTATTAGCAAGGATGCCAAGGTAAGGCATTTGTTACATGGCGCTCTTGACAATGTTATGTCTAAAAGGGTCATTGGATGCAAAACTGCTAAGGAAATTTGGGATGCTTTGGAAGTCAGATGTCAAGGAACCAAAGCCATCAAGAAGAACAGGAGAACAATACTCACACAAGAGTACGAGCACTTTGACTCGAAGTCTGATGAGTCATTAACAGATCTACATGACAGATTCCTGAAATTGCTGAATGATTTGTCATTGGTAGATAAGGAGTATGATCTTGAAGACTCCAATCTGAAATTCTTGTTGGCTCTTCCTGAGAAGTGGGATTTAAAGGCCACTACCATCAGAGACAATTATGATCTAGAAAACATGTCCCTTGATGAAATCTATGGAATGCTCAAGACTCATGAGCTTGAGATGGAACAAAGAAGCAAGAGGCATGGAGGCAAGTCCAAATCAATTGCTCTTAAAGCTGAGGAGAAAACTTCTAAAGAAGTTGCTGTGAAAAAGAGTCAATCCAATAGAAAGGCTCTTATTACAAAGTCTGATACTGAGTCATCAAACTCTGATGATGACTCAAACTCTGATAATCTCGCAGACTCTGATGATGATGGAAGTGATGCTGAGATGATACAACTTGCAGCCCTGATGGTAAAAAGCTTCAAAAAGATGGCTTACAAGAACTTCAGGAAGGGAAAGAAGTTCACACGAAGAGATTCAAATTCCGAAAAGAAGAATTTCAGAAAAACTGAGGAAAAGGAAGGCAGGTCTGGGAAAGTGGACAAGTCCAAGATCAGATGCTATAATTGTGGTGAGAAAGGACATTTTGCACCTGAGTGCAAGAAAGCCAAAGCTGATAAAGGTCAAGCTTACATCACAAAGAAGAAGGACTGGGCTGACACTTCAGACTCTGAAGATGAGGTGAACTATGCCTTGATGGCAAATGCTGATAGTATCTCTGAAGCTACTGAGACCAAGGTACCTCACTCTACTCTAGCTTTTGATACTAGTGATATATCTTAGTTAAGACTCTTTCTTAAAAACTTGCATGTTAGCTACAGAGATCAGACTTTAGAAAATGAAAGAATAAAATCTGAAAGTCTAGACTTTAGAAAGAGAAATGACTATCTAGAATTAGAATTAGTCCAGATGTTAAAAATTCAGAAAGAGAGAGATGATGCTATTTTTGTTAAAATGAATTATTGAAAAAGCATGCTTATCTTGAATCCGAACTTGCTAAAGAAAGAAACTTTATTAAAACTTGGACTAACTCTGGGAAAGCTACTCAGATTATCATAGAGAATGATTGTTGGAAAGAAGGTCTAGGTTACACTGATAAAAAGAAAACTGCCAACCTAGAAGCTGAGACCTCTAAACCTGTATTTACTGAAAAGGCTGCAAAACCCAAACTTAAGCATATGAGGTTTGTACCAAAATCTGACAAACCAAAACAGGATGAAGTCAAATCAGTAAATATTAGTTTAATGTCTCAGAAATAGATTAAACACAAGCTGAAGGAGTTAAAAAGAGTGAACAAGGTAAAAGAACCTAGGAAAAATAGAAATGGAAAGGTAGGCATCAATAAAAGCAACAACTATATGTCCATTCCCATTGCTCCTAGGAAGAAATGTTACAACTGTGGAAATCCTAACCATCTTGCTGCTTTTTGCAGGAAGAATAAAAATATAAACTCTATACCTCCTAAGTCAGGAGTTAAGAGTGGTTCAGTTAGGTTTAAGCCACAGAATCCTTGTTTTCACTGTGGCAATATTTGGCATTCTATTTATACATGCAAAGAGTATCATAATTTTTATTATGATTATTATGAAATTAAACCCTCTTTGAATAAATTCAAGATTGATTCTACATGTATAAATTCTGATAAAAAGAATGTTAGCACAAACTCTGATAAGACTTCTGCTGCAAAAGCTAACAAACTTAATAAGGCCAAAGGATCCAAGCAAGTCTGGGTCCTTAAAACTAATCATTAGTGATTTTTCTGATTGCAGGGTAACAGGAAAAATATTCTTGTTCTGGATAGTGGATGCTCAGGACACATGACTGGAAATAAAGCCATGCTATCAGAATTTATGGAGAAAGCTGGCCCAAGTGTTTCTTATGGAGATGGCAACATAGGAAGGACTCTGGGATATGGCAATATCAATCTTGGGAATGTCATCATTGAATCTGTAGCTCTAGTCTCAGGACTCAAACATAATCTGCTAAGTGCGAGTAAAATCTGTGACAGAGGTTATCATGTGGATTTCTTTGAAGAACACGGTGAAGTTGTAAGCAAATCTACAGGAAAAGTTGTTCTGAAGGGATACAGGCATGGTAACATTTATGAAGCCATGCTTTCAATAAACTCTGATGGCTCTGCAATCTGTCTACTGAGTAGAGCATCAATTGAAGAAAGCTGGGATTGGCACAAGAGACTTTCTCATCTGAATTTCAATAGCATTAATGAGCTAGTGAAGAAAGATCTTGTGAGAGGATTGCCCAAATCAGTTTTTACTCCAGATGGCCTATGTGACTCATGTCAAAAGGCAAAACAAAGGAAAACTTCATTCAAAAGTAAGACTAAATCCTCAATTCTTGAGCCATATCACTTATTGCATGTTGATTTATTTGGTCCAGTAAATATAATGTCTATTGGAAAGAAAAGATATGCTTTGGTTATTGTTGATGAATACACCAGATATACATGGGTATATTTCATGCACAAGAAAGAAGAAACTGCATCAATCTTAACAGAGCATGTCAGATAACTGGAAAAAGGATATAAGTATACAGTGAAAATCATAAGGAGTGATAATGGCACTGAGTTCAAGAATGCAGTCATGGAAGAGTTTTGTAAAGAAAATGGAATAAAGCAAGAATTCTCTGCACCTGGAACTCCACAACAAAATGGAGTAGTAGAAAGATAGAACAGGACTCTCATAGAAGCTGCAAGGACCATGCTTGATGAAGCAAAGCTGCCAACTTACTTCTGGGCTAAAGCTGTGCAAGCTGCTTGTTTCACACAGAATGCTACACTCATAAACAAGCATGGTAAAACACCATATGAGATGGTGAAAAATAAGAAGCCGAACCTGAAGTACTTTCACGTGTTTGGATGTAAGTGTTTTGTTCTTAAGACTCATCCAGAACAGCTTTCCAAATTTGATTTAAAAGCTAATGAAGGAATCTTTGTTGGATACCCATTATCCACAAAAGCATTCAGAGTCTACAATCTGAGAACAAAAGTGGTCATGGAATCTATCCATGTGTCTTTTGATGATAAGAAGATAACAGGACTTGAAGATTTTGATGAACATGACCAGCTGAGATTTGAGAATGAAGAAATAAATGCTGATCTACAAAATTCTGATATTCTTTCAGACTCTATTGTTCAATCTATACCAGTAGATCAGACAGCAGCACATGTTGAGGGGGAGCAAGTGAACGATGAAAATGAACCCCAATCAAGTGAAGAAACATCAAAGAATGCATCTACTGCTAATGATGCATTAAACTCTGATTCATCAAACTCTAAGAGCAACAGCTCAGGGGTAGCAAACAATGA
Organism: Kitagawia praeruptora; assembly: GCA_037693485.1. Classification (NCBI taxonomy): domain Eukaryota; kingdom Viridiplantae; phylum Streptophyta; class Magnoliopsida; order Apiales; family Apiaceae; genus Kitagawia; species Kitagawia praeruptora. Next base: position 61,243,160 of record CM075344.1, read on the forward strand.
TTTTGGATCTACTAGTCACCACACTCAACACAATTATGAATTTGGGGAATCATCAAGATCAAATCTGCCAAGACAAAGGGTATGGAGTAAAGCGCATCCCTTTGAACAGATCATTGGTGAACCGGACAAGGGTGTACATACTAGAAGAACAACATAGAATGAATGCAATTTCGCAGGATTTTTATCTCAAATTGAACCTAAAAAGGTTAATGAAGCTCTTGATGATCCAGATTGGGTAACTGCAATGCAGGAAGAACTCAATCAGTTCGAAAGGCAAAAAGTTTGGAAGCTGGTGCCAAGACCAAAAGATAAATCTGTAATTGGCACTAGATGGGTGTTTAGAAATAAACTGGATGAAAATGGTATTGTTACGAGGAACAAGGCTCGATTTGTAGCAAAGGGTTACTCTCAAGAAGAGGGAATTGATTATGATGAAACCTATGCTCCAGTTGCAAGGCTTGAAGCAATCAGGATGTTCTTAGCATTTGCTGCACACTCCAACTTTAAGGTTTTTCAGATGGATGTGAAGAGTGCATTTTTGAACGGAGATCTAGAGGAAGAAGTCTATATTGAACAACCCCATGGGTTCAAAGACAAGGAATTTGAAGGTTTTGTGTACTTTCTCTTCAAAGCTCTCTATGGTCTCAAGCAAGCCCCTCGAACATGGTATGATACTCTCTCCAAGTTCTTACTTGAAAATGGTTTTACAAGAGGTATCATCGACAAAACTCTCTTTCATAAAAAGCATAAAAATGATATAATTCTGGTGCAAGTATATGTGGATGATATAATATTTGGTTCTACTAATGATTTGTTATGCAAGAGATTTGCTAAGCTAATGCAGAGCAAGTACGAGATGAGCATGATGGGTGAGCTGTCCTTCTTCCTTGGACTTCAAGTTGTTCAGAAGCTTGATGGTATTTTCATCTGCCAGTCAAAATACATAAAGGATCTTCTGAAGAAGTATGGGATGGAAGAAGCAGCTACTGCCAAGACCCCGATGCCAACGGCTGTCAAGCTTGATCAAGACAAATCTGGTAAGCCAGTTGATATCACGAAGTATCGAGGTATGATTGGCTCTCTCTTGTACTTAACTGCTAGTAGACCAGATATTATGTTCGCAACTTGTCTATGTGCTAGATTCCAGGCTAACCCTAAAGAGTCACATCTTATAGCTGTTAAACGTATTTTCAGATACCTTAAGGGAACCCCCAATCTTGGGATTTGGTACCCTAAAGGAACAGGTTTTGACCTAATTGGCTATACAGATTCTGACTTCGCAGGTTGTAAGATTGATCAGAAAAGTACTTCTGGAAGTTGTCAGTTTCTAGGAAGAAGGTTGGTATCTTGGTACAGCAAGAAACAACACTCAGTATCTACCTCAACAGCCAAAGCAGAATACATTGCGGCAGGTAGTTGTTGTGCTCAGATCCTGTGGATGAGGAATCAACTTCAGGACTATGGACCCATGTTGGACAAAATTCCAATTCTATGCGACAACACGAGCTCCATTGCCATTGCCAACAATCCAGTTCAACACACCAGGACTAAGCATATTGATATCAGGTATCATTTCTTACGAGAGCATGTCATGAATGGAACTTTGGTATTATATTTTGTTCCCACAGATGAACAAATTGCAGACATCTTTACTAAACCACTGGATGAATCCACTTTCTCCAGGTTAGTTGGTGAACTTGGGATGTTAAATCTGTCTAATTAATTTTGGATAATCAATAACGGCAATTTGTTATAAGTTCACATGTATTTTAAATGTCTATATGTTTAGAACTTGTGAATTTATTTGCATCCAGTCCTCATATTATAGTTATCTCTATATTAATTACCACGCTTATAAATGTTATATTTTATGGTAATTAGTTAGTAAATAATTGAGTTAATTGTAGCATAATTAAATAAATATTTTATTGACATATATCAATTAATGATATTTTGTTAATTTTATGTCTATTTAATTGTGAGTTTATCTGATTATTGTAGATTAATTCTTGATTTACTGTGTGATTATTTCTAAATCCATAATAATTAGAAGTATTAAATATGTGTATGTGTATTGGCTGATAGGTTTCGGCGATAAGATTTTTTTCGGCCGACAGGTTTCGGTGATAAGATGTTTTTTCGGCTAATTAGGTAGTTAGGTGAGAAATTATTGAGCGGTGTTATTTTTCAAATATAACCTGTCACTATTACACCTAACCCACTATTACTTGAAACCTTATAAATGATGAGTTTTTGTTTGTGTTTAACATCATCATTTTTCAGATATACAGAGCATATACACACAATTGCTGAATATTTCAAGCTTTGACCGGAAAGATCTCACAATCTAGCTGGTGGTTTTTAGAGCGGATCTCAAAATCGAAAAATAATGGTTGGGTTCGGTTTGCCTTGTCAAACCGACCAATATAACCCATTTCACCCGAATATATAATAATATACATTAATAATTTTTTATTATTATTTAAGAAATATAATTTAAATTGATAATTAATATATAATTATATAAAAAGAAAAAATGTACTTACATGATCACATATGTAAAAAGAGTAAAGTGTAACACTGTAAGTTTATAACCCTATTTCTCACATCGACTATCATTTTACACAACCGCTTGTTGGTTTTATGAATTTCAAAATGCAAGACAATTTCAATATTGCAATAATTCTATCATCATAAGCAATAGAAAACAGATCTTCTTTATTCAAATGTGTCTCTCTTGTACTTAGAGACATTACAGATTGAAAATATATAAATAGCAAACTACATAATTGTCTTGATAACACTCCATGATCTCAGCCTTGATATTAGCCATGATCTCAGACATTATTCCAACAGAACCAAATCAAAGAAAGCAAATAATTAGGGATTCACACATACTAGATTGATATTCCATGTCAGCAGTCCTAAACACTTCTTCCAACACTCCTCCTTGCTTTAGGACCTGCAAACACCAATTTTGTTCGCAGAAGCTCAAACTTACTAACCGGCAATGGCTTGGTCGGTATATCTGCAACTTGATCATCTGTTTTGCAATAGACAAGAGTAACAGATCCTTATTTTTGCACATCACTGAGAAAAAATAACTTAATATTAAAGTGTTTAGTTTTGCCATGAAAAACTGGATTTTTGGAGATCGCAATAGCAGCTTGATTATCAACGAGAATTTCAGTACTTTCTCCTTGCTCCAAATAAATATCAATTAAAAATTTTCTCAGCCATAAAGCTTGATTAACAGCAGCTGTTACAGCAACAAATTCTGCTTCAGCAGTGGATTGTGCTACAGTGTCTTGTTTTTTCGAACTCCACGAGAATATCCCAGAACCAAGTGTGAAGCAATAGCCTGACGTACTTCTCATATCATCAACAGAACCTCCCCAATCACTATCTGAGAAACCAAGAAGCTCAAACTTTTTGCTTCTTGTGAATTTAATGCCAAAATCACTGGTTCCTTTAATGCCAAAATCACTGGTTCATAATTTGTAGGTTCACACACAGCAACATTACACATTTGATAAATATCAGAAAGTGATCTTGTGAGTTGTGCCTCTCCGAGGTATGTCATCCACCATTTCAGTATCCCCAATTTCAGAGCTTTGATTCGTCGTGCCCAAGTCAAAATGATTGACTACTGAATCTTTTGAGATTAAATCCATCTTTTTTGCATCATCCCAATTCCACTCTTCATCCTCCATACAGTGCACATCTCTGCTAACAATTATATTTCCGGTTTGTGGCTGAAAAACTCTATAATTAGTTTTTGTAGCCAAGCTGTAGCCAATAAAGATGCCTGGAAGTGCTCGTTTATCTAACTTGTCTCTTTTAACATGAGGGACATGTGTAAAGCACTAACATCTAAATACTTTAAGAAAATTTAGAGACGGCTTATCTTCATACCAGATTTCATAGGGTGTTTTATCGCATAAGACTCTTGTGGGAAGCCTATTTTGCAAAAACACATCTGTGTTTGCCGCTTCAGCCCAAAACTTCTTTGGCAAATTTTTTTCATGAAAAAAGCATCTTGTCATCTCTAAAATAGATCTATTGCGTCTTTCACTAACTCCATTTTGTTGTGGAGTGTATGGAGCAGTTAATTGATGTTGGATGCCTGCCTCCTCGCAAAAATGATTAAAAGCTCCTGAAGTATACTCCTTGTCGTTGTCGGATCGAATAGCTTGAATTTCACAACCACTTTCCTTCTCAACTTTTGATTTAAAATTCAAAAACACTTCAGCCACCTCTGATTTGAACTTCAAAAAGAAAATCCAACACATATGAGAGAAATCATCAATGAATACATCGTAATAAAGACTACCATTCAGTGAAGGTGTTCTTTGTGGGCCTGCAATATCAGTATGAATCAATTGCAACTTCTTTTTTGCCCTCCATGTTACCTTTGGAAATGGTTTTCTGGCTTGCTTTCCAAACTGACATGCGCGCCTTACAATTTGCAACATGATCATCAAATTCTGGAAGATCCTTTGCCATCCCTTTGGATTTCATCAGTCGAAGTCCTTCATTGTGATAGTGCCCAAGCCTCTTATGCCATAGCTCAGCATTATTTTCTTTTCCTGAAAAAGCAATTTGTTCTTCCTCCAACAAATTTAGAGCAAAGCTTTTTCCCTTCATTTTAACTTTAAAAATGGCATTGCCTTTGGCATCCTTAATCAAACAGCTTTGATCATCGAATATAACTTTATAACCCTTTTCAGTTAGTTGTCCAACACTTAACAAGTTCTGATCAATCTCAGGAACATACAATACATCTGCAATAAATTTTGTACCTGAACATGTTGAGATTGCAACCGTACCTATACCTTTTACCGAAATGTACTTGCCATTCCCAACTCTGACTCTTGATGAATTTGCAGTGTGTAGTTCCCTGAAAAGATCCTTGTTATAAGTCATGTGGTTAGTACAACCACTATCAATGAGCCAACTATCACTTGATTTAGTACTTGAGAAACACGTAGCAACAAACAGGTGATCCTCCTCCTCTGGATCAGCAGTCTTTGCCTCTTGTTCATATTGCTGATTTCTGTTTCTGCATATAACAGCTTTATGCCCTGTTTGATTACACTTGATGCACTTAGCATCGGGTCTTCTCCAACATCTGAATGGAGGATGACCCTTTTTCCCACAGTGTTGACAAGGTGGGAAGTTTCTCCTTGTGTTTCCACTCTTATTTTGGAACTGATTGCTTGCTGCATTTTCACTATTAAGAATTTGATTTCTTTTATTCTTTTCGGCATCTTGATACTTGGATGATAAAGCATCTTCAACGATCTGCTCTTGTCTCATTAACCTTCGTTGCTCTTGAGCTTGAAAGGCATTTAACAACTCGGCCAAGGTAATTTGAGACATATCCTTCGTGTTCTCCAATGTGGTGAGTGATGCCTCATATCTTTCTGGCACAATTACAAGAAGTTTTTGCACAATTCTCGAATCAAGAAATTCGGTGCCGAGTAATCTAATTTTATTAGCAATTCCAAGCAATCTATCTGAGTACTCTTTCACTGTTTCTGACTCCTTCATCCTTTGCAATTCAAAATCCCTTAATAAATTCAAAACTTTCATACCTCGTATCTTTTCATCACCAGCATATTCTTTTTTCAAATAATCCCATATTTCTTTTGCTGTTTTGAGAGACATGATTCTGGTGAAGATGCTTGTTGAGACAGCCACAAAAAAAGTTGCTTTCGCCTTTGACTTTCTGGTTTTCCTTTCCTTATGATGTTTGATCTGAGCCATCGTAGGATTATTAGGCAGCGGAAGGATTACATAATCCTCTTCAACAGCTTCCCAGAGATCTAAAGCTTCCAGATAGGCCTTCATTCGTACTACCCAAAAATGGTACTTTTCACCATCAAATATAGGTGGAGCAAGATGAGTAAGACTTGATTCAGATTCCATTTCACAGATCCCTTAAGAAATAAGCTCTGATACCAATTGTTGGTTTTATGAATTTCAAAATGCAAGACAATTTCAATATTGCAATAATTCTATCATCATAAGCAATAGAAAACAGATCTTCTTTATTCAAATGTGTCTCTCTTGTACTTAGAGACATTACAGATTGAAAATATATAAATAGCAAACTACATAATTATCTTGATAACACTCCATGATCTCAGGCATGATCTCAGACATTATTCCAACAGAACCAAATCAAAGAAAGCAAATAATTAGGGATTCACACATACTCGATTGATATTCCATGTCAGCAGTCCTAAACACTTCTTCCAATAGCTTTCTATTACTTCTCTCGTTGGATCTTTCTTCATCTAATCGTAAAATCTCACCAGATTTGTTTTAAAATTCTCTTTATTTATTCTTCATTCTTGCTTTCTATATTTTGGTTAAGGGTTAGATTTGTTTAGATTGTGTATGTATATATATGTGACACAAGGTGTTTGATGAATGTCCTATGTGAATCAGTTTGATTGTTATACTAAGATACCTCATTTTCTTTGTTTAATTAAAGATAATTTCAACTCCACCGGTTAATATCACTGAGCCTATGCTGAAATAATTGAAGTTGATAAGCTTGTACATGCCAAGTATGTTTGTTTTATAATTTTTTGTTAATGTTTCAGGTCACATGCCTGTTGAAAGAGGCGACAGGTTGAAGGCTTGTGCATTTTATATCTGATTTTTAATTTATTTTTATTTATGTAAGAATTTGAATGGTGATGTATGATAATATTTTATGAGACTTTATACGTTATTTTGCTGGTTGACTTTTTAACTTAATTACCAGATTTTGATGATATTTTGTGATGTCAGTCCATTGATGCATTGTACATTGGTGTCGATTAATCTTTTGCAAGTTTAAGATTTTTTAAGTGGTTTAAAATCAAAACCGTTCAAACCAAAGCGTTATAATTTGGACGATTTTATTTAATACTAACTGTGACAATTATGGTAACGGGTTGCTAAATTTCAAAATCATAAAATATGGATTGGGTGGTTTAGTCCTTTCAACCCGACCATTGCTCACCCCTACCTCCGTCCCATTTTGTTTATTTTTTTGATAAGCAAACGCTTATTATTATTACAGTAAGGAGTTACACAGAGAGACAGCAGCAAGCATTACAACACTTGGATGGTTAAAAAAACTAGCCCTACACCCTATTGTTTGAGTTGGTTTGACTTTCACAAATATTAAAAATGCTACAATTGACTTGTTAAAAAATGTGTAAATTTAGATAAAATGTGGAATCTATAAATAAATATTTAATAATAGATTTGAGATAATGGGAGTAAAGTAGTGGATGTAATACTTGTTTATTTGTTTAATATTTATAATATTTGTTTAATAAAAAAAGAATAAAGTTAGTAGGTGTAATATTAAAAAGTAGTGTTTAAAAATAGTAGGTTCATTAGTTTTGAAACGTCCAAAAAAAAATTGTGTCAATATTTTCGGGACGGATGAACAGATACATTTATTAGTGTATGCATGGATAGGTAAAATGCTACTATTAAGTTATTAAGTTATTGTTAAGGTCATTAGTGCTCCTCGGGTAGTCTGGAGAATTCTCTGCAAAGTTGTTTAGAGCACAGATTTGATTTATTTTCTGGAAAGTCCTGTCATGTTAAGATTTTAAATGTCCAGCTTGTCTGATAATGTTCATCTCTTCACACAGATTTTGACTAGCAATAGATATGTATGAAAGATGATGAAAGTATCATTTCCTTTTATGCGTTGTTGGATGGAGCTGTGAAATTCACCAAAATTCGCATCAAACGTAACCAAAAAACCAATGCAACCGCAAAGGATAAAATGTTGCCATCTTCATTTCCGGCAGGAACGAAACAACAGATGATGAATTGTCCAAATTTTTAAAAAATAAGCAACATTAAAATCATGGGGTCCGGTCAGGTGCACATCAGACTGTTTATAGAACATACGATTTTTGCAACATTGGATTAACCATCCAACGACTCAGATTAAAAAAAAAATTAACATCGTATAGTAGAAACTTTCCGCAATACGGAAAAATTACAAAAATGTCCCTACTGTTCACGTACCGCAGAAAATTTCTACGGTACGGTATACGGTGAACAGTAGATTTTTGATGTAAAAACAGGAGGGCATTTTGATAATTGCCCCGTACCGCGGAAACTTTCTGCGATAGGATGTTAATTTTTTTAAAATCTGGGTATTCAACGGTGTAGAAACCGTATGTTCTGCAAACAAGTATGCACATAGAGCTGTTCACGAACAGAGCTGTTCGTGAACAAACTCGAGCTCGACTCGTTAAGGACTCGACTCGGCTCGGTTCGATAAGGTCTCGAGCTCGAGCTCGAACTCGGAAAAAGTGTTCGTTAAGAAAACGAGCTCGACTCGAGCTCGGCTCGAGATCGATTCAAGCTCGGCTCGAGATCGACTCGTACTCGTTCGGCTCGGGCTCGGCTCGATAAAGCTCGAAAATAATTAAAATTTATCAAAATATTTTTATATTATTTGAGATATTTTGAAAATATTATAAAATAATAATTATTTTCGTAAAATTTGGGAATATAATTAAATTAAATATATATTGAAGCACTAGTTACTAGTACTAGTCAAAATAGTAGCGATTTACTAAGATCTCTGACCAAATTAATTTTTTATTTTTTTAAAATTTGTGAATATGATTAAAATAAATATATATTAACACCCGTACGGTTGGATCGTCGAGAAATAATTTTTATAAAATAGAAACAACAATATGTAAATAAGCACTAGTTACTAGTTCTAGTCGGAATAGTTGTGATCTACTAAGATCTCCAACCAAATTATTTTTTTATTTTTTTTAAAATTTGGGAATATCATTAAATTAGATATATATTGACATCCGTACGGTTGGATCGTCGAGAAATAATTTTTATAAAATAGAAACAACAATATGTGAATAAGCACAATTTACTAGTTCTAGTCGGAATAGTAGTGATCTACTAAGATCTCCAACCAAATTAATTTTTTATTTTTTTAAAATTCGGGAATATCATTAAATTAAATATATATTGACATCCACACAGTTGGATGGTCGAGAAATAACTTTTAAAAAATAAAAACAACAATATGTGAATAAGCACTAGTTACTAGTTCTAGTCGGAATAGTAGTGATCTACTAAGATCTCCAACCAAATTAATTTTTTATTTTTTTAAAATTTGGGAATATCATTAAATTAGATATATATTGACATCCGTACGATTGGATCGTCGAGAAATAATTTTTAAAAAATAGAAACAACAATATGTGAATAAGCACTAGTTACTAGTTCTAGTCGGAATAGTAGTGATCTACTAAGATCTCCAACCAAATTAATTTTTTATTTTTTTAAAATTTGGGAATATCATTAAATTAGATATATATTGACATCCGTACGATTGGATCGTCGAGAAATAATTTTTAAAAAATAGAAACAACAATATGTGAATAAGCACTAGTTACTAGTTCTAGTCGGAATAGTAGTGATATACTAAGATCTCCAACCAAATTAATTTTTTATTTTTTTAAAATTTGGGAATATCATTAAATTAGATATATATTGACATCCGTACGGTTGGATCGTCGAGAAATAATTTTTATAAAATAGAAACAACAATATGTGAATAATCACTAGTTACTAGTTCTAGTCGGAATAGTTGTGATCTACTAACATCTCCAACCAAATTAATTTTTTATTTTTTTAAAATTTGGGAATATCATTAAATTAGATATATATTGACATCTCTGCGGTTGGATGGTCAAGAAATAATTTTTATAAAATAGAAACAACAATATGTGAATAAGCACTAGTTACTAGTTCTAGTCGGAATAGTAGTGATCTACTAAGATCTCCAAACCAATTAATTTTTTATTTTTTTAAAATTTGGAAATATCATTAAATTAGATATATATTGACATCCGTACAGTTGGATCGTCGAGAAATAATTTTCAAAAAATGGAAACAACAATCCGTGATAAAACACTAATTACTAGTACTAGTCAAAATAATAGTGATCTACTAAGATCTCCAACCAAATTAATTTTTTTATTTTTTAAAATTTGGTAATATTATTAAATTATATATATCTTGACATCTGTACGGATCTCCAGAACTCAGAATCGTTCGTGAACAGCTCGAGATCGGCTTGAGCTCGAGATCGGCTCGAGTTGTTCGTGAACAGCTCGCGTGCGGCTCGAGCTCGGTCAAAGCTCGGCTCGGTTCGAGTTGACCAAAGCTCGGCTCGAGTTGACCAAAGCTCGGCTCGGTTCGTTTCGGGCAAAGCTCGGCTCGGTTCGATGAAAAGCTCGTTCGGCTCGATTCGTGAACAGCTTTATATGCACATGACCGGGAGCCTAAAATCATTGGAGGCAGGCAGGTGTCCAGAGACTCAAGTCATGTACTACATTGGACGTATTGGTGGAAAATAAATTGTATCCCTGGAAGATGTTCAGATAGGGGTATAGGATACCTATCAGAATTCAACTCAAGGAATGGTCATTCATATTGGGTGCTGGATTCATCCCAGAGGCACTATTTTATATCGCCAGAGAGCCAAACTTCAGACCCGTAACACTTGCTACAAATTTCTAATCCACTGAAATATACTACTAACAATCAAATTATTCAAAAAACTAAACAATTAGCAAAGTCGTAGCAGCACTCAGAATGAAAAGGACTTTGTAAGTATTAGATTTATAATCACACAGGTCTTTCGACCTCATTACATATATGAATCCTCATTGTGCTGCTATAAAAAAAATACATACACAACGTATATAACACGAAAATTGATAATAAATAAATGAATCTTGTGAAGCATTCAGAATGAGTAGGAGGTTAAATTCATCACTAAATGATTCGGAATTTTAATAATTCATCCTCATTATGCTCACAAGTGTTCCGAATAATTATAAAAAAATAATAAATCAAATGAGTAATGAAGAGAAATCGATGTATTTGTGTAAGAAGAGAATCATCAGAGAGGACATAAATCTCGATCAGCGAGACACTACAAAAGTGCCTCTTCAGGCGACCGTCGTGAGAATTTGACATCCATATCATCATTTGAATCTTCTTCACTATATTATTCAAATGCATATACATACAAACTCGTGTTTACAAATCAATTGAGCCTCGTATTGAAACAACGTAACCTTGTAGGCTGTAGCTGCCAGCGGCGTCGTTTGAGGTAATTAGACGACGATTTATAGGGATGGTGGATTAAGTTTTAGGGTTTTTCAGATGATACTTATTGACGATTTCGGCCTTGGAAAAGGCTCTGTACATTTTTGGGAGCGGCCCAAGGCCAAGTTTTGGGATTGTGAGAATTTGTTCAGGCTCCAAGGCCCATTTTGGGGGAGTAATTTGTTTGGGCTTCAGTACAATCAAATTCATCTATTTATTGTGTTGTGTCCTTGTAAAAAAATTATACATGTGACATACAGCTGTCAAGATTGTACATATCTGCGAACCCAATACGAATTTTACGGGTTTGGGTTGGTATTAAATGGACCTGTCAAGATTGGATACCATCCGCAAATCCAATACAAATTTTACGGATTTAGATTGGTATTAAATGGGTCGGATCCAAAATCAATTTACATGAAAAAGATGGGTCATGGATCAATCCGCATAACTCACACTCGATCCGCATAACCCATAAAAAAAAATATTTATTAATATATATTATACTAATAGAATATAGATCATTAATCATGAACAACTTATGATTCACTGTTTTCTTTGATTATTTATGCCTTTTTTACTTAAATTTACATATCTATAAATTTTAATTATTTAGTAAGTATTGTTGAATTTTGCAATACAAATATAGTATTTTCAAACTTAAATATATAGTTTATGCAATATACTACGTAACTAAAAAATCAAGTGAAACGAAGAAAAAATATAACATTTAATGAAATTTATTAGAAAATTTAAATAACTATATAGTTAACAGATAAAATATTCGTTGAATAAAGGGGTTACCGGGTCTGGTAAGTGTCAAGATTTTGCAAGTCACTTTTTTATCGGGTCAGATTAGTGTCCGACCACAAATTAACAATTTGGATATGACCCGACCCGACACAAACACGGTCCGTAACTCGAAATTGAATGCACTTAACATGACATTTCGATCGACTAGAAGCAGTAAATACATGGCCTAGCAATTTTTTTTGCATTAAAGGATTCTACATTGTAAAAAAAAAAATGAAATATTTAAAATTTAATACTCGGAAAACTAGGGATGGCAACGGGTCGGGTCGGATCGGGTTTGGTCAAATCCAAATCCAAATCCAAAGTTTTCGGATCGGATCGGGTCTGGATCCGGGTTTGAAAATCAGTATCCAAATCCAAATCTTCGGGTTTTATCGGGTTTCGGATCGGATTCGGGTCTAAATCGGGTTTTTAATTCAAAATTCAAAAATTAAAATAATCACATTAAGCAAAACATAAAAGAAAAAATATATTTAAAATTTTAAATATAAAAATATTATAGTTGCATAAAAAATATAGAATATTATAAATAAAATTTAAAAATGATAATAAAATAAAGATTATATATATGTATTTATATAAATATATTAGAATTTCAATAAAAAAAATAAGATTGTGATTCGAATAAATAAATCAAAATTGTGGATATATATATATATGTGATCATTTTGTATATTTGTTTGATATGTATCTCAAATATATAAAATGATATACTAAATAATAATAAATATTAAATGTATGTAAATGTGTGTGTATATATATATATATATATATATATATATATATATATATATATATATATATATCGGGTTTTTATCGGGTTTCGGGTTCGGATCGGGTTTGGATCGGGTTTCGGGTCGGGTATCGGATCGGGTTACCTAAGATCCAGATCCAGATCCAAACTCTTTCGGGTCCAAAAATAAGATCCAAATCCAAATCCAAATCCAAAAAATCGGGTAGACCCAAACGGATCGGATCGGATCGGGTATCCGTCGGATCGGGTTTTTTTGCCATCCCTACGGAAAACTATCCTAGATATCATTTTCAAAATGATATTTTCAAAATCTTTTATCATGAAAAGGATTATGAGAACTTTGTGGAAAAAAACAGTGTGAAAATTATTTTTTATTTTTTTGAGATAGGCTCTGTTCTAAAAATCGGTGATTAATCGGGATTAATCGCTGTTCGGTAAGGCACCGTATTGATTTTACAAAAATCGGCCAAAAAATAGTTTTTTCGAAAAATCGGGATAATCGGTCAAAAATCGGATTAATCGGTAAAAAATCGACATTATTGATAAAAAAATTGAAAAACGTGTAGAAAAATTTAAAAAATTCAAAAAGTATAAAATTGAATAAATTTTAAGAAAAATATTATTCTCATATACGAAACTAATATTTTAAACGGTTAAATCATGAATTTTATCAATTTTTTCTCTCATATTGACCCCAATTCAAAAATTAGATCTTAAAATATTTATATTTACTTTAATAATGCTATATATTTTAAATATATTTGTATAAATATATGATAATTATTCATGTATAATCAAAATAAAAAAAATAATTATGTATATTAATAATAATTATATTTAAAAATAATATTAAATTAGTTTCAATTAATGATCCGATTAATCATTCCGATTAATCCCCGATTACCCGATTAATCCCTGGACGGTGCCTCCACCGATTAAGTCCGATTCTCGCTTTTTACAACACTGGAGATAGGGAAATCATTTTTCAGAAATTAACTAGCATAATAACTCATGCGAATCACGAGGTTATTTTCTAACAACAAATATAAATTTATTTAATAATGTTGTTTATAATATTTTTTTGATTTTCGTCACTATTTTTCCCATTCGTTGTTATAGTGTTCTTACTTCAATTATTTATAGTGCACAATTTGATTATGCAAATTTAGTAGACCAATAAAATGGAAGATAGTATAGTCCTTAAATGTGTTAGATATCCTAAACATATCTGCAGTGGTCTTGAAATACCACTAAATTTATATGATCTTTTCATCAAATATGAAAGTTATTTAGCAATTTGGGATTGCGTGCAAGTGTTAAATGGACAATGGTAACATGTTGATAAATTACTTGTAAATTTTTTAGTTTATTTCATTTATAAGGCAATACATATCATTTATTTTTTCAATGAATGTAAAAAAAAAGTAAGAATTATTAATACATAAGGATAATTGATAACTTATTTTGCAAAATTTTACTTTAAAATAGTACAGTATCTTTTCCATATTAAATATTTACGGCAACATTATGATTTTTGTAAATATTCATGAACATTAAACTCTAATTCTTATATATTCAAATGTGACTAAATTAGGAATTTTTATTGAAATTAGGATTATAGATTTTTTTGATTTAAGTTTGAGTTGAGGTTTCATAATTTTATTCCAACCTTTCGTAATTTCTTATATATTATAGAAATGCTATGTTTGTAGTACCTTTAATTTACTGGGGATGGATATCTACAAACTTGTTAGTAGGTGGCGACAGAACATGCAGTTATACAGATTACCTTTTTTCCCATTATATTTTTTAGAGCAAAACCGATGATGTTAGGTCCATTAAGATTGTAGAAGGGGGGTTGAATACAATCTATATCTTTTTATCGAAATTTGTTCGTTAAATAAAATTTAGTTTAGACAAATTTGAACAGAATCAATTGAAACAAAATTCAAGTTAAATATAACGATATTAAACTTGATGGTTGTTACAAAATCATTACATAGTATTATCACGTTAATAAAAACTAATTAGAAAATTCGACATGAACTTTTCTAATTTAGTTAATAAAAATTGTTAGTTACAGAGGCATGCCTGTATACATCTAATAACAAGCCTAATTGTTTGTAATGCTTTGCATTACTTACATGACCTCTTAACTGAGGGAACCTCTAGTTGTAGAGTTTCTGTTTGTATTGTACTTGTAATAGGCATCAAATCCTAGTTGTGTAACTGTACAAATAGAGTCTAGAATAATGCTTGAAAGAAGTTCCATGGTTCATGCCTCAAGCAAGGAGTTAAAGACTGCCAAATAATCACAGTTGGGATTTGAAGAAATGAAGAATTTGCCTAAGTACCAATTCGAGAAGTATATTTGTCTATTCGAGAAGTCCAGCATTCGAGAAGTCAGAGATTCGATATCTCAAGACACTATTCGATATCTCTGAATACACTGTTCGATATCTCATTCGATATCTCAGGGATTCGATATGTCTACTACTCTATTCGAGAACTCAAGAAGTCAACAAGTCAAGATGGTATTCGAGTTCTCAAAGAGTCAACAAGTCAAAGTTCCATTCGATATCTCAAAGACTCAGAAAGCTATTCGACAACTCGAGGATTCGATAAGTCAAATGCTCTATTCGACAACTCAAGGAATCCTGATGGAAAAGAGCTATTCGAGAAGTGGTTCGATATGTCACTATAACAGTATTCGAGAACTCAGAGTTATCGATCAAGTCAATTCTAGTTCTCGAATCACTTACTTAGTCACTTCTCGAATACATTCTTGGAGACAAAATACTGAAGAAATTGTACAAGTCAGAAACCTGCAACAAGCCAATGCACTTTATGGACCACAACCTGTAACGTGCTCTGGAAAGCCTACAAGGAAGCTTGGAGAGATATAGAAGAGACAAGGAGCTAAAGAAGTGGATCTAAACAGGCTTTGCAAAGTCAAATCTGTAACCGTTTGGACACTTACTCAAAAAGGATAGACAGACTAGAAAGTAATGTGTTTTAGCTACCTTATTTGTAGTAAGCAGGCTGTATCCATGTTCTATAAGGACATAGCCTCACTTCATAACTTAGTAACTTTTGTGAGTCAAGTTTTTCATACACTGTAAGCTATATCTCTCTGAGAAAAACGAAGCTGAGAATACTACCATTTGTATTCACAGATTGTAGCAACCTTTATCTAATATACATTAGATTAAAGTGATATTGTGTCTTGTGTTGTTTATTTATCCGCACCTTAATTTCTGCACACACAGGCACTTATCTGCTACACAGACTCAATCCAAGAAAAGTTCAAGAATCCATTCACCCCCCCCTCTGTATTCTTTTACCGTGTTCAATACTCAACAAGTGGTATCAGAGCGGGCTGTTTATTCAAAAACAGAGAAACGATCATGAGTTCGAATACACCAAAGACTACAGGAACGGTGAAGGTCCCTAAGTTTGATAAAGAAAACTTCAACCTCTGGAAGATAAAGATGATGTTGTTCATCAAAGCCTCTCATCCCTTGTATCCTGAGATTCTCAAGAATGGTCCTTTTGTTCCACAACAAGAGATACCAGAGAAGACTGTTGGAACCATAACAATCCCTAGAGCTTATGAGGCCAAGGATCCATCAAAGTGGACAGAGTCAGAAAGGGAGAAGGTTGCTCTTGACAGCCACCTCATGCTGCTCATCATTGATTCCATGGATATGTCAATGTTTGCAAACATTGCATCATGCACGTCTGCTAAAGAGATGTGGGATCACATTGAGGTGTTGTGTGAAGGGACTGATGAGGTTAAAGAAAACAGGAAACAGATACTGGTCACACAGTATGAAGCTTTCATGGCACAGCCCAAGGAAAGCATCACTGAGATGTTTGAAAGGTTTCACAAGCTAGTTACTGAGTTGCAGATGAATGGAAAGGTTTACAGCACCAAGGAGTTAAATATGAAATTTCTGTTGTCTTCACCAAATCATCTGGAGCAAAGAGTCATTTCTCTAAGAGAGAGAGATTTGAACAAAGTCACCTATGATGTACTCTATGGAGTCCTAAAGACTCATGAACTTGAGTTGCTTCAGAAGAGGGCTATCCAAGCAAACCAAGGAAGGATGATAAACACATCATGTGCCTTGATTGTCAACAAATCCATCCTGGACCTAGAAGCATCTACAAGCCAACTAAGGATAGAGGAGGTGGCAGATGATGAATAAACTGAAGCTGGGGTGAGTGAACCTGTTGAGGAAAAGGAGGAAGAAGAAGAGGAGTTTTACACTCTGGAAGAACTTGATGGGATGGAAAATACTTCATATGCTTTCATGGCCAGAAAATTTCCAAACATCAGATTTAAAAGAAATCAACCCTTCAAACCCAAAACTCAAAACCATTCAGCCAACAAGAACAAGGCACCTGTGAAACCAAACAGAAATAAGTTCAAAACCGGTTATGTGGATAGGTCATCTGTAAGGTGTTATAGATGCAATGACCTAGGGCATTTTGCCAGTGAATGCAAGAAGCCTAAAAAGAAGGATAGAGATTATCTTGAGCTAGAAGCTAAGTATGAGGCCCTTCTGAAAAAGCAGACACATGGTAAGGCCTACATAGCTGAAGGGAAGTGTTGGGATGATTCTGAGAGTGATGAAGAGGAACAAGAATTCTGCAATTATGCCTTGATGGCCAACTCCAAGGATGACTCATCTTCATCTGATTCTCAGGTACCATCTCTCACTACTATAGACATGTCTGTTTCTGAATACAAATCCATGATTGAACAATTATCTGTTGAAATGTTTAATATTCATACTAGTATGACTGCTGCTAATGAGGAGATTGCTAAACTGTCTACTAGAAATGAAGTATTAACCAAAAAGAATGAGGAACTTGAGCTAACTGCTATGCAAGTAGAAAACCTTAAGAAAGAAGTTGAATATTTGGAGAACAAGGTTCTATGTGCTAGTCAAGTAGAGAAGGCTCTTAGGGATGAATTAGCTGAGAATGAATTCAAACTTAAAACTTTCAAGAAATCATCTGGTTTAGTGCAATCCTACTGTGAGAAAATTGAAGCTAAACCTAAAGCAGCTATTGGACTTGACTATGACTCTCTCAACCAAAGGAAAGGCTATGCTGTCATCGAAGAGGACACAGCTGTTCATGAGAAAGTGCCTCACATTTTGAGAAAAACTGAAAATCCAATTTTTAAGGAATCAACATTTGAAATTGATGAGGATGCCTTACTCATCAAGCAAATGTTGAATGATGAGGATGAGGCACAATCTAGTGAACAGCAAGCATCCTCTAAGGGTGAGAGTGCCAAGTCAAAGACCAAGAAGCCAGTAGTTGATAGGCCAAGACCTAAGAAGTTTGTTAAGTTTGTATCAGCTGGGAAGAGTGAATCAGAAAAGGAAGTGACTAAAAAGAAACAGAACAGAAATGGCAAGTTAGGGATTAACAAGGATAACAACTATGCTTATATGCCTAATGCCCCTAGGAAAACTTGTCAGAACTGTTTCAGTACCAACCATCTAACTCATGCATGCAAGAAACCTATTGGTAGTGTGTCTAAACCTTTCTATGATTGTTCTGTGCCTCTAAGACATAGAGATGCACCCTTCTGTGATAAATTTGACTATATGCCATGCAATATGAATGTTATGACTAGTTGTTTTAATTTAAGAAGACAGTTCATTGATGGTTGTATCAGTCACAATTCTCACACACACTACACAAGGTCAAAGTCTTCAAGTCCTCCTAAAGCTAGGAAGGTACCTTTGTCACCTAAGTCTGAAACCTCAGGTTCTAAGACTTCCAACAGTGACAAGAAGACTGACACTAAGAAAGTTAACAAGCATGTTGTTTATGATAAAACTGTCTCTAAGTCACATGGACCCAAACTTGTTTGGGTACCAAAGGAAAAGTAATACCTTTGTGTTTGCAGGGCAAAGAAAGTGAGAAGAAGGTCATGTGGATTTTGGACAGTGGATGCTCAAATCATATGACTGGTGATATGGCCCTGCTATCACAGTATGAGGAAAAGGCTGGCCCAATGGTTGCTTTTGGAGATGACAGCATGGGTAACACATTGGGATATGGCAAGCTGAAAGTTGGAAATGTCATCATTGAAGATGTAGCACTAGTCAAGGGGCTCAAGCATAATCTGTTAAGTGTTGGTCAGTTTACTGATAGAGGATTCAAAGTGAATTTTGACAAAGATGAATGTTTGATCACCCACAAGAAGACTGGTGATTTTGCTCTATCTGGAGTAAGGAAGGGAAGCCTGTTTGTAGCCAATATGGACTCTGCAAACAAGGACAAAATTTGTTGCTTTTACTCAAAAGCATCAAATGAAGATTGTTGGCTGTGGCACAAGAAACTATCACACCTGAACTTTAAGGCCATTAATTCTCTAGTCAAAAGAGAGTTAGTGAGAGGCATGCCCACACTTGAATTCTGCCAAGAAGGAGTGTGTGAGGCTTGTCAAAAAGGAAAAATGAAGAGATCAAGCCACAAGTCAAAGACAGTGACATCTGTAACCAAGCCACTACAACTTATCCATATGGATTTGTTTGGGCCTGTTAACATAATGTCACTTGGAAGAAAGAAGTATGCCCTGGTAATGGTTGATGATTTTTCAAGGTATACATGGGTAGAATTTCTGGCATCAAAAGATAAGGCTCCACAAGTAATCATTGAGCATATAAAGAAAGTTGACAAGGAAGCAAAGGCAAATGATGCAAGTGTGATTGCATTGAGGAGTGATAATGGAACAGAGTTCAGAAATGCCACACTTGAAGCATTCTGCAAAGAGAATGGCATTTCTCAGCAATTCTCAGCTCCAAGGACTCCACAACAAAATGGAGTTGTTGAGAGAAAGAATAGAACTCTAATTGAGGCTGCTAGAACAATGTTACTTGATGCAAAAATGCCCACATGTTTTTGGGCTGAGGCTGTGAGCACTGCATGCTATATTCAGAACAGAACCCTCATCAACAAAAACACTGGAAAGACTCCTTACAACTTGATGACTGGAAAGAAGCCTACACTGAAGTATATTCATACTTTTGGAAGCAAATGCTTTGTACTTAAGGACAATTCTGAATACGTTGGAAAGTTTGATGCAAAAGCATTTGAAGGAATTTTTCTTGGCTATTCTATGGAAAGAATTGCATACAAGATTTATGTCATCAGTCAAAAGAAAGTTATGGAAAGCACAGATGTAACATTTGATGACAGCAAACTACCTGGACTAGAAGAAGCCAATGATGAAGACAAGGATCCATTGAAGTTTGATAATCTAGATGATTCTGATGAAGAGACTGAAACTGAAGTTGAAACTCAAGTTCAACAAACTCAAGTGAATAATGATACAAGAGAAGAATTTGTGCCAATCAATAGTGAAGAAACAAGCATCCAAGACACACCTGTGAGTAATGGCAACTTCACAGGGGGAGGAAATGAGGATGATCATGATGAGGATGATGAAGCAACATCAAGGATGAGAAATCAGGCTGAACACTCAAGGAAATGGGATAGATCACACACTGCAGAGCAAATCATTGGAGATCCTAATGCAGGAGTAAGGACTAGGAGAGCAACTCAAAATGAGTGCCTCTATGGATGTTTTCTATCACAAGTTGAGCCTAAGAAACTTGATGATGCATTGTTGGATCCAGATTGGATTATTGCCATGCAAGAGGAGCTGAATCAATTTGAAAGGAACAAAGTATGGGAACTTGTGCCTGCACCAAAGAATAGAACCATCGTTGGAACAAAATGGGTTCTGAAGAATAAGATGGATGAAGATGGTGTAATAATAAGAAACAAAGCAAGGCTGGTTGCAAAAGGATACTCTCAACAGGAAGGCATTGATTATGATGAGACATTTGCCCCTGTTGCTAGATTGGAAGCCATTAGAATATTCTTGGCATTTGCTGCTCATTCAAACTTTAAAGTTTATCAAATGGATGTCAAGAGTGCATTTCTAAATGGAGAGTTGGAAGAAGAGGTTTATGTGCAACAACCACCTGGCTTTGAGGATCCACATTTCCCAGAATTTGTCTACAGATTGCTTAAGGCACTGTATGGACTTAAACAAGCTCCAAGAGCATGGTATGATACTCTATCACAATTTCTTCTTGAAAATCAATTCACTCGAGGCACATTGGACAAGACACTGTTTTACAAGAAGCATGGTGATGATATGATCCTAGTTCAAATCTATGTGGATGATATCATTTTTGGTTCTACAAATGAGAAACTGTGTGAGAAATTCTCTAAACTCATGCAGAGCAGATATGAGATGAGTATGATGGGAGAGTTGACATTCTTTCTAGGGTTGCAAGTCAGTCAAAGGAAGGATGGTATCTTTATCAGTCAAACCAAGTATATCAAGGATTTATTGAAGAAGTTTGACTTGGAAGATTGTTCACCTGCCAAGACACCCATGGCCACTGCCACTAAATTGGATGAAGATGCTAAAGGCAAGAGAGTAGATATCTCAGTCTACAGAGGCATGGTTGGTTCTCTACTCTACCTCACTGCAAGTAGGCCAGACATCATGTTTGCTACATGCTTGTGTGCATGGTTTCAATCAAATCCAAAGGAATCACATTTGATTGCAATAAAAAGGATCTTTAGATATCTGAAGGGCACTCCTAACTTGGGATTATGGTACCCTAAGGACACAGGGTTCAATCTGGTTGGCTACTCTGATGCTGATTATGCTGGATGTAGAGTGGATAGGAAAAGCACCTCAGGAAGCTGCCAGTTTCTTGGACAAAGGTTAGTTTCTTGGTATAGCAAGAAGCAACAATCTGTGTCAACTTCTACAGCTGAGGCTGAATACATAGCTGCTGGAAGTTGCTGTGCTCAAGTGCTTTGGATTAGAAATCAACTTAGAGATTATGGACTTGTGTTGGAAAGAATTCCAATCATGTGTGACAACACAAGTGCAATCTCTATAGTTGCCAATCCTGTCAATCATTCTAGAACAAAGCACATTGACATCAGATATCATTTCATAAGAGAACATGCAACTAATGGAACCATTGAGTTGCATTATGTCTCTACAGATAAACAACTAGCTGATATATTCACTAAGCCATTAGATGAAGCCACCTTCACAAGGTTGGTAAGTGAGATTGGAATGCTGAATTCTTCAGATTCTGGCTAAGTGAATACATCATCTAGATTGTTGCAGCAGTAAACACTTACTTTATCTAAATCCTCAATATTTTTGAAGTAAGTGTTGGCTGAAATATGATTTATAAATATTTCAAATCTGTTGCATATGTTGAAAATCATATTTTTATTAACTTAAAATTTCTATGAAATTTTGAGAAAATCACTATTTGATTTGCTAGGATATTTTTCAATGAATATGTCTGGTAAATTTTTACAAGATAGTGAAAATCAAATTTTTATGAGTGATGGGTATAGTTCGATAAGTCAGACTTCTCGAATGATTCACTATTCGACATCTCTAATAAGTCTCATTAGAGTACTCTTGAGTTCTCGAATAGAGTCTTTCTGAGATATCGAATAGAGGAATTCTAGACTTCTCGAATATAGTAACTGAGTTCTCGAATGATTAAGTTCTCGAACACTATATTTGAGTTCTCGAATCATTTGAAAAGGCTGAATTCTCGCTGAATTTTAACCGATTTTGGATTTTTATCTAAAAATTTAATTCACTCATAAAAACACATTTTATTTAATTTAGAATTATTTCTAAGTTAGATAACTGCCAGCTGTGAGTTTCTATCTGCTTGAGTTATCGATTAAGCCATTCTTGACTTCTCGAATAGTTGTTTTCTACTTCTCGAATGCCTGACTTGTCGATACAAAACAGTCTGCTAATCGACAATTCAAGTACTTCATACTTATACAATCTCACATCTATTCGATTCATTTCATTCGATTTCTCAAGCATCTACACTCTCTACACCCCTGAAACCCTAGCTACGAAAAGCCAAATTTCTTCTTCAACCTTCAATTTCTTTTCTCTCTTCTACACCAATGGCAACAGTAAAGTTCAACACCAACTTCATCGCTCTCACTAGTGATGTTGAAGCACCCAATGCAAATTTCAAGTGCTTTGTGAAATGGATGGCTGAGTCATATATCAAGGATGCACTCTCTGCCAACCCAACTCTGTATCTCGATATTCTGGAACAATTCTGGAGTACTGCTATTGTGGAGGTTGTAGCCCTGGAAAACGCAATCACTTCCTATGTCATCTACTGCAAGGTTCAAGATAAGGAAATCACTATCACTACTGCAGACATGAACCAAGCACTAGGACTACAACAAGAGTCATTTGACAGAATGGCCACTAACGCAGAGTTGGAGGAATTCTTTGAGTTCATAAACTACTCAGATGGGATTAACCTTGGAAAGCTAAACAGAAAGAATCTGAGAAAGGAGTGGAGCTATGTGTTTGCAACTCTTCTCCAAGTCTTCACTGCCAGGAAATCAAGCTTTGATCAAATCAGTGCACCTGTGCAGCAAATTGGATATGCTTTGGCCTATGGAAAGAAGATAGATGTTGGCCAAATCATACTTCAAGAATTATATGGGAGACTTGGTAAGAACACAACCAAGAGAGGTACTGATATTTTCTTCCCTCGCTTTATTCAATCTGTACTTAATTATAAAAATGCTTCATTGATTGAATTGCCTGGGATTGATAAAAATAAAATAGGCTATCCTAAGTCCATGACCAAACTCATTTTTGGTAACTTGGAAACTAGGAATGATGTGGATGTAAGACTGAACATAACTCCCCATATGGAGAGTTTGTTTAAGACTTACCCCCACAACATGCCAACATTTGATGCAAAATCTAAGTTAGCACAGCCCAAGCAAGTAGAACAAAATGCAAACCCAGGGCTTGCTAACCAACCCTCTCAACCAAACACTCTACCTCTTACTGAGCCAACTGCATCATCCTCTCAAAAGGGTGATGTTAGTAAAAAGAAGAGAAAGGAAGTAATGTCTGCACCTTTAAATATCTTGTCTGAAGCAGCATTAGCTGTTGAATTAGGTCTAGGAAGTGAGGAACCTGAGTCACCCTTACACAGAACAAAGAAGAAGAAAACTAAGACCACCTCTTCAGTCACACAAATGGCTGAAGTTGTAAAATCAGGGGCACACAGCTCACTAGGTGTATCCTCTCAACAGGGTGCACCTATAGAATCAAGCATTCTCCCCAATGCACCCTCTTGTATAGAGTCAGCACATGGGAGTGATAAGGCTGGCACAACACTGAGTGGAGAGCACATCACTTTTGAAACTCCCTCTATCTCTCAGGGGGAGTTGCCAAAATCTACTCTAAAACACACTTCTCTTCCAGAATCTAACTCTGAAATTTCTTTGGAACCTGCAACTCAGACAACTGAGATGCAAGGTATTGATCATCAAGAATCCTTTTCGCTTGATGAACCAATAATTTCAAGTGACTTAGTGCATGACACTTTGTTCACCACTCAGAACCCACATTTAGATGGTGAGGGAATGCATGCTGAGGCATATCCTAATGACACCATCACAAACACAGAGGTTCCCCTAGTTTTTACTAGAGACTCTGTGCCTGTGTCAACTGCTGGTGTAATTCATCCCACTTCTGTGGTGACACCAGTAGTAGAGTCAATCCATCCGGTTACAGAAGTTGCATCTGTAGCTGAGGAGACTAGCTTGCCTAGCTCTAGCTCTGACTTCATGTCAACATGGCTGAAGCCTGTGCAACATGACAGTGCTTCAGGATCAGGGTCTGTTCCACAACAATTGACGGTTGAAGCACTTCAAAGCTTAATTGTGGATCAGATTCCTGAGTTCACAAAGATTGCTCAGCACCTTCTCACTGCAGACATGCCCAATCCAGACTATGAGGCTATTCTGTTATGCCATAGGGATGATGTGGAAGTGCAGAAGTCAAAGATCATTGATGATGCTGAGAGAGATGGCAACATAGATGCCTGGTTGCAAGGAAAATATGATATTACTCTCGATGAAGCACTTCAGTATCTCAGGGAGGAATACATCACTTCACTGGGCTCCAATGCAAAATCCCTGTCACCTGGTGAAGTGTATGAAGCTGTAAATGACTCCTACAAGGGTTTCCTCAAGGCTGCACACTATCTTGGCAAGGGAGTCAAAACTGAAGTCAACAGGGTGTGTGATAAGACAGCCACTTCAGTAGCAGAAATCAAGAGGGCCTTTGATGCTAAATTTCCTCAATTGGACAGTGTGTTCAAGGACATCAAACACTGCAACTCTACCTGCACTAAGGTGGACAATGGGCTGGCTGTGCTAAAAGATGCTGTCACAGGTCTGGGGCATCAATTTCAGAATCTATCTGACCAGACTACAGATGCCAATGCCATGCTGAGGATCATGTTCAAAAATCTTTATGGAGATAGACTAGTGACTGATGTCCCTGTGCATGAATTGTCTAAATATGAAGTGAAGAGGCTGCAGGATCAATCCTTATCTGGCTTCAAGGCCAATGAGTTATTCACTAAGGTCAACACTCTTGAGCAGGAGGTAGCTACTCTCACCAAGACCAATGCTCATCTCACAGAAAAGGTTGCATTGCTAAATGATCAGTTGGACACTCAAGCATCCACCACAGCTGATGTCCTTCTGCATCAACAATCCATGTTAGCTGCAATGATGAAGCATATGGGTCTCCCTCTACCTGATGAATCTTCACTCCCAAAGGACATTTCTACAGCCTCTGTGCCTGACAACAAGCCTAAGGGGGAGAAGAAGGCTAGGAACTCAAATTCAAAGGGGGAGACAAAGGGAGAGAAAGGCATAATAATCAAAGAGGGTGGTCAACAAAGGGCTTCTAAGTCTCTAGCAAATGTGCCTGGCAAGGGAAAAGCCAAAGTAGATGAGCCTCCATCTATCTTGCCAGTTGTCACCCTACCAACTGTGCACATCACTACTCCTGGAGGACAAAAGCAATCCATAACTACCACAGTGGTTGCAGGGAGTATGCCATCTGACAAACCTCCAATCTCTATATCTGAGAGTGCCAAGCCTGTAGAAGTCAAAGTTGTTACTGAGGCCAAGCTACAAGAAGTTGATAACTCCAATGACTATCATGATAAAGCCTTCTTGGAGTTTCTGAAAGCCATAAGGGAACAGGTTGGTGACACTCAGTTTTATCTGAGGGAGGTGAAGAAGCAGATAGACTACATCACTGTCATCCCCAAGAAAGTCAACAATATATGGGTCAAGGAGATAGTGATGGTTTCCAAACTAAAGATATGGCATCTAACATACCAGACTCTACAAGACCTAAAGCACTCAGAGATAGATGCCATACTTGAGATCATTGAGAAGAAAAATGAGAACAGCAAGAGTCTGTTTGATGATTTGAGGAAGGGTCAACCTACAAGGCTACCAGAAGTGATCAAGAAGCCATGGACAATTATTTATTAGTCTGGTACCAGAATTGAAGATATCAAGCAATTGGTCATTCCTCATGATCTCACCTCCAGAAATCACAGACTGATCATTGCTATCATTGATCAATTACAGAAGAAGGTTGGAGCCAGAAATGCTGAAGAAATTGAGGCACTGCATATCCTCAGAACCTATATTGCAACTGGTGAAATTCCAGAGATGGCTCAACCTAGGAGAAATAAGGATGATGATTCTGAAGACAAAGGTGATGGGAGGAGAAGACATCACAGGAGAGATAAGGGTGATGAAGATAAGAAGAAAAAGGGGGACAAGGATGAAAAGAAATCATGAGAGCAGTAGATGAGATTGCAAGAAAGGAGAAAGAAAGGAAACAGAAAGCATATGATGATCTACAAGCCAAGGCAATGGAGATGCAATCAAAAGAAAACGGCTAGTACCTCATCATACTGTAAGAAGTATTTATCTTGTAATTTCATTTATGTGTTCAATCAAATCACATACCTGTACTTTTAAAAGTTTTATCTTTAATGTATGTTAGGCTTGTTATCAGACATGAAATTGTGACTAAGGGTCTCACTCACAATTTGGGGGAGATTGTTAGTTACAGAGGCATGCCTGTATACATCTAATAACAAGCATAATTGTTTGTAATGCTTTGCATTACTTACATGACCTCTTAACTGAGGGAACCTCTAGTTGTAGAGTTTCTGTTTGTATTGTACTTGTAATAGGCATCAAATCCTAGTTGTGTAACTGTACAAATAGAGTCTAGAATAATGCTTGAAAGAAGTTCCATGGTTCATGCCTCAAGCAAGGAGTTAAAGACTGCCAAATAATCACAGTTGGGATTTGAAGAAATGAAGAATTTGCCTAAGTACCAATTCGAGAAGTATATTTGTCTATTCGAGAAGTCCAGCATTCGAGAAGTCAGAGATTCGATATCTCAAGACACTATTCGATATCTCTGAATACACTGTTCGATATCTCATTCGATATCTCAGGGATTCGATATGTCTACTACTCTATTCGAGAACTCAAGAAGTCAACAAGTCAAGATGGTATTCGAGTTCTCAAAGAGTCAACAAGTCAAAGTTCCATTCGATATCTCAAAGACTCAGAAAGCTATTCGACAACTCGAGGATTCGATAAGTCAAATGCTCTATTCGACAACTCAAGGAATCCTGATGGAAAAGAGCTATTCGAGAAGTGGTTCGATATGTCACTATAACAGTATTCGAGAACTCAGAGTTATCGATCAAGTCAATTCTAGTTCTCGAATCACTTACTTAGTCACTTCTCGAATACATTCTTGGAGACAAAATACTGAAGAAATTGTACAAGTCAGAAACCTGCAACAAGCCAATGCACTTTATGGACCACAACCTATAACGTGCTCTGGAAAGCCTACAAGGAAGCTTGGAGAGATATAGAAGAGACAAGGAGCTAAAGAAGTGGATCTAAACAGGCTTTGCAAAGTCAAATCTGTAACCGTTTGGACACTTACTCAAAAAGGATAGACAGACTAGAAAGTAATGTGTTTTAGCTACCTTATTTGTAGTAAGCAGGCTGTATCCATGTTCTATAAGGACACAGCCTCACTTCATAACTTAGTAACTTTTGTGAGTCAAGTTTTTCATACACTGTAAGCTATATCTCTCTGAGAAAAACGAAGCTGAGAATACTACCATTTGTATTCACAGATTGTAGCAACCTTTATCTAATATACATTAGATTAAAGTGATATTGTGTCTTGTGTTGTTTATTTATCCGCACCTTAATTTCTGTACACACAGGCACTTATCTGCTACACAGACTCAATCCAAGAAAAGTTCAAGAATCCATTCACCCCCCCCCCTCTGTATTCTTTTACCGTGTTCAATACTCAACAAAAATCGAGATAAGAACTAGGAAACTTAATTCGCTAGTAGTACAAGAGTCACAAATAATTAAGTTCTATCGGATCAAATATTACAAAGAGATTGAACTTGATTTTCTGTGAATTTATAGCTTTGACAGTTGAGAAGTAAAGATGGGAGAGTTTAATGTTCTGTGTGTCTTTAGTATCTTTTGTCTCTTTTTCGTTATTTTCTTCTAGTCGCCTGTGTTGATCTTTATAACATTCTGACTCTTTTCATTGCATTTAACTCGGTTAAGACCATCATATTATAATTGTTAAGACAATCAGCAAGATCAATTTTTGTGCTACTAAGACTGTCGCTAATACCATCTCAGGGTCATTAAGACTGTCGCTAAGACCTTCTCAAAATGGTCTTTATCAGCTCTTGTTTTCATTATGACCAACAGCTATATACTACTAAGACAGTCGTTAAGACAATGACAATCTGTGATTGTCTTAATAATTCAATTTTCAGGATAAATGATTTAAGTAAAATCATTTAACTTAATTGAATTATTTATACTTATATATTTATTCTGATTTAATTAACCTATTAATTAATTTAATAAACAAATTAATTCTTGATGAATTAATTCATTAATTAAATCAATTAATTGATTTAATCAATTAAAATAGAGTAATCATAAGTCCCTTAACTGTCTCAATATATTATTGAACCACTTCAAATAAATAAGGAAATACCACTGACTTTTCTGTTGACGTTCGATGTACTGTCTGGTTCATGAACGACTAACTTCAATGATACTTCTTCATTTTGACTTTAAGCTGTGGTCTATTTCTTCTCTCAACTTTCTTCAAATATTCTGTACTGATACTGTTTCTTGTCACTTGTAGAAATCTCTGTCCTTTATAATTAAATTCATGACTTTGAATACCACACTGAGGCTTGATCAGCAAACTGAACTTCTTCCAGTGTAAAACATCAAAACTATAGATTGACTTGTTGATTATTCTTCTGACAGATAGCATCTTCTGAGATTCCTGTGACAGTTAATATTATTTACTTATTACAATCTAATCTAAGTTGAGTTGAATCCTCGAACTACAAATAGGCTGAGTCATATGTCTTTCAATCTCCCCCTATTTGATTGTTATAAACTAACAAGCAAATTCCTAGAGGATAACTCAACTAACTCAACTTAAATCAGTAAATGATAAAACATTAATAGCAAGTAAATAATGAAAAAGTTCTGGTATTTATAACAATTTTCAGATTCAAACATAAAGATAAATACAAGATAGATGATCCTCTAGCCTGATCATATTAAACATTATCCTATCTTGATCTATCTAACTCTAAAGATATTACATGTAGAGCTGTTCTTCATTTCTGATTGTCTTCCTTCCTTATTTCCCCTTCTTCTGGTTTTTCAAACACTGGCAAGATCTTGTGCAGTTCAGCATCAACTAACAACTCTTTTCTTGATGAGAATCCTGTAGGAAGAACCAGTGGAACTCCAAGTGCCTTTCTCAATTCACCTTTGAACTTCTTATAATCCTTAGAAAATTTGACCTCTGCATAGGATAGAATGTGATCTGCAATGTCTAACTCCTCTGTAGTAGAAAATCCTTGATTTCTCAGAATATGTTCAACATAGACTAACTGCCTGGCAGAGTGTGTGAACAATTCATCATTCTGAAGATTGATTGTATGAAGTACCTCACCCTTAAGGAATTTCAATTGTCTAGGCAATTCAACTATTTCTGGACCAGCTCTTTCAGCAAACTCTTTAAATTTTTCATGAAGTAGTACACCCAACTCAGAAGAAGTTCTCACCTTTGGCCTAAGAGCCCAAATTTCTGTCAATGATTTATCATAGAAGAACTTAATTGATACTCTTTGTGTTCCAAGATTATGACACTCAACAAAAATGAACAACTCATCTGTTTTCGGTTGACATGCAGTTGTTATTCTCACAACTTCTGTTCTTAGAGCTTTCATGTACATCTCGTGTATTGGATTAAGCTTTTTGAGTTTTTCAAAGATAGCAAGAAGTCGACAATCATCATTATCGAGAAATTGATGTGAGTCTATTGCCCGTTGAGCACGTTCCCATTTCTCACCACTCTTAAACTTGATGTATAACTTCCTTTGTTGAACTTTAAGTGCATGTTCCCGTTGCTTTGCCTCTGCTTCCTCTTTGTGAAGTCTTTATTTGTGTGCAAGCAGATCTAGTGTTTTCTGAAGCCTTACATCTTGCAATTTGAGAATTGCTTCTTGCCTATCCATTTCTAATTCAGCTTCATACTCCAGTCGTGTTTGTTCAGCTTCATCTTCAGGGTTAACTGGTTCTTCATCTTTAGCTTCATCTTCCCAGTTGCTAAAGTTTGGTTCTGGTATTTTTTTCACCCACACCAGGGAACTTTAAATAAGCAAAAACATCAAAGTTGTCTGGTTCACCTGTGTAGTAATACCCTTCAGTGTCTTCAGCACTTTTCTGAGAATCTGCTATCTCCTTCCCTTTATCTCTCCCTTGTTCACCTTGAGATTTATCTCCAGAAGAAACTCCCCCTCTTGACTTCTCCCCCTTAGTTGAGGAATCCTCTACCGAAGTGTGAAATACACCATCTCCAGGGTCTCATTTATCACCATCTCCACTTTTTCCTTCAAAGAATTCTCTTTCTTCTGTTGTGGGTGTGTGATTTCTGCTAATTATGTTGAACAAATGTTTGAGCCCTTTACCTTGTTGTGCATTCTGCCTTTCAATCACATCAAGACGGTGTTCAGTAGACAATTGATTCTTAATTAGTTCTATTTGGAGAATTTCAACTTTGTCGGAGATTGCAGAAATGAGTTTATCTTGAGCAATAGTAACATCTCCAGAATCATCAAGTGCCTTTTCATGAGATAGTTCGAGAGTGTTGATCTTGTTTGTGAATGTTGTCTTCATGTTGGTAATGTCATTCTTTATCATAGCAAGCTGATTATCGACAGAGGTGGATGAAGAAGACCGTTCACCCACTTGTTCTCGAAGTAATTTTGCTTCAGCTTTACTTGCCTCAAGTTCCTTTTCTAGAGCTTTAATCTTTTCTTCAAATGAATGAGTGCATGTGTCAGTGTGTGTACTCACCTGAATATCACTCAGAGTTTCACTCATCTGACATGCATGTGTTTCACTCAGTTTAGTGGTGATCCTCACATCACTCCTCACAATCTCCATAGCTCCAGAAGGTGTACCTGCAGGTAAAATCACCCTAGCCTCCTCTTGGGAGGTCAGTGGTGGTGCAATGGGAGTTCGCAAATCCGTATCCCCAGTCAGTTCTGTTATCTCATTAGGATTTGATGTCTGAATTGCTTCAGTGACAGAAAGACCGAGTTGCCTTCCACTTTCTCCAGTCGAAACTGCGAGTGGAAACTCCCTTAAGGGATCCAGGTATGTTCCACCTAAGAGGGGAGATGATGATTCTATTATAAGTGGCTCAGAATCAAGATTTCCCTCGTAAGCCTGTGAAGGCTCCTCTGCCGTAACTATGGCAGGCACTGTTTCAGTAGCAATCCTTTTGTGCACTCCTTGCTCATTGTCCCTAGCAACATCAGATTCTAAAGTTATGTTTTCCCCCATTGTGAGTAATAGGGGTGTGCTTGACTCTATACAGGGTGCCATGGCCGACTGGCGAAGTTCAATGGACTCATCCTGTTGAGAGAATGGTTCCAGTAACTATTTATGTGCCATTTCAATGTCCATATCCTTTTGGGAGGATATGGATGAGCTTACAGTTGCCTCAGGTTCATTTATACTCTTCTTTAGTAGAGGCAGAGCTGTGGGATCACTCAAATCATCACTACTTCTTTCAGATCTTTTAGCTTGCAACTTCTTTTGCCTTTGATAGAAATTTTTGAATGGTTTTGACATTGTGTTTGGCTCTATGACCTGGGATAGAGATTGTGGTGCTACAATCCCTTGGTCAGCCCTAACAACCACTAGGGTTTCAGAAGTAGATTGCAAAAGTGAAGTAGATAAGGGATCAGAATGTAATACCTGGTCAGCAGATGGAGTGAATTGAACCACTTGATGTTGAATTTCTTGCTCAAGAGTAGGTGCTGCTTGATCAGGTACTGGTTCCACTTGATCTAATATTGGTGTTGGTTGCTCAATGAATGAGACCCCAAAAGGCTTATACAATAATACCCATGTAGCGAGTGTTGGGTCAGTGGATCCCAGACTATAAAGCCTTAGGTCACTAGGACTAAGTCCCCTCAGACTTAATTACTCGAGTATTAAAGAGCTCACTCTGGTTAATTTTGCATTTAAATTATTTATATGACTCTTTTTTTTCTTTTTTTTTTCTTTTATATTTTTTTTTTCCTTTTTTTTTTATTTTTTATTTTTCCCCAATCTGGAATGAGCCTTTCTCATTTCCAACCCTAGACTACTCATATAAATATGAGCTGGCTACTAGCCATTTGACGCCTAGCCTTTATTGACACATATTAACAATTAGCATGAAAATTCCTGGTTTCCCCCAAACTTAGACTTTAATGTTCCTACGCTATAAAGGGAATAACGAAAATTCTAAATATAAACAAGTGATTAAATCTCAAAACATCCCACAGGCATGACCCTAACCTAGCCCAACAGCACCCCAATGAGACTGTGTAATAAATTTTGTTCCCGTAACATGCAAGTCAATTTCATAGAAACTATAAATCAGCCCTCTACTCATCATCATCACACCCAAATCAACATCCACCTATCAATCAGAATCAGTTCGTCCTAAGGGATCATGAAATATGCATGCCATGAAAATGCAACTAAATGAAAACTCACATGGTATACGAAAATAAAACAAAATGTCCTATATGAACAACTTAGATAATACGAACATAACAATCATGCATGAACTATCACTACTATGCAACATGATATCCTATATGACCACAAAATACAACAAAACATACAACTACTATCCCCAAAATCACCCCCAAACTTAACATATTCAATGCCCTCATTGAATGGAAGTAAATACAAGGGATAGTAGAAACATACCTACTCATCCTCGCTGTCGTCACCCTCATCATCCTCATCCGAAGAATCAGTTGGAGGGTACGGAATCCGGGATCCAAAGATAGGCCACTGAACCGGAGTACTCGGTGACTGAAATTTTGCCTCCAAAGCTATGCCCATGTCTTCTGAATATTGACGACTGCTATCATGCATAACATCCAACCGCCTAGTCAATCGCCGCAAATAAGACTCAAGAGTGGACATATTCCCCGTACTCTGCTGTGAACCGATTCTAGCAACTCCCGATCCCTCAGCTACATGACCACCCGCACCACTAACACCACCTTCACCCTCCTTCATTCGCCCAATAGACGAATCAGCAATAGGAGCCCCAGGCTTTTGCACCGGCTCATCCACACGCGGTGGCACTTTTGCAACATCACACAATCCCGTAATTATGGAAGCATAGGGAATACTAGCTGTCGAATTACCCTTCAAAAACCGAAGAATAGTTTGATTAATCAAGTAACCCAAATCGACATACTCACCTTTTAAAATCCCCCACAAAAGGATAGCCCTGTCAACAGTAACTTCCGTCACATGAGACGACGGAAGGATACTAGTACAAATGAATAAGAACCATGAACGGGCAAACTTAGTCAATGATGCGGACGGAAAATTCCTCTTTTCGTTAGTACCCGCCTTACACCTCCATACCGCCCCTGGGACACACAACTCACCGATGACAACATCAAGATCAACATCTCCCACCGTCTTCCGTCCCCAATCCTCAACACCCCTAGATTTAGGCAACTGACCAATCAAATTCCGAATTGCTCGAGGAGAATAATCAACCTGTTGTCCCCTAACAATCGTGGAGTTATTCTGCTCTACTGAAGCATTAGCGTAAAACTCCCGAACAACATTCAATGGCACATCATTAGCCAATTCGCAAAATACCTTCCAACCCCTCGCATTCACCATAGCCACCATCTCCTCGTTATCACGAGGCACAAACCTCCTCTCCTTTATAACTCCCTTACGAACTAATCGACCGTACTCCGACTCGGCCTCCGAATTCACAAATTTCACTACTCCTTCTTCCACAATAGCATCCTCATCCACCGATGGATGGCTACTACTACTACTACCTACCAATCTTTGTCTTTTGGGAGCCATAACAACAAGAACAACAATCCACACCACAAAATTCGAATTTCAACAAAAACCCCCAATTCAAGAACACAACCAAACCCTAATTGGCAAGAACACAATTCGTAGCAATTACAAAGATGAGATTAGAACAATACCATACGAATTGACGAGGTGTCCTTGCAAGAATAAACCTCCAATAAATCAATTATATCCTCCCCTTGAGCTTGGAATTGATGGATGGGTATAGTTTGTGAGTGAGAAGTGTATATATAGAAAAGTGTATGGAGGAATTGTTAATGGATGAATATGTATAAATATAGAGAGATGTATATATAAGGTGAGATGGAATTGGGTTAGGAGAGGAATTAGAAATAGAATTGGAGTAGGAGGTGTTAGGGTTTTTGATTTGTAATTTAGAAGTGTAGTAGGATATGGAATAAGAGATTAGATATGATTTTGGGGGAAATTTTTTTTTTTTTTTTTATAACACAACAGATCGCTAACAGAGGGCAAGGGCGCAGAGTGCGCGACTTTGGCGCAGTGTGCGCGAAAATATTCTGGAACGACAGCGCAGTTTGCGCAAGAAATGGAGCAGTTTGCGCGATGAGTTTCTGCACAGACGCGCAGGGTGCGCGATACTGGCGCTGTTTGCGCAGATGGTTCCTGCGTTACCAGGCGCAGTCTGCGCGGAATTTGGCGCAGTTTGCGCGGAACACTTCTGATCTAATTTTTTTTTTTTTTTTTTTTTTTTTTCAAAAACAAGAATAATCTTATATACAACAATGCTTGGGTTGCCTCCCAAGAAGCACTTCTTTTACGTCAATAGCTTGACGTGACTTCCATGATTTATTCAATAATTGCAAGAACCGCGGTTTCAGCCCCACGATTCGATACCTCACCAAAGTACGGTTTCAATCTCTGACCATTGACTTTGAACGACTGATCAGGTGATTTCTCAAAAATCTCAACCGCTCCATGCGGAAACACGGTTTTTACAACAAAGGGTCCTGACCATCTCGATTTTAGCTTTCCTGGAAATAGACGAAGGCGAGAATTAAATAATAACACAGGTTGTCCAGGAACAAATACCTTGTTAACTAAACGCCGATCATGCCATCTCTTCACTTTTTCTTTGTAGAGTTTATTGTTCTCATATGCTTGCAAGCGAAACTCGTCCATCTCATGGAGTTGCACCATTCTCTTCTCACCCGCGGCTGTAAGATCGAAATTTAGCTTTTTCAAAGCCCAATAAGCCTTGTGCTCCAATTCCGCCGGCAAATGACAAGCTTTCCCGAAGACAAGCTGATACGGTGACATTCCCAAAGGTGTTTTATATGCCGTTCGATAAGCCCAGACGGCTTCATCGAGTTTCAAAGACCAATCCTTTCTTGAAGGACTCACCACCTTTTCTAGAATACGCTTGATTTCCCGATTAGACACTTCAGCTTGGCCATTGGTCTGAGGATGATATGTTGTAGCTACCCGATGATTTATATTGTATCTGGCCATAAGATTAGTGAACTTGCGATTGCAAAAATGAGTGCCTTCATCACTGATAATGACTCGAGGAGTACCAAATCTGGTAAAGATGTTCTTCTGAAGGAAATTAAGCACGACTTGGGCATCATTTGTCGGAAGTGCTTTGACCTCAACCCATTTAGAGACGTAATCAACTGCTAGCAAGATATATTGATTGTTGCATGAAGAGATAAAGGGTCCCATGAAGTCAATTCCCCAAACATCGAAAATTTCCACTTCCAACATTACATTAAGGGGCATCTCATCCCTCCTCGAAATGTTACCAACACGCTGACAACGATCACACCTTAAGACGTACTGATGAGCATCCTTAAAAAGAGAAGGCCAATAGAACCCTGCTTGAAGAATACGAGTAGCAGTCTTTTCACCTCCATAGTGGCCCCCATATGTCGTGGCGTGATAATCCCTCAGAATAGCCTCTGTTTCACTATACGGCACACATCTTCTAAGAATCTGATCAGCTCCCTGTTTAAACAGATATGGTTCGTCCCAACGATACCATTTAACTTCATGCAAGAACTTCTTCCTTTGTGCATAAGAAAATTCAGATGGGATGACTTGACTAACCAGAAAGTTCACAATGTCTGCGTACCATGGCTCCTCTTCTTGCACTCTAAACAATTGCTCATCCGGGAAGAATTCATTAATGATGGTACTGTCTCGAGAAGGTTTACCCAAGTCCTCCAGACGAGAAAGATGGTCAGCTACTTGATTCTCTGTCCCTTTCCTGTCCTTAATCTCCACATCAAATTCTTGTAACAGAAGTACCCAACGAATTAAACGAGGTTTGGAGTCCTTTTTAGAGAGCAGATATCTAATAGCCGCATGATCCGTGTACACCATTACCTTTGTACCAAGCAAGTAAGAACGAAATTTTTCAAAACCATAGACTATGGCCAACAGCTCCTTTTCCGTAGTAGTGTAGTTCAACTGAGCGTCATTAAGAGTCTTGCTTGCATAATAGATCACATGAAACACTTTGTCTTTCTTTTGACCGAGAACAGCCCCCACTGCATAATCGCTAGCATCGCACATCATAGCGAAAGGTTCACTCCAATCGGGAGCAATAATCACTGGTGCTGAAACCAATTTCTTTTTCAGAGTCTCGAAAGCGGTCAAACATTCTAAATCAAATTTAAAAGGAACATCCTTTTCCAAGAGCTTAAACAACGGTTTGGAGATTTTTGAGAAGTCTTTGATAAAACGCCTGTAGAAACCTGCATGACCGAGGAAACTACGAATCCCTCTCACTGAAATAGGTGGTGGAAGATTTTCAATTGTCTCTATTTTTGCCCTGTCCACCTCTAGACCTCTCCGTGACACCTTGTGCCCAAGAATAGTTCCCTCCTGAACCATGAAGTGGCATTTCTCCCAGTTAAGCACTAGATTAGTCTCCACACATCTTCTCAGAACCGCACCCAGATTATTCAAACATTCATCGAAAGAGAGACCGATTACAGAAAAGTCATCCATGAAAACTTCTACGGTCTTGCCAATCATGTCTGAAAAGATAGCCATCATACACCTCTGAAAAGTAGCAGGTGCACCACACAAACCAAAAGAAACTCGCCGAAAAGCAAATGTACCAAATGGACATGTGAAAGTCGTCTTCTCCTGATCTTCAGGGGCAATACAGATTTGATTATACCCAGAATATCCATCCAATAGGCAATAGTACTCCTGACCTGCAAGCCTGTCCAGCATCTGATCAATAAAGGGCAAAGGAAAATGATCCTTCCTAGTGGCCTTGTTCAATTTCCGGTAGTCCATACAGATTCTCCAACCAGTGACTGTGCGAGTAGAGATAAGTTCATTCTTCTCATTGGTGATTACCGTCATACCACCTTTCTTCGGCACACATTGAACTGGGCTTACCCATGAACTATCAGAAATGGGATAGATGATCCCTGCATCCAACCATTTGATGATTTCTTTCTTCACAACTTCTTTCATGATTGGATTTAGACGTCTCTGATTTTCCACTGTTGGTTTACTCCCTTCTTCTAAAGGAATTTTATGTTGACAGTAAGCTGGACTAATTCCCTTGATGTCTGCTATGGTCCATCCAATAGCTGATTTGAATTCTCTAAGAACTCTCAAGAGCTTGTCTTCCTCAGAATCTGACAAGTTAGCAGCAATAATCACAGGTAAAGTAGATGACTCACCAAGAGAAGCATACCTTAAGTGATCAGGTAGTGGTTTGAGCTCTAGAGTTGGAGCTTCTTCAATGGATGGTTTCAACCGCTGATGTGACCCCTTCAATTCAGATAGACCTAACGATTCCACTGGTCTCTCGAATTTCCTTTGCCATGGAGTAGCATCAAGAAGTAGCAGTTGCTCATCTATCTCATCTTCTTCCAATACAGAATCATAAATCAGTGCTTTTTCCAATGTGTCATTCAAGAGCAGATGCTCAATTTTAGATTGCACTGCTGACTCCACCAAATCTATCTTCAAACATT
The DNA here is from genome assembly GCA_037693485.1 of Kitagawia praeruptora. Taxonomy (NCBI): domain Eukaryota; kingdom Viridiplantae; phylum Streptophyta; class Magnoliopsida; order Apiales; family Apiaceae; genus Kitagawia; species Kitagawia praeruptora. The sequence continues at coordinate 61,281,356 of CM075344.1, forward strand.
GCTCTTCTTCAGTTGGAAACTTCATAGCCTTGAAAACATTGAAGGTGACATTTTGATCATGCACCCTCATCGTAAGTTCCCCTTTTTGCACGTCAATCAAGGTTTGCCCCGTGGCCAAGAATGGTCTCCCAAGAATGATAGGGATTTTCTTGTCTTCTTCAAAATCAAGTATGACGAAATCCGCTGGAAAGATGAGTTTGTCCACTTTTACCAAAACATCTTCTACAATTCCTCGAGGGTAAGTAACTGAGCGATCAGCTAACTGGAGTGACATGTTGGTAGGCTTAGGCTCCGGAAGACCAAGTTGCAAGAAAACCGAATAGGGCATGAGGTTGATGCTTGCCCCTAAATCACACAAACACTTGTCAAAAGACAAATTTCCAATGATGCACGGTATGGTAAAACTCCCCGGATCCTTCAGCTTAGGTGGCAACTTTTGTTGCAAGACAGCACTGCACTCCTCCGTCAAAGCGACGGTCTCTAACTCCTCGAGCTTCAATTTCCTCGAAAGTATGCCCTTCATGAACTTGGCATAACTTGGCATTTGTTCAAGTGCTTCAGCAAATGGTAGATTTATGTGCAACTTTTTGAACACTTCCAAGAACTTTGCGAATTGCTTATCGAACTTCTGCTTCTGAAGCCTTTTAGGGAATGGCGGAGGCGGATAAACTTCTTTGCTAGCTTCCGTAATTTTTGAACCTGTTTTCCCATCTGACTTCTCCTTTTCTTCCTCACCTGACGCCTTCTGAATGACCGGGAGAGCTGAATTAGAAGACCGGATAGACCCCTCAGACGCGCCCGCGTCCAACTCACTGTTTACAGCATTTTCAAGTTCTTCGTTAAACTGCTTTTTGACTCCCAGATCACCTGTAACCTTTCCAGAACGTAACGTAACAGCATGAATCTTTTCCTTGACCTCCTTTTTACCCGGATTAGCTTCCGTGTCACTAGGTAATTGCCCTTGAGGTCTGTTCAAAAGAGCATTGGCCAGTTGGCCCATTTGATTTTCAAGAGTTTTGAGAGATGCTGCTTGACTCTTGTACATCATTCGCAATTCTTCCATTTCTGACTTCTCATTAGATTGCACATGACTTCCAGGTTGCTGTTGATGAAATCCAGGTGGATTGTATGGTGGCCTTTGGGCATAGGGTTGTTGATAACCCGAATTGTTGAACTGCCTGGAACTATACTGCTGACCCTGAGATGGTTGTTGCACAGCATTCTGATTGTTGCTCCAACTGAAGTTAGGATGATTCCTATTGTTGGGATGATATGTATTAGGAGCAGGTTGTGAAGGCCTCTGATAATTGCTGACAAACTGTGCCGACTCACTAGAAATTGCACATTGATTAGTGTCATGAGCCCCCGCACACAATTCACAGACCATGGCGACTTGTTGAACCCCCACCTTAGCCAATGAGTCCACTTTCATGGTTAGAGCCTGTAGCTGAGCTGCTATAGCTGTTGTGGCATCCATTTCAAGTACACCTGCAACCTTACCTTGCGGAATATGCTGTGTCGGATTCTGATACTCGTTTGCAGCCATCATTTCAATCAAGTCATAGGCCTCTTCATAGCTTTTGGCCCACAGAGCTCCTCCAGATGCTGCATCAAGCATTGCTCGAGAATGACTTAACCCATTGTAGAAGCTATTGATGACCATCCAATTCGGCATCCCATGATGGGGACATTTCCGGAGCATCTCCTTGTACCTTTCCCAAGCTTCACACAGTGATTCATCAGAATGCTGACTAAATTGTGTAAGAGCATTCCTCATGGCAGCAGTCTTTGCCATAGGAAAGAATTTAGTCAAGAACTTTTGTGCCAGATCTTCCCATGTAGTGATGGAACCTGCTGGAAGTGAATGCAACCAGCTTTTTGCTTTGTCTCTCAAAGAGAAGGGAAACAACCTTAGCTTGATAGCGTCCTCAGAAACTCCGTTGGTTTTGAACGTGTCACAGATCTCAATGAAATCCCTGATATGCATGTTGGGATCCTCAACAGGTGAACCCCCAAACTGGACTGAGTTCTGGACCATTTGGATCGTGCCCGGCTTGATCTCAAAATTATTTGCAGCAATAGCCGGCCGCACAATACTCGACTGAATATCATTAATCTTGGGCTGAGAATAATCCTTCAGCGCCTTGTTATCTGCCATTTCTCCAGTAACTTCCAACTCTTCTTCACTGTCCTCCACTAATTCCTCTTCGTGCTTCTCTTCTTCCAGATTTTCTTTACGAGCCTGAGATCGAGTAAGCATACACGCTCAAGATAGTACCTGAGAAACCACAAAGTAAATGAGTGAGAAAAACGTCTGAGTCAGTGAATTTAATCCAAATTGATGACAAGATCATAAACTAAACAAACAATGAACCGAGTCCCCGGCAGCGGCGCCAAAAACTTGTTCGCACTTATTCACGCAAGAGAACGTGGTCAACAAGTAATATAGAGTAAATAGGATTCGTTCCCACAGAGACTCAAATTGTTCGTTATGTTCACTTATGCACCAGCTTATGATTTACACTCACTGCTAAGAAAATCACAATATTGGTTTGATTTAACTAATGATTAATTACCAACTAAGCCAATTACGAGGAAATAACTTAACTTTAACTTTATAATAAACAAACATGGGATTTCAATTTCATTTACTACTTCATCTAGAATCTTATGCCCTTTAGCCTAGCATGTGACAGAGTTGATTACTGATTAGATGCACTAAACTGATACACACCAACTTTCGTTGTGCAAATACCATCCTACTGATCATCCACAATTGATAGAAGTCAAGTAGTCACCAAATATGTGTAGTTCCTATATGTCTATAGCAATTGAACACATACCGGTTAAAGATCAAGCACCCATTAAACCACATAGTCGATGCAAGACGGTTAGAAATACATTACAAATTAATACATGTTCTTCACATGCAAAAACCTATGCTAGCATGAATTGTTCTAAACCCTAGATCCACTTTCGCATTCACTAGGATTAAACAAACAATTACAAGTGTTCGCGACGCACTTATAACGAATAAGCATAAACATACTAGGCAATCAATACATTCAATCACACACCAAGGCATAAAAACACTCAATTACTAGAATCCATAGCAAAATCCATTAAAACCCCATGATAACGAATTAGCCCATAATTGACCTAATTGTCATCATGGGTTCTATGGAAAATATAATTCTAAAACAAACAAGTAAAAATATAGAAGAAGGATGAAGGAATAAGGTTTAGAATTAAATCCCCACAATAGAAGAATACAAGGTTTCAAGAATAATCCTTGCTTGTCACTAGCTTGGAAGAATTCCTTCTCCTCTTCTCTCTTCCCAAGAATTGGGTTATATTACGTAACGTGTGTCTTATGATTACAAGGGTTGGATGTTGATATAGGCTTTTTCTCCCACTTACCCAATAAGAAAAATACCTAAAATACAACTTGGAAACGATTTTTGTGTCATAAACCACTTAAAATACAATTTCAGATCGAATAAGGGCAAAACTGGAAAATCAGCACGACCCCGAGCACTTTGCTCCAAACTGGCGCAGTTTGCTCAGGCAAATTCTGGTCCCTGGCGCAGACTGCCCAAGAACGGCGCAGTCTGCCCAGCCCTCTTCTGGTCACGCTCTTTTCTCCTTCGTTTTTTAGCTTTTCCTCCTTCGTTTTTGCTCCGTTTGCTCCCGTTCTTTTTGCATTCTCTTCCGCTTTCAATCCTCTATGCTTAGAATCCTCATGGTGAACCATAACAAGACTCCATTCTATATTATTAAGCCCGAATCCAACTCCAAAAGTGACGGAAACAACGATCTTAATCAACATTATTCCAACCCTGCACAATTAAACAAAACACATCAAAACTACCAAAATCTTGAGGTCAAAGCAATCAATTTAAGCCGATTTAGAATGTTCCAAGTGGATATAAAATCCACTTATCAGTTGCTCAATAGCAGGTGCTGGTTCAAGTGGCTCATGAACTTGTTGTTCAATAGCAGGTGCTTGTGGTTCAGGAGCAAGTGGCTCAGGTTGCACAAGAGCATGTATTAATTCCAATTGCTCAACAACTAGAACTAGTGCAGGTATGACTGGCAAGTTTATGAATTGTGCCATATGAGGTGTGATGAATACTGGAGTGTTTGAGAACTTTCTGCTAGTGTTTAGGGAAGAGAATATTTTCTTGGTTTGTCTACCAGACACTAAGGGTGGATCGTTTCGAAAAGGTTCTTGAAGTTCATTAGAAACCAGATGATTAAAAATTAACATAAAAAATCTAGGATAAAAACATTGAACTTTTTCACCAGCATCAAAATTCTTTCTAGCATTAGACACTCGATTAAGGATCACATTCCACAGTAAATGTCCAATGTCAATTCTGCGATCATTAGCAACAGCATAACCAATAAATTGCAACATTTGAGAAATATGATTGAAGTTACCTTTCTTTGAGTTGGTGAACACTTTGGAGAGTGTATCGAAGAATGCATCCCACTCTTGAACTAGATTCTTCCTTCGAATATTATTAAGATCAATTACTCCATCGTAGCGAATACCAGTGAAGAAATTTAACAACTCAGTATTAGATGGTGAAGCTACAAAGTTGTTACTTGGAAGATCTAGAACAGTCCTAAGAATCGTCTCATTCACTTCGAACAATCTATCATTAAGTGCGAAGAAGAAAGATCTCAAGTCTTGAGATATCACAGCAGTTGTGCAAATAGCCTTTAGAGGTCCAATCTTTAATGGTGTATCCAAGGTTATAGCAGTCCTTATGAGCGATTGTTCGTTCAAGAATCTTATCCACGGTTTAAACCGATTATGTGCACAATCATCCGGATTAATGTAACCAACCAAATTATGCTTAACAATCTCAAAGTTATCAGCCATTTCCAATTTTTAACACCACAATACACACTCTAATTTTTAATAACCCAAATCTCAAGGAATCAGCAAGTTTCGAATTTTCCAGAATTAATAAATAATTAAAAATTCCAATTAATCCAATTAATTCAAAGTTTTCATAAAAATCCCAAATTTTATATGTTATTCCTCTGATCAATGTGAATCTACTGATATTTTTATATTTAAAAGATCAATTTTCAAAGTTCAAGAACAATGAAGAAATCGATTGGGGTTTTGAAAAATCAAATTTCTGAAAACTCAATCAAAAACAGTGATTCTTGGCTCAAAATGACGAGCATGAACCGATCTGTTTAGTACTGGTCTCAGATTTGAAAATGATTTAAAAATTTGGGCAGCACTTCGACTTAGCAATTCGTGTATATGTGTGTATCTATATAGTTCTCGGTGACTAAACACGCGAGTAAACAAACCAACAGACTGAAATTAAAACAATAAGACCTCTGTGTTTGTTTTATTCGTTTAAGTACAAAATTGACTTATTAAGACAATCAAGGGATTGTCTTAACGACAGTCTTAATAAGCCAAAAGATGTTAAGACAATCGATTTATGTCTTATTACTGTACACCTGATTAATACTATTGATTATGATAAAACTACAAAATAAAAGAAAAACAAAAATACAAATAACATAGTCTTAATATATATATTACACAAACTGTTAAGAAAATCCTATTATGACAATAAAAATTATCTTAACGATTGTCTTAATCGTTCAAAACATTCTGGGACTTAACTGAAAATCCTAAAAACTAAGTGATTAAAATATAAACATGCTAATCACTTAACATACAGCTTATTACGATTTAAATTTAATTTACATATATATCTGAATGATTTACACAAACTCTCAGAACGATTATAGAATATCCCTTAAACGGAAACTAAGCAATAATAACAAAAGGACAAACACTACAAATTATTAAATAAAATATTTATTTATTTACAAGAAATTTGTAGTAAATTAATAAGTCTAAATATTTTCTAATAAAATAATTTTCTGATAGAAAATTATTTAATAAGAAAATATGACTCATTAAATCATCACCAGTATTTACAAAAGACCTTAAAATAATGACATTTTCAAGAAAAATAAGTTTCTAATAAATTCAAATTGTAAAATTTGAGAAAAATATTTTTAGAGAAAATGAATTATTCTAAATTAAAAGAAGTAAGTAGAGATATATAAAGAAGAAAAATGACAATGATTTGAGAATTAACAAGCAAGAGGATTAGTTGATAAAATAATTATACAAGTGATTTTAATAACAATTATTAACAAAATAATCACTTATAAATTATTAAAGAGCAAACCTCAGATATTAACAAGATTAATTACTAGGACTATTTAACATACCCAATTCACCAACAATTCTGGTGAATGTGGATTCGTCAAGAGACTTAGTAAAAATATCTGTTGTTTGTTCCTCCGTGGGTACAAAATGTAACTCAACGGTACCATTCATGACATGCTCTCGGATAAAATGATACATGATGTCGATGTGCTTGGTCCTCGTATGTTGCACAGGATTGTTGGAAATTGCTATGGCACTTGTATTGTCACACAGAATTGGAATATTGTCAAGTACAAAGCCATAGTCACGTAGCTGATTCCTAATCCACAAGATCTGAGCACAACAGCTTCCAGAAACTATGTATTCTGCTTCAGCTGTTGAATTGGAAACTGTTTGTTGCTTCTTGCTGTACCAGGAGACCAACCTACCATCTAGGAATTGACAACTCCCAGAGGTGCTTTTTCTGTCTACAACACTTCTGGCATAATCTGAATCTGTATATCCAACAAGGTTAAAACCAGATTCTTTAGGGTACCAAATACCTAAGTTAGGTGTACCCTTAAGATATCTCAAGATTCGTTTAACAGCAATGAGATGCACATCTCTAGGATCCGCTTGGAACCTTGCACACAAACATGTAGCATACATAATATCAGGTCTACTTGCAGTAAGGTAAAGTAATGAACCTATCATACCTCTGTAGCTTGTGACATCTACCTTTGCAGAAGTTTCACATGCCCCAAATTTGACAACTGTAGATGATGGAGTCCTTGCTGAAGATGAGTCCTCCATTTGACAATTCTTGAGAAGCTCTCTGACATACTTGGATTGACAGATAAATATTCCATATGTTCTTTGACTTACTTGTAATCCAAGAAAGAACTTCAGCTCACCCATCAGGCTCATCTCAAATTTACCCTACATTAGCTTAGTAAATTTCTTGCACAGAAGATCATTAGTAGACCCAAATATTATATCGTCCACATAGACTTGGACTAATATTGTATCATTCTTATGTTTCTTTGTGAAGACAGTTTTGTCTATGACACCTCTAACAAAACCATTTTCAAGTAAGAATTCAGAGAGAGTGTCATACCATTTTCTTGGTGTTTGCTTAAGGCCATAAATTGCCTTGAAGAGAAAGTAGACATAATCCAACAGATCCGGATCTTCAAAGCCAGGAGGCTATTCCATATAAACCTCTTCATCTAGCTTACCATTCAGAAAAGCACTCTTGACATCCATTTGATAAACTTTGAAGTTTGAGAATGCTGCGAATGCCAAGAATATTCTGATGGCCTCAAGTCTAGCCACTGGAGCATAGGTCTCATCATAATCAATGCCTTCAGCTTGTGAATAACCCTTTGCTACCAGTCTTGCTTTGTTTCTCGTCACTGTGCCATCTTCATCTAATTTGTTTCTGAATACCCACCTAGTGTCAACCACTTTCTTGTCCTTAGGTCTGGGCACCAGCTTCCAAACTTCTTGTTGTTTGAATTGATTGAGTTCATCTTGCATAGCAATCACCCAATCAGGATCAGAAAGAGCTTCCTCAGTTTTCTTAGGTTCCATTTCAGATAGAAACCCTGAATAATTACATTGATTCTGAAAGGCTCTTCTAGTTTTTACACCGACATCTGGATCACCAATGATTAGCTCAAAAGGATGAGCTCTATTCCAGACAGTTTGTCTGGGAAGGTTTGTTCTTGATGATTTACCTTGATCTTCATTGTGATGTTGAGTGTGACTAGATGATCCTTCATTGTCTCCCCCTGAGTTGTTGCCAAGTTGACTCGATGATTGTTCAGGAGTGTAGGGGGTGTCTTGAATATTATTATTGTCTTCATCACCATTACCCTGATCATCATCATTATCATTGTTGTCATTAGTATCAGCAAAAACCTCAGGTGGATTTTCACCATCTAAATCTGAATCTGTCATGTCATCAAAAGATAACTTTTCAGATGGATCTTCAGTTTGGATACTAGGAAGTTTAGTGTCATCAAATGTTACATTGACACTTTCAAGCATTTTTTGCTGATCAATCACATACACCCTATAAGCACTTCTTGTGTAACCAATAAAAATTGCTTCATGTGCTTTGCCCTCAAATTTTCCACCTTGATCATCACCTTCTTTAAGCATAAAACATTTTGCTCCAAATACATGAAAGTATTTGAGTGTTGGTCTCTTCTCAGTCATTGCTTCATAGGGGGTCTTCATCAAGTCTTTGTTGATAATAGTTCGATTTTGGGTATAACACGCAGTATTAACAACTTCAGCCCAAAAGTTCAAGGGAAGCCTTGATTCACTTAACATAGTACGTGCAGCTTCAATCAAGGTTCTATTCTTTCTTTCTACTACCCCATTTTGTTGAGGAGTTCTTGGAGCTGAGTACTGTCTGGTTATACCCTTTTCAGTGCAGAAGTCATTTAGAACTACATTCTTGAATTCAGTTCCATTATCTGACCTTATGGCTCTCACTGGATAATTAGAATCCAGTTCAATCAACTTGATGTGATCAATCACTAGTTGCGAAGTCTCATCTTTGGAATTTAGGAACAAGACCCATGTGTACTTTGAAAAGTCATCGACAATCACAAGAGCATATATTTTCTTTGACATTGACATCACATTAACTGGACCAAACAGATCCATGTGTAGTAGTTGTAAAGGTTCAGTTGTTGGAGATGTGTCAGTGCTCCTGTGAGTTGCCCTTTTTATCTTGCCTTTTTGACAAGCATCACATAGTCCATCCTGTTCGAATTCCATAGAGGGCAAACCTCTCACCAACTCTCTCTTGACCAGAGAATTCATTGTTTTAAAATTTAGGTGAGAAAGTTTCTTGTACCAAAGCCAACTCTCATCTGTAGATGCTTTAGAGTAGAAGCAATTGATTTCTTCAGTGCTTCCAGTGTTCATGCTGGCCACGTACAAGTTGCCTTTTCTAACTCCTGTAAGAGATGGTTGTTCACATTTCTTGTGTGAGATCAGACAATTCTTTTTGTTGAAGTAAACTTTAAATCCCTTGTCACAGAATTGACTGATGCTTAACAAATTATGCTCAAGTCCTTTTACAAAAGACACTTCATCTATGATAACATTTCATGCTTCAAGTCTGCCATATCCATCAGTTTTACCAGTGCTGTTATCTCCAAAGGTAACTACTGGGCTATCCTTTTCCACCACATTTGTTAGCAGGGTTCTGTCTCCAGTCATATGCCTTGAACATCCACTGTCTAAGATCCAAACTACTCGATCAACCTGCTTAACACCCTGCAATAACAAATGGATTAAACTTTCTTCGGAACCCAAATCTGATTGGGTCCAGAATACTTAAAGAATTGGCCTTTATCAGGCAAAACCACATTTTTAGCCTTAACACCACTTTCACCATTAACCAACAAACATCTTACCCTATAAACAGATTTAACCATCTTTTGTTTAATTTTGGGTATCCATGTTTCTTTATCAGCAATAACACTTGTTTCATTGACTGGACATTTAACCTTGTAAATAGCCTTAGACAACCTTTGTTTAGGCTTTGGTACAAATGTCTCTCTCCTAACTTGAGGAGGACTTGCAGTCTTTGATCTAACATTTTTATTCCTATTCATGTATTGTCGAGAGCAGTCTTATCAGCACATGCTTGATTACCATTAAAGTAAGCAGACATTACATTAAAAGCACAAGACATACAATTGACAACACCACATGCTTTATGAGAAGAATCAATAATAGGCATGATATGCATGTCAGACATGTTATTGTTCTTTTTCATCTTCTTATCACTTAACCCAATTTTTGAAGAACTAGTTAACTCAACAACCTTAACAGGTTTCTTAACAGATTTGACATTATCAAGGACTATGCCATTAGCACTGTCCTCATTTCTCATTTCTTCCTGAATAACAATAGAAAGCATATTTGGTGGTTCAGCAACAGACTTTTTAAATAGAGGTTTTTTAACATTCTTGAGCACATGCGGTATACCTCTTTCTTTAGCACTAACAGGATTAGCAGAATTTATGCCCAAGGATCCAACAGCTTCGTTATAGCCAAACCCTATTCCTACAATTTGTTCTACAGCTTGTTTGTTGAAGAACTCTTTAGAAACTTTAACAGAATTATAGCAATCCCTTACCTGTGTTTCAAGTTCAGCAATCCTAGCAATTTGTTTGGCCACAACTTCTAGAATAGATTTCTCTCTTCTATTAAGTTGTGCTATTTCTTCTTTTTGCTTATCTTGATTAATATGCACTTTTTTTAGTTCTAACACTTCATTTTCAAAATTGGTGTTTAACAGATTTACTCTAGCATTCTCATTTTGTGCATTAATCAAGGAATCATGTAAACTACGAATCAACTCAGAATCAGTAAGTTTTACCGGAGTTCTAAAAATAGTGGATGTTTCAGCATTTGCCACCAGCGCAAAGTTTCCATATTCTTCATCTTCGCTATCTGTGTCATCCCAACTTTTACCAGCAGCAACATAGGCTTTTCCAACCTTTTTCTTTTCTAGAGCAAAATCTCTCCTCTGAGCTTGTTTGGGTTTCTAACACTCAGTGGCAAAGTGTCCAAATTCATTGCAATTATAGTAACAAATTTTGCTTCTATCAACAGTTCCAGTCTTATAGCCACCTCTGCTACTGAAGGATGAAGAACCTCATCTCTGGAATCTGTTGTTAGATTTGAACTTGAACTTAGGATTTCTTCTGAATCTAAAGTTACCAAACTGTCTCACCATGAATGCCATGGATTCATCCTCCAGCTGATCCAATTCTTCTAATGAGTAAAATTCTCCACCATCCTGAGTAGCTGGTGTTTGACCATGTTCGACTTCAGTCTGTTCCTTGTCTGAGCTGTAAGGTCGAACAACCTTAGCTTCCACTTCCTTAGGAGCTTCAACTACTAGAGCTGTAGAAGAACTTGCCACTCTGCCTTTACCAGAGATCTCCTTCTGCTGTACTTGTTCCAACTCATAAGTTTTCAGAACACCAAACAGTCTTTCAAGAGCAATCTTATTTAAATCTCTAGATTCTCTGATGGCAGTTATCCTTTGTTCTAGGTGAGTAGGCATAGTCAGCAAAAACTTCATGTTAATCTCCTTTTGTGTATAGTGCTTGCCATGGATTTGCAAGTTGTTGATTATTTTGTTATACCTTTCAAACACTTCCTGAATGCCTTCATTAGGGCCAGCTCTGAAGTGTTCATATTCAGAGGTTAAAATCTGGAGTCTATTTTTCCGGACTTCATATGTTCCTTCATTAATGGTTTCAATAGTTTCCCATATGTGTTTAGCAGTTTTACAGTTCATCACATGACTATACATCACAGCATCCAGGGAATCTATTAAGATGAGTCTTAAATTTTTGTCTAGTCCAGCATCCTCCTTTTCATCAGGAGTGTAAGAGGCAGGATCCTTTTCATAAGATCTAGCAGGTGTTACAACAATTCCTGCAGTAACAACTTCATCTTCATGGACCATAGGAGTTTTAGGTCTAGTTTTCAAAACACCCAAATATTTTGGATTTGTAACATCCAGAAACAACTCCATTTTATTTTTCCACATATCATAATTATCTTTGTCAAAGATGGGTATCTTAACAATGGCTTCAGAAGTCATGATGAATTTTTAAGTGAGTTAAAAATTCGAGCTTGATTTTTAATTGAGTAAGGATAGGATCTTGATTTGTATGTCAATCAAACGGCTCTGATACCAATTGTTAGGTCCGTTAAGATTGTAGAAGGGGGGGTTGAATACAATCTATATCTTTTTATCGAAATTTGTCCGTTAAATAAAATTTAGTTTAGACAAATTTGTGGGGAATCAATTGAAACAAAATTCAAGTTAAATATAACGATATATTAAACTTGATGGTTGTTACAAAATCAGTACAGAGTATTATCACGTTAATAAAAACTAATTAGAAAATTTGACATGAACTTTTCTAATTTAGTTAATAAAAATCGAGATAAGAACTAGGAAACTTAATTCGCTAGTAGTACAAGAATCACAAATAATTAAGTTCTATCGGATCAAATATTACAAAGAGATTGAACTTGATTTTCTGTGAATTTATAGCTTTGACAGTTGAGAAGTAAAGATGGGAGAGTTTAATGTTCTGTGTGTCTTTAATATCTTCTGTCTCTTTTTCGTTATTTTCTTCTGGCCGCCTGTGTTGATCTTTATAACCTTCTGACTCTTTTCATTGCATTTAACTCGGTTAAGACCATCAGATTATAATTGTTAAGACAATCAGCAAGATCAATTTTGTGCTACTAAGACTGTCGCTAATACCATCTCAGGGTCATTAAGACTGTCGCTAAGACCTTCTCAAAATGGTCTTTATCAGCTCTTGTTTTCATTATGACCAACAGCTATATACTACTAAGACAGTCGTTAAGACAATGACAATCTGTGATTGCCTTAATAATTCAATTTTCAGGATAAATGATTTAAGTAAAATCATTTAACTTAATTGAATTATTTATACTTATATAATTATTCTAATTTAATTAACCTATTAATTAATTTAATAAACAAATTAATTCTTGATGAATTAATTCATTAATTAAATCAATTAATTGATTTAATCAATTAAAATAGAATAATCATAAGTCCCTTAACTGTCTCAATATATTATTGAACCACTTCAAATAAATAAGGAAATACCACTGACTTTTCTGTTGACGTTCGATGTACTGTCTGGTTCATGAACGATTAACTTCAATGATACTTCTTCATTTTGACTTTAAGCTGTGGTCTATTTCTTCTCTCAACTTTCTTCAAATATTCTGTACTGATTTTGTTTCTTGTCACTTGTAGAAATCTATGTCCTTCAGAATTAAATCAATGACTTTGAATACCACACTGAGACTTAATCAGCAGACTGAACTTCTTCCAGTGTAAAACATCAAAACTATAGATTGACTTGTTGATTATTCTTCTGACAGATAGCATCTTCTGAGATTCCTGTGATAGTTAATATTATTTACTTATTACAATCTAATCTAAGTTAAGTTGAATCCTCGAACTACAAATAGGCTGAGTCATATGCCTTTCAGATGATTGTGACAAAATAGGTGTAGTTATTGCTATATTTTAACAGTAGTTATTGCTATATTTTAACACCAAAAAGCGATTTTTGGTACTAAAATAACACCATGCCTCTAATGAATAGTTCTAAATTTAACTATATTTGTTTCACATTTAACTAGTTCCCTCCCTATTTCAAAGAAAATGAGGTGGCAAATATAGCACATTGCTATAATTTGTTCTATATATAACACAAATTATAGTATTGTGCTATTTTAGTACAATTTTTAACTCACCATTGGGTTAAAAAAATTCCAATTTTGTGTCATATTATAGATATAGCGCACAAAATAGCACACCATTGGACATGCACATTCTAGTTGTCTTTTGCAGAAATACACAGGGTAGACTGTACATGGAGAATATACTAAACAAACTTTCATTTTCATCTTTGTTGGCTGTTTTCTCTTAATCAACGGCAGATGTTGTAGTAGTATTTGTTAACTCCAAATCTTGACCGGGCTCTTCCTCGCCGTCTCTTACTCGAATGTGGTGTAACCGAGGTGGGTGTCTGCAAAATAACAATGGAGGGCGATTTTGGCCCCGCAGGACCTACAACGTGAGAATAAGAGTTGGTTTTGGAAGATAATAATCAAGAAATGAGAGTATCACAAAAGTAGTTGGTGTGTACATGTGATAAAGTGACCAATCCCAATCTTTTTTTCCTTTGGGGTATTTATAGCCCAAGGACTAAGTTTTGGGGAATATTACCTTTAATCATGAGCGTTGGATCCTAGGTAGTACAGATACCTGGACTACATAGATGCTGAACACGTGTCACAACAAAGAGTGAGTCCCAAATATAGCTAGCATATGCCAATCATTGGCCGTTAGTATAACGCCCTAGAAAATTTCGTAATTTATAAATATTTATTTAATATTAAATGAGAGTTATATTGTGTTAATATTGTTGAGAAGCTCAATTATATGTGATAACGTGTTTACATGGTTATATGATGATTTATGTATGCCGTGTAAGTCCGTGTAATTTTATTTGTATTTTTGATGATTAAAATCTATATAAATCATGTATTATTGATCTTTTGGGAATTTTATAAAATCATTGGAGTTATTAAAAATCATGAAATTTTTGTAATATTGTCTTTATAATATTATTTAGTTTTTTAAAATGGTTGGGTGAATTCATTCGGAGGTTATGGTATTTAAAATGATTTTAAGAGTTTTATTGTATTTAAAGGATCAAAACTTGTAAAATTCATATCTAATTAATTTTTTATCCTAAAAATATTTTAAAAATATGTGTGCGTTTATAATTTCATACTCTTCATTTTAAAATTTTAAAATTTAATTATTCACCAATTTTTCCTTTAATTCTGATTTTTGGAAATTATTTAATTGATTTTAAAAGTGATTTTAGCTATGAAGTTACTGAAATGCCCCTGTCTTATCCAGTAAAAACCACCGCTTTTCCCCATTTCTTGATTTTTCTTGACTCTTCTTGATTTCTCTGCAGTGATCATGAACCTCTCTCAATCTCTCTCTATCCCTCGCTATCTCTCCTTATGTTAATCGCTTTTCTCCTGCAACCTGTATCTCTGTATGTGTGTATGTGTACGTGTGTATAGCCGATTGTGTGGTGGTGTTGATTATCTCTTTCATCTCCCTCTGTTCGACTCTGCTGCCCCTGATTTGCGTGTGTATCCAGCGAATATGTGTGGGTGATGTAGTAATGTATGTGTTGCTACTGTGAGTGAGTGATTCTAGGCGGGTTATTGAGATGTCTCCGTGAGTTCTTTCTCCTCTTCAAGCTTTGGTATGTTCGATTTTGTGGTAGAAACCACCTTTACTGTCCGCTATTTGTATGGTATCTCTGGTGTGATGTGTGGGGCGGAAATCAACAGTGTGTGTGTGTAAAACGTCTGTGTGTGTGCTGCGAGTTCAGTGTATGTAGGGATGTATGTATCGGTGTATGATTTCGAGCTGGTGTACGAGCTTGGGGTGAGGGGTTTTTCGTTGTGTGTGAATTGTGTTACTGTGTGAGTGTATATACTCTGTGTGTGCGTGTGTAAACTACCTGGTTGTGTGCGCGTATGGGTGTGGACATTTGGAGCTGGTATGGCTCGCAGTGTGTGTATATCATTATTTGGTGGTGCCGAATTTGGGGCTTTCGATTGTGATTCTGGAGGGTAGCGAAATGATGTTGGGAGAATTAAGATGGAGCTTTACCGCGGGTCTGTGTATGTCCGACTCGTTTTGGAGTTCTTGTTGTAATTGTAGTTCGAAGTTGGGGGTGAATCCGAGAGTGTGTGGGTGTCTCGGCTTGTGTGCAATGTGTTTATATATCTATATACTGGTGGTGTGATTGTAACAATGGTTATGTTGATAGTGTTAAGTCGAAGAAGAAGAAGGGTGAAGAGGGTAGAGGCTTTATAGAAGCAGAATTATTATGGGTACGTTTGTGTTAGTTTTGGGGCGTTAAGGCAACAACAATGAAGAGGGATTGAGACAGGGGAATTGGAAGAGAGGAATATGGGTGGTGTCAGTGTAAATATGTGGCGGGTGTTTGTGTAGCAGCGACACCGAAAATGAGATGGAGTGGGAGGAGAGAAATGATGGATTGAGAGAAGGGAATGGGGAATAAAGAAGAGGAGGAGGCTGTGATGGAGTATGGTAGTAAGTGTGACTTGTGAGAGTATGTGTGAGTTCGAGTAGGTGTCCGTGTGAGTAGGTTGGGATTACAAATTAGAGGAAACAAGGGAGTGATGGTCGGTAGGTGGGTGTCGGTGTTGTAAGGCTGTGAATCCAGGAGAGTAAGGTGCTTATACAATATGTTTGGGGGCGTATAAGTGCAGCATGTGTATTGAAATGTTGAGGCTAAAAGACTAAGAGAGGCAGAGAGGTTGAGGGGAATAAAGAAGGGCAAGATCAGGGGAGATAGTGAGATGAAAGGAAGGGGAAAAGAAAGGGAAGAAAGTACATGGATTGTGTATAATGCTTCGAGTCTTGTATGATGAAGGTTATGGTTAAAACATATCGTCTCTCGCATTATTTGACTTATGATCTTGGTACTAAACGATGTGTTGGATTCAAGTTTTTTTGAATTTAAGTTCCTTTCAGTTTGAATTTTTAGTTTAATTATCCTTATTCATGTTTGACTTATTGTTCGATTTATGTATATGGTATATTGGGTGGTGATTGGTAAGTCACCAGTGGATTATACAAGCTTGTGATCGGGTTTTAAAAGAAGTATACTTGAATCTTAGAATTTTCATGCATGTCGAATATTGATAGTTATTGTCGACTACTTGGAAAATTGTGATATATGTATGTTATGTATTAGGTTTATGGATTGTCAGCAGTGTACACATGAGCTACATTGTATGGTTGGTGATGACTATAAGTTATGTGATGCGAATGATTGTTTAAGTGCTTTTGGGTTGGTTATTTTCTGATGGGAGGTGTAATAATGCAAAGGAAATGCTGTCGAGTTTGCTTTAGAATTATAAGTGATTCTAAATGTTGTTCCAATAAGACAATTTCCTATACTATATATGTATACACTATAAATGATATTCGTTATATGACAATCTGTATTATGTGTTATATGTATATACGTGTATTAGGATGCGTTGGGTAGGATAAGGTGAGACGGTTAAGAATACTAGTATACTAAATTAGTATTTTACCTTTATATAGATACAAGTAGGAGGCCGATATTGAGCCAGTACACATGACGATGGAATTTTGGGAAGTGAAATAATTACCAGAATGGATGAGCGTATTGGTATAGAGTGCAGAGACTGACAAGTTATGGAAGAACGATGGATGTACAACTGAGTTTAGGATCGATGTGAAAATCAGGAACTCCGCGAATCGAGGCAAGTGTCTTGCTCTTCACTTATCATTCAAGTGATGCAATTCAATTTCTTGTTGTATTATATGATGAGGACAAGGTATATTTAGAAAATGTTTATTTCCCAACTCTCAGTTCAACTATGGAACTTTAACGAACCTCACCAATAACTTTTCTACACAATGTCATTTCTTCATTTTCTTCGCTTGTGTTAAGAAACTTGTTGAATAGAAAAGAATCCAGATTTCAAAATTTTTATAAATACCTGATAACGAAATTCCCGATTTTAGCATAATTTACCCAAGCGACCTTAACTTGTTTCTTCAAATTATATCGAATATTATTTCAGTAGTACTTTATCATACAACCCTACCTCTGTAGATACATCATGTTGTGTTGATTTACTTTCCCTGTTGAGATCAAGTCAATTCATTTATGCTGAATCATATTCCTTTGATCGTATTCACTTGATTATACGTATATTGAACCTGAATTAGTACTTCTCATTTGAAAATGGAATTTCCTTGTCTAATCTGGTGTGGTAGTAATTCAATGTATTTGTATCGATATTATTGATACCCTTTGAGATTGTTATTTGATTATAACCTCAATTCTTGGGTCGAACTCGTTGACACCTATTTATATTGTTGTTCTTCATTTACACCCCACTTGTTGTATCGAACTCGTCGATACCCTTTTGAGATTAGTATTCCTTAATTATTATCCAATTGTTGTGTCGAACTTGTCGACACTTGTTGATCATGAATCCTTCATTGAATTCGGGATTATGAGTTGTTGTTCTGGAACGTGAGTTTTCCAGATTGTTTGATTGACAGAGATTGTCGATTGTTCCGACACCTAGTGCGTTGGATATAGAATTGGAATGTTTTTAAAATAGATGTCCCTTCGGGGAGACCATATTATGGTCAACGGATGTCCCTTCGGGGAGACCAGTTTAATGGTCAGATGTTAAGGCCAATGTGTGCCGTGGATCCATTAAAGGACATTGCTGTGTGCGTTTGTCCGGGGTTAGTGCGTGACTGATCAGCAGCCTAACCTTGATGTTGTTTTTATAAAAATATATAAAAATCCAATTCTAATCTATAAATTGAGTATCCAGTGGGACATTGATCCTTTTTGCTTAACCATGAACTTTCAAGTATTATTGTCGAATGGCTATCATTTGACCTTGGGTTTTTGAGTATCATTCTTGAATTGTGAAAGTCTGATTCCTTGAAGTCTCCAAATGTTGATTCTAGTTGAACAAGACTATTACCCGTTCTAGTTCCTGTTGCACCTCAGTAATTGAGAATTATTAGCCCTTGTGGCAATTTAAAAGTAAAGATCACAAATTCTTCCAGTATAAGTTGAAATCCTCTTGCTATTAGATTGTCCAGATAATTGAAATTGCTATCATCTTATGCACTTGCTGAGCATTGTTGGCTCACTCTTGCTTTTGTTATTTTTTCTCCAGTTAATAGTGAAGCATAGTAGACCTAGTAGTGGACCGGGAGTATTGATTTCCGGGCAGCGAGAAGAGACGGTCGAGTTATGGATCACACCAGATAGAGGATTGAGAATAGTCGAGGTTGAAAATAGAGTTAGACAGTGATTTCATTTATTCACAGAATGTATAATATTTTATTATTCTGAGATTGAGTTGTAATATTGTAATTGATAGTTTGTTTCATACCATAACCTGTATGCGATCTTGGTTAAGGGGTTTTTATTATTAAATGTTGTTTATATTCAGAGATGTATTATTGTTGTTGGTTAGTGGCCCCATATCTGTACCCCGGATTTTGGGACCGTTACAAGTTGGTATCAGAGCTACAGGTTATGGTCACTGAAACAGATTAGGAGAGTCAGGGTACGAGTATAAGATAGAAGTCGAGTAGAACGGTTTAGGATAAGGATCGCGTTAGGATACTTCGACTAGCGTCGCGACGTTAATTGGTCTTTCGGCATATTGCGCGAGTAGAAGTTTGAATCGTTTACGGATCGAGCTATTAGCAAAGCAGTGAATCTGAAGCAGCTTAAGCTAAGTACACAGGTGGAGTTGTCTGTTCGGGAGACGTTATCTCGAGATTTTCACGTAGAATTTAGGACATCCTACGAGATTAGTTTCAATGTGAACGTTTCGGAGATAGTACGAGAAGGTTAAGAATGCGAAGTAAGAAGCAAGTATTAGCAAGGATTTAAGGTTAAGCGTAGTTGTGCACCCCTAATTATTAATTCGTTCAAAGTTATTACCTGAAGAAATTTCCTATTCTTTCTTTGAATTGTCGTAAACTAATTCTCGGTTGGTATCGTTGCTGAGGCATTCTTTACGTAGTGACGGTTCAAAATCGAGAATGAATTGAGATCTTCTAATTTATTCAAATCATTATTGTCATGCCGGTTTGGCAGCTAAGTATAATAGTGCTTAGTCGACAAGAGTGAGACTGAATAATTAAGAATTTCTTAAATGTTTGCCTAAGCAGTAGTTGAAGTATCTATTGAAAAGTCTTTTATCCATCAATCGATGATGAGTTTCGTATATCAGATTTATTTGAATTCAGTCCCATTCTTTAAAGATATATATTTTCAGATGGTATTTGATCCAGTTTTACAAGAAATATTTTGAAACTCTTGAATCCCTTCCATTATCATGAATACTTGATTTTCTCTATTCTAGCTGAGATGAACAACCTATGTAGATAGGGGATTCAGGGACATCTTATCTTTGTGATAGGGGTCCAGTGGGACGCCACTGATTGTGTTTGTCATGAAGGTACTAAGGACTGGCCATCCTTATGTACTATGGTGGTTAACCAAGTGACAAATGCAACCTGAGAATAGTTCAAAGATCATATTGATCTCTCGGTTGAATTCCTTTCAAAATTTTTTTTTTTCAAACAAACTCAGTATATATTCATATTGATACCCCATTCATTTCGTTGACCTCCTTTGTCGGAGATGTGATGATTCCAAAGTTTCTAGTGATAACGGGATACGAAGTTAGACGCGATGACGTCTTATGTGATGTAACTACAATGATGGTGACGAAGAACTGGTTATGCAAGTTCAAGAATTTGGTGGTTAAGACGGATGTGTTATGTCAAACTGGAATAAGTACTGATTCGAGGAATCATGAACAAGATTTGAGACTAATGGAAAAGAGCAGTGAATAAGAGCACATGATCGCAGATCTTGAAAAGGGCGAAAAGAGAATGATAATGAAGGTGTTGGTATAAGACATTCCATGTTAAAGAAGGATTGTTTTAGACCTCTATTGTAAGGTGGAGGTAATAAATGAAATACCATAAGATGGTAGAATCAAAGAGAGATGATTTGAGTAAAACAGAATAAAGCAGAACGAAAAGGTTTGTTAGAATTATCAAGGGCTAAGACTGAATGAGGGATAATGTGAATATGTGGAGTAAATGACTTATGCATGGTCAGCGTAAGAAATCATGGTTATCAAGGATGGTGGGAAGTTAACCGATATGAAGTAAAATGTCAGTAAGGTGGAGGGCGGAGAAATTAGAAAGTGTCCAGAAGTGACTAAATAAGACATGCAGAATTTAGTTGAGAAAAGAATGTGGAATCCCGAAGATGTGAAGTTAGAAGAGAAAAAGGGCACTGTGGTTGCCCATAGAAAGAGAACTAGCAGAAATTAACGAGATCCCATGATTAGAAAATAAGATTTCGGGAGTAGAATCCCTAGAGATTTTATTAAGAGTAATGTGGGAAGTTGTGGCTGCAACCAGAAGGGCAGTATGATGATAAGTAGTAGAGTCAGAAGTCAAAGTAATGTGTGATGAGTTTGGAAAGATGGAAATTTTGTCAGAAATAGTATCATATTAATCTTAGTGAAATTACGAAAGGAGTAATAAGACTACTGTTATAATTATCAAAGAATTGAGAAATTCAAGACGAATATAAAGGAAGTTGTTAGGAAGTGGATTGTGAAGACTATATAAAGAGTCAAATATGATTTGGGAGTGGATTTATTTCCTATCAATAAAAGGGAGATTTTAATCTTAAGAAATGTGAAAATGATGTTCTGAAGCCGAAAGCGGATATAGAAGTCTTAGCAACCAAGTAGATCCAAAAATAGTGATATTAAAGAAATGAAGTTGTTTTGTATAAGAAGAAGGTAGCAGAAAGGAGATGATTAGGTAAAAGCATATTTCAATGAATAAGATTTCAAACAGTAATCGGATGAAGAATTTGATATGATCGTAGATCACAAATCAAGATGTTCAAAGGTTAGTGAAGCGTAGGTAATCCAATGGAGAATGACTTTGAAAGGTTCCAAGTATGCAGAATCCCAATGTGAGTGGTGTTAAGTGTCAAAGTCGTAATGGGTAGAGTCAAATCTGAAGACTCGTCAAGTATGCAGAGTGAAGAATTGAAGTTGACTCCAGAAGGAACGGATTAGTGTATTACGAATAAGATATATATGACCTAAGGAGAATGGTTATTAGTTCGAAACGGTCACTCAGTAAAACAATGAGATGAAGGATGGATAGGGATTTTCTGATTATTCCCTTCTCGAGTAACGTTGCACGTGAAAGAGAAGTAAGCATGATTAAAGATTTCTTAAGATTCTTTATCTCAGAATTTTATCTGAGGAAGGTTCATTTCAGGGGAGATAAATAAGTGGCGATGCAGGTTAAGTGGAAGATTCATGTTGATAAAAGCGGGCGTTGTTGGAAATTGTTGAAGAATTGTTTTATGATTAGTATCGAGGGAAGCTGTGACCTCGGGAGAATTAGTAATAAATTGGATATTTTAATCTTGTTCTTGTATTGAGTGCAGTCACAGTCAAGGTGACGAGTATATTAGTTATCAAAGCTGAAAATAATCGAGGCTATGTTCTTCACAAGACTTAGCAAACCAGAATATTTTGTAAGAGTGAAAATCGAGTGCGAGTTGAAGTATGTTCGATGTACGTCTAAGAACGTGTATGTTAATTATAATATTCGATTGCAAGGATGCGACTGATAATGATCGAAATGATGTTAAGTTTCCAGAATGGATATTCGGCAAGAATATGGGATTAAAGACAAGAAGAAACTTCTAATTATTCCCTTCTCGATCGACATAGTACTTGGAAGCGGAGTGGAAGCGATCAGAGAATTTCTTGAGATTCTTTCTCGAAGTTCAAATTAAAATCGTGTAGTTATAAGTAAAGCATGGTAATGGTGCTAAGTGTACGTTGTCGTGAATCAAGGCAGATTACGCGTTGCATTATTGCGAAGATTTGGCGTGGTGATATAGTTTTAACGCAAGGTATAGATCATTATGCGAAAAGTTATATTGATTGTCGGGAAAGATAATTGTTCCCGTGAGTTAAGCATCTAGAGTTAAAAAGACTCGGAAGTCAAAGTTTAAGGTTATTTCGGAATTGAAGGGCTCGCTGAATGAGCTTATTAAAGTTTGAGTTGATATGATGGAATCCTAGAGGTTGAAAAATACAACCTGGGAGATGAAAGCAAGATGTTTGAGAAGAACTGATACTTATGTCCTGAGGATTGATTCTGAGGACAGAATCCTATTAAGGGGGGAAGGATATAACGCCCTAGAAAATTTCGTAATTTATAAATATTTATTTAATATTAAATGAGAGTTATATTGTATTAATATTGTTGAGAAGCTCAATTATATGTGATAACGTGTTTACATGGTTATATGATGATTTATGTATGCCGTGTAAGTCCGTGTAATTTTATTTGTATTTTTGATGATTAAAATCTATATAAATCATGTATTATTGATCTTTTGGGAATTTTATAAAATCATTGGAGTTATTAAAAATCATGAAATTTTTGTAATATTGTCTTTATAATATTATTTAGTTTTTTAAAATGGTTGGGTGAATTCATTCGGAGGTTATGGTATTTAAAATGATTGTAAGAGTTTTATTGTATTTAAAGGATCAAAACTTGTAAAATTCATATCTAATTAATTTTTTATCCTAAAAATATTTTAAAAATATGTGTGCGTTTATAATTTCATACTCTTCATTTTAAAATTTTAAAATTTAATTATTCACCAATTTTTCCTTTAATTCTGATTTTTGGAAATTATTTAATTGATTTTAAAAGTGATTTTAGCTATGAAGTTACTGAAATGCCCCTGTCTTATCCAGTAAAAACCACCGCTTTTCCCCATTTCTTGATTGTTCTCGACTCTTCTTGATTTCTCTGCAGTGATCATGAACCTATCTCAATCTCTCTCTATCCCTCGCTATCTCTCCTTCTGTTAATCGCTTTTCTCCTGCAACCTGTATCTCTGTATGTGTGTATGTGTACGTGTGTATAGCCGATTGTGTGGTGGTGTTGATTATCTCTTTCATCTCCCTCTGTTCGACTCTGCTGCCCCTGATTTGCGTGTGTATCCAGCGAATATGTGTGGGTGATGTAGTGATGTATGTGTTGCTACTGTGAGTGAGTGATTCTAGGCGGGTTATTGAGATGTCTCCGTGAGTTCTTTCTCCTCTTCAAGCTTTGGTATGTTCGATTTTGTGGTAGAAACCACCTTCACTGTCCGCTGTTTGTGTGGTATCTCTGGTGTGATGTGTGGGGCGGAAATCAACAGTGTGTGTAAAACGTCTGTGTGTGTGCTGCGAGTTCAGTGTATGTAGGGATGTATGTATCGGTGTATGATTTCGAGCTGGTGTACGAGCTTGGGGTGAGGGGTTTTTCGTTGTGTGTGAATTGTGTTACTGTGTGAGTGTATATACTCTGTGTGTGTGTGTGTGTGTGTGTAAACTACCTGGTTTTGTGCGCGTATGGGTGTGGACATTTGGAGCTGGTATGGCTCGCAGTGTGTGTATATCATTATTTGGTGGTGCCGAATTTGGGGCTTTCGATTGTGATTCTGGAGGGTAGCGAAATGATGTTGGGAGAATTAAGATGGAGCTTTACCGCGGGTCTGTGTATGTCCGACTCGTTTTGGAGTTCTTGTTGTGATTGTAGTTCGAAGTTAGGGGTGAATCCGAGAGTGTGTGGGTGTCTCGGCTTGTGTGCAATGTGTTTATATATCTATATACTGGTGGTATGATTGTAACAATGGTTATGTTGATAGTGTTAAGTCGAAGAAGAAGAAGGGTGAAGAGGGTAGAGGCTTTATAGAAGCAGAATTATTATGGGTACGTTTGTGTTAGTTTTGGGGCGTTAAGGCAACAACAATGAAGAGGGATTGAGACAGGGGAATTGGAAGAGAGGAATATGGGTGGTGTCAGTGTAAATATGTGGCGGGTGTTTGTGTAGCAGGGGCACCGAAAATGAGATGGAGTGGGAGGAGAGAAATGATGGATTGAGAGAAGGGAATGTGGAATAAAGAAGAGGAGGAGGCTGTGATGGAGTACGGTAGTAAGTGTGACTTGTGAGAGTATGTGTGAGTTCGAGTAGGTGTCCGTGTGAGTAGGTTGGGATTACAAATTAGAGGAAACAGGGGAGTGATGGTCGGTAGGTGGGTGTCGGTGTTGTAAGGCTGTGAATCCAGGAGAGTAAGGTGCTTATACAATATGTTTGGGGGCGTATAATTGCAGCATGTGTATTGAAATGTTGAGGCTAAAAGACTAAGAGAGGCAGAGAGGTTGAGGGGAATAAAGAAGGGCAAGATCAGGGGAGATAGTGAGATGAAAGGAAGAGGAAAAGAAAGGGAAGAAAGTACATGGATTGTGTATAATGCTTCGAGTCTTGTATGATGAAGGTTATGGTTAAAACAGATCGTCTCTCGCATTATTTGACTTATGATCTTGGTACTAAACGATGTGTTGGATTCAAGTTTTTTTGAATTTAAGTTCCTTTCAGTTTGAATTTTTAGTTTAATTATCCTTATTCATGTTTGACTTATTGTTCGATTTATGTATATGGTATATTGGGTGGTGATTGGTAAGTCACCAGTGGATTATACAAGCTTGTGATCGGGTTTTAAAAGAAGTATACTTGAATCTTAGAATTTTCATGCATGTTGAATATTGATAGTTATTGTCGACTACTTGGAAAATTGTGATATATGTATGTTATGTATTAGGTTTATGGATTGTCAGCAGTGTACACATGAGCTACATTGTATGGTTGGTGATGACTATAAGTTATGTGATGCGAATGATTGTTTAAGTGCTTTTGGGTTGGTTATTTTCTGATGGGAGGTGTAATAATGCAAAGGAAATGCTGTCGAGTTTGCTTTAGAATTATAAGTGATTCTAAATGTTGTTCCAATAAGACAATTTCCTATACTATATATGTATACACTATAAATGATATTCGTTATATGACAATCTGTATTATGTGTTATATGTATATACGTGTATTAGGATGCGTTGGGTAGGATAAGGTGAGACGGTTAAGAATACTAGTATACTAAATTAGTATTTTACCTTTATATAGGTACAAGTAGGAGGCCGATATTGAGCTAGTACACATGACGATGGAATTTTGGGAAGTGAAATAATTACCAGAATGGATGAGCGTATTGGTATAGAGTGCAGAGACTGACAAGTTATGGAAGAACGATGGATGTACAACTGAGTTGAGGATCGATGTGAAAATCAGGAACTCCGCGAATCGAGGCAAGTGTCTTGCTCTTCACTTATCATTCAAGTGATGCAATTCAATTTCTTGTTGTATTATATGATGAGGACAAGGTATATTTAGAAAATGTTTATTTCCCAACTCTCAGTTCAACTATGAAACTTTAACGAACCTCACCAATAACTTTTCTACACAATATCATTTCTTCATTTTCTTCGCTTGTGTTAAGAAACTTGTTGAATAGAAAAGAATCCAGATTTCAAAATTTTTATAAATACCTGTTAACGAAATTCCCGATTTTAGCATAATTTACCCAAGCGACCTTAACTTGTTTCTTCAAATTATATCGAATATTGTTTCAGTAGTACTTTATCATACAACCCTACCTCTGTAGATACATCATGTTGTGTTGATTTACTTTCCCTGTTGAGATCAAGTCAATTCATTTATGCTGAATCATATTCCTTTGATCGTATTCACTTGATTATACGTATATTGAACCTGAATTAGTACTTCTCATTTGAAAATGGAATTTCCTTGTCTAATCTGGTGTGGTCGTAATTCGATGTATTTGTATCGATATTGTTGATACCCTTTGAGATTGTTATTTGATTATAACCTCAATTCTTGGGTCGAACTCGTTGACACCTATTTATATTGTTGTTCTTCATTTACACCCCACTTGTTGTATCGAACTCGTCGATACCCTTTTGAGATTAGTATTCCTTAATTATTATCCAATTGTTGTGTCGAACTTGTCGACACTTGTTGATCATGAATCCTTCATTGAATTCGGGATTATGAGTTGTTGTTCTGGAACGTGAGTTTTCCAGATTGTTTGATTGACAGAGGTTGTCGATTGTTCCGACACCTAGTGCGTTGGATATAGAATTGGAATGTTTTTAAAATAGATGTCCCTTCGGGGAGACCATATTATGGTCAACGGATGTCCCTTCGGGGAGACCAGTTTAATGGTCAGATGTTAAGGCCAATGTGTGCCGTGGATCCATTAAAGGACATTGCTGTGTGCGTTTGTCCGGGGTTAGTGCGTGACTGATCAGCAGCCTAACCTTGATGTTGTTTTTATAAAAATATATAAAAATCCAATTCTAATCTATAAATTGAGTATCCAGTGGGACATTGATCCTTTTTGCTTAACCATGAACTTTCAAGTATTATTGTCGAATGGCTATCATTTGACCTTGGGTTTTTGAGTATCATTCTTGAATTGTGAAAGTCTGATTCCTTGAAGTCTCCAAATGTTGATTCTAGTTGAACAAGACTATTACCCGCTCTAGTTCCTGTTGCACCTCAGTAATTGAGAATTATTAGCCCTTGTGGCAATTTAAAAGTAAAGATCACAAATTCTTCCAGTATAAGTTGAAATCCTCTTGCTATTAGATTGTCCAGATAATTGAAATTGCTATCATCTTATGCACTTGCTGAGCATTGTTGGCTCACTCTTACTTTTGTTATTTTTTCTCCAGTTAATAGTGAAGCATAGTAGACCTAGTAGTGGACCGGGAGTATTGATTTCCGGGCAGCGAGAAGAGACGGTCGAGTTATGGATCACACCAGATAGAGGATTGAAAATAGTCGAGATTGGAAATAGAGTTAGACAGTGATTTCATTTATTCACAGAATGTATAATATTTTATTATTCTGAGATTGAGTTGTAATATTGTAATTGATAGTTTGTTTCATACCATAACCTGTATGCGATCTTGGTTAAGGGGTTTTTATTATTAAATGTTGTTTATATTCAGAGATGTATTATTGTTGTTGGTTAGTGGCCCCATATCTGTACCCCGGATTTTGGGACTGTTACTGTTAGCGGTTGTCACTAGCATGTGCGGCATCTTATCCGAGCTAGAGTACCACGTGTCATAAATGTCACAAATGTCACTAGTCTGGGCCGGGGTACCATGTGTCATAGTCATTACTAGTCTGAGCTCCACAAGTCTGGATTGGCGTACCTTATTCTCACGAGTTGGGTTTAGTGTCATAATTTGGGCTCCAAGTTGGGTCATATGATTTTGGGCTGCTTTTTGCCTATTAGTATTAGCAACTATTTGTGTTATTAAAGTACCAAAGAAAAAATATAACAAAATTTTTTGTTCAAATGTATACATCATTTGTGGCAAAGTCGTGTCGGATCAAATCGAAAGTAGTAGAAAATTAACCGATGTGCTACTTTGAAGATTAATATTGTTATTCATTTTTAAATCAATAAATTTGTAGTCAAGAGAAAAATTATGTAGGGACATTGTGTGTACTTGTGATTCTCTGAACTGCAATCGGTTATAAAAAACTTGAAGATTTTGAAATGTCGATTTGCTTTCAATTTGAGATTAGTTTCACAAGTGCAGTTTGCATTTCCCATCTCTAGAAAATATTCAAACAAGCCTACGTTATTTTTAAAGTTGATTGTTGTGTTAAGGATTTTACTCTTCGTTAAGGATGTCAGGCAACCCTTTCAGATGGGAAATGGTATTAAGTGAATGTTTTCTACAGAAAGACAACATTTTTTTGCTGTTGTTGAATATTCAATTTTGAGGAATATGATGTTGCGTTCGTTATTTTTAAAATTTGTATCAAAAACTTTCTTTTTTTTTTTCTCCCTGGAAAGTAAGCATTGAATTTAGAGCAGCAAATATTATTATATTAGGTAATCATAGTTTCTGAATGCATGTCATTTTTACCAAATACAATTCATAGAGATTCACCACCCTAAATTTATCTACACGATGGCTTTCACTTGAAAGGCATATGTCCGTTAAATTGCTTTCTCGAAATTGAATATGCTTGATCATCGAATAATATATTTTTAAAGCAGCCTATAAGTAGTGAAAATTATTGACGAGACAGATCTTTTTGCTTGTAAGCCGATAAAAACTCCATTGTTCCAAAATCAATAACTAGTTTTTTTTTTTTGCTAAATAAAATCAATAACTAGTTAAATCGAGTAATGCATTTTATGCAAATCTTGCTTAGTATAAATGATATATTGGTCGTGTAATTTATCTTACTATAACTTGATCTATTTTTTCTTATGTTATTCATGTTTTGTCTCACTTCATGCAATTTCTAAAACAAGATCATGTCGCTATTTGAATTTTTTTGAATATATGATACGATCCTCGTTAGCCCGCTTTCCTGATATCTTAAGATTTTAGGAAAACTCATAATTTAACATGGTATCAGAGGTTTGGATGTGGTAGGTCTCAGATCGAGTCTATCTTATCCCCAATATTCTCATTTATTGAAATTGAAATTGTGTGCTATGGTGGGGCCAAAAAGGTACGAGATACTCACATAATATTTGAAAATCGAACCAGACGCTAGGGCGAAAAAGACACGTAACAACCTAATAATCCATTTTCTAACCCAAATAATGAGCTTATGATCCCGATAATCCCGTTTTTCTAACACTTTGAGATTTTAGAGAACGGATAAATTAACAAATTTTGAGATACATTAAGGAAAGTAAAATTTGTCTTTATGAGCTAATAATAATCTGCAATTGTATGCGTTTCGTATTTTCAAATCCAATTTTTTGGCATTCAATAAATGATAATTAGATTTTATTAAGAATGTGTAATTTTACAAATTTTAAGACATATTTAGGAACATTAAACTCGAATTCTATTTTTACGAGCTAATAATGATCTATGTTGTATGCATTAGGTATTTTCTATTGAGCAAAGCTGTCCAATTTTTCGGCGTTCAATAAAGGATTATTATATGGGTTTCATGTGCCTTATGATGACCTCAGGGTTCTACCTGAGATTAAAACATTTTTAATACAAATTTAAGAATATTTATGTAAAATTACTGAAAAAAATTTATATTTACAAAAATATCTCTACAAGGCTCCTTACTTTATAAGTACAAATCGCTTATAATCTTAGGAGAGATAATGAGGTATCCCTCATGCATAGTTTTCTCTTATTATATTATGTTAGAAAACAATATGTGCATAGAAATTATTTTAACTTATCTAGATA
Source organism: Kitagawia praeruptora (assembly GCA_037693485.1). Classification (NCBI taxonomy): domain Eukaryota; kingdom Viridiplantae; phylum Streptophyta; class Magnoliopsida; order Apiales; family Apiaceae; genus Kitagawia; species Kitagawia praeruptora. The sequence goes on from CM075344.1 coordinate 61,311,027, forward strand.
TATTATATTCGATATCAAAATTATAAAATCTAACATGATATTCTTTCGAATTTCATGGTACAAATATTTGGAACCGTTTTGTTTAAGGTAGAAAGAGTACATAATTTAGTAATTTTTGAGATTTTTTGGTTAAAAAAAAAAAGGAAAATGTTAACCACAGCCCTTAGGGCTATGGTTAAGGTGTTATGTGATAGTTTTTAATTGGTTCAAGGTTGTGCCCCACTTGCAAAAAAGTATGTGCCCCCATGCATTCACATAAATCATTCAATAAAAATCCACCACATGGCAAAAATTACTCCTTAAACATAGCCCTAAGGGCTGTTGTTAACAGGACCCCAAAAAAAAAAGCGGAGGTAAATGTAAGTATGTAACGCAGGGACTGTTACAATCTCAACCGAGAGAGAGAGGGGTGCAGTGTACCCTCTCGCACACGTTTACCAATCAAACACAAGACAACAAGACTTGTCCTTGCCTAAACCCTAAGACCAACGCGCCTCCCTCTCTTACCTATCTATTGAACACGTGGCACAAGCCACTCCCTCTCTCTCTCTCTCTCACTCTCCTTTTTCTCCTTAAAAACCAGGACACATCTTTCTCTCCTAATCTCCTCTATCTATCCTCTCCTTATACACACAAAATCAATCATGTCGAGCAGCAATTGGGAGCGTTACGAGAAATACAAATTCAATGCTACTGAAGATGACCATCTTGTATGTAACATCTTACTTGGTCTTCAGAATTTGATTCGCAAATCAGATCCCTCTCCCTCTCCCTCTCCCTCTCCACTCACTTGGGCTACTAAAAGAAGGAGATCTGCTTTGAATTCTTCATCCAGTCCAGCCCCAGACCACCCAATCAACAACAAACAAAGGCTCCATAGCCCTTCTTCTCCACTTGGTTACTCACCCAATGAAGCTCATAATCTTCATCACTCCAAAACTAAGTCCAAGAAAAAGGTACCCTCCTCATATCATATCATATATATATATATTCATTCATGTGTTTTGTATCTATAGTTATCCTCCTTTTCTTCGTTATTATTGCCATCTGGGTACGTATTATCTTACAATTAAGTTGCGTCCCTTGGTTTTAGGCTACAAGCTCTCCCCCCTGTCTTGTCTCTATAATCAAAAATTGTTCAAATATTTACATAGATTATAATTTTGCAGAAACTCAAGGATTGGGAGGAGCATGTTGAGAAATTAAAACAAACTAAAGAACAGCTGGTTTTGGTAAGTATATCTTTTTTTTTTTTAATTTTGAATATTACTAATATTCATTCTTGTTGTAAAAAGCTGTAATTTGTAGTGTTATTTTTTCCCTGATTTGTAATTTTGGAGCGTTAAATATTTTGTTATCTGCTTTGGTGAAACAGACTCTAGATAATGTAAAGAACTATCAACGGACAGTGTTAGAGTTCAATCTAAAATTGAAGGCTAAGAGAGACGAGGTATGTGACGGATTAAATAATTTTATTTACTGTCCTGTCCATTTTTACACCTAAAAATTACAGTAGTTGCTATGTATGAATTATTCTTACTTTATTTGTTACTCTTTTTGTGTATATAGTTAAATGGACTCATTCCTAAACAAAGCAATGTCAACCTCATTGTTCAAACTCACCAGCTGCAACATCAGTTTCCTATTTTTGCTCAGCAACAACAACCGCTCGAATATACGATTCATCCTAGTATGACACTCTATTACCCAGCACCATTTTTTCCGTCCAACAACGGTGCTGGGATGAGAATCATTGATGGGTATAGACGGCTGGATGACAAGGCTCTCCGGGCTGCTGATGCGAGAAAGAGGAGGAGACTTCAGATCAATGAGAAGAAGAATTCCATTGGTACTAGAAGATTGAATTAATTGATATATTCTTTTTTTTTTTTCTAGAAAAGGGTTATTTGTTTGGGTAATATTATAGGAGAATCCATTATTCAGTTACAATTCTTTTTCTGGGAATATGATAGTTTGAGTCTCAAGTGTTCTATAAACTGTGATACATTCAGTGGTAGATACTGCTGATTTAGAAGTGATGAATTATTTACCAAGTTTTTTTGAAAAATAAGTACGGGAGCTGTTATATAACAATCGGTTTCTAAATCGTTGGATCGTTGATCCAACGGCCCCCCTAGATTATAAAATTTTTTTACTGTCCGCTATAATTTTCCGCGGATAGGCAGATTGCCTGTTCGCGGAAAATTTCTGCCTGTCCGCGGAAAATTATAGCGGACAGTAATTTTTTTTTTTTTTTTAATCTCAACCGTTGGATCGTTGATTCAACGGCTGTGGAACCGATTGTTAAATAACCGATCCCTGACAAACGATTGTCAGGGACCAGGACCCTATTACTAATATGTCTTTATTTTGAATTGTACTACTCTGTAGTAGTTGTTTGATATAATTAGAACTCTTAATATTGTTCATTGTTGCCATGCAAAGATGTCGTTGTTTGATATAATTAGGTAGGAGCAGTGTTGTAAAAAGCGAGAATCGGACTTAATCGGTGGATGCACCGTTCAGGGATTAATCGGGGATTAATCGGAATGATTAATCGGATCATTAATCGGAACTAATTTAATATTATTTTTAAATATAATTATTATTAATATACATAATTATTTTAATTATACATGAATAATTATCATATATTTATACAAATATATTTAAAATATATAGTATTATTAAAGTAAATATAAATTTTAAAATCTAATTTTTGAATTGGGGTCAATATGAGAGAAAAAATGGATAAAATTCATGATTTAACCGTTTAAAATATTAGTTTCGTATATGAGAATAATATTTTTCTTAAAATTTATTCAATTTTATACTTTTTGAATTTTTTTAATTTTTCTACACATTATTCAATTTTTTTATCAATAATGCCGATTTTTGACCGATTAATCCGATTTTTGACCGATTAATCCCGATTTTTCGAAAAAACGATTTTTTGGCCGATTTTTGTAAAATCAGTACGGTGCCTTACCGAACAACGATTAATCGGCGATTAATCGCCTACTTTTAGAACAGAGGGTAGGAGTAGTATATTTAGCATCCAACTGCTTGTTTAGTCGTTTCCCTGTCATGGTTAAAGCCTAAGTTTATGCCAAGTCAATAAAGAATGCCATGCATTCTTTATTACATATTTGTTGTGCCCAAAATTTGTAATGTACTCAATTTTAGGCCCATGGATATTGAGAGCCTAGTAGGGTGTTTGGTAAGAAGGAACAAGTTTACAGGAAGATGGGAGGTGTACTTTCGAAGGGTAGCTCTGGAGGTGGAGGTTCACTTTAGAGGGAAGCTGTACAGGTTCAGGTGTACTTACAGGCTCCACCTCTGTAGTTCGAACGGATAAAGATTGTCTTCTAATTTTTAGGAGACACGAATTGAGTCCTTTTAACAGTCTATTTTATTGAGAGACACATTTCTAACATGATAAATATTGGATATTTGTGATATATATATGGAGTTATTATAGGAGTGGGTTTTGGGAGTTCTACTTCGAATAGGACTCTACTAAGTGGCTAGCTGAATTAGAGATAAGCAATATGTTTGATTAAAACTCTCTTATTTCGTGGCTTAATCAACAAGGAAAGGATTCCTAACCTAAAAGAACTACATTAGGGCTTGATTCCTATAAATAGTATATGTAGGCAATTAGTAAGGGGTTCGGTTTTTACTTTTTCGATACACAAGGCACGTGTACCCTGAGTAATCACATTCTGGGCATATTTGGCCGGAGATCTTTGCCATTGTTGACCAGTGACCTTGCTAATCCAGCCCTTTAAACACTAAACACCATAATTAGGTTCAGCTGTCCTGTTTCTTTACAGCTGTTCAACCTGTTTTGTTATCCGAAAACCAAGGATAATTACTATTATTCCGGCGAGGCTTTCTCGGGGTGTTGTGTGAGTTTTTTGCATAACATTTTTGACGCTAGAAGGAGGGGCTCTCTCCTAAAATCTGTTAGTGAATTAATGTCGGAAAGTTCTGAATCCGTTTGAACGCCGGGCAGCGAGAGCGGTAGGCGTGATGCCAATCCTGATGGTGAAGTGACTGCTAGAGATATCCTCAACCATCTTCAAGCTATGGATGGTAGGATTGACCAGTTGGAAAAGAAATCATCGCGAAAGAAAAAAGGACAAAGAAAGCATAAGTCCTCGGAAAGGCGTACTAGGCATCGAGAAGTAACGTCCATAAACCTGGATTTTGAAAATGAAGAAGAGCCTGAAAGAGAGGCTCGAAAAAATAATTTTTCTGATGTTGAAACAGACCGGGAGAATGTGGATTGGAAAGAAGGTCCGGTGGATTCTTCAACCAGGAGCGTAAGCGTATTCGACCGAGTGGAGAAGAAGCTCAATAACAAGGACTTACGGCATGTGTTGGATGGAACTGAGGAAAAGGTGATTGGAAATGATAACCTTGACAAATCTCAGTCGAAGGGTTCCAAGAGCTATAGGAAGGAAAAGTCACAAGGAGAAGAACGAACTTATGACAAGAGGTCCAAATCTACGAAGCTCCAATCAGCAGTCGTGAATGATGACAGCTCTAGCTCTCAAGACAGTTCAGCCCATAAGCAGGGTGGAGATTCGAATGAAGAAACAGATGAGAGTGATGGTTACCTTTCTGATGGAGAGGACACAAATTATAAGGTGGCTGACTTGAGGAAAGCTCTGGAGAAGATTAAAGCTGAGAAGAGGTCGACATCAGGCCTAGCTGTAGCTTCGCCTTTCATAAAGAAGGTACGGGATTCACCCCTTCCACCCAGGTACAGAGGAGTAGGGGACCTGAAGTTTGATGGCACCACGGATCCAGTGGAATACCTCAGTCGTTTTAGTACTGAGATGGAGGTTTATCAGGTCAGGGATCGTACAAAGTGCCGGCTGTTAGTAGCTACCCTGAGGGACAATGCTCATCAGTGGTTCAAAAGGTTGCCATCTAATTCTATTCATTCCTGGAGGCAAATGAGTGAGCTTTTTGTCACTCAGTTTCGTGCTACGGTTGTATTTGCACCTCATGCCAATACTTTAACAAATATTAAACAAGGGGAGAAGGAAACTTTAAGAGAGTATTTTAAACATTTCATTGCGGAGGTGCCAAAAGTGAGGAAGGCTATAGATGAAACGTATAAAAATTTCTAAAAGCTGGGATATGGCCTGGAAGCGATTTCTGGAAGGAACTTCAGAAGGAGGAACCTGTCACGCTAGCTGATTTTTATGCTCGAGTTGAAGCTCATAAAGTTGTTGAAGAGTCTATGGCTAAATTAAGGAAGGATAACAACTCAGCTGGTTGGAGTGGAAGAAAAAGAAGCAGGTCTTATAGTCCCAGAAGAAGGAATGTGGACAGGCGTGCCTCTTACAACAGAGCTTCAGCTTCCACTGAAAGGGAAGCTGGTCGAAAGGAAAGGACAGCACCTCTAACTGTGAACGCAACTGGTTCGAGGAGGTCTGTGGAATATAAGCCCCCACCTTTGAAGAACTATAATAAGTATTCAGAGTATACCCTGTTAGCAGCACCTCTTGAGCATGTGTTTGAGGTTGGGGACAAAGCTGGAATGTTTAGGAAGCCGACCCGTGTCGGTTAACTCGAATAACTTGTAGAAGGGGGGGGGGTAGAATACAAGTTATATAATCGTGTCTGATTTTTGCTTGATTAGATAAACAAGAACAAACGAATAAATCAAACTCTGTTTGTATTAAATAAATCAAATACAAACTCTACCAAAGGTGTACAAATACCTTTAGCAGCTGCTGACAAAATAAATCTCTCTTTCTGTTTGTTTCGAACTTTCGAATACAAACCTTATACAGAGCTACGCACACAAACTCAATCGCTCAACTCACAATTGCTTCACACGACCCTTTTTACAATGATATAGAGAGAGTATTTATAATGCTTCCTATCAACTAATAACAGAAAGATAATCTATACATGACAATGTTCTGCCGTCCAGTTGATAGTTTCCATCAATAGAAAATTCTTTCCTTCATGATATCTTCTTGCTTGTTCTTCAAACAAAGATCCTGTTTTATAGCACTTGCCAGTTTCTGTAGCATCCATATGACATCATCAGTAACACGACTGATATCAGGATTTCATCTTGCATCAGGATCTGACCATCTCATCAGTACTTGACTTGCTCTATCAGGATTCGATCTCAGTTCCTGACATGTAGTCCTCGATGCACTGTTCCTGACTTAAATTCTACAGATCACTGTCCAATACATATATCCTATACAAAGTGCTAAATCCTTTATAAGATCAGGATTACAAGAAGTATAAATGAAATTTTATTCTTAACATCACAACTCATGAATTATTCCTAACAATCTCCCCCTATTTATGCTTTAAGTTCTGAAGCATAAATCTGAGTTGTTGATGTCAAAACATATAACAATACAACCAGAATAGAATTTATGAATTTAAAAATCATGAAGTTAAGTACCTCCTTCTTCAGATGTAGACAAAGTGTCTAGTACTTTAGAAGAAAGAATTCAACTATTTGATGCTTCTTTTCCTTTACCACTTCCACGATAAGATTCACCTTTGTCATCCTTAGTTCTTCTTTTATCTTTCCCAGTCTGTTTATCTCCCCCAGTCTGTTGCCTTTGAATTATTTTTATCACCCCCTTTTTGACATCAGCAACATTAATTCCAAGAGATTCAGTAACAGAACAAATGAGATTCATCATAACTGCTTGATTTTCCATAATAATGACTTGGTTATCTTCAAGTGTTTGAAGTCTGGATTGAATTTCAACTTGAGATTTCTGAATGTCTTGTAAAACTTCAGAATTGACTTCAATATTGGATGTATTTGGAATATCTTCAGATTCAAGCCTTGTAGAAGAAGTTGCTTGTGTAGAACGATATTCAAGTAATAATACTCGATTAGAGTTACAAACATCTTCATCTTTCTGATCTGAAGCTGCAATATGATCATTTTGTCCTTCACCAGTATTCTGTGTACTAACATCTACAAATCCTGACTCCTCCTTAGATTGATCAGATACTGTTGATGTCTCAATTCTGGCTGATATTGGAAGTACATACAAAGGAATACTATTCTGGTACAAGTGGTGTAGAAGTTTTTCTTAGCCTTTCACCTCTTCTGTTGATAATTCATGCAAGCCTTTCTTTCTGCTTCTGAGCTTTAACTTCTGGCTTTGCATTGTGCTTTGCTAAGTCATGCTTCTTATACATCTTGATAAAAGAATAAGTACCAGCATCCATACCAAGATTGTCAGACCAAGATTCAGGAAAAACCTGATCCCAGAAATCAAATGATGATGGTTTCCTAATTTTCTCTCCCTCACTATGGAGTTGATCATCCATACCCTCATTCTCACTTTGACTATCTAAAGTCAACACTCTTTCTACCTCTCCTTTTGCCTGGTCAGGAGCCAGCCTCTCAGATTGTGGATCAATATCCATCTTTTGGATAAGTGCTCTCATGACCTACAAAAAAATAGAGTTTAGAAGAAGTTTTTATACCTGAACTCACATGGAGAGAGGGTTCCTCATTTGGCAAGGGGCTTGAGGTTTTCTCCAAGGAGTGAGCTACTATAGTCTCTGAACCCTCACAAGCATCTTCTTTCCTTTCAGAGACTACAGGCTCCAGTATACCACTTTCAGGTTCTCTACTAGACTCTGATGTCTTCAGTAATACTTCATTAGACACCACAGTTAGTATGTCACCATCTTTAAGTGTTGTTTGCTGAGACTCACCCTCAAGGTGGATAGACTCTGACTGAACAATGTTTGTTTGATCTTCAGAAAAATCAGTCAAAGTTATTCCTCCCATATCATAGGATTTCTCACTTGCAATTTTAGTCATCACAGAAGACCTTTCAACATCAGTTATCACAGCTCCTGAGTCATCCAACCTCTGACTAGATGGTTCTTGTGTTACAGTACTGTGATTTGATCTGTCCTACTATCCACCACTGGTGCAATAGTATCTCCTGTTGACTGCATTCCTCTATCTACGTCCTCCTGTTGTTCACCTTGAGCTGAAGCATCTTCAATAATGACATCCTTGACAAATAAATATGCATGAAGTGATTGAAGTGCAACATGCTTCGAGAGTCCAAATTTCTTGACTAATTGTCTTCTGACTGAGACATAGAAATACATCTTCATTAAGTCAAGTCTTTGATGTAGAAGTCCATACTCTTCAGGAAATGAAAGTTTTGGTACTCTTTCAACTAGAAAATCTAGAACAGGCCTGTATAGCTTCACTTTGATAGAAATAACTCCCATAGCCAGTCTGTATGACAATGTAGTTTCCCATAAAGAATCAATATCAAGATCTTTATTGTCAATTGCTGACTAGATTGTAGCTTCATTTTTAGAGACCTGCATGATATTAGTTGGTCTAGACTCTGTGTGTAGGTGACAATTGAATCTTTCTCCTTGTTCACCTGATATAGTGAGCAAATTATTTATCCTGAGAAGACTCAAGAGGTGTAGACACAGAAGTGATCTTGGGATGAGATCCTTTTTCAATAGACACAGTCTTTTGAGAGACAGTATCCAGTAACTGTTTTCCCTTTTTAAGTACTACAGTCTTTTGAGAGACTACAGCCTGGCTGTGACTAGGTGCTTCATCTCTTTGTCCTAGATTAGAAAGTTGAATTGCAACCTTCAATTCTTCTCTCTCAGCAAGAGATATATTATCATCATCTTCACTAGAACTACTACTACTACTTGACACAACAAATCTTCTCTTCCTTACAACTGATGTCTTTTGAGAAACACCAGAGGTTGGTTTCTTTGAAACAACAAGCTGTGGATTAAAACTTTATTCTTGAATTGTTTCAGAGACTATAATGTTTTGGGTTACTTGGGTAGACACAGGGGGGTTCTCCTCCAAATGAGATTCCTGAGTCATTTCACCACAAAAGAAAGAAGAATTGTAGAGAGTAGGAAGATGAGTTGTAAGAATTACCTAAACATGATGTGGATAATGAATTGCAGGTATTTCATCTAGATTCTTTTTATTGTCCTTCTTTGTAATGTTAGAGAAAATTCTCTTTTGTTGTACATAAGAAGAAACACAATGTTCTCTACCAAATCTAGCTTCAACATCAGGAATAAAATGGTTAACAAACATTTGCATAAATCTATGATAATAAACCAATTTCCTGTCTTGATCTCTTGACCCAAGTTTAATACTCATCTGACTTAAGATAATGTGGCCAATATTAATTACTCTGTCATAAAGCAAACTATAAGCAATATGTGATGTAACAGAAGTAATTTGCTGAAAAGAACTACATTTGCCAGTAAAACATTTAACAATTTGATCAAAGAAGAAAGACCATTCTTTCCTAAGAAAAGATCTATTTAACGGGCTCATGTTATCTAAAGGTCCAGAATAACCTAACTCAGATAACATAGTTCTAACATTATCATCAGATGGTACATTCTCAAAGTTCATACTATCAGGTAAGTGAAGTACTGAATTAACAACAGATTCAGTAATATCAAATGAGTCTTGTCCTAAGTGTAGAACAATCTTACCTGATTGACTCTGAGTAGAATCAATTACTTCAGCATTCTCCCAAGCTTGTGAAACAGCAACTTGATTTATTTCTAGAGATGCTGTCAATGCATAACTTAATGGTCCATTCACCAAAAAGTCCATAATCGGGTGAAAATCAGATGACACCCCTTTTTTATTGGTGATAGCTGCTACATGATTATTCATCATAAAATCAAAGTCACCAAACTTGAAAGCTACTGATTTGGGTAGTCTTCTTTGAGCTGCCATTTTTGATCTGAAAAGAACTTGAGAAATCTTGAAATTGATTAAAGATTTTGAGAACTTAAATGAATGTTTTTGCCTTAAGAAATACAATTTAGAAGTTAGCAATAAACAATCAGAGTCTCAAAATAAAGATATATTCAAAAATTCTTCAGACCCACTAACCCACGTTGACACGTAGGTTGACAGGTGTCAGTCCTTGAAAAATGCAGATTACCCACAATTTTTGGAAAATAAAATCCAAAATTGACTTTCATGAAATAAATCAGGGTAAAATCAAAATTAAATCAATACTGATCAGCTTCCTTTTCTTGTTGTGATCTCCCATCAAAATAATCACAAAATGCATGTGATTTTTTAAAAATAATAATTCTCAAATCCTGATGGTCACACTTGAAATCCTGATCAATATCATCCTGATTCCAGAGAATAAATGGAGTTCCACGTGGCAATCTCAGAATTTTAACTCTTTCCTTTATAAACACCTGATGTCTTTTCCTTTCTTAACTCCAAACACAAAACTCTCTGTAAACACAGAGCTTCCAACAAAATACAATGACCTTAAACCTCTTCTTTCGATTCCTCACAGATGATGAACCGATTTTTCATTGCCAAAGATTCATAGTTCGTCTCTTTGAAGAGATGACTTTTTTCATCGCTTTAGACATGGTTGGAGTAAATCCAAATACTATCCAGAATCTTCTCTTAAAACATCCATCTGTTGGATACAATCACCCTCTAACCTCCTCAAATCTTGAGGATGAAGAATTTGGCCGAGAGTCTGAGGTTGATCTTGATGGAGATGCAATTCATTTATCCATCAGTCCTCAATAAACATGGGATTGTGCCAGCTGCTCTCATTCAAGTCATCCTGAGAAGAAATTCAAGAGCAGATGGATCTGTGCAAATCCCTAATGGATTTCTTGAGATGCTCTTTGTCCTGTATCTTAGATGCATGAAAGAAGCAAGATCCAAAAACATTAGACAAGAATAGGATTATCAATAGAAGTTAGATAAAATGATATTTGTATTTCATTTCCATGTATGTAATGCTTTCAATTAATGAAAATACAATTTCTTATTATCTACTTGTCTATTGTTGTTTATTGACTGATCTGAAATATAAATTATCAGTATGAATGAATCAAAGCTTGCTAGCATAGACTTAACAAAACTTAGAATTAGATTACTACATAACATGAACTTCAGGATTTGAAACAATAGTACACACAAATTTCACAATCCTGATACTGACGATAAAATCCTGATGATGTCAGCATACTAATAGCAATCCTGATACTGATGTTTATTAACAAGTCTATCATACTGAAATTTATCAAAGTACAATGTTACAGCTTTAGCATTTAACAATCAAATATAGACCCTGACAAGAATATCAAGTCTATAAGCTGAAAACAACATACCTTGCTACTTCTGCAGATGTTAAAGATCTAGAAATTTAACATTCCTAACTCACTTACTAACCTACTGAATGTAGCCTCATCAAGTGGTTTAGTTAGTATATCTGCAAGCTGTTTGTCAGTAGAAACAAAGTGAAGTTCCACAATACCATTTTCAATATGTTCTCTAATAAAATGATACCTGACATCAATGTGCTTAGTCCTTGAATGTTGAACTGGATTTTATGCAATTTTGATAGCACTAGTATTATCACAAAACATAGGAATATTACTAAGTGTCATACCATAATCCATCAACTGATTTCTTATCCAAAGGAGCTGTGCACAACAACTGCCGGCTGCTATTTACTCAGCTTCTGCAGTTGAGGTTGAGACAGATTGTTGCTTCTTGCTTGCCCAAGAAATCAATCTGTTTCCCAAGAATTGATATGTACCTGTAGTGCTTTTCCTGTCTATTTTACACCCTGCATAATCAGAGTCTAAATAGCCAATTAGGGAGAAATCAGATTCTCTAGGATACCACAAACCAAGATTTGGAGTTCCTTTGAGATATCTAAAAATTCTCTTCACAGCAATTAAATGAGATTCCTTAGGATCACTTTGGAATCTAGCACATAAACAGGTAGAAAACATTATATCTGGTCTACTTGCAGTTAAATATAACAATGAGCCTATCATGCCTCTATAACTAGTGTTATCCACACTCTTTCCCTTAGGATCAGAGTCTAGTTTAGTGGCTGTTGCCATGGGTGTTTTTGCAACTGCACAGTCTTGAAAGTCAAACCTTCTTAAAAGATCTTTGATATACTTTGACTGATTAATGAAAATACCAGTCTCAGTCTGTTTGACCTGCAAGCCTAAGAAATAATTTAGTTCACCCATCATGCTCATCTGATACTTAGACTGCATAAGCTTACTAAACTTAGCACACAACTTTTCATTAGTAGAACGAAATACAATATCATCAACATAAACTTGAACTAAAAGCAATTCACCTTTTATCTTTCTAAAGAATAGAGTTTTGTCAATTGTACCTCTTGTGAAACCATTTTCAAGAAGAAATTTAGACAAAGTCTCATACCATGCTCTTGGTGCCTACTTTAGTCCATAAAGTGCCTTGTCAAGTTTGTATACATGATTTGGAAACTTTGGATCAACAAATCCTGGTGATTGCTCCACATACACTTCTTCATCAAGCTTGCCATTTAGAAAAGCACTCTTTACATCCATATGGTATACCTTGAATTTTAAATGAGCTGCAAATGCATGAAACATCCTGATTGCTTCCAATCTTGCTACAGGGGCACAAGTTTCATCATAATCAATACCTTCTTCCTGAGAGTAACCCTTGGCCACCAGTCTTGCTTTGTTTCTTACAATCATACCAGATTCATCTAGCTTGTTTATGAAAACCCATTTTGCACCAACAATAGATCTATCTTTAGGTCTTGGTACCAGTTTCCAGACTTTGTTTCTCTTAAACTCATTTAACTCTTCTTGTATTGCAATTACCCAATCAGGATCCTGTAAGGCTTCTTCAACCTTCTTAGGTTCATTCTTTGAGAGAAAGCAACTATACAAACATTCATTTTGAATTGATCTTCTAGTTCGAACACCACTATTTGGATCACCAATAATAAAATCTTCAGTATGATCCTTTGTCCATTTTCTAACAAGTGGTAAATTTCCTCTACTAGATTCTCCCCCTAAGTTAGTGGTATCTCTTATAGAAGAACTCTCTCTGCCTTCAAAAACTCCTCTTTGATCAATAGAATCAATAGATTCCATATCGCTGCTAGTTACTGATCTTTCCTCAGTAGACTCTGAAGGATCAGTTCCTGATGGAGTAGACTCTGAATAACTAGTTTGCTCTTGATGATCACTGTGTCCTCCTTGATTTATTTGCTCCCCCTCAACAGTATCACTCCTTTGAGAAGCAATAGAAATTCCTTCTGGAGAACCTTCATCATCACTGGAGAGTATCTCAGAATTCTTCAGATTTTCAAATTCCAATTTGTCATGGCTTTCATCAGTTTGCAGAATTCCAAATTTCTTGTCATCAAATGCAACATGAATTGATTCCATAACAATGTGAGTTCTGAGATTATAAACCTTGAAGGCCTTTGATGCTGAATATCCTAGAAAGATTGCTTCATCCGATTTGGCTTCAAATTTTCCAAGTTGTTCTGGACGAACTTTTAGGACATAACATTTGCATCCAAAGATGTGAAAATATTTCACACTTGGTTTCTTTCCTTTGATCATCTCATAGGAAGTTTTTCCATGACTATTTACCAAAGTACAGTTTTGAGTGAAACATGCAGTGTTAATAGCTTCTGCCCAAAAATAGGTTGGAAGTTTTGCATCTGCAAGCATGGTTCTTGCTGCTCTATGAGAGTCCTGTTCTTTCTTTCCACTACACCATTCTGCTGAGGTGTACCAGGTGCAGAAAACTGTTGAGTGATTCCATTGTCTGCACAAAACTCCTCTATTATAGAATTCTTAAATTCTGTACCATTGTCACTCCTAAGTACTTTGACTTTGTACTCAGAGTTATTCTGAATATTCTTGACAAGTTCAATGATTTGCTGAGGAGCTTCATCCTTCTTGTGTAGAAAGAACACCCATGTGAACCTTGTGAAATCATCCACTATAACTAGAGCATATCTTTTCTTGCTGATAGACATAATGTTTACTAGACCAAACAGATCAAGATGTAGCATATGAAATGGTTCAGTAATTGAATTTGCAGTCTTGTTCTTGAAAGTGGTTCTTCTCTGTTTTCCAAGCTAACAGGCATCACAAAGTCCATCTTGCACAAAATTTGCCTTAGGTAGACCTCTCACAAGATTGTGCTTAACAAGTTGATTAAGCTTCTTGAAGTTGAGATGTGAGAGCTTCTTTTGCCAATTCCAGCTTTCATCATTTGTTGCTTTGCTGTAAAGACATCTAACAATTCCTTTAGATGTATCACTTAAGCTAGTTTCATATATGTTACCATGTCTTTGACCAGTTAGAACAATGTCTCCATTCTGCATATTCAAGATTTTGCATCCTTCTCTGTCAAAGATTGACTGATAACCTTTATCACCCAGTTGACTTATGCTTAAAAGAGTATGTTTCAAGCCTTCAACCAGTGCTACATTTTCTATGATGACATTCCCCAAAACAATTGAGCCATATCCCAGAGTTTCTCCTTTGTTGCCATCTCCAAAAGATATTACTGGGCTAGTTTTCCTCTCAAACTTTGTAAGCAGGGACTTCTTTCCAGTCATATGTCCAGAGCATCCACTGTCCAAGATAATTGAATGTTTCTTTCCTGTGCCCTGCAAACAAAAAGTAACTAGTTAGAATTTTTTAGGACCCAACTTTGATTGGATCCTTTCTTACTAGATTTAAAAACAACAAGCTTTGAAGATTTTGCTTTTACTTTACCTATTGCAGAGTCAACCTTAGACTCTGATTTCACAAACTGTTTGTGACTAGGAGTTTCAAATTTCAGAGAATAATAGTCATAATATAGTTCATGATATTCTCTACACATGTAAATGGAATGAAGTAAACTACCACAATGATAACAAGCTTTTTGTGGTTGGTATTGAATTTTCTGAGTCTTGGGAAATCTAGACTCAGTTTTCCAAGAAGGTTTTTGATTGCAGTCTAGGGCCAAATGATTATGATTTCCACACTTATAGCATTTTTTCCTAGGTGCATCAGGTACATTCTTGTAATTATTCTCTTTGTTAATACCTTCTTTTCCATTCCTATTTCTTTTGATCTTACTAGACTCTGAAAGACCATCTAGTCTCTGTTTCAACTGAGACTTAGACAAAAACCCTATGTTTACATTCTTAGGTTTCTCTAACACTTTCTCATCTGAATTACTATTGTTAATTCTTTTGTGTACAACAGGGGTACCTTTTGAATCAACAAATTTAACATGTTTAGGTTCAGAAACAATTTTCTTACCTTCAGATTTAGATGTGCTAGCTTCTACTTTACTATCATTATTGACAATAGCTATTTTTTCTTCTTGTCTAGCCTTATCAAAACCTAAACCATTAACTTTACCACGAATTCCACTTTCAATGATTTCTTGAGTCTTTTTACCAGAAATGTTAATGGTTTTAATCACATCTCTCTCTTCCTCTAGTTTTTTTCTGACATAGTCATAAGCCTCAAGAATAACACTATAATCATGCTTAGCTTTATCAGAACTTAACTTGTATTCTTCCATTTGAACTAGCTCAGATTCAAGAAAATTATTTCTATCAACTAACTTATCATTCTTAACCTTAAGTTCATCTCTTTCACTAGTAAGAATTCTAAAATTAGTCATAAGATTCTTAAACTCAG
Organism: Kitagawia praeruptora; assembly: GCA_037693485.1. Classification (NCBI taxonomy): domain Eukaryota; kingdom Viridiplantae; phylum Streptophyta; class Magnoliopsida; order Apiales; family Apiaceae; genus Kitagawia; species Kitagawia praeruptora. Next base: position 61,326,576 of record CM075344.1, read on the forward strand.
CATGGACAGATCTATTTTCATCAGAATTTAAGCTATCAAATGAATCAAGAGAGTGAAGTGATACCTTAAAAGAAGATGGAGAAGTTTTCTTTGGAGATCCAGGTTTGTCTGAAACATTTGCCATCAATGCAATGTTGTCATAATCCAATCCATCTTCAGAATCACTGGAATCAGCCCAATCCTTTTGTGTAACCATAAGTGCATTACCCTTTCCTGAATTCCTAGGCTTCTTACACTCACTTGCAAAGTGTCCAAGCTCGTTGCAGTTAAAGCACTTGATCTTGGCCTTATCAAGCTTAACAATTGTACTTTTGCCTTTGTCACTCTTCTTCTCCTCCTTCTTTTGAAAAGGTCCTTTGCTAAATCTTCTCCTATTGAATCTTCTTTTCTTGAAAGCTTTAGCAAACATAGCAAAGAGTTCCTGCATCTCTGATTCAGAATCACTGTTGTCAGAGTCTATATCAGTAGTCTCTGACTCAGAATTTTCTTTGCTTTTCTTCTTCCTTGAGTTCTTTACAGCAGGCTCATCATGCTGTTCTTCTGGAAGCTTCTTTGATTCAGATTGAGCAGTAAGTGTAACAGTCTTCATCTTTCCTTCACCCCTGCTCTTCTTCTACTGTTTGTCAAGTTCATAAGCCCTCAGTTTTCCATACACTACCTCTAATGATATCTCATCAAGATCATCAGCTTCCTCAATTACAGATATCTTCTCATTGAAGAAATCAGGCAAGGCTTTCATGAACTTATTATTCATATCCTCCAAGTCATAATATTTACCATGCATGGCCATCTCATTGATGAGTTTTGTAAACCTATCAAAGGTGTCAGTAAGTGACTCACCAAACTTGGATTCAAAGTACTCATACTATTGTATAATTAGTGTCCTCATGTTCTTCCTGACAGGCTTAGTTCCTTCACAGTGAACCTTAAGATTGTCCCATATATCCTTAGCAGTCTTACAAGAGAGAACATAGTTAGTGAGAACAGAATCAAGACTGTTGAATAATATGTTTCTCACTTTAGCATCTTTAAGAACATTCTCCTTGTCCTTATCTGACCATTCAGATATAGGCTTCTCTGTTGTATGTTCTGGAACAACCTCACCATCAACAGTTGCTTGTCCAATAACCTTCGTTGGGATAAAAGGTCCATCTCTGATTCTGTCAAGATAATCAGGATCTGTTGCTTCCAGATGATGCAACATCTTTAATTCCCATAGAGTATATTCGTTTCTCTTCAGCATAGGAATCTTAGTATTCCCATCCTTGTAACCAGACATGATTGCAGATCTTTATGATTATTCGAAATCTACCTGCTCTGATACCAATTGTTAACTCGAATAACTTGTAGAAGGGGGGGGGTTGAATACAAGTTATATAATCATGTCTGATTTTTGCTTGATTAGATAAACAAGAACAAACGAATAAATTAAACTCTGTTTGTATTAAATAAATCAAATACAAACTCTACCAAAGGTGTACAAATACCTTTAGCAGCTGCTGACAAAATAAATCTCTCTTTCTGTTTGTTTCGAACTTTCGAATATAAACCTTATACAGAGCTACGCACACAAACTCAATCGCTCAACTCACAATTGCTTCACACGGCCCTTTTTACAATGATATAGAGAGAGTATTTATAATGCTTCCTATCAACTAATAACAGAAAGATAATCTATACATGACAATGTTCTGCCATCCAGTTGATTGTTTCCATCAATAGAAAATTATTTCCTTCATGATATCTTCTTGCTTGTTCTTCAAACAAAGATCCTGTTTTATAGCACTTGCCAGTTTCTGTAGCATCCATATGACATCATCAGTAACACGACTGATATCAGGATTTCATCTTGCATCAGGATCCGACCATCTCATCAGTACTTGACTTGCTCTATCAGGATTCGATCTCAGTTCCTAACATGTAGTCCTCGATGCACTGTTCCTGACTTAAATTCTACAGATCACTGTCCAAAACATACATCCTATACAAAGTGCTAAATCCTTTATAAGATCAGGATTACAAGAAGTATAAATGAAATTCTATTCTTAACATCACAACTCATGAATTATTCCTAACAGTCCCCCTGGAAGAAGGGATCTAGGGAAATACTGCGCATTTCATGATGCAAACGGGCACGAGACGGCTGACTATCGTCACTTGAAAGATCAAGTTGAGGATTTAATCAGGAAGGGATATCTCACGGAGTTTGTGGCTCAAGAGGCGAAAAAATATAAAGATGAGAAAGAAAGGAAGGAGGCAGAAAGAACGGTACCTGATCGTACATCAAGGGCAAATAGCATTCGCACCATAATAGGAGGTCCCTACATTGGAGGCACAAGTAGGAACTCTATGAAAAATTTTGCTCGTGAGGCTAGGGGAGCTCCCCTTACTAATGTTTTCCATCTGGCTGAAAGACCCCCAAAGATGTTCAAGGGGGAAGCTGCAGACATCACTTTTACTGAGGAGGATGCTAAACACGTACATCAGCCCCATAATGATGCCTTGGTGGTGACTTTCTCCATTGGGGGGATGAATGTGCATCAGATTTTGGTGAATAATGGAAGCTCATGCAATATAATAGCTTATGACACCTATCAGAAAATGGGACTCCTGGATAAGGAGATGTTCCCCTCTTACAATGATTTGTATGGTTTTACCGGAGGTCCAGTTCAGATTGTGGGACGAGTGAAGCTCCCGATCAGGATGGGGAGTGAACCTTATGTGGCAACTCAGGTTACAGAGTTTATGGTTGTGAATGAAGATATATCTTATAATGCTATCATGGGTAGGCCTTTCTTGAAGGAGATGTGCGTGGTGACTTCTATCTACCACCTCTTAATGAAATTCCCAACTCCTAATGGGATTGGGTGCCTACGAGGATGTTAGTCAGATTCACAGGAATGCTACGGTAAGGCTCTGCGTACTGCTGAGCAGGCCTCAAAGCATTTGCTATTGGTAGATGGTGGAATAATTGACAACTGTTATCGTTATCTCGGACCCTCAAACACTTCAACTAGAGTGTCTTCCCAACAGAAAGGAGGGGTGTGTGAGAAAGAATCATGCAACGCGATTATGATTGTGCAACATCCAGATGAAGACCCTTACGTGGATGTAGCTTCATTTTTGGGGGTAGGTGCTGGAAGGGAGGTGTTCATGCTTGAGGCACCTCAATCGAAAAATAAAAATGGTGATGATGATTTTGTTGAAGGCATCGTAGAAGAAGTCAATGATAGTGACTTTGAAGATGTGGAAATGTTGGAGCAGTTACAGGCAGAGGTACCTGAACCTACTCAGGTGGGAAAAAATGGAACCTGGTGGAAATTGATTTGGATCCCAGGATGCCCGAATCCAAAGAAAAAGCTGGTGCTGCAGGAGACACTGTATCTTTTATGGTGGATACCACTGATGTTAGCAAAGAGCTGAAAGTTGGAAAATAGCTGGATCCAAATATGTGGGAAGCTCTGATGGATTTCCTTAGAAAGAATGTGGATGTATTTGCTTGGAATCATTCAGATATGATTGGGATAGACCTAAAGGTAATGTGTCATCGTCTTAATATTGATCTAGAGGCGAAAACTGTAAGGTAGAAAAGAAGGGCCATAGGTGGCGAAAGAGCTTCTGCTTTGAGAGAAGAGGTGGACAGATTATTGGTAGCTGGTCCGGTGAGGGAATCTTTTTACCCTATGTGGTTGGCAAACCCGGTGTTAGTAAAAAAGCCCAATGGAAAATGGCGTACCTGTGTGGACTTCACAGACTTGAATAAGGCGTGCCCAAAGGATAGCTTCCCGCTTCCTCGTATTGACCAGCTGGTAGATGCAACTGCTGGGCATGCTCTTCTGAGCTTTATGGATGCATATTCCGGATATAATCAGATTCCTATGTATGGCCCGGACCAGGAACATACCTCCTTTATAACAGATAGGGGGTTGTATTGCTACATTTGGATGCCTTTTGGTCTAATCAATGCGGGAGCTACGTATCAGCGTTTGGTAAACATGATGTTCAAGGATCAAATTGGGAGAACAATGGAAGTGTATGTGGACGATATGTTGGTAAAATCAAAAGAGGCAACTGATCATGTATCGCACTTGGCAGAAATGTTTGACATCTTAAGGAAATATAGGATGAAGCTCAACCCTCAGTAATGTGTGTTTGGGGTAGAATCCGGAAAATTTCTCGGGTTCATGGTCAATCACCGGGGTATTGAAGCTAACCCTGCAAAGATCAAAGCTTTGTTAGAGATGAGGTCACCCAGGAGTGTTAAGGAGGTTCAGTCATTAACAGGAAGAGTTGCAGCTCTGAACAGGTTCGTCTCAAAATCTTCGGACAGGTGTAAGGAATTCTTTTCGGTAATTAAGAAAGGAAAGAAATTTGAGTGGACGGCTGAATGCGAAGCTGCTTTTGAGAAGCTGAAGGAACAGCTGGGTAGTCCCCCACTCCTCTCAAAGTCGTTTGATGAGGAGGTTCTGATACTTTACCTAGCAGTTTCTGAGTATTCCATTAGTGCGGTGTTGGTTCGAGAGGAAGGAAAGGTGCAATTCCCGGTTTATTATGTGAGCAAGAGGTTGTTGGATGCGGAAACTAGGTATACTAACATGGAAAAATTAGCTTATGCATTAATCCTAGCGTCAAGGAAGCTTCGGCCTTACTTTCAGTCTCACAAGGTGAAGGTACGGACTTCTTTCCCGCTAAGGCAGGTGCTGCATAAACCTGAAGCTTCTGGAAGGTTGATGAAGTGGGCCATTGAATTAGGGCAGTTTGATGTTGAATATAAACCGAGGTTCGCAATAAAAGGGCTGGCGTTGGCTGATTTTCTTTTGGAATTTCCTCCCTCATTCGAGGTAGGTGGAAATGAACTTATCGGTGAGCTACCTGTGGTAGAGGTGCCTGTGGAAAATTGCGTTCCGTGGTGGACTTTGTATGTGGATGGGGCAGTTAACTCTAATGGAGCAGGTGCCGGCATAGTTTTGGTAAGCCCTGAGGGACGTAAGCTGCAGAGTGCTATTCATTTTTCATTCTATGCAACTAATAATGATGCCGAGTATGAGGCACTGATTACCGGTTTGAAGCTGGCTTTGGAAATGAGGGTGGAAATTTTGACCGTCTTTAGTGATTCAATGCTGGTGGTTTGGCATGTTGAAGGAGGGTTTCAGGCTCGAGGCCCTCGCACTGATTTATACATGAGGTATGCACAAGAATTTATAAGGAGATTTAAGGAGGTAAATTTGGAGCAGATTCCTAGGTCGGAAAATGCTAATGCAGATGCACTGGCTAAGCTAGGCTCTCAAAGGGAAGCTACTTTGCTGGGAGTCATTCCTTTAGAGGTTCAGCTTCAGCCAAGTATTTCAAAAGTTGAGGTTTTGAATGTGGAAGCTACAGTGGAGGATCATTGGATGACCCCAATTGTGGAGTATATCACTAAAGGAGTTTTGCCTTCAGATAAGGACGAAGCTCGAAAGTTGAAATATAAAGCGGCAAGGTATGTAATTTATGAAAGAATCTTGTATAAGAGGGGTTTTAATAAGCCTTTGCTGAGGTGTATTTCTGGAGATGAATGTGAGTATATTATGCGTGAGGTGCATGAAGGGATTTGTGGTAACCACTCTGGAGGAACCTCTTTGGCACACAAAATACTTCGTCAGGGGTATTATTGGCCAACTTTGCAAGGTGATGCTCACAAGTACACTCGAGCATGTGATCGCTGTCAGAGGTTCGCAAAGTTGGGAGCCAACCCAGCTGCACCTCTTAAGCCTCTCACTAGCCCTTGGCCTTTTGCAGTTTGGGGATAGATCTAATTGGGGAGCTTCCCAAAGGAAAAGGTGGAGTAAAATACGCGGTCGTTGCAGTAGACTACTTCATAAAGTGGGCTGAAGCAGAACCTTTGGCTACTATAACTGCTGCAAAGTTGAAGGAATTTGTGTTTCGAACTATAGTTTGTAGGTATGGAGTAACTTATAAGCTCATCTCGGACAATGGGAAGCAGTTTGACAGCAAGGAGATGCGAGGTTTGTGTGAGGACCTTGGAATTCAGAAGGGGTTTTCAGCTGTTTGTCACCCCCAGAGTAATGGTCAGACAGAAGCTGTGAACAAGATAATAAAACATACTTTGAAGGCCAAGTTGGAGGAGCGAAAGGGAAGCTGGCCCGAGGAGCTTCCAATGGTGTTGTGGTCCTATAATACCACTCCAAGAACAACAACAGGTGAATCTCCATTTACCTTAGCGTATGGATGTGAAGCCATGGTGCCTGTCGAGATTGGAGCTGGTTCATTTAGGAGGGAAAATTATAACCCTGAGGATAATGAGGTGAATCATCGTTTGTACCTGGATATTGTTGAAGAGGTACGTATGAATTCACAACTGAAGCTGGCTGCATATCAGCAGCGTACAAGGAAGTACTTTGATAAGAAGGTTCGAGCTTGCCCGTTGAAGGTAGGTGATTTGGTTTTGAGGAGGGTGCTACCCAATATGAGGGTACCTGGTCATGGTGCGTTTGGAGCCAATTGGGAAGGACCATACCTTATAAAGACGGTTCTTTGGGAAGGTACTTATCATTTAACTAATTTGGATGGGAAGTTGATTCCTAGGGCATGGATTGCCGAATATTTGAGGAAATATTATCAGTAGGTGTGTTTTTCAGGTAACACTTTCAAGTAGACCTCTTTCAGGTATAGGATCAATAAAGGTAGCTTATTGGTTGTAGCTGCCATCTTTAGGACAAGTAGATGATGTGATTTCGTCTTGCTATGCTCGGGGGGTAGTGCATCCTCACGGATAGGAAATATCATGAATTTTACTTCTATGAGGCCAATAAAGTTGTTGCTTTATTATAACATGTTTTGTTTTTAAAATTATGTTGTGTTCCCTTATGTGCTTTATGGGATGAGTATGGAATTGCATGTATAAATATATGGTTTTAGTTCTTAATCATAACTGTTAGTATGTTAAAGAACTCGGGGGGTAGTAGGTTACATCACCTCCCTTTAGTTATTTTCATGATTCTAGGAGGATAAAAATTGGAATACAAAAAATAATTTTTTTTAAGGTAATTAATTTTGGAATGGATTATGGTACATGAAGAACCTCATGGGAAGAGGTTCGCAAAATTGGTCCACCTATGAGGAGGTTCCAATATGGAAGCTATTTTGGAAGTACACTATCAGGTTCATGTGGATCCCAGGGAATCTGGGCGCATGAAGAGCCAAGGGATAAGGATATATCATGTAGGAGCCAGAATTCAGGCTACATGAAATGGAATAACTTATATAAAAAAAATCGGCAATGAGCTTCAGCTGGTTGAAAAAGTGAAGCTCACATATGAGGCACATTACGTTCATATTTCTGGAAAAAGGTTTTATGGATTCTTTTTATAAAATAAATAAAGTCATATGGGAACCAAGGCATTGGCCATATGGTGATTCTCTATGTGGGAAGGCTAGGTGCGAGCAAATGGGAACTCTTCCTTATTTTGGAACTCTACGCATCAATGTGTATGATTATTTAAGGATATTCATTCATGAGGATCTTGTGATATGTTAGATGGGATATTTTGTATAGGGGAAAAAGATTGGTTGGGTGTTAAACTATTATGATCACCTAACGTATTAAGTCATGTTAAGGGAAGCTTCATGATATACATATTGAAAAGATGATTATTGGTTTCGGAAATAGGAAGTATCTTATGTGGTTTTAAGCAATTCGATACACTTGGATTATTTCCTTTAACTCTAAATGGGCAACAACAACTTAACAGGAAATGTTAAAATATGGATTTATATCACCAGGAATTCATAATGAGCTTGACACTTTTATGAAGCTCATTTGGCTACGGGTGAACAGTTCACATCTTGGTTTAGGTATGTGCCTTATCACTAGAATACTTGTGCTTAGCATGGCAATTTCGTATGGACAGTACAATAATATATGGAAAAGCAAGATGCATAATTAAGGAAAACCAAAGTTATGAGTTACATCTTATGAGGTAGTACGAGGAGCCCACGACCTCATAAATTCAAAGTTAATGGCCACCAAGGCCGTTCAAAATAATGTTAAAGTTTAAACCCACGCAGGGGTAGGAAGATTCTTCAATAATAAGAGGATTAAGGAGTAGGAGTGTCAGGGGATACCTGGGTTGTCGGAGCAGGAGGATTAGGAGCAGCTGTGTTAGAGGCATCTGCTTTAGCTTCAGCTGCCTCTTTTGAAGGAACCTCCACCTCTTTTTCCCTATCAGCTGGATCAACAGCATCCATCTTGGCTGCTGCAGCTTCCTTCTTCTTAATGTCCTCCACAGCTTTCACAACATCTTCACCTAGCTGGGATCAATCAAGATCAGGAAACTTGAGGTAGGTGGATTCAATATAGTCATTGATGGCCGCGTTATAGCCAACATCATAGGCTTTCTTCCTTTTCTCCTTCTGGACGGACCTCTCCTGGGCAAACTGGGTATTCAGAGCTTCCATCTTTAGCTCTAGCTCATGGATCTGTTTGGAATAAGAGGAGACCAACTCTTCTTTTTCTGCATCTAGGATGGCAACAGAGTTAGATAGCTGATCACGTTCCTTTAGCAACTTAGTTTCAGCAGATTTGAGCTTCTTGTTAGCATCAAGGCATTTTTTCTTTTCGTCGTCCTTGGCTTTGATGGATGACTTAAGTTGTTTCACCTCTTCAGCAAGCTTCTGGTCGCCTCTGGCTGTTTCCACAATTTTCTCACCATGTTTGAGGTAATGGAAAAGACTCTGGGCATTGGCATGAAGGGCAGCTTTTGCACCCTCAGCTAGTGACATCTTGTCCCAGGCAGCTACAGCTTCTTCGGGGATCTGATTCCCTGTCATTTCAAAGAAATATTGCATATGGGGACCGAAACTTTCAATCTCTAGAGAAGATGACATTTTGGTTCTCTTAGTAGAACGGGAGCCAGGAGCATGAGTTCGCTCTGTGACAGGTGGAGGTAGTTTCCTCTTCGATGAAGTGGATGATTTTTCCAGGTGTGTAGAAGGAGCTTTGATTTTCGAAATCGGAGTGGCTGCAATAGGGGTGATTGTCTCTTCATCATCTTCAAACATCTCTTCATATTTGGTTGACTTCTTAATGAAAGAAGGAATTCCTGAAGCCATGTCTGCAAGATTTAAACAATATGGATGCTGGTTAGCAAATCATAAGCTACGAAATGGATATGAAAAAAAAACTTTTAAAAAAATGTATATTAATGGCATGGATGAGGTAACAAATAGCTTCAGCTAGTTGGAGCTAGGGTACCTCTCCCAAGTATGAAATCACAACTCATGAGGTTATCACGAGTTAACAAGCTGAGGCCATTTCCCAATCCAGCTGACAAATTCAATGCTTCTACAACACGTTGGAGAGTTAGACCTCTTAAGGTGGTCTTGGCAGGAATATTTGGTGAAAGGTTGAAATCTGTTCTTAATTGGGGGCAATCGTAACAGTAAAGAAACTGTTTGAGCCAGTCATTCATTCCTCTTTTATAACTTTTGAAGCACTGGCCTTCATGGACACTCCAGGCAGCTAAGTAAAAGAAACCTGAATTTTTTCCAGTTGGCTGTAGCTGGTAAAAATATCCTAGCTCTCGAGCAGAAAGGGTCTTGTCAAATTCATTATGGTATAGAATATACATACACATCGCCATGCGATATGAGTTGATAGTGAGTTGGATAGGAGCTATGTCATAAAGTTCAAGAATCTCTCGGATGAAAGGGTGTAAGGGCAGAGATAACCCTAATTTAAAAAATTAAGCTGACAAAACAGCTCGAGGTAATAATTGTCCAGGCTCGAACATGTCAAACCTATGGCATCTCTCTTCGGGAGAGGGAACGACCAAGGAACAACCTATATGGTGTGATTGGGTTAGTTTCTTTAACAAGGAAGCAGTCATGGAGGTACTCAAATTCTCACAGGACAGAGTGGTAAGAGGTTTTTCCAAGGTGCTATTTTCTAACTCATCTGTTAGGGAGTCTGTTTTGGGAAGAGCTGCAGAGATAGTATGTGTGGAGGTAGCTTTTATGGAGGAAGCTTCATCAGCAGTGAGTTCTTGAGGAAGGTTCGGTGTTGTCGATTCTAATGACATGTGTTCATCTAAAGAGGCTATGAGGATAGCAGGACGGGTGTCTTTGGTTTTATGATCAAAGAGATTGGTACTTAATGGATAGGTTTTTTCGGGACCAAGTGATCTAATTTTGAACGGGTCCTGGTGCTTATAGAAGAAGATAGATTAATTTTAGAAGCTGGAGTGATATTTGTGCTTGGGAGTTCTGGGGAGCGGGCAATCACCTCAGAGGTAGAGTGCTGGGAGATAGCTGCAACTGATCCACCAGACATCTGCACAAAGTGAAGCAGGATGAGTAGGTGACCAGTGAGTCTTCCCGAGTGAAGTGTCTTAATAGACACGTGTGAATAAGTACATGCTAAAGGCCATGAGCAATGGAAAAAATAGGTTCGCATAAATAGCTAGCTGAACACAGGTACGCCCATCAAGGAACCTTAGCCACTCTTTGTGAATTGGGTATTTCTACATAATGCATACATTATTTATTCGGATTCAATTAAAGATAAGAATTGGTACATGCATTATAACAACCAATAACAATTGATTTCTGGAAAAGGGGAATCACATATGGGTTTTTACAAAAACATATAACACTGATGGGTTTACGAGTTTAGATCAGCAAGGTCCGGGTTCTAAGGTTTTGATTTCCAGAGGATATCGTGGTCATAGAAGGAGAATACTTGGTCTAATGGTGATTTAAGAAGAAAACCAACATAATATAATTACTTATTGAAAATGCACACCTAGAGGGGGGTGAATAGGTGTAAATGGCTAACTATATTTAACTAAGTCTGATTTTAAAAATTACCAGAAACAGCTTACTGATTTCGTTTTATGCAGAGACAAATGGTAAGCTGATTGCAAACAGTATGCTGAATGTAAAGACAATAAGTGCAGTAAAGTGCATAAACAGTAAGCTAAATGCAAGCAGTAAGTAAAGAGCAGAAAATAAAGAACACAGAGACTTTTAGCCAGGTTCGACCCCTAACCCCTATGGTCTACGTCCTGGTCCCTTACCAACTTGGTAAGAGAATATATTATTGATCACTGAAATAAAACCAATTACAAGATACAATAATATATCTCCCTTATATCCCAGCTGTTGACAAATGGCGTGCTGAACTCCTGTTTCTGAACTTGCTCTCTAAGCTATACTTCCCAAGTATACTTCTCTAGCAACGATCACCAAACCCTAGTTCCCAAACCAACTTGTCCATCAACTAAACCTTACAAATCGAACAATACAATCAATAAATGAATACAACTCAAACTATGAACTCTCTAAGATATAGCACGTACATAGTATATTAAGAGCTCGAGAGAACGAAAGATATAGCAATGGAAAACTGAGTTGTTTGTGTTCTTGTGTGCTTGAATATTTTTCTCTGAATTGTTAGAAACGAATGAACACAAGAATCAGGTTTATAAAGCTTCACATAAACGTTCAGAAAATCAATCACCAATTATTCGAACGATTTGAAATCAATTTCCAACGTTCAATTGGTTAGAGATTTTACAAACGTTCTTGTGAACGTTAGACAGAGGGTTTGAGAGAAAGAGATCGATGAAAAACATATCCCTTCTGTTCGTATGAATATAAAACGTGTATAGGAGATTTTGTAGAAAGAAATCTTTTAAATAAGGAAACTCCCATAAGTTTTATAAAATGTTTTAAAGAAAGATATTTTGAAAAGATTTGAGCTCTAGAATATATTGTGTACGTATTATATAATAAAGAGTCCTCACAATATATTTCCTGAATTACATCCATGAGAATTAATCTTGATCTTTATCTTCAGGATTTCTGGCAGATTGCAAATGGCTTGCTGTTTGTGTCTGTCAGTGCAAATGGCTTGCCAAACTGTCTCTGTTGTAACACCAAATGGCTTGCTGTTTATATATTCTCTGTAAACTTAATATACCCTGCAAAACCAAGTTAGTACAACCATAACACAATGTTTTATATCAAACTACAAGCAAATAGCTTGCTGAATGTGATCATCAAAACCATAGGAGTATCAATCTCCCCCTTTTTAATGATTACACAATATTTAGGAGAATAAGAAAGCTCCCCCTAAATCCCTGCATATTAGAACATTTTGATATAAAACAGATTCAAGATAAACAAGCATAATCAATCATATCCAAATCGAATATCTTGAACAAACAAGCAAAGAAGTTCTCCTAAATTTCTCCCCCTTAATCCATCAAAAATTCAACAAAAAGAATATTAGTCCAGATCTGGAATAAGCATCGAGAAATAAAATTAAAAAATCAAATCATGGTAATGACATATAAACAGTTCAGATACAAATGGTAAGCCAACATTACCCATTCTGTGTTTGTCAACTTACTGACTACACAGTACACATGCCAAGCTCCCTTCGTAAGAATGAGAATCTTTCTTCAGCTAATGGCTTCGTGAAGATATCCGCTCGTTGAAATTCTGTTGAGACAAATTCCAACTCAATCTTTCCTTTAGCAACATTATCTCTCAAGAAATGGTGTCGAACATCAATATGTTTTGTTCTTGAGTGATTCACCGGATTCTTCGAAATATTGATGGCGCTTGTGTTGTCACAATATATTGGAATCTTGCCACACTTAATATCAAAGTCCTTTAATGTTTGAATCATCCATAAAATCTGAGAACAACAGCTACCAGCTGCTAGATATTCTCCTTCAGCCGTGGATAAAGCAACAGAAGCTTGCTTTTTGCATTGCCAAGAAACCAAGCTTTGTCCCAGGAATGCACAAACACCACTTGTACTTTTTCTATCAGTTTGAGACCCAGCATAATTTGCATCACTATACCCAACAAGATCAAAAGTATTTGTGATAGGATAGAACAAACCAAGATTTATAGAACCACTTAAATATCTAAATATTCTTTTAATCGCATTTAAGTGAGACTCTTTAGGGTTGGATTGAAACCTTGCACAAACACATACACTATACATGATATCAGGTCTTGAGGCAGTTAAATATAATAAACTTCCAATCATACCTCTATACCGTTTGACATCCACATCCTTACCATTCTCATCTGCAAACAGCTTGCTGTTTTGAGTCATAGGAGTTGTTTTTGCTTTGACATCTTCATAACCAAATCTTTTGAGCAGATTCTTTGTATACTTTGATTGATGCACATAAATACCATCAATGGTTTGCTTGATTTGGAGACCCAAGAAATAATTGAGTTCCCCCATCATGCTCATGTCAAATTCATTGTACATGCACTTAGAAAACCACTCACACATAGATTCATTAGTAGCATCGAATACAATATCATCCACATATATTTGTACAACAAGAATATCTTTACCGTTTTGCCTTGTAAATAATGTGGGATCGATATTACCTCGAATGAATCCATTTTTGAGAAGAAACTTACTAAGCCTCTCATACCACGCTCTAGGGGCCTGCCTTAAACCATATAATGCCTTCTTGAGCTTGTAAACGTAGTCATGAAACTTCTCATGTTCGAATCCAGGAGGCTGTTTGACATAGACTTCCTCATCCAGCACGCCATTTAGAAATGCGCTTTTTACGTCCATTTGATATAACTTGAATTTCTTGTAGCATGCATAGGCAAGAAGCATTCTGATTGATTCTAAACGAGCTACAGGTGCATATGTTTCTTCAAAATCAATTCCTTCTTGTTGATTATAGCCTTGAGCCACGAGCCTTGCCTTATTTCGAGTAACAGTTCCAAATTCATCCACTTTGTTCTTGAACACCCATTTGGTTCCTATGATAGAAGCATCTTCTGGTGGCTTTACAAGTTCCCAAACATCACATCTCTCGAATTGGTTGAGTTCCTCTTGCATTGCCATGATCCAATTTTCATCTTCTAATGCTTCCTTGATATTTTTGGGTTCTTCTTGAGCTAAAAAGGCAGCATAAGCACAAAAGTTTGCTTTTCCTCTCCTTGTTGTGATTCCATCTAAGATATTTCCAATAACAAGTTCTGGAGGATGGTTCTTTACTGTCCTTGTAGCTTTCGGTAGAGAATGTTGAGCAATTTCTTCATGTGGAGTTAATCTGACCAATTTAGCTTGCTGACTTGAAGTTCCAGCTTGTTGTTTTCCATTCTCAGTAGTGTTGTTGGCTTGCTGACTTCCAGTTTCAGCATTATTGTTGGCTTGCTGATTTCCAGTAACTTGAGGTTGTATGTTATCAACTTTACCTGCAAATTCTTCCTCTTCTCTTGACAGATCATTGTTAGGCTCTTGAAAAGTAACATCAATAGATTCTTCAACTATATGTTTATTTAAGTTATAAACTCTATATGCTCTACTAGTTAAAGAATAGCCAAGAAAAATAGCTTCATAAGATTTAGCATCGAATTTACAATCATTATCAATTGTCTTGAGCACAAAACACTTTGAGCCAAAGATTTTGAAGTAACTAATGTTTGGCTTCTTTTTCCTCAACAGTTCATACGAAGTTTTGTTCAAAATAGGCCTGATTATGACTCTGTTCAACAAATAGCATGCTGTATTCAATGCTTCTGCCCAAAAACTTCTAGGCAGCTTGCTTTCTTGCAAAAGAGTCCTTGTTGTTTCTTGTAGTGACCTGTTCTTCCTTTCTACCACTCCATTTTGCTGTGGAGTCCTTGGTGCAGAAAATTCATGTGTAATTCCTCTTTTTTCACAATAATCAATGAAGTCTTTGTTGAGAAATTCACCTCCTCTATCACTCCTTATACCTACAAGCTTTGTATTCAACTTGTTCTCAAGTAATTTGATTAGCTTCTTAAACTCATCAAAAGCACAATCTTTAGTACGAAGAAATAATACCCATGTAAATCTAGAATAATCATCTACAATCACAAAACCATATTGTTTACCTCCAATACTCTTGTAAGCTTCTGGACCAAATAAGTCCAAATGCAGAAGCTCTAAGGGTTCAGAAGTAGATACCATTTTCTTTGATTTGTGAGTACTTCGAAGCTGTTTTCCCAATTGGCAAGCTGAACAGACTTCTGTTTTAACATACTTTAGCTTGGGCAGCCCTCTCACTAGTTTCTTGCTTGATAACTTTCTAAGCAAATCCATGTGTGCATGTCCCAATCTTCTATGCCAAATATATGGGTCATTATCCACTGCAGCCAAACAGCATGATGTTTCCTGCAAATCGAAGTCTAATACATATATATTTCCTTCCCTTCTAGCAACTAGGGGGATTTTGTTAGTACCAATAGTAATAATAGCTTTATCAATGCCCAATTCAACATGATGTCCATTATCAAATAATTGAGTGACACTAAGCAAATTATAAGTAAGACCTTTGACATATTGAACTTTATCAATTGAAATATTACTATTACCAATAGAACCGGTACCAAGGATTTGAAGAGTTTTGCTATTTCCAATTGTTACTCTTCCACCTTTTTTCATTTTGAGATTCATAAATTGAGATTTGTCTCCACACATATGTCTTGTGCATCCACTGTCCAAGATCCATTGCTTTGACTTGACCTTAGCAGCAAGGCACATCTACAAAACAAACAAAAATAACTCAATGTTTTGGTACCCATATAGGTTTGGGTCCAGGTTGGTTAGTAGCAAGAATATATAAAGCATTTAAATCAGATTTCTTGATCCACATTTGGACCACTTTTGGGGTCTGATCATTCTGTTGGTAAGCTGTTTGTCTTCTGCTATTTGCATTCTGGTATGCTATTTGTCGCCTGACTGGTCCATTCTGGTAAGCTGTTTGTCGCCTGACTGGTCCATTCTGGTAAGCTGTTTTCACTTTATGATTTACTTGAACCACACAATGTTTTTCCAGATGACCTTTTGCACCACATTTGTTGCATGTCTTCCAGGGCATAGCATAGTCATAGGGTATGCCATTCCTTCCATCATATTTGAGCACCTTATCTTTCTTGTTGAAGTTTAGACCAACACCTTCTCTGACCAAAGGTACATTTGCCTTCTTCATCATTGTTTTTAAAGTGTCTTCACCTTGAACAAAAGTTTTCATGCCCTTCTTGAGATCTATAACTTCTGTTTCTAAGAGGGTGATCACTTCAGCTAGCTGTTTGATGAGTTCAGCTTGCTGAACTCTCTTTTCAGCAGTTTTTGAGGATTCAGCTTGACTAGATTCCTTCATCTTGTATGATTCCAATGCTTTGTCTTTCATTTTAACATCAGATCTGAGCCCTTTGATTTCATTCATTCTCTCTTTGAGTTCCTCCATTAGTACATCATTTCTTTTTAGAACCATACGATTTACTCCCTCAAGTTGAGAGACTTTTGCCTTTAGATCCATAACCATTTTATCATCATTTCTAGCTGGAGTCTTTTGGGTCATGAGATCAGAAATGATTTTCTTTAAATGAGCATTTGTCTTTTCAAACTCATCTTTTTCGGCCTTTAGTTCCATGAACTCCACAGTGCTTATTTTTGTATGTTCCTACATTGTTATTGTATCTAACATAGTATCATCTGAAGATACATAATCATTAAAAGAATTTACCTCACTTTGATCTTCTTCAGAATCAGTTTCAGCATAGACTCCTTCAGAATTTCCTTGAGTAGATTTATCTTCGATTCCAACAAGTGCTAAGTTCACCATTTCTTCACTTGAGTCATCACTAGAATCTGAATCATCATCACTCCAAGTCAGTAGAGCCTTTGATTTCTTCTTATCCTTGAAAACAGTAGGCTGTTTTGACTTCAGTTTGTAGCAGTTCCTTTTATAATGGCCTGGCTTGCCACATTCGAAACAAGTTTCCTCCTTAGAGTCTTTTGAGCCTTTCTTGTTGTTGTAATAGCCACCTCTTTCCCTTTTCATCATATTCTTCTTTTCTATCAGCCTCTTGATCTTCTTTGAAATAAGTGCAAGTTCCTCATCTGAATCAGATTCACCATTAGAGTCAATTGGCTTGCTGTTTTTAGAATAGAGAGCCATATTCTTCATCTTTTCTGTTGGAGCTTTAACACTTGAACTTCCCACCTAATTTCCATTTATTTTGCTTTCAAATTGCTCTAGCTCAGCAAATACAGCCAAGTGATCCATAGTATCAATAAGTGGTGAGGATTCCAAGGCAGTAACTTTGGCTTCGTAGATAAATGGTACTGCACTTAAGACCTTCATATTGATTTCATCTTGTGGTATAGATTTTCCAAGCCTCTTCAGTGAGTTAATAGTAACTTGAAACCGTGCTTGACTATCCTTGATAGTTTCACCTTCATTAAGCTTGAAGTTTCCAAAGTCATTCATTAGCTTGCTAAGTTTTACCTTCTTTAGAGATTTCGAACCTTCATGATAAGTCTCCAAAGCATCCCACATTTCTTTTGCTGATTTGAGTGAAGATACTTTATCATATTCAGCCTGGTTCAAACCATTCATAAGAGAACTCCTAGCCTTTCCATTGTAGCCAAGTTTGATTAATTCGTCCGGAGTAAGATCATCAACATCATTTGGCTTGCCATCTTTATCAAGAAAGACATAAGGACCTTTTTGCACAACTCTCAGAACTAATGGATCTCTGGATAAGTGAGTTTCCATGCTGCTTTTCCACCAGTGGTAGTTGTGTGTGCCATGAAGAAGTGGAGGCCTAAAATCAGATTTTCCTTCGGGATAGTTTTCAGCCATTATGATCGAATACTTTCCTGTTACAGAATTGTTAGTATACCAAGGCTCTGATACCAAATGAAAATGCACACCTAGAGGGGGGTGAATAGGTGTAAATGGCTAACTATATTTAACTAAGTCTGATTTTAAAAATTACCAGAAATAGCTTACTGATTTCGTTTTATGCAGAGACAAATGGTAAGCTGATTGCAAACAGTATGCTGAATGTAAAGACAATAAGTGCAGTAAAGTGCATAAACAGTAAGCTAAATGCAAGCAGTAAGTAAAGAGCAGAAAATAAAGAACATAGAGACTTTTAGCCAGGTTCGACCCCTAACCCCTATGGTCTACGTCCTGGTCCCTTACCAACTTGGTAAGAGAATATATTATTGATCACTGAAATAAAACCAATTACAAGATACAATAATATATCTCCCTTATATCCCAGCTGTTGACAAATGGCGTGCTGAACTCCTGTTTCTGAACTTGCTCTCTAAGCTATACTTCCCAAGTATACTTCTCTAGCAACGATCACCAAACCCTAGTTCCCAAACCAACTTGTCCAACAACTAAACCTTACAAATCGAACAATACAATCAATAAATGAATACAACTCAAACTATGAACTCTCTAAGATATAGCACGTATATAGTATATTAAGAGCTCAAGAGAACGAAAGATATAGCAATGGAAAACTGAGTTGTTTGTGTTCTTATGTGCTTGAATATTTTTCTCTGAATTGTTAGAAACGAATGAACACAAGAATCAGGTTTATAAAGCTTCACATAAACGTTCAGAAAATCAATCACCAATTATTCGAACGATTTGAAATCAATTTCCAACGTTCAATTGGTTAGAGATTTTACAAACGTTCTTGTGAACGTTAGACAGAGGGTTTGAGAGAAAGAGATCGATGAAAAACATATCCCTTCTGTTCGTATGAATATAAAACGTGTATAGGAGATTTTGTAGAAAGAAATCTTTTAAATAAGGAAACTCCCATAAGTTTTATAAAATGTTTTAAAGAAAGATATTTTGAAAAGATTTGAGCTCTAGAATATATTGTGTCGTATTATATAATAAAGAGTCCTCACAATATATTTCCTGAATTACATCCATGAGAATTAATCTTGATCTTTATCTTCAGGATTTCTGGCAGATTGCAAATGGCTTGCTGTTTGTGTCTGTCAGTGCAAATGGCTTGCCAAACTGTCTCTGTTGTAACACCAAATGGCTTGCTGTTTATATATTCTCTGCAAACTTAATATACCCTGCAAAACCAAGTTAGTACAACCATAACACAATGTTTTATATCAAACTACAAGCAAATAGCTTGCTGAATGTGATCATCAAAATCATAGGAGTATCACTTATGTGTGTATCTAATTATGCATGTATAAGTGCGAATCGAAAGTAAATTGGAACATGCTATTAAGCAAATAGCAGTGAACATATGTAAAAAAAACAAAGAGCAAGAGAGGATGTCATACCTTGAGAAGGTGTGGAGGGTTTAAGTTGCTTGGACCGGAGAGTATCACCGGACTGGTTCGCCTGTTTGGAGCTTCCGGTGAGGAGATGAACCGGTGGGATTTTTGGAGAGAATATGTATTTGGGATAAAAGAAAAAGAAAAGAGAGTGAATGGGTGTTGGTATATATATATAAAAAAAAGAAGGGTATTGTAGCGTGTAGGAGCTAATTGTGTACTGGTAAGAGTTATTGTGGCATTGGGAGATGTAACGATTGGAAGCTGTGTGAGTGGAAAACACGTTTTTCAAGAGAAGCATGAGAGTCCTGGTATAATTTTAATTGGAGAATTGTTTTTTTCAAAATTAATTCGTGGATATTTATTTAAAGTGTTAAAAGGGTTTGTTTTTTTTTTTGAAGAGAATTATTGAGAGGAAAGTATTTCCTGGAAGGGGTTTTAATTAAGTGAACCTGATAACACATAAACATGATTAGCAAAGTTAAGGAAAGAATTCTGAACAAAAAGATGAAGAAAAACAAATCCAATTGAACGTCTCCAATGGTTGAATCTCTATCTTCCAAACTTCTTCTTTCTCCCTTCTCTGTGCCTCTTTCTCGTACCATGTAAGTCTCTATTAGGTCTGATCTATATCTAATAATATCTAAATAAAAGTATTTTTAATTATTTAATATAATTACAAGGAGATTTCCCAATCAAAATTGAATTCCAATAAAGGAAATTCGTAACTGACTTTTGGGTTCAGATTCTGGGCTGATTCGGCTGGATTTTAAATTCAAGACCACTTCAGAAATAAAGCTCTTCTCCTAAGCTTTCCGTGGGCTGTTGAATCGCCTAAAACGGATTTCTGGAACTCCAGATATGCCCCAAACAGTGTAGACTGCGCAAGCACCTCGTAAAATCCGATTTTTAATCAAATTTATCTCCAACTCCTTCTATTTAAGCTCCAAGCCCTCCTTTATTATAACTCCTTGATACCTACAATAAAACATTAGAATTTATTAAATAAGAATCCAAATCAATGCAAAGTAACTTAAATATAGGGATAATATTAATATTAAATGCACGCTTATCAGAACCTGAGCTCGGAAAATTTGTTTTATTTCTCTTCGAATTCTTTGATGGTAGGAATGGTTTAGCTAGGTTTTAATTTAAAGGAAATCATGAGATTTTTTGAGAAGTTCTACTGGCTTAGTTATGGCAAGGTTATTGTAAAATACCCAAGATATTAGGGTGATATGCTGGAGCTAGATATAAGAGTGAAGCTGAACCTAAGGAGAGATGGCAGGGTTCCTTTTGTATTCTATAGCTGCAAGGAACCGGGGGGTAGTTGTTGTGCCCAAAATTTGTAATGGACTCAATTTTAGGCCCATGGATATTGAGGGCCTAGTAGGGTGTTTGGTAAGAAGGAACAGGTTTACAGGAAGATGGGAGGTGTACTTTCGAAGGGTAGCTCTCGAGGTGGAGGTTCACTTTAGAGGGAAGCTGTACAGGTTCAGGTGTACTTACAGGCTCCACCTCTGTAGTTCGAACGGATAAGGATTGTCTTCTAATTTTTAGGAGACACGAATTGAGTCCTTTTAACAGTCTATTTTATGGAGGGACACGTTTCTAACATGATAAATATTGGATATTTGTGATATATATATAGAGTTGTTGGATTTGACTTAATTTGTCAAATAAAGTAAGAATAATAAATCATGAATAGTGTATTTATTAAACATAAATTGTGTGAATATTATTTTTATAAGTTACAAATATAATCATTAATAGTATTGATTAATGAAATGAGGAAGAGGATGTTTTGCCTATATATAGAGGATTAATCCTATGAAGAAAGCACTTGAAAATGGTAGCTTGTTCAATCCACTTTCCGGAAACCCATAAACATTTTCTCCTTTTTATACATACGATTAGGGCTGAGCATTCAGTTGGTTCGGTCCAAAACCGAACCGAACCGAAAGAACCGAAAACCGAATAAGTACATTTTTTTGGAACCGGACCGAACCGAATTATGAACATGGACCGGACCGGAACCGAACCGAAATATTTCGGTTATTTCGATTCGGTCCCAGCAGAACCGAAATTTAAAAACCCCTGTTTTCAGCATCTTTTTTTTACGCTTATTGTAAGTTCACTCTTAGTAGCCTATTTCTATTTTTCACAGCAAAACGATGTTGGAAGTCAATCAAGTAATTTACATAGTTCTAATACTGAACAACGGAATATAGTAATATTGTTCTGTGATTCCTTTTTAGGCCCTATCCAATGGAATTTACAAGAGTTGTTTGCACAGAGCTGTGGTAAACAATTGCACAACAAGGAAATCACTTGCATTTTTCTTTCCCCTAAAATGGATAAAGTGGCCGCCAGAAGTGCTGATTAAGATGGACAGGGGAAGAAAATTTCCTGATTTCACATGGTCGTATAATACTCATACACGCATATAGCCTATAGGTTACTGAGTACTGACTTAAGTTACTGGGTAAAATAAATATTATATATATAATATAAAATGTAAATATATGTTTTAAATATTTCGGTTTATTCGGTCCAGAACCGAATTTTTTTGAAAAGAACTGAACCGAACCGAAATACATTTCGGTTCAAGACCGAAAACCAAAATAACCGGAATTTTAAAATATTTAGAACCGAACCGAACCGAAATAACAATTTTTGGTTCGGTTTTTCGGATTCGGATCGGTTTTGCTCAGCCCTACATACGATCCAACATTGGTATCAGAGCGAGGTTAATTTTACATTTCTGGAATCTCGCGTTGGCTGCTCATTCGTCCGGTCACATCAACTCTTTAGAGTTGTTGTATTCTTTTGTGCTCTCTCATCTGATATTCAATTTTCCCACAGAAGATATCCTTTTTCTATAGTATTATATTTCTCATGCCCTCGGATTACCTTTTCTTATTTGTTATCTACTCCCTCTGTCTCATATTGCTTCTCCCGTTTGATATGTCGGGACTGTTCATAACATCACACAAATTACTAATTTACATCTAATCTATAAGACCAAATATAGTCATGAGTGATCTCGTTGGATTCGTATTTATGAGAATTTTAATACAGTGGAGTTTTTATATTTAAAACTAATACAAAATTAAAGATATTAACGATTAAAAGTGTGCATTGGCAAACGTGTCCAAGGGAAATGAGAAAAGTTTTTAGAGACGGAGGGAGTACTTGTTACTCCCTCTGTCTCTTTTTATTATTCTTGTTTGAAATGTCGGGACTGTTCATAACATGCGACAAATTACTAATTTACGTCTAATCTATAAGACCAAATATAGTCATGAGTGATCTTGTTGGATTCGTATTTATGAGTACTTTAATACAGTGAAGTTTTTATATTTAAAACTAATACGAAATTGAAGATATTAACGATCAAAAGTGTGCGTTGGCAAACGTGTCCAGTCAAAACAGGAATGATATTTAGGGACGGATGGAGTATTACATATACTGATCCATGTTTTAGACTCCCTTCAGTTGCTAAAGTTTTAGTGCCAATTTGTTTTATAATTTTTTTTTTCGATTCCCCCTGGCCAATAGTTTTGTCACCTTATTTCTTATATGTTTTATCTACTCCTATCTAGGTTGTGTTCCGTTTTTATTCATAATCATATATACACCTTGTTCTTTTACTCGCATAGTCGCATGCTGCATCATCTTATTCCTTGTCAATTTGTCATACTTGTTTATTAGGATTTTTTTGTGGCGTTCTTTATTAATTTATTATTAAATCATTGTTGCCCCAGTTAAAGATTAATGCATGCTCTGCTTAGTAGATTGATTTGAACCATGTTTTTGTGTGCTACCCGTGTTGTTCTTGCTTATTTTTTCAACCTTCTGATTGTCCTTTCAATTTTTTTCGGATCTTTTTGCTAGATTAATTGGATCATTTATGGTAAATGAATTGTCTTATCTTTATGTATTGTTCCTATTTTTGTTCACTTATAATATTTGTTGAACAGCCTGATTAATGTTTTAATTATTTTTCTTATATGATTGTTTAGTTCTTGTGATATCTGCTTACTTTATGTTTCTATGATTTTGGCCTCGGTGTTTTCTATATTCTTCACTCATTGTTTTTAAATTTTTGGTGATCCATTTTTGGGTTGTTTTAAAAATGAGTAAAATTAGCATGCGATTTATTTTTAAAGTGATCTAAAATTTGTACATTTGGTAAAGTGCTAGGCCTGATGCTAATACATTGTTGCAGTCTTGTTTATTAAGATTTAATATTAAATTATATTTTATTTAAATCTTGTTGGAAGATTTAATTGGCAAATTTAATGGTTTAGTATTGACAAAGTTTGGGTCAAATTCGGAATATTGATAGACATCTATTATTATATGTAGAACCGGAAAATAATTTATTATTATAACTGAATTTGATATTCATTTTTTTTATCGTGGATATGATAGAAAGATGGTTAAATCATCGAAAAAATTATATTTTAGGAGTGAATCATCAAAATGTTCAAGAAATAAATACATTTTAATGTATTTGTAAGTTACATATTATATGGTGAATTAAATGCATTTTAATGAAAATGTAAGTTACACATTATATGGTGAATTAAATACATTTTAATGTATTTGTAAGTTACACATTATATGATGAATTAAATACAGTTTAATGTATTTGTAAGTTACACATTATGTAATAATTATATTGATGGCATATAATTAATGTATGATATTGGACGATTATCTTTTATGAGATGGATAAAGTTGATTATTTTTTGTCTGGTGAATATAAAAAATTTAATGACCCTTGAGAAATATCGTTGAAAAAGACGGTAAAATATTAGAGAAAATTTATAGTAATTCTCGGAAAATTGAGAATAGTAAATAATGATAAGTTGATTATATTTTTGGTTTGGAAAATATCAAAAACGGAATGGATTAATTTTTTTAACAAATTTGTAATGACGAGAATACAAATTTTACCGGAAATGGTAAATATATTGGTTATGTCTGAATATTGGTATTGAACCATTAAATATGGTTGTAATTAAGAAATTAATAGTTCCACAAGAGTGGGGAATTACTATTATGAATATAATAGTGAATTATATTGTTACTAGCATAAAAACCCGTGCGAGGCACGAGTCGCTATTTTAAATTGTATTTTTAAATTAAATTGTACATGATCAATGTCTTTCAAAGTACCCCATGTGACTGATTTTAATGGAATTTTGCTTGTTAATGACACATATGTGATTATTGTGTATTTATTTAAGTATGTTCAAGTTTGTAATCTGAAAATCAATAAGAGTAATATTGATAATAGTCATGTTAGTTTTTATTTTTATGAGTCATATAATAGAATTCGAGTGTTTTATGGGCATCGTCTAATTAAGAGGATTTTTCAGAACACTTACAATACTAAACTGTTCTTCCACTTCTTTGAAAATGATACATCCATTTAGTTCGATCTCCAATAATATTCAAGATACAAACTAAATAGGCTTTAAGATATTGCATTATGCGAATATAGGTTTTACTCTTGATATTAATCAAAAACTTCGTAAATCTTCAAATATTCTACTCAGGCCTTGCGCTTTCACTTTTTAAAACTATCTTTCCAACTCTTTCATCCATTTTCTTCTAATTTCTTCATTTTAAGCATCCTTTGCCCTTTACTATTCCTCTGTCCGCTAGACTTTTAAAACACCAGATAATTCTAATTGACTGAGTAAATATATCTTGTGTAACTACAAGCTTATCACACTCTAGAATATTTTTTCATACTTTTATCATCATAAGTTGAAGTTGCTCAAATGCCTTATGTTCGTGCTTTAACAATGAATTAATCATTTCTTTTTTCAAATACAGTTTCATCCAAAGATCCTAATTGGAGTGAATAGATAGACCAAAGACTTGAATGAGTTTGTTGTTTATCTTAGCGAATTACGAGCCTCTAGCTAGCTTTACTTATTTTCTAAAATTTATTATAATTTTTTAATTGATATTTTAATTATTTAAAAAAATTCAAAAATTTTACCTTTAATCAATTGTGTCTTGGTAAATAAATATTTGATAAATCATTAAATTCGTCAAATAAATAATTTGTATAGTTCTATATATTGACATCGATAGAGAATAATATTAATAAATGATATAAGATAATATACTATAATCCGAATCAATAAATGTAAAAATAAAATATAACCAAAAATTGTTAATATGTTACAATAATAAAAATATCAAAATTTGTTTCACTCAAGTAATGCATGCACACACATCTATAATGTGTATGATTTAAAACACATGAGAATAAGACCCGTTTGGTAACGGCTTTAAGTCAGAGCTTAAAGTTATTATTTACTTTAAATCAAAAAATGTCTGCTTGTGTAATAAGTCAGAAATTGACTTAAAGTTCAAAAAATAGCTTAAAGTCAAAAGTTGGTAGGAGGTACTTTTTTTAATGACTTATTTTGTTTTGAGAATTTTATTTGATTAAAATTAATATCATCATTCAAATAGATAATTTATCAAATTTATTTTTATGTTTACATTTTTAACTATTCATAAGTCACTCATAATATAAAATTAGTCAAATAGATATTGCCTTAAAATTTTTACTTTTCACTATGATTTAGTGATAGAAAATGTGTGAATTAAATCGGTGACCCTATGAATATTATGTTGATTATTATTATTATTATTATTATTATTATTATTATTATTATTTTAAAGTTTAATTTAGCTCCAAAGTTATTTACAAATGTATTACTATTAAGACATTCACATATTACTTGTATGATTTATAAACACATGTGACATTGTGGCGTAGTGGCAAGAGCATGCATAAGTTACTTGATAGATTCCCATGAACAACACTTTTTTTTAATAAAAATGTATTGGTATTTTACCTAAGTTTAATTTAGCCCCATAGTTATTTACAAATCTATTACTCTTAAATGACATTCGCTTATTATGTGTATGGTTTGAAAACTTATGTGACATTGTAGCGTAGTGGTAAGAGCATATCTAAGTTATTTGATAGACTCAAGTTCGATTCCCATGAACAACACATTTTTTAATAAATATTAAACATGAGGGCAAATTGGTCTTTTCACGTGCATTAAAAAATCTCACATTTTCTTCTTATGTTGGCTATTATTTTTATTATTATTATTATTATTATTATTATTATTATTATTATTATTATTTTAAAGTTTAATTTAGCTCCAAAGTTATTTACAAATGTATTACTGTGAAGACATTCACATATTACTTGTATGGTTTATAAACACATGTGACATTTTGGCGTAGTGGCAAGAGCATGCATAAGTTACTTGATAGATTCCCATGAACAACACTTTTTTTTAATAAAAATGTATTGGTATTTTACCTAAGTTTAATTTAGCTCCATAGTTATTTACAAATCTATTACTCTTAAATGACATTCACTTATTATGTGTATGGTTTGAAAACACATGTGACCTTGTAGCGTAGTGGTAAGAGCATGTCTAAGTTATTTGATAGACTCAAGTTCGATTTCCATGAACAACACATTTTTTAAATAAATATTAAACATGAGGGCAAATTGGTCTTTTCATGTGCATTAAAAAATACCTAAGTTTAATTTAGCTCCATAGTTATTTACAAATCTATTAGTCTTAAATGACATTCACTTATTATGTGTATAGTTTGAAAACACATGTGACATTGTAGTGTAGTGGTAAGAGCATGTCTAAGTTACTTGATAGACTCAAGTTCGATTCTCATGAACAACACATTTTTTAATAAATATTAAATCTGAGGGCAAATTGGTCTTTTCATGTGCATTAAAAAATCTCACATTTTTTTCTTATTGGTCTAATTTTTTACAGGTAAGCACTTTTTTCGCCATTGATTTGAAATCTGTATTTAAAATAGATTCTCCTTCATCGATTCGAAATCTGTATATGAAATAGATTCTAAATAGATGCTAAAATAGTTTTTTTATTTAATATTAATAATTTGAACTCTAATTTTCTAAAACAAATTTTCAATGACAACAGTCATAATATGCCGTTCAACTACAAGATTTTACATTAATACAATGCATGATGCTATTATCAAGTTTAGAGACGATTTTTTTTTTGGGTTAAACATGAGCCTTTATAAATCCATTTGAACTATACACATTTTACCTCTCATAACAAATGGCTAGCCCTTACTATCTAAAACTAAAATCACTCCACTCTTTCTATGTTTTCTCCTTAAAATCTTCATCTTCTATTTCTACTAATACCACCACATGCTCCACCAAGTTCAAAACTCTAGCTGACACATTCATATTATCACACATTTATCGAACTGTTAGTGCTCTCATCAAAACCAAAATCATCCTCACATGGATTTTCAAAGATATTCTACTTCTACACCTAACAGAATTTACCACAAAAAAAGCATAAGAACAATATTTCAAATACGGAAACACATAAAAAAAATCTGCTGCTCCTAGGCGGAAGGTTCGTCTCCTACAACTCTCCTTTTCTTGATTGGAAGATTCAACCCTTCGTTCAACTGCAAGACCCCTGTTAGTTGCAATGAAAGCTTCCTAGCCGCTTCTAACATCTCCTCAAGCAATACAATCTTGTTTTTCAAAGCCACATCATGGGAATCGTCATAAGTTGAAATTTTACCCTTTTTCTTGTATTCCTCAAGCTGAGCCTTTAACGTTATGTTTTCATTTTTCAGCTCTTCACAGACATCCATGGATCCTCCTACTTCATTTATCTCCCGGTTATCATAATCAAAGCTTAGTGATTCCAGTTTTGCTCTCCTAGTCACAACATTGCCAGAACCAATTAATTTCAGCACATGTGCAGTGTTCGAATAGTACTTTCCCCACTCCAAAAAGTATTCCTTAGACATTTGGCCATCTTCCGATGGAATAATATCCCTGTGTGCACATGTGGGCTCGCATTTGGTTCTGGAATTTTTATGGTATAAGCATGTGGCCATTTTCAGCGTGGCGATGGAGAGAGATGATTTAGTCTAGGGCTTTTAACGAAGCGGCGCTGGAGAGAAGTTTAGAGACGATATATGGTAAATTATTTAAATAAATTAACATCTATAAAATATAAACTACTTTGTTTTAATAAATTATTAAAGACTAGTAACATCCCATAAATGAGAGCTTGCAAGAACTAGGAAAACATCATCAACCTCCATATGGCTTGAACCTACCATGAATCTCTTCTCATTGATCAAAGTCAAGCCAATATAGATTGGGGTGATGTGACCATTAACGAAGCTTACTTCAACCATAAAAAACTTGCTCGACTGAGTTGCAATATAAATTCAATCTCCGGCAGTGAAGGCAAACATAGGCATCATTCTCACTTTGTGGCATCAACATTTCTCAAGTCTCTGTTGACTTCATTAGCCAACACACTAGTCCAGTTAACACCTTATTCATAAGATTCAACTAACAAATCTTTTATTATAATATATGAGTATACCAATGTATAGTTAAGATATAGTTAGCCAATTAGAAAATTATGAATTATTTTAGGAACAATCAGAGACCACTCATAAATTTAAGACCAATCATATTCTTTTAAAAGTTTTTCTTATTTAACATTCCCTTCCTATTATACTAACCATGGTTAGTTAACAATTCTAATTTAAATTTAATAATGACTTGATTTAACACTTCCATATATTACATATTTTTTAATTTTAAAATTATTTATAACAAATTACTATTGTAAACTAAACTTAATCAGGATTATACAAATATATAAATAAAATTATTTTCATAATATTAACTAACTTATCACTTTTTTGATTTACAATTAATCATAATTACACTATTATATATTACCGTTTAATTTTCATAAATATAGATTAGAACGAATCAGAATTTACCACTAAAATTAAAAGAGTATGTATTAGTATATTAACAAATTATCAACCAATAATAGTTCAAAACATAATAGAATACAATACTTCTTTAGCTTTTTAAACTAATACCACATACTAAAAAAAACAACTAAAAGACCACGACACCCTTACTACTAATGATAATTATACTTAAACTCTCCTAGGTTTCCTGACATCCCTCCTCCCTTCAAACTCTCCATGTTCTCATGGATCAGACAATAAAATATGGAAAATTGATCTTGAGTAACTCCTCATCCTTCCAGGTAGCTTTATCTGTACTACAGCTTCATCTGTACTAGAATAATGCCTGATAAACCACCTTATTATCTTCGACTATTTTTTATTGTCTAGCTTTCTCAAATGACCAAGTTTAAAGAATCCCTTGAGTAGATAGTTGTTTATATTCCATGAAATTGAAGATTATTTTTTACTCGAGTATTGGTTGTTAATTGGAGTTTTGTGGTACAAAGTAATTTCTCCTGATTTGAAACGTCTCGACATTCGATATCCAGTCCATAATTAAACACGGTATCCAGAATTTTATCGACACACACACACACACACACACATAGAGAGATTCTATGGCGAACAAACAGAGCATATGCATGTACAGAAAGAGATACAAATTCAAAGCACATTAGTAAAAAGTCAAAAGATATCGAATAAAACTCACTTGAAACCCTAGATTTTTCCAAACTTCACAGAAAATCAAATGAAGCTTCTACACAAACTCAGCAACTACAATCGCTCTGCAAAAAAAAGAAAAGAACTAAGACTAAATCAATGCTCGATGTGTATACATATATGAGTACGATGTAAGTATTGGTAGAGATTTTGAAAGAGAGAGAGACAGAGACAGAGAGAGAGATCAAAACCACGAAACCAATGTTTAATCAAGTTATCAAACAACGAATTGATTCAATATACGATCAAATCAAGAAACGAAAACGAATAATTTTTCATATTTTATACAGATCAAATCATCACATCGATAGTAAACTACGAGTATAAACATAGAAAAATGTATGTACAAGTTTGTATAGATTGACACCTGATGAAACGTAGGATTTTATGTAATTTTTTGAAAACTCATCGATCCCTTAGATGTTTCGTCATTAACGAATTAAAAAGCTCTAATTCCTTCAAGTTGTAATAAGCTCTCTATTACATTTGGCGGGAGTGTTAGTTATAACAAACTTTTCAGACTTCATTGCCTAACTTTGACTTGCTATCTTGACTTTTACTATTGAATGAAGCTGTGGTTTTGGGTAATGAGAATTAGATTCAATGTGAAAATAATCTGTGCTGAATTTTTAATCATGTTTTAGTTGACCATAATTTAATTATGAATAATTATATCCTTATATATAATAAGCATAACAGGATATTATCCATAATTTTGGTTTGGTCACTCTACAGTCAAAATATTCCCAACCGTCAAATCTAATATTTTTAAAAATAGACGATTAAGATTATATCATATTATAAAGAAATTTATAATTTAAAATGTTTGTATTAGAATTGAATTTAAAAAAGTAAATTATAATCCGACAAAGAAAATTTTAATCTAAAAATGATATAATTAAAAAAAGGTTGTAGTAAAATTGAATTCATATTTACTATTTGGGTTCTATCTTGAAATTTAGAAATCAGATTTTGATGATTTTATAACTCACATGAAACTCATAAAATACAAATGGAAACATTCAAAATCTCAGGAGAAAATATGTTAACTCGAATAACTTGTAGAAGGGGGGGGGGTTGAATACAAGTTATATAATCGTGTCTAATTTTTGCTTTATTATATGAACAAGAATAAACGAATGAATCAAACTCTGTTTGTATTAATAAGATCAAATACAAACTCTACCAAAGGTGTACAATACCTTTAGCAGCTGCTGACAATACAAATCTCTCTCTCTATTTGTACTCTCGTATACTCACGATTACAAACCTCATGAACACTTTTTACAATGATATAGAGAGAGTATTTAT
The DNA here is from genome assembly GCA_037693485.1 of Kitagawia praeruptora. Classification (NCBI taxonomy): domain Eukaryota; kingdom Viridiplantae; phylum Streptophyta; class Magnoliopsida; order Apiales; family Apiaceae; genus Kitagawia; species Kitagawia praeruptora. The sequence goes on from CM075344.1 coordinate 61,357,600, forward strand.
AATGCTACCTATCAACTAATAACAGAAAGATATAATCTATACATGACAATGTTATGCCTTCTAGTCAATAGTTTCCATCAATAGAAAACTCTTTCCTTCATAATATCTTCTTGCTTGTTCCTCAAACAAAGATCCTGTTTTATAGCACTTGTCAGTTTCTGTAGCATCCATAATGACATCATCAGTAACAAGACTGATATCAGGATTTCATCTTGCATCAGTATCTGATCATCATCAGTATTAGACCGTCATTAGGATTTGCTCTTTGTTCCTGACATGTAGTCTCCGATACACTGTTCATTCCTGACTAACTGTACAGATAACTGTCTTACACATAAATCCTATATAGTGCTAAATCCTTTATAAGATCAGGATTACAAGAAGTATAATGTGTAAATTCTATTCTTAACATCACAACTTATGAATTATTCCTAACAATCTCCCCCTATTTATGCTTTAAAATCTGAAGCATAAATCTACGTTGTGGATGTCAAAACATATAACAATACAACCAGAATAGAATTTATGAATGTAGAATTATGAAGTTAAGTACCTCCTTCCCAGATGTAGACGTTTATCTAGTACTTAGAAGAAAGAATTTTAACTATTAATGCTGCTCTTCCTTTACCACTTCCTAGCTGAGATTCACCACTGTCACTCCTAGTTCTTCTTTTTACTTCCCTTTGTCTGGCTCTTTATCTCCCCCAGCTTTATCTCCCCCAGTCTGGTGGTGTTGTTGTTGTCTTTGAATTGTCTTTATCTCCCCCTTTTTGACATCAGCAACATTAATTCCAAGAGATTCAGAAACAGAACAAATGATATTCATCAGAACTGCTTGATTTTGCATAATTGTGACTTGGTTATCTTCAAGTGATTGAAGTCTTGTTTGAATAGCAATTTGAGAATTCTGAATATCTTTCAAAACATCAGAATGAACTTCAATGTTGGAAGTGCTTCTAGTATCTTCAGTATCAGAATCAGAAAGAACTGTATCTTCAAGTCTTGTAGAAGAAGTTGCTTGAGTTGTATGATATTCAAGTAATAAAACCTGATTAAAAGTATCAACATCTTCATCTTCCTGATCTGTAGCTGAAACATGATCATCATCTCCTTCACCAGTATTCTGTGTACTAACATCTTCAAATCCTGACTCCTCCTTAGAGTGATCAGAGACTGTAGATGTCTCAATTCTAGCTGATATTGGAAGTACATACAAAGGAACACTAGGATCATTAGGAACTTTATCTGGTACATATGTATCAAGAGATTGCTTTATCCTGGCACCTCTTCTATTAATGATTCCTGCAAGCCTCTCATTTTGCTTCTGAGCTTTAACTTCTGGCTTTGCATTGTGATGTGCTAGGTCATTTTTCTGATACATTTTGATGAATGAATAAGTACCAGCATCCATACCTAAATTTTCAGACCAAGATTCAGGAAAAACCTGATCCCAGAAATCAAATGATGGTTTCCTAATTTTCTCTTCCTCACTATGGAGTTGATCATCCATACCCTCATTCTCACTTTGACTTACTAAAGTCAACACTCTTTCTACCTCACCTTTTGCCTGGTCAGGAGCCAGCCTCTCAGTTTGTGGATCTAAGTCCATCTTTTCAAGTGTATCACTCAAATTTGGATAAGTGCTCTCATGACCTACAGAAAAATAGGGGCTAGAAGGAGTTTTTATACCTGAACTCACATGGAGAGAGGGTTCCTCATTTGGCAAGGGGCTTGAGATTTTCTCCAAGGAGTGAGCTGCTATAGTCTCTGAACCCTTACAATCATCTTCTTTCCTTCCAGAGACTACAGGCTCCAGTATACCACTTTCAGGTTCTTTACTAGACCCTGATGTCTTCAGTAATACTTCATTAGACACCATAGTTAGTACATCACCGTCTTTAAGTGTTGTTTGCTGAGACTCACCCTCAAGGTGGATAGACTCTGACCGAACAAAATTTGTTTGATCTTCAGAAAAATCAACCAAAGTCATTCCTCCCATATCATGGGGTATCTCACTTGCATTCTCAGTCATCACAGAAGTCCTTTCAACATCAGCTATCATAGCTCCTGAGTCATCCAACCTCTGACTAGATGGTTCTTGTGTTGCAGTGACTGTGATCTGATCTTTCCTACTATTCACCACTGGTGCAATAGTATCTTCTGTTGACTGTTTCCCTCTATCTACTTCCTCCAGTTGTTCACCTTGAGCTGAGGCATCTTCAATAATGACATCTTTGTCAAATAAATATGCATGAAGTGATTGAAGTGCAACATGCTTCGAGAGTCCAAATTTCTTGACTAATTGTCTTCTGACAGATACATAGAAATACATCTTCATTAAGTCAAGTCTTTGATGTAGAAGTCCATATTCATCTGGAAATAAAAGTTTTGGTACTCTTTCAACCAAAAAATCTAGAACAGGCCTTGACAACTTCACTTTGAGAGAAATTAGTCCCATAGCCAGTCTGTATGACAATGTAGTTTCCCATGAAGAATCAATATCCAGATCTCTCTTGTCAAATACTGACATAGATGTAGCTTGATGTGTAGAAACCTGCATAATGTTAGTTGGACTAGACTCTGTGTGTGTAGGTGACAATTGAATCTTTCTCCTTGTTCTCCTGATATAATGAGCAAAAGATTTATCCTGAGAAGACTCAAGAGGTGTAGACACAGAAGTGATCTTGGGATGAGATCTTTGTTCAATAGACACAGTCTTTTGAGATACAGTATCCAGTAACTGTTTTCCCTTTTTAAGAACTACAGCCTTTTGGGAGACTGCAGCCTGGCCGTGGCTAGGTTTTTCATCTCTATGTGCTAACAGAGAAAGTTGAATTGCAGCCTTCAATTCTGCTCTCTCAGCAAGAGTTAAATCATCATCCTCTTCACTAGAATTACTACTACTTGACACAACAAATCTTCTCTTCCTTACAACTGATGTCTTTTGAGAAACACCAGAGGTTGGTTTCTTTGAAACAATAGGCTGTGGATCAAAATTTGGTTCTTGAATTGTTTCAGAGACTACCTGAGCCATTTCACCACAAAAAAAAGAAGAATTGTAGAAAGTAGGAAGATGAGTTTTAAGAATTACCTGAAAATGATGTGGATAATGAATTGTAGGTATTTCATCTAGATTCTTTTCATTGTCCTTCTTTGTAATGTCAGAGAAAATTCTCTTTTGCTGTTCATAAGAAGAAATACAATGTTCCCTACCAAATCTAGCTTCAACATCAGGAATAAAATGGTTAATAAACATTTGCATAAATCTATGATAATAAACCATTTTCCTGTTTTGATCTCTAAACCCAAGTTTAATACTCATCTGACTTAAGATAATATGACCAATGTTAATTACTCTATCATAAAGCAAACTATAAGCAATATGTGATGTAACAGAAGTAATTTGCTGAAAAGAACTACATTTACCAGTAAAACATTTAGCAATTTGATCAAAGTAAAAAGACCATTCCTTTCTAAGAAAAGACCTATTCAACTGGTTCATGTTGTCAAGAGGTCCACTATAACCTAATTCAGACAACATAGTTCTTACATTATCATCAGATGGTTCACTTGCATAATTATCAGTAACAGGTAAGCAAAGTACTGAATTAACAACAGATTCAGTAATGTCAAATGAATCTTGTCCTAAATGTAGAACAATCTTACCTGATTGACTCTGAGTAGAATCAATTACCTCAGCATTCTCCCAAGCTTGTGTAACAGCTGCTAGATTAATTTGTGGAGATGCTGTCAATGCATAACTTAATGGTCCATACGCCAGAAAGTCCATGATTGGATGAAAATCAGATGACACTCCTTCCTTGTTGGTGATAGCTGCTACATGATTGTTTGTCATAAAATCGAAGTCACCAAACTTGAAGGCTACTGACTTAGGTAATCTTCTCTGAGCTGCCATTTTTGATCTGAAAAGAACTTGAAAAATTCTTGAAATGGATTAGTGATTTTGAAAACTCAAGAGTGGTTTTTGCTTTAGAGAATGTAAAATTAGAGAAAGCAATTACACGATTAGAGTTTCAAAACAAATATATTTCACAAATCTTTCAGACCACTATCCCACGTTGACACGTAGATTGACAGGTGTCAGTCCCTGAAAAGTGCGGTTACCCACGATTTTTGGAAAATAAAATCCAAAATTGATTTTTATGAAATAAATCAGGGTATTAAAAAATCAATACTGATCAGTTTCCTTTTCCTGTTGACCTCTCATCAAAATTAATCACAAAATGCAATGTGATTTTAAAATATAATTTTCAAATCCTGATGGTCACACTTGAAATCCTGATCAATATCATCCTGATTCCAGAGACTTAATATGGAATTTTCACGTGGCATCTTTCTTTTATCTGAAAAAGAAATAAACAATTAATCTGAACAAAAATCAATTGGTTAGATATATTCAACATTTCTTGAAAACAAGAAATACAGTCACAAGCAATAATTAGCATCTGACTTCATTAAAACTTCCAAGTGACTGTTCAGCTTCTCACGTCTTTCTATAAAAGAAACAGATGCCTTATGCCATTCTCCATAAACCTTTCAATTTCTTTTCTTCTCAACAATGCTTCTCAAACCAAAATTCCCTTCAAACCCATTCTTTAGATCTTTCACGGTTGATGAACATACTGTTCTTGATCATCTCTTTGAAAAGATGACTCTTCTCATCGAACTAATCATGGATGGATTGGTTTCCGATAATATCCAGAGGTTTCTCCTAGAACATCCATCTGTTGGATACAATCTTCCCTTAACCTCCTCAAAACTTGAGGATGAAGAATTTGGCCGAGAGACTGAGGTTGATCTTGATGGAGATGCTATTCATTTAAGTTAGCTGCTCTCATTCAAGTCGCCCAGACAAGGAATCCAAGAGTAGACGAGGCTATTCAATCCCCTGATGGATTTCTTGAGATGCTCCTTGTCCTGTACCTCAGAGTTCATATTAATAGACAAGTATAGAATTATCAGTAGAAATTAGACAAAAAGATATTGTATTTCATTTCCATATATGTAATGCTTTCAATTAATGAAAATACAATTACTTGTTATCTACTTGTCTTTTGATTATTGAATGATGTATAAATTATCAGTATGCAAATATCAAAACTTGCTAGCATAGACTTAACACATCACAGAATTAGATTACTACACAAAGTAAACGTCAGGATCTGAAACAATTTTCATAATCCTGATACTGACACAATACTGATGACGTCAGCATCCTGATAACAAATCTAATCCTGATGATTATTAACAAGTCTATCATACTGAAATTTATCAAGGCAAAGTGTTATAGCTAAAGCATTTAACAATCAAATATAGATCCTGACAAGAAATATCAAGTCTATAAGCTAAGAACAACATACCTTGCTACTTTTGCAGATGTTAAAGATCTAAAAATTTAACATTCCTAACTCACTTACTAGTCTACTGAATGTAGTCTCATCAAGTGGTTTAGTTAGAATATCTGCAAGCTGTTTGTCAGTAGGAACAAAATGAAGTTCCACAGTACCATTCTCAATATGTTCTCTAATAAAATGATACCTGACATCAATGTGCTTAGTCCTTGAATGTTGAACTGGATTTTCTACAATTTTAATAGCACTAGTATTATCACAAAACATAGGAATATTACTAAGTGTCATACCATAATCCATCAACTGATTTCTTATCCAAAGGAGCTGTGCACAACAACTGCCTGCTGCTATGTACTCAGCTTCTGCAGTTGAGGTTGAAACAGATTGTTGCTTCTTGCTTGCCCAAGAAATCAATCTATTTCCCAAGAATTGACATGTACCTGTAGTGCTTTTCCTGTCTATCTTACACCCTGCATAATCAGAGTCTGAATAGCCAATTAGAAAGAAATCAGATTCTCTAGGATACCACAAACCAAGATTTGGAGTTCCTTTGAGATATCTAAAATGTAATAACCCGGATTTTTTAAGAAATGATTTCATTATTATTTCAATAATAATAATGTTTTCCTAAAATGAGGAGGAATTTTTTTTTATTTTATTATTCAATTATTTAATTATTTTCGGTTAAGTGGAGCCTGGTGCTCCTATTTAAAATTTTATTGACTGAGTAGATACCTCGAGTCAATAGTTTATTTGTGCAAAGATTTAATTTTGAAATGTGAAATTATTCAGTAAAGATTTTATTTTAAATTATTGAATAATTTAGAGATTTTAAAATCCTTAGAAAATGATTGTTTTAATTATTTGAGGATTTGTAGAAATTACTTGATTAATATATAATATCGAGAATTTGAGATTTTACTAAAACAATAGTGTTTGTAGTATTTTTATAAAGCCCTGTAAATTGTGAATTATGAATCACAATTATTATTTTTATGATTTGTTTTTATAAATTATTAATATTTGTAAAATGCATATCAATTTAGAAAATTGAGATTTAATTCCAATTCTTTCTCCAAAAGTCTTTAAAAATATTCTAGTATTTAATTATGCTAAAAATTTTATTTTTACAAATTAGAGTTTTTAACTCTAAATATTATTTAGAGTATGTAGTGATTAATTGTATTGTTTTTAATTGTTATTGGGCTTGAGCCCATTAGGGTTAAACAAAAACACACACAGCACATAGATACACACAAAAGAACACACAAACGCAGCCACACAAAAACTGATCGGGGAGGGGGAAGAGAAACTAACGGGGAGAGAGGAAGAAGAGGGATTTGGGGGTTTTGATTATATACCCATATATATACATACATATACGTGTGTGTGAGTGTAAGAGTGCGTGCAGTGGTGTGTGTGTAGGAGGCGCGCGGTGTGTGCTGCGATGGTGTGCAGTGGGAGAGAGGGGCGGCGGCCTCGTGGTGTTTTCTGGCGACGCGCAGGTGGAGGTGGGTTCGCGAGCAGCAGCATTTTGGGGGGGGGGAACCTGGACAGTAGAGAGAGAGAGAGAGAGAGAGAGAGAGAGAGAGAGAGAGAGAGAGAGAGAGAGAGAGAGAGAGAGGAGGCTGGACGGAGAGAGACTCCGGGAGAAATTTCTGGCGGGTCGGATCCGAAATGGTATAATTTCGTGTTTTAATTTATTTGATTTTCGTATTAAATTAGTGTAAATTTCGATATTGAATAATGGTTGTAATTTAATTATTGTGATTGTGGTAATTTAATGGTGATATAATTATGTAGTTGATGTAATTTAGTTAGTTTAAATTGCGAGGTTAATTATGGTGGTTTAATTAGTTTAAATGGAAAGCTTAATGTGGTAATGGGTATAATTAGACTAAAATTGTGAGATTATGATTATTGGTTGAATTTTCGATATTTAATTCGGAAGGTATGTTTGTAATTATAATTGTTGAGTTTAATTATGAGTCCGATTAAAGGTTCGGGTTAGTGATTGTTAATTGTTAAATTGCTAATTGTTAATTGTTAGTGAGTAACTATTAATTGTCGGATAATATATTTGGGTTAGTTGTCAAGTAATTGTTAAGTGCTAATTGCTAATTGTTGGTTTTCAAATTGTAATTTTTAAATTGTTAAGTGCTAAGTGCTAAGTGCTAAGTGCTAATTGTTATTGTCATATGAGGTATAGTTATAAGAGTTGGCTTATCGGTAAATGTCTATGTGCTAAATGGTTTAAGTCGGGTCGTAGCAATTGTTAGAAGTCATAGTGCCAACTACGTGGTGTTGGCTTAAATGTGGATAAACTTAGTTTACTTTTCCTTATGTGCTAGTTGCCGCATGTCTGGGCGGGTACTTTTCCTTATGTGCTAGTTGCCGCATGTCTGGGCGGGTACTTTTCCTTATGTGCTAGTTGCCGCATGTCTGGGCGGGTACTTTTCTTATATGTTTACTTTTACGTTGCTGCAAGTTGAGGCAGCTTTTATTTTATCAAAAGCAGGGTTATAAATTGTTTTGTTGGCATGGAGGGGCTGAGCCCATAGTCCGATAAACGAATACCTCATGCCGAAATTTTCTAAAAATCCCCTGCATTTTAATTTATTTAACTTATTTGATTTCAAGGGTTTAAAGGTATGATTTGGGTGTTAACTGTTAAGTGTATATGTGTTAAGTGAATTAATTCGAGGGTAATTGTTGTCTCGAGGATTTATGTGCTAAGTGGTTTAATTCGAGGATTTATGTGTCTCGAAGATTAAATGTGTCTTGAAGATTAAATTGGTATTATGAGTCTTTATCGAGGGCTAAGTATGTTTTGAGGATTATTTGTTAATTAACTTGTGACAAGAGTATGTCAATAGTATTATGGTCAAAAGTGTTAAGTGGAGTTTTGACTAAGTGTTATAACTGTGTAGTGTTATGATATGTTGGTACTAGGAAATGTTCACTTTATATTAGGGGACTCTTCTAGTGTTGTTTGCTATTACTAAATGTCTTATGTGCATTAAGTGGTATTAGAGTAGTCAACTATAGGGAGGACACCTATAGTTTGACTTTATGATTATTTAGTGATAATCCCGAGTTGTGTCTACTCGTTATACGTGGTATGACTGACACGTACTCGTAACCATTTCAGTACCATTAGGGCGAAATCAAATTGGAGCGACGTGCAACTAAAAGGGAAGATCGAGACGTCAGGTAAGGTCCATGGAATTACTTGGACGAGGTGCGAAGGGTTTGTTCGCGGTTTCTATTTTCTGCTAAGGACCAGAGGCAAGTTTACTATGCATACTCTATTGTTCAGAGTATATTTATTTTAAATATATGAAATGTGTTAAATAAGTTTTCAATCCATAATCGCGAGTTTTTCCAACCGTGTACATCTTCTCCCAAATCATTGTATTCCTTGCTTTGCCAACAATATTAAATCATGCTCATGCAATAACCAAAAACCCCATGGCTTATAATACTGTTGATGGGCAGTGATATTTTTATGGCTCTATATCTTGATTTATACAGTATATATATATATCTATAAATCTTTCGTACTATGGAAGTGGACTATATGTTATGAGGTATATATAGATACATATACGTGTATATGGAACTACGTGGTAAAGGCTCCGAGGGTAGAGCGTGTGTTGAATTATCGTGCTTAGCCCGCGTGTCGGGGCTATTTTGTATTGTATGTTTTCGAAAACCCGGGCAAAGCTTTTAAAAAAAGAATTTCGCAATAATTAACCTAAAGGCAACATCACCAATAAACCGGTGTTTATTTAATTACTAGATGCCCCTGAAAGCATTTACTAATTAAATAAACCTCATTCGCCTAATTAAATTTATTTAATTAGATGAATGTCATTTTCAAAACGCTTTCTTAAAATCACTTTGTCCCGGAGAAATAATAAAATAATTTAATGGAGTGATTCTATCTAGTATATTATTTATCGGAGATAGTTTATTTTCAATACGGAATAAATATATTCCAATGGTTATAAATTGGTTATTTTCAGCTTAAAACAGTTAGATTGATATCGATATATGTTAATTGAATGCTGGTTTAATTCGATGAATATTAATTATAATATTCATTAACAAAAAGAAAGAGAAAGAGAAAAAGGATTTTCATGCTTATTTATTATTTCTTATTGACCGAGAGTCAGTAGTAGTTATTTGATAAAATGGCTAAAGTCTGGAGACTGCCGGAGAGATTGTGTCTTGTTTTTGATTAGAAACATTCCAAGAGTTGTATTTGGGTGTTTCGAGGTTATTAAATATGTCGGTATTAGTAGTAAATATTATTTGAATATTATTTAATAAATGTATATTAATTTGAGTATTCTTTTAAAAAAGGGATTATTGAATATTTATTATTTGTTGCATATTAGTCAAATATCTATTAAATACTCTAAGTGTTTTGAAGGTTATAGAACACTATTTAAAGGTTGTCTAAGGACTTTCATAGTCATTTAGAATATTATATTTTGAATCTATCTAGGTAAGCTACTTTTCAAGAACTTATATTTATATATGGAATTACCCTGTTGTGGTTACAAGCTTTAGGCGTACCATTTTCCATGTGTGATCACAAAACCCTGTGTCGAGATTGATATCGGTACAAGTGTATATCTATACTTGAACTCTTTTGAACTCAAAACATTTTCGAAAACCCCCGGTCAGGTTTTACTCTCTTGCTCGTTTTTCAAGAATTATCGGTTGACTGAAGTCGAACTTCAACTACTCAAGTTTTCTATCAAAATGATTTTGAAAAGAAAAGAAAAAGGGGACTCTGGCAGGTGTGGGGATCGTTGACGAACGATTCCCGGGATGTGTAAGCGACCGTGAGCCAGGCGGTCCATCAATTATTATTCCGGCCCATGTGTTGCCGAAGGATGATTACGGATGTAGTTTTCATCGAGGGTGATTACGGATGTAGTTTTCACTCAGGGATAGTTACGGATGTAGTTTCTATCCTTCTACCGGTAGAGAAGACCCGCGGATTATTGGACTTGGATGTGGCGACTGATCATCGTCAATCCTTGTCAGGTTTTTATGTTTTCTTTAAGTCCCATCCTCCACTTTGGAAAAATACTCAAACACTGCTTCTTAGGCCTAAGTGCCAAGTAGCCGATAGTGTTGTTTTCAATTTTGAAAGATGATGAATTCATGCAGTATCCAGAACTGCAAGATTATTCTAACAATAATGGCACGTGCTTGTGCAATTTTGCAATTATTCGAAAGATGAATGGTTCATCGGTTATTGATGTTAAATCCCAAATGTTTTGCTTCAAGAGCTTTGACTCTCTTCCTATCAGTTATTCCTGAGTTTAACTTATCAAATGGTTAACGAACTTATATCCCGTACAGAATCTTGAACTGTAAGGTGTTTTGATGATAATGATTTACTCATGTGTATATACTTACAAACTTGAGGAGTATTAAAAAGGGAACTCTATAATGGTTTGGTTTATGAAGGGTGGTAATAACTATATTAGCAGCATATTGAACTGCATATTTTGAAAAGCTCCCTAAGGGGTTATCAATACTATGAGGTATGGTATGAGGATTACTATTGTTGACATGAACTTACTTTATTTATCCGATGTTACCCGAAATGTCATATATCCCCTACTGAGGTTTCATTGTTGTAAATATTTCGAAATTGATATTAAGTATCGTTATATTTTGAAAACTCCATGTGTATATTGATATAAATTGTTGTGCTCTATTAATACTTGCTGGGCAATCCTTTCGCTCATACTTGCTTGTTTTAAATATTAACCTTTCAGAGGAAGGTAGATGATTGAGGCTTATCTGCATGGCTCAGAAGAAGCAGGCAGTACGCCCTTATGAAGATGATATGATCCAGAAAAGTTATAGCTGGAATAAGTTATATGTAAGTACATTGATGTGTAATATATATTACTTTGTACTGAGTAGTACTAGTTGCTGGTGTACTTCCCAACGAAGCTATACTAGTAGTATAAGATTTTAAGACATAGTGCGATGTAATAGAATGGATGTAATTAAGATGTAAAGAATGTAGTTCTTGTTTCTAGCCCTATGACCTAAAAGATGCTTGGTGGTTGGGGTCGCAGAGTTATATTTCAGTTTTAATGATTACAGATGGTTTAATGTTGTTAAACAGGTAAATTGATGTTAAGGATTTCCGCGTGACGACCAAATCCCTGACCCCGGATTTGGGGTGTTACAGAAATGGTATCAGAGATGAGGTTATAGTAAACTAGAAACGAGAGTGAGTAGGAGTGGGTATAGTTATGTGAGAACGTCAGAACTCATGTAGAGTTCATGTTGGACTATTGGATATAGTACCAATGATTAAGATGAGATTTTGAGGAATATGTTGAGGTAGACTTCACTTCTTGTGGTGATGGATGTCTGCTAAAGAACTCTTAGAGACAAGTGTTGGTTGGCAGGGGCATAGAGCGCCCGAGGCCTAAATTTAAGATGATTTTAGGGGATTCATGGAGGCAGTTATGTATTCCCCGAACTATAGGGAATTTCAATATGATGATGAAGGATGGAAAGCTGGCATCCAGCATTATGACAATGATGAGTTGAGATAGTATCCGTACTGTTAAAATTCCAAAATGGGAAGCCAAACAAGATCCCTATGAAAGAGTATTAGCCGAAGTTACGGGTATATAAAACCTTCTCGAGCTTAATAGAGTTTGAGGTAATATTACAAATGGAGTGGTGGATAGACACCGATTGTTTCAATTGATTGTAGAGATAAATGGCAAAGTTGAGGTTTGTCAATAAAGACGAGATAAATTTTAAGAACCAGGACGGATTGAGGAAGTCAGAGAAAGACTTAAATAGGAAGGCTGTTGTGCCAAAACTGCTAAGCTTAAGTAGCACACGGGATTGACGCAAGAAAAGAAATGTTTGGTATAAAGACGGTGATAATAGTAACCGGATTTAGGTACGTATTTTCCAGCAATGTTCCAGAATATCGCCCATTCGACACGTGGAATTCGTCATTGCTAGGGGCGACACCGGTATCGAAGTCTTCTCAAAGAATAGAACGCTTGCGTGAGATGCTTGCGCCGAGTCGAATAGAACTCCTTAATATCGTAAAATGCCGATGGTTGAATCTCTAGCGACTATTACGAGTCGACGATGACGTCGGTTATTGAGCACCTTAGGGTGTGCGTGGTAAAGAAGAGCGCTACAATCGAACAATTATCCGTCAGAGGAGCCGACATGAAAGGCATCTTGGAGACCTTGGCATTACCCTCCCCATTTACGAATCATTTTGATTATCTCCCCAATCTGAATTGTTTGACATTTCCCCATTTGCAAATTATGTTTATTACCTCCCCAATCTGTAAATTATTTGACACCTCCTCGTGCATAAATTATTTTGATTACCCCCTATCTATGACCTACCTTGACATCTCTCCAAGAGAGGATTTTGATAAAGAATATACTCCCTCTTCGAAGTTGTTTTATAATACTCCTGTTAAAGCATATTGGTTTCAATTTTGCTAGAAGCTGTCATTATACCTACTTTCAGATTTATGAGGCCCTATCGATTGATGATGTTTAAATTCCCACTTTTCTTCAAATATTGGATAATCCTATGGTGCTATAGCACCACTTGCTTGTTGAATACCTGTATCTTTCTGGTTATCCTTTTCTTTGGAAATCACACCTTTGGAATCCGTTCAATTCAACTCCAAGGTGTCCCTTTGAGAATTAAGTGTCCAAAATACGATAATTAATAACTTGACTTTGAATTGCTTTCATACTTCTCAACTTCCACTGAGACGAACAACCCTATACTTATAGGGGACACAAGGGCTATCTGTCTGTGTGATAGAAGTCTGACGGGACGCCGTCACTTGTGAGTTGTGAAATACAAGAAGGCTAACTACCTTTAGTAATGTCTTAACTGAGACACGCAACGTGAGTTCTTATGATCATACTGATCTCTCAGTAAATTCTCTTATTTCAAACAAGGTTTACTTTAATACTCATAACCTTATGATCATCAATGTGTGGCAATAGCCTTGATATGACAGCTATCTTTTCAAAGTTTCATAATTCTCATTATCTCTAATAAATTTCAAGGGGATGCCAACCAGGTCGGCCAAGTCATAAATTTGCTGATCAAAACTGGATTCGAACGGAATCGCCAAGAGCAAGAGCGAATCCCAAGGCGAATAGAATATCAATGACGTATCAATAGAATTAGTGCATTCTCTCTCTCAAGAATGTTATGTTAATAGAGTCAGTGAACTCTCTCTCTTAAGGATAGTATAATAATAGAAAGTTGGGCAAGACGTATATGTGAAAGGAGTAATGGTGGGTTATAAGACTCCAGCGATAATTGTGACAGATAGAGAATCGAGGTTTGAATTGAGTTATTGGAGGAGTTGTTTACGAAGAGACACTACCTCCTGTTTTGGCAGAATAAATATTGATGATGACAGAGTTAAGGAATCCCTGTAGTGGCCTTAGCTGATTCCGAGGACGGAATCCTTTTAAGGAGGGTAGACTGTAATAACCCGGATTTTTTAAGAAATGATTTCATTATTATTTCAATAATAATAATGTTTTCCTAAAATGAGGAGGAATTTTTTTTTATTTTATTATTCAATTATTTAATTATTTTCGGTTAAGTGGAGCCTGGTGCTCCTGTTTAAAATTTTATTGACTGAGTAGATACCTCGAGTCAATAGTTTATTTGTGCAAAGATTTAATTTTGAAATGTGAAATTATTCAGTAAAGATTTTATTTTAAATTATTGAATAATTTAGAGATTTTAAAATCCTTAGAAAATGATTGTTTTAATTATTTGAGGATTTGTAGAAATTACTTGATTAATATATAATATCGAGAATTTGAGATTTTACTAAAACAATAGTGTTTGTAGTATTTTTATAAAGCCCTGTAAATTGTGAATTATGAATCACAATTATTATTTTTATGATTTGTTTTTATAAATTATTAATATTTGTAAAATGCATATCAATTTAGAAAATTGAGATTTAATTCCAATTCTTTCTCCAAAAGTCTTTAAAAATATTCTAGTATTTAATTATGCTAAAAATTTTATTTTTACAAATTAGAGTTTTTAACTCTAAATATTATTTAGAGTATGTAGTGATTAATTGTATTGTTTTTAATTGTTATTGGGCTTGAGCCCATTAGGGTTAAACAAAAACACACACAGCACATAGATACACACAAAAGAACACACAAACGCAGCCACACAAAAACTGATCGGGGAGGGGGAAGAGAAACTAACGGGGAGAGAGGAAGAAGAGGGATTTGGGGGTTTTGATTATATACCCATATATATACATACATATACGTGTGTGTGAGTGTAAGAGTGCGTGCAGTGGTGTGTGTGTAGGAGGCGCGCGGTGTGTGCTGCGATGGTGTGCAGTGGGAGAGAGGGGCGGCGGCCTCGTGGTGTTTTCTGGCGACGCGCAGGTGGAGGTGGGTTCGCGAGCAGCAGCAGTTTGGGGGGGGGAACCTGGACAGTAGAGAGAGAGAGAGAGAGAGAGAGAGAGAGAGAGAGAGAGAGAGAGAGAGAGAGAGAGAGAGAGAGAGAGAGGAGGCTGGACGGAGAGAGACTCCGGGAGAAATTTCTGGCGGGTCGGATCCGAAATGGTATAATTTCGTGTTTTAATTTATTTGATTTTCGTATTAAATTAGTGTAAATTTCGATATTGAATAATGGTTGTAATTTAATTATTGTGATTGTGGTAATTTAATGGTGATATAATTATGTAGTTGATGTAATTTAGTTAGTTTAAATTGCGAGGTTAATTATGGTGGTTTAATTAGTTTAAATGGAAAGCTTAATGTGGTAATGGGTATAATTAGACTAAAATTGTGAGATTATGATTATTGGTTGAATTTCCGATATTTAATTCGGAAGGTATGTTTGTAATTATAATTGTTGAGTTTAATTATGAGTCCGATTAAAGGTTCGGGTTAGTGATTGTTAATTGTTAAATTGCTAATTGTTAATTGTTAGTGAGTAACTATTAATTGTCGGATAATATATTTGGGTTAGTTGTCAAGTAATTGTTAAGTGCTAATTGCTAATTGTTGGTTTTCAAATTGTAATTTTTAAATTGTTAAGTGCTAAGTGCTAAGTGCTAAGTGCTAATTGTTATTGTCATATGAGGTATAGTTATAAGAGTTGGCTTATCGGTAAATGTCTATGTGCTAAATGGTTTAAGTCGGGTCGTAGCAATTGTTAGAAGTCATAGTGCCAACTACGTGGTGTTGGCTTAAATGTGGATAAACTTAGTTTACTTTTCCTTATGTGCTAGTTGCCGCATGTCTGGGCGGGTACTTTTCCTTATGTGCTAGTTGCCGCATGTCTGGGCGGGTACTTTTCCTTATGTGCTAGTTGCCGCATGTCTGGGCGGGTACTTTTCTTATATGTTTACTTTTACGTTGCTGCAAGTTGAGGCAGCTTTTATTTTATCAAAAGCAGGGTTATAAATTGTTTTGTTGGCATGGAGGGGCTGAGCCCATAGTCCGATAAACGAATACCTCATGCCGAAATTTTCTAAAAATCCCCTGCATTTTAATTTATTTAACTTATTTGATTTCAAGGGTTTAAAGGTATGATTTGGGTGTTAACTGTTAAGTGTATATGTGTTAAGTGAATTAATTCGAGGGTAATTGTTGTCTCGAGGATTTATGTGCTAAGTGGTTTAATTCGAGGATTTATGTGTCTCGAAGATTAAATGTGTCTTGAAGATTAAATTGGTATTATGAGTCTTTATCGAGGGCTAAGTATGTTTTGAGGATTATTTGTTAATTAACTTGTGACAAGAGTATGTCAATAGTATTATGGTCAAAAGTGTTAAGTGGAGTTTTGACTAAGTGTTATAACTGTGTAGTGTTATGATATGTTGGTACTAGGAAATGTTCACTTTATATTAGGGGACTCTTCTAGTGTTGTTTGCTATTACTAAATGTCTTATGTGCATTAAGTGGTATTAGAGTAGTCAACTATAGGGAGGACACCTATAGTTTGACTTTATGATTATTTAGTGATAATCCCGAGTTGTGTCTACTCGTTATACGTGGTATGACTGACACGTACTCGTAACCATTTCAGTACCATTAGGGCGAAATCAAATTGGAGCGACGTGCAACTAAAAGGGAAGATCGAGACGTCAGGTAAGGTCCATGGAATTACTTGGACGAGGTGCGAAGGGTTTGTTCGCGGTTTCTATTTTCTGCTAAGGACCAGAGGCAAGTTTACTATGCATACTCTATTGTTCAGAGTATATTTATTTTAAATATATGAAATGTGTTAAATAAGTTTTCAATCCATAATCGCGAGTTTTTCCAACCGTGTACATCTTCTCCCAAATCATTGTATTCCTTGCTTTGCCAACAATATTAAATCATGCTCATGCAATAACCAAAAACCCCATGGCTTATAATACTGTTGATGGGCAGTGATATTTTTATGGCTCTATATCTTGATTTATACAGTATATATATATATCTATAAATCTTTCGTACTATGGAAGTGGACTATATGTTATGAGGTATATATAGATACATATACGTGTATATGGAACTACGTGGTAAAGGCTCCGAGGGTAGAGCGTGTGTTGAATTATCGTGCTTAGCCCGCGTGTCGGGGCTATTTTGTATTGTATGTTTTCGAAAACCCGGGCAAAGCTTTTAAAAAAAGAATTTCGCAATAATTAACCTAAAGGCAACATCACCAATAAACCGGTGTTTATTTAATTACTAGATGCCCCTGAAAGCATTTACTAATTAAATAAACCTCATTCGCCTAATTAAATTTATTTAATTAGATGAATGTCATTTTCAAAACGCTTTCTTAAAATCACTTTGTCCCGGAGAAATAATAAAATAATTTAATGGAGTGATTCTATCTAGTATATTATTTATCGGAGATAGTTTATTTTCAATACGGAATAAATATATTCCAATGGTTATAAATTGGTTATTTTCAGCTTAAAACAGTTAGATTGATATCGATATATGTTAATTGAATGCTGGTTTAATTCGATGAATATTAATTATAATATTCATTAACAAAAAGAAAGAGAAAGAGAAAAAGGATTTTCATGCTTATTTATTATTTCTTATTGACCGAGAGTCAGTAGTAGTTATTTGATAAAATGGCTAAAGTCTGGAGACTGCCGGAGAGATTGTGTCTTGTTTTTGATTAGAAACATTCCAAGAGTTGTATTTGGGTGTTTCGAGGTTATTAAATATGTCGGTATTAGTAGTAAATATTATTTGAATATTATTTAATAAATGTATATTAATTTGAGTATTCTTTTAAAAAAGGGATTATTGAATATTTATTATTTGTTGCATATTAGTCAAATATCTATTAAATACTCTAAGTGTTTTGAAGGTTATAGAACACTATTTAAAGGTTGTCTAAGGACTTTCATAGTCATTTAGAATATTATATTTTGAATCTATCTAGGTAAGCTACTTTTCAAGAACTTATATTTATATATGGAATTACCCTGTTGTGGTTACAAGCTTTAGGCGTACCATTTTCCATGTGTGATCACAAAACCCTGTGTCGAGATTGATATCGGTACAAGTGTATATCTATACTTGAACTCTTTTGAACTCAAAACATTTTCGAAAACCCCCGGTCAGGTTTTACTCTCTTGCTCGTTTTTCAAGAATTATCGGTTGACTGAAGTCGAACTTCAACTACTCAAGTTTTCTATCAAAATGATTTTGAAAAGAAAAGAAAAAGGGGACTCTGGCAGGTGTGGGGATCGTTGACGAACGATTCCCGGGATGTGTAAGCGGCCGTGAGCCAGGCGGTCCATCAATTATTATTCCGGCCCATGTGTTGCCGAAGGATGATTACGGATGTAGTTTTCATCGAGGGTGATTACGGATGTAGTTTTCACTCAGGGATAGTTACGGATGTAGTTTCTATCCTTCTACCGGTAGAGAAGACCCGCGGATTATTGGACTTGGATGTGGCGACTGATCATCGTCAATCCTTGTCAGGTTTTTATGTTTTCTTTAAGTCCCATCCTCCACTTTGGAAAAATACTCAAACACTGCTTCTTAGGCCTAAGTGCCAAGTAGCCGATAGTGTTGTTTTCAATTTTGAAAGATGATGAATTCATGCAGTATCCAGAACTGCAAGATTATTCTAACAATAATGGCACGTGCTTGTGCAAATTTGCAATTATTCGAAAGATGAATGGTTCATCGGTTATTGATGTTAAATCCCAAATGTTTTGCTTCAAGAGCTTTGACTCTCTTCCTATCAGTTATTCCTGAGTTTAACTTATCAAATGGTTAACGAACTTATATCCCGTACAGAATCTTGAACTGTAAGGTGTTTTGATGATAATGATTTACTCATGTGTATATACTTACAAACTTGAGGAGTATTAAAAAGGGAACTCTATAATGGTTTGGTTTATGAAGGGTGGTAATAACTATATTAGCAGCATATTGAACTGCATATTTTGAAAAGCTCCCTAAGGGGTTATCAATACTATGAGGTATGGTATGAGGATTACTATTGTTGACATGAACTTACTTTATTTATCCGATGTTACCCGAAATGTCATATATCCCCTACTGAGGTTTCATTGTTGTAAATATTTCGAAATTGATATTAAGTATCGTTATATTTTGAAAACTCCATGTGTATATTGATATAAATTGTTGTGCTCTATTAATACTTGCTGGGCAATCCTTTCGCTCATACTTGCTTGTTTTAAATATTAACCTTTCAGAGGAAGGTAGATGATTGAGGCTTATCTGCATGGCTCAGAAGAAGCAGGCAGTACGCCCTTATGAAGATGATATGATCCAGAAAAGTTATAGCTGGAATAAGTTATATGTAAGTACATTGATGTGTAATATATATTACTTTGTACTGAGTAGTACTAGTTGCTGGTGTACTTCCCAACGAAGCTATACTAGTAGTATAAGATTTTAAGACATAGTGCGATGTAATAGAATGGATGTAATTAAGATGTAAAGAATGTAGTTCTTGTTTCTAGCCCTATGACCTAAAAGATGCTTGGTGGTTGGGGTCGCAGAGTTATATTTCAGTTTTAATGATTACAGATGGTTTAATGTTGTTAAACAGGTAAATTGATGTTAAGGATTTCCGCGTGACGACCAAATCCCTGACCCCGGATTTGGGGTGTTACATAAAAATTCTCTTCACAGCAATTAAATGAGATTCCTTAGGATCACCTTGGAATCTAGCACATAAACAGGTAGAAAACATTATATCTGGCCTACTTGCAGTTAGATATAATAATGAGCCTATCATGCCTCTATAACTAGTATTATCCACACTCTTTCCCTTAGGATCAGAGTCTAGTTTAGTGGCTGTTGCCATGGGTGTTTTTGCAACTGCATAGTCTTGAAAGTCAAACTTTCTTAAAAGATCTTTGATATACTTTGACTGATTAATGAAAATACCAGTCTCAGTCTGTTTGACCTGCAAGCCTAAGAAATAATTTAATTCACCCATCATGCTCATCTGATACTTAGACTGCATAAACTTGCTAAACTTAGCACACAACTTTTCATTAGTAGAACCAAAAATAATATCATCAACATAAACTTGAACTAAAAGCAATTCACCTTTTATCTTTCTAAAGAATAGAGTTTTGTCAATTGTACCTCTTGTGAAGCCATTTTCAAGAAGAAATTTAGACAAAGTCTCATTCCATGCTCTTGGTGCCTGCTTTAGTCCATAGAGTGCTTTATCAAGTTTGTAGACATGATTTGGAAACTTTGGATCAACAAATCCAGGTGGCTGTTCCACATACACTTCCTCATCAAGTTTGCCATTTAGAAAAGCACTCTTTACATCCATCTGGTATACCTTGAATTTTGAATGAGCTGCAAATGCAAGAAACATTCTGATTGCTTCTAATCTTGCTACAGGTGCAAAGGTCTCATCATAATCAATGCCTTCTTCCTGAGAATAACCCATAGCCACCAGTCTTGCTTTGTTTCTTACAATCATACTAGATTCATCTAGCTTGTTTCTGAAAACCCATCTTGCACCAACAATAGATCTATCTTTAGGTCTTGGTACCAGTTTCCAGACTTTGTTTCTCTCAAACTCATTTAACTCCTCCTGCATTGCAATTACCCAATCAGGATCCTCTAAGGCTTCTTCAACCTTCTTAGGTTCATTCTTTGAGAGAAAGCAACTATACAAGCATTCATTTTGAATTGATCTTCTAGTTCGAACACCACTATTTGGATCACCAATTATCAAATCTTCAGTATGATCCTTTGTCCATTTTCTAACAGGTGGTAGATTAACTCTGCTAGTCTCTCCCCCTAAGTTAGTGGTATCTCTTGTAGAAGAATTCTCTCTACCTTCAAAAACTCTCCTTTGATCAATAGAATCAGTAGATTCTATATTGCTGCTAGTTACTGATCTTTCCTCAGTAGACTCTGAAAGATCAGTTCCTGATGGAGTAGACTCTGAAACGTCAATTCCTGATGGAATAGACTCTGAAAGGCTACTCTGCTCCTGATAATCACTGTGTTCTCTTTGATTTATTTGCTCCCCCTCAACAGTAGCATTCCTTTGAGAAGCAATAGAAATTCCTTCTGGAGAACCTTCATCATCACTGGAGAGTATCTCAGAATTATTCAGATTTTCAAATTCCAATTTGTCATGGCTTTCATCAGTTTGCAGAATTCCAAACTTCTTATCATCAAATGCAACATTAATTGATTCCATAACAATGTGAGTTCTGAGATTATAAACTTTGAAGGCTTTAGATGCTGAATATCCTAGAAAAATTGCTTCATCAGATTTGGCTTCAAATTTTCCAAGTTGTTCTGGATGAACTTTTAGGACATAGCATTTACATCCAAAGATGTGAAAGTATTTCACACTTGATTTCTTTCCTTTGATCATCTCATAGGGAGTTTTTCCATGACTATTTACCAAGGTACAATTTTGAGTGAAACATGCAGTGTTAATAGCTTCTACCCAAAAGTAGGTTGGAAGTTTTGCATCTGCAAGCATGGTTCTTGCTGCCTCTATGAGAGTCCTGTTCTTTCTTTTCACTACACCATTCTGTTGAGGTGTACTAGGTGCAGAAAACTGTTGAGTGATTCCATTGTCTGCACAAAACCCCTCCATCGTAGAATTCTTGAATTCTGTACCATTGTCACTTCTAAGTACTTTGACTTTGTACTCAGAATTATTATGAATATTCTTGATAAGTTCAATGATTTGCTGAGGAGCTTCATCCTTCTTGTGTAGAAAGAACACCCATGTGAACCTTGTGAAATCATCCACTATTACTAGAGCATATCTTTTCTTGCCGATAGACATAATGTTTACTGGACCAAACAGATCAAGATGTAGCATGTGAAATGGTTCAGTAATTGAATTTTCAGTCTTGCTCTTGAAAGTGATTCTTCTTTGCTTTCCAAGCTGACATGCATCACAAAGTCCATCTTGCACAAAATTTGCCTGAGGTAGGCCTCTCACCAAATTGTGCTTAACAAGTTGATTAAGCTTCTTGAAATTAAGATGTGAGAGCTTCTTGTTCCAATTCCAGCTTTCATCACTTGTTGCTTTGCTGTAGAGACATCTAACAATTCCTTTAGATGTATCACTTAAGCTGGCTTCATATATGTTACCACGTCTTTGACCAGTTAGAACAATGTCTCCATTCTGCATATTCAAGATTTTGCATCCTTCTTTGTTAAAGATTGATTTGTAACCTTTATCACCCAGTTGACTTATGCTTAAAAGAGTATGTTTCAAGCCTTCAACCAGTGCTACATTTTCTATGATGACATTCCCAAAAACAATTGAGCCATATCCCAGAGTTTCTCCTTTGTTGCCATCTCCAAAAGATATTACTGGGCCAGCTTTCCTCTCAAACTTTGTAAGCAGGGACTTCTTTCCAGTCATATGTCCAGAGCATCCACTGTCCAAGATAATTGAATGCTTCTTTCCTGTGCCCTGCAAACAAAAAGTAACTAGTTAGAATTTTTTAGGACCCAACTTTGATAGGATCCTTTCTTACTAGATTTAGAAACGACAGGCTTTGAAGATTTTGCTTTTATTTTACCTGTTGTAGAGTCAACTTTAGACTCTAATTTCACAAACTGTTTGTGACTAGGAGTTTCAGATTTCAAGGAATAATAGTCATAATACAGTTCATGATATTCTCTACACATGTAAATGGAATGAAGTAAACTACCACAATGATAACAAGCTTTTTGTGGTTGGTATTGAATTGTCTGAGTCTTGGGGAATCTGGACTCAGTTTTCCAAGAAGGTTTTTGATTGCAGTCTAGGGCCAAATGATTATGATTTCCACACTTATAGCATTTTTTCCTAGGTGCATCAGGTACATTCTTGTAATTATTCTCTTTGTTAATACCTTCTTTTCCATTCCTATTTCTTTTGATCTTGCTAGACTCTGAAAGACCATCTAATCTCTGTTTCAACTGAGACTTAGACAGAAACCCTATGTTTACATTCTTAGGTTTCTCTAACACTTTCTCATCTGAATTACTATTGTTAATCCTTTTGTGTACAACAGGGGTACCTTTTGAATCAACAAATTTAACATGATTAGGTTCAGAAACAATTTTCTTATCTTCAGATTTAGATGTGTTAGCTTCTACCTTACTATCATCATTGACAATAGCTACTTTTTCTTCTTGTCTAGCCTTATCAAAACCTAAACCATTAACCTTACCACGAATTCCATTTTCAATGATTTCTTGTGTCTTTTTACCAGAAATGTTAATGGTCTTAATCACAACTCTCTCTTCCTCTAGTTCTTTTCTGACATAGTCATAAGCCTCAAGAATAACACTATAATCATGCTTAGCTTTATCAGAACTTAACTTGTATTCTTCCATTTGAATTAATTCAGATTTAAGAAAATTATTTCTATCAACTAATTTATCATTCTTAACCTTAAGTTCATCTCTTTCACAAGTAAGAATTCTAAAATTAGTCATAAGATTCTTAAACTCAACATGGATAGATCTAATTTCATCAGAATTTAAGCTATCAAATGAATCAAGAGAGTGAAGTGATACCTTAACAGAGGATGGAGAAGTTTTCTTTGGAGATCCAGGTTTGTCTGAACTATTTGCCATCAATGCAATGTTGTCATAATCCAATTCATCTTCAGAATCACTGGAATCAGCCCAATCCTTCTGTGTGACCATAAGTGCATTACCCTTTCCTGAATTCCTAGGCTTCTTACACTCACTAGCAAAGTGTCCAAGCTCACTGCAGTTAAAGCACTTGATCTTGGCCTTATCAAGCTTGACAATTGTACTTTTGCCTTTGTCACTCTTCTTCTCCTCCTTCTTTTGAAAAGGTCCTTTGCTAAATCTTCTCCTGTTGAATCTTCCTTTCTTGAAGGCTTTAGCAAACATAGCAAAGAGTTCCTGCATCTCAGATTCAGAATCATTGTTGTCAGAGTCCATATCAGTAGTCTCTGACTCAGAACTTTCTTTGCTTTTCTTCTTCCTTGAATTCTTTACAGCAATCTCTTCATGCTGTTCTTCAGGAAGCTTCTTTACTTCAGATTGAGCAGTAAGTGCAATAGTCTTCATCTTTCCTTCACTCCTGCTCTTCTTCTGCTGCTTGTCAAGTTCATAAGCTCTCAATTTTCCATATACTGCCTCTAATGAAATCTCATCCAGATCATTAGCTTCCTCAATCGCAGATATCTTCTCATTGTAGAAATCAGGCAAAGCTTTCATGAACTTTGTATTCATATCCTCCAAGTCATAATATTTACCGTGCATGGCCATCTCATTGATGAGTTTTGTAAACCTATCAAAGGTATCAGTAAGTGACTCACCAGTCTTGGATTCAAAGTACTCATACTGTTGTATAAGTAGTGTCCTCATATTCTTCCTGACAGGCTTAGTTCCTTCACAGTGAACCTTAAGATTGTCCCATATATCCTTAGCAGTTTTACAAGAGAGAACATAGTTAGTGAGAACAGAATAAAGACTGTTGAATAATATGTTTCTCACTTTAGCGTCTTTAAGAACATTCTCCTTGTCCTTATCTAACCACTCAGATTTAGGCTTCTCTACTGTATGTTCTGGAACAACAACACCATCAACAGTTGCTTGTCCAACGACCTTTGTTGGAACAAAAGGTCCATCTCTGATTCTGTCAAGATAATCAGGATCTGTTGCTTCCAGATGATGCAACATCTTTACTTCCCATAGAGTATATTCGTTTCTCTTGAGCATAGGAATCTTAGTATTCCCATCCTTGTAACCAGACATGATTGCAGATCTTTATGATTATTCGAAATCAACCTGCTCTGATACCAATTGTTAACTCGAATAACTTGTAGAAGGGGGGGTTGAATACAAGTTATATAATCGTGTCTGATTTTTGCTTTATTATATGAACAAGAATAAACGAATGAATCAAACTTTGTTTGTATTAATAAGATCAAATACAAACTCTACCAAAGGTGTACAATACCTTTAGCAGCTGCTGACAATACAAATCTCTCTCTCTGTTTGTACTCTCGTATACTCACGATTACAAACCTCATGAACACTTTTTACAATGATATAGAGAGAGTATTTATAATGCTACCTATCAACTAATAACAGAAAGATATAATCTATACATGACAATGTTCTGCCTTCTAGTCAATAGTTTCCATCAATAGAAAACTCTTTCCTTCATAATATCTTCTTGCTTGTTCCTCAAACAAAGATCCTGTTTTATAGCACTTGCCAGTTTCTGTAGCATCCATAATGACATCATCAGTAACAAGACTGATATCAGGATTTCATCTTGCATCAGTATCTGATCATCATCAGTATTAGACCGTCATCAGGATTTGCTCTTTGTTCCTGACATGTAGTCTCCGATACACTGTTCATTCCTGACTAAATGTACAGATAATTGTCTTACACATAAATCCTATATAGTGCTAAATCCTTTATAAGATCAGGATTACAAGAAGTATAATGTGTAAATTCTATTCTTAACATCACAACTTATGAATTATTCCTAACAAAATACAATAACAAATTTTTGCATTAATCATATTCAATATAGAAGATCTACAATGATAATCTATTTAATTTAGAAGACCTAATTATATATGATTACATACTTTTTTTCATACAAATTTAGAAGTGATAAGTCTGTATCAAGAGATTTTTTTTTAATAATTTTAAAAATAATGAGATACACAAATTTAATATTTAAAGAGTATCCAAAATTATGGTCTTATTCAATCAAGTATTTTAAGAAGTCTTTATAAGTAGGGCGATATTAAATTTTAACGTTTATAAACTCTTTACAAGTATGGTGTTATTCAAAAAGTTAATGTTTTTTAATAACTTTTAACAGAAATTATAACTATATCACTAGAAAAAAAGATCGTAAATTTTTTCATAAAATTTGACATGATTTCTAATACTCTATTGAAAATCATATTGAATTTCAGTAACTCTGCATAAGTTGCTAAAAATATGTAAAATCCATAAATTCAAAAAGTTATTAAAAGTACTAGTACAATACCATCCTCTCATGACTTTTTTTCTAAAATGATATTGTTAGGTCCGTTAAGATTGTAGAAGGGGGGTTGAATACAATCTATAGCTTTTTATCGAAATTTGTCCTTTAGATAAAATTTAGTTTACACAAATTTGTGCGGAATTAATTGAAATAAAATTCAAGTTAAATATAACGATATATTAAACTTGACGGTTGTTACAAAATCAGTACAAATTATTATCAAGTTAATAAAAACTAATTAGAAAATTCGACATGAACTTTTCTAATTTAGTTAATAAAAATCAAGATAAGAACTAGGAAACTTAATTTTCTAATAGTACAAGAGTGATCAATAAACAAGTTCCAGCGGATAGAATATTACAAGGGGCTTGAACTGAATTTATTGTGAAAATTAATGCTTAGGCAGTTGAGAACTAAAGAGGAGAGAGTTTGATATTTTTGTATGTCTTTTCTTCTATCTGTTTTTGTCTGAGATGTCTTCTGCCTCTTTTATACACAAGGTTCAGTTGAAACTGTGTGTTAAATCATTATGACAATCAGTATGATTATCAATTGAGCTGATATAACAATCGGTATGATTATCACTTGAACTGATATGACAATCCACTAACACCAATATACCTTTCGGTATAACTCAAGATAATTACTTTGTTCTAGTATGACTATCGGTATGATTGTCTGATTGTCATATTAGATTAGATTTCAGATATAACTAACTAAATGATTTCAGATAATCATTTAATTAATTTTCTTTTACATATTAATTCTGATTTAATTAATTAAATAATAATTTTAATGAATAAATTAATCATGTAATATAATCAATTAAAAGAAGAATTAATATGAATCCTTTAATATCCAAATCTTTTCTTGAACCACTTAAATTAACAAAGAAGTACCACTGAATTTTCCTTTGACGTTCGATGTACTATCTAGTTCATGAATGACTAACTCCAATAGTAATTCTTCACTTCTGACTCTAAGCTGTGGTTCATCTTTTCTCAACTCTTCTCTTAAAACTTTTGTACTGATACTATCTCTATCTTCGTTACTTAAAATGCTATACTGAGGCTTGATCAGCAAACTGAATCTTCTTCCAGTATTAAACATCAAAACTATAGATTGCCTTTCTTCTCTTCTGATAGATAATACTTTCTGAGATTCCTGTGACAGTTAAAATACCCGTGGGAGGCACGGGTCGCTATTTTAAATTGTATTTTTAAATTAAATTGTGCATGATCAATGTCTTTCAAAGTACTCTATGTGATTGATTTTAATTGAATTTTGCTTGTTAATGGCACATATACGATCATTGTGTACTTATTTAAGTATGTTCAAATTTGTAATCTAAAAATTAATATGAGTAATATTGATAGTAGTCATGTTAGTTTTTCTTTTTATGAGTCATATAATAGAATTCGAGTGTTTTATGGGCATCGTCTAATTAAGAGGATTTTTCAGAACACTTACAATACTAAATTATTCTTCCATTTATTTGAAAATGATACATCCATTTAGTTCGATCTCCAATAATATTCAAGATACAAACTAAATAGGTTTCAAGATATTGCATTCTACGAATGTAGGTTTTACTCTTGATATTAATCAAAAACTTCGTAAATCTTCAAATATTCTACTCAGGCCTTGCGCTTTCACTTCTTAAAACTATATTTCCAACTCTTTCATCTATTTTCTTCTAATTTCTTCATTTTAAGCATCCTTTGCCCTTTACTATTCCTCTGTCCGCTAGACTTTTAAAACACAAGATAATTCTAATTGACCGAGTAAATATATCTTGTGTAAGTACAAGCTTATCACAGTCTAAATATTTTTTTCGTACTTTTATCATCATAAGTTGAAGTTGCTCATATGCCTTATGTTCGTGCTTTAACAATGAAATAATCATTTCTTTTTTCAAATACTGTTTCATCCAAAGATCCTAATTGGAGTGAACAGATAGACCAAAAACTTGAATGAGTTTGTTGTTTCTCTTAGCGAATTACGAGCCTCTAGCTTGCTTTACTTATTTTCTAAAATTTATTATAGTTTTTTAATTGATATTTTAATTATTTAAAAAAATTCAAAAAATTTACCTTTAATCAATTGTGTCTTGGTAAATAAATATTTGATAAATCAATAAATTCGTCAAATAAAAAATTTGTATAGTTCTATATATTGACATCGATAGAGAATAATATTAATAAATGATATAACATAGAGTCTGTTTGGCAAACCTTAAAATAAGTCTTTATGGACTTATTTTCGGGTAAAAATTTTATATTTTGATAAAAACATTTTATACAAGTATTTAGTGTATGTTTGAGATTCTATAGGTTGCGAAAAAAAAGTTAACTTATTTCAGAAAAAAAGTTAGAAATCTATAACTTTGTTTTAAAATAAGTTGACTTATTCTGAAAATGAATTTTCTCAAACACTCCCATAATATACTATAATCCGAAACAATAAATGTAAAAATAAAATATAGCCAAAAATTATTAATATGTTACAATAATAAAAATATCAAAATTTGTTTCACTAAAGTAATGCATGCACACACATCTATAATGTGTATGATTTAAAACACATGAGACTAAGAGCCCGTTTGGCAACGGCTTTAAGTCGGAGCTTAAAGACATTTTTTACTTTAAATAAAAAAATGTATGTTTGTGTAATAAGTCAGAAATTGATTTAAAGTTAAAAAAATAGCTTAAAGTCAAAAGTTGGTAGAAAGTACTTTTTTGAATGACTTATTTTGTTTTGAGAATTTTATTTGATTAAAATTAATATCATCATTCATATTGATAATTTATCAAATTTATTTTTATGTTTACATTTTTAACTATTCATAAGTCATTGATAATATAAAATTAGTCAAACAGATATTGGCTTAAAATTTTTACTTTTCAATATAATTTAGTGATAGAAAAATGTGTGAATTAATTCGGTGACCCTATGAATATTATTATTATTATTATTATTATTATTATTATTATTATTTATTATTATTATTATTATTATTATAAAGTTTAATTTAGCTCCCAAGTTATTTACAAATGTATTACTGTTAAAACATTCACATATCACGTGTATGATTTATAATCACATGTGACATTGTGACGTAGTGGCAAGAGCTTGCATAAGTTACTTGATAGATTCCCATGAACAACACTTTTTTTAATAAAAATGTGTTGGTGTTTTACCTAAGTTTAAATTAGCTCCATAGTTATTTACAAATGTATTACTCTTAAACGAGATTTACTTATTATGTGTATGGTTTGAAAACACATGTGTCATTGTAGCGTAATGGTAAGAGCATGCCTAAGTTATTTGATAGACTCAATTTCGATTCCCATGAAAAACACCTTTTTTAATAAATATTAAACTTGAGGACAAATTGGTCTTTTCATGTGCATTAAAAAATCTCACATTTTCTTCTTGTGTTGGCCTATTATATATATAATAGATAGATAATAGATTCGGTATATATGGATGTAAGGGATCCTAATGATCTAATTACTTGTATAGAAGCGACCAGATTGCAAGAATCTGAATTATCAGAGGGAAATCATGAAAGACGATTCTGAGTTAATATGAAAGAATCAAGTGTGGGAGTTGTGTGATCAACCCTAATATAGAAATTCATAGGTTGTAAATGAATTTTTGAAAGGGAACGATAAGACTGATGGAACAATTTTTAAATTGAAGGTATGTTCAATTGCGAAAGGTTTTACGCAGAAATTGGGAATATTTTATCAAGAATAAATTAGACAATTGTGTTTGTATTTTTGAAAAGTGGGAGTTTGTTGACAATATTATTATCAGTATATGTTAATGATATATTGTTGTCAATAATTAATAAAGGAATGCTCAACAAAACTAAGTTGGGACTTAGTGGGAAAGTTGAGAATATGAGTGAAATCTGGCAAGTTCAGGGAATTAAATATTTTGTATATTTAGTGTGAACCAGAAAGATATCTGAGTGAAATGCTTAATCGTTTTAGGATGCAGAATTGCAGTCCGGCGCCAACCCATTGGTAATGGAAAAACGGTTAATGCGGAAAAGGTATTTGATGGGACGAAAGAAATCCTAATCAAGCCTAGTGAGAGGTTGTGAATAGGATAATGAAGTACTTGAAGTGTACATTGCACCACTAATCGGTTAAGAGGCAGACGTGTCTGAATTTATTGATTGTTCTGGTGCAGATTTCGAAGGTGATAAGATAATGTGAATTCAACTTCGGAAAACCTATTGATTTATGGTGGATCTGAAGTTGGGAAAGCAAGAAACATGGATGTGTTGTAAGAAGTGAAAGTGACAATGTTTAATTAGAGATTGGGAATTTTTAACAGAAGGTTTTTCTGTGAAATTATTTGTCAAGCATGTGAGTTTGATTAGACTCGGAAATATTTGAGTCATTAAATATGAGATGTAACTCTAACGAATAGTGGAAATTCAAATTTGAATTGCAAACTCTAGAAAATGTGAGAGTCGAGAAACGTATTTGACAAATGCGTCAAGTGGGAGATGTTGGATTTGACTTAATTTGTCAAATAAAGTAAGAATAATAAATCATGAATAGTGTATTTATTAAACATAAATTGTGTGAATATTTTTTTTATAAGTTACAAATATAATCATTAATAGTATTGATTAATGAAATGAAAGCACTGGGCACTTACTTTTTATGGGGTGGAGGAAGAGGATGTTTTGCCTATATATAGAGGATTAATCCTATGAAGAAAGCACTTGAAAATGGTAGCTTGTTCAATCCACTTTCCGGAACCCCATAAACATTTTCTCCTTTTTATACATACGATCCAACATGAGTTATTATAGGAGTGGGCTTTGGGAGTTCTACTTCGAATAGGACTCTACTAGGTGGCTAGCTGAATTAGAGATAAGCAATATGTCTGATTAAAACTTTCTTATTTCGTGGCTTAATCAACAAGGAAAGGATTCCTAACCTAAAAGAACTACATTAGGGCTTGATTTCTATAAATAGGATATGTAGGCAATTAGTAAGGGGTTCGGTTTTTACTTTTTTGATACACAAGGCACGTGTACCCTGAGTAATCACATTCTGGGCATATTTGGCCGGAGATCTTTGCCATTATTGACTAGTGACCTTGCTAATCCAGCCCTTTAAACACTAAACACCATAATTAGGTTCAGCTGTCCTGTTTCTTTACAGCTGTTCAACCTGTTTTGTTATCCGAAAACCAAGGATAATTACTATTATTCCGGCGAGGCTTTCTCGGGGTGTTGTGTGAGTTTTTTGCATAACAATATCCTATGGATCATAAGTTTACTAGTTTGCTAGTTTGTGTATGGAAGCTAATACATATCCTATGGATTATAAGTTTCTTTTAGGAAGGTTAGTTTCCTTAGCAACCATCTCTCTTATTATTGTTTCCAAGCTTTCTGGTTTATGATTGAAATAGAAAGGAACACTGTCGAATACCTGTTTGCGATGCGACGAGTCGCATTGGAGGTTGTGGTTGAATTTTGCTTATAGTACTAATTAATAGTTTCCTCCAAATTTTCTTGTCCTTTCTCTGTTTTTTTTGTTTCCAGGCTTTTGCGTGAGTGTATATGATTTTGAAATTTGACCTTGAAACATTAAGCTCTGGAAAGACTTATTTTGATTTAGATGAACAAAGAAAGAATGTTTAACCTAAACCAAATAAACCACCAACTTTGCCAGCAAAGAGTCAAGCCATCACTTGTCCCGTTAATTAATGATCTAACAAAATTACCAAAGGAACTTTATTAGCCAGGTAGAGTAGCAAACTTATGGCTTCGTAGTAGAACAAAAAATGTGATGTCATCGCTTCCCAATGTAGGTCACTTTTATCAAATGCAATTTGGTTATAGTATTATCTAAAATCTTATATCTATTAAATATTTGAAATCCTAATAAATACACCTAAATACAATATACTTAGATACACGTTCGTACTTACATGTTGTTGATTGTTATACAACTAAGGAGGCACGGGTCTCTATCTTAAATTGTATTTTTTAATTAAATTGTGCATGATCAATGTCTTTTAAAGTATGCGATTGATTTTAATGGAATTTTGCTAGTTAATGGCATATGTGACTATTGTGTACTTATTTAAGTATGTTCAAGTTTGTAATCTGAAAAATAATATGAGTAATATTGATACTTTGATAGTAGTCATGTTAATTTTTTTTTTATGAGTCATAAAATAGAATTCGAGTGTTTTATGGGTATCGTCTAATTAAGATGATTTTTCAGAACACTTACAATACTAAACTGTTCTTCCACTTCTTCAAAAATGATACATCCATTTAGTTAGATCTCCAATAATATTCAAGATACAAACTTAATAACCTTCAAGATATTGCATTCTGAGAATGTAGGTTTTACTCTTGATTTTATTCATAAAGAAAATGATAATGTGAATATCTTGAACAAGAAGAAAACAACAAGCTCTCTAGATTGATCTAACAAACTTAGCCATAGCTTGATTACATTCTCAGTTTTATATCCCAACTAACTCTAACTAACTCCTCAAGTGTATTGATAGTAATACCCTTGATATTACAAGTAAATTGACTCTTGTGCCCTTGCACTTATTTAACTAAATGTTGACTGATGTTGACCACCTTGCATAGTCTTTACACCACCTTGCATAGTCTTTACACCCCCTCAAACTTGGTGTGTGAAGCTGGAAAAGATTCAGAGGTTTCATCAGGTGACACACCAAGTTTACGCATGAGAAATCGGTGTTGAGCAGAAGACAATTGCTTGGTAAACATGTCTGCAAGCTGAGTATAAGAAGGCACATGTTGAGTAACAATTTCACCAGCTGCTATCTTGTCTCGGATATAATGACAGTCAATTTCTACATGCTTAGTACGCTCATGTAGCACTGGATTAGCTGCTATTGCTAAAGCTGCCTGATTATCACATTTTAAGACAGTTGATGGCAGTTCATGTAAACCCATGTCTTTAAGCAAAGCACTGAGCCAAGTAACTTCACAGCTAACCAAAGCCATAGCACGATATTCTGCCTCAGCACTTGATCTAGCAACTACAGATTGTTTTTTAGTATTCCAGCTGATAGGTGAAGAACCAAGTAGAATACAATATCCAGATGTAGACCTTCGAGAAAACTCACAGCTAGCCCAGTATGAATCAGAGTATGCAGTTAGTTTAGCTGCAGATTTACTGTCAAGTAAGATGCCCTGTCCTGGATTACCAGCCAAATATCTCAAAAGTTTCTTAGCTGCTTGCATATGAATAGAAGTAGGAGCTTGCATATACTGAGTGAGTATATGTACAGGATAGACAATATCTGGTTGAGTAACAGATAAGTAGATCAATTTACCCAGTAAACGCTGATAAGGTTGTATATCCTGCAATGGTTCACCTTTGTCTGGACAAAGCTTAACTTTAGTTTGCATAGGCAATTTGATTGGTTTGACACCCACCATTCGATATTCTTTAAGCAAATCCATGACATACTTCTTTTGTGAAAGAAAGAATCCATCTACAGAACGATGAACTTCCAATCCAAGAAAATAACTCACATCTCCAAGGTCTTTTATGTGAAAGTTGCAAGATAACATGCTCTTGAGACTGTCAATATTAGCTTTAGATTCTCCTGCTATCAACAAGTCATCCACATAGACTAGAATCAGAGTAAGTTTGCCATTTTCAACCTTAGTCAACAGACTATAATCAGCCTTTGATTGCTGATATCCATCTTGTTTCAATGTATTTGTGAGCTTACTGAACCAACATCTTGGTGCCTGACGTAAACCATACAGACTTTTAATCAATCTGCATACCAATCTTTGACCAGCAATGGCTTTGTCAGAAATTGGAACTATTTCTCCCCTAATTCTACTTCCTAAACCAGTATAACCATGTGGTAATGACATGTAGACTTCTTCATCTAAATCACCATGCAAAAAAGCGTTTGTTACATCCATTTGGACAACAAACCAATTCTGAATTGCTGCAACTGCTAATAAAGTTCTTACTGTAGCCATTTTAGCTACAGGAGCAAACGTTTCTCCATAGTCAATGCCTTGCTGTTGTTTACATCCTAGAATGACCAATCTACTCTTGAAACGATCAATAGTTCCATCAGGTTTATACTTGGTTTTATAGAGCCACCTACATCCAATGGCCAGTTTACCATGTAGTAAAGTAGTGATTTCCCACGTACCATTTCGTTCCAAAGCATCCAACTCACAATTCATAGCATCAATCCAATGATGAGATTTTACATCTTGTTTAAATGTGGTTGGATCCTCTACAGTGGTAACTGTAGTGAGAAAACAAGAAAACTTAGGAGGGATATGATGATCAATGACTGTTGAAACTTCTTGCTTAGCAAAATTGACAGAATAATCTTCCATCCACACAGGAATTTTCTTAGTTCTTGTGGATTTTCGTAGTAACTCTGATGTATGTGATCCTTGTATAGAATGAGAATCTTCAGAAGTAGAATGAGAATCTTTAGTAGAGTTATTAGAATGAGAAGACTCCTCAACTCTAGAACTAGTATGAGGCACACTGTCTGGAAACAAATCATGATCCCAAAACTCACATGAACCAGTAGGCATATGCAGAGGTAAAGGAGACAAATAAGTAGCTTTAGATGCAGTACTGTTAAAAGGAAATATCAATTCCTGAAAAATCACATCTCTAGAGATTATAACAGTTTCATCAGCAATTGTGAGAAGTCTATATCCTTTTTGAATAGGTGGATAACCAATAAACACACAAGGAGTTCCTTTGTTTGCAAATTTATCTTTGGTATTCCCTGTAACTGCAGCAAATGCAAAACACCCAAATGCTTTGAAATTTTCATATTCTGGAGGTTGTTTGAAAAGAACCTCATATGGTGAGATATTCTTTAAGACTGAAGATGGCAAACGATTCATAATATAGACAGATGTAAGCACACACTCTCCCCAGTGCTTTATAGATAATCCAGACTGCAACTTCAGAATTCTTGCCATTTCCAGAATGTACCTATGTTTACGCTCAACTCTTGCATTCTGTTGAGGTTTGTAAACACAGCTTTTTTGATGTATCATGCCAGAAGTTGTATAAAACTGAACACAAGCACTGTCACTCTAATGCATTATCAGTTCTCAGAATTTTCACTGACTTTGAGAATTTCTTATGAGCATACTGAACAAAGCATTTAAAAACAGATAGAAACTCTGACTTTGTTTGCAGTAAATAGACCCATACCATTCTTGTACAATCGTCTACTAGAGTCAGAAAATACTTATATTTATTTCTGGTACAGACTTTATATGGACCCCAAATGTCAGCATGTATTGGATCAAAAGAAGATGCTGCATGAGATGTGCTAAGAGACAGAGGAAGTTTTGTAAACCTGGCAAGAGGACATATGACACACACCTTATTGTCTTCATAGAAAATTTGACTTTGCAGCTGAGGAATCAACTTGATCTTTGCTGCAGGTGCATGACCAAGCCTGTTATGCCAGAGTACATATGTGTCCTTTGAATCTGTAGAGCCAGTTGCACCATAGGTAGAATTATTGCACACTGCACTAGCATTGTGTTCAAGATAATACAGTCCATTTTTCAATGTTCCTTCACCTTGTACCATGTTTGTCTGTGAATCCCTTATGATACACTTATTTGGCAAAAACATGACATGACAATCATTATCAAGTGCCAACTTGTGAATAGAAATCAGATTGTGATTGAAATAGGAACATATAACACTCCCAGCAGCTTCAATCCATTTGAAAGTTGTAAATCACCTATGTGTGAAATAAGAACACTGTCACCAGTTGGCAAAGTAATATTATACTATGATGGTGCTGGCTTGACATTTGTCAGCAATGACAGATTAGAAGACATGTGATCAGTAGCACCTGAATCCACTATCCACTCATTTTGAGAACAATTCACATTGTTACACAACACTGCTCCATTAACCAATCCAGAAACCATACCAGAAAAAGGTGAATCTATTTCTTCTTCACTCTTGAAATGCACAGGTAACATCTTTAAAATCTGTTTTAACTGCTTAGTTGTCAAAGCAACAGTGTCACTGTCATTATTATCATTCTGTTGACATGACTCACTCTGAATAACATTCACCATCTTGTTACCTTTGCTTTGATTCCGCCTGCCTAGATTTCCAGAATTCCCTTTCTGATATTCATTTCCACTTCTATTCTGCTAGTATTTGTTATGCCACTTAGGATAGCCAATCACTCTCCAACAATCATCTTTAGCATGACCTCTTCGTCCACATTCAGAACACACAACTACTGCAGACTTACTGGTGACATTATTTTGCACTTTGTTGTACATAGCAGCTATCTCATGTCCTGTATTTCCACTCAAAGTATGTCTTTGTGACTCTTCTTGCTGAATCACAGAGCAAGCCATCTCAACTGCGGGTAATGTATCCATCATCAAGATCTGACTTCGTTGAGAGGCATAACTCTCATCTAAGCCATTCAAGAACTGAAATAAATGAGACTCTTGTTTCCGAGTCTCTAAAGCCCTTAGAAACGCCCTAATTTCATCAGTTAAAGTACTAATCACAGGCAAAACAGTCATCGCATCAATTTCTTCCCAGATTGAACTCAAAGATGTATAATAATCAACAAGTGATAATCTGTTTTGTTTAATACTAAACAAATCACGATTCAGTTTATACTTACGCGATCCGTTTGTTAACTGAAATCTTTGTTCTAAAACTCTCCATACATCAGCAGCAGAGTTAACAAACAGTATAGATTTCTTAATTGACTCAGAAATGTTGTTATGAAGCCAAGAAATTACCATACTATTGCACGTATCCCACTGTACACCTTCAATTGCATCTGTTGTGCTTCGTCTCTTCGATCCAGTTACAAACTCTAGCTTTCGTTTCGAAGCTAGTTGAATCTCCATCGAACGTCTCCACACACGATAATCTTTAGCTCCTTGCAATTTTGCAACATTGATAGACGTCGATCCATCACTCGGATGTAGAAACAATGGATTCTGCATATCCGCAAATGAAAATCGACTTCCAGTCGCCATTTCCAAGCCTTAACTCTACCAGATCAAGCTCTAATCGCCATTAACGAAGCTTCAATTTGCAGAGACAAGCTTTAACAACAACACAGTGATTTTGTTTGTTCTGTTTTCTATCTACAAGAACGAAGCTCTCAACTATGATCAAGATCAGATTCACAGCTCTGATACCATAAAGAAAATGATAATGTGAATATCTTGAACAAGAAGAAAACAACAAGCTCTCTAGATTGATCTAACAAACTTAGCCATAGCTTGATTACATTCTCAGTTTTATATCCCAACTAACTCTAACTAACTCCTCAAGTGTATTGACAGTAATACCCTTGATATTACAAGTAAATTGACTCTTGTGCCCTTGCACTTATTTAACTAAATGTTGATTGCTGTTGACCACCTTGCATAGTCTTTAATTCAAAAACTTCGTAAATCTTTTAATACCCTACTCAGGCCTTGCGCTTTCACTTATTAAAACTATATTTCTAACTCTTTCATCTCTTTTCTTCTAATCTCTTCATATTATGCATCATTTGCCCTTTACTCTTTCTCTGTCCCTTAGACTTTTAAAACACCAGATAATTTTAATTGACTGAGTGAATATATCTTGTGTAACTACATGCTTATCACACTTTAGAATATTTTTTCATACTTCTATCATCTTAAGTTGAAGTTGCTCATATGCATTATGTTCGTGCTTTGACAATGAATTCATCCTTTCTTTTTAAAAATACAGCTTCATCCAAAGATACTAATTGGAGTGAACAGATAGACCAAAGAC
This sequence comes from Kitagawia praeruptora, assembly GCA_037693485.1. Lineage (NCBI taxonomy): Eukaryota > Viridiplantae > Streptophyta > Magnoliopsida > Apiales > Apiaceae > Kitagawia > Kitagawia praeruptora. The sequence continues at coordinate 61,395,387 of CM075344.1, forward strand.
TTGAATGCGTTTGTTGTTTCTCTTAGAGAATTACGAGCCTCTAGATTTATTTTCTAAAATTTATTATAATTTTTTAATTGATATTTTAGTTATTTAAATAAATATTTGATAAATCAATAAATTCGCCAAATAAATAATTTGTATAATTCTAAATATTGACATCGATAGAGAATAATATTAATAAATGATATAACATTATATACTATAATCCGAATTAATAAATGTAAAAATAAAATATAGCCGAAAATTGTTAATATGTTACACTAATTATAAATATCAAAGTTTGTTTCACTCAAGTAACATTCACACACATCTATAATGTGTATGATTTAAAACACATATGACTGAGTGGTCTAGTGATAGAAAGATGTGTGAATTAAATCAGTGATCCTACAAATATTATGTTGATTATTATTATTATTATTATTATTATTATTATTATTATTATTATTATTATTATTATTATAAAATGTATAAAAAAACTATACATTATGTATCACTAATTGATATTTTGATATAATATAATTTATTACGATCCAAATAAATAAATATAAAAATAAAATTATGACCAAAGAATGCTAATATGTCGTAATAATTATCAAATTGATTACATGTTTCAGTTTTAAATACACAATAAAAATATTTAAAAAGTATAAAGATATGTTAAGGAGGTACATATACACATGATTTAATTACATATTAACATTCAACCACATATAGATTTCTATTTCTCAATTCTAGTCATGAGAGGAACATTTATCCATGTACAGAATCTTCACGGAATTTGTACCAAAATCTATAAATCTTCCGAACAGGACAATTGTTGATCATAGAGACCTGTAAATATAATCATAACATCAATAGAATATGATATGAGTTGATAAACGCAGAAAAGCTAATAATATAAACATACCGAAACAAAGTGATTATAGCTTCTTAGAAATGCTATGCAAATGAGTTTCTCCGGGCTACTAATGCCTTCTTGAACATATAATGGCAAATATGTCAAAGTACCCATTTGTATTGGGTCCAAATCAACTAAAAGCACATTGTAAATAGTTGTTATTATTGGACTCATTTCATCCATAGACATCCAATACTCATATGAACAAGGACTTTCACAAAAGTCAACTTTTTTAACGTGATTCTTGCTTCATTTATACTTTTATGCCATACTCTCGTCCAATAATCTAAATGCATCTCTATGAAATCATGCAAATCTGTACACACCCGATTTAAGTGTCAACGGAAACATTTATATATTCATGATATAAAGAACAACAAATTTTGGAATTTCTGAAGGAATGGATTCTTTCGTCATGGATCCTTTAGGTTTTTTACCCGATTTAAGCGAAGAATTTTCTTTGTCAACATGCTCAAAGTATGAAGGATCTCTTTTTGTGGAACTCCTACTTTTCGGGCGATCTTTACTTTTTCGATCACTAAAAGGCTCTTCCACTATCAGTGTTTCTGGGTATCTCATCTTCTCCAGTTGAGATATATACATTTTTTTTTACTTCCGGTGATTGTTTCATCATAATATTAAAGTATTGTCACAAAATCTCATCATCATCTTCAAATCATTTTTGGTGATCATCGAAAAAATAAGAATTACCTTCTATATGAAGAATTCTAAAAAAAACATGAACATTATTCAACTCGATGCCTTTTCCTTCCTCATTTAATAACCTCATGATCTCATGCGCGCATGGGAGACCATGTGTTGTTCTCAAGTAACAACAACATGTTGTAGGGTCAATGGTTACTCCGTGTCGACTATATTCCTTAATAATCTTTTTAATGGCAATATCCGAAATTTTACCAGTCAATTCAGTCAACAGATGAAAAATGGTGATATGAAGATCCTTGTTTGTGGACTTGACGAAACTAGCTTTGATTTCATTCTTTTGATGTTGAAAATATGAATGCACCCTCGACTATAATCCATTAAAAAATTTAATTATTTTGTAAAAATTTATTTGGAATTAGATTGAGGATTATATATAGGTTATCCCTCAAAACAAACATGAGATATGATAATTTAAATGATTAAATTTTTTAGAAGATTATAGTTCAATCCTAAACTTAATACTTCAAAACAAACATGAAATATGATTATTTAAAAGATTATAATCTAAATGATAATTGATGGGACTATTATACCCAAATTATTATTCTGGAATTATAATCCCACGAAACAAACATGACCTAAGAGAAAGAGGTCCTCGAAACAAACATGGCCTAAGAGAAAGAGGTTAAGAAGGAGAATTATGATGAAAGAAACTAATACATTGCCAGAAGATATAAGAGATTCTTTTGAAATATATCTACTATAGATTTTTTTTTGCAAAATACCTTTCAAATTTTGCCAAAATGCGATTTTCTTAAAAACAATTGCAAAAATACGAATTTTCTAAAAACAATTTGCGAAAATACGGTTTGTAACTTTACAACCGAAATCAACTGCTTGCAACCTGATATGCTGCGCAACCATATATGCAAATACTTAACTAATTAATTCTTTTTTGAATAATTAGGCTTATATGCCTTACAAATGAGTATGTGTTCTAACAAATCTCGGGATGAGCGAGAATCGAACCCAGGACCTGGATGACAAGAGATAAACTCTAAACCACTTGAGCTATAGAATTTTCCCAAATCAACTAAATGAAATTTATCACAATCACTCAAATACAACATTTTATTCAATCAACAAATATTCACTGGAATCGAAAGGAAGTTTCCAAAATTCATAGCACAAGTATCAAAACAAAGCACAATCAACTATACATAATTTAAATGGAACTTTAAAATTTTAAGAAATAAGCAACCAAGAGCAACCAGAATCAACTTTGATTATTGTCAACTCTTACCTGTTAACCGTGAACTAACATTCAAATTTAACTCTAATCGATCTAATTCTCGTCAAAAAATTATCATTATTCATCTTCTATGTAATTTAAACCACTCAAATCGATTTATAGATTAACATGTATGTATATATATTTTTAGGGAAAAGCTAACTATAGCCCTGAGTGCTATGGTTAAGCATTAAATATTTTCATATTTTCAACATTTATTCTTAGTTATTTAAATTATTTTTGGTTTTTCAATCCTCATTTATATAATTTGATTTTCCGAGTAATAATAATGGATCCCCCTGCATTTACATTAATTTCCATTAATAAAAACATCCTTAATTGCAAGTAAATAATTATATTGAGATTCGTGCAAAATTGATGTATTAAGTTCAAAATTGACCTATTAAATGCATTTATCCACTTACATTAGTTCTTAACCATAGTCCTAAGGGATATGTTTAGATTTACCCATTTATTACACAAATTGATGATGACGATGAAAAAACTAGTATAAGTGAAATCGAAGAAATGAACGATTAGTACATATCAAGAATAACATGTATAGAAAGATGTACTCGTTACGTTAATGAAAAAAGGGAAAGGGAAATTCTCGTTGGTGCCATTCTGAAATTGGCTTTTCCAGATGGTGTCATTTCGTGTTTTGAACTTATGATTAGCACTCTTAAAGTAACTGATGACCCTAATTATGCCCTTCTGTTAATCAAAACGTTAAGAAACGTTAACAAATTTCAACATTTATTCCATAATAAAATTTTATGTCATATAAACCATAAATTAAAAAAAGTTAAATGTGAAATTATGTTATTTTATGGTCAGAAAATGACTGAACACATATTTTAGATTAACTGTATGTTAACTTATTACTATTTAATCTTTAATATTTTTCAATTAGTGGTACATTAATAATTATAAATCATTACATAATTTTTTTAACAGGTAATACATTAAAAAATTATAGATCATTATTTATTTTTATAGTTTTTTTTAACGTTTATTAACGTTTTGATTAACAGAATGACATAATTAGGGTTATCAGTTACTTTAGGGATGCCAGTCGTAAGTCCAAAACACGAAATGGCACCATCTGCAAAAGCCAATTGCAGAAGGGTACGAACGAGAATTTCCCATGAAAAAAAACATAAAAGATAATCCCTCCGTCCCAAAAAGATTGACACACTCTCCTTTTTGGGTAGTCCCAAAACTAATGAACCTACTATACATATTATTTTTGAACATTACTTTTCAGTGAAAAGTAATTAATTAGTAATAGAATACATGTTTCAGTTTTAAATACACAATTAAAATATTTAAAAAGTATAAAGATATGTTAAGGAGGTACATATACACATGATTTAATTACATATTAACATTCAACCACATATAGATTTATATTTCTCAATTCTAGTCCTGAGAGGAACATCTATCCATGTACAGAATCTTCACGGAATTTGTACCAACATCTATAAATCTTCGGAACAGGACAATTGTTGATCATGGAAACCTGTAAATATAATCATAACATCAATAGAATATTACACTCCTTAACTTTATTCCTTTTTTATTAAACAAATACTATAAATACTATTACACCCACTACTTTACTTCCACTATCTCAAATCTATTATTAAATATTCATAAGTCCCACCATTTTACCCAATTTTCATCTAACTTTACTTATTTTTCAACAAGTCAACTGTATTTTTCTTAATCTCTATGAAAGTCAAACCAGCTCAAATTTCATGGAACGGAGGTAGTATAAACAGGGGATTTGGAATGTAGTGTAATTATGTAATTTTAAAGTAGAAGAAGTCGTGTAAATGCAAATAAGTGAATTAGTGGGTGTAATAGTATAATAGTAAAGTAGTAGGTGTAATAGTATAAAGTATCGTTAAAATAAGTGAAGTAGTGGGTGTAATAGTGTTAAAACTTACTATTATAGGAAACGTAAAGAATTGGTTGGAACGTCCCAAAAAATTGGTTGGGTAGAAAGATCGTAAATATTTAAATCATATTTTAAAAGATCATATATCTTTCTTTTAGAAAAAAAGACCGTATATGATATATCTGGTAAATACTCAAGATATAATTCACTGTGAGATAGTCACTCGCCTCCTACCAAAGAAAATGCTAGAGTTATCAAATTAGGTACCAAAAATTGTCACCAAATGACTTGTCATTATTGTGATTGGTTATCATTATAATGGGCCCGCCAGGGCCAACCAATTAAAACATTCCAATATGCCAAATATTTAATGTCATGTCATTTGGTGACAAATTTTGGTACCTAATTTGGTACCTCTAGCTCACCACCAAAATATTTAGTACTACGTTTCCGCCCTTGTTTGCAAGTGCAGGAATTCTTGCTTCTCCACCTCTGCTTTCGTAAATTCCCACCTTTCTCATCAACAACTCCGAAGAAGAAGAAAATCTTCTTCTAAGTAATTTATGAGTTCCGCTTCTTGCCAGATTAATGAGTTGCGCTTCTTGCCAGATTTAGATTCCCTCAAACCTCGCAAAAATAATTTACAACAGCCTTTCTGGGATAGCATACAATGTAGACACCGGAGAAGAATCTTTGGTGGATTTCTACTCTTTGGATGACGAGGAATCTCGTAGTGGTGTTTGGAGTAAGATGTACAGTGCCGGACCCGTAGATATTAGCTAAGGAGGCATGAGCCTTTCTCAGTGTTTTAAGAATGGTGGTGACATTTTGATTTATGGAAGGGCAGGCCCATTTCATGTCTATGATACCAAAACAAAAGAAACCAAGTTTCCTGAGTCGTGATCGCTTCAGATCGTGTTTCAGTTATACGCCTATTTTGGTCTGTGTTCCTGGAATGGAATTGATGCAGTAGTTAGATCGACTATCAGAATTTGGAGCTGTCAAAATGAATTGTCTTTCTTAAACTCGCTCGTTCGATTTTGTGGTTCTGTTGGCCCAGAAAAGAAAAATAAATTTGTCAATTTTTCTTTACAATTCTCCTCCTCTATTGATTTTTCTATGAACATAATCCGATTTATAGTGCTAACATTTTCTGCAACCAAGGGAGAGGAAAGTGAGAAAAAACTCATTGTCCAGTTCAGAGTATGAAGTTGAATGTCAAATATTTGTTCCAAGACAATAAAACTAAATTAAACCATCAAATCACATATGCTCACTTTGAAGTCTATAAAATCAATTTATCTGTATCAGACCAAAAGCAAAAGTTTTGAAGTCTTCCATGCAAAATTGGCTAAATCACGTGATATTATGGTTCACGCCTACTGCTTATGTAAATAGGATGTTATTGACGGATTATATAAGAAGAGAAACAAATAAAGAGATGTTAAATCAGGCAGCAAATAGTAATGGTGAACAGACTACAGAGCCTGCTTGAAGAACTTCGAATTTCAAAGAGTTTAGAACAGAGATCACCGGAACAAAGTTTTCCAATGCTGATACAACGCCAGTTAAAAGATCTAATATGAGGGAAGCACACAAGCTTACATTCAAGTAACGAAGGAATTAGGTTGTTCGATATTTATACTAGCATTTCTTCTGTTTCTTCCACCTTCTATCAGCCAACGTGAAGTCATCATCTGATTCATTGTCAGAATCTTCATCATTCTTCCGCTTCTTGGACGGTTTTGAAGAACCTTTTGTCTCTGGTGTCTTCTTCTTTGGTGCAGGGGATGGGGAGGATGATATCACTTTTTTCTTAATGGGAACAGATCCGCCACTTTTCTTTACATTGACAACTTGTTTCATAGGTGAACCTAGTTTCTGTTGCTGGCTACTTTTCAGCTTCTTCTCATAAACTTTCTTTGCCTCTTCCTTGGGTAGGAGACCATACTCCATCATCCTGGCATACGTTCAAAATAGGAAAAACATCAACCCACAGCAATGTTATATTGGTGATTGACTATACATGGATGCACACACATGACTATACATGGATGCACACACATGACTATACATAGATGCACACACAGACATACATATTGATAATAGAATGGTCTTCTATTATCAATTGCAATCTCAGATTTACCAGACTACCAGAGGGGAGACGGCTTAACTATTTAAAAATCAATAAAGGTCACAAGAGTCTACTAAGGAAAAAAAAAGGGCGAGGCAGGAAGAGGGTTGAGACTTCAAGGTAAGGAAAGTATTTAGTTTTTACCTAACTCGCCAAGAATTGCCATTTCTAAAATTTTGGGTTCTAATCTATTGTGAAATCAAATTTAAGAAATTACCACACTCGCATTAAGAGGAAAGGGGGTGAGAGCCCCCATGTCCTCATGTGACATCCCATGACCGTTATTCGAGTAGAGACTGAACTGCAGCAACTAAGGTTGACCCAAGGACAGATCATAAGCACTAGGCTCAACCAAGTCTTACAAGTTTCCAATAGCTTCGTTTTAAAGCGACAACATGTTAGATTATACAGCAGAACCAAAACATTTATTGCTATAGAACTACACCCAAGCAAGAATATAGAAAGAAAAACATGGCATCTATGGTGGTAATCCAAACTCAGATTTAACCTCGGCAAGAAACCATTTAAAAATAAATCAGAACAAAGCACATAGGATTTAACCAATGTTTTTTTCAACTCAGGGAGTAGTTGCTCATTTTTAATTTATTTATTTTCTTCATCTATCCACCAACTTCATAATACAGAATTCCTTTTCTGTTTACTACTCCAACTGCTGGGTGTTTCTTACTTTGTTTTTGCCGTTTTTTTTTTTGGGGGGGGGGGGGGGGGGGTGGTATAAAGAGTAGCTTCCACAGAGAAAAGTTCAACAGCTGCTAAAGTTATTGGACAGATTTGGGCTGTTAAAACTTGGTGAAAGTTGTCGATTGATGGTTGGAGAAGTTACTAATCAATAGTGGTATAAAGAGTAGCTTCCACAGAGAAAAGTCCAACAGCTGCTAAAGTTATTGGACAGATTTGGGCTGTTAAAACTTGGTGAAAGTTGTCGATTGATGGTTGGAGAAGTTACTAATCAATAGTGTTTTTTTTTTGTTGTTGCAATGGTCAATTGTAGAAATTGAAGTACTCACACATGACACACCCTACCTCCACCGAGCTTCAAACCCTCGAGCCTCGATGACCTCTTGTTACCAAGTAAAGAGAGACTTCTACTATGCTACGGTACATACATACAGTGCTAGGGACATAGATAGGTTGTTTTAATAAATTTTTCAGTGATGATGATTGATGACCAGGTCAGCTTAGGATAATACCTAAGAAGTAGGGATACGGGGATGCAAGTGCGTAGTGCGGGGAATGGGGATATATGAAACAGGATTAAATTAATTCAAAAGAATTTAGTAGTATAAGATATGATGGTCAAGTAATTGGAAAGAAAAATCTGCATAAAACTTCAACTAATATTGAAATAGTTATTTGTTTTTAGGGTACAGATCCTAACAGTCATTATAATCGATGAGGAAACATAAATGAAGTAGTAAATCACAAATAAATAATTATTAAAGTAAAAATTGATCCCCGACATCAAAGCATCGAGAAAAACTCTTACATAAAAAGAAAAAAATAAATGATTGAGAGACTTGTGCCAGACCCAGGTCATACAAAAACACTACAATAATTAGATATCATAATATAAGTATCTGATTAAGCACAATTCTGGAACAGAGGTTTAGCATTTTCTCTGCTCTGAATTTGTGTATAAAGTATACCACTTAGAAACGACGAAATAGAGGAAAGAGACAACAGTGACAAGTATGCATGTGCTTGGATTTGGGACAGGAGAGGGAAGGTTTCTATGGTTACTATATAAAAATTACGATTGTCAGTGGGGTAGAAATATTGTCCTTACCATATAACTTCTAAACTGGATTTTCCTACTTGGTTTTCTAATTGGAGAACCGCTAAAACGATACCAAGGCCAGATCTTTAGTTTTATTGCTTTCACTTAAGTGCAGTTGCACTTGCAGTTATTGAGTTTACATGCTTCGTTTAATTCCTACTTTTTAAGATGCCTATTTGTTCTATCTCCACACAAGGGGGTTTTCATATTACCTATATTCACACAGAACTTCTATCTAGGACATATGATAGGGAATCAGATTAAGTGAAGTCCAAAATAGACAAACACCATGATATTAAGACTTGTGTGTAGGTTACTCATCTATTCGTAAAGATCAATTACACTGCAAGGGTTGTCAATCCAACCCCAAAGTTGTTTGATATTTGAAGCTTCACGGTTAACTATATTCAGCTCTGTTGGAACATTGACAAACATAGTCTGTGAGAAGTTCTGTTGAATCTAATCCAACCCACCCCACCCCACCCTACTAAAATCTTTAAAAGCAGCTCATATTTTCCATAAACTATCCTACTTACTCCTACGTTATTTAGTTTTAGTTTTCTGCAAAACAGATAACGAAAGAGGCTTCTTATTGATAATATTTTATTGAAACAACTAAAAATAGTTCGACAAAGCATTGCTACTTCTGATGTTGAATCTATATTCAAGTTTGTCCTAAATTTTTACAAAAAAACTAAAACATCTATGTATCTAAAGCCTAGGCTACATACTTGGCCACAAAAAGAAGATCTCTAAACAGTTTCATAAAGAAGACCATAAAACACTATCCAAATATAAAGAAGATTATGGTTTCAAGAAAATTCCCCAGGCCTTTCCGAGTGGAATAAACATGGTATGTCTGCCTTGGTTCCAAGATTTATAGCAAAGACACCAACATGATTATGCTGCGGTAATGAGAAAGATCTAGGGTTTGTTTATTAGGGTGATAAAGTCGGCGCAAGAGCGCAATATGTTTATACATACTCAATTTCAAATCAATACATATCCAAGGGCCTATTAGGTCACTTATCAAGTAAATCATATGACAACAAGAATAAAAATCCCACCTTTATATCGAACCATCAAATTAAGGTCAGCACAAATTAATACGATAACAAATTCAGACCAAAACTGCTTACCAGAAAGCCGCCATTTGACTGTTAGGCACCTGCTCATACAAAGTCTCATAAAATATCCTCAACGGGTCTCTCTGAAAAATTCAAACACAAAATATTCATTACCGAAAAACCAACAACATAAAAAAATCATCTTTATAAAATCTTAAACACTATAATCATACACAAAAATGAAGGAAAGCATACTTCCTCGGGCGGGTCTCGTTTCTGTCCGGGCAAATCATACACCTTCTTAACCCTCTTATTCCCATTCTGCTCAACACTTTTACCCACATTTTCCTTTTCCTCCTTTACATTCTTCCTCTTCTACATTATAACATACATTCAAATTAAACAAAACTAAAAAAACCCACATCAATAAACACACACACACACACACATAGTAAAAAAAAAAAAAAAAATCAAACCTTGGCATCAATCTTGGCTGAATTTTTCTTAGCAGAAGTCTGTGTGGATAGCTCATCCTTGACCTTACTTAAAGTTTTCTTAACAATGGGTCCCTCAAAATCATCATCTTGATCAAATTTTTCCTCTTTTTTGACCTTAGATTCTTGGTGTTTCTTGGATTGAGCTCCTGCATTACTTGTTGGTTTCTTTTTATTCTTCAAGAGAGAACCAAGACACTTATCATCATCATCATCATCATCATCTTCAACTTTCTCTTTCTTTAGAGGCTTCTTAACATCATCTTTAGAACAAGACATTATTGAATTGATAATGGGTAATGGATAATTTGAACAAGACAGACAAGTGGAGATGAGAGAGAGTGAGAGAGAGGGTTAGCGTATTTGTAGCAACCTGGTTTCCAACGTTGTTTTCACTTTTCAGGATGTTGGGTTAGTGCTTTTTGGTGGGTTCAGGCCCAATATAGAAAAAACGGATTGGACGTGTAGAATTAATAATGGTCTCGGATCATGATTTCCAACTATTCGGTCAACACCTCAACATACGTACAAAAATCAGTAAAATGGAATGAAAACAGGGCAAAAGTTTATTAAATTTAGGAAAATGCTAGAATCTCCAAATTTGTTTCCGAATTTATTTTCAAATATTATGTGTTAGAATGTTATTGGTACTAATTCAAATAATAACGATGAATATCCGCATTCACATAAATTTCATCAATTAAAACCTCTCAAAATATCATGTCAATCATGCCACATCATTCGGAAACTATTTGAGAATGTTTTCGGGGTACGTAGTATTACTCTTAAATTTATTCTATTACTAAAGTATAACTCGTCTATGCACATCGATATTTTAAAAATAATTTTATAAATATAACAAAATTGTTGGTTAATTAAAAATATTATATGAATACATATTTTTATTTAAAATATATAATCGTGACAACAATAATAGCAATGAAGTAAAGGTTATTTTGATATAAATACATTTAAAGATTATTTAATTAGATGTTTTATTATATGATGATACGCATTAAATTTTTACCTAAATTAAAATTTTAATTCAAAATTTTATTATACGACCATATAATTTTAAATTTGTAGTTTTCTTTATAAGAGATATAATAGTTAACCCAAAGAACCTAATCAATGAGGTGAAAATAAAATCATACAAATTTTCAGAAAAATGAGCTAACAAAGCCAATAACCTACCATATCAGGCCAACCTATAAAGGAATATCACAACCCTTTTCCAACATTTTATTATTGGAGAGTAAGTGCAATTAGTCATCGTAATAAAGAAGCAGGGTTGCTTCATGTGTGTTCTATTATTAGGGAGTCCCTACCATATCTCACTTGTTATTTGCCGATGATTATTACTTCTTTTTTGGGCTAATGATACGGAAGCTAATGTAATGAAGAGAATCTTGGGCAGATATGAGGATATTTCCGGTCAAATGGTGAATTATATAATAAGTCAACAATTATTTTTTCACCAAATATGACTGTAAATAATAGAAGAGATGTGTGTGCTCAGCTGGACATTAATGAGATAAAGGATCCTGGAAAGTACCCGGGTATGCCTATGATGATTGGTCGAGACAAAGTTGCAAAATTCAGGTTCTTACTGGAGAAGGTCGAACAGAAGCTTCAAGGTTGGAGAAGCAAAATTATATCTAAGGCAAGTAAAATTACACTTCTGAAATCAGCAGCACAGGTCATTCCGAATTTTTGGATGAGCTTATTGTTGATACCTTTGGAAGTATGTGATGGAATTGAAAAGCGAATAAATGCCTATTTGTGGTGTAATGATACTTCAGGTGGAGGTATAAGGTGGATGTCAGATAAGCTTTGTGAGGCAAAAGAAGGAGGGGGTTTGGGATTTAAAAAGTTAAGGGAGTTTAATGTAACGATGTTGGCGAAGGGATGAAGACTATTAAATAATGCTAATTCGCTGGTAATAAAGTTGATGAGAGCTAAGTATTATCCGAATAATGATTTTTTAAGTGCTAAATTAGGGGATAGTCCGAGTTATGTGTGGAGGAGCATTATGGAAGTTCAGGATGTAATCAAGTAAGGGTGTCAACGGAGAATTGGAGATGGCAAAAGTACTCGGGTTTGGGAAGTACCATGGTTACCATGTTCGAATAATGGTTATCTCATAACTATGATGCCTACTGAACTGAAGGATGTGACAATGAATGGTTTTATGGATGAAAATCGAAAGGTATGGGACGAGGATGTGATCAACGATATCTGTAATGAGAGGGAAATGGATCTTATTCGTAAACTACCTATACCAAGTGTAAACGTGGGAGATTCATGGTTTTGAATGCTTGATGATAGGGGTGCTTTCACAGTTCGAAGCTGCTATAGAAAGTTACGGGGCGAAAGGGAGTATACTAAGATGGGCTTTTGGAAGAAACTTTGGTCGTTAAAATTGCCAGGAAAGGTTACAAATTTTCTTTGGCGTGCGTGTTGTAATTGTCTCCCTGCAGCTGATGTTTCATATGTTAAACATATTAATGTTGACCTGGTGTGTACATGGCATCAAACTTATACCGAGAGTGCCATCCATGTGCTTTTTCAGTATGAAGTTGCACAGGAGGTGTGGACGAGTACATGCTTATAGAACATTCTTACACTGCTTGTAATGACCCTAACTTTAGCAATGCTACAGTGATCAAATGAATAGTGAATTTTGAGGATTTAGGGAAATGGTATGTAGGTACCCTATAATTGATACAGAAAATGAATAATCGGAAACCATATTAGCTAGTGATGTATTATGAAAATAAGTGACTCGAAACGATGACGGATTTCAGAAATTCCTGAGTGTGAATTTTAAGGATTTTCGATTCAATTGAGACTCTATGAAATGTGATATTAAGGAGTATGAAAATATTAAAGAGTTTATATCTTGAGGAAATAGTAAAATTAGGTTAAACCAAGGAGTGATCAAGTTAAGGAAATGCCAATGGGATTTGGATTGTTAAACAATTTCAAAACCATTTGGATAACGAGGTATATTCGAAACGAATCGTAATTAGACGAATAGGGAGATTAAACAACCAAGATTAATATTACAACAAGGATATACACTACATTACCAATAATCAAGAATCATTAAAACAATACTTAGAAAATCAAAAACAAGGATTCTAGAATATCCAACAATAACATCATCCATGACATCACTTTCCACTAACTTTTCTCAAGGATTATCTGGCAAGATTACTTGATAATTATCCATATAATTATGTAAAATATCTACCAAGATCAAGATAAGAGCTAGCCAACACAAAATCTCTCCATCTTCCACACTTTTCTTATTTTCGGCAAAAAAGACAACAGGTTAGTAAATCAAGCATATCTCCTTCATTTCTCAATGCAATTTTGTGTTCTATAGCTTGTTGGAAAGGTATTAAGATGATCTACAACTCTTCTTTAGGAGACTTGACCAGAAAATCATGTTAAAGCCCTTGTTTTTGCAGTTCTTTGAAGGGATGAATAGTAACTTTCAAGAACTAACTTTGTTTTTATGGTTTCTTTAGACTATCCAAGCTATTTTAAGGCTGTTTAAGGATTAGCCAAGGCTTATTTAGTGTTTTTCAAGCTTCAAGTAAGGTATGGAGTTCATGAACCCTTAGTATTATCTTGAGTTTAAGATGATTTATAGTTAGTTTGGTGGTTAAGTGTATAATAAGCATGAAATCATGATTATATGAATGTTTATAAGTGTTTGGTGCTTGTAACCATGGCTGGTATGATGACCACATGGTGTATGGATTGTGATATGTGTTGGGTGATGAGTTTGGAGGGGTAAAAATTTGAAAAGTACGAAAGTATAGCCGTTATAATGCCCGATTTTCGTTAAAATAGTAATTAATTGTTAAAAACAGAACATTCCGAATTTTTAAAGGTTAGTAGGGCATAACCACTGGTCATGATAGGATAGATCTTAGTTCATGGATCGTTTTGATATAAGGTACGTAAAAATCTGACGAACGGTTTAGGAGATGTGGCTAAAATTGTAAAAGTGGTTCGAAAGCGTAAGTGCGAGTTCGTAACTTCAATTGAACACCCTTAACCTAAGTGATTCCGTTACGAATCTTGATAATTAAATAGTAGAGGTCATAAGGAAGGTGTAGGAGAAGGTCTCATGTCGAACGAATAATTTTTCAATTTTATAAAAATGTTTAGATCAGGGGTATGTTAATGGAATACCCTTAAACGGATAAGGGATAATTTTCTCGAGTTAATGGTCGACTTAAAAGTCTTTAAGACTCAAATATCAATTAAGTGTATAAGATAATGACATGCCTCAATAGTGGGCTTAGTGTCATTAAGTGGCGGTATTAATAAGAGTTATGTTATGGTGTGCTTGATAAGCTAAAACGAATACGGAAAGGATTGAGAATTATTAAAGGTATTAATTTGGAACCCATGTACATTATATTTAAATATCTTTGATAAGGTTATAAAAAGATTAGGGGATCAAGTGAGTTAAATGGTTAGGATAAGTGTTGTTAGTAATAATAATTATAATAAGGCATATGCTAATGATGATCCTTTTCGTTCTTATAGAAACTCAAGACGAACACCGGGTCATACCTCTGGGATTTAGAGATCGAGGCAAGATTTCTTTTACCCTTATTTTGATAATTTGTTTATGGTTAAAGAAAAGTGGTTTTGCTAGATAATATATGAATCTTATATCAATATATGATATGGATTACGGATATGGATTGTGGATATGGATATGAATATGAATGGAGCTAATATACTTTATGGCTTCAAAAGATATGAAAAAGAATGGTATCAGTTGTTATCTAGGGTTATATGGTTTATAATATTCTGTTATTTATAATCTTTAGACATTTGTGATTTAATAAATATTATTTGAATATTATATAATACTCTAAAAATAGAAGGAATGGTTTATGTATTTAATAGCATATTTGACTTTTTAAATACAGAAGAGATGTCTGAGTCATAATCAAAGTATTATGATGTATGTATTTTTAAAGATGATGATAAATGGAAATGGAAATGATATATGTGAATGAAAATGGAAACGGAAAATGGAAAATGTGGAATGGTGTTTTATAAATGGAATAATGATTTGATAAAAAGGGGGGATTGCAACAGCAAGCGTAAGAGGCTGTGTTCGGCACAGTCCAGCACTCAATATTTTATTACGGCCTAAGAGATGTCGAAGGGGGATGTAGCAGAGAGCCTTCCTCCAGGGATGATGACCAGGTTGGATCATTCCTTCTATTAGTAGTAAATAGAGAGCAGGTACGATTAGGCGACTGATCATGGACCTAACGTATTAGGCGACAGCAGATATCCCCAAAGTATTTAGAGAAAGAATTAATAATGGTTACAAATTGACATACCGGAAAAGGAAAAATGGTATGAAATTATGGAATTATTTTTATGATTTAGAAGAGAAACTGATATTATATGGTTTATATTTCTTTTCTTATAAAATAAATAGATGGTGTATTTAATAAATAAAAATTTATTTTTTTCTTAAAGATTATGGTGGTTCTTCCGTTTATTAATATATATATATATATATATATATATATATATATGTTTCCTTTGATACTGGTTTACAAATTTATCTTGCTGAGCTATCATAGCTCACTCTTGTTACTTATGTATATAACAGCTAGGTCAAATGCCGATACTCCGCACTACACCCCGCAAGAGGGTAAGGGAAAGACGACCTTTTAGAGAGTGTTGGAGCCTATCCCTGAGGTAGCTGATAGGCAGAAGGGTATTGGTAGACTTATGTGTATTAAGTGTGTAAGTTGAGAACCAAACTTTTGATTGTTGAAATGCTTCCTCTCGAAGTAATATTGAGCAATGTACTTAAGTAAGATTCTGGGTTTGTAATAACTCTTTTAACTTTAAACAGTTATTATTATTATGGATGTTGTTCTCTGAGCATATGACTGGTGTGAAATGTTATAGTATGGGGTCTATTATGTGAGTATTAGCAAGTATTTATATTTCAACTGCCAAGAATATAATGTTATTAAATGGAAATTGGATCGTGATGACCTGGATTCATGACCCCGGATCTAGGGGCGTCACAGTTGGTATCAGAGCTAAGAGTCATAATGCTCAGGAACAATAATGATAATAATAAATATATCAATAATGATATAAATTGTGAACTCACATCGAGTTCAAGAGTGATTTATCGATTGTAGCATTTATTTTAAGTAGTATTTATAATTTTATAGATTATTACTAATAAAAGTTATGTTTTTATTATAGGGAGAGGAGATGGAGACCGGTGAGCCAAGTCATACACGAGAGGGGCTAGAGATGTCAGAGCGGAAGCTTACAGACTTAGTGCACCCAGGTGTCGAGATTCCAGACGATACTAAATCAGATTTGAGGATGAGAGCAAGAGCCAGGACGGGTTATGAGTACAGAGAGATGTTCAGGGAGGCACGCGAGCGCAGAGCGAGAGATGTTGTGGCTATAGTACCATACACCGGGAGACCATCTGTAGGATCCGATGAGGCAGGTCCTTCCCGAGTTAGATCAGAGGTTCCAGAGGGAGATATGCCAGTGCGTAAGAGGCCTAGATTATCGGTGATAGCGGAGGAGGAGCCCGAGTGGAGAGATATCCACATGATTCCTACTCCTATTCCACCTGTTCCAGTGCCATCACCTGTTCCATCCCCTACACTGAGTCTGGATCCTTTGGATGATCCGATAGAGCAGTTCACTCCCCCAGGACAGTTTGTTTTCCATTCGGAGGAGGATGAGGAGGGGGAGGACCCTTTAGAGGATGCATATACAGAGTCAGTTCCTTCACCTCCACCAGAAGTTGCACCTCCACCTGTAGCTGCACCATCACCAGTAGCTGCACCCCCACAGGAGGTATCTATACTTGCAGGTGATCCGGTCTATGTGACTTTACAGTTAGACTACCATATCTTACAGGGTCAGTTAGAGGAGTCTCGTAGGATGATAGATACACTTTTGTAGAGGTTAGCTGGAGGTAGAGGAGGTGTTATTCCAGATGGTGTATCTTTGGGATTGATTAGCATTGAGTTGCGAGCACTTGGTACTATGAGGAAGTTGTTAGCTGAGAGAGGAGATCTAGCCTGGAGAGCTGAGGTAGTAGAGGTTGTCACGTCTATGGTGGTTCAGATCATGGATGTTATTAGAGCAGGGTTGCCGTGAGCCGAGGATAGTAGTTTTAGTTACTAATCAGACTATAGTCATCTTGCTGATGTCATTTTGGGGATTAATTTAGTTGTTTACTATCTTAATCCCAGTCTGATTAGAGTACTGTTAGTAGTACTTCTGTTATAGCGGATTAGTATGTACGGATATGCTTTTGGGGTTTCGAACCTTGTACTTTATAATGTATATATTAACTAGTAGTGAAGGATGTTATTCACAAGTTATAAAATATTTATGTGAATTAATGAAGTTTATGTATTTTGCCTAATTTTTATCGTATTTTGATACTAAATGTTGAGATTCGAAAATATTGATGTATATAAGGTGATTGACTTAAATGAAAAGGTTATTATATTAAAGGTCATCGTGTTAAAGGTAGTGGGTTTATATGTTTCGTATAAATGGTATTATAATTTGATATTAATTGCTTGAATTTGAGAATGTGGTTATATATAAATGAGTAAATAGTTATATAATTATTGTATGTGGGGATGATGAATATTGTACCCTAAATTTGGGTAATTAATGGAGAATATTGATATTGACAGAAAAATGGCTAGACGTAATAATAGAGCGAATGAAAGGGAAAATGAGAGAGATGAAGAAAGTCAAAATAGACAGAATGGAAATGCTCAGGACGAACCAAATCATAAGGAAGAAGAAGAAGAAGAAGAAGACGAATCAACTGGCCAACCAGGAAACCGGCGAGGTGATCCCTTAAACCAATTTATGGACCTACTAAGGCAAACTTTCGCTTATCCACAGAATCCCCAACAACTACCTGTTCCCCCGAACCAAGTATCTAATTCATTTCGTGCCTTTAAGTCATTAAAGCCCTAGAGTTTGAGGGAACTACTAACCCCGTAGTAGCCAGAGCATGGCTGAAAGAAATGGAGAAAGCTTTTGAAATCTTGAGGGTAGATGAGGAACAAAAGACCATTTTTGCTACCTATCTCTTAAAGGGAGAGGCAAACTATTGGTGGGAGGCCAAGAAGAGTCTAGAGGGAGCGGGAATGATAACCTGGGAGCATTTTACTAGAGTGTTTCTAGAGAAGTATTCCCCTAGGTATCTGGAAAACCAAATGGAAATAAAATTTTTGGAGTTAAAGCAGGACAATCTAACAGTGGCAGAGTATGAAACTAAATTTACTGAACTGTCTAGGTTTGTTCCAGAATTTGTGCGTACTGAAGAACAACGAGCAAAAAGGTTCCAACAAGGATTGAAACCATGGCTACGGACGAGAGTGGCACCATTTTAGTTAACTAATTATACTGCAGTAGTTCAAAAAACATCTATTATAGAAGCCGAGAGTGAACAAACTCAAATTGGTCGAGAGATTAAGAAAAAGAAATTTGAGGGACAGAAAGGAGGTTCAAGTGAAGGAAGTTACTTTAGCAAGGTCGGTAAAGGACAAAAATATTAGTTTGTGGGAAAGTCAGGGATTAATAAGACTGCTAGTGAGACTGTGAATCAGGGTGGTAAATCCTCAGGAACCTTTCAGTCCAATCAATCACGACCACCATTACCAGATTGTAACACGTGTGGTAAGAAGCATACGGGAGTGTGTAGAATGTTGGGAGTAACTTGTTTTAAGTGTGGACAAAAAGGACACTATCTTAACTAATGCCCATCAGTTGATACAAACCCTAGGAGTGACGTCAAGTGTTACCAGTGTGGGAAATTAGGGCTCATAGCTAGGGATTGTCATTCTAGTAGGGTCGTCTGCGACAGGACAAAGTATGACTGCTTCGAATAGACCTACTGCCAGAGTGTACAATATGACCTTAGGAGATGCGTTGAAGAAACCGGATGCAGACACATGTATTTTTTTTATATAACTTTTTAAGTGTAAATGTCTGGTTAGGAATCAACTTGGTCAATGAATGGTGTAAATAAGTTAATAAAATAGATAAGAATAATCTATCTGATTAGGAAGTAAGATATGCTGATCCTAGGAGAGAGAGAGTAAGAGTGTACTTTTTTAAAAATATATATATATATATATATATATATATATATATATATATTATAGATAATATTTTCTTATAATTGTTTCAAGGAATAGCCTTCTAGTCAAATTTCTGGAAGATTTTACAAAGACAGGATATATTAGATTGAAGTATTCATATTTTATGTCATGATAGAGATCAAAATATAGCCAAACCATAGTGAGATACACTACCATTAAGGAAAGGCCAATGTGGTGGCCGATGCACTAGTAGAAAGGGAGGAGAAAGAGGAGATAATATAGAATGATCAAATACAGGAAGAGATTGGCAAAGGAAGATAATGAAAGAACTGTCATTGATAAGCTAAATGGCATGTTGATGAATGGCAAGCAAGTTTCTGTTGGTGTATTTTTGCGCAAACACGGTAGAGATGTTATGGAAGAACTAAAGGATAAAGGAAGTAGTGTGGAATATAGAAATTTTCATATGAGACAGGTATTCATTGATATTTTCAACATGATTCCGGGACGGAATCCTTTTAAGGGGGAAGACATTAATAACCCTAACTTTAGCAATGTTACAGTGATCAAATGAATAGTAAATTTTGAGGATTTAGGGAAATGGTATGTAGGTACCCTATAATTGATACAGAAAATGAATAATCAGAAACCATATTAGTGATGTACTATGAAAATAAGTGACTCGACGATGACGGATTTTAGAAATTCCTGAGTGTCAATTTTAAGGATTTTCGATTCAATTGAGACTCTATGGAATGTGATATTAAGGAGTATGAAAATATTAAAGAGTTTATATCTTGAGGAAATAGTAAAATTAGGTTAAACCAAGGAGTGATAAAGTTAAGGAAATGCCAAGGGAATTTGGATTGTTAAACAATTTCAAAACCATTTGGATAACGAGGTATATTCGAAACGAATCGTAATTAGAAGAATAGGGAGATTAAACAACCAAAATTAATATGATAACAAGGATATACACTACATTACCAATAATCAAGAATCATTAAAACGATACTTAGAAAATCAAAAACAAGGATTCTAGAATATCCAACAATAACATCATCCATGACATCACTTTCCACTAACTTTTATCAAGGATTATCTAGCAAGATTACTTGATAATTATCCATATAATTATGCAAAATATCTACCAAGATCAAGATAAGAGCTAGCCAACACAAAATCTCTCCATCTTCCACACTTTTCTTATTTTCGGCCAAAAAGACATCAGGTTGGTAAATCAAGCACATCTCCTTCATTTCTCAATGAACTTTTATGTTCTATAGCTTGTTGGAAATGTATTAAGATTCTATACAACTCTTCTTTAGGAGACTTGACCAGAAAATCATGTTAAGGCCCTCGTTTTTGCAGTTCTTTGAAGGGATGAATAGTAACTTCCAAGAACTAACTTTGTTTTTATGGTTTCTTTAGAATCCAAGCTATTTTAAGGTTGTTTAAGGACTAGCCAAGGCTTATTTATTGTTGTTCAAGCTTCAACGAAGGTATGGAGTTGATGAACCCTTAGTATTATCTTGAGTTTATGATGATTTATAGTTAGTTTGGTGGTTAAGTGTATAATAAGCATGAAATCATGATTATATGAATGTTTATAAGTGTTTGGTTGATTATGGAAGTGTTTGGTGCTTGTAACCATGGCTGGTATGATGACCACATGGTGTATGGATTGTGATATGTGTTGGGTGATGAGTTTGGAGGGGTAAAAATTTGGAAAGTACGAAAGTATAGCCGTTATAATGCCCGATTTTCATTAAAACAGTAATTACTTGTTAAAAATAGAGCATTCCGAATCTGTCAAGATCAGTAGGGCATAACCACTGGTCATGATTGGATAGATCTTAGTTCATGGATCGTTTTGATATAAGGTACGTAAAAATCTGACGAACGGTTTAGGAGATGTGGCTAAAATTGTAAAAGTGGTTCGAAAGCGTAAGTGCGAGTTCGTAACTTCAATTGAACACCCTTAACCTAAGTGATTCCATTACGAATCTTGATAATTAAATAATAGAGGTCATAGGGAAGGTGTAGGAGAAGGTCTCATGTCGAACGAATAATTTTTCAATTTTATAAAAATGTTTAGATTAGGGGTATGTTAATGGAATACCCTTAAACGGATAAGGGATAATTTTCTCGAGTTAATGGTCGACTTAAAAGTCTTTAAGACTCAAATATCAATTAAGTGTATAAGATAATGACATGCCTCAATAGTGGGCTTAGTGTCATTAAGTGGCGGTATTAATAAGAGTTATGTTATGGTGTGCTTGATAAGCTAAAACGAATACGGAAAGGATTGAGAATTATCAAAGGTACTAATTTGGAACCCATGTACATTATATTTAAATATCTTTGATAAGGTTATAAAAATATTAGGGGATCAAGTGAGTTAAATGGTTAGGATAAGTGTTGTTAGTAATAATAATTATAATGGGGCATATGCTAATGATGATCCTTTTCGTTCTTATAGAAACTCAAGACGAACATCGGCTCATACCTCTGGGATTTAGAGATCGAGGCAAGATTTCTTTTACCCTTATTTTGATAATTTGTTTATGTTTAAAGAAAAGTGGTTTTTCTTGATAATATATGAATCTTATATCAATACATGATATGGATTACGGATATGGATTGTGGATATGGATATGAATATGAATGGAGCTAATATACTTTATGGCTTCAAAAGATATGAAAAAGAATGGTATCAGTTGTTATCTAGGTTTATATGGTTTATAATATTCTGTTATTTATAATCTTTAGACATTTGTGATTTAATAAATATTATTTGAATATTATATAATACTCTAAAAATAGAAGGAATGGTTTATGTATTTAATAGCATATTTGACTTTATTAAATACAGAAGAGATGTCTTAGTCATAATCAAAGTATTATGATATGTATTTTTAAAGATGATGATAAATGGAAATGGAAATTATATGTTGAGTATTGAATACAGCAAAAGAATACAGGGGGGGTGAATGGATTCTTGAACTTTTCTTGTTCTTGAATCTGTGTAGCAAGATAAGTGTTTGTGTGTGCAAATGTGTAGGTGCGGATAAAGAACAACACAAGACACAATATCACTTTAATTTAATATATTATTAGATAAAGGTTGCTACAATCTGTGAATACAAATTGAAGTACTCTTAGCTTCATTTTTCTCAGAGAGATATGTCTTACAGTGTATGAAAAACTTCTTCAACTAAAGAAGTGAGATTGTATTCTTATAGAACATTAATACAACTCAGTTACTACAAATAAGGTTACATGATAAATTACTTTCTTGTATGTCTATCCTTTTTGAGTAAGCATCCAAACGGCTACAGATTTGACTTTGCAAAGTTCTGTTCAGATCCACTTCTTTAGCTCTTTGTCTCTTCTATATCTCTCCAAGCTTCCTTGTAGGCTTTCCAGGGCACGTTACAGATTGTGGTCCATAAAGTGCATTGGCTTGTTGCAGGTTTCTGACTTGTAAAATTTCTTCAGTATTTTGTCTCCAAGAATGTATTCGAGAAGTGACTAAGTAAGTAATTCGAGAACTAGAATTGACTTGATTGATATCTCTGAGTTCTCGAATACTGTTATATTGACATATCGAATCACTTCTCGAATAGCTCTTTTCTCTAGGACTCCTTGAGTTATCGAATAGAGCATTTGACTTTTCGAATCCCTGAGATATCGAATAGCTTTCTGAGTCCTTGAGATATCGAATGGAACTTTGACTTGTTGACTTCTTGAGTTCTCGAATAGAGTATTTAGACATGTCGAATCTCTGAGATATCGAATGAGATATCGAATAGTTCATTCAGAGATATCGAACAGTGTCTTCTCAGATATTGAATCTCTGACTTCTCGAACGCTAGACTTCTCGAATAGACAAATGTACTTCTCGAATTGGTACTTAGGCAAATTCTTCATTTCTTCAAATCCTAACTATGATTATTTGACAGTCTTTATCTTCTTGCTTGAGGCATGAACCTTGGAACTTCTTTCAAGCATTATTCTTGACTATATAAGTACAGTTACACAACTACGATTTGATGCCTATTATAAGTACAAAACAAATAGAAACTCTACAACTAGAAGTTCCCTCAGTTAAGAGGTCATGTAAGTAATGCAAAGCATTACAAACAATTAGGCTTGTTATTTGATGTATACAGGCTTGCCTCTGTGACTAACAATCTCCCCCAAATTGTGAGTAAGACCCTTAGTCATAATTTCATGTCTTATAACAAGCCTAACATACATAAAGATAGAACTTGAAAAGTACATGTATGTAGATTGATTGAAGAAAATACATAGAAGTATTCTTACAAGTTATGAGGAACTACTAGCCATATCCTTTTGGATTCATCTCTTGAGCTTTGGCTTGCAGATTCTCATTTTTCATCTTTTCTTCAGCTTCTTTAGCTTTCTTCTTTGCATTTTCTTCCATAGCAAGAATAATGTCTTCCATTGCAGGGAGTTCTTCAATTAGAGGGGAGCCTGATAAATCATTCAGTACTTCATTCAGCTGTTTCTCAGAGTAGAAATTGATGTAGTCCATCCTAATCTTTACATTTCCACCATATTTCTTGTATTCAATGATGTAAGGATTAAACTTGACTCTACACAGAACCATAGCCCTCAATTCATCATCCTTAGCTTCCATTGCAGCAAACTCCTCCTTCCTTTTCTTTAGTAGCTATTCACTGTTCTTTTTCTGTTCTACCTGGTGATCTCTCTTCATTTTGACAAAGTCAATTAACTCTAGCTTCCATACCCTTTCCACTCTGTCTTCAGAATCCAACATTGCAATTATCCTTTCCATATCATATAGCCTGCCCAAGTGCTGACATGTCCCTTGTCTGAATTTCTTTTATCTTCCATCAATATATTTAATTTCAAGAAAATCATCAACAATGGCAACATGATAGATTCTTTGAGCCCATAGGAACTACAGTTGGTCTTCATCATAGTTTTCATCTAGAGGTGGTAGGTTTAATCCTGGAGTGATTGTCAGCGCCTTTGGTTTAGATAACTTCACCCTTCTTGCAACATGCTTGAATTTAATTCTCTTTACTTGATTGCTAGGCAGAGACTTATGACCCTTGCTTGTAGACCATTGTAGTACTCCATTAGCAGTTTGCTTATGGAAACATACACCTGTTTTCTTGATTTGAATCTTCTTCTCTTCTTGAGGTGGCAAAACAGTTGCAGAAGCCATTGAATCAGATTTTGGTAGGTCATTACTAACAGTATTCACCCTAGACTTAGAGTCTTGTGTTGTGGTGAGTTTACTGCTAGCAATGCCTAAGGCTTGCTATTTTCCAATCTTCCTCTCATAGACTTTGCCTTGGTCATCACCATCTTTCTTATCTTTGTTATCATTCTTCTTCTTCTCATCCTTATCACCCTTATCACTCCTGTGATGTCTTCTCCTCCCATCACTTTTGTCTTCATCTTCATCATCCTTATTTCTCCTAGGTTGAGCCATTTCTGAAATTACACCAGTTACAATGAATGTTCTGAGGATGTGTAGTGCTACCAACTCTTCAGCAGTTCTGACTTCATCCTTCTTTTGTAGCTGATCAGTGACAGCAATGATGAGTCTATGATTTCGAGGGGTGAGATCACTGGGGATAACCAACTGATTAACATCTTGAATTTTAGTACCAGACTGATAGAAGATGGTTCTTGGTTTGATGCATACTTCAGGAAGTCTAGCTTGTTGACCATTTCTTAGTTCAGTGTACAGACTCTTGTTGTTCTCCCCTTTCTGCTCAATTAGTTCCAAGATAGCATCAATCTTAGTGAATTTTAGGGCTTTCAGGGTGTCAATAGATAGGTACCATATCTTGCCATTGGTCACCATCATAATTTTCTTGAGAAAGATTTGATTTAACTTCCTTGGAATAACTGTTAGATATTTGATTTGATCTTTAAGGCTTCTTCTGTATAGCAAAGTATCTCCTCCAACCTTTGCCTTTGAGGCTTGCAGAAACTTCAAGAATGCAGCATCATGATAAATCTCTGAATTTGCTACTTCTATCAGCTTGGCCTCTGTAATCACATTAACCTCCACTGGATCATCTTCATATCTGGAAGCTTGGACTAGATCACTTGGCATGGAGCCTGCCACTACTGTAGTAGTGACAGTTTGCTTTTGGCCACTTGGAGTAGTGATGTGCACAGGTGGTAGAGTGACCACTGGCAGAGAGGATGGGGGTTCATCAACCTTAGATTTGCCTTTGCCTGAGACATGAGGTATAGATTTTGAAGCCCTTTGATGACCACCCTCATTTATCTTGATGCCTTTTACTTGAGGTTTCTCCCCCTTTGGATTTGAGTTCCTTGATGTCCTCTTCTCCTCCTTAGGCTTGTTGTCAGGCACAGAGGCTGTAGGAGTGACCTTTGGGGTTGAAGATTCTTCAGGTAGAGGGAGGCCCATGTGCTTCTGTTATTCCCAGATTACACACTTGTATAATTGTAGAAGGGGGGGGGGGTTGAATACAATTCTTGATATTTATAATTTCTGATAAGAATCACAGAAATCTATAAGGAGATAATTGCTGAATGAGAAATGATTCACAAACTCATAAAAAATCAGGTGGTTAAATGTACCATCTGAGACTTTTATTCGAAGAAAACTCTGTGATACAGAAGTACACAGCTGCTGTTTTACAACTCTTTACTTCTAAAGATATTCAAGAAACCCTAAGCAAATATGTCTGTTTTCTTAGTTTCTAAAGAGTTGCTACACTTGGTTATATATCCCAAGTTTACAAGTACTACAGGAATAAGATAATATTAATCTAATTCAAGCCACTCCAAATCCACATGTAGCCGAAAGGTTGTCCTTGTGAACAGACATGTCCCCTGCACCTTTCTTGTATTCACTATGGAAATGGAATGCTTCTTTCTTCTGCGTTTCCAAAGTATGGCTGCCATACTGCTTTTTATACCTACTATCAACCCATGTGATCTGTCAGTCAAACTTGTCCTTATCAACTGCTAATTCCCAGCTAGCATAGAAGAAAGTGTTGATGATTATCCGTTGATGTTGTACACTGTCATCCGTTGATGGTAGTTTGAGCTATATCCGTTGATATTGTAGATTTGAGTTATATCCGTTGATAGAGTCATGTTCTCATCTGTTGATACTGATAAGTGGATTTTATATCCACTTGGAGCATTCTAAATCGGCTTAAATTGATTGTCTTGGACTCAAGTTTCTTGTAGTTTTGATGTGTTTTGCTTAGTTGTGCAGATTTACAAGAATGTTGATTATGGTGGATGCTTCTATCGTTTTTGGAGATTTAATTGATTAAAATTCGGATTTTCCGGGAAGGCTGCGCAGCTTACACTGTTTTGGCCATATCTGGAGTTCTAGAAGTCCGTTTTCAGCGATCTTACTGTCCACGCGAAGCTTGAGAGATTTTCTACAACATGGGACAGTTGTTGCACGAGCAAGTTGCGCGTGGTGGGGGCAGGAAGCATGACTAGCAGACTGTTGGAAGCAGTGAAATTACTGTTTTGCCCTTTTTAAGTTCTAATTGTATTTTGGGCAGTTTTTAGAACTTTAATTGAATTCTAATTGTTTTAGAAGGTAATTTCTTGTTGGGCAAGAGATCTAGAGCCTATTTAAATACATCTTAGCCTTGTAAATTGGGGATCGCTTTATTATCATATCATAGCTTAGATCTGCAAGGGAGAACTTTTACTTACTTTGAAGATTAAAGGTTTTTCTCTTTTCTTATAATTATGTGTTCAATTTATAATTCTTGTTTTGTTAATTCAATTATGAGTGAGTAGATTATTAATCTAGGGTTAAGTAGAACCCTAGTTATGGTTGATGTGTGAATTTTCCAATTCCCCCAATTTGATTGTTTAATTACTCTTGCTTATTGAGTTGTTTTAATTAGCAATTACAAATCAGACGTGATTATGTTTATTGTTTGAAGCATTGTCTATTTATCAACAAGAGTTGGATTTAGATGGTTGTGATTTATCCAATGAGGACATGAACTTCTCCATAAGAATAGGTAGAACGGATTGTTAGGAAGTTAGGGTGCTGTGATTAATGTCTCTAAATTGCATGATACCTTGAGAATAGGCTTGATTGTATTTTAGAGAAGCCATTAATACTCGAGAGAGGTTATTGGTAATTTATAGGGCGCATCTTTCCTGTTGAGTAGTGTACGATTAATTGGGGAGGAAATTCACGATAGCATCAATTCATGCTAGTGGGGACACTTAATTCTGGATATTTTTAATATTTGATTTATATAAACACCAATCTCTTTAGTATAAAATTAGTTTAATAATCTCTCAATATTTATTGTGTTACTTGCTTAGCCGAATTAAATCAGAAATAACTGGTGATTGATACGTTTGTCTCTGTGGGATCGACTCTGACTTACCCTGCTACATAGTTAGAAGGATTTGTTAGATATTATTATTTGATAGGCACGCGACAGCCTTGTCAAATTTTTGGTGTCGCTGCCGGGGACAAAGCAGTGTTAGATTAGTCAATTTTTGAATTGATTTAGCTAAGTTGTTTCGTTGAGTTGCTTCGGCTATTATTCCCTTGTTATTTGATCATCTTTTCTAGTTCTCTTGCTGCATGCACACTCGAAGTTCAGGTACTGAAAATTTACTTGCTATTGATCCTGAAATTGAGGCTACAGCAAGAAGGCAAGCAGGCAAGCGAAGGAAAAACAAGGATAAGGAAGTTATGGGTGATACAACAGCTAAAGCTCTCAGGGAGCATGGTATGCAAGATGCTACAGGCGTACTCTCCAGTATTGTCAGACTAGCAGTCACAGCTACACACTTTGAACTCAAGCCTCAGTTCATCCAATTCATCTCTAATGATTCTTTCGCAGGATTATCCACTGAAAATCCTGTTGATCATCTTGAGAGTTTTCTTGAAAAGTGTGATACAAAAAAGTTGACCAATGTAAGTGATGAAGCTGTTAAGCTGCGATTATTTCCATTTTCTCTCCGAGATGCAGCAAAAGATTGGTTGAAGGATGAAGGACCAAACACATTCACTACTTGGGATAGTCTTGCGAAGGCTTTTCTACTGAAATTCTTCCGTTAGAAGAAGACTTCAAAGCTCAGGAATGAAATATCTAATTTCAGTCAAGATGATGACGAGTCACTTTATGATGCTTGGAGAAAATTAAAACGACTTCAAAGACAATGCCCTCACCATGGAATTCCTGACTGGTTGTTGATCCAAACATTCTATAATGGGTTAACACAAGAGTTCCGGAACTTTGTTGATGCTTCTTTTAGTGGTTCTATTATGAAGAAGAGTACTGAGGATGCGAAAGCTTTGTTAGACGAGATAGCGTCTAATGACAATTATCCGTACAGTGATCGAAATCATCCTAAGAAAGGTGGTAAGTATGATGTTGATGCTCTAACCATGTTGAATACTACTATGCAGGCAATGGTTAAAAAGATTGAGCAATTGGATGCCAGAAGCACTCCATCTACTGTTGCTTCATGTAAGATATGTGGTGTTGTTGGACACACTAAACTTGCTTGTCAATACAATCCTTCTGGAATGGCAGTTGAACAGGCTAATGCTCTTTACAATCAGAATCAGAGGCCGCAGTATAATCCTTACTCCAATACGTACAATCCAGGTTGGAGAGATCATCCAAATTTCTCCTACAGGAACAATCAAGGTCAAGCTCAATCTTCACAGAATAATTTCTCTCAGCTTCCTGGTTTTCAACAAGCTCAGCCACAGAAATCCCACTTGGAAAGTCTTATGGAAGGATTTATCTCTACTCAAACGAAGAAGAATGAGGAATTTGACTCAAGTATCAATGAGATAAAGGCTCACAACAAGTTGATGGAAAATACAATCACTCAAATTGCTCAACAGTTGAATCAACTTAACAAGTCTTCAGGTCAACTTCCTGGTCAAACTGAACAACCACATAGAGCTCATGTGAATGCTATAACTTTAAGAAGTGGCAAGGAATTGCAAGGGACGGAGATGAAGATGAGTAATGATAATTTGAATGTTGGAAAAGATGGGGAGAAAATTCAATCTGAAAATGTGGATGTACAAGAATTGATAGAAGAAAAGAAGGACCCCAGTGTAGCTCCAATCAGACCTTATGTACCACCTGTTCCTTTTCCTCAAAGGTTGGTGCAAGCTAGGCTTGGTGAGAAGTTTTTGAAGTTTATGGATATCTTGAAGAAGCTAGAGCTCAATATTCCTTTTCTAGATGCTATCAAGGAGATGCCTTCTTATGGGAAGTTTCTTAGGGAATTATTGTCAAACAAACGAAAGATTGAAGAAAGTTCTTCTATCTCATTAATGGCAGAGTGCAGTTCCATCTTGCAAAACAATCTTCCTCAAAAGCTAGCCGATCCAGGTAGCTATTCTATTCCTGTGAAACTTGGGAATTTGGAAATCAAGAGAGCTTTATGTGATCTTGGAGCAAGTGTCAGTCTTATGCCCTTATCGATTTATAACAAGCTTCAGATGAGTGAATTAAAATCCACACGTATATCTCTACAACTGGCAGATAGAAGTGTGAAATATCCTCTTGGTGTACTTGAAGATGTCCCTGTTAAGGTCGGAAAGTTTTTTATTCCATGTGATTTTGTTGTCATGGAGATGGAGGAAGATGCACAAAATTCTATCATTCTTGGGAGACCTTTCTTAGCTACAGCTGGTGCGAAAGTTGATATGATTCAAGGGAAAATTTCTTTCAAAGTTGGAGATGAGAAAATGGAATTTAATTTTTCCAACTCTTTGAACAGTCCTTCTATGAAGGAAAGTGATCTTGAAAAGAATAATGATACCGTTCTTATGGTGAAGAATTTGTGTAGAGATCAAGTTATGAAGGCTGATAATTACCTCTCTACGCCTCCTGCAATTTTGGTGAGAGGTCTACATGTCACTAATGTTGATTTGAAGCCTTCAACAATGAAATCAATTGGTGGAATTCAGTTTGGTGGATTGTCTGTTGAAGATCCTGATGCTCATATTGAAAACTTTTTAAAGATTAGTGATTCCATTGACACTTCTTCAATTCGAGATCTTTCGAATGTCAAGCTTGGGAAGCTTCCACCACATTTGAGGTATGTCCTTTTGAATAATGATCTATTGATTTTTGAAGAGGGGCATGATAACGTGTGGCGAAGGTGGAAAATTGATGATAAGGAAGAAGAAAGTTTTGTGCAGCCTTGTGTGAAGAAGAAAAAGAAGAAGATTAGGCCGAAGGGTGGAAAAATCAAGATGAAGAGTGAAAGAAAGGTGGTGTTGGGAGCAAGCAACCAAAACGTCAACGTTCGTATGAATGGTTTTTCTGTTGAGGACGGTTCAGTTATTCTTTTGAAACCGCCATGAGTTGAGGAAGTAACGTCAAGCTATTGACGTTAAAGAAGCGCTTCGTGGGAGGCAACCCATGCCATTAGTGTAGGAAAAAAAAATTGAGTGTGTAACGCAGGCTGCGCCTGCGTTTATGTGATCAGGGCAGTTTGCTGGTGTGTAACGCAGGCTGCGCCTGCGTTACTGGTCTCAACGTAGTCTGTGCGCCTGATGCGCAGGTTGCTCCGACGCGTCTGTTGCTTCAGCAATTTGCGCGGATTCCCAGCAGTTTGCTCTCTTTTGCAGTATGTTGTCCAACTTGTCCGTGCTCAGCTGATGTACATATAAAAAAAAAATTCTTTTCACCCCATTCTTTTTATATCTCTTATTCTTTCATCCCTAAATCTAATTCTTTTCCTATATTAATTCCAAAACCTCCCATCTCTTCTTCAAAAATTCTAAACCTATTTCTATTCTAATTCATATTTATTATTATTATTATTTTTTTTTTTAATCCCTAAATCCTATTGCTATCTTACATCAAATTTCATACCCACTCCAATTTCTCCTTTTCACATTAAAATTTATATTCATCATATCCATCATCTTATTATATATATACCCACCTATACATACAAATCCAATTCCTCTTTTATTTCTTTAAAATCTCTAAAATTCAATTCTAAAGAGGAATTAATTGCAAGTTCACCTCTTTGATTCGTATTGGGTAAATCTTTTTCTCTAATCTTATTTTTATTACGAATTTGTGTTCTTGTCAATTGGGGGTTTTGTAGTATTTAGACAAGGTGGCCAGTCTATGGAGCTCGTACGCACTATCCTCCACCAGATTCATCCGAGGATGAGGACGAGTAGGTATGTTTTCTGTTATCCCTCGTATTTACTTCCATTCAATGCGGACATTGAATATTTTAAGTTTGGGGGTGGTTTGAGGGATTAGTAGTTGTTGTTGTATTATGTGTTCATGTAGGATTTCATGCTTGGTATATTAGTAGTAGTAAATCATGCATTTATGTTCATATTATTTATGTTGTTTCATGTAGGACATTCTGTTATTTTATTTTCTTATACCATGTTCATGTTAGTTGCATTTTCATGGCATGCATATTTCATGATCCCTTAAGACGAGCTAATTCTGATTGATAGGTAGATGTTTAATTGAGTGTGGTGATGATGAGTAGAGGGCTGATATATAGTTCCTAGGAATTGACTTGCATGTTACGGGAACAAAACTTTTACACAGTCTCATTGTTTGCTTTTGGGCTAGGTTGAGGTTATGCTTGTTTGGAGTTTTGAGATTTAATCACTTGATTATATTTAGAATTTTCGTTATTCCCTTGATGGCGTAGGAGCACTAAAGTCTAAGTTTGGGGGAAACCAGGGATTTCATGCTAGTTAATATTTGTTGAATAATGGTGTCAATTGGCTAGTAGCCAGCTCATATTTATATGAGTAGTCTAGGGTTGGAATTGAGAATTCTCATTCCAGATTGCATGAAAAAAAAAGAGAAAAAGAAGAAAAAAAAGAGTCAATAGTTTAATTGTTTATATGCAAAATTAACTAGGGTGAGCTCTTTAATACTCGAGTAATTAAGTCTGAGGGGACTTAGTCCTAGTAACCTAAAGCCCTTGTGGTTTGGGATTGCTGACCTAACACTCGCTACATGGGTATTATTGTATAAGCCTTTTGGGGTCTCATTCATTGCACGGTTAAATAAGCATGTGTATTGTATTATGTGTCGTGGTGTAGTAATAAAGCATGAATTCCTGGCTAACTTGAATGAGGATGGAGGTGTTTCTATGTTATGAAGTGTCTACAGTCTATTCTTTTTATAAACCTGTGATTGTCTTGGCGAAGGAAATGTATGATTTTTGACCTAGTTTTGGGAGTATTTCTGATGAGCGTTGCACACACGCACGTTTCTGTCCATGTACTGTTAGTATACGGGGACTTAGTCGAGCTCTGCTTGGATTTATTTGCATTCTTTTAGATATTTGCTTGTTAGTTGGTTTTGGTGAGTTTGAAGGGGATCTTTGCATTTTCATATTAGTTGCATTCATGCATTGCATTGTATTAGGTTAAATGGATTTTGTGGGTACATTCACTATAGGCCCTCACGAGACCTTACTCGTCCACTAGGGCTGCCTAGGGGTTTAAAGGGCTTGTTGCATATGCCAAATGCAGCCGTGATCACCTACGGAAGTGGTACTAGTTAGTTAGTTAGTTGTAATTGTTTATGCTTGAGGACAAGCATCGGTTTAAGTTTGGGGGGTGTTTGATAAGTGGATTTTATATCCACTTGGAGCATTCTAAATCGGCTTAAATTGATTGTCTTGGACTCAAGTTTCTTGTAGTTTTGATGTGTTTTGCTTAGTTGTGCAGATTTACAAGAATGCTGATTATGGTGGATGCTTCTATCGTTTTTGGAGATTTAATTGATTAAAATTCGGATTTTCCGGGAAGGCTGCGCAGCTTACACTGTTTTGGCCATATCTAGAGTTCTAGAAATCCGTTTTCAGCGATCTTACTGCCCACGCGAAGCTTGGGAGATTTTCTACAACATGGGATAGGTGTTGCACGAGCAAGTTGCGCGTGGTGGGGGCAGGAAGCACGACAAGCAGACTGTTGGAAGCAGTGAAATTACTGTTTTGCCCTTTTTAAGTTCTAATTGTATTTTGGGCAGTTTTTAGAACTTTAATTGAATTCTAATTGTTTTAGAAGGTAATTTCTTGCTGGGCAAGAGATTTAGAGCCTATTTAAACACATCTTAGCCTTGTAAATTGGGGATCGCTTTATTATCATATCATAGCTTAGATCTACAAGGGAGAACTTTTACTTACTTTGAAGATTAAAGGTTTTTCTCTTTTCTTATAATTATGTGTTCAATTTATAATTCTTGTTTTGTTAATTCAATTATGAGTGAGTAGATTATTAATCTAGGGTTAAGTAAAACCCTAGTTATGGTTGATGTGTGAATTTTCCAATTCCCCCAATTTGATTGTTTAATTGCTCTTGCTTATTGAGTTGTTTTAATTAGCAATTACAAATCAGACGTGATTATGTTTATTGTTTGAACCATTGTCTATTTATCAACGAGAGTTGGATTTAGATGGTTGTGATTTATCCAATGAGGACATGAACTTCTCCATGAGAATAGGTAGAACGGATTGTTAGGAAGTTAGGGTGCTGTGATTAATGTCTCTAAATTGCATGATACCATGAGAATAGGCTTGATTGTATTTTAGAGAAGCCATTAATACTCGAGAGAGGTTATTGGTAATTTATAGGGCGCATCTTTCCTGTTGAGTAGTGTACGATTAATTGGGGAGGAAATTCACGATAGCATCAATTCATGTTAGTGGGGACACTTAATTCTGGATATTTTTAATATTTGATTTATATAAACACCAATCTCTTTAGTATAAAATTAGTTTAATAATCTCTCAATATTTATTGTGTTACTTGCTTAGCCGAATTAAATCAGAAATAACTGGTGATTGATACGTTTGTCTCCGTGGGAACGACTCTGACTTACCCTGCTACATAGTTAGAAGGATTTGTTAGATATTATAATTTGATAGGCACGCGACAGCCTTGTCAGATACACTTTCACTTAGACAGAATTACATAGCATAGCTTATTTACAATTGGCTACCCTATTCTGCCTATCCGTTGATGGTCAACATGACTCTGAATAAAAACACTATCAACTAATAAATAGAGATACTGCAGTATGCTACAAAACCTCATCCGTTGATGAGCTACCTGTCAACGGATAGAGTTATAATGTCTCATCCGTTGATAGTTACAAAAACATGACTTATACAATTTGTGCATAGAATGTGAAGTTATCATCAAGTATAACATATTCCTAACAATCTCTCCCAATTTATGCTTGATGAACATAAAGCCATAAATTTAGGACCTTGCTGATTACAAAACATTTCCCTAGAGGTATTTACTGATTGATGCATAATTGTATTAAGCTTCAAAATTTAAACACAGAAAGTTTGAGAAATTTACAGAGAAAGATTGCTCCTCTAGTCTGAGCAGATCATTAATGTTTTCTTTCTCTTGTTGGCACCACTCTTGATTTTCCTTCCTTAGCAGAATTTGATTCAATCTGGATTTGGAGTTGCCTGTAGAAGGGTTCTTCTTCAGCAATCTTTGAATTCAACTTTGATTGCAACCACCTAAGGTACTGGGTGCTAGCCTTAGATAGTTGATCCTCCAACCTGAAGAATCTCCTGTTTCCACCTTCATCCCTGAATTCCATCATCCAATAAGGTTGAATGTGGATTTTCTGTCCATTGTATGGGATCTTCAATTTCTTGGGCAAACTTGATGGAGAATTCTATTCTACTCTAATTTGTTCAATCCTCTTGATTATCTCATGCCTGGCTACCATGGAGAACCCTGTATGTCTCTTAATGGCTGAAAATACTTTGGTTAAGATTTGATAATTTTCTCCAAGTACCTTCTGTAAAGGCCATGTCCTCTCTTTTCCTCATTTTTAGACAAACACTAATCTCTCAGGTAATTGTTTGTATTTGTCAATTCCTCTCACTTCTGACACTTCATCCATATATAGATTAATGCCAGAATATTCTTCTATAACTGCCTGATAGATGTAGTCTTCCTTGTTCTCAGCAGGTGACTGTTTAACAATAGAAGGCACCTTAGATATTTGGATAGGCAACTTTGGAGTTTGATTTCTTGAGGCCCTTTTCTTCTGTGTTGATACAAACAGAAATTTAGGAACCTCAATTTTGTCAAACTCCACTGGTTCCTGCTTTGGCTCTATTTGATGTTCATGGAAGTTTACAGATGGGTTTATTACCTCTTGAGGCATTTGAACTAGTAATTGTGTGCCACTTGTTTCTCTGGATCCTTTCTATGGAGAAATAGGTCTGTTGGGTCTTTGCTTTTTCTGTCTTTTCTGTACCCTGACCTTAGTGCCACCTTTTCTCTTAACTGGCTTAGGAGGTTCCTCAGACTCCTTTTCTTCACTTTGTAACTCATCCTCTAACTCTTGAGCTAGCCTGGCTAGCCTCTCTTCTGAGTTTTCATTTGGAAATTCAGTATTTGGATGAGCTTCTCTTAGCAGCCTTGAAGTCTCTTCCCTCTTGGCTTCAACAAATCTAGGATGGCTGTTGGAGATGTTCAGAATTTTTCCATTCCTTGTGATTACAGCCATCCATTCTCTTACTCTTTTATTAGTCTTTTGCTTGAACTCCATGATGGCTTCTCCCATTAGCTTCTCTTCATCATCCTTGGGAAATGGATAGTCCAGTTGTAACTTGTTCTTCCCATTTGCTTTTGGTGGAGAGTAAACTCTGGTTTTTATGATGGGTTCAAATTCTTTGACATAAGAAGGTTCAGCATCATAATATGTAGGAGCCACAATTGCTGGAGTGAGCACCTTCAGAATTGTAGTAGATATTGTTGGAGCTGAGGTTTGGCTAGAGAACTGAGTTGATGCAATAGATTCATTGATCAACCTTTCTGACCTCATTATCCTTTCATTTTGTTCCTCTCTTATCTTTTGTAGAGCTTCAATCTTTGCTAGCTTTTCCTCTTCTGTCATGTTTGAGAGATCAAACTCTTCAGATAGAGGTTTGGATTTGCTGGGGGAAGCTTTGACAATAAAGTCCTGTGGATTGACCACTATGGTAGGCTGTTGCTCCCCCTCACTTGCTACTTCTCTCCTTTCAGAAATAGTGATTTGTCTTGTAGTTGCCACAGCCTCTTCCACTTTCTCCCCCTTTTTGTTAGCATCAAGGGTTTGAATAGAAGTAGGGGCTGCAACCAACTTTTCTAAAAGTTGAGTTTGCAGTTTCTGATGTTGAAGAAATTGCTCCATCTGGGATTCCATCTTTTCCACTCTAGTGGTGAGTTGTTGCAAGCTGTCTTCTTTGATGAATCTTTGTTGCAACACCCTTTGAGTGGCTGTAGGAGCCAACTGCTCCAACTTGGAATCCACAGAAATCTTCACATCTTTGATATCTTGCTTGACCTCCTCTAAGTTTGATCTTTGAATCACCATTTGCATCTTTTGCAACTTGAGAGAGTCAATTGCTTGTTGAAGAACAACCTGTCTTTGTGGATCTGCACTTTGGTGCTCAGCCATGGCAGATTTATATTGCCTTATGATCTCCAAATCAATGTCAAGTTAGGTGTAGTTAGTAGCAAATTTCCAATCATGAATACTACTAGCACCTTCATCCTCAGTGCTCTGGCTGGCTTCACTGTCAAATTCTTCAATGTCTTCATCTTCAGCAATGGGTGGCAGAGCTTCTAAAGATTCCTTAGCTCTTTGTAGTGACTGTGATGTGTGCACTAGGTGCATTGCCTCCTCTGCTTCCACATTGCTTTGGCGAGCTAGAACTTGATAGGCAGGTGGAGGAATAAAGGTTTCAGCATCCAAAGAGATGGAGTCAATCATTGACTGATATTCTTTTTGATATTCCATGTCCTTGGTTGCATCATCAACCTTTATTGGCTCACTTGCAATGGCTTCTCCTTCCAACCTTATGCCTCATGTAGTCCCTTCTCTCCTCTCATCTCTCTTTTCTTGCATCAAGGGCTCCCCTTGGCTCACACCTCTCACACCCTCACCTTCACCTACTAAGGTGGAACTCTCAATCTCTCCTTTTGCCTGACCGGAAGAAATGGTCAGCCTCTCATTATTTGCCTCTCCTTTTGCCTGCTCACAAGGCAGCCTCTCACTCCCTTCCCTCAATCCTAAAAGTGTTTCAACTACTGAGAACTCCTCCACACTTGACACAAGAATGTCAGATATAGCAGTGGTAGAGTGAAGTATCAACGGATAAGGAATATCCGTTGATGGAGTAGTTATAGCTGTCAACAGATGGCTAGACATAGGCGCATCCGTTGATGGAGAAACACTTGTCAACGGATGAAGGATATCCGTTGATGAAGGAAAGATAGTATCCATTGAAGTGAAAACCAACACTGAATCTGTGGAGATTGATTTTAAAGATGAGGCCACAAATGTTGTTGTGAATTCAGGAATGGAAGATTGATGGCCCAACAAATCATCTAGAAGATGATGACCACCAATTGCAGAGTGGGGCTTCTCCAAGAATCTTAAAGATGGAGAATCAGGAATTGATGTAGATATTATATCCGCATCCAAAGATGGAGTTGGTGATGGTGGATTGTCAAGTGTTTCGATTTGAATGTTAAGATCAAGGGGCTGTGACTCCATATTTATTGGAGCCACATCAACCTGAGTTTGAGAAGGTACAATTTCATGTACTGTGTGTGCACCCTGTGATTCCCCTATGGTTTTAGATTTTACTCTTCTTTCATAGGTTTTTGAGAGAGGGCTAGTGTCCCTTACCCTTTTGTGTAGTGTTCCTTGTGGGGAACTTGATTCAGTAGTCACACCCTGTTGAGAGGATGTAACTAGAATTTGGCTTGTAGGTTCATTAACAGTCTTTTGAGAGACTGAAATGTTGGTCGCACCTGCCTCACCTTCCTTATCCTTAGGGCTTCTTTGATGTTCACCCTGTCCCTCACCACTCACTACCACCTTCACACTCCCCTCAAGAGTTTTGGTAGGTTTTACAACAGGTGTCTTTTGAGAGACACTTGAGGTTTGTTTTTTAGATTGTGGTTTTGAAACTTTGGATTTGGTCACTTTGGTAGGAGCCTGTTTGGTCACTACTACAGACTCCATTGTGACTGTGGAAGGCAAAAAAATTTGGGGGTTAGAGATAGGAGTTTCAAGGTTAGAAATAGTTACCTGAACAATTGGTAGATATACCAATTGTACTCCTGCATTGGAGTTCATTCGAATTAAATCACTTAAGACTCTCTTCTCCTGAACAAAACATGTGAACTTGCTATTCGGGTTAGCAATTGATATCTCATTCTCAGATACATTGTAACAACCCCATATCCGGGGTCAGGGATCTGGTCGTTACTGTCTCAATATCCATCCACAAAACCAACATAATCTAAATTACAACCTTGTGACCCAAAACAACAACATAAAACACACTCGTTATAGTCCCAGAGATGAAATCAGAGTAACCAACAATATTATTAATCACAAGTTTGAGTTCTTACAACCCAAAGAATTAAAATTAACCATTACAAACTCTTTGCCATCCATTTGTATATCCCATATAATAAATACACTTGATACTCACATGCTAACAACTAGCCTACCAGTAGCTGCCTCATCAGCAATGGTAGCTATGACCTCAGCGATCATTCCTCTGACGGCTGTCACCTGCTTACGCTGAGTGCGCCTTGCACGGCCATCTGATCTAGCTGTTGTGTGATATAAATAAATAAAGCAAGGGTGAGCAATAGCCCACCTAAAAGAATATAACTGAACAGTAATAATATATAACAGTTCAAAACATCTTTGATACCATATGCCATGCATTAACGACCGTATTACCAATATAAGGTATGAGATGTAGTTACAAGGTAACTTAAAATATAATTGATCCGAAGAAATATCTGCTATGGCAAAGATAAGCAAGATATTATCAAATTTTCATGATAGAGGAACTTGCTGGAAGAATATTGCAATTCCAGTTCAAGTACTTTTCAAACCTGCCAACAATGATAATGTTGCAGAAAATTTCCCAATTTGGAAGATGAACTAATACGGGAGCTTTGTCGCGCCAGGAGCCACAACATTTACGATGATCAGTCGCATGTCATGCTCCCCATCATTTGTTCTCTACATGTAGAAGGAAGCACCGACGGATCGCCCGCCCTCTGGAACCCCCCGGCCAACGATTGGGCCATTAATTGCTGGACCGGCGCCATTCGGCCACTTACGCGTCTCCTAGTTCAAATAACATCCATAACTCTGAAACATAAAGTTCGTCCCCCTTTCCCCAAGTATAGTACTTGTTGATAGGACTCCACAAAGTAGTCGTATCTAATTGGAAAGGAAAATTTCACCAATATTTCCCAAGCTGATGCTTGTTAATGGATATAAACTTGTTCCATCAATCTTACCCCTCGAGCGTTGAGGAGGTAACCAAACAGACTCATATCGATGTTTGAAAGAATCAAGATGTGAGTGACAAGATAGTTTAGCAAGTATAGGACCGGGCAGTCCAATAAATAACATCTCTCAAGTGAGGTCCCCTTACATACGTTTGGAAGTAGAGCGAGTATTTAAATCTTCTTTAAGATAGATTTAAATGAAAATAGAGTTTTGGGAACCTCCCCTTGATAAAAATAGTCATAAAATACTCCAAAATATTTTACACCATATCTGAAGGTGGCAGATAATCTTTGAATAATATGAATCATTATAAAAGAACTTAAAAGAATTTAAATAAATATTCCAAGAATATTTATTAACCTAATATTAATTAAGGAATATGAATAAATCATAATATTACTCGTAAGTAATCCTCGAATGAATATTTAGAATTATTTACTAAATAACTCTCTTCTTTAAATGAATATTCAAAATAATATTCATTAATTAAATAAACTCAATTAAATGTTTAAAATAATGTTCACTAAATAAATCCAAACTTAAATGGATATTTGAAACTAATAATGTTTATTGATGAAATAAACATCCCTTGGATATTTGATATAATATTCATTGAATCAATAATGAATATTCAACTTAAGAATGATACCTATTGATGAAATAATTGTCGACTGAATATTTGAGACAATATTCATTAAATAAATAATGAATATTCAATCTTAATAATATTTATCAAAGAATGATTATCGAATGAATATTCAAAATTATGTTCAATAATTGAATCGACTTTAAATGAATGTCGAAGATAGTATTTATCGTCTCAAGGGAATATTTAAAATAATATTTATCGATGAACTGGAGTTCGAATCAAAGTTCAACTAATATTTATAAAATAAATAGAGATTGAATGAATATTCGAAATAATATTCATTTAAATAAATAAGGCTCGAATGAATATTAAAATAATATTCATTAAATAAATAAACTCGAATGAATATTCAAAATAATATTTATCGAAGAAATAAGAATGAATATTCTCTAAGTAAATAACTTAACTGAGGGTTCGAAATAATATTCGAATATTAAATCGACTTTAGATGAATATTAAAGATAATGTTCATCGAATAATTAAATATCTGATGAATAACCCGAATAATATTTATCAAATAATCTTAAAGGAATATCTCAATAATATTCGCCAGATAATAAATGGGAAATATTTACTTAATTATTTTCCTCTGAAAATAATGTCAATATATCAAGAAATGACGACTCCTGGTCTATAATCAAGGAATGAGGTTCAGATGCCCTTCGTTTAAGGGTCTTAGAAATTTCCGGCTTATAACTGATATAATAACTATCTAGCTCATAAGCCAACAATAATTCAGGGAACAAGTATATCAATATGACTTTGAAAGTAGGCATGCATGCTATGGCATATGTACTGTAACAGAAACATATATATATTCACAACAACAGCCTTAAAGAAGGATTTGAAACTTGCCTGGGAATCGAGTACGGGTAGGGGTAGCGTGTCCCGGGTCAGCTTGGTAATCTATAAATAGCCAAGGCATTCGGGATTAATCACTTAACATATTTAAAAAGGTTAAGTATACACTCTACTTAAGTCGAAACACGATTTCGAATTATCTCGTTATACACTTCTTAGTGTAACTCTTTTATCACCGATGCGATTCGGCATATGCTCGCTATTATGACACATCATTGTACCCACACTTGATACATACTTAGGCCATATAATTCTTAAGATCGGTCATTTACGAATCAAGATTGTACTACAAGTTTTATCGCCCGCTTTCTAAGTTATTAACCAAAGTCATAATCAAGCATGCTTTTAGGGGTTCGTTCGCGTTAACCTTGATTCGAACATTTTTTATAAAATCGGAAAACGATCCATTCGACATGTGGTTTTCTCCCACACCTTCCTCTTTATCTCTAATATTGAATTAATAAGATTCGTCACTGATTAAACGACATTTAAGGGAATCAATTTCAATCACGAACTTTCGTTTACGGTTCCGAACCACTTTTACGATTTTAATCATAACTCCTAAACCGTAAGTCCATTTCATACGATCTTTATATCAAAACGAAGCTTATAGCATAATCTAGCTTGTCATAGCAAAATGCGAAACTGTACAGTGAGTTCTATCAACTGTGATGCTCGGTTTCTTAAGGTTTAACGAAAATCGGGCATTACGACGTCTATACAACGAACGTTCCAAAAATTACTACAATCAAACCAAGCCACACCGGGCATCCATAACACTTATACACATGGTTCTTATCTTAAAAAGTCCAGGAACACCATGCCTTACTACCATATGCATCATATTACATAAATCACTAAACCACTAACTAAACATGCTTATAACATCACCATAATCATAACTACACTAAGATCATCAAGAACAAGCATATACCCAAAGTAAGATCTAGGGTTCATGAGGTTTATACCTTCCTTGGAGAGTGTTAAATCCCTTGCTAAGCCTTGTATAGTCCATGTCTATCCTTAACCAAGCTTGGATCATCCAAGAAATCAAGAAAACCAAGATTTGTTCTTGAAAACACTATTCACCCTCCTCTTAAATCATTTTTTTGAAAATGGAAAAAGATGAGTTTGATGCTAAGATTTTGAGGAGATCATTTTTATGAATTATAGGACTCACATAAAAAGTTTCAAGATCAACAAATGGTTGGAAGTGGATTTTTGGTCTTTGAATTAAGGAGGGGCCGAATGGAAGGAAAATGGGAGAGATTGGTGTTCTTTTGCTTGGTTGATTTTCAATAATGCCTAAAGTGATCAATAATGTTAGGTCGAATACACAATATATAATCAAGTACTGTATGAATAAGTAATAAGAACACACGTTTTAACTCTTAAAACTGTTTGGAATTGATAATTCCTCTCTCGGTGATGTAAAGTATCACAGAGAGCTGCTTAGGTTACAAGAATGATATTCGTTCACGATGGATACCCTTCTAGGGTTAACCTAACTGTATTTATAAGATATACAGCTACGTACAATCGTAAATTGATTCTCCTAAAATTAAGCTATACAATTGATATCAATTACGATTGCTACACGTCTTCTAAGTCAACTCAATCTCTTTGACAGCTATCCAATCTTCAAAGATATCGCTTCCATATTAATATTAAATTAATCTTCAAACTCTGTTGACTTGTAGACGCTCCCAGTAGACAGACTTTAGCAAACTCTGTTCTCTTCAAGCTAACAGTGTTTGCGCTTCCATGTGTTCAGCTAACAGTGTTTACGCTTTCCTCTGTCAGCGTTTTCGCTTCCAGCAATCAGCGTATACTTAAACTCTGTTACAACTGCTTTCAATATCAAGTTAAACTCTCTTTTACCTGTAACACTTAAACACTGACATTAAATCACATCAATTATATCTAACAATCTCCCCCAACTTGTTCATTAGAAAAATGTACAAGTTCACAGTAATTGATGATGTCAAAACTAACAAATAAAAACACAGTGTTTAACATATAATCAGAGTTTAAACTTGACTTAGCAAAATTTACAGAAAATTCGAATTACTTACAAATTCTGTCTACCTAACCTCCTCAAGATCTGGAGTTGTTCTGAGATAATCAATCAACAACCTCCTCTCAGCATT
This sequence comes from Kitagawia praeruptora, assembly GCA_037693485.1. Classification (NCBI taxonomy): domain Eukaryota; kingdom Viridiplantae; phylum Streptophyta; class Magnoliopsida; order Apiales; family Apiaceae; genus Kitagawia; species Kitagawia praeruptora. Next base: position 61,438,831 of record CM075344.1, read on the forward strand.
TTCAAGTTCAATCTCCATAGCTACTTTGATCTCTCTTAAATCTGGATCATTCTCATCAGTTTGAAAAATAGCAGCTCTGAGATCATAGATCTTGTTTCTTCTCATTTCATTTCCCAATCTGATAAACTTCACTTCTTCAGACTTTACATTAAAATCTAGAACAGTAATCCCAAGATCAGTCTTCAGCTTTGTAGTTCCCTTCTGCATTTCAATCAGATTTCCATTCCAGTCTCTGTACTTCGGAACATATCTTTCAGCAGACTTTGATCCTGTAACAACTTTAGCTTTCTGCATATACTTCCTTATAGAATTAGCAATAAGCTGTGTTCGATGATTTCTAACTCTGAAGATATGCAAGACATATTGAAGTTCCTCAAATAATTTTAGCTTGATTGCTTCTTCATTCACTCTATACACTGACCCATCTGCCATAAAGTATAGCAGAAAGTGAATGTCAAAGCTCCTTTGACGAACTAGCTGAACTGACTCCAACTTGTCTAGATTTTCTTGAGTAATACCAGAACCAAGAGATACAAGTGCAGAGGGATCTCTTGGACTGTTACTAACCCTCAAATCTCTTCTTGAACCTAAGCCAGAAGTATTCCTGCCTGGTGGCTTTCCTGAACATGCAACATTATGTTGATATCCACCAGTCACTCCTGCTTCTTCTTGCACTGGAATCTTTGGCCTTGAAAAACCAGGTAAGAGTTTACTTTGAGTCTGTACAACTTGTGTAGCAACAGAGGTTGTAACTATCATTTTGCCCTTGCTCTCTTCACCAATTATCCCTTTTAACTTTAACTTGGCATCAATATAGAAGACTTTCTAACCAGCTTTCCAATATCTTCTTCTTCTTCTTCTTCTTGAATACCAGATAGTTTTTCTTTGATCTCAATTCCTTTCATTACAGGCCTTGAAGACTTTGAAGCTTTAACAACTTTCTTCACTTTCTTGGACTTTTAAGCTTTTAAATGCTCTTTCTGCAACAGCTTTTCTTCAGCTTGAATATCCTCAAGTGTAGCTTCAGCATTCTCTTCACAAAAAAGTTTTGCAGCCAATTCTTCATCTGTTTGTGGATTGTCAGAGAATGACAAATCCTTTGGCTTTGAACCAGAAGTAATCTGAGTATTTGTATCTATCACCAAATTCGGCTTTGACCTTGTAGACCTCCCATGTCCTTGTCTAGAATTTGCATTTCTTAAGCCCTTCTCAGCATTGGTACCTTCATCATCAAGATGATCTTTCTTTGACAGAGTTTGAGTTTGCTTACACTTGGTTTTAGCAATTCTCTCCCCCTTTTTGACATCATCATCACCATCTTGAATCAGAATGGAGGTGATTAACTCAAGAGAGTTTGCAATGGAATCAACCTTCTCATTCAGTAAAATCTGATGCTTTTCAACTGTGCTCAGTCTGTCATTAAGATTTGCTTGAGCTTTGGAGAATTGTTGGAAAAGCTTAGCATTAGCTAGTTGAGCTTTCTCTTCATGAGTAGCAACCTCTGTTCGAAGATCTACAATTGCCTTCTTATTTTCATCAAATCTGTGATTCAAAGTCTTGATCTGAATCACTGTGCCTTGAAGACAAGTAAAGATATCAGGATTTGAAATCTTTGAGGAATGTGACTGTAGAAAATTAGCTGCTCTTCCAGGAGGAAAGATACAATCTGACTTGTACCAATCAGCAGTTTGCTTTTTCAAATAATCATCATCAACCTCATTAGCAGAAGGTCCAGCAAAATCTGGTTTGTCTCCTGTTTTCTGACCATCAGTTTGAAATTGTTCATTTTCAGCTCCTGTACTGTTTTCTTCAATCGAATCACTCACAGACTCATGAGTAGGAGCAACAGAAGCAATATCTTCATCTTGAGCAACAACAGGTTCTTGAGCAACCTGTTTTCCTTTATCAGCTTGAATCTGCTCTGAAGAAATAACCTTCTCTTATTTATCAATCTCCTCACCATGCTCAGAACCATGATGAGCATTAGAGTTTAGTTCAGTGTGTGATGCAACCTCAGTGTCTTCAAGAACAACAGTAGGCCCATCAGCAACACCAGTATCAATAGAATGTGTAACCTCATTAAAAGAAATTGGAGTTTCAGCAAATGAGATAGGATCAGAGAATGGTAGAACTGAATCAAGAAGATCATCAACTGGTGAAAAACCATCTCTGTGACCCTCTTCTGCAGGCATGTCATCCTCTGCAGGTAAATAAGTGTTTACAGGAGCATCATCCTTTGCAGGCATTTCAACCTCTGCAGATATAGCAACCTTCTCTACAACCTCAACAGTAGGTGTTTGCTGTGAAACCACCTCTGGAGCTTCAACTTCATGCTCATCATCAGAATCAGTAAGAATGAGCCTTCTCCTCTTAGCTTGAGGCACTGGAATCAGCTCTTCATCTTGACTAGAACTGTCCTCAGCTGATGGTGTTGAAGGTCTATTTGCCCTTTCTTTGAATCTTCTAGAATAAACAGCCTTTGGAGATGACTGTTTAGCCTTAAAATGTTTGGTGTTGATTGCAGTATGCTTCTTCCTTTTTGACTTAGGTGGTGATTGTGGATGAGTGATAGTGACAGGGTTTGTTGGTTCAGTATTCATTTGGTCAGGTTGTTTTTGAGGTTCAGTTTGTGTTTGAGGTGATATGGGTTGATCAGTGGTTGTTGGTGTGGGCTCAGGTGATTGAGTAGGCTGAGATGGTATGTTTTCTGTACGATCAGTGGCTAAAGGTTCAGGCATAGGTTGTGGTTCTGGTTGTTGTGGTTGATGTGGTTCAGATTGTGGTGATGAAGAATCTTGTGGCTGATTGACAAAATTCTGTAAGGCAAGTGGTAGTACAAAAGGAGGTATGTCCTTACCAACATCTTTGTTAGTCATATCAGAGAATATTCTCTTAGTGACTCGAAAAGGTTGAATCTCATCAGCTTCATCAATGATAAGTGGATTTTATATCCACTTGGAACATTCTAAATTGGCTTAAATTGATTGTTTTGACCTCAAGATTTTGGTAGTTTTGATGTGTTTGCTTTATTGTGCAGGGTTGGAATAATGTTGATTAAGATCGTTGTTTCCGTTGCTTTTGGAGTTGGATTCGGGCCTAATAATATAGAATGGAGTCTTGTTATGGTTCACCATGAGGATTCCAAGCATAGAGGATTGAAAACGGAAGAGAATGCAAAAAGAACGGGAGCAAACGGAGCAAAAACGAAGGAGAAAAAGCTGAAAAACGAAGGAGAAAATAACGGGACCAGAATTTGCCCGAGCAAACTGCGCCAGTTTTGAGCAAAGTGCTCGGGATGAGCAGATTTGGTCCGAGCAAAGTGCGCCAGGCTTGAGCAAAGTGCTCGGGGACGTGCTGATTTTCCAGTTTTGCCCTTATTCGATCTGAAATTGTATTTTAAGTGTTTTTTGACATTAAAATCGTTTCCTAGTTGTATTTTAGGTATTTTTTATTATTGGGCAAGAGTAGGAAAAAGATATATCATCATCCAACCCTTGTAAACAGACACACGTTACGTATTATTAAGCTAGGTTTTCAAGAAGAGAAAAAAGGAGAAGGAATTCCTCCAAGCTATTCTTGAACCTTTGTATTCTTCGATTGAGGGGATTTAATTCTAAACCTTATTCTTCTTCTTCTCTATTTTATTTACTTGTTTATTTTAGAGTTATGTTTTCAATAGAACCCATGATGATGATTAGTTCGATCATGAACTAATTCGTTGTCATGGGGGTTTAGTGGATTTATTCATGAATTTTATGTGTTGAATCTTCTCGATGCCTTTAGTGTGATTGATGTGATATCCTATCATGGTTGAATTAATTCGTTATAGGAGAGTAGCTAACTCCTGTAATTGTGTGTTAATTCTTGTTGAAGCGAAAGTGGAAATAAGAGTTTAGAACTTGCCATGTTAGCGTAGGTTTATGCGTGATGATATCATTCGTAATTAGTGTCGTAACTCTAATCGTTTTATGACGACTATGTGATCAATTGAATACGTGCACCTCAACCATTATGTTTTATTCTTTATAGACATATGAAGACTTGGCATAATCGGGAGACTAAATGATTTCTATCTTTATTGTGGATATTGTTTAGGATGGTATTTGTTTAACGGAAGTTGGCTTATATCAGTTTTGTGTGTTCGATCAGGTGTTACTAAATCACATGAACAAGGCTAGGGATTTGGAGACTATAGATGGATTGTTTAAAGAAACTAAATTCCCATGTTTTATTTGCAATAGTAATTCGACATAAATCTCAGTTAAGTAGTTGATAATTAGTTATAATTTCTTAGATAAAGTTTAGTGATAACAACAATCCACTTATTTATTTGTTTTAGCATCGGATAACAATCATACATTGGTGAGTGAGTTAGCTAGACAATACAACGAGTCCCTGTAGGAACGAACCTTATTTGCTATCTGTATTACTTGAGATCACGTGCACTTGCGTGTTGAGTTGGTCATAACAAGTTTTTGGCGCCGCTGCCGGGGACGCGGTTTTATTTTGTTTAGTTTCAATATTTGCCATCAGTGGTCATTGAATTTCGGTGACTAGGACGTTTCATAAAATTTCTTGTTGGTGAATTTCAGGTACTTGTTGAGAGTTTATGCGTACACGAGCTCGTGCACGTAGAGACGAACTAGCACGTACAGAAGAACTAGCTAGGAGAAGACTTGATTTCGGGTTAGAAGACAATCTTGAAGCAAAGGAAGTTATGGCAAATCAAGAACAAGCAACGAAGGCTTTGAGTGAATTCTCTCAGCCGAAAGTGGAGGACATTCATACTAGTATTGTTCGCCCAGCTATAGGGTCTAACAATTTCGAGCTAAGGCCAAACATCATTCAGATGATTCAGAACACAGTCCAGTTTGGGGGTAGTCCTGCTGAAGATCCCAATGCTCATATTAGGGACTTTCTTGAGATCTGTGACACCTTCAAATTCAACGGAGTTACAGATGACGCAATCAGATTGAGGCTATTTCCCTTCTCTCTCAAGGATAAAGCCAAGAGTTGGTTACATTCTATGCCATCAGGCTCTATTACAACATGGGCAGACTGTGCTCAAAAGTTCTTGACCAAGTATTTCTCCATGGCGAAGACAGCAGCTTACAGGAATGCCATTTCTCAGTTTGCTCAGCATTCCCAGGAATCTTTGGGAGAAGCTTGGGAGAGGTACAAGGAGATATTGGCACGTTGTCCTCATCATGGAATGCCGGATTGGATGATAATCAGCAATTTCTATAACGGGTTGGGAGTTCAGTCCCGGCCTATGTTAGATGCAGCTTCTGGAGGTGCGCTATGGGCAAAAAGCTATGAGGATGCTTATAATCTGATTGAAATGATGTCGGCCAATGAGTTTCAGAATCCTACTCAACGCTTGCCACCTGCTAAAGTGGCTGGAGTTCTTGACTTGGATGCAGCTACTGCTATTGCTGCCCAACTCAAAGCGTTGACAATGAAGGTAGATTCCCTTTCTAATCTTGGTACTAACCAGGTTGCTATGGTGTGTGAATTGTGTGCAGGGGCACATGACACAAATATGTGTGCTATCTCAGCTGAATCCGCACAATTTGTCGGTAATTTTCAAAGATCTCAGCAACCAGTGCCAAATTTTTATCATCCCAACAATAGGAATCATCCTAACTTCAGTTGGAGCAACAATCAGAATGCTGTGCAACAACCATCTCAGGGTCAGCAGTATAGTTCAAGGCAGTTCAACAATTCGGGTTATCAACAACCCTTTGCCCAAAGGCCACCATACAATCCACCTGGATTTCATCAACAACCATCAGGAAGTTATGTGCATTCGAATGAGAAGTCAGAAATGGAAGAATTGCGAATGATGTACAAGAGTCAAGCAGCATCTCTGAAAACTCTTGAAAATCAAATGGGCCAACTGGCCAATGCTCTTTTGAACAGACCTCAAGGGCAATTACCTAGTGACACGGAAGCAAATCCGGGTAAAAAGGAGGTCAAGGAACAGATTCATGCTGTTACGTTACGTTCTGGAAAGGTTACAGACGATCTGGGAGTCAAAAAGCAGTTTAACGAAGAACTTGAAAATGTTGTGAACAGTGATTTGGGCGCGGGCGCGTCTGAGGGGTCTAACCGGTCTTCTAATTCAGCTCTTCCGGTCATTAAGAAGGCATCAGGTGAGGAAGAAAAGGAGAAGTTAGATGGGAAAATAGGTTCAAAAATTACGGAAGCTAGCAAAGAAGTTTTTCCGCCTCCGCCATTCCCTAAAAGGCTTCAGAAGCAGAAGTTTGATAAGCAATTGGCAAAGTTCTTGGAAGTGTTCAAAAAGTTGCACATAAATCTACCATTTGCTGAAGCCTTGGAACAAATGCCAAGTTATGCCAAGTTCATGAAGGGCATACTTTCGAGGAAATTGAAACTCGAGGATTTAGAGACCGTCGCTTTGACGGAGGAGTGTAGTGCTGTCTTGCAACAAAAGTTGCCACCAAAGTTGAAGGATCCGGGGAGCTTCACCGTACCTTGCACTATTGGCAAACAACTTTTCAGCAAGTGCTTATGTGATTTGGGAGCTAGCATTAATTTGATGCCGATGTCTGTTTTTAAGCAACTTGGGTTACCTGATCCGAAACCTGTTAATATGACTTTGCAGTTGGCAGATAGGTCAATCACATATCCTAGGGGTATAGTGGAGGATGTATTGGTGAAGGTGGATAAGCTGATTTTTCCGGTTGATTTTGTTATACTGGACTTTGAGGAGGATAAGAGGATTCCTATCATCTTGGGAAGGCCATTTCTAGCTACGGGCCGAACTCTGATTGATGTGCAAAAAGGAGAGCTTACCATGAGAGTGCATGATCAGAAAGTCACTTTCAATGTGTTCAAGGCGACAAAATATCCGTCAGATTCAGAGGAGTGTTTCAAAGTGGACGTTGTTGATAAGAATGTGAAGAAGGAGATTGAGCAGCTAAGAAAATCAGATCCAGTGGAAAAAGCTTCAAGTGGGATTTCTGGCATTGAGAACGAAGGAAGAAAGGGGCTATTTCAGTTGTTGGATGCAACTCCATGGGAAAGAAGAGTTGACATTCTACATAAGTCTCGTGGGCTAGCTGATTCTAATAATTTTCAGGTGCTTCGTAAGTTGTCAAATGAGGAAGTTTTTGCACTCGGGCTCAAGCCATTACCACCCGAGGAGGGTGACCCTGCTGATGATTGAGGTATTCCTGTGCACTTTCTTTGTTTCTCGCCTTCAATGGGGACATTGAAGAATTTAAGTTTGGGGGTGAGGGAAGTGAAGATTGTGATTAGTAGTTAGATGCATATAGGACATGTAGTGTAGTATTATCATGCATATTGTTTAAATTGTTCATCATGTATCATGCATATTGTTATATGTGAGTCATGTAGTGGCATTCTAGAGTGCATAACATAATTCATGCATTCATGCATTTTCCATGATCCCTTAGGACGAGCTGATGCTGATTGATAGGTGGATGTTGATTTGGGTGGATGATGACGAGTAGAGGGCTGATTTATAGTTTCTATGAAATTGACTTGCATGTTACGGGAACAAAATCTATTACACAGTCTCATTGGGGTGCTTTTGGGCTAGGTTAGGGTCATGCCTGTGGGATGTTTTGAGATTTAATCACTTGTTTATATTTAGAATTTTCGTTATTCCCTTTATAGAGTAGGAACATTAAAGTCTAAGTTTGGGGGAAACCAGGAATTTTCATGCTAGTTGTTAATATTTGTCAATAAAGGCTAGGCGTCAAATGGCTAGTAGCCGGCTCATTTTTATATGAGTAGTCTAGGGTTGGAATTGGGAATTCTCGTTCCAGATTGCATACATAAAAAAAAAAGAAAAAGAAAAAAAATGGAAAAAATAAAAAAAAAAATATAAAAGAAAAAAAAAAGAAGAAAAAAAAAGAGTCAAAAAAATAATTTAAATGCAAAATTAACCAGAGTGAGCTCTTTAATACTCGAGTTATTAAGTCTGAGGGGACTTAGTCCTAGTGACCTAAGGCTTTATAGTCTGGGATCCTGTTGACCTAACACTCGCTACATGGGTATTATTGTATAAGCCTTTTGGGGTCTCACTCATTGCACGGTTAAATAAGCATGCGTATTGTATATGTAGTGTCGTAGTATAGTAATAAGCATGAGTTTCTGTCTACCTTGGATGAGGGTGGAGGTGTTCCTAGGCTATGGAGTGTCTACAGTCTATTCTAGTTATAAACCTGTGATTGTCTTGACGGAAAGCATGTATGATTTTTGACCTAGTTCTGGGGGTATTTCTGATGAGCATTGCCCACACGCACGTTTCTGTTCATGTATTGTTAGTATACGGGGACTTAGTCGAGCTCTGCTTGGATTTGTTGCATTCGTTGAGATATTTGCTTGTTAGTTGGTTTTGGTGAGTTTGAAGGGGATCTTGCATTTTCATAGTAGTTGCATTCATGCATTGCATTGCATTGGATTTTGTGGGTACATTCACTATAGGCCCTCACGAGACCTTACTCGTCCACTAGGGCTACCTAGGGGTTTAAAGGGCTTGTTGCATATGCTAAATGCAACCGTGATCACCTACGGAAGTGGTACTAATTAGTTAGTTAGTTGTAATTGTATATGCTTGAGGACAAGCATCAGTTTAAGTTTGGGGGTGTGATAAGTGGATTTTATATCCACTTGGAACATTCTAAATTGGCTTAAATTGATTGTTTTGACCTCAAGATTTTGGTAGTTTTGATGTGTTTGCTTTATTGTGCAGGGTTGGAATAATGTTGATTAAGATCGTTGTTTCCGTTGCTTTTGGAGTTGGATTCGGGCCTAATGATATAGAATGGAGTCTTGTTATGGTTCACCATGAGGATTCCAAGCATAGAGGATTGAAAACGGAAGAGAATGCAAAAAGAACGGGAGCAAACGGAGCAAAAACGAAGGAGAAAAAGCTGAAAAACGAAGGAGAAAATAACGGGACCAGAATTTGCCCGAGCAAACTGCGCCAGTTTTGAGCAAAGTGCTCGGGATGAGCAGATTTGGTCCGAGCAAAGTGCGCCAGGCTTGAGCAAAGTGCTCGGGGACGTGCTGATTTTCCAGTTTTGCCCTTATTCGATCTGAAATTGTATTTTAAGTGTTTTTTGACATTAAAATCGTTTCCTAGTTGTATTTTAGGTATTTTTTATTATTGGGCAAGAGTAGGAAAAAGATATATCATCATCCAACCCTTGTAAACAGACACACGTTACGTATTATTAAGCTAGGTTTTCAAGAAGAGAAAAAAGGAGAAGGAATTCCTCCAAGCTATTCTTGAACCTTTGTATTCTTCGATTGAGGGGATTTAATTCTAAACCTTATTCTTCTTCTTCTCTATTTTATTTACTTGTTTATTTTAGAGTTATGTTTTCAATAGAACCCATGATGATGATTAGTTCGATCATGAACTAATTCGTTGTCATGGGGGTTTAGTGGATTTATTCATGAATTTTATGTGTTGAATCTTCTCGATGCCTTTAGTGTGATTGATGTGATATCCTATCATGGTTGAATTAATTCGTTATAGGAGAGTAGCTAACTCCTGTAATTGTGTGTTAATTCTTGTTGAAGCGAAAGTGGAAATAAGAGTTTAGAACTTGCCATGTTAGCGTAGGTTTATGCGTGATGATATCATTCGTAATTAGTGTCGTAACTCTAATCGTTTTATGACGACTATGTGATCAATTGAATACGTGCACCTCAACCATTATGTTTTATTCTTTATAGACATATGAAGACTTGGCATAATCGGGAGACTAAATGATTTCTATCTTTATTGTGGATATTGTTTAGGATGGTATTTGTTTAACGGAAGTTGGCTTATATCAGTTTTGTGTGTTCGATCAGGTGTTACTAAATCACATGAACAAGGCTAGGGATTTGGAGACTATAGATGGATTGTTTAAAGAAACTAAATTCCCATGTTTTATTTGCAATAGTAATTCGACATAAATCTCAGTTAAGTAGTTGATAATTAGTTATAATTTCTTAGATAAAGTTTAGTGATAACAACAATCCACTTATTTATTTGTTTTAGCATCGGATAACAATCATACATTGGTGAGTGAGTTAGCTAGACAATACAACGAGTCCCTGTAGGAACGAACCTTATTTGCTATCTGTATTACTTGAGATCACGTGCACTTGCGTGTTGAGTTGGTCATAACAATCAACAATTAACCCAGGAACACATGCATTGAACAGAAGTTGACAAAATCTAGCAAAGTAAACTGTAGTAGACTCTGACAACTTATCACCCAAATTCATTAAAACATATCTACCAAAATCAAAATTACTGCCATAGAGTAGAGAATACCCAATTTGCAGACTGTCCATTGGAATAGCATCCCAGTTGGTGACCTTCTTCTGGAATGTCCTGGTGATACAATCAAAGAAAAAATTCCACTCTTTTCTCAAATTTGGCCTCCTCACACTGCCCAGCTTGGCAAGTGATTCCATGTACCCAATCTCTGTTAGCATCTCTCTCAGATTTTGTTCAGAGACAACAGCATACGAAGTATGTGTGTCGAAATCCATGGTGTCACGAACAGTTTGTGGAGTGATCACAAACTCTTGTTCTTCATGAGAGAAGATGATAGACGGAGTTCCATTCTCTCCTCCTTCTATATATCTTGAGTTTTGCCAGAAATTAACAACCTGAGAAGCAGATAGAGTAGCCGGTTCAACCAGCGCTTGCCCAATCTCAGAATCTCGAAGAAAATTTTGCATTAGATGAAACGCCTCTGGAGCACGGTCGTTTTCAAGTAAAGCTGCATAATTGTTAGGCACAAAACGTAGACCAAACACAGTGAAAGGTTTTGTTGCCATTGAATCAAGAAATAAGCAAAAAGCAGCTGTGAAAATGATATGCAAGAAAGGTGTTTGTGAAAATGCCAAAGTGAAAAACAAAGATGTTCTCTCTGTTTTGGTAAAGTGAATATGAGTGGATGAAAGTGATTGTGGCAAAAAGTAATTTGAGTTGTAATTAAAAACTAAACTCAAACGTTTTTACTTGAAAACACGCAACTGTTGCCTTGAAAAGTGTGAAAGTGAGACATAATGATGAGTGAGTGGGTGAAAGTGGGACACGTGTCACACATGCAACGATTCACTTAATACACACGCAGTAAAAGCCATTATTACCGCTGTCGTTCCGTTTATCAAGACACTTTACCACTAAATACACTAATTAACAGTTGTCAACTACTCCATTTACTCCAAAATTTTCAAATTATCTTAATGAAAATATACCTTAGAGTATATAACACAATCAATCAGTGTTTGCCAAATTTTCAATCTTTATCACAAAAACCCTTTCAAAAATGCACAGTCGTGATTTTTGTGTGTGAGTAGCAGAGTTTACCAAATCAATTTTTATAGCATCTAATATTTCATAAAATCCATAAATCAAAACAATAAACACTGAATGCACAAACTCTCATATTAAACACAGAGTATATGATGAATGCTAAACTCTGTAGTTCCTTAATTACAGAAATCTGAATATCCCTGTTCCAGTTTATGTTCATGATTATCCAAGTAAGCACACAGTCATTATAGACAAAAAGATCAGGAGATAAACATCAAAGCATCATTCAGTGAGTTACATGTCTAGGATTTCCTCACAAACTCTCACAGCACACAAGTGTTTAGGTGAAGTGTTTTCGCTCAAATTCAATCAGTAGAAGCAGATACTACCATAAGCTTGAATTTCCACCAAATCTACACCACTTCGATTACATATATGCACAAATCAAAAGGACTTTGTTCAGGGTTGAAATTGAGTAAAATCAAACAGATGAGAAGAGATGTTTTTCGAATGAGAATTTCTAACTGAACAATTTATCAGATCAAAATGTGCAGTCAAACTGTTAGTACATATTTGTACAAGATGATCAGTATATATACCTCCTCTTTTTTTTTTCTTTTTTTTTTTTATTAACATATATATATACTGAGTAAGATTTCTTTTCTTGAGAAATACTCACCTGCTTGAATTTGATTTACCAAAAGAATATAACTGCTCTTAATACTTCACTATTCAAGAAAAATGAACAGTTAATTTGGCTCAAAGGGGTTTACTAAGGGTCGTGTTTATGAACAGTGTTCAAAGATGTTTTGAACAGTGTTTAAAGAAAGATGGTTAATCCTAGTGCCTTTATCATTTTCATGCACACATATATCATGTAGTCTCAAAATGGTTTAATGCAAGTTCTAGAGCAACATACTTACTGATGAACATCACACAACAATAAAATCTGATTGATATAAAATGTATCAATCACTTATTCGGCCCAAAATCTCACAGGGTTCAGACATGAACTGTTTCTCACCAAACTAAACAATGACATATCTCAAGTTTTAAAATTTTCATAAGTGCAAACAAAGAAACATCAAGAATCAAGTTTGGCTTGGAAACAGAGTGTCACTAATCAGAGTTTAGAGTTCATCAATATCAGAGTTATTCATGAGAGGCAATGCATACAGGATTCATAGATTCAGAGTTTAGGATCAAATAAACTAAGAGATGCTCTAAATATGAAACAGTATCATGCTGTGTTAATTTACTGCACAATTTCTGATTAGATCACAGTGACTCAGAAAGAATCTTGATTTTTCACTGAGAATCATGCTCCATACATTTTTCTTCATTGGTATTTTCATTCAGACAAAAATCAACTCAGAATTCACAGAGTTTAACAAACATATTAACAGTGTATGACCAACAATCATGCTGACAGAGTTTAATTAACAAGGTTCACATAACACTTTAGCAATTTAAAGAAATATGAGCAACACATTTTATTAGAAAAGTTTGAGTCTAACCAACATGTTTAGTCAAAACCAGATACCATCCCTAGTTCATTGACCAGTCTTGTAAATGTTGCTTCACTTAGAGGCTTTGTGAAAACATCTGCAAGTTGTTGATCTGTAGGCACAAAGTGAAGCTCAATATTGCCTTCCTCTACATGCTCTCTGATAAAGTGATACCTTATGCTGATGTGCTTGGTCATTGAGTGTTGTACTGGATTACCTGTCATTGCAATAGCACTTTGATTATCACAGAAAATAGGTATTTTACTATACCTTAACCCATAATCCAGCAATTGATTCTTCATCCATAGAATCTGTGCACATCAACTACCAACAGCAATATACTCTGCTTCAGCTGTAGATGTTGATATTGATTTTTGTTTCTTACTGTACCAAGACACAAGTCTGTCACCAAGAAATTGACAACTTCCACTTGTGCTTTTTCTGTCAATCTACAGCCAGCAAAATCTGCATCAGAGTAACCAAGTAGCTTAAAATCTGATTCTCTTGGGTACCACAGCCCTAAGGTTATAGTGCCCTTGAGATATTTGAAAATCCTCTTCACAGCTGTTAAATGTGGTTCTCTTGGATCTGCCTGAAACCTTGCACACAGACAGGTGGCATACATGATATCAGGTCTACTAGCAGTTAAATAGAGTAGAGAACCAATCATCCCTCTGTAACTTGTCATATCCACTGATGACCCTGTATCTTTGTCCAGTTTTGTTGCAGTTGCCATGGGAGTTGTTGCAGATGAACAGTCAAGCATGCCAAATTTCTTGAGAAGATTTCTGGTATATTTTGCTTGATTAATGAAAATTCCATCATCTGTTTGCTTTACCTGTAAGCCTAGAAAATAGCTTAGCTCTCCCATCATACTCATTTGATATCTAGACTGCATGAGCTTGGCAAATTTCTTACAGAGTTTATCATTAGTAGATCCAAAAATGATATCATCTACATATATCTGAACTAAGAGCAGGTCATTACCAGATTGAAAGTAAAACAGAGTTTTGTCAATAGTACCTCTGTGAAACCCACTTTCTAGTAAAAATTTAGCAAGTGTTTCATACCATGCTCTAGGTGCCTGTTTGAGTCCATAGAGTGCTTTGTCTAACCTGTAGACATGATCTGGATATTTTGGATCTACAAAACCAGGTGGTTGTTCAACAAATACTTCTTCTTCAAGTTTTCCATTCAGAAAAGCACTTTTCACATCCATTTGAAAAACCTTGAATTTCTTGTGAGAAGCATAGGCAAGAAACATCCTTATTGCCTCCAATCTGGCAACTGGTGCAAAAGTCTCATCATAATCTATTCCTTCCTGCTGTGAATAGCCTTTAGCTACCAGTCTTGCTTTGTTCCTTGTGATCACACCATCACTGTCAGTTTTATTTCTGAAAACCCATTTAGTACCAACAATAGATCTGTTCTTTGGCCTTGGTACAAGGGTCCACACTTCATTTCTCTCAAATTCATTTAGCTCTTCTTGCATTGCTGTTATCCAGTCAGCATCTTTAAGAGCTTCTTCTACTTTCTTTGGCTCAGTTTGTGACAAGAATGCATGAAACAGACATTCATTTGTTGTTGCACTTCTTGTCCTTACTCTAGCATCTGGATCACCAATAATCAAATCAGGTGTATGTGACTTAGTCCATTTTCTTGCAGAAGGCAGATTGCTTCTGTCATCATGTGATCCTCCCCCTTGATCCATGCTCTCCTGATTTTCTTGGTGCCTTTCTTCACTTTCTGATGCTCCCCCTGAATGTGACTGCTCAGAATTTGAATGATCAGAGTTTGAATCAACAGAGTTTGATTCAGAGTTATCAATTGAGTCACTATCAGTGTTTGAATTATCACTTTGATGTGATTCTTCATGCTCCCCCTCAACTGGTTCTTCCCTTGTTTCTGATTGAAAAGTTTCTTCAGTGTTTACCAGTAGAGGTTCAGAATTGACCTCAACAGTGTTTGTCAGATCTGTATCATCCGAGTTTAATAAATCTTCATTTTCAAAGTGCAGTTGATCATGTTCATTTACTTCTTCAAGTCCAGTTATTTTCTTGTCATCAAATGACACATGAATTGATTCCATGATCACTCTGGTTCTCATATTATAAACTCTGAATGCCTTAGTTGACAGTGGATAGCCAACAAAGATTCCTTCATCTGCCTTTAGGTCAAATTTGGTCAACTGTTCAGGATGAGTCTTCATCACAAAGCATTTGCATCCAAATATATGAAAATATTTTAGATTTGGCTTCTTCTTCTTCACCATTTCATATGGTGTTTTACCATGCTTGTTGATCAGTGTTGCATTTTGAGTAAAACAAGCAGTTTGAACTGCTTCTGCCCAGAAATATGTTGGCAACTTTGCTTCATCTAGCATGGTTCTGGCAGATTCTATCAGGGTTCTGTTCTTCCTCTCCACTACACCATTTTGTTGTGGAGTACCAGGTGCAGAAAACTCTTGTTTTATCCCTTTACTCTTGCAAAATTCTTCCATTGATGAATTCCTGAACTCAGTTCCATTGTCACTTCTGATTATCTTCACTTGATTCTCTGACCCTTTTTCCAGTTGTATTATATGTTCTGTCAGTGTTAAAGCAGTTTCATCTTTCTTTGCTAGAAAATATACCCATGTGTATCTGGTGTAATCATCAACAATGACTAGAGCATATTTCTTCTTTCCAAGTGACATGACATTTACTGGTCCAAAAAGATCAACATGTAGGAGATGATAAGGATCAACAATTGAAGACTCAGATTTGCTCTTGAAAGAGGCTTTTCTCTGTTTGGCCTTTTGACAAGAATCACACAGGCCTTCTACATTCAACAATGACTTTGGTAGTCCTCTTGCAAGATCATTCTTTATGAGCTCATTGATATTGTTCAGATTCAAATGAGATAGTTTCTTGTGCCACTTCCAACTCTCTTCACTGGACATTCTTGTTGACAGACACACTGCTTTGCCATCAGTGTTTGCTGACAATTTAATTTCATATATGTTATTGTGTCTGTTTCCAACTAGAGCAACTTTCCCTGTAGATTTGCTGATCACTTGACAATATTCAGGCTGAAAATCTACATGATATCCTCTGTCACAGATTTGACTCACAGATAGCAAGTCATGTTTGAGTCCTGGAACCAGAGCTACATTTGTGATGATGACATTCCCAAGATTAATATTGCCATATCCCAGAGTATGTCCTATGTTGCCATCTCCATAAGAAACTTCTGGGCCAGCCTTCTCCTCATACTCTGATAGCAGGGCTTTATTTCCAGTCATGTGTCCTGAACATCCACTGCCCACGACTAGGGTACTGACCCTGGTGCCCTGCAATCACAAACAATCACTGATTATTAGTTTTAAGGATCCAGACTTGCTTGGATCCTTTGGCTTTCTTAATTCTGTTAGCTTTTGCAGCGGAATTCACATTAACAGAGTTTAAGCTAAATTTTTCAGAATTTACATTTGCAGAGTTTACTTTAACCCATTTCAAATTTGGCTTGGGTTCATAGTAATTATAGTAAATAGCATGATAATCTCTGCAAGTGTAAATAGAATGCCAAGTACTTCCACAGTGTTTGCATAAAGTCTGTGGTCTTGTTCTCACATAATCACTCTTTACTGCAGTTTTAGAGGGCAAAGAATTAATGTTTTTATTCTTACTGCAGAAATTAGCAAGATGATTAGTGCTACCACAATTAAAGCATGTTTTTCTGGGAGCTAATGAAGCAAGCATTGGCTTAATTCCTGAGGTTATGCCTACCTTTCCATTTCTGTTTTTCTTAGGCATTCTCTGTTTGTTGACAGACTTTAATTCTTTAAGCTTATGCTTAAGTTGCTTATCTGTCATTAAACCAATGTTAGCCTCTTTAACAAAAGTCTTAGCATATGACTCTTTAACTGCCTTTTTCTGTGCTTCAGTCTTAGGTCCACCTGTTCCCATGACATTACCTTCAGATGAACGATGTGGTCTAACTTTTACCTGATTTTCAAATCTAAGTTCATCTCCCTCAGAGTAACCTAGACCTACTGTATCTGACTGAAACACTTCTTGAGTATCTTTACCAGAGTGTGTCCAAGTTTTAATGATGTGTTTAGTATTCTCCAATTCTGATTCTAGTTGCTTATACTTACCTAGCAACTCCTGTTCAATAAACACTGCATCATCTCTCTCTTTCTGAATTTTATTCATGTTCTCTAGCTGTTCCTCAACAAGTTTATTTCTTTCTTTGAGTTGAGAGCACTCAGTCTTTATTCTCTCATTTTCTAAAGTCTGATCCCTATAACTGATATGCAATGCTTTAAGATAAATTCTCAGTTCAGTTATATTATCAGTGTTATAAGCATAGGTAGTTGGGGGTACCTTGAGATCATCATTTTCAGTCTGAGTAGTAGCCATGAGAGCATAGTTGACTTCCTCATCTGAATCTGAAGTGTCTACCCAATCTCTGCCTTTGGTGTAGAGTGCCTTTTCAGTTTTACCCTTCTTGCACTCAGGAGCATAATGACCCATCTCCTTACACTTGTAGCATTGAATCTCAGACTTATCTTTCTTACCAGATTTGAAGTCCTTTCCCTCAGATTTCTTAAAATTCTTCTTGTCAAACTTTGAGTAGTCCTTGGAGAATCTTTTTCCTTTCTTGAAGTTCTTGTATCCCATCTTCTTGAAGGTCTTTACCATCAATGCAGCCATTTGCATCATCTCTTCATCATCTTCAGAATCAGATGATCCATCTGTGTTTGAGTCAACATCAGTGTTTGATGACTCACTTTCTGAGTGTATGATTAAAGCTTTTCCTTTTGCCTTTCTTCTTGATGCTTCCTTCTTTGATGGTTTCTCCTCAACCTTAAGAGCAACAGACTTTGACTTTCTACTAGATCTTTTGTTTCTCTGCTCCAATTCCAATTCATGGGTTTTGAGCAGCCCATAAATTTCATCGATCTCTGTTTCACCAAGTTCATAGTTATCTCTTATGGTGGTTGTCTTCACATCCCACTTTTCAGGTAGAGAGAGAAGAAACTTGAGATTTGAATCTTCTAAATCATACTCTTTGTTCACCAATGACAAATCATTGAGCAGTTTACAGAATCTGTCAAATGTTTCTGTCATGGTTTCATCAGATTTTGAATCAAAATGTTCATACTCCTGTGTGAGTATGTTCCTTCTGTTCTTCTTAATTGCAGGAGTTCCTTGACATCTAACTTCAAGTGCATCACATATCTCCTTTGCAGTTGTGCAGTTTATCACTTTATTAGACATAACATTGTCTAAAGCACTGTGAAGTAAAAGCCTTACCTTCGCATCCTTTGCAATAGATGAAAGATCCTCAGCAGTTAGATCTTTCTTCTCTTTTGGAATGACTTTTGATTCCTCACCAGCAGCAGCAGCAGATAACTTTGTAGGTTTGTGAGGACCTTCATAAATTCTGTCCAGATATTCTGGATCTGTAGCCTCCAGAAACATGGTCATCTTCACCTTCCAAATTGCATACTCTAATGGCCTTAGTATAGGAACCCTAACTGTTTCATACCTACTAACAGTAGTAGGGGCTTTCTCAGATGGTGGAGGTATCTCTGCCATTGATTACTATTGTGTTTGGATCTTTAACTGTAATAAAGTAACAGATTTGGCTCTGATACCACTTGTTAGGTCGAATACACAATATATAATCAAGTACTGTATGAATAAGTAACAAGAACACACGTTTTAACTCTTAAAACTGTTTGGAATTGATAATTCCTCTCTCGGTGATGTAAAGTATCACAGAGAGCTGCTTAGGTTACAAGAATGATATTCGTTCACGATGGATACCCTTCTAGGGTTAACCTAACTGTATTTATAAGATATACAGCTACGTACAATCGTAAATTGATTCTCCTAAAATTAAGCTATACAATTGATATCAATTACGATTGCTACACGTCTTCTAAGTCAACTCAATCTCTTTGACAGCTATCCAATCTTCAAAGATATCGCTTCCATATTAATATTAAATTAATCTTCAAACTCTGTTGACTTGTAGACGCTCCCAGTAGACAGACTTTAGCAAACTCTGTTCTCTTCAAGCTAACAGTGTTTGCGCTTCCATGTGTTCAGCTAACAGTGTTTACGCTTTCCTCTGTCAGCGTTTGCGCTTCCAGCAATCAGCGTATACTTAAACTCTGTTACAACTGCTTTCAATATCAAGTTAAACTCTCTTTTACCTGTAACACTTAAACACTGACATTAAATCACATCAATTATATCTAACAAATAATACAAGATATTTGTTTGGCTAACTATAGTCTAGTTGATGGGTTAAGGCTTGGTCAAGGATTTGCTTCCATGTGGACATGTATTGGTGCCTTATGTTGCACCCTCATGCTAACTAGCTTAGTTTGTCTCCAATGATACTTGTATGTATGAAACTTGCTTAGTTCCTTGCATTATTGTGATGAAGAAGGGATAATAATGAGTGAATTATTTAGGAAGATATTTGTTTGACACAAATGCAAGTTGCCCCCTCTAGTTTGGTAGAAAAACAAGCTTCTAAAGGAAGCTAACTTAGCTTAGATAATATCTTCATAAAGCTACTTTAATAAAGTGATGATGCCATGGTGGTGATCTTATCCACTTGCACATGGTTGTCTCTTGGTTCTCTGCTTGTTTCTTTGTCCGGTTATTGCTCAATTCATTGATCGTTCGGAGGAATAACTCAACCGTTTCTAGTTAGGGTTTTACCGGAAACCTTCTTAATATTTATAATACTAATCTCCATCTTTCTTAATACTTCTCGAATTTAAATTCCTTAAATATTAAATCCTTAATCTATCAGTGTCTAGGGAAAATCTCGGAGAAAATGAAAGTGCTATTTTTCAGAATCCGACAGCCATTACATACACTTATTTTCCCCTCGGATCACTAATACGAACTCAGAAATTCATTCCGGGTACTTCTGTATAGCGTCGTCTCATAATATTCTTATTTCCATCAAAAAAACTATTCATCACTTGTTCTCTTTTTAGTCCTGGTACTTAGAAAATATCTTTGTGCTTCCTCGAGCGTTCCTTAACTCTTTCATGGAACCTCCGTACTTGTAACTGATATCGATCCGGATGACATGAGGGTATCTATTTCTCTCTAGGGATTCTTATCTTAACTTTCTAGGAGATAGATTATTCTAATCTAAGCTATCACCCAATAGCATCCTTCAGGACATACAACCTTGGAATCTATATCCTTTCATTATTCATTCCTTAAAACCAGTACTACATTGTAGTTGTAACCACTGTTCACTCTTACATCAATACATAATAAAAAGTTTTAATTCTGCCCAAAATCTGGGTTCTTACAGTCTCCCCTCCTTAAAAGGATTCCGTCCCGGAATCAGGTAGAAGACAATTGGGTACTTGTTGGTTATTTCACTTTCCAATTCTCTGGTCGATCCTTACACATTCCAATCTTTCTAAAGCACATCGTACTGGTGTTACAATACACCCTTTATACGTTCTACCAATTCCTTGGTACTTTCGCACAACACATTATCCGGTATACGCTCTTGTCCGGTCTTATACTATTAACCTTATTGGTACGTGCGGTGACTTCGGTATCACTAACGCGCTACGAATTCTGGAGATAACCTCACTCGTAATTTTGCAATTCCTGACCGCTTTAATCTTCGCAATCTCGCTCAATATATAGAATTAGAAGAATTTATTGAGAGATCACTATGATCAATGAACATTTGTTATATTGCATAGTTAGTACAGAAGGGGGCCAGCCTTTAGTACTTGACAAACAATTAAACAATTAATGGCATTCCACTTAGACTTCTATCACACAGACAGATCGTCACGTAGCAGTACCTCCCCTCCTTAAAGGGTTGTTCTTCTCAACTTAGAAGAAGATAAATAAGGGGGAAGAAAAGGAAAGAATTTCAAAGGATTATATAAGAAAGTTTTCATGATTGTCAAAAATATCATACTTAGAATTTACCTCTGAACTATAGAGGTTTATTATAGAAGAAAAATAATCGTATTCGTATCAAATACTACTTTATCGTAATCTCACATATCACATGTCCTTACTGCTCTGTCCATCATTCTATGGACCTATACTCTTGTTCGATATTAGCATCACTTACTTTTGGAAAATCCTTCAACCTTTCAGGTTAAATCTTGGATTCCTCGCTTGACTTTATTATAACTGACATTTCACGCCACGAAACTGGATCTTTCATATTCATAATACTAACACTATCAGGTTGTCATTCCGAGTGCTCGTTAGGAAAACCCATTCATCAATCCATTCATAACATTTCTTGCTTCACATTCCATAATTATTTCCCACTCTTTTCTTTATCAATCACATCCTTCGTATTATCTAATTCTTATTTACTTCTGTTGTTTATTTCCACCGTCATCTCAGGGGTGAGACACTCGTCACCTTTACTCAATACGTGTTACACGTTTGGGGTCAAATTTTCCTTTGTTCGACCATCTAGATTTCACTTTTTCATTCCATGAGTCTCTTTATTACTCAATCAATCTATTCCATATTTCCTCGAATTTTTCAAACTTAAAAGGAGTCAATTTGTATGTCATTTATGCTCCTAATTCCAACTTTCTATTTCGGCCAATTCTCTTGCCCTGCCAATTCCATACTTTTCTCGCTTCATTATTGGGGCTTTCCATGAGTCCGCCTATCTGATTCCCTTATTGATTCTCAATTCTATATTCATTTCTACCAATCACTTGGTTTCTATTTATACTATAATCACTCTATGAACTATCATAGCCTAATCATTTATTTCAGATATTCCGTCGTTACCAAAATTAAACCATCCGAAATAAACCTGGATGATTTCTCTAACTTTGATTCAATTCGACATTTCCACAATCTTTATCACCTAATTTCTCAAAAGGATCACCATCGTTTATCGTTTACGCAATGTTTTTAATAGCTAAACATACATGTTTCATAATTGTCAATCCAAGATCCTCTAGGAAAGCAAAATAATCACTATTCCCTATCCATAAGGAACGCTTCCTGAACTTGATGTAGATATTACATGAAGCAGATAAAATTGCAGAGAGGCTTCAAGCATCGCAGCTATAATAGGTTGAGGAGATTTTTAATCGTACATCTCTAATTGAAGATTGGAAGCTCAGCGTCTTACTTAATCACTTTCCAAATCTTGTTAATCCTTAATACAGGGATACCTTTCAGCATCACGAATCTTTAACCTCATGTACTCTATCTTGGTTGCGCAGAAATACACCAACATAAACTTGCTTGTCATTCATCATCATGCCATTTAGCTTATCAGTATTTGTACCATCTCTGTTTCTGGTCATCTACTACCAATTCCTTGTTACTTAACTTCCCCCCACTCTTTCCAAAGGAAAGGCGAGTTCCTTGGGGAATTTGGTCTGGCCTGTCGTAGAGCCTCATAATGTCGGTAATGTGCTACTGGCAACATCAAGAATCGAATCTTTACTTAAACTATTCTTATAGTTGATCCTGGCACAATCATTAGACGGAATGCAACTTCCTCTACCACATTATGACCATCAAGGTCCTTACATTATCATTCTATTTCTTTAGTATGAGCATGTATCCTTACTCTCTTGTACTGAAAGTGTCGGCCACTTCATTGGCCTTTCCTGAATACAATAATTTCTTGAGATCAATGTTTTCCGGATTCATTCCAACTTAGGATGGAAGCATCCTCCCTTGAACTCTGCTAAATGAGAGTAAACGTATTCCAGTCTTTTCCGAAAGTCATTGCTTCCACCTTTCTGGTGTGAACATTACTACAGGTACTCCCAATCATACCTAGGATATTTCCTTACTTAAATCCCTTCTTGTTTTAGGATAATCTCAACCTTATTTGTTCAATCCATACTTTCTCATGGTTTCACACATGCTTCCTCTGGCCTTATTGTTACTATGTCATACATTCCTTACCAAACTTCCCTTTTTGAAGTTCAGAATATTACTTCTTCCCTTATAAGGTTTCTTAGGTCATCCTCATCATTCCTCCTGTATCTTCTGGGTACAGGGTGTATCAAACATCATCAATCAATTCTATAACAATTTTGTCTATATACTTTTCGAGACTCCTTTCCACAAATCTTTATAGGTTATTGATGCTTTGGTCAATTCAACTTATATCATCTGATTTCACAATGTCTTTATTAGGGGTGATGTTATCCTTTGTGCATTCCCCAGTGTTTGTCTTAATATATGGACATTCTATCCTCAATTCTATCTTCAAGGAATACATACATCATGTTCTTGGAAATTCACTCATATATCCTTAATAAAGGTCTCTTTTCAATCACTCTCATCTTAATCATCTATAGGTAGCTTAATGCTAACCTCTTCTTATGAATGTCGGTCTATATGACCTTCCAAAAGACAAAATATGTCTATCTGCTCTTTCTTACAGGACTTGGTAATGGTAGCAAGGATGTTCTAGAAGTTATTGGTCGTGTTCAACGTGAATCTCTTAGTGCCTAATGCTCCTTTTGAGGGCACTAAGTTTCAGATAACATTCATGCATCATGCTGCACCATCTTTGACAATCTTTGAAACTCTTCATTGGTCACTATCCTCAATCCTAATACGCCCATGGTATATATAAAATCCATCATCCTGCATTTCAATTCATTTTACATCAAAAGTTCTTGCAGTTGGCGCTTGGTTAGAAGCAGCCCTGCTTTGTCCTTTCATTGCTGGTCTAGTCACTTGATAATCCCTTGTGACCTGGTCTCAACTGGCCATCCTAAAATATGTGAGTTTAGGGGTCGGCTAATAGCATTACTTTTCTAGCAATTGCTGGCATAGTGCCTTCTACTTTGATACCTTTTGATCTTTTCAAAACTTCACTCCATATATGTCTCAATCAACTTCTCGGTGCCATCTCCGGTCACCTTTCCTTTTCTTTTATTCTTCTAGTTACTCTTATCAATTTCACGTGCCACAAAAGCTTAACATTTCTGGCATGACAACCTTTTCATTTAAGTCCATCCCGAACTTTCTTAGTCCGGCTTGTTTCCTAATTACATTTCCCTTTTTACCATCCAATCTTATCTTCATTAGTTTATTTCTAGAATCAATCATAATAATCGGGATCTATCTACCAATCCGTATAGCGGCTACCTTACCCAATTAATAGGGTTTGCTTCAGTTTCCACTCTCCTCAGTGATGTATTCAGATAATCCGAAAGACAAGGTTTGCCAAATTTTGTCCAATTCCTTTCCAGAATTAGGGAAATTTTTAGTCAATCTATCCACTCACTGGTTACATTAAGAAAATCCATTTCGATACCCAAAGAATATTTCTATGAACATCCGAGCTGGTCGAACCATAAACAGTTACAGTAGCGAAATGATTGACATAAAGCTGGGAGTTTAACCATTAGAAGGAAACCAAATATACATCTTCCCTAGAAGGGGAATCAAAAGTTTCAAACTAAACATGCCATACCTCCCCGATACATGTTTGTCCTAATAGTCGATACTACCGAATACCAGTCTACTTAACAACTAGTCTCGGAAAGAACACTACCATCGGGGTCAGTCGCTTCCCAGAATTTGCACTACCAAGGTCATCCGAATCTGGTGAACCATGTTGCTTTTAGTCTTACCAATAAGTCGGGTTACGGGACTGCACCCTTTGTAAAGTCCTGAGCAAATCTTTGGTAATACCTTGTGAATCTTATGAAATTTATCACCTTTGCCGGTGTGGTTGGCCAATCTCCATTTGAAACTGTCTTTAATTTGGTGGGGTCAATCAATCACTACTTCCTATTGATCATATGTCCTACTATCGGGACTTTATTTTGCCAAAACTTTCATTTCGAGAACATGGACTACACCTGTTCATTCAGGTTTCATCTAAAAGCATTCTTAATTTCATCTCAACCACTGCTTGCCTTACTCAATCCATTTATGATTCAGTGTCAAAATAAACTTAAGGTAACTACCATAATCCATTCAAGGAAAAGAAGGAATTTAATATTCCTTTGAATCACATGCATCTAATGTTTCTGGTTCATCATTCCACTGAATTGAACTAGACTTTACTTAGTTCCTGACGATAGCCTTATTACTAGTTTATCACAGACTCACTGGTCTTCTCCTCTTGAAGGTTCTGGGATCCTTGTCTCACTTACTACTTCCTTATATACTTTATTCAATCATGCCATCACCTTTCAATGTCTTTATTTTCTAAGTTGATCCATTCATAAAAAGGACATTTCCTTGAACCCTACCCACCTCATCAATCTAAGTTTGACTTTACAAATTATCACTTATGAAATCTGCCTTCTCATGGCGAATTATCATTAACAATATTCATACTAATTCATTTATCACATGATATGGCACTTGCTGCCTCTATCTTAACTGCTCCTGGAGACTCTGCTCCTTGTCCTCTATTGTTGTCTTTGATAATCATGTACCACTATAACTCTTTCCTCATTAATATAAAGGTCTCTAAGGATTTTGTTTTTATCTATCCCCATATAAGATCTCAAGTAATTCCTCAAATCCATCTTACCTGCTGGTACTTCATCTAGCAGTCCAGCTATGAATCCAATACGCATCTTTAATTCTCTTAATAATATCTCAGCTCTTTACGCTCACTTTTCTGAGCACTATACCTTAACTCTTACAGTCTCTCTGGCTATAGCCCTCATTCCTTAAGTGTAAACTCCTTATACTTATCAATATTCTCCTCCTCTGCTGGAACCTCTTCCGGGTCCTCAGTAGGGTACTCTATCGAATCCACCATCCGATCTTCAGCATCAAAACAAGCATCATTATGTTACTGCTCGTAATCCCCAAGGTCTGTCGCCTTACTAGTCGATAAAAGAACGAGCTAAGTTACTATCATGATACTTTCAGGTTCCCATAAGGGTTTTATATGTCAATACTACATTATGTAGTCCGACTATGAACTTGGCCAGAGTTCTTATTATCTTAATGAATTTATTGTTTTAACGTCGCGTCATCTCTGGGATTTATAACTCTCTCTCTGATACCATTTCTGTAACAACCCCAGATCCGGGGTCAGGGATCTGGTTGTTACGGTCTCAATATCCATCCACAAAACCAACATAATCTAAATTACAACCTTGTGACCCAAAACAACAACATAAAACACACCCGTTATAGTCCCAGAGATGAAATCAGAGTAACCAACAATATTATTAATCACAAGTTTGAGTTCTTACAACCCAAAGAATTACAATTAACCATTACAAACTCTTTGCCATCCATTTGTATATGCCATATAATAAATACACTTGATACTCACATGCTAACAACTAGCCTACCAGTAGCTGCCTCATCAGCAATGGTAGCTATGACCTCAGCGATCATTCCTCTGACGGCTGTCACCTGCTTACGCTGAGTGCACCTTGCGCGGCCATCTGATCTAGCTGTTGTGTGATATAAATAAATAAAGCAAGGGTGAGCAATAGCCCACCTAAAAGAATATAACTGAACAGTAATAATATATAACAGTTCAAAACATCTTTGATACCATATGCCATGCATTAACGACCGTATTACCAATATAAGGTATGAGATGTAGTTACAAGGTAACTTAAAATATAATTGATCCGAAGAAATATCTGCTATGGCAAAGATAAGCAAGATATTATCAAATTTTCATGATAGAGGAACTTGCTGGAAGAATATTGCAATTCCAGTTCAAGTACTTTTCAAACCTGCCAACAATGATAATGTTGCAGAAAATTTCCCAATTTGGAAGATGAACTAATACGGGAGCTTTGTCGCGCCAGGAGCCACAACATTTACGATGATCAGTCGCATGTCATGCTCCCCATCATTTGTTCTCTACATGTAGAAGGAAGCACCGACGGATCGCCCGCCCTCTGGAACCCCCCGGCCAACGGTTGGGCCATTAATTGCTGGACCGGCGCCACTCGGCCACTTACGTGTCTCCTAGTTCGAATAACATCCATAACTCTGAAACATAAAGTTCATCCCCCTTTCCCCAAGTATAGTACTTGTTGATAGGACTCCACAAAGTAGTCGTATCTAATTGGAAAGGAAAATTTCACCAATATTTCCCAAGCTGATGCTTGTTAATGGATATAAACTTGTTCCATCAATCTTACCCCTCGAGCGTTGAGGAGGTAACCAAACAGACTCATATCGATGTTTGAAAGAATCAAGATGTGAGTGACAAGATAGTTTAGCAAGTATAGGACCGGGCAGTCCAATAAATAACATCTCTCAAGTGAGGTCCCCTTACATACGTTTGGAAGTAGAGCGAGTATTTAAATCTTCTTTAAGATAGATTTAAATGAAAATAGAGTTTTGGGAACCTCCCCTTGATAAAAATAGTCATAAAATACTCCAAAATATTTTACACCATATCTGAAGGTGGCAGATAATCTTTGAATAATATGAATCATTATAAAAGAACTTAAAATAATTTAAATAAATATTCCAAGAATATTTATTAACCCAATATTAATTAAGGAATATGAATAAATCATAATATTACTCGTAAGTAATCCTCGAATGAATATTTAGAATTATTTACTAAATAACTCTCTTCTTTAAATGAATATTCAAAATAATATTCATTAATTAAATAAACTCAATTAAATGTTTAAAATAATGTTCACTAAATAAATCCAAACTTAAATGGATATTTGAAACTAATAATGTTTATTGATGAAATAAACATCCCTTGGATATTTGATATAATATTCATTGAATCAATAATGAATATTCAACTTAAGAATGATACCTATTGATGAAATAATTGTCGACTGAATATTTGAGACAATATTCATTAAATAAATAATGAATATTCAATCTTAATAATATTTATCAAAGAATGATTATCGAATGAATATTCAAAATTATGTTCAATAATTGAATCGACTTTGAATGAATGTCGAGGATAGTATTTATCGTCTCAAGGGAATATTTAAAATAATATTTATCGATGAACTGGAGTTCGAATCAAAGTTCAACTAATATTTATAAAATAAATAGAGATTGAATGAATATTCGAAATAATATTCATTTAAATAAATAAGGCTCGAATGAATATTAAAATAATATTCATTAAATAAATAAACTCGAATGAATATTCAAAATAATATTTATCGAAGAAATAAGAATGAATATTCTCTAAGTAAATAACTTAAATGAGGGTTCGAAATAATATTCGAATATTAAATCGACTTTAGATGAATATTAAAGATAATGTTCATCGAATAATTAAATATCTGATGAATAACCCGAATAATATTTATCAAATAATCTTAAAGGAATATCTCAATAATATTCGCCAGATAATAAATGGGAAATATTTACTTAATTATTTTCCTCTGAAAATAATGTTAATATATCAAGAAATGACGACTCCCGGTCTATAATCAAGGAATGAGGTTCAGATGCCCTTCGTTTAAGGGTCTTAGAAATTTCCGGCTTATAACTGATATAATAACTATCTAGCTCATAAGCCAACAATAATTCAGGGAACAAGTATATCAATATGACTTTGAAAGTAGGCATGCATGCTATGGCATATGTACTGTAACAGAAACATATATATATTCACAACAACAGCCTTAAAGAAGGATTTGAAACTTGCCTAGGAATCGAGTACGGGTAGGGGTAGCGTGTCTCGGGTCAGCCTGGTAATCTATAAATAGCCAAGGCATTTGGGATTAATCACTTAACATATTTAAAAAGGTTAAGTATACACTCTACTTAAGTCGAAACACGATTTCGAATTATCTCGTTATACACTTCTTAGTGTAACTCTTTTATCACCGATGCGATTCGGCATATGCTCGCTATTATGACACATCATTGTACCCACACTTGATACATACTTAGGCCATATAAGTCTTAAGATCGGTCATTTACGAATCAAGATTGTACTACAAGTTTTATCGCCCGCTTTCTAAGTTATTAACCAAAGTCATAATCAAGCATGCTTTTAGGGGTTCGTTCGCGTTAACCTTGATTCGAACATTTTTTATAAAATCGGAAAACGATCCATTCGACATGTGGTTTTCTCCCACACCTTCCTCTTTATCTCTAATATTGAATTAATAAGATTCGCCACTGATTAAACGACATTTAAGGGAATCAATTTCAATCACGAACATTCGTTTACGGTTCCGAACCACTTTTACGATTTTAATCATAACTCCTAAACCGTAAGTCCATTTCATACGATCTTTATATCAAAACGAAGCTTATAGCATAATCTAGCTTGTCATAGCAAAATGCGAAACTGTACAGTGAGTTCTATCAACTGTGATGCTCGGTTTCTTAAGGTTTAACGAAAATCGGGCATTACGACGGCTATACAACGAACGTTCCAAAAATTACTACAATCAAACCAAGCCACACCGGGCATCCATAACACTTATACACATGGTTCTTATCTCAAAAAGTCCAGGAACACCATGCCTTACTACCATATGCATCATATTACATAAATCACTAAACCACTAACTAAACATGCTTATAACATCACCATAATCATAACTACACTAAGATCATCAAGAACAAGCATATACCCAAAGTAAGATCTAGGGTTCATGAGGTTTATACCTTCCTTGGAGAGTTTTAAAGCCCTTGCTAAGCCTTGTATAGTCCATGTCTATCCTTAACCAAGCTTGGATCATCCAAGAAATCAAGAAAACCAAGATTTGTTCTTGAAAACACTATTCACCCTCCTCTTAAATCATTTTTTTGAAAATGGAAAAAGATGAGTTTGATGCTAAGATTTTGAGGAGATCATTTTTATGAATTATAGGACTCACATAAAAAGTTTCAAGATCAACAAATGGTTGGAAGTGGATTTTTGGTCTTTGAATTAAGGAGGGGCCGAATGGAAGGAAAATGGGAGAGATTGGTGTTCTTTTGCTTGGTTGATTTTCAATAATGCCTAAAGTGATCAATAATACAAGATATTTGTTTGGCTAACTATAGTCTAGTTGATGGGTTAAGGCTTGGTCAAGGACTTGCTTCCATGTGGACATGTATTGGTGCCTTATGTTGCACCCTCATGCTAACTAGCTTAGTTTGTCTCCAATGATACTTGTATGTATGAAACTTGCTTAGTTCCTTGCATTATTGTGATGAAGAAGGGATAATAATGAGTGAATTATTTAGGAAGATATTTGTTTGACACAAATGCAAGTTGCCCCCTCTAGTTTGGTAGAAAAACAAGCTTCTTAAGGAAGCTAACTTAGCTTAGATAATATCTTCATAAAGCTACTTTAATAAAGTGATGATGCCATGGTGGTGATCTTATCCACTTGCACATGGTTGTCTCTTGGTTCTCTGCTTGTTTCTTTGTCCGGTTATTGCTCAATTCATTGATCGTTCGGAGGAATAACTCAACCGTTTCTAGTTAGGGTTTTACCGGAAACCTTCTTAATATTTATAATACTAATCTCCATCTTTCTTAATATTTCTCGAATTTAAATTCCTTAAATATTAAATATTAAATCCTTAATCTATCAGTGTCTAGGGAAAATCTCGGAGAAAATGAAAGTGCTGTTTTTCAGAATCCGACAGTCTTTACATACACTTATTTTCCCCTCGGATCACTAATACGAACTCAGAAATTCATTCCGGGTACTTCTGTATAGCGTCGTCTCATAATATTTTTATTTCCATCAAAAACACTATTCATCACTTGTTCTCTTTTTAGTCCTGGTACTTAGAAAATATCTTTGTGCTTCCTCGAGCGTTCCTTAACTCTTTCATGGAACCTCCGTACTTGTAACCGATATCGATCCGGATGACATGAGGGTATCTATTTCTCTCTAGGGATTCTTATCTTAACTTTCTAGGAGATAGATTATTCTAATCTAAGCTATCACCCAATAGCATCCTTCAGGACATACAACCTTGGAATCTATATCCTTTCATTATTCATTCCTTAAAACCAGTACTACATTGTAGTTGTAACCACTGTTCACTCTTACATCAATACATAATAAAAAGGTTTAATTCTGCCCAAAATCTGGGTTCTTACATACATGCAGTGCTAAGAGCATCAAAAATCTAGCAAAATAGATATTCTTGCTCCTAGTTTCCTTTTTACCTAATTTTGTTGCTATCTCATACATGACTAGTGTGCCAAAGTTATAGAATTTATCAGTCAGAAGCATACACAACATAACTAGCATGGAATGGGTAACAGCATCAAAATTACTAATTTTGCCTGAAAAAGTTTTAATGAAGGCATCACAAAAATAACTCCATTCTTTAACCATACCTTTCCTAACAATTTTCCCTAAGTTCTCAGTACTAAGGGCATAATTTATGGAATTAAGCATGGCAACAATTTCAGCATTACTGGGTACTTCTAGACAGTTATTCTCAGGCAATTTTAAATAAGCAGTTATCACATCAGAATTAACAACATAGTTTTTACCCTTTAAAGAAAAAGCAAGTGTACCGTCTGTGCCAATGTACTCAGCAGATGCCCACACCTCTTCAATTACCTCATGGATTAGAGGAGTGGTGGCAGTCATAGCATATGACAGTTTGCATTTCTTCACGAAATTCATCAAGGTGTGATAAGCTTCTGGAGCATTCACTGTATCAACAAAGGCCGCGAAAATATTCTTCTCATAGGTAAACCCAGTGGAAGACATCATCTTAACAATAGGCGCCATTGAAGTGTTTGAACTTTTGTTGCGGAGAGTTTTAGTGAAGAAGATGCAGATAACTTATGAAATTCTTGAAAATGAATAAAAGTGAGATGTGAGAGCACAAGACAGCCTTTTATATTTTTCTAGAGTTAAAAATGTGTTAAGAATAATTCATGAGTTGTGATGTTAAGAATAGAATTTTACTTATACTTCTTGTATATCCTGATCTTATAAAGGATTTGGCACTTTGTATAGGAGATATGTGTTAGACAGTAATTTGTAGAATTAAGTCAGGAACAGTGCATCGAGTACTACATGTCAGGAACTGAGATTGAATCCTGATACGTCAAGTCAAATACTGATCAAGTACTGATGGGATGATCAGATCCTGATGCAAGATGAAATCCTGATATCAGTCGTGTTACTGATGATGTCATTATGGATGCTACAGAAACTGGCAAGTGCTATAAAACAGGATCTTTATTTGAGGAACAAGCAAAAAGATTTTATGAAGGAAAGAATTTTCTATTGATGGAAACTATCAATTGGACGGCAGAACATTGTCATGTATAGATTATCTTTATGTAATTAGTTGATAGGTAGCATTATAAATACTCTCTCTATATCATTGTAACGAGTGAGGTGAGTACGTGAGTTTAGCAATTGAGTTTGTGTGCGTAGCTCTGTATAAGGTTTGTATTCGAAAGTTCGAAACAAACAGAGAGAGAGATTTGTATTGTCAGCAGCTGCTAAAGGTATTTGTACACCTTTGGTAGAGTTTGTATTTAATCTTATTAATACAAACAGTTTGATTCATTCGTTTATTCTTGTTTATCTAATCAAGCAAAAATCAGACACGATTATATAACTTGTATTCAACCCCCCTTCTACAAGTTATTCGAGTTAACAATTGGTATCAGAGCAGGTTCATTTCGAATAATCATAAAGATCTACAATCATGTCTGGTTACAAGGATAGGAATACTAAGATTCCTATGCTCAAGAGAAACGAATATACTCTATGGGAAGTAAAGATGTTGCATCATCTGGAAGCAACAGATCCTGATTATCTTGACAGAATCAGAGATGGACCTTTTATCCCAACGAAGGTTGTTGGACAAGCAACTGTTGATGGTCAAGTTGTTCCAGAACATACAACAGAGAAGCCTAAATCTGAGTGGTCAGATAAGGACAAGGAGAATGTTCTTAAAGATGCTAAAGTGAGAAACATATTATTTAACAGTCTTGATTCTGTTCTCACTAACTATGTTCTCTCTTGTAAAACTGCTAAGGATATATGGGACAATCTTAAGGTTCACTATGAAGGAACTAAGCCTGTCAGGAAGAATATGAGGACACTACTTATACAACAGTATGAGTACTTTGAATCCAAGTCTGGTGAGTCACTTACTGATACCTTTGATAGGTTTACAAAACCCATCAATGAGATGGCTATGCATGGTAAATATTATGACTTGGAAGATATGAATACAAAGTTCATGAAAGCCTTGCCTGATTTCTACAATGAGAAGATATCTGCGATTGAGGAAGCTAATGATCTGGATGAGATATCATTAGAGGTAGTGTATGGAAAACTGAGGGCTTATGAACATGACAAGCAGCAGAAGAAGAGCAGGAGAGAAGGAAAGATGACTGTTGCACTTACTGCTCAATCTGAATCAAAGAAGCTTCCAGAGGAACAGCATGAAGAGCCTGCTGTAAAGAACTCAAGGAAGAAGAAAAGCAAAGAAAGTTCTGAGTCAGAGACTACTGATATAGATCCTGACAATAGTGATTCTGAATCAGAGATGCAGGAACTCTTTGCTATGTTTGCTAAAGCTTTCAAAAAAGGAAGATTCAACAGGAGAAGATTTAGCAAAGGACCTTTTCAAAAGAAGGAGGAGAAGAAGAGTGACAAAGGCAAAAGTACAATTGTCAAGCTTGATAAGGCCAAGATCAAGTGCTTTAACTGCAGCGAGCTTGGACACTTTGTTAGTGAGTGTAAGAAGCCTAGGAATTCAGGAAAAGGCAATGCACTTATGGTCACACAGAAGGATTGGGCTGATTCTAGTGATCCTGAAGATGAATTGGATTATGACAACATTGCACTGATGGCGAATGTTTCAGACAAACCTGGATCTCCAAAGAAAACTTCTTCATCTTCTGTTAAGGGCACATGAAAGAAGCATTCAATTATCTTGGACAGTGGATGCTCTGGACATATGACTGGAAAGAAGTCCCTGCTTACAAAGTTCAAGAGGAAAGCTGGCCCAGTAATACCTTTTGGAGATGGCAATAAAGGAGAAACTCTAGGATATGGCTCAATTGTTTTGGGGAATGTCATCATAGAAAATGTAGCACTGGTTGAAGGCTTGAAACATACTCTTTTAAGCATAAGTCAACTGGGTGATAAAGGTTACAAATCAATCTTTGACAGAGAAGGATGTAAAATCTTGAATATGCAGAATGGAGACATTGTTCTAACTGGTCAAAGACATGGTAACATATATGAAGCCAACTTAAGTGATACATCTAAAGGAATTGTTAGATATCTCTACAGCAAAGCAACAAGTGATGAAAGCTGGAATTGGCACAAGAAGCTCTCACATCTCAACTTCAAGAAGCTTAATCAACTTGTTAAGCATAATCTGGTGAGAGGCCTACCTCAGGCAAATTATGTGCAAGATGGACTTTGTGATGCTTGTCAGCTTGGAAAACAGAGAAGAATCACTTTCAAGAGCAAGATTGAAAATTCAATTACTGAACCATTTCACATGCTACATCTTGATTTGTTTGGTCCAGTAAACATTATGTCTATCAGCAAGAAAAGATATGCTCTAGTTATAGTGGACGATTTCACAAGGTTCACATGGGTGTTCTTTCTACACAAGAAGGATGAAGCTCCTCAGCAAATCATTGAACTTGTCAAGAATATTAAGAATAACTCTGAGTACAAAGTCAAAGTACTTAGGAGTGACAATGGTATAGAATTCAAGAATTCTACAATGGAGGAGTATTGTGTAGACAATGGAATCACTCAATAGTTTTCTGCACCTGGTACACCTCAGCAGAATGGTGTAGTGGAAAGAAAGAACAAGACTCTCATAGAGGCAGCAAGAACCATGCTTGCAGATGCAAAACTTCCAACCTATTTTTGGGCAGAAGCTATTAACACTGAATGTTTCACTCAAAACTGTACCTTGGTAAATAGTTATGAAAAAACTCCCTATGAGATGATCAAAGGAAAGAAACCAAGTGTGAAATATTTTCACATCTTTGGATGCAAATTCTATGTTCTAAAAGTTCATCCAGAACAACTTGGAAAATTTGAAGCCAAATCGGATGAAGCGAACTTTCTAGGATATTCAGCATCAAAGGCTTTCAAAGTTTATAATCTCAGAACTCACATTGTTATGGAATCAATTCATGTTGCATTTGATGACAAGAAATTTGGAATTCTACAAACTGATGAAAGCCATGACAAATTGGAATTTGAAAATCTGAAGAATTCTGAGATACTCTCCAGTGATGATGAAGGTTCTCAAGAAGGAATTTCTATTGCTTCTCAAAGGATTGCTACTGTTGAGGGGGAGCAAATAAATCAAGGAGGACACATTGATCATCAGGAGCAGACTAGCTATTCAGAGTCTACTCCATCAGGAACTGATCTTTCAGAGTCTACTAAGGAAAGATCAGTAACTAGCAGCAGAGTGGAATTTACTGATTCTACTGATCAAGGTGGAGTTTTCGAAGGCAGAGAGATTTCTTCTACAAGAGATACCACTAACTTAGGGGGAGAATCTAGCAGAGGCAATCTACCACCTGTTAGAAAATGGACAAAGGATTATTCTGAAGATTTGATTATTGGTGATCCAAATAGTGGTGTTCGAACTAGAAGATCAATTCAAAATGAATGCTTGTATAGTTGCTTTCTCTCAAAGAATGAGCCTAAGAAGGTTGAAGAAGCCTTACAGGATTCTGACTGGGTAATTGCAATGCAGGAGGAGTTAAATGAGTTTGAGAGAAACAAAGTCTGGGAACTGGTACCAAGACCCAAAGACAGATCAATTGTTGGTGCAAAATGGGTTTTCAGAAACAAGCTAGATGAATCTGGTATGATTGTAAGAAACAAAGCAAGACTGGTGGCCAAGGGTTACTCTCAGGAAGAAGGCATTGATTATTATGAGACCTTTGCACCTGTAGCAAGATTGGAAGCAATCAGAATGTTTCTTGCATTTGCAGCTTATTCAAAATTCAAGGTATACCAGATGGATGTAAAGATTGCTTTTCTAAACGGCAAGCTTGATGAGGAAGTATATGTGGAGCAACCACCTGGATTTGTTGATCCAAAGTTTCCAAATCATGTCTACAAACTTGACAAGGCACTCTATGGACTAAAGCAAGCACCAAGAGCATGGTATGAGACTTTGTCTAAATTTCTTCATGAAAATGGCTTCACAAGAGGTACAATTGACAAAACTCTATTCTTTAGAAAGATAAAAGGTGAATTGCTTTTAGTTCAAGTTTATGTTGATGATATTATTTTTGGTTCTACTAATGAAAAGTTGTGTGCTAAGTTTAGCAAGCTTATGCAGTCTAAGTATCAGATGAGCATGATGGGTGAATTAAATTATTTCTTAGGCTTGCAGGTCAAACAGACTGAGACTGGTATTTTCATTAATCAGTCAAAGTATATCAAAGATCTTTTAAGAAGGTTTGACTTTCAAGACTGTGCAGTTGCAAAAACACCCATGGCAACAGCCACTAAACTAGACTCTGATCCTAAGGGAAAGAGTGTGGATAATACTAGTTATAGAGGCATGATAGGTTCATTGTTGTATTTAACTGCAAGTAGACTAGATATAATGTTTTCTACCTATTTATGTGCTAGATTCCAAAGTGATCCTAAGGAATCTCATTTAATTGCTGTGAAGAGAATCTTTAGATATCTCAAAGGAACTCCAAACCTTGGTTTGTGGTATCCTAGAGAATATGTTTTCTTCCTAATTGGCTATTCAGACTCTGATTATGCATGGTGTAAAATAGACAGGAAAAGTACTACAGGTACATGTCAATTCTTAGGAAACAGATTGATTTCTTGGGCAAGCAAGAAGCAACAATCTGTCTCAACCTTAACTGCAGAAGCTGAGTATATAGCAGCAGGTAGTTGTTGTGCACAGCTCCTTTGGATAAGAAATCAGTTGATGGATTATGGTATGACACTAAGTAATATTCCTATGTTTTGTGATAATACTAGTGCTATCAAAATTGCAGAAAATCCAGTTCAACATTCAAGGACTAAGCACATTGATGTCAGGTATCATTTTATTAGAGAACATATTGAGAATGGTACTGTGGAACTTCATTTTGTTCCTACTGACAAACAGCTTGCAGATATTCTAACTAAACCACTTGATGAGACTACATTCAGTAAGTTAGTGAGTGAGTTAGGAATGTTAAATTTCTAGATCTTTAACATCTGCAAAAGTAGCAAGGTATGTTGTTTTCAGCTTATAGACTTGATATTCTTGTCAGAATCTATATTTGATTGTTAAATGCTTAAGCTGTAACATGGTACCTTGATAAATTTCAGTATGATAGACTTGTTAATAAACATCAGAATCAGGATTACTATCAGTATACTGACGTCATCAGGATTTCTTTGTCATTATCAGAATTGTGAAATTTGTGTTTGCTATTGTTTCAAATCCTGAAGTTCATGTAATATAGTGGTCTAATTCTGAGTTTTGTTAAGTCTAGGCAAGCAAGTTTTAATTCATTTATACTAATAGTTTATATTATCATTCAAATCAGTCAATAAACAACAAAAAGACAAATAGATAATAAGAAATTGTATTTTCATTAATTGAAAGCATTACATACATGGAAATGAAATACAACATCTTTTTGTCTAACTTCTACTGATAATCCTATACTTGTCTAATGATATGGATTCTGAAATACAGGATAAAGAGCATCTCAAGAAATCCATCAGGGGATTTGAACAGCCTCATCTGCTCTTGGATTCCTTGTCTGAGCGACTTGAATGAGAGTAGCTGACTTGAATGTATAGCATCCCCATCAAGATCAACCTCAGACTCTCGGCCAAATTCTTCATCCTCAAGTTTTGAAGAGGTTAGAGGGTGATTGTATCCAACAGATGGATGTTCTAAGAGAAGGTTCTGGACATTATGTGGATCTACTCCAACCATGTCTAAAATGATGAGAAAAGTCATCTCTTCAAAGAGATGAATATTGAATCTTTGGTGTTCATCATCTATGAGAAATCGAAAGATTGGGTTGAAGGTCATTGTGTATTTTGGAAGCTCTGTGTTTACAGATAGTTTTGTGTTTATTTGGAGTTAAGAAAGGCAAAAGACATCAAGGGTTTATAATGGAAAGAGTGGGAAGCTGAATAGTCATTTTGAAGTGTTCAATATATCTGCGTAAATATCTATACGTATGACTGGTCCTTTCATATTTCCAAGATATTTCTGGAAATCTAACAGTTTTTTTGTGTTTAGATTATTGATGTTCTTTTCAGGTTAAATTCTAAAATTACCACGTGGAACTCCATTTAATCTTTGGAATCAGGATGATAGTGATCAGGAAAACAAAAGTGATTTCATCAGGATTGATGATTATTTTTATTATTCAGAGTTGTGATTATCTTGCTGAAAAAGATCACATCAGAAAATGAAGCTGATCAGTATTAATTTTATTTTACCCTGATTTATTTAATGCAAATAAATTTTGGATTTTATTTTCCAAAAATCGTGGGTAAACTGCATTTTTCAGGGACTGACACCTGTCAACCTACTTGTCAACGTGGGTTAGTGGGTCTGAAGAATTTTTGAATATATCTTTGTTTTGAGACTCTGATTGTTTATTGCTAACTTCTAATTCGTATTTCCTAGAGCAAAAACATTCGTTCAAGTTCTCAAAATCGCTAATCAATTTCAAGCTTTTTCAAGTTCATTTCAGATCGAAAATGGCAGCTCAAAGAAGTCTACCTAAATCAGTAGCTTTCAAGTTTGGTGACTTTGATTTTATGACTAACAATCATGTTGCAGCAATCACCAACAAGAAAGGAGTATCAGCTGATTTTCATCCAGTAATGGATTTTATGGCGACAGGACCACTGAGTTATGCATTGACAGCATCTCCAGAAATAAATCAAGTTGCTGTTTCACAAGCTTGGGAGAATGCTGAGGTAATTGATTCTACTCAGAGTCAATCAGGTAAGATTGTTCTATACTTAGGACAAGATGCTTATGACATTACTGAATCTGTTGTTAATTCAGTACTTCGCTTACCTGTTACTGATAATTATGTCAGTGAACCATCTGATGATGATGTAAGAACTATGTTGTCTGCATTAGGTTATAGTGGACCTCTAGACAACATGAGCCAGTTAAATAGATCTTTTCTTAGGAAAGAATGGTCTTTCTTCTTTGATCAAATTGTTAAATGTTTTACTGGCAAATGTAGTTCTTTTCAGCAAATTACTTCTGTTACTTCACATATTGCTTATAGTTTGCTTTATGACAGAGTAATTAACATTGGTCACATTATCTTAAGTCAGATGTGTATTAAACTTGGGTCAAGAGATCAAAACAGGAAAATGGTTTACTATCATAGATTTATGCAAATGTTTATTAACCATTTTATTCATGATGTTGAAGCTAGATTTGGTAGAGAACATTGTGTTTCTTCTTATGTACAACAAAAGAGAATTTTCTCTGACTTTACAAAGAAGGACAATGAAAAGAATCTAGATGAAATACCTGCAATTCATTATCCACATTATGTTCAGGTAATTCTAACAACTCATCTTACTACTCTCTACAATTCTTCTTTCTTTTGTGGTGAAATGGCTCAGGAATCTCATTTGGAGGAGAACCCACCTGTGTCTACCCAAGTAGCCAAAAACATTATAGTCTCCGAAACAATTCAAGAACAAAGTTTTAATCCACAACCTGTTGTTTCAAAGAAACCAACCTCTGGTGTTTCTCAAAAGACATCAGTTGTAAGGAAGAGAAGATTTGTTGTGTCAAGTAGTAGTAGTTCTAGTGAAGATGATGATAATATATCTCTTGTTGAGAGAGAAGAATTGAAGGCTGCAATTCGACTTTCTAAGCTAGGACAAAAAGATGAAGCACCTAGTCACAGCCAGGCTGCAGTCTCTCAAAAGGCTGTAGTACTTAAAAAGGGAAAACAGTTACTGGATACTGTCTCTCAAAAGACTCTGTCTATTGAAAAAGGATCTCATCCCAAGATCAATTCTGTGTCTACACCTCTTGAGTCTTCTCAGGATAAATATTTTACTCACTATACTAGGAGAACAAGGAGAAAGATTCATTTGTCACCTACACACACAGAGTCTAGTCCAACTAATATCATGCAGGTCTCTACAAATGAAGCTACAATCAAGTCAGCAAATGACTATAGAGATCTTGATATTGATTCTTCATGGGAAACTACATTATCATACAGACTGGCTATGGGAGTTATTTCTATCAAAGTGAAGCTATCCAAGCCTGTTCTAGATTTTCTAATTGAAAGAGTATCAAAACTTTTATTTCCAGAAGATTATGGACTTCTACATCAAAGACTTGACTTAATGAAGAAGTATTTCTATGTATCAGTCAGAAGACAATTAGTCAAGAAATTTGGACTCTCAAATCATGTTGCACTTCAATCACTTCATACATATTTATTTGACAAGGATGTCATTATTGAAGATGCTTCAGCTCAAGGTGAACAACAGGAGGAAGTAGATAGAGGAATGCAGTCAACAGAAGATACTATTGCACCAGTGGTGGATAGTAGGAAAGATCAGATCACAGTCACTGCAACACAAGAACCATCTAGTCAGAGGTTGGATGACTCAGGAGCTGTGATGGCTGATGCTGAAAGGTC
Organism: Kitagawia praeruptora; assembly: GCA_037693485.1. Taxonomy (NCBI): domain Eukaryota; kingdom Viridiplantae; phylum Streptophyta; class Magnoliopsida; order Apiales; family Apiaceae; genus Kitagawia; species Kitagawia praeruptora. The sequence goes on from CM075344.1 coordinate 61,479,247, forward strand.
TTCTGTGATGACTGAAATTGCAAGTGAGAAACCCTATGATATGGGAGGAATAACTTTGACTGATTTTCTTAAAGATCAAACAAATATTGTTCAATCAGAGTCTATCTACCTTGAGGGTGTGTCTCAGCAAACAACACTTAAAGACGGTGAAATGCTAATTATGGTGTCTAATGAAGTATTACTGAAGACATCAGAGTCTAGTAGAAAAACTGAAAGTGGTATACTGGAGCCTGTAGTCTCTGGAAAGAAAGAAGATGTTTGTGAGGGTTCAGAGACTATAGCAGCTCACTCCTTGGAGAAAACCTCAAGCCCCTTACCAAATGAGGAACCCTCTCTCCATGTGGGTTCAAGTATAAAAACTTCTTCTAAACTCTATTTTTCTGTAGGTCATGAGAGCACTTATCCAAATTTGAGTGTTACACTTGAAAAGATGGATATTGATCCACAATCTGAGAGGCTGGCTCCTGACCAGGCAAAAGGAGAGGTAGAAAGAGTATTGACTTTAGATAGTCAAAGTGAGAATGAGGGTATGGATGATCAACCCCATAGTGAGGGAGAGAAAATTATGAAACCACCATCGTTTGATTTCTGGGATCAGGTTTTTCCTGAATCTTGGTCTAATAATCTTGGCATGGATGCTGGTACTTATTCTTTTATCAAGATGTAAGAGAAGAATGACTTAGCAAAGCACAATGCAAAGCCAGAAGTTAAAGCTCAGAAGCAAAAAGAAAGGCTTGCAGGAATTATAAACAGAAGGGGAGAAAGGCTAAGACAAACTTCTACACCATCAGTACCAGAAGATATTCCTAATGATCCTAGTATTCCTTTGTTTGTACTACCAATATCAGCTAGAATTGAGACATCAACAGTATCTGATCAATCTAAGGAGGAGTCAGGATTTGTAGATGTTAGTACACAGAATACTGGTGAAGAACAAGATGATCATATTGCAGCTTCAGATCAGAAAGATGAAGATGTTTGTAACTCTAATCGAGTATTATTACTTGAATATCATTCTACACAGGCAACTTCTTCTGCAAGACTTAAATCTGAAGATATTTCAAACGCTTCCAACATTGAAGTTAATTCTGAAGTTCTCAAAGACATTCAGAAATCTCAAGTTGATATTCAATCAAGACTTCAAACACTTGAAGATAACCAAGTCACTATTATGGAAAATCAAGCAGTTCTGATGAATCTCATTTGTTTTGTTACTGAATCTCTTGGAATTAATGTTGCTGATGTCAAAAAGGGGGAGATAAAAATAGTTCGAAGGCAACAGACTGGGGGAGGAGATAAACAGACTGGGAGAGATAAAAGAAGAACTAAGGATGACAGAGGTGAATCTTATCAAGGACGTGGTAAAGGAAAAGAAGCATCAAATAGTTGAATTCTTTCTTTTAAGTACTAGATATTTTGTCTACATGTGAAGAATGAGGTACTTAACTTCATGATTTTTGAATTCATAAATTCTATTCTGATTGTATTGTTATATGTTTTGACATCAACAACTCAGATTTATGCTTCAGGTTTTAAAGAATAAATAGGGGAGATTGTTAGGAATAATTCATGAGTTGTGATGTTAAGAATAGAATTTTACTTATACTTCTTGTATATCCTGATCTTATAAGGGATTTAGCACTTTGTATAGGAGATATGTGTTAGACAGTAATCTGTAGAATTAAGTCAGGAACAGTGCATCGAGTACTACATGTCAGGAACTGAGATTGAATCCTGATACGTCAAGTCAAATACTGATCAAGTACTGATGGGATGATCAGATCCTGATGCAAGATGAAATCCTGATATCAGTTGTGTTACTGATAATGTCATTATGGATGCTACAGAAACTGGCAAGTGCTATAAAACAGGATCTTTGTTTGAGGAATAAGCAAGAAGATTTTATGAAGGAAAGAATTTTCTATTGATGGAAACTATCAACTGGACGGTAGAACATTGTCATGTATAGATTATCTTTCTGTAATTAGTTGTTAGGTAGCATTATAAATACTCTCTCTATATCATTGTAACGAGTGAGGTGAGTACGTGAGTTTAGCAATTGAGTTTATGTGCGTAGCTCTGTATAAGGTTTGTATTCGAAAGTTCGAAACAAACAGGGAGAGAGATTTGTATTGTCAGCAGCTGCTAAAGGTATTTGTACACCTTTGGTAGAGTTTGTATTTGATCTTATTAATACAAACAGTTTGATTCATTCGTTTATTCTTGTTTATCTAAACAAGCAAAAATCAGACACGATTATATAACTTGTATTCAACCCCCCTTCTACAAGTTATTCGAGTTAACAAAATGAAATAATTAAAAGTAATTACTCTATTGGGCAAAAGTAACTGTTAGATAATAAATGAAAAGAAAAGAAGTACAGCCATGACAAAATATACACGTTCACCAACGGCTATAATTAAAAAGAGATGTATATCAACGGATATAGAATGGACGGTTGAGAAACAGTTTATCCATCGATGACGTGGACAACCTGTTATCCTTTGACATACGAAAATCTAGTAATGTGTTTATACTACCAACGGCTAAAAGGATATCCGTTGATAAGCAAATTTTGCCTTAGACAAAATTTCTACAAAAAAATTTTCTGAGAGTTTTTAATTCTCAAGTAAATCAAAACACATTTCTAGCTGCAATTTAGTATGATTAGATATCACTAGGAATTATGAAAAATTAAGCATACCTAGTTCACCTACCAATCTTGTGAATGAAGATTCATCAAGAGGCTTGGTGAAGATATCTGCAAGCTGCATTTCACTTGGCACAAAGTGCATTTCTACTGTACCATTCATCACATGCTCTCTAATGAAGTGGTATTTGATGTCAATATGCTTGGTTCTCGAATGTTGTACTAGATTCTCTGTGATGGCAATAGCACTTGTGTTGTCACAGAAAATTGGAATCTTCTCAACTTTTAGACCATAGTCAATAAGTTGATTTTTCATCCAAAGAATCTGTGCACAACAACTTCCAACAGCAATGTACTCAGCTTCAGCAGTAGAATTGGAGACTGAGTTCTATTTCTTACTGAACCATGACACAAGCCTATTTCCTAGAAATTGACAGGAACTTGTAATACTTTTCCTATCAATTCTGCAACCTGCATAATCTGCATCTGAATAGCCAATTAGATCAAATCCAGAATCTCTTGGGTACCAAATGCCAAGGTTTAGTGTTCCCTTGAGATACCTGAAAATTCTCTTAATAGCAATCAAGTGAGACTCTCTAGGGTCAGCTTGAAATCTAGCACAAAGACAAGTGGAAAACATTATATCAGGTCTACTAGCTGTTAGATATAGAAGTGAGCCTACCATGCCTCTATAGCTTGAGATGTCCACAAACTTTTCCTTAGTATTCAACTCAAGCTTAGTTACAGTGGCCATAGGTGTTTTTGCAGAGGCACAATCCATTAAGTCAAATTTCTTTAAAAGATCATAAATATATTTTGTTTGACTTATGAAAATGCCCTCATTAACTTGCTTCACTTGTAAACCAAGAAAGTAAGTTAATTCACCCATCATACTCATTTCATACCTACTTTGCATAAGTTTGGCAAACCTTTTACAAAGCTTCTCATCTGTAGACCCAAAAATAATATCATCTACATAGATTTGAACAAGTATTGAAGAACCATTGACATTTCTATGAAATAAGGTTTTATCTACTGTACCTCTAGTGAAGTGATTCTCCAAAAGAAATTGAGATAAAGTGTCATACCAGGCTCTTGGTGCTTGCTTCAAACCATAAAGTGCTTTCATGAGAAAATATACATATTCTGGAAATTCTGGATCTTCAAAGCCAGGGGGTTGATGGACATAAACCTCTTCTTCCAGTTCCCCATTTAGAAAGGCACTTTTGACATCCATCTGATAGACTTTGAAATTGGCATGTGCTGCATAGGCTAGGAAGATTCTAATTGCCTCAAGTCTTGCCACTGGAGCAAAAGTTTCATCAAAATCTATCCCTTCTTCTTGAGAATAGCCCTTTGCCACTAATCTAGCTTTATTCCTCACAATTATGCCATTTTCATCAGTCTTATTCTTGAGAACCCATTTGGTACCTATGACACTTCTATCATCAAGTTTGGGCACAAGCTTCCATACTTTATTTCTCTCAAATTGGTTTAGCTCTTCTTGCATTGCTAAGACCCAATCTGGATCTAGAAGGGCATCTTCCACTTTCTTAGGTTCCTCTTGAGATAGGAAACTACTGTATAGGCATTCTGCTTGTGTGGCCCTCCTAGTTTGGACTCTTGAGTTTGAGTCACCAATGATTAACTCGAAAGGATGATCTCTGGTCCATTTTCTTGAAGGTGGAAGGTTTGATCTAGATGAGGTTGCTTCATCTAAATGAGCATGATCTTGTTGATTGGTCATTGAGTTTTGACTTTGAGAAACTCCCCCTGAGTTTGTTGTCCTTGCGGAATTATGAAGTTGACTGTCAACGGATGCATCATTTTGTCTATCAACGGATGCTCCATTTTGCCTGTCGACGGATGCATGAGAATGCCTGTCAACGGATGCATCTGATGCTCCAATATGACTGTCAACGGATGCTTCATTTCCAGTGTTAGCATCACTTCTAGTTGGACCAACAACTTTAGGTGAATTTTCATGGTCATGATCTTCATTTTCCTTATCATCATCAATGTACATTCTTCCTTCTACCTCATTCTCAAATTTCAACTTTTCATGGAAGCCTTCATCATTTAGACCTAGTGATGTGTAAAATAACTGCAAGCGCACAGTGTTTAGTTGTAGCAAATACATATCGATCCTCAGAGACTATGAATTTTCAAAACCCTAATAATTAACTCAGGAGAACTAGACAATAAGATTTGCAATGAGATTTAATAAGACAGTCTTTATTTGGGTTGTAACGGGGCTAGGGACAAGGTAAGTCAAGTAAGGCCAAATAAGGTGAAGTGTCAAAAGCTAGTAGGAACCATAATATATCATACATAACACCGTATATCCTCCCCACACAGATTTCTAAAATTTCTTCCAACACAATTCTTGAATAGTCCAATAAAGAAGGATCAGACAAAACACAAAAACATAAGTATGTTCTCATATGATTTTTTTTTTCCCTTTTTTTTTTCTTTCTTTTTTTTTTCTTTTTTTTTTGGAGAGCTAAGATAGATAATATAAATATATACGCAACAACAATCCTCCTTCAAAAGTTTCTTGATCGACTAACAAGTAAGCAACAAAACCCAATATTTCCACAAAAGTAAACCCCATCTCATACACCTTATTACTCCCTCAAGTTCCTATTAGCCTTTGACAATTGGGATCAAGTATACATTAGGCTACACAAGAAAAAGGTTTAGGCAAATAATGTGTATGTCACCGAAAAAATAGGATTAAGCTCAAAGGGGTAACTAATTGATCATATATAAAGGGTGTGGTAATTTGGATAATAATAGGTTATTCCTAAATGCCTTATCATCTTATCATCAAATAATATCATGCATTTCAAGAAAGGTCTCAAACAAGTGCTAGCAATGCAAACAACATGTGGACACTCAAGCAAACGAATATAAAATGCAAAAGATATGCATATAGGCTCAAAATCTCACTGGGTGGTAAAACATAATCAATCCCAAGCAAAAAAATCTATTTAATGCACCTACTTGTACTCAAAGCATGCAAACCAAATCATCTTGCACATATTCATGTCCTTTTAATTACTTACAACATTCAATAAGTCTACTAGTTTCAACTCGCTAGTGTATGTGTGTGCACAAGAACTTAGCATATCACTTCTCAGTCAAAAGCATCAGAAACACAAGAATACTATAGCATGTAAGGGTGCATCAAGCCAACTTATAAAAGTAATCATTTCACAAGGCTAGAATTATTTTTTTGATTTTTCAATTTTTTTTGGTTTTTTTTTTAAGAATAATACTACTAAATCCCTCCCCCATACCTAAATCATGCATTATCCTCAATGTATGCAAATGAGAGAAAAATGATAAAGTAAAAGGACGAGAATACCTGATAAAGGCAAGACGAAGGAATATTATTACCTGTAACACACACACACACAAATACACATCGCAAAAACTCACTCACTCACACACACACACACACACAATAAACACACACACTCCCCCATACCTACACTTGGCTATATGGGAGAAACGAAAAACACTTACTAACCAATACCTGATCGAGGAAAAACAACATATGTAACACAATCATCAAACATGTGAAACACACCCACAAAAATAACATTATCCATTAGAGAAGTATGATCACACGCCAAAATAAAACTCATACACCTAACATCATTCATAGACCAATTAAACACTTCTTTATGTTGTTTAAGCAGATTAATTACTTGAAATTTTTGGTTATGAACTATGTCACTAGAGAAAACAACATGATGAGTTTCTTTATCAAGAGTGGAAATAAATAGATTAGGAACGATAGTGGGTGGCTCACCTACAAAAGTCTTAACAATGGACTTAGGATTAAAAGAAATATCCTCAAGTTGGGTTTCATGCTTAGAACAAATAGCATTCAATTCATCTAACATTGTATCAGAAGTAAAACTTCTATAAAGCTCATGAATTTCTTTATTGCTCTCATACTCTAACATAACATCTTCCTCAAGAAAAGACTCAATTGAACTATCCTCAAGATTCGACCATGAAACAACCTCATCAATCAAATTAACTCCTACAGGTTGTTCAAAAAGCTCATTAGGTTGATTTCCTACATTAAAGACATTAAGATCTATCGTCATGTTACCAAAAGTGAGTTTCATCGAACCATTCCTACAATTAATCAAAGCATCAGAGGTAGCAAGAAAAGGCCTTCCTAAAATAATAGGAATTTGATTTTTGAGATTTTTAACTGGTTCGGTTTCTAGAACAACAAAATCGACGGGAAAGACAAAATCACCAGCCTTAATCAACACATCTTCCACTATACCTGTTGGAGTTTTAACAGAACGATCAGCTAACTGAAGAGTGACACTATTCTTCTTAAGTTCACCTAAACCCAAGGCCTGATAGACTGATAATGGAAGAAGATTCACACTCGCTCCTAGATCGAGTAAAGCTTTATCAATGAAAGTATCACCTATAACACAAGAGATGGTAGGACAACCAGGATCCTTATACTTCATAGGGATTTGATTTGACAAAATAGAACTAACATGAGATGTTAGGAAAGCTTTCTTAGGAACATGAGTGGTTCTTTTATGAGTACACAAGTCTTTTAGACACTTAGCATAAGAGGGACTTGTTGAATCGCATCTAAAAGAGGAATGTTAATATTGACTTGCTTAAAGACTTCAAAAATCTTATCTAACTGAGCAGATTGTTTGTTTGAAGTAAGCCTTTGAGGAAACGGGGCTTTTGGCATAAAGACTTTTTCATTAGACACATCAGATTGGGGTTTCGAAGGTGGTTCATCGGATGGTGATGACTCATCGGATTTATCTACTTCAGAATTCTTGGGATTTGAAGATTGTTTAAGACTAGGATTTAAGAGCAAAGGATTTGGTTCAGATATTAGCTTATCTTCTTCTTGAGTATTGACACCAGCATGATTGTTGAATTGATTACCAGACCTTAGAGAGATAACAGAATTCACATTTTCATGAGACTTTTGATTTGGATGAAACTTAGGATTAGTCTCAGGTTGACTAGGAAATCGATTTTTCTCTCTCTCACTGATTGTGTTTGCCAATTGACTGACTTGGACCTCTAGCTTAGATATGGTTTGAGTGTTAGAATTTAGTAGTTGCCTATCTTGGGTCATAACTTGCATGAAAGATTGTTGAGATTTGAGTAATGCCTCCATACTCTTTTCAATAGAATTCAGTTTCTTATCAGATTCACTAAAACCAGGAGGATTTATGGGGACTGAGTTTGGATAATGACCAAGATTTTCCGGAGGATATGAATTAGGATTTTGAGTTGGGTATGGACCAGGATTGGGCTTTTGAAAAGCAGGTTGAGGATTTTGATTGTACTGATTGTATTGACCTTGGTTCCATGAGAAATTTGGATGATTCTTCCAACCAGGATTGTATGTGGGTGCATAAGGATCATTCCTAGCTCTAGGTTGAAACATGGCATTGACTTGTTCAATTTCAGGGCAATTCTCTACCACATGATTAGGAGAACTACAGTTTGCACAGAGAGACATTTGAGAGGACACATTGTTTGTTTCTAAGGCTTCTAGATGTCTAGTGATTGTAGCTAACTTAGCTTCGGTTGCAATAGAATTACCAACTGCGTGTAAGCCCTTAGATGAGTTAGATTTTTCAGCTTCCTGATTAGGTTCTCTAGTTGACTCCCACAACATTGTTCTTTCAGCTAACTCCTCAAAAAATTTCCAAGCTTCATCTTCATCTTTATCCATAAACTTACCATTGCACATAGACTCTAACAAAGCAGTGGTTTGGCTATCTAAGGCTTCATAAAGAATTTTGCAAAGTCTCCATTTTTCTATACCATGTTGAGGACACTTAGACAACAACTTTTTTAATCTATCAAAATATTTCCAAAAAGACTCATTCCGATTTTGTTGAAATTGGTTGATTTCATTCCTAAGCCTGTTTGCCTTATGGTTTGGAAAATATTTTTTAAGAAAGATAGCAACAAATCCCTCCCATGTGGAAATAGAATTAATGGGTAGACTATATAACCACTGTTTAGCATCTTCTTTTAAAGCAAAGTTAATAAGTCTGAGCCTAATGGAATCCTCACTTAGTTGTTGAAGTTTTTGCAAAGCACACACTTCCTCAAACTCTCGAATGAAAAGATATGGATCCTCTCCCTCTACCCCAGCAAACCTAGGTAACATGCTAATATTGTGATGTTTGATTTCAAAGTTATTCGCGGTTACTGCGGGTAAAACTATGCATGAGGGTTGAGCGGTACGAGCAGGGTAACAACGGTCTTTGAGTGAAACAGCCATGACTACGGGTTGAACTTCTAATTCTTTTGACTCAATTCTAGTGGGTGAAGAGAACTAGAGTTGCCTTACTACTTTAGGAGATGACAGATTGGCTTGTCTTACTAATCTAGATGTAGTGTCTCGAACCCAAGCACTTTGCATACAAGAGAAGTAATCAAATAAGCACGTAGCAGACAAGAGCTATAAGTAAACACCTAAAAAAAATGGAAAATTAAAAAGAAAAATCTATATATATATTCCTAAGAAAAATCTAGACCTTGCTCCTAACAATAAGATACTACTAAAAGTCACAACTCAAAAAGCATTCGTCCTGACTGGCCAGGCAGGTGCAAGCATTGCCAAGAGGCTAAACACCTTTCTAGACACCAATCTAAATTAGCCAGATAAGCGTCACGCTTGCTTAGACACCAAACGAAAGAATACTTAGTGATTCGTTCCTCCTAGATTCTCTTCCTAGTTGAGCGCGAGATCCTAGGGGCCAACGTCTTCTTAATTTTATTAAGGAAAGGGTATGCAAGATGAACGAATTAGTGATTTGTGGGCCAAGGAAAGGGTGATGAAATCCCTCACCTTATCTTGTAATTGGGTGGCACCCTTAAGATTAATTGAATGATGCAGCACACAAAGAACAAGAAAATAAACACTTACGGATGCACTACACTACGTGTGAAATCAAAAAATACAATAAAAAAAATCTAGATGATGTGATCCTATGTGAGAGAATGAATGATGCAGCAAATTGGTTTTTAACAAACAATTAACTAACTAATATTTTTGGATTTTTTGAATATTTAATTTTTTTTGTGTTTTTTTCAATAATAATGAAGAAAAGAAAAATAGAGAGAGGTGATACGGAATACCGAAAAATGCTTCCAAAAATTTCAAAAGAGACAGCGAGGCCTTCCAACGATCTTCTTGTCCAAGCTTTTCTCCGCTTCACAATTCCCTAAAAAAAACAAAAGAAAACAAGAAACTAATCCGAAGAATTAATATCAAGGAGTGAAAAATACCAATAGTCCCCGGCAGCGGCGCCAAAAACTTGATGTGTAAAATAACTGCAAGCGCACAGTGTTTAGTTGTAGCAAATACAGATCGATCCTCAGAGACTATGAATTTTCAAAACCCTAATAATTAACTCAGGCGAACTAGACAATAAGATTTGTAATGAGATTTAATTAACCTAATTAACAAAGATTATCAAATAATAAGGAAAACCTAGGAATCCGAATCCATTAATCAATCATAATTAATATCAACTCGCCCTAAAATCAATCCTCTTTTCTTCACAAATAAGATATATCAATTAACGAGATAAGCATATACTATGAAACTTGTTATCTAACAATAACTTTTCAAAACTTCAAGGAGCAAGCATAGGCTATGAAAAACAAATCCGGTAACAATAATATATCAAAATCACTTTGTCAATTGATCAATTAAACACCAAGAAAAATTACGAGAATAAATTAATAGAAACGAGAAGAAATCAAGAATAATTAAATCAACTTCATCTTCATCCTAGGACAAAAGAATTAGCTACACATAATTATTAAACTAATTAAACAACTATATATATAACAAATATAAGGCACGAAGAAACCAAATTAATTATATAAATAATAATATGGTATTTACTAGATCACGTGAACAAGCAGAATGTAAAACTAAGTCTATTAATATAATAATAAAACAAAACAACTTCCTGTCACCGAGAAGTAGCCAAGTTGTATCCGAGAACAGAAAAGACTCGCCGGAAAATTAATTAACGAAATAAAAGTGCTGAATTTAATAATGCAAAAAGTGTTTAAACAATTAAAAAAACTGTTTGCAATGAAAAGACAATTAAATCTATTACTACTCCTAATTATCAGGTCTAAATTGGTGTCTAAAAGTTGGTCCTCAAATACAAGAGAGAAGCCCCATATATATAGGGAAAAATAATAGGTTTGGGCCCCCATTAATTACAATCCGATCTTTAATATAATTCCTTCAATTTCCTTTTCTTCTCGGATAAGTATTCGATTTTTCCTCCAATTTCTTTGACTTCAAGTATTTTCCACCTCCTTTCCCTTTTTGCACCTTTTCCTGCTAGAAATCTGTTTTTATTTATTTTCCTACAAAACAAAATAAAACAATTTATTAATTAATAAAATTACGAAAACGGACATAGAATAGGTATTAAAAATATGATGAATTATGGACCTATCACCTAGAATCTTTTGATCATCAAACACAACATGTACAGATTCCATAACATTGTTGGTTCTTAGATTGTAGACTCTATAGGATTTCCCTGCTGCATACCCAACAAAGATAGCTTCATCTACCTTTGCTTCAAATTTGCCCAAGTTATCTCCATGATTCCTTAGCACAAAACACTTACATCCAAAGACATGAAGGAAAGCTAAAGTTGGTTTCTTGTTGGTAAATAACTGATAAGGAGTCATTCCTCTAGCTTGATTGACCAAGGAAATATTCTGAGTGAAACAGGCAGTGTTGACAGCTTCAGTCCAGAAATATGTTGGCAATCTTGATTCACTTAGCATTGTTCTAGCTGCTTCAATGAGAGTTCTGTTTTTCCTTTCAACAACCCCATTTTGTTGAGGTGTTCTAGGAGCAAAAAACTCATGGACAATTCCATTCTCTTCACAGAAAATCTTCATTGTGGAATTTTTGAATTCAGTGCCATTGTCACTCCTGATTCTTTGTACTTTGACTTCAGAACCATTGTTTACTAGTCTGAGATGATTGATGATGATTTCACTTGCACAATCTTTGGAGTGCAGAAAGAAGGTCCATGTAAACTTAGAAAAATCATCTACAATCACCAGACAGTATTTCTTCTTTGAAATGGACATGACATTTACTGGACCAAATAAGTCCAGATGCAGCAAATGAAGTGGCTTAACAATGGATGACTCTGTCTTGCTCTTGAAGGATGATTTCTTTTGTTTCCCTAATTGACAGGCATCACACAATCCATCCTTGATGAACTCCAATTGAGGGATTCCTCTAGCCAGATCCTTTCTTACCAAATCATTCATAACTTTAAAATTCAAATGTGACATCTTTTTATGCCATAGCCAACTCTCATCCTTGCTTGCTTTGCTGAAGAGACAAGTGATGGATTCTGAGCATACTGAATTGAAGTCAGCTATGGGGGTGTTTGGCTCACCTTATTGTAATGACTTATGGACTTATTTTCGGGTAAAAATTTTATATTTTGATAATATTTTTTTATACAAGTATTTAATGTATGTTTGAGATTTAATAAGTTGCAAAAATAAGTTGGAAAGTTAGGAATCTCTAACTTTATCATAAAATAAGTTGACTTATTCTAAAAATGAGTTCCCCCAAACACCCCCTATGTAAACATTTCCTTTTCTAAAGCCTGTCAATACCACATTGTTGTCTTCCTTGGCAGAAACAACACAGGCTTCTTTTGTGAACTTTACTTCATAGTCTTTGTCACAAATCTGACTGACACTCAGCAAATTGTTCTTCAAACCTTCAACTAAAGACACTTCTTCAATGATGACATTGTCCTTTGAAATCAAGCCATATCCCTTAGTATATCCTTTGTTGTCATCTCCAAAGGTAATTCTAGGGCCAGCTGCCTCCTTGAACTCTGTGAGCAGGGTTGAATCTCCTGTCATGTGCCTAGAGCATCCACTGTCTAGGTACCATAGATTCCTTCTGTTTCCCTGCACACATTCCAAAAACAAATCAAGTTGATTTTGGTACCCAAGCTTCATTGGGTCCTTTCTTGTTAGCCTTTGACTTTGCACTCTTACCATTCTTCAACTTAGGTGTAGATGCTTGAGTGATGAGGTTTGACAAATGCTCATTTGCATGAATATTTGATGCATGCATTTGTGGAAAATTGGCATACATATTATTCATGCTAGGAATGCTCCATGACATTTGTGGCATATTCACAGATTGAAAATAAAGATTAGACACATATGGTATGTTCACATATGGATTTGAAAAACTAGCATTTTGATACAAACCAGGCATTGCAGGCATACATGGTATTGTTTGAGGCACATTAACAGGAGCCTTGTTAACAATCTTGCAATTAGAAGATAGGTGATTGACACTATTACAATTTCTACAAGTTTTCCTAGGGGCAAACTTGTCAGGAGAATAATTTTTTTTCTTGTTGATGCCTATCTTACCATTTCTGTTCTTTTTCTTTTTACCCTCAGTTTCTACCTTTTCATTATCTGATTTACCAACAGCCTTTTTGTTATGTAAATCACCTGCCTTAGCCTTCCCACTAGATTTGGTTTGGCTACTCTCACCACTAACAAAGTTCTTGTTGACTGGACCATAATTAATATCCAGTTTCTTGAGTTCCTTCTTACTAACAAACTTTTTGTTAGTCGACGGATACCTCTCATCCGTTGATGGTTCATCTATCAACGGATGATCACTATCCGTTGATTCACAAATAGTCTCTAGATCCTCAAGGCCAGGTTCTAGCTCTTTTTTCTTTTGAGTCCAGGTATCCTTCACAAACGATTCTATTCCCTGGACTTCTATTATGTTTTGTGAAATATTCCTATAGCTTTGAAATTTAGCAATTATCCCTTGTTCTTTTTTAAGCTGCTCTCTTAAAATTAATTCTCTTTTTAACACAGCTTCAAGTTCACTTTTAGCATCATTGCAATCAACTCTCATTTTCTCAAATTCTAGAAATTGAATTTCTAGAGCAGCATTTCTATCACTTAAAAACAGATTAGTCTCTTTAATCCTATTGTTCTCTTTAGTAAGTGATTTAAGAGTAACACTCATGTGATATAGTTCAGTAGACATTTCATCTATAATACTATTGTATTCCTCTTTGGTGAGCTTAGAGAGATTAGTAGAAAATACCTGATTGCTAGCTGAACTTGCTTCCTGCTCAGAATCAGCCATCAATGCAAGGTTGACAAACTCAGCATCATCATCAGAATGATTTCCATCAGCAGCCCAGTCATACTCTTGGGTCATGAATGCCTTTCCTTTTTGTCTAAGAAGATCAAAATATTTCTTCTTGTAGTCAACAGTTTCAGTTAGCTTTCCCTTGTTCTCTGATCTAGGCTTCCTGCATTCACTTATCATGTGACCAACAATTCTACAATTGTAGCATTTAATTTTGGATTTATCTATATAGTTGCTTGTGGAAAAATCCTTGTTAAATGGCTTGGCCACCCTAGAGTTTCTCTTGAATTTTAGCTTTGAGAATCTCCTAGACAGAAAAGCTAAGTGCTCATCTATCTCATCCAATTCATCCTGTTGAAAAAACATTCAATTCTTTAGACACTTTTTCCTTGCTTTTGCTTGATTCTGCTCTACCTTCACAAACCTCCCTGTTTGGTGTAGATTTAGCAGCTTCAGTCCTCTTTTCCTCCTTCTGCTCCAAGTTGGCAACAAGTGCAACTGACCCACTTTTCTTTTGGGCCTTCTCAATCTCTTCATCCTACTTCATTTCTAGTTCATATGTCTTTAAAGTTCCATAGAGCCTTTCAAGAGTAAATGTCTTGTACTCTTGAGTGTTTCTTAGAGAAACAGCCATTGGCTTCCACTCTTTGGGCAGTGATCTCAGAAATTTGAGATTAGAATCTTTCACTTGGTAGATTCTTCCATACAGTTTCAAGCCATTCAGTAGCTTTTGAAATCTACTAAATGTGTCATTCAATGTCTCTCCATTCTTGAAATGGAAGTGCTCATACTGTTGGATCAGTAATTGCATCTTGTTCTCCCTTACATGTTCTGTACCTTCACAAAGGGTTTGAACAATGTCCCATACTTCCTTGGAGGTAGTACAGTTGATAACATTGTCAACCATGTCTGTTTCTAAGCCATTAAATAGAATATTCATGGTCTTTTTATCTTTGTGGACTTCTGCGATGTCTTCAGTACTCCACTCAGAAACGGGTTTGGGAATGTAAATGTCTGGTGCATCAGCAGCAAGGCCAACTCTTGACGCAGTCTTCATTGGAACATGAGGACCCTTCTCAATGCAATCTACAAAACCTTCATCAATAGACATGATATGTAGACGCATTTTTACTTTCCAGTGAAAGTAATTTTCTCTATCAAGAACTGGTATCTTTACTCCATAATCCTTCTTAGACATGTTGGAAGTGTGTTGATCTTTAAACTTCAAATATGTTAGAAGCTTGCTCTGATACCAATTATTATTCCCAGATTACACATTTGTATAATTGTAGAAGGGGGGGTTGAATACAATTCTTGATATTTATAATTTCTGATAAGAATCACAGAAATCTATAAGGAGATAATTGCTGAATGAGAAATGATTCACAAACACATAAAAAATCAGGTGGTTAAATGTACCACCTGAGACTTTTATTCGAAGAAAACTCTGTGATACAGAAGTACACAGCTGTTGTTTTACAACTCTTTGCTTCTAAAGATATTCAAGAAACCCTAAGCAAATATGTCTGTTTTCTTAGTTTCTAAAGAGTTGCTACACTTGGTTATATATCCCAAGTTTACAAGTACTACAGGAATAAGATAATATTAATCTAATTCAAGTTGACTTGCTACTCCACTCCAAATCCACATGTAGCCGAAAGGTTGTCCTTGTGAACAGACATGTCCCCTGCACCTTTCTTGTATTCACTATGGAAATGGAATGCTTCTTTCTTATGCGTTTCCAAAGTATGGCTGCCATACTGCTTTTTATACCTACTATCAACCCATGTGATCTGTCAGTCAAACCTATCCTTATCAACTGCTAATTCCCAGCTAGCATAGAAGAAAGTGTTGATGATTATCCGTTGATGTTGTACACTGTCATCCGTTGATGGTAGTTTGAGCTATGTCCGTTGATATTGTAGATTTGAGTTGTATCCGTTGATAGAGTCCTGTTCTCATCTGTTGATACACTTTCACTTAGATAGAATTACATAGCATAGCTTATTTACAATTGGCTACCCTATTCTGCCTATCCGTTGATGGTCAACATGATTCTGAATAAAAACACTATCAACTGATAAATAGAGATACTGCAGTATGCTACAAAACCTCATCCGTTGATGAGCTACCTCTCAACGGATAGAGTTATAATGTCTCATCCGTTGACAGTTACAAAATATGACTTATACAATTTGTGCATAGAATGTGAAGTTATCATCAAGTACAACATATTCCTAACAGCTTCATCATGGCAGACAACATCAATTGTTGATGCAGAAGAACCTCAGCTGTGTTGGTGGCTTGAGTGCTCAACTGCTCAGTAAGAGTTGCAACCTTGTTTGTCAAATGAGCATTGGATTCTTTAAGAGACACTACCTCCTTTTCAAGAGTATCCACTTTAGTGAATAGCTCATTGGCCTTGAAACCAGATAGGGATTGGTCTTGCAGTCTCTTCACCTCATACTTGGACATCTCATGCATAGGGACCTCAGTCACCAGCTTATCTCCATATTGAATTTTAAAGAGAGTCCTGAGCATGGCATTGGAATCAGTTGTCTGATCAGATAAAATTTGAAATTTATGCCCCAGACCTGTGATAGTATCCTTGAGTAGAGCTAGGCCATTATCCATCTTGGTGCAAGTGGTGTTGCAGTGTTTGAGGTCCTTGAACACACTGTCCAACTTTGGGAATTTGGCATCAAAGGCCCTCTTGATTTCTTCCACTGTAGTGGCTGTCTTATCACACACTTTGTTGACCTCAGTTTTGACTCCTTTTCCAAGATAGTGTGCAGCCTTGAGGAATCCCTTGTGTGAATCATTCATAGCCTCATACACTTCACCAGCAGTCAGAGATTTGGCATTGGAACCCAGTGAAGTGATGTATTCCTCTCGGAGATATTGAAGAGCTTCATCAAGAGTAATATCATATTTTCCTTACAACCAGGCATCTACATTGCCATCTCTCTCAACATCATCAATTATCTTTGTCTTTTGCATCTCCACATCATCTCTATGGCATAGCAGAATGGTTTCATAATCTGGATTAGGCATATTGGAGATGACCAAATTCTGAGCTATCTTGACAAACTCAGGAATCTGATCCACAACTAAGCTTTGAAGTGCTTCAACCATTAATCGTGGTAGAACAGATCCTGATCCTGAAGCAATATCATGTTGCACAGGCTTCAACCATTGTGACATGAAGTCAGAGCTAGAGCTAGGCAAGCTAGACTCCTCAATTACAGATGCAACTTCTGTAACCGGATGGAATGACTCTACTACTGTTGTCTCCACAAGAGTGGGATGAGTTACAACACTAGTTGACACAAGCACAGAGTCTCTAGTGAAAACTAGTGAATCCTCTGTGTTTGTGATGGTGTCATCAGGATATGCCCCAGCTAGCATTCCCTCACCATCTGAATGTTGTTTCTGGGTGGTGAGCAAAGTGTCATGCACTAAGTCACTTGAGTCCATTGGCTCACCAAGAGAAAAGAATTCTTGGTGATCAATGCCTTGCTCCTCAATTAATTGAGTTGCAGGCTCCAAAGAAATTTGAGTGTGAGATTCTGAAAGAAGAGTGTCTTGTTGATTGGATTTTGGCAACTCCCCCTGAGAAATAGAGGGAGTTTCAATTGTGATGTGCTCTCCACTCAGTGTTGTGCCAGCCTTATCACTCCCAGGTGCTGACTCTTTACAAATAGGTGCATTGGGGAGGATGCTTGATTCTATAGATGCACCCTGTTGAGAGGATACATCTAGTGAACTGTTTACCCTTGATTTTACAACTTCAGCCATTTGTGTGACTGAAGAGGTGGTTTTAGATTTCTTCTTCTTTGGCTTCTGTAAGGGTGACTCAGGTTCCTCACTTTCTAAACCTAGTTCTACAGCTAATGCTACTTCAGATAATATGTTCAAGGGTGCAGACACTATCTCCTTTCTCTTCTTTTTACTAACATCACCCTTTTGAGAGGATGATGCAGTTGGCTCCCTGTGTGGTAGAGTGTTTGGTTGAGAGGGTTGGTTAGCAAGCCCTGGGTTAGCATCTTGTACTACTTGCTTAGGCTTAGCTGACTGAGATTTGGAATCAAATGTTGGCATGTTGTGGGGGGTAAGTCCTAAACAAACCCTCCATATGGGGAGTTATGTTAAGTCTTACATCCACATCATTCCTAGTCTCCAAATTACCAAAAATGAGCTTGGTCATGGATTTAGGATAGCCTATTCTATTTCTATCTATCCCAGGTAATTCAATCAATTTATCATTTTTAAAATTAAGTATGGATTGAATAAAGCGAGGGAAGAAGATGTCAGTACCTCTCTTGGTTGAGTTCTTACCAAGTCTCCCATACAGTTCCTGCATAATCAGTTGACCAACATTGATCTTTTTCCCATAAGCTAAGGCATAGCCTATTTGCCGAGCAGGTGCACTAATCTGATCAAAGCTTGACTTCCTAGCTGTGAAGACTTGAAGAATGGTGGCAAAGACATAACTCCATTCCTTCCTCAAGAACTTCCTATTTAAGTGCCCAAGTTTGATTTCATCTGAGTAGTTGATAAAATCAAAGAAGTCCTCCAATTCACCATTTGTGGCTTGGTCATCATACACTTCCTGTTGTAAGCCCAGTACTTGATTCATGTCTTCAGTGGTGATTGTGACTTCCTTGTCCTGAATCTTGCAGTAGACTATGTATGATGTTATTGTGCTTTCTAAGGCCACAACTTCCACAGTAGCTGTTCTCCAAAACTGTTCCAGTAGGTCTGGATACAGAGTTGGGTTGGCGGAGAGTGCATCCTTGATGTATGACTCAGACATCCATCGAACAAAACATTTGAAGTTTGTATTTGGAGCTTCGACATCACTTGAGATAGCAATGAAGTTGGTGTTAAATTTCACAGTTGCCATTGATACAGAGATTAGAGAGAAGAGAACGACGGTTGAAGAAGAAATTTAGCTTTTGAGATTAGGGTTTACAGGGGTTTTGGTGTTTTAGATGCTTGAGAAATCGAATGAAATGAATCGAATAGATGTAGAACTGTATAAGTATGAAGTACTTAAATTGTCGATTAGATATATGTTTTGTATCGACAAGTCAGGCATTCGAGAAGTAGAAAACAACTATTCGATAAGTCAAGAAAGGGTTATTCGATAACTCAAGCAAATTATAACTCACAGCTGGCAGTTATCTAACTTAGAAATAAATTCTAAATTAGGTAAAATATGTTTTTATGAGTGATTTAAAAATTCTGAATAAAAATCCAAAACAGTTAAGATTCAGCGAGAATTCAGCCTTTTCAAATGATTCGAGAACTCAAACACAGTATTCGAGAACTCAGTCATTAGAGAACTAAAATACTCTATTCGAGAACTCAAGCATTTCTCTGTTCGATTTTCTAAAGACTCTATTCGAGAACTTAAACATTGTATTCGAGAACTCAGTCATTAGAGAACTAAAGTACTCTATTCGAGAATTCAAGAGTGTCATGAATAGAATTGTTAGAGAAGTTGAGCATTAAAATAAATGAATCATTCGAGAAGTCTGATTTATCGAAATGTTCTTTTCACTCATAAAAATTCAATTTTCACTATCTTTTAAAATTCACCAGACATATTCTATAAAGAATATTCTAACAAATTAAATAGTGATATTCTCAAAATTTCATAGAAATTTCAAGTTGACAGGATATGATTTTTTAACATATGCAACAGATTTGAAATATTTATAAATTATATTTCAGCCAACACTTACTCCAAAAATATTGAGAATTTAGAAGCGTGTTGAGTATTGAACACAGCAAAAGAATACGGGGGGGGGGGGGGGGTGAGTGGATTCTTGAACTTTTCTTGTTCTTGAATCTGTGTAGCAGATAAGTGTTTGTGTGTGCAAATTTGTAGGTGCGGATAAAGAATAACACAAGACACAATATCACTTTAATCTAATATATTATTAGATAAAGGTTCCTACAATCTATGAATACAAATGATAGTATTCTCAGCTTCGTTTTTCTCAGAGAGATATATCTTTCAGTGTGTATGAAAAACTTCATCAACTAAAGAAGTGAGATTGTATTCTTATAGTAAGCATCTAAACGGCTACAGATTTGACTTTGCAAAGTTCTGTTCAGATCCACTTCTTTAGCTCTTTGTCTCTTCTATATCTCTCCAAGCTTCCTTGTAGGCTTTCCAGAGCACGTTACAGATTGTGGTCCATAAAGTGCATTGGCTTGTTGCAGGTTTCAGACTTGTACAATTTCTTTAGTTACTGGTTTGCAAAAAGAGTCCTGAGCATGGCATTTGCTTCAGTTGTCTGATCAGTTAGATTTTGAAATTTGTGCCCCAGACCTGTGATAGCATCTTTTAGAATAGGTAAACCATTGTCCATCTTGGTGCAAGTAGAATTGCATGCTAGAATGTCCTTGATTACAGTCTCCAATTGAGGGAATTTGGCATCAAAAGTCCTCTTTATCTCATGCACCTCTTTGGTTGTGGTTGTACACACTTCATGAACTTCTGTTTTTAGACTCTTGCCAAGGTAGTGTGCAGCCTTGAGAATGCCCTTGTAGATGTCATTC
The DNA here is from genome assembly GCA_037693485.1 of Kitagawia praeruptora. Taxonomy (NCBI): domain Eukaryota; kingdom Viridiplantae; phylum Streptophyta; class Magnoliopsida; order Apiales; family Apiaceae; genus Kitagawia; species Kitagawia praeruptora. The sequence goes on from CM075344.1 coordinate 61,499,709, forward strand.
ACTGCTTCATACACATCACTAGGGGCGAGAGACTTGGCATTGGACCCTAGTGAAGTGATGTACTCTTCTCTGATGTATTGGAGGCCTTCTGAGAGAGAAATGTCAAATTGTCTTTGTAGCCAGGCATCTACATTGCCATCTCTCTCAGTATCATCTATTATCTTTGCCTTTTGCATCTCCACATCATCTCTGTGGCATAAGAGAATAACTTCATAGTCTGGATTTGGCATGTTTGCAGTGAGAAGGTTCTGAGCAATCTTTGTGAACTCAGGGATCTGATCCACAATTAAGCTTTGAAGTGCTTCAACCGTCAATTGAGGTGGAACAGACCATGATTCTGAAGCACTGTCATGTTGCACAGGCTTTAGCCATTGAGACATGAAGTTAGAGCTAGAGCTAGGCAAGCTAGACTCCTCAGTTATAGATGCAACTTCTGTAACCGGATGGATTGACTCTACTACTGTTGTTTCCACATGAGTGGGATGAGTTACAACAGTAGTTGACACAGGCACAGAGTCTCTAGTAAAAACTAGTGAATCCTCTGTGTTTGTAATGGTGTCATCAGGATATGCCCCAGCTAGCATTCCCTCACCATCTGAATGTGGGTTCTGGGTGGTGAGCAAAGTGTCATGCACTAAGTCACTTGAGTCCATTGGCTCACCAAGGGAAAAGGATTCTTGGTGATCAATGCCTTGCTCTTCAATTTCTTGAATTACAGGCTCCAAAGAAATTTGAGATGTAGATTCTGGAAGAGAAGTGTCTTTTAGAATGGATTTTGGCAACTCCCCCTGAGAAATAGAGGGAGTTTCAAATGTGATGTGCTCTCCACTCAGTGTTGTGCCAGCCTTATCACTCCCATGTGCTGACTCTTTACAGATAGGTGCATTGGGAGGATGCTTGATTCTATAGATGCACCCTGTTGAGAGGATACATCTAGTGAACTATGTGCCCCTAATTTTACAACTTCAGCCATTTGTGTGACTAAAGAGGTGGTTTTAGATTTCTTTTTCTTCTGTGGCCATAGTAAGGGTGACTCAGGTTCCTCACTTTCTATGCCTAATTCAACAGCCAGTGCTGCTTCTGATAAGATGGTTAAAGGTGCAGAAGCAGCCTGTTTTCTCTTCTTCTCCTTTTTACTAACACCACCCTGTTGAGAGGATGATGTAGGTGGCTCTGTGTTTGGTAGAGTGTTTGGTTGAGAGGGTTGGTTAGCAGGCCCTGGGTTAGCATTGTGTTCTACTTGCTTGGGTTGTGCTAACTGAGATTTGGAATCAAATGTTGGCATGTTGTGGGGGTAAGTCCTAAACAAACCCTCCATATGGGGAGTTATGTTAAGTCTTACATCCACAACATTCCTAGTCTCCAAATTACCAAAAATGAGTTTGGTCATGGATTTAGGATAGCCTATTCTATTTCTATCTATCCTAGGTAATTCAATCAATTTAACATCTTTAAAATTAAGTACAGATTAAATAAAACGAGGGAAGAAGATATCAGTACCTCTCTTGGTTGAGTTCTTACCAAGTCTCCCATACAGCTCCTACATAATCAGTTGACCAACATTGATCTTTTTCCCATAAGCTAAGGCATAGCCTATTTGCTGAGCAGGTGCACTAATCTGATCAAAGCTTGACTTCCTAGCTGTGAAGACTTGAAGAATGGTGGCAAAGACATAACTCCATTCCTTCCTCAAGAACTTCCTATTCAAGTGCCCAAGTTTGATTTCATCTGAGTAGTTGATAAAATCAAAGAAGTCCTCCAATTCACCATTTGTAGCTTGGTCATTATACACTTCCTATTGTAAGCCCAGTGCTTGATTCATATCTTTAGTGGTGATAGTGATTTCCTTGTCCTGAATCTTGGAGTAGATTATATATGATGTTATTGCGCTTTTTAGGGCTACAACTTCCACAGTAGCAGTTCTCCAAAACTATTCCAAGAGGTCTAGATACAGAGTTGGGTTGGCTGAAAGTGCATCCTTGATGTATGACTCAGACATCCACTTTACAAAGCATTTGAAATTGGTATTAGGGGCTTCAACATCACTTGAGATAGCGATGAAGTTGGTGTTGAATTTCACAGTTGCCATTGATACAGAGAAAAGCGAGAAGAGAATGAAGGTTGAAGAAGAAATTTAGCTTTTGAAGTTAGGGTTTTCAGAGGTTTTAGAGCTTTAGATGCTTGAGAAATCGAATGAAATGATTCGAATAGATGTAGAATTGTATAAGTATGAAGTACTTGAATTGTCGATTAGATATATGTTTTTTATCGACAACTCAGGCATTCGAGAAGTAGAAAACAACTATTCGAAAAGTCAAGAAAGGCTTATTCGATAACTCAAGCAGATTGTGACTCACAGCTGGCAGTTATCTAACTTAGAAATAATTCTAAATTAAATAAAAATGTGTTTTTATGAGTGAATTAAAGTTTTAGACAAAAACCCAAAATCGGTTGAAATTCAACGAGAATTCAGCCTTTTTAAATAATTCGAGAACTCAAATACAGTATTCGAGAATTCAGTCATTAGAGAACTCAATTACCATATTCGAGAAGTCAAGAATACCTTTATTCGATATCTCTAAAAGACTCTATTCGAGAACTCGAGAGTGCTCTAATGAGGCTTGTTAGAGATGTCGAACAGTGAATCATTCGAGAAGTCTGACATATCGAAATATACTCATCACTCACAAAAATCAAGTTTCACTATCTTTTAAAATTTACCAGTCATATTCAATGAAGAATATTCTAGCAAATTAAACAGTGATTTCCTCAAAATTTCATAGAAATTTCAAGTTGACAAAATATGATTTTCCAACATATGCAACAGATTTGAAATATTTATAAATCATATTTCAGCCAACACTTACTCCAAAAATATTGAGAATTTAGATAAAGTAAGTGTTTACTGCTGCAACAATCTAGATGATATATTCACTTAGCCAGAATCTGAAGAATTCAGCATTCCAATCTCACTAACCAACCTTGTGAAGGTGGCTTCATCTAATGGCTTAGTGAATATGTTAGCTAGTTGTTTATCTGTAGAGACATAATGCAACTCAATGGTACCATTAGTTGCATGTTCTCTAATGAAATGATATCTGATGTCAATGTGCTTTGTTCTAGAATGATTGACAGGATTGGCAACTATAGAGATTGCACTTGTGTTGTCACACATGATTGGAATTCTCTCTAACACAAGTCCATAATCTCTAAGTTGATTTCTAATCCAAAGCACTTGAGCACAGCAACTTCCAGCAGCTATGTATTCAGCCTCAGCTATAGAAGTTGACATAAATTGTTGTTTCTTGCTATACCAAGAGACTAACCTTTGTCCAAGAAACTGGAAGCTACCTGAGGTGCTTTTCTTATCCACTCTGCATCCAGCATAATCAGCATCAGAATAACCAACCATATTGAACCCTGTGTCCTTAGGATACCATAGACCCAAGTTTGGAGTGCCCTTCAGATATCTAAAGATCCTTTTTATATATAGCAATCAAATGTGATTCTTTTGGATTTGATTAAAACCTTGCACACAAACATGTAGCAAACATGATGTCTAGCCTACTTGCAGTGAGGTAGAGTAGAGAACCAACCATGCCTCTGTAGACTGAGATATCTACTCTCTTGCCTTTAGCATCTTCATCCAATTTAGTGGAAGTGGCCATGAGTGTCTTTGCAGGTGAGCAATCTTCTAAGTCAAACTTCTTCAATAAATCCTTGATGTACTTGGTTTGACTGATAAAGATACCATCCTTCCTTTGACTGACTTGCAACCCAAGAAAGAATGTCAACTCTCCCATCATACTCATCTCATATCTGCTCTACATGAGTTTAGAGAATTTCTCACACAGCTTCTCATTTGTAGAGCCAAATATGATATCATCCACATAGATCTGAACTAGGATAATATCATCACCATGCTTCTTGTAAAACAGTGTCTTGTCCAATGTGCCTCTAGTGAATTGATTTTCAAGGAGAAATTGTGATAAAGTGTCATACCATGCCCTTGGAGCCTGCTTAAGTCCATACAATGCCTTAAGCAATCTGTAGACAAATTCTGGAAAATTGGATCCTCAAAGCCAGGTGGTTATTGCACATAAACTTCTTCTTCCAACTCTCCATTCAGAAATGCACTCTTGACATCCATTTGATAAACTTTGAAGTTTGAATGAGCAGCAAATGCCAATAATATTCTGATGGCTTCCAATCTAGCAATAGGGGTAAATGTCTCATCATAATCAATGCCTTCATGTTGAGAGTATCCTTTTGCAACCAACCTTGCTTTGTTTCTTACTATTACACCATCTTCATCCATCTTATTCTTCAGAATCCATTTTGTTCCAACAATGGTTCTATTCTTTGGTGCAGGCACAAGTTCCCATACTTTGTTTCTTTCAAATTGATTCAGCTCCTCTTGCATGGCAATAATCCAATCTAGATCCAACAGTGCATCATCAAGATTCTTAGGCTCAATCTAAGATAGAAAACAGCCATAGAGGCACTCATTTTGAGTTGCTCTCCTAGTCCTTAGTCCTGCATTTGGATCTCCAATAATTTGCTCTGCAGTGTGTGATCTATCCCATTTCCTTGAGTGCTCAGCCTGATTTCTCAATCTTGATGTTGCTTCATCATCCAAGTCATGATCATTCTCATTTCCTCCCCCTGTGAGGTTGCCACTATTCACAGGTGTGTCTTGGATAGAGCTGTAAACGAACCGGACTGTTCGGTAAGCTCGTCCGGTTCGGTTCGAGTTCGAGTTCGGTAAGCTCGTCCGATAAGCTTACCGAACTCGAGTTCGGACAAGAAAAAGTGTCCGATTAGCTTACCGAACATTGTTCGGTTCGTTAGGATTTCGTCCGAGTTCGTTAAGTGTTCGTCCGAGTTCGGTTCGAGTTCGGTTCGTTCGATAAAAACAATAATATTTACAATTTTTTTTACTTTTTTTTTAATTTTCAAATTATTATTATATATATAATTACCGAACTGTTCGTGTTCGGTTCGTGTTCGGTTCGGTTCGGTATGTTCGTGAACAGTTCGTGTTCGGTTTGGTTCATTACCGAACTCGAGTTCGGACAAGAAAAAGTGTCCGATAAGCTTACCGAACATTGTTCGGTTCGTTAAGAATTTGTCCGAGTTCGTTAAAAGTTCGTCCGAGTTCGTCCGAGTTCGGTTCGTTTACAGCTCTAGTCTTGGATGCTTATTTCTCCACTATTGATTGGCACAAATTCTTCTCTTGTATCATCATTCACTTGAGTTTGTTGAACTTGAGTTTCAACTCCAGTTTCAATCTCTTCATCAGAATCATCTAGATTATCAAACTTCAATGGATCTTTATCTTCATCATTGGCTTCTTCTAATCCAGGTAGTTTGCTGTCATCAAATGTCACATCTGTGCTTTCCATGATTTTATTTTGACTGATGACATAAACTTTGTATGCAATTCTTTCCATAGAGTAGCCAAGAAAAATTCCTTCAAATGCCTTTGCATCAAACTTTCCAACATATTCTGAATTATCCTTCAATACAAAGCATTTTCCTCCAAAAGTATGAACATACTTTAGAGTAGGCTTCTTTCCAGTCATCAAATTTTAAGGTGTCTTTCCAGTGTTTTTTGTTGATGAGGGTTCCGTTCTGGATATAGCATGCAGTGCTCACAGCCTCAGCCCAAAAACATGTAGGCATCTTTGCATCAAGCAACATTGTTCTAACATCCTTAATTAGAGTTCTATTCTTTCTCTCAACAACTCCATTTTGTTGTGGAGTCCTTGGAGCTGAGAATTGCTGAGAAATTCCATTCTGTTTGCAGAATGCTTCAAGTATGGCATTTCTGAACTCTGTTCCATTATCACTCCTCAATACAATCACACTTGCATTGTTGGCCTTTGCTTCCTTGTCAACTTTCTTTATGTGCTCAATGATTACTTGTGGAGCCTCATCTTTTGATGCCAGAAATTCCACCCATGTATACCTTGTAAAGTCATCAACCATCACCATGGCATACTTCTTTCTTCCTAGTGACATAATATTGACATGCCCAAACAAATTCATATGAATGAGTTGCAGGGGCTTGGTTATTGATGTCACTGTCTTTGACTTGTGGCTTGATCTTTTCATCTTTCCTCTTTGACAAGCCTCACACACTCCTTCTTGACAGAATTCAAGTGTGGGCATGCCTCTCACTAACTCTCTTTTGACTAGAGAATTAATGGCTTTGAAGTTCAAGTGTGATGACCTCTTATGCCACAGCCAACAATCTTCATTTGATGCTTTTGTGTAGAAGCAACAAATTTTGTCCTTGTTTGCAGAGTCCATATTGGCTACAAATAGGCTTCCTTTCCTTACTCCAGATAGAGGAAAATCACCAGTCTTCTTGTGGGTGATCAAACATTCATCTTTGTCAAAATCCACTTTTAATCCTCTATCAGTAAACTGACCAACACTTAGCATATTATGCTTGAGTCCCTTGACTAGTGCTACATCTTCAATGATGACATTACCAACTTCCAACTTGCCATATCCCAATGTGTTACCCATGCTGTCATCTCCAAAAGCAACCATTGGGCCAGCCTTCTCCTCATACTGTGATAGCAGGGCCATATCACCAGTCATGTGATTTGAGCATCCACTGTCCAAAATCCACATGACCTTCTTTTCACTTTCTTTGCCCTGCAAACACAAAGGTATTACTTCTCCTTTGGTACCCAAACAAGTTTGGGTCCATGAGACTTAGAAACAGTTTTATCATAAACAACATGCTTATCAACTTTCTTGGTGTTAGTCTTCTTGTCATTGTTAGAAGTCTTAGAACCTGAGGTTTTAGACTTAGATGATAGAGGTACCTTCCTAGCTCTAGGAGGACTTGAAGACTTTGACCTTGTGGACTGTGTGTGAGAATTGTGACTAATACAACCATCAATGAATTGCCTTCTCAAATTGAAACAACTAGTCATAACATTCATGTTGCATGGCATACCGTCAAATTTATCACAAAATGGAGCATCTCTATGTCTTAAAGGCACAGAGCAATCATAGAAAGGTTTGGGCACACTACCAACATGTTTCTTGCATGCATGAGTTAAATGATTGGTATTGAAATAATTTTGACAAGTTTTCCTAGGGGCATTAGGCATATAAGCATAGTTGTTATCTTTGTTAATCCCTAGCTTGCCATTTCTGTTCTGTTTCTTCTTAGTCACTTTCTTCTCAGATTCATTCTTCCCAGCTGATACAAACTTAATAAACTTCTTAGGTCTAGACCTATCACCTACTGGCTCCTTGGCTTTTGGCTTGACACTCTCACACTTAAAGGATGCTTGTTGTTCACTGGATTGTGCCTCATCCTCATTATTCAACATTTGCTTGATGAGTAAGGCATCCTCATCAATTTCAATGTTGATTCTTTAAAGATTGGAGTCTCAGCCTTTTTCAAAATGTGAGGCACTTCCTCCTGAACAACTATGTCATCTTCAATGACAGCATAGCCTTTCCTCTGTTTAAGAGTGCCATAGTCAAGTCCAATAGCAGCCTTGGGTTTAGCTTGAATTTTCTCACAATAGGATTGCACTAGACCAGATGAGTTCTTAAAGGTTTTCAGTTTGAATTCATTCTCAGCTAGTTCATCCCTAAGAGCCTTTTCAATTTGACTAGCACATAGAACCTTATTCTGTAGATATTCAACTTCTTTCTTAAGGTTTTCTACTTGCATAGCAGTTAGCTCAAGTTCCTCATTCTTTTTGATTAACATTTCATTTCTAGTAGACAGTTTAGCAATTTCCTCATTAGCAGCAGTCATACTGGTATGAATATTAAACATTTCAACAGATAGTTATTCAATCATGCATTTGTACCCAGAAACAAACATGTCTATGGTAGTGAGAGATGGTACCTGAGAGTCTGATGAAGATGTGTCATCCTTGGAATTGGCCATCAAGGCATAGTTTTAAAATTCTTGCTCTTCTCCATCACTATCAGAATCATCCCAACACTTCCCTTCAGCTATGTAGGCCTTATCTTATGCCTGCTTTTTCAGAAGGGCCTCATACTTAGCTTCAAGCTTTAGAAACTCTTTATCCTTCTTTTTAGGCTTCTTGCATTCACTGGCAAAATGCCCTAGGTCATTGCATCTATAACACCTTACAGATGACCTATCCACATGGCTGGTCTTAAACTTATTCTTGTTTGCTTTCACAGGTGCCTTGCTCTTGTTGAATGAATGGTTTTGGGTTTTAGGTTTGAAGGGTTGGTTCCTCTTAAATTTGATGTTTGGAAATTTTCTGGCCATGAAAGCATATGAAGTATTTTCCATTCCATCTAGTTTTTCAAGAGTATAAAACTCTTCTTCCTCCTTTTCCTCAACAGGTTCACTTACCTCAGCTTCAGTTTCTTTATCATCTACTATCTCCTCTATCCTTAGCTGACTTGTAGATGCTTCTAGGTCTTGAATAGATTTGTTGAAAATCAGGGCACATGATGTGTTTATCATTCTGCCTTGGTTGGCTTGGATAGCCTTTTTATGAAGCAACTCAAGCTCATGAGTTTTTAAAACCCCATAGAGCACATCATATGTGATTTTGTTCAAATCTCTTTCCCTTAGAGAAATGACCCTCTGCTCTAGGTGGTTTGGTGAAGACAGTAGAAACTTCATGTTCAACTCCTTGGTGCTGTAAACCTTCCCATTCATCTACAACTCAGTAACTAGCTTGTGAAATCTCTCAAACATCTCAGTGATGCTTTCCTTGGGCTGTGCCATAAAAGCTTCATACTGTGTGACCAGTATCTGTTTCTTGTTTTCCTTGACCTCATCAGTCCCTTCACATAACACCTCAATGTGATCCCACATTTCTTTGGCAGATGTACACGATGCAATGTTTACAAACATTGACATATCCATGGAATCAATAATTAGCAACATGAGGTAACTGTCAAGAGCAACCATCTCCTTTTCTGATTCTGTCCATTTAGATGGTTCCTTGGCCACATAAGATCTTGGAACAGTTATGGTTCCAACAGTCTTTTCAGGTATCTCTTGTTGTGGAACAAAGGGACCATTCTTGAGAATCTCAGGATACAGAGGATGAGAGGCTTTGATGAACAAAATCATTTTTATCTTCCAGAGGTTGTAATTTTCTTTGTCAAACTTATGGACTTTCATCGTTCCTGTGGTCTTTGGTGTATTCGAACTCATGATCATTTTTCTGTTTTTGAATAAATAGCCCGTTCTGATACCACTTGTTGAGTATTGAATACAATAAAAGAATACAGAGGGGGGTGAATGGATTCTTGAACTTTTCTTGTTCTTGAATCTGTGTAGCAAGATAAGTTTTTGTGTGTGCAAATGTGTAGGTGCGGATAAAGAACAACACAAGACACAATATCACTTTAATCTAATATATTATTAGATAGCAGATAAAGAATAACACAAGACATAATATTACTTTAATCTAATAAATTATTAGATAAAGGTTGCTACAATTTGTGAATACAAATTGAAGTACTCTCAGCTTCGTTTTTCTCAGAGAGATATGTCTTACAGTGTATGAAAAACTTCTTCAACTAAAGAAGTGAGATTGTATTCTTATAGAACATGAATACGACTCAGTTACTACAAATAAGTTTACAGGATAAATTACTTTCTTGTATGTCTATCCTTTTTGAGTAAGCATCCAAACGGCTACATATTTGACTTTGCAAAGTTCTGTTCAGATCCACTTCTTTAGCTCTTTGTCTCTTCTATATCTCTCCAAGCTTCCTTGTAGGCTTTCCAGGGCACGTTACAGATTGTGGTCCATAAAGTGCATTGGCTTGTTGCAGGTTTCTGACATGTACAATTTCTTCAGTATTTTGTCTCCAAGAATGTATTCGAGAAGTGACTAAGTAAGTGATTCGAGAACTAGAATTGACTTGATCGATATCTCTGAGTTCTCGAATACTGTTATATTGACATATCGAATCACTTCTCGAATAGCTCTTTTCTCTGGGACTCCTTGAGTTATCGAATAGAGCATTTGACTTGTCGAATCCCTGAGATATCGAATAGCTTTCCGAGTCCTTGAGATATCGAATGGAACTTTGACTTGTTGACTTCTTGAGTTCTCGAATAGAGTATTTAGACATGTCGAATCTCTGAGATATCGAATAGTTCATTCAGAGATATCGAATAGTGTCTTCTCAGATATCGAATCTCTGACTTCTCGAACGCTAGACTTCTCGAATAGACAAATGTACTTCTCGAATTGGTACTTAGGCAAATTCTTCATTTCTTCAAATCCCAACTGTGATTATTTGACAGTCTTTATCTTCTTGCTTGAGGCATGAACCTTGGAACTTCTTTCAAGCATTATTCTTGACTATATAAGTACAGTTACACAATTAGGATTTGATGCCTATTATAAGTACAAAACAAATAGAAACTCTACAGCTAGAGGTTCCCTCAGTTAAGAGGTCATGTAAGTAGTGCAAAGTATTACAAATAATTAGGCTTGTTATTAGATGTATACAGGCATGCCTCTGTGACTAACATGATATATGTGAATGAAAATGGAAACGGAGAATGGAAAATATGGAATGGTGTTTTATAAATGGAATAATGATTTGATAAAAAGGGGGGATTGCAACAGCAAGCGTAAGAGGCTGTGTTCGGCACAATCCAGCACTCAATATTTTATTACGGCCCAAGAGATGCCGAAGGGGGATGTAGCAGAGACCCTTCCTCCAGGGATGATGACCAGGTTGGATCATTCCTTCTACTAGTAGTAAACAGAGAGCAGATACGATTAGACGACTAATCATCGACCTAACGTATCAGGCGACAACAGATATCCCCAAAGTATTTAGAGAAAGAATTTATAATGGTTACAGATTGACATACTGGAAAAGGAAAAATGGTATGAAATTATGGAATTATTTTTATGATTTTGAAGAGAAACTCATATTATATGGTTTATATTTCTTTTCTTATAAAATAAATAGATGGTGTATTTAATAAATAAAAATTTATTTTTTTCTTAAAGATTATGATGGGTCTTCCGTTTATTAATATATATATATATATATATATATATATATATATATATATATATATATATATATATATATATGTTTCCTTTGATACTGGTTTACAAATTTATCTTGCTGAGCTATCATAGCTCACTCTTGCTACTTATGTATATAACAGCTAGGTCAAATGCCGATACTCCGCACTACACCCCGCAAGAGGGTAAGGGAAAGACGACCTTTTGAGAGAGTGCTGGAGCCTATCCCTGAGGTAGCTGATAGGCAGTTGGGTATTGGTAGACTTATGTGTATTAAGTGTGTAAGTTGAGAACTAAACTTTTGATTGTTGAAATGCTTCCTCTCGAAGTAATATTCAGCAATGTACTTAAGTAAGATTCTGGGTTTGTAATAACTCTTTTAACTTTAAACAATTATTATTATTATGGATGTTGTTCTCTAAGCATATGACTGGTGTGAGATGTTATAGTATGTTGTCTATTGTGTGAGTATTAGCAAGTATTTATATTTCAACTGTTAAGAATATAATGTTATTAAATGGAAATTGGATCGTGATGACCTGGATTCATGACCCCGGATCTAGGGGCGTCACACTGCTGCCCAATGACACAGTAATGACAGTTTTAAAGAGGGTGTTTGCTGCGAATGGTAAAGGTAAATGTGCAATGGTGGGATTATTATGTTGGTGGCTGTGGTATAGATGGAATCAGTGGTATGGGAACGAGTAAATCAGTCTGCATTTGGTATGAAAGTAATGGTGTTTAACATGTTGACAGATTGAAAAAAACGAAGGAGGAAACAGATAAAGATAGACCACAACAGCATTTGGGAGACCGGGTGTGGAGTAAACCACCAACAGATTGGGTAAAGATAAATGTAGATGCTGCATGTAAACAGAACTCGGGATTCGTTGAGGTTGGATGTGTAATTCGTGATGACAGAGGTAATTTCCTTCGAGCACGTAGTAATATCGTAGAAGGTAATATGCAGCCACGAATGGCTGAGGCTCTATGTCTGCAGGAGGCTTTATTTTTGATAAAAACATGGAGGTGCAACAAATACATTTTCGAATCTGATTCTAAAATATTAGTTGATGCAGTGAATGGAAACATGGGAAGCTTCTATTTTGACACGATTGTTAGCGAGTGTCGTGAATTAATTAAACACTTTGAGGAAGTGTTAGTTGTGTTTGTGCATAGATCTGCGAATACGATTGCCCATATGCTAACAAGGACTACGTATTCTACGTCAGGTCTACGTGAATGGTTTGATATTGCTCCAGATTTTATTGCTTGTAACCTTATTTATGAGGAATTTTAATACATGCAAGTGCGTACTTTTAAAAAACAAAAACGAGGAAGCATCATTAGGCAAACGTTTTGATCATCTTTCATTTTAATCTTTTAAATTAGTTATTTGTATTTTATGGAATGAGATCATTAATAACGTTTTTACACAACAATTTGATTTATGTGATATATATAGTAACTCGTATTATAAAAATTGGTATTCATTATACATATTATTGGAATTTCTTCTTAATACATATCATAAAACGAAGTATTGTTGTAGATAAACGAGTCATAATTGATATAATATTAATAGAAATAATTGATTTCTTTATATAAAAGAATTATCTCTTATATGTTTGAATGAATACAGAGTCGATAATCAAAAAATTTAAATTTTAATATAATAATTTAAGATAAATTGCTACCTTTAGGTATATAAAAGCACATGTATTTTAATAAAAGGAAATGTGTTTTAATGAGAAAAAACAATCGATTAATTACTATTAATTATATTATTTTATTATTATTAATTAGAAAAAAGATCAAAAATCAAAATTTTTAGTATTTTATATAATAGTATTGATAAATCTTATATAAATTTTATTTATAATATATTACTCATTATTAAATAGCATTTAGTTTACATAAATGTGGAATTTAGACTTTGAGAATAAACAATTAATAGTTTATAACCCGTGCAATACACGAGTTTCTTTTGATATGAAATAAATTTTATTTTATGTTACAATTTATTTTATATAATAATTTTTTTAATAATTATTTAAATTTAAATTTAAATAATTTTTATAAATTTAATTAATTATATGCACGGTTTAAAACTTATATTATGAAATTTTAAATTAAATATTTTGTTGACGAAATTCGAATTTTGAATGTTTTGTAAAGTAATTTAATCATATAATTATTTAATCATAATATCTAACGGTTCTGATTTTTTGCTAAAAATCTAATGGTAATTATTCGTTGTATACGGATTTCTACATTTTTATTAGTGATTGAAAATTATGGTGTGATATTTTTGGGTATATATTAATGATTGCAAGATATGTTTTAATTAAAAAGGCAACATGTTTTAATTAGAAAAAAAATAGGATATTTACCAAAAATACTATGTTTAAAGTTTCTATTTGCAAATATACTATCTCTTTTAATTAATTGCGATTGTACTATACTAAGTTTCAAAATTGCAAAAATACTACAAATTAGGTCAACCCTTACCCCCTTCCCCCATGTGCCCTCCATGCGCCGATTTCAACACTCAATTTCAACACTTTTTTTTAGGATGGGATGCTTTTTTGTTGGTAGGCCCAACAGGGGCCAGATTCCACTAAAATCAATCAACTTTCGACATTTTTTTTTAAGTGGGATGCTATTTGGTGGATTTGGGTTGCAATTGAATGCAACCACATTCAACCAAATGCAACCCCACATGCAACTTTTTTTTAAGGTGGGATGATTTTGGTGGATTTGGGTTGCAAGCCCCTACCAGGGGCCATATTCAACTGAATGCAACCACATTCAACCAAATGCAACCCCACATGCAATTTTTTTTAAGGTGGGATGATTTTGGTGGATTTGGGTTGCAAGGCCCCGCCAGGGGCCATATTCAACTGAATGCAACCACATTCAACCAAATGCAACCCCACATGCAACTTTTTTTTAAGGTGGGATGATTTTGGTGGATTTGGGTTGCATGGCCCCGCCAGGGGCCATATTCAACTGAATGCAACCACATTCAACCAAATGCAACCCCACATGCAACTTTTTTTTAAGGTGGGATGATTTTGGTGGATTTGGGTTGCAAGGCCCCGCCAGGGGCCATATTCAACTGAATGCAACAACATTCAACTGAATGCAACCACATTCAACCACATTCAACCAAATGCAACCCCACATGCAACGTTTTTTTGACGGTGGGATGATTTTGGTGGATTTGGGTTGCAAGGCCCCGCCAGGGGCCATATTCAACTGAATGCAACTGAATGCAACCACATTCAACCAAATGCAACCACATGCAACTTTTTTTTAAGGTGGGATGATTTCGGTGGATTTGGGTTGCAAGGCCCCGTCAGGGGCCATATTCAACTGAATGCAACCACATGTAACTAAATGTCTGATTTCAAGTTCCATTTTTTAGTTGTCATTTTCGACCTCATTTTTGAACTATATAAATAAATAAATAAATAAATATATATATATATATATATACACCCTATATATATATACACCCTATATATATATATATAGGGTTGGACTCCATAGCAAACACCTTATTTAACAAACAATAAAGAACACCTCATATCTAATAGATCCATTGCCCCTGGCGGAGCCACCCAATACAAAAAGTTCTTATTTTTTTACCCTCTATCCATCCATCATCTCAAAAAAAAATTTTTTAAAAAGTTACTGTTCATGACGATGACGTCATCATGAATAGTAAAAATTTTAATTTTTTTTTTGCTGGCTTGATAGAGGGTAAAAAAATAATAACTTTTTGTATTGGGTGCCCCTGGCGGGGCCAAAGGATCTAATAGATCTAAGGTGTTCTTTGTTGTTTGTTATATAAGAGTGTTCTGTATGGTGCAAAGACCTATATATATATATATATATATATATATATATATATATATATATATATATATATATATATAAATGTGTGGTTGCATTCGGTTGAATGTGGTTATATTTTAGTTGAATATAGCCCCTGAGGGGCCTAGCAACCCAAAATAGCATCCCACCTTAAAAAAAAGTGTTGAAAGTTGAATGTGGTTGATTTTAGTTGAATATGGCCCTGCGGGGCCTAGCAACCCAAAAAAAAAAGAAAAAAAAGTGTCGAATCTGATGAAAAGCTGGGCAGTCTGGGCAGCTTGGGGGCAGGGGGGAAGGGATGCCCTAATTTGTAGTATTTTTGCAATTTTGAAACTTAGTGTAGTAAAATTGCAAATAACTTTTCTTAAGAAAAGTAAAATTGCAAAATTTTCTTTTGTACATATATTTATCAAAAAACCTCAAAAAAATATTAATGATCGAAAGATTATGATTGCAAAATTGAGATTTAAATTAAAAGATAACTTATTTTAATTAGAAAATAAGTATTAATGATTGGAAGATAATATATTTTAGGTGTTTATAGAGGGTAATATCTTCATTCAATTAAAAATAAACGTCTTTTATATTGATTGAAAGATACGATATTTTAGGTGTTTTTAAAATTTTATTTAATATTACAATTATGTTTTTATATAATTATTATTTTAATATTTTTTTTAATTTTAATTTAATATAATTTACTATACTCATGTTTACGGATTATAATAATGTTTACCTATTTTAAACAACGTATAGTAATTTTTAATAAATTTTATTAATAATTGGAAAATATGATGTGATATTTTAGGGTATATATTAATAATTGTAAGATTAGTTTTAAATAATTTTTTTAATTTTAATTTAGTATAATTTAATATACTCATGTTTACAGATTATACTAATGTTTCCTTATTTTAAACAACGTCTAGTGATTTTTAATAAATTTTATTAATAACTGGAAAATATGGTGTAATATTTTCGGGTATACTAATGATTGTAATATTACTTTTAAATAAAAAAGATAATGTATTTTAATTAGAAACGAAATATTAATGATTTGAAAATATGGTACGATTGATGTTTTTTTAGTGTTTATAATAGTAATATCTTCAACTAAAGGTAAATGTGAAAATGGGCACCGACTAATTACCATTAATTATATTATTATTTATTTTAATAATTAGGATTAAACCGAAAATCAAACTGACAAACTTTTAATGTTTCGGTTTTAATATAATAGTATAGATAAATAGTACAGTATAAATAATAGTATTGGAGCATCTCAAATCCTCTAAACCTTTAGTTAAAATTGAATAAATCATAACATAAATAAAAATTATACTCCCTCGGTCCCAACTGATTCTTTACCTTTCAGAATAAGGGTTTTGGTACACATTTTAAGGGATAGTTTATTTTTAAAATTTTTCTTTTTTTGTATAAAAATATAATGTATATATTTTTATACAAAAAAAAGAAAGTTTTAAAAATAAGTTATGGAACTATACTTAAAATATCTTAAAATGCGTATCAGAAAATGTAAAAAGAAAGATAAAAAATTGGTTGAGACGGAGGGAGTAGATTCCAACCACTCGTTCTCCTCATCTAAAATTTAGGCAACATCCTCATATTGGAACCTCTAATCAAATTACACATCATCTACTAATATATTAAAAGAATATATTTTATTTATAGCATCTTCAAGTAATAATGATGTACTATTTTTAAAATATAATCAATTATTATAACAAATTTTATTGGAATACAATACTTTACAAATTCAATTTTTTTGCATAATCAATATTTTATATCATTTTAATCAACATTATTGTAATTATTATTATGTTGTCAATTCAGGAAAGGAAAAATCATTTTGGAAATAATAATTTTTTTTATTATGGCCTAGGATGTGTTTTAAAGTTTCTCATAATAATATCACAACCACCAGGACTAGAATGGCTGCTGCTCCGTTAGTAGAGGCTTTACAGTATCCAATTGCACGCCGTGACGACACCGTTGTGGATAACTATCACGGCGTTCTCGTCCCCGATCCTTATCGTTGGTAATCTTTTTTACCCCTCTCTTGTCTATTATTTACCGTTTAGTTCAATTCAATTACTACCATCATGTATATCTCACAAATGCCCAAACTCACTAGTTTCCTAATTGATATTGGATTTCATTTCCGTGTTTGTTTACATTGTTGTGTAATTGTTTAACTGTTTTCACCTAATCGCAAGCCATAGGTTAAATTGTTAGTATTGTTTTTGTTAGTTACCGAAATTTGATAAAATTAGTCATGATGAATGTATTATCTTCGACTGATTTGATTTTGTGGTTTCGGGTTAATTAAGTCGTGTTGTGTCATTCATCTTTTGAACTAGTGATAACACACATTTACCTATAAATGTGTCAGCTGTATGTTCAGTTTGTTTTATGGGATTTTCGTATAAAAATGCCAGCAATCATAGTCACAATCAATAGAGACTTAAATTTAAGGTTTTTTAGTTTTAAAGAAGAATGCATGTTTTTAATACTTGAGAGAATGCTGAATGCGGATTTAATTTGCTGCTGTTTAGGCTAGAAGATCCTGATGCAGAAGAGGTAAAAGATTTTGTTCAAAAGCAGGTGAATCTGACGGAGTCTGTGTTGAAACAATGCGAAACGAGAGAAAAGCTTCAAAAGAAGCTTACAGAATTCTATGATTATCCCAAATATGACGCTCCATTTAGGGAGGGAGATAAGTTCTTTTATTTCCATAACACCGGTCTTCAACCTCAAAAAGTCCTTTATATGCAGGTACATCAATTTTTTTATGCTAGCGTCTATCTATACATATACACTCTCCATACACATAACTAGTTTGACTTGGTATTTAACATCCATTCTGATTTCTAAATGCTCTCTAATATTTACTTTGATTGACTATATACAAAGTTCGTGGATCCTTAATCTTTTTCCCCCGTATTGTTTTACACAAAACTAAGAATTTCTTAATTGATTTTCTGCCCCTTGTTCTTTTACCGAGTTTTAGGATAGGTTGGATGGACAACCAGAGATTTTGCTTGATCCGAATGAACTTAGTGAGGATGGGACAGTGGCATTGAGTGCGTATGCCGTAAGCAAGGATGCTAAATACTTGGCATATGCTCTCAGTTCGAGTGGAAGCGATTGGGTTACTATAAAAATAATGGGTGTTCAGGACAAAAAAGTTCTCCATGATACTTTGTCATGGGTATGTAGTTTGTCGATGTTCCATTAGTTCTGCTGTAGGAAGTGCAAATTGTAGCAATTGGAGTACATTTGGTACGACTTTATTAATAAAATAGCTGCTTTGTTACAGGTCAAATTTTCAGACATAAACTGGACTCATGATAGCAAAGGTTTTTTCTATTGTCGTTTCCCAGCTCCCAAGTAAGTCGGGGATGCTAAAACTCGTTTTTGTAATGATTTTCTGCTCTAATATCTTCATACCTATAATGAAAATCATTTGTCATGTTAGAGATGATCTTGTCTCAGGGAAGGTGAGAAAGTAGATGCTGGGACAGAGACCAATGCTAACCTTGATCATCAGATGTTTTATCATTTCATGGGCACAGATCAGTCTGAAGACATATTATGTTGGGAAGATCCTGCCAATCCAAAACATACTTTTGGAGCTCAAGTAACAGATGATGGAAAGGTTGCAAATTTACTTTTTATCTGGTCTAACTTTCTCTCTCTATCGTTCCACATTATGTATGTAGTTAGTATGGTTCTAAAAGTCATTAAAATTTTGAAATATGAACATGCCATATGGTGTTGGTGCTCTTTTTCATTCTTCTCTTTTTTTAAATTACGTGGTAATTGAAATATACCAATATCAGCCTTACATCCCTCATATAATAATTAATCAGTACTCTTAATAATTAGATTTTCCCTGTGGCAGGAAGTTCACAGTTTTCATACGCATATGGATATAGAATTATTTTTTATGTGATTATATAGATTATCAGAGGCAAAACCATGTTATTTCTATTTAGACTTTAGCGGAAAAAAATCATGTTATATCTCTGAAATGTTCTGTTTGAAGCCTGAACTAATCTATTAGCTCATATCTTGTGCAGTATGTTCTTCTTTATACCTTTGAGAGTACCGATCCTGTCAACAAATTATACTATTGTGATATTTCTGCTTTTCCTAATGGACTTGAAGGTTACAAGGGAAAAAGTCATCTTCCATTTGTTAAACTTGTCGACAACTTTGATGCATATTATGGAGCCATCGCAAATGATGATACTTTGTTCACCTTCCGTACTAACAAGGATGCACCGAGATACAAGTTAGTTCGGGTAGATTTGAAGCAACCAACTACGTGGACTGATGTCCTCGATGAAGCTGAGAAAGATGTGCTTGAATCAGCTATTGCTGTTAACGGAAATCAAATAATTGTGAGTTATATGAGTGACGTAAAGGATGTTCTGCAGCTAAGGGACTTGAAAAGTGGTACATTTCTACATCAGTTGTCGATTGACATAGGCACAGTTTATGATGTCTCTGCCCGCCGTGAGGATAGCATGGTTTTCATTTCTTTCACCAGCTTCCTTAGCCCTGGTATAATATATCAGTGTAACCTAGAAAGCGGTGTTCCAGATATAAAAATATTTCGTGAAATAATTGTTCCTGGATTTAATCGGACAGAGTTCCATGTTAATCAGGTAGCAGACCTGATCTGTTGGTATATTGAGTTTAAGCTTGTATATTAATTGCTACCTTGTTTTTGAGTTCAGTCATAATGAAAGTTTATCTTTGGGTTTTTCTTAAATTAGATTTTTCAAAAGAAATTGCTGCAGATGATTCAGTTATCCTAATAGATGAATTATTATATTGTCACCTGTATTTTTTAGTTTTCAGTATTCACTTTACTTGCTCTCTGTCTCTGTATGTGTTTTGCGGAAATTTTCACACATGACAATCTTGTAAGATTACTCTCGTTTCCTTGATGAATCTAACAGCACACTAATATGCATGCGGGCTTCCACGTACCTAGTTAGACTCAAACCCTTGGCGTCTATATTTAGCCATCCAGGACGAATTACTGGGCTTATGTCTCTCTAGATTTTAAAGGATGTATGTCTCTTTTCTGATTAGAACTCTTCCTTTTCAGGTTTTTGTTTCAAGCAAGGATGGTGTGAGAATACCGATTTTCATAGTGGCTAAAAAAGATATTCCTCTGGACGGGTCTCATCCATGCTTACTATATGCATATGGTGGATTTAACATTAGCATTAAACCGTCATTCAGTGTTAGTCGTATTGTACTTATGAGGAATTTAGGTGCCATCTACTGTGTAGCAAACATCCGAGGTGGTGGGGAGTACGGAGAAGAATGGCACAAAGCTGGCCGCCTTGCTTCAAAACAGACTTGCTTTGATGATTTCATTTCTGCTGCTGAGTATCTTGTATCCACGGGGTATACCCAACCAAAGAAGTTGTGCATTGAAGGTGGAAGCAACGGTGGACTTCTTATTGGAGCTTGTATCAATCAGGTGT
Source organism: Kitagawia praeruptora (assembly GCA_037693485.1). Classification (NCBI taxonomy): domain Eukaryota; kingdom Viridiplantae; phylum Streptophyta; class Magnoliopsida; order Apiales; family Apiaceae; genus Kitagawia; species Kitagawia praeruptora. The sequence continues at coordinate 61,520,152 of CM075344.1, forward strand.
TGTGTTGTTGCTTTACATGCTTTATTGGACTTTTGATTGTATTATGAGGTTCTAAACTTTGTATTTCAGAGACCTGATCTTTACGGCTGTGCTCTTGCTCATGTTGGCGTGATGGACATGCTCCGATTCCACAAATTTACTATAGGTGAGTAACCGTATGCTCCATTGAAGTTTATTTAACTGCTCTTGACAATATATATCTCTTGTCTTTTCCCCATCTATTGATTAGGCCATGCTTGGACCTCCGAATACGGTTCTTCAGAGAACGAAGAAGAGTTCCATTGGCTAATCAAGTGAGTGATTAGATAAATATATATTACAGCCGTTATGGTATCCATTATATATTCAATTTCTTGAATCATTGTAGCATAGTGAATTTGTGAAGGATTTGGAATTGATAATCGAGATGTTTTGCCTGCATCTTGACCTAGCTCTTGTAATATGTTTGCACTATCCATTGTATAATACATCTTGTGTGCGCAATATGTATTGCCACCTTTCTTTTATAATTTTCGAAAAGCTGCTGCTCTTCAATTTTCCATTTAGGTATACCTAGACCTAGCCATTGTTCATTATTACTGGCTGATGCAGATATATTTTTTACTGGGGGCACCATAGTTTATTTCTTTGATATAATTGATTTTATTTAAATAAATTAATTAGTAATTAGAATATATTGTTCTTCAAATTTTATTATATTAGATTATTAGTGATGTTTCCCATTCCTTTTCTTTTTTGTTTGGTATAGGTGTAAAATGTGTTTTATGGGGCGGTTCAATTTTTTAATTGGGGTACCAAGTATGACCCACACACATTATATAAGATCAAAAAAAGGTTACCAATAATTTTTATTGTGGAGGATTTGACCCCATGGGCCTCAAAGTGCATCTGCCTTTGTCTATAATGATTATTTTCGTAATTTAGAGATTTTGAGAAATATCTTACGTAGGATTTAGTAGAGGAAGAGTACGCTCCAACACTCTCACGCTCTTTATTATTTTTGCTGCAAAAGCATAAGTACGATTTTACAAACTAGCCTTTTCCCTTTTAAGATTGTGTTCTAGTTTTATTCTATCCTCCTGTTTTTCATATTTAATGAACTCCTCAAAGACATATTCAGTTTATTTACGGTGTTTCAGTTTTATATTTCACTTATTGAAAGTTAACATTTAATCAGATACTCACCTTTACACAATGTCAAGAGACCATGGGAAAAGTCACCTGCTCAAGCTTCTCAGTACCCACCTACCTTGCTACTGACAGCTGATCATGATGACCGAGTTGTACCACTACACTCGTTGAAATTCTTGGCGGTGCGTTTAACTTTACGAATTAAAATATTTCCTATTTTATGGCACTTGCTTCCAGTATTCAACCAGTAGAATAGCTTATGGATTCTTGCTTAGTTTCTGCTGGTGATAATATTTTTTTTTTTGAAAAAACGTACTTGCATTAATTAATACTTCTCAGAAGCAATATTACAATCATTGATATCAGGAGCGGTATAGAGCCACTCCTGGGGACCTGACATAGAACAAGCAACCCTTGCTAGCATATGGGCTACGTTATTCGCAGATTTATGAACAAACACAACTAGCACTTCCTCAAAGTGCTTAAGTAGTTCAAGACAATCAATGACAATTGTATCAAAATATGACCGTCCCCTAGTTCCGTTAATAGCATCAACCAGTAACTTTGCATCAGATTCAAAAATGCATCTGCCATTCCTCCAGTCCTTTAACCATGATAATGCTTCTCTCATACTCAGAGCTTCGGCTTCCCTTGGCTGCATTTTTTGCGTAGTTACATTACACCTTGCTCGAATAAAGTCTCCAAAGTCATCTCTAACTACGCATCCCATACCCCCAGTACCTTGACCACACGCTGCATCTATATTAATTTTAATCCATCCCTCAGGAGGCTTCGTCCACGGTAGAGTACCAACTTTATGCTGTGCACTGTGTTTACGCTCCTCTTCTCTCACTCGTCTCCAGTCTGTCAATAAGTAAATAGACGCTGTCCTCACACCAAACACAGAAGTATTAACTCGATCCCACACCCACTTATTCTTCCGGTTCCACAGGCTCCAACAACATAAACCTACTAGCACACATTGTTCCGTAGTTGCCATACTGAATATCCTCCTTAATACCTGAAAATTGTTTCATTAGGGAATACCATGACAAACTCCCTTAGCCCAACAGCCTCCCATAAGTCCTGTGCAAACTTACAGCTGAATAGAACATGCACTGCATCTTCATTATATATTTGACACCAGGGGCAAAACACATGTATTCTCAAAAACCGCCAATGCAGTAGCTGTAGGTAAAACATTTTTGCATGTACGCCACAAGAAATTTAATATCTTACCTGGGAGCTTTAAAGACCAGAGTCTCTTCCAAAAAATGGGATCAGGACACTCAACTTCACCTTGAAGCCTTCGATAGCTAATTTTAACCGTAAACTCCCCTTTATCATCCAATAACCAAAACCATGAGTCTACTCTACAACTCATTGGGAGAGGGATTTGTTTGATTAGCATCCTATCTCTCTCATTACATATGTCCTCCAGAACGTCATCATCCCATACAAGTTGATTTACTTCCATCAGGTTTTACTGTTATTTGTGCTAGTTCATCAGGCATAGTAGTTGTAAGACACCCATTCTCCGGACACTGTAACCACGGCACTTTCCACACCTTCGTGCTACTTCCATCTCCTATACGTCGTCTACACCCCTGTTTAATGAAATCCTGTGCCTCCATGATGCTCCTCCATGCATAACTCGGATTGGTTCCTAGTTTTGAATTTTAAAAATCAGACTCAGGAAAATATCTAGCTCGCATTAGACTTGTCACAAGAGGGTTTGCTTTATTAATAAGTCTCCATGCCTGTTTTGCTAACATTGCGATGTTAAAATTTCTCAGCTTTTCGAAACCTAAACCCCTCCCTCTTTGATGACACAACTTGTCTCATGATAACCACCTTATCCCCTTACCCGTGGTTCCATTACTCCACCAAAACGCTTTCATCTTTCTTTCAATTCCATCACATATCTCAACTGGAATTAATAGCAGATTCATCCAAAAATTTGGTATTGCTTGTGCCGCTGTTTCAAGCAACATTATTTTTCCAGCTTTAGATAGACACTGATTACTCCATCCTTGTAACTTCTGTTCTATTCGATCAAGTAAAAAGGTAAAAGTTTCCACTTTACCTCTACCTATATTCATTTGCATACCCAAGTATTAACCAGGTATCTGAACTTCATGCACTCCCAAACTTGCACATACTTCTCTCCTGTTCTCATCCGTTGTATTCGGTGTAAATGTAACAGTTGATTTACTGAAATTCACACTCTGACCAGACATAGCTTCATATCGTGTAAGTATATTTTTCATGACATTAGCCTCTGGTCCTGTGGCTTTGAAGAAAAAATAGCAGTCTTCCGCAAAATGGAGATGTGATATAGTGGGAGCACCTCTTGCAATCGTACACCCATGCAACTCTTGCAATCGTACACCCATGCAACAAACCAGCTTCCTCATTATGCCGAACAATCGTGCTCAACCCTTCCGCACACATGATGTAAATATAAGGAAAAATTGGGTCTCCCTGCCGCACCCCACACTGTGGTATGATCTCCCCAAACTCTACTCCATTGTGAAGAAAACTGTAAGACACAGACTGTATGTACCCAATTATTCTAGTAATCCACACAGCATTAAAGCCAAATCTCACCATCATGTCTTCAATAAAACACCATTCCAGCCTGTCGTATGCTTTTGATATGTCAATTTTCAGTCCCGCTATTCCACTCTTGCCCTGTGTACGTCTTTTCATATAATGATTCAGCTCAAACGCAATTAATGCACTATCTGCTGGTGATAATTAAGTGATAACTAATATTTAACACAGCTTCTATGTTCTTGTTGAATATACCTCTACATCTGACATAGAACCTATCAGCCTCGTGATCGAGTGTTCCCTCCCACACCCGCACAGAAGAAAGCAAGGAGATAGTTTTATGAATTAACAAAGTGTCCCCCTGAAGAAAAATATTGATGCTGAGTGAATAAAATATGGTAGACAGTCACAAATGATTAAAATTTGACAAATTTTTACTCCTCAAAGGCTTAGCATAGGTATTAGAAATGAATGATTGTATTGCTAGTATTAATAACATGATGAAGCTCCAATAATGTCTAACCTGTATGTGCATTCCAATTTTCTTCTCGTACTGCCATCCTATCTACTAAATGCTTTGTTTTTTCTGTGTTAGACCTTGCAATATGTGCTATGCACAAGCTTGGAAAAAAGCCCGCAGACCAACCCAATTATTGCTAGAATTGATGTCAAAGCCGGGCATGGAGCCGGACGTCCCACAAAGAAGATGGTATGCAACTATATCAGTTAACTGTATAGACACTGTATCTTGTCATGAGATTCAAGAGTAGTGGTTGTTGAGTGTTTCATTTTTTTTTTTGTGTAGATCGAGGCAAGTGCAGATAGTTATAGCTTCATGGCTAAGATGTTGGGTGCATCCTGGGTTGAGTAGCTGATGATGAGGGAGGCAAATAGTTTACCGCCCTTAAAAAGACTCATTTGTTTAATATAATCGGTAATTGCTGGTCCTATTGGGTCTTTTCGAAATGCAAGTTCTAGCTCATGTTACTTTATGAACAATGTATCCCCTTTACTTTTTCCCTATTGTTGTACAATAACATTTGTTCCCATTTAGTTAGAGAGTTCATTGTAACTAAATACAAATAAAAGGGCTGTTTTTAGTTTTTTAAATATACAAATTTGCAAAAAAAGAAAAAAGAAAAAAAGGGCAATTGACAATTATTTTATTCATTAATTGTTTTTCGTAGTACTGTATAAGCAAAATGTTCCCGATTTTGTTCCAAATAGTAAAAATTAGGCAAAATACTAGTAATAGTTTGGGAAAGTGAAGTACGGATAGAGTTGCTGCTGTGTGTTTTAGACCAAGTAGTATTATCCTCCTTTTCGGAGTTGATTTTTGTTGCAACAATTCATGATGTTGAATAGTTTCTTACATTGATATCTGGACAGCAAGATGTTGATGATTGCAAATGGAGACGTTGGTCGTGTTTATGATTTCCGTTGGTTTTAATTAAACATAATCATTTCTGTTAAATTCCTTTGAAACTATTCACCGAGCAAGAACTCCAAGGAACCCAGGGCAGGCAACAGAATCACGACTCTAAAGGACCCGAGGCTGAAATTCTTCTGACAAAATCTTCAATCAGAATTTCACAATATTTTAAAGTTTAGACAGAAAAATTACAGTATCTGTGTTTAACATGCTTTGTGGGCTGCTATTTTGGTATACGTCAAACAGTCTGTATTACATGATAACGCTAAATTCAATTTTGTTCAGTTTCAAGAAAGGTCTACTGGAAATTAAATTCAGCTACGCGACTGAAGAATCACCACACATTAGTGAGTCACGCGAATAACATGGGTAGTAGCCAGCCACAGGAGCAACTCCATCTTTTTCGAGGGGTTAAATGACAGTTAGGTCACTCAACTGACTCAAAACTTTCAGTTGGATCATCCAATTCAAACAGTTTTCAATCAGGTCACTTAACAAATAAAAACTTTCAATCAGGTCATTAAACACGTTAAAAACTTTCAGTCAGGTCATTAAACACGTTAAAATCAGGCCATTAAATACGTTAAAATCAGGTCATTTAACGTGTTTTTATTTGTTAAGTGACCGGACTGAAAATTTTTATTTGTTAAGTGACCTGATTGAAAGTTTTTTGAGTTGGATGATTAAATTACATGAATAAAAAGCATTAAAGATGGCCTCTTATTTTATTTTATCACTCACCTCTAAAGCATGAATAGGTTCTGTTTCCCAAATTTAGGGAAAACTTGAGGCTTACAAATCACATGATCACCCAGAGTTCTCATGTCCTTCTATACTCGGCACATTACAGTCCCAAAATATTTACCAAATAATGTAACGACATCACAAACATATCATTTGGTCAATGTTTTCAGACCGCTAGATTTTTTATTCATCACGCAATTCTCAAATATCGAATATGAAATAGATTATTCACCTTTACCCATATAGATAACACACAAACCCATAATCTGATAACAAACGGACAGAGCTCAAGCGAAAATTTCGTCTCCGCTCTTGGGTTTCATCTGCAGCTTGGCGTTCTCGGCGACTTGGTCTTGCAAAAGTTTTTCTTTAGCCAATTTCTTGAGCTTAGCCACCTCAATATCTTTGCTCATTTTCCTCCTGTACATCTCACCGAATGTAATAGGCTCCTCCATAACTGCCTTCTCTCCCTCCCTAATCTTTAATGGATATACTGTTGCGTTCGGAGCCGGGTTCTGGAATGTTGCAATTGACATTCTGCTACAGTCAGAATTCACTACTGCTTGGTGGTCAGCATTCTTGAACCTCCCATTGCTTAAATACTGCACATAACCACAATTTTACCAGTTGAATTTCAATAATAACAAAACAAAAAGTGCATACAAACATGTACTAAGGAACATGGAACAATAAAACCATGAAAGAAATAAACAAAAACATGGCTACAGTTTAAGGAGAGAGTAGTGCTGAGGTACCAAATAGGGTACCAAAACTTGTTCCTGAATCACGTGGCGGCGTGGCGCTGATGGCTTGACAATTTTGGTTCTTTTTATTGATGAAATTTATGTAAATGCAAAGAATCTATTATTATTAATTGCATTATAGTCAATCAGACCATGATACGTGGTGCATTTTTTAAGCAATTTGGAACTTTTTGTTTGAGGACAACTAATTTTCTTTTTGTGGAGACCTTCCTATAGTTTTCATTTTCGTTTTGTGGAGACCCTCCTATAGTTTTAAAAATTACAATAAAATAAATTAATAAAAAGAAATTTCGTGCTTGTGCCCCTTCCTAGATCTACTTGTGTGGAGGACTTACATGACCATGATCACCCAAATTAACGACAAAAGCTCCTTCCACAGGTTGAACAGTAATCCAAGTTTTGCCACCGTCCCTGGTGGCTTGTAACCCACCAACCTGATCCTGAAGCAAAAGGGTGATTGTACCAGGATCCGTATGTCTTTTGAGTCCCAGTGTTAAGTCAGGCTGTGGACACTTGGGATAGTAATTCACTATCACTTTCTGATCCATATCCACACACGCCTTTGTAATAGTCTCTTTTTCAAGCCCCATGGCCTCTGATAACACTTCCAGTAACTTGCAGCCTAAGGCCATCAACTTCTCACTGTAAACCTCGGTGACTGACCTCCATCCCTCCGGCTTATCAGGCCATCTTGAGTAGTCCCGGGCCTGAACTGGGTACGAAAAATAAGTCACTATCTCACGCCAATCCTGCACTGCTTCACCCTGCATACATATTGATCAAAATTTTCAAACGACGTAAATTAATCTATGTATCAAAATTGTCTAATCAGTGTCATACAAATTGTGTGATTAAACCAGCTGCAAGATATTTACATATAAGCACGAATCCATTAATTTGTCACGTTAAATTTGTTCAGAAATAAACATACATACGTTGCGTTTCGGTTACTGTCACATATAACTTGATTTTTTACTTGTAAAAATGGTAAATGTACCTGAAGATGACTAGAGACAATAAATCCACCTTTCTTACCACCAGTCATATCAAACCGGAGTTTTTCCTCAGCAGGCAAGGCAAAAAACTCTCGAGCAAAACGAGTCATTTCAGAAATCAAATTGCTATCAATACCGTGATCAATCACCTGGAAAATCCCCCAGTCTTCACAAGCCTCAACAATTTTTCGACAAATCTCGGATCTCTTGTCATCAGAATCATCATCAATACCAGCTAGAGAAATGACGGGAATTTCGTTGCTAAATTGATTGTAGGCAACTTTGGGACGCTCATCTTCATCTCGAACAAATTTAGAATTTAGAGTTTTCTCTTGGGCTAAAGCAGAAAGAGTTGAAGGAGCCATTCTTGTTGGTATGCAAAAGAGATTATATGAGCAGCTAGCTATATATACGGAAAATGGGAAGACTAAAGTGAGTGTATTAATGGTGAAATTAAAGTAGTAACGAAACTGATAGTAGTAAGATATAAACATGCATGGGGAGGGAGCCACTGAGGCGATGATACGTGGATCATATGCAAAACGCAGAAAAGGCAAACGTATGTACTAATCATCCCTCATTTTGTGTGATATGGTTCCCCTCAATCATATATACTAATCATAATCATACTGAAAATTTCTGGCTATCGTCATCTGTCTCTTTCTTGATCAATCCATCTGAACCCATCTAAAATTGTTATGGACCGTAATAATCATATACCACTTATTGGGTTTGCAAACCATAACTCCACAATATTATCCACTTTAGATCAGTATATTCCAAAAGGCCTCATTAACTGATTGCTTATTACGTAACAATTTGTATACCATTCCTTCCAACAACTTCCCCTTATTCTTAATCTGATTTTTCTGAAACTCCTCTTTATGTGATGTGATGCGGTACCGGACCAGATCTTTCTGTCTATCCTTGTAATTTATAACAGAACATAGGTAATTTAGGTAATTGGGAGTTTGCAACAATAAAAAGCACAACTATTAGAGCATGTCCAAGGATCACACCCCATACCAATTTTAGGGGTTTTCTTCCAAAAAACACTCTCCAACCACTTCTCCCCTTCCCAATATATTTTAGGGGAGAGAAAATAGATCCCTACATGTGAAGAAATATCAGCCCCTATCTTTCTCCATGTCATCTGCTCCCCTTCCCATTGATTTATTTAAATTTCAAACTTTTAAATTTTAAAAATTAAACTTTTAAAATATAGGACAGGGATTATCATTGGAGTGAAATATCATTTTGATTTCCTACATTATTAATAATGGGGCGGGCTAAGGAAAGAGTGTATCCTTGTAGATGCTCTTATTAAAACTGTTAGAGTAAATACATATTAAACAAAAAAAGGAAACCTGAAAGGTAGAAATATGAATAGAACGACATGTTTTTGATAAAGAGTATGTTGGACCTAAGGATGCCCTCAGGTAATCCCTGAGGTTGAAAGAAGTATATATATAGTAGTAAATTAGGGGCATTTTTTTAAATGTAAGCGATGAATTTTATATTTAAAAAATTTAAAAAAAGCCCATGTAGGACCACTTGATTTATAAGTACAAATTTATTTTAATCTCTGAGTTGTCCTTGATTTATAAGTACAAATTTATTTTAATCTCTGAGTTGTCCCATGCATGAGGACATCCCTATAACATTATAATGGGCACAATTTTTTTATAGACATTGGGAATCTGAGATATAACTCAATTATGGGTGGACATTTTTGTAAAATTAATATTTAATTAATTCAATGGACCCAATAAATTTTTTAAATAGTATCTCAGAAAAGTTTCGTGAGCTTAATCTCAAGATCATTTTTCTCTTTTTTATATGTTATTTAAATATGTATAATCTTTTATAATATAAAATGATTTTATTCAATATTTTATGAAAGTAATTTATATCTCTCATGTTCCTATTCTCGTACATATGTAATGCCATTTTTTTAATATTTCAATTTTAAAACAAATGACAAACTAAGCACATCAACAACAACATATCAAATTACACATTTTTGTTACTACTAATTATAAAATACAAAATAGTTCAAATTCATCCATCACATATTATTATATTTTATTTTAATTTTTGGGATTCCTATAGAATTCAAAATATCTATATTAATAATAAATAATAGTGAAATATGTTAAAATATTTAATTATGAAATTAATTTTTTTATATCAAATTAATATTCTAAAATCTTAATATATCAGAAATCATACAATTTTTTGATGCACACCAACAAATTAATAAATATTTAAAATAAATAAATAAGTATGTTAAAGTAAATATATGTGGAGTCCCGGAGTAATTATATTTGCATATACTGATTTTCTCTCGATGGAAACCGGAGAACACCATCTTCACCACCGTTGACCTCCTATTTCTCTCTCCCCTTCACTCCACTCGCTGCACGCTTCTTTTATTCCTCCTCCCCTCAACCTCCTCTATCTTTTCTTGTTAGATCTAGGCTCGATCTGTTCTGATGGGTTCAATTAACTCGGAGAATTCAGGTTCAATGAACTCCGATGAATTTGCTGCGTTTTTAGGCCGCAATTATGATGTCCCTGCGCCTATACCTCAGTTGCATTTTGAAGCTGATCGTGATTCCCTGGATGAGAATGATGTCATGGGCGAACCGTTATCTCCTGCTGCTCAAGCTCGTATGAGAGAGCAAACGCAGTTCATTTTAGATGGAGGCTCTATCCAGGCTGCTACTGGACCTGATGTTGAAAATTCCAGCCGTGGCTCTCATAACTCTCCTCCTGAGGTAACCTCTAAAATCCCTACCCTTGCTAGTCTCAAAAGTCTCAAAGATACAGCCCAAGTCAGAAATGATATCCCCAATGTTACCAACTTTGAAAAAGGAGGTACAAGCAAAGCTCAAGATACACGGCAAAAAAAGACCATCACTTGGAGTAACATAGTGACTAGAAATGTGGTTAATGATGAACCTGTTGCTGGAGATGCTACCATTAGCTACAATGAGGACGGCTCAGCCACTGTTAAATTCTCGAATGCCTTCTTCTCAAAGGCTCAAAAGCAATGGGAAACAAGTATTATAGGCTATTTTATTGGTGGTTCATTTACTTTTAAATTCATTCGAGAACAAGCTCAGAGATTTTGGAAAAACCGCGGTCTAACAGGAGTCTATTATAATACCAAGGGCTATTATACTTTTCGATTTGCCACTTTAGAAGAGAAAACTAAAGCTTTGAGTTTGAATACGATACAAATTGGTGGAAGGACTATGTTTCTTAAACCTTGGATAGAAGGTGCAAATTTCAAACGTAAAATCATTGATAAAGTTCCATGTTGGATTAGGCTTGTTGATGTCCCAGAAATATTCTGGTTCAAAGAAGGGTTAAGCTCCATAGCTAGCACAGTTGGAAAACCATTGAAATTTGATGCTATTACTGCTAAATTTGAACCTCTCAAGTTTGCTGGAGTTCAGATTGAATTATCCTACTCTGGCCATAGACCCGATTTCGTTAGAGTGCCTTTACCAAACTCAAATGAGGAAGCAAAAATTGAGGTACAATATGGAGAACTACCTTATTCTTGTAGTATTTGCTGTGCTTTTGGGCATTCTTTATCAAGGTGTATTAACAACCCAGACCGTGTTGCTAAAAAACCTAGGACAGCTCAAGCATCCAAAACCTCAACTACATCCACGTCCACAAATCCAACAACCCCCACCTCAGAAAAACCAACCTGTGAAGCGGACTGCGATGCTCTAGTCCCCTACCAAATAGGTGAGCTTTTCGGATGCCCAGTTGTTCGAGATGAAGATGAGGTTCTTCAACAACAAGTTGTCAACAGTGATGACTTAGACGTGTATGAAACTGAGATCAAACATCTTGCAAGAGAGGGTATTGATGAAGTAGAAATGGGAGAACCGGTTACAGGGGAGCTAGCTCTACCTATCCAAATTGACAACACTTTCCAGTCTCTGGTAGCCTATAATGAAGAAGCAGAAGATGGAGAAATCTCAGAAACTGTTCAAGAGGTTTCAATCGAACCAATCTCTATTCCTAAGAGGAAACGTGACAAAATCCCAAAAAATGTTGCTCAAAATCAACCAGTTATTATAGCTAATGGAACACCAAAAATCTCGAAATGTATTCCAGATAAAGATGGTTTCACCCCTGTCATCAACAAGAAATCTCTCAAGCTGGCAAGTAAGTCAGCAAAAGCAAAATTTTAATCTTTATGGATTTTGCTTCCTGGAATGTGCGAGGCTTAAATAAGAGTTCTCACCAAAAGGAGCTTAAGCATTTTATAAGTAGTAATAATATTAGCTTTATGTCTTGTATTGAAACTAAGGTTAAACATCATAATTCTTTGCATATCTCCCGTAAAATTGCTAGAAGATGGACATGGTTTTTTAATTATGTCCATCACGAAGGTGGTCGTATATGGGTGGGTTTTGATAGCTCTGTTTGGTCTGCCACTATTTTATCTAGCTCTTCTCAGCATATTACTTGCAAGGTTAATTTTTTGGAAAAGCAATGCCACTTTGTTGTGAGTTTTGTTTATGCTCTAAATATTCCTCATCAACGTGAAGACTTGTGGAACGATCTGAACAACCTAAGTCATCTTATTACTGTGCCTTGGTGTGTCCTGGGAGATTTCAATTGCATTCTTGATCTTTCAGAAGTTAGTGGTGGTCTGGAGCATTGGACCCCTGATATGCAAAATTTCAAAAATTGTGTCGTGGATTCAGGCTTGGATCATCTCCGCACTATAGGTGATCTGTTTACTTGGTGTAACAATAGGCCTCTAGATCCTATCCACAAGAGACTGGATCGTATGTTGGTTAATTCCTGTTGGTTACATACCTTCACTGATAGTGTAGGGTTTGTAAAACCTAAAGGATTAATGGATCACTGTCCCTTGGTGGTTCACACTCCTATGCATCTTGAAACTCCCCGTAAACCTTTTCAATTCTTTAATTTTATGTCTCGTTTAGATGGTTTCCGTATCACTGTTGCTGATGCTTGGAATAGCACTTGGTATGGCGATCCTTTGGCCATTCTAAATAGGAAAATTAAAGATGTGAAAAAGGCCCTTGTTCAGCTTAATAAGGTTAATGGAAACGTGCACTCCAACGTCTCTCAAAGTCGAACCAAACTCCATCTCATTCAAGCTCATCTCCAACAAGATCCTCTAAACTCTGATCTTTTACAGCAGCAAAGAACTCAGGCTTTGGTTCTGGAAAACCACATTCTTCAGGAAGAGGCCCTTGACCTGCAAAAATCCCGAGTCACTTGGCTTTCACAAGGAGATGGCAACAATTCTTTTTTCTTTAATAAAGTTAGAGCAAATTGGAATTCAAATAAAATTCTGGCTATCCATGACAAGGATGGGAACATGGTTACAGGTCATACTCAATGCTCTAAGGTTGCAGTAGATTTTTTTCAGAACTCCATCGGTAGTTCGTCCACCTCCAATGCTGGTTTTCCTATTGTTCAGTGCAAACAAATCACAGGTAGTCAAGCCTCTACTCTGGAAGCCCCCATTACTGATGACCTCATTCTAAGCACTCTGAAATCAATGAAAAGGAACAAGGCCCCTGGCCCTGATGGGTTAACTGTGGAGTTCTTTTTGGAAACTTGGGATATAGTCGGTCCCTGTTTTAGTGCTGCTGTAAAACACTTCTTCAATTTCTCAATTATGCATCCAGGTATAAACTCCACTAGCATTGCTTTGGTTCCTAAATGCCTAAACCCTACTGCCATGTCAGACTTCAGACCTATTTCTCTATGCTCTGTAGCTTATAAATGCATTGCTAGAATCTTGGCTAATAGATTAAAATATGTGCTCCCTCACAATATTGAGCTATCTCAATCTGCTTTTATAAAGAATAGAAGCATATCTGATAACATCCGTTTGGCACAAGAGCTTTTTCGAGGTTATTCTAGAGGTTCTGGAGTTGCAAAATGTGCCCTCAAAATAGATTTGCACAAAGCATTTGATTCTGTCAACTGGGATTTTTTAATGTATGCTCTATCTCTCATGAATTTTCCTAGCAAGTTCAAGGGTTGGATATATGCTTGTATTTCTACAGTTCGGTATTCTATCAAAGTCAATGGCAGTCTTCAAGGTTATTTTAAAGGTGGAAAAGGCCTTCGCCAAGGAGACCCAATGTCTCCCTACTTGTTCTCCATAGTAATGAATGTGTTGTCTTGTTTGCTTAACCAAACTCCTCAGGGTTTTAAATTTCACTGGCATTGCAAGGAGCTCAGGTTGACTCATCTTTTCTTTGCGGATGATGTGCTTCTATTCTCCCATGGTGACCAATTCTCTTTAAACCACATTATGGACTGCATGGCGACCTTCTCTACTGCTAGTGGGCTCAATCTCAGCATTCATAAAAGCAATGTATTTTTTGCCAATTGCAAGCATGATGTGATTTCTTGGTTTGACAACCAATTTCATATCCCTCATGGTGTGTTGCCTGTAAAGTTCCTTGGGGTGCCCCTTATCTCCTCAAAGCTTAGTATTAATGACTGCATTCCTCTGATTGATAAGCTTACTGCTAGAATATACAACTGGACCACCCTGCTTCTCTCTTTTGCAGGTCGTGCTCAGTTGATAAAGGCTGTTCTTTTTGCAATCCAAGCATACTGGTCAAACCACTTCCTATTACCTCAGTCTGTTCACAAACAAATGCAAACCATCTTCACTCGTTTTCTGTGGAAGGGAGACCTAGATGCCAAAGGTGGAGCTAAGGTCGCTTGGCAGAACGTTTGTTTACCCCTTGAGGAAGGAGGTCTTTCTGTTAGGAATATGTTGTAGTTGATGATAACTTAACATTCAAGCAAAATTGTATAAGTCAAGTTTTGTAACTGTCAACGGATAAGACCTTATAACTCTATTCGTTGACAGGTAGCTCATCAACGGATGAGGTTTTGTAGCATACTGCAATATCTCTATTTATCAGTTGATAGTGTCTTTATTCAGAGTCATGTTGACCATCAATGGATAGGCAGAATAGGGTAGCCAATTGTAAATAAGCTATGCTATGTAATTCTGTCTAAGTGAAAATGTATCAACGGATGAGAACAGGGCTCTATCAACGAATACAACTCAAATCTACTCGATCAACGGATACAGCTCAAACTACCATCAACGGATAAGTAGGCACAACATCAACGGATAATCATTGTCACTTTATCCTATGCTAGGAATTAGCAGTTGATAAGGACAGGTTTGACTGACAGATCACATGGGTTGATAGTAGGTATAAAAAGCAATATGGCAGCCATACTTTGGAAACACAGAAGAAAGAAGCATTCCATTTACACAGTACATACAAGAAAGGTGCAGGGGACATATCTGTTCACAAGGACAACCTTTCGGCTACATGTGGATTTGGAGTGGAGTAGCAAGTCAACTTGAATTAGATTAATATTATCTTATTCCTGTAGCACTTGTAAACTTGGAATATATAACCAAGTGTAGCAACTCTTTAGATGGTAAGAAAACATACATATTTGCTTAGGGTTTCTTGAATATCTTTAGAAGCAAAGAGTTGTAAACACAGAAGCTGTGTACATTTGTATCACAGGGTTTTCTTCGAATAAAAGTCTCAGGTGGTACATTCAACCACCTGATTTTTTATGTGGTTGTGAACTATTTCTATTCAGCAATTATTTCTTTATAGATTTCTGTGGTTTTTATCAGAAATTTTATAACTATCAAGAATTGTATTCAACCCCCCCTTCTACAATTATACAAGTGTGTAATCTGGGAATAACACTTTCTTTCAAAAATTCTAAAGAGTGGAACAAAGCCCAGTTGTTACTGCACTTCAAGGCAGTCTTCAAGGTTATTTTAAAGGTGGAAAAGGCCTTCGCCAAGGAGACCCAATGTCTCCCTACTTGTTCTCCATAGTAATGAATGTGTTGTCTTGTTTGCTTAACCAAACTCCTCAGGGTTTTAAATTTCACTAGCATTGCAAGGAGCTCAGGTTGACTCATCTTTTCTTTGCGGATGATGTGCTTCTATTCTCCCATGGTGACCAATTCTCTTTAAACCACATTATGGACTGCATGGCGACCTTCTCTACTGCTAGTGGGCTCAATCTCAGCATTCATAAAAGCAATGTATTTTTTGCCAATTGCAAGCATGATGTGATTTCTTGGTTTGACAACCAATTTCATATCCCTCATGGTGTGTTGCCTGTAAAGTTCCTTGGGGTGCCCCTTATCTCCTCAAAGCTTAGTATTAATGACTGCATTCCTCTGATTGATAAGCTTACTGCTAGAATATACAACTGGACCACCCTGCTTCTCTCTTTTGCAGGTCGTGCTCAGTTGATAAAGGCTGTTCTTTTTGCAATCCAAGCATACTGGTCAAACCACTTCCTATTGCCTCAGTCTGTTCACAAACAAATGCAAACCATCTTCACTCGTTTTCTGTGGAAGGGAGACCTAGATGCCAAAGGTGGAGCTAAGGTCGCTTGGCAGAACGTTTGTTTACCCCTTGAGGAAGGAGGTCTTTCTGTTAGGAATATGTTGTAGTTGATGATAACTTAACATTCAAGCAAAATTGTATAAGTCAAGTTTTGTAACTGTCAACGGATAAGACCTTATAACTCTATTCGTTGACAGGTAGCTCATCAACGGATGAGGTTTTGTAGCATACTGCAATATCTCTATTTATCAGTTGATAGTGTCTTTATTCAGAGTCATGTTGACCATCAATGGATAGGCAGAATAGGGTAGCCAATTGTAAATAAGCTATGCTATGTAATTCTGTCTAAGTGAAAATGTATCAACGGATGAGAACATGGCTCTATCAACGAATACAACTCAAATCTACTCGATCAACGGATACAGCTCAAACTACCATCAACGGATAAGTAGGCACAACATCAACGGATAATCATTGTCACTTTATCCTATGCTAGGAATTAGCAGTTGATAAGGACAGGTTTGACTGACAGATCACATGGGTTGATAGTAGGTATAAAAAGCAATATGGCAGCCATACTTTGGAAACACAGAAGAAAGAAGCATTCCATTTACACAGTACATACAAGAAAGGTGCAGGGGACATATCTGTTCACAAGGACAACCTTTCGGCTACATGTGGATTTGGAGTGGAGTAGCAAGTCAACTTGAATTAGATTAATATTATCTTATTCCTGTAGCACTTGTAAACTTGGAATATATAACCAAGTGTAGCAACTCTTTAGATGGTAAGAAAACATACATATTTGCTTAGGGTTTCTTGAATATCTTTAGAAGCAAAGAGTTGTAAACACAGAAGCTGTGTACATTTGTATCACAGGGTTTTCTTCGAATAAAAGTCTCAGGTGGTACATTCAACCACCTGATTTTTTATGTGGTTGTGAACTATTTCTATTCAGCAATTATTTCTTTATAGATTTCTGTGGTTTTTATCAGAAATTTTATAACTATCAAGAATTGTATTCAACCCCCCCTTCTACAATTATACAAGTGTGTAATCTGGGAATAACAATTGGTATCAGAGCAAGCTTCTAATATATTTGAAGTTTAAAGATCAACACACTTTCAACATGTCTAAGAAGGATTATGGAGTGAAGATACCGGTTCTTGATAGGGAAAATTACTTTCACTGGAAAGTAAAAATGCGTCTATATCTCATGTCTATTGATATAGGTTTTGTAGATTGCATTGAGAAGGGTCCTCATGTTCCAATGAAGGCTGCTTCAAGAGTTGGTCTTGCTGCAGATGCACCAGACACGTACATCCCAAAACCTGTTTCTGAATGGAGCGCTGAGGATATTGCAGAAGTTCACAAGGACAAAAAGACCATGAATATTCTGTTTAATGGCTTAGAAACAGACATGGTTGACAATGTTATCAACTGTACTACCGCTAAGGAAGTATGGGACATTGTTCAAACCCTTTGTGAAGGTACATAACAGGTAAGGGAAAACAAGATGCAACTACTGATCCAACAGTATGAGCACTTCCATTTCAAGAATGGAGAGACATTGAATGATACATTTAGTAGATTTCAAAAGCTACTGAATGGCTTGAAACTGTATGGAAGAATCTACCAAGTGAAAGATTCTAATCTCAAATTTCTGAGATCACTGCCCAAAGAGTGGAAGCCTATGACTGTTTCTCTAAGAAACACTCAAGAGTACAAGTCATTTACTCTTGAAAGACTCTATGGAACTTTAAAGACATATGAACTAGAAATGGAGCAGGATGAAGAAATTGAGAAGGTCCAAAAGAAAAGTGGGTCAGTTGCACTTGTTGCCAACTTGGAGCAGAAGGAGGAAAAGAGGACTGAAGCTTCTAAATCTACACCAAACAGGGAGGTTTGTGAAGGTAGAACAGAATCGAGCAAAAGCAAGGAAAAGGTGTCTGAAGAAATGAATGTCCTACAGCAGGATGAATTGGATGAGATAGATGAGCATTTAGCCTTTCTATCTAGGAGATTCTCTAAGCTAAAATTCAGAAGAAACTCTGGGGTGGCCAAGCCATTTAACAAGGATTTTTCTACAAGCAATTATGTGGATAAATCCAAAATTAAATGCTACAATTGTGGTATTGCTGGTCACATGATAAGTGAATGCAGGAAGCCTAGATCTGAGAACAAGGGAAAGTCAACTGAAACTATTGACTACAAGAAGAAATATTTTGATCTTCTCAGACAGAAAGGAAAGGCATTCATGACCCAAGAGTATGACTGGGCTGCTGATGGAAATCATTCTGATGATGATGCTGAGTTTGTCAACCTTGCATTAATGGCTGATTCTGAGCAGGAAGCAAGTTCAGCTAGCAATCAGGTATATTCTACTAATCTCTCTGAGCTCACCAAAGAGGAATGCAATAGTGTTATAGATGAAATGTCTACTGAACTATATCACTTGAGTGTTACTCTTAAATCACTTACTAAAGAGAACAATAGGATTAAAGAAACTAATCAGTTCTTAAGTGATAGAAATGCAGTTCTAGAAGTTCAATTTCTAGAATTTGAGAAAATGAGAGTTGATTGCAATGATGCTAAAAATGAACTTGAAGCTGTGTTAAAAAGAGAATTGATCTTAAGAAACCAGCTTGAAAAAGAACAAGGGATAATTGCTAAATTTCAAAGTTGTAGGAATATTTCTCAAAACATAATAGAAGTCCAGGGAATAGAATCATTTGTAAGGGATACCTGGACTCAGAAGAAAAAGGAGCTAGAACCTTGCCTTGAGGATCTAGAGACTATTTGTGAATCAACGGATAGTGATCATCCGTTGACAGATGAACCATCAACGGATGAGAGGTATCCGTCGACAAACAAAAAGTCTGTTAGTAAGAAGGAACTCAAGAGACTGAACAATCAGTATGGTCCAGTAGCCAAGAACTTTGTTTCTGGTGAAAGTAGCCAAGCCAAATCAAGTGAGAAGGCTAAGGCAGGTGATTTACCCAACAAAAAGGCTGTTGGTAAGTCAGTTAATGAAAAGGTAGAGACTGAGGGTAAAAAGAAAAAGAACAGAAATGGTAAGATAGACATTAACAAGAAAAACAATTATTCTCCTGACAAGTTTGCTCCTAGGAAAACTTGTGGTAATTGCAATAGTGTCAATCATCTATCTTCTAATTGCAAGTCTGTTAAAAGGACTCCTGTTCATGTACCTCAATCTATGCCAAGTATGCCTGCAATGCCTGGTTTGTATCAGGATGCTAGTTTTTCAAATCCATATGTGAACATGCCATATGTGCCTAATCCTTATTTTCAATCTGTGAATATGCCACAAATGTCATGGAGCATCCCCAGCATGGATAATATGTATGCCAATTTTTCACAAATGCATGCATCAAATATTTATGCAAATGAGCATCTGTCTAAACCTATCACTCAAGCATCTACACCCAAAGTGAAGATTGCCAAGAGTGTAAAACCAAAGGCTAACAAGAAAGGACCCAAGGAAACTTGGGTACCAAAATCAACTTGATTTGTATTTTGGATTGTGTGCAGGGAAATAAGAGGAATCTATGGTACCTAGACAGTGGATGTTCTAGGCATATGACAGGAGATTCAACCCTGCTCACAGAGTTCAAGGAGGAAGCTGGCCCTAGGATTACCTTTTGAGATGACAGCAAAGGATATACTAAGGGATATGGCTTGATTACAAAGGACAATGTCATCATTGAAGAAGTGGCTTTAGTTGAAGGTTTGAAGCACAATTTGCTGAGTGTCAGTCAGATTTGTGACAAAGACTATGAAGTAAAGTTCACTAAAGAAGCCTGTGTTGTTTCTACCAAGAAAAACAACAATGTGGTTCTGACAGGCTTTAGAAAAGGAAATGTTTACATAGCTGACTTCAACTCAGTATGCTCAGAATCCATTACTTGTCTCTTCAGCAAAGCAAGCAAGGATGAGAGTTGGCTATGGCATAAAAAGATGTCTCATTTGAATTTTAAAGTAATGAATGATTTGGTAAGAAAGGATCTTGCTAGAGGAATCCCTCAATTGGAGTTCATCAAAGATGGACTGTGTGATGCCTGCCAATTAGGGAAGCAAAAGAAATCATCCTTCAAGAGCAAGACAGAGTCATCTATTGTTAAGCCCCTTCAATTGCTGCATATGGACTTATTTGGTCCAGTAAATGTCATGTCCATCTCAAAGAAGAAATACTGTCTGGTGATTGTGGATGATTTCTCTAAGTTTACATGGACTTTCTTCCTGCACTCCAAAGATTGTGCAAGTGAAATCATCATCAATCATCTCAGACAAGTAAACAATGGTTCTGAAGTAAAAGTACAAAGAATCAGGAGTGACAATGGCACTGAATTCAAAAATTCCACAATGAATATTTTCTGTGAAGAGAATGGAATTGTCCATGAGTTTTCTGCTGCTAGAACACCTCAACAAAATGGGGTTGTTGAAAGGAAAAATAGAACTCTCATTGAAGCAGCTAGAACAATATTAAGTGAATCAAGATTGCCAACATATTTCTGGGCTGAAGCTGTCAGCACTGCCTGCTTCACTCAGAATATTTCCTTGATCAATCAAGCTAGAGGAATGACTCCTTACCACTTATTCACCAACAAGAAACCAACGTTAGCTTTTCTCCATGTCTTTGGATGTAAGTGTTTTGTGCTAAGGAATCATGGAGATAACTTGGGCAAATTTGAAGCAAAGGCAGATGAAGCTATCTTTGTTGGGTATGCAGCAGGGAAAGCCTATAGAGTCTACAATTTAAGAACCAACATTGTCATGGAATCTGTACATGTTGTGTTTGATGATCAGAAGATTCTAGGTCTGAATGATGAAGGCTTCCATGAAAAGTTGAGATTTGAAAATGAGGTAGAAGGAAGAATGTACATTGATGATGATGAGGAAAATGAAGATCATGACCTTGGAAATTCACCTAGAGCTGTTGGTCCAACTAGAAGTGATGCTAACACTGGAAATGAAGCATCCGTTGACAGTCATACTAGATCATTAGATGCATCCGTTGACAGACATTCTCATGTATCCGTCGACAGGCAAAATGGAGCATCCGTTGATAGACAAAATGATGCTTCTGTTGACAGTCAACTTCATAATTCCTCAAGGACAACAAACTCAGGGGGAGTTTCTCAAAGTCAAAACTCAATATCCAATCAACAATATCATACTCACTTAGATGAAGCAACCTCATCTAGATCAAACCTTCCACCTTCAAGAAAATGGACCAGAGATCATCCTTTTGAGTTAATCATTGGTGACTCAAACTCAAGAGTCCAAACTAGGAGAGCCACACAAGAAGAATGCCTATACAGTAGTTTCCTATCTCAAGAGGAACCTAAGAAAGTGGAGGATGCTCTTCTAGATCTAGATTGGGTCTTAGCAATGCAAGAAGAGCTAAACCAGTTTGAGAGAAATAAAGTATGGAAACTTGTGCCCAAACCTGATGATAGAGGTATCATAGGTACCAAATGGGTTCTCAAGAATAAGACTGATGAAAATGACATAATTGTGAGGAATAAAGCTAGATTAGTGGCAAAGGGCTATTCTCAAGAAGAAGGAATAGATTTTGATGAAACTTTTGCACCAGTGGCAAGACTTGAGGCCATCAGAATTTTCCTAGCCTATGCAGCACATGCCAACTTCAAAGTCTATCAGATGGATGTTAAAAGTGCCTTTCTAAATGGGGAGCTGGAAGAAGAGGTATATGTCCATCAACCTCCTGGCTTTGAAGATCCAGAATTTCCAGATTATGTATATCTTCTCTTGAAAGCACTTTATGGTTTGAAGCAAGCACCAAGAGCCTGGTATGACACTTTATCTCAATTTCTTTTGGAGAATCACTTCACTAGAGGTACAGTAGATAAAACTTTATTTCATAGAAATGTCAATGGTTCTTCAATACTTGTTCAAATCTATGTAGATGATATTATTTTTGGATCTACAGATGAGAAGCTTTGTAAAAGGTTTGCCAAACTTATGCAAAGTAGGTATGAAATGAGCATGATGGGTGAATTAACTTACTTTCTTGGCTTACAAGTAAAGCAAGTTAATGAGGGAATTTTCATAAGTCAAACAAAATATATTTATGATCTCTTAAAGAAATTTGACTTAATGGATTGTGCCTCTGCAAAAACACCTATGGCCACTGCAACTAAGCTTGAGTTGAATACTAAGGAAAAATCTGTGGACATCTCAAGCTATAGAGGCATGGTAGGCTCACTTCTATATCTAACAGCTAGTAGACCTGATATAATGTTTTCCACATGTCTTTGTGCTAGATTTCAAGCTGACCCTAGAGAGTCTCACCTGATTGCTATTAAGAGAATTTTCAGGTATCTCAAGGGAACACCAAACCTTGGCATTTGGTACCCAAGAGATTCTGGCTTTGATCTAATTGGCTATTCAGATGCAGACTATGCAGGTTGCAGAATTGATAGGAAAAGTACTACAGGCTCCTGTCAGTTTCTAGGGAATAGGCTTGTGTCATGGTTCAGTAAGAAACAGAACTCAGTCTCCACTTCTACAGCCGAAGCTGAGTACATTGCAGCTGGAAGTTGTTGTGCACAGATTCTTTGGATGAGGAATCAACTTATTGACTATGGTCTAAAAGTTGAGAAGATTCCAATTTTCTGTGACAACACTAGTGCTATTGCCATCACAGAAAATCCAGTGCAACATTCGAGAACCAAGCATATTGACATCAAATACCATTTCATCAGAGAGCATGTGATGAATGGTACAGTAGAAATGCACTTTGTGCCAAGTGAAATGCAGCTTGCAGATATCTTCACCAAGCCTCTTGATGAATCTTCATTCACAAGGTTGGTAGGTGAACTAGGTATGCTTAATTTTTCATAATTACTAGTGGTATCTAATAATACTGTATTGCAGCTAGAAATGTGTTTTGATTTACTTGAGAATTAAAAACTCTCAGAATAACTCTTAGCAGAAATTTTGTCTAAGGCAAAATTTGCTTATCAACGGATATCCTTTTATCCGTTGGTAGTGTAAACACATTACTAGATTTTCGTATGTCAACGGATAACAGGTTGTCCACGTCATCGATGGATAAACTGTTTTCTCAACCGTCCAATCTTTATCCGTTGATATACATATTCTTTTTATATAGCCGTTGATAAACGTGTATAATTAGTCACGGCTGTACTTCTTTTCTTTTCATTTATTGTCTGACAGTTACTTTTGACCAATGGGGTAAATACTCTTAATTATTTCATTTTTTTAATTCTTGGAATATATAAAAGGCTGTTTTGTATCCTCACATTTCACCTTTATTCATTTTCAAGAGTCTCATTAGTTAACTGCATCTTCTTTACTAAATCTCTCTCTGCAACAAAAGCTCAAACACTCCAATGGCGCCTATTGTTAAGATGATGTCTTCCACCGGGTTTACCTATGAGAAGAACAATTTCGCGGCCTTTGTTGATACTGTGAACGCTCCAGAAGCATATCACACCATGATGAATTTCGTGAAGAAATGCAAACTGTCATATGCTATGACTGCCACCACTCCTCTAATCCATGAGGTTATCGAAGAGATGTGGGCATCTGCTGAGTACAATGGCACAGACGGTACACTTGCTTTTTCTTTAAAGGGTAAAAATTATGTAGTTAATTCTGATGTGTTAACTGCTTGTTTAAAATTGCCTGAGAATAACTGTCTGAAGGAACCCAGTAATGCTGAAATTGTTACCATGCTTAATTCCATAAATTATACCCTTAGTACTGAGAACTTAGGGAAAATTGTTAGGAAAGGTATGGTTAAGGAATGGAGTTATCTTTGTGATGCCTTCATTAAAACTTTTTCTGGCAAGATTAGTAACTTTGATGCTGTTACCAACTCCATGCTAGTTATGCTATGTATGCTTTTAACTGATAAATTCTATAATTTTGGCACACTAGTCATGTATGAGATAGCAGCTAAATTAGGTAAAAAGGAAACTAGGAGCAAGAATGTTTATTTTGCTAGATTTTTAATGCTCCTAGCACTGCATGTATCTGAGAATGAGCTATCCATTGCTAACCCGGATAGCAAGTTCAATTGTTTTGTTCAGGAGAAGAGAGTCTTAAGTGATTTGATTCGAATGAACCTAAATGCAGAAGTACAATTGGTATATCTACCAATTATTCAGGTAACTGTTTCCAACCCTGAAATTCCTATCTCCAACCCCCAAATTTCTTTGCCTTCTAGTGTCACAATGGAGTCTGTGACTGTGACCAAACAGGCTCCTACCAAAGTGACCAAATCCAAAGTTCCTAAACCACAATCTAAAAGACAAACCTAAGGTGTCTCTCAAAAGGCATCTGTTGCAAAAACTACCAAAGCTCTTAAGGGGAGTGTGAAGGTGGTAGTGAGTGGTGAGGGACAGGGTGAACATCAAAGAAGCCCTAAGGATAAGAAAGGTAAGGCAAGTGCAACCAACATTTCAGTCTCTCAAAAGACTGTTAATGAACTTACAAGCCAAATTCTAGTTACATCCTCTCAACAGGGTGTGACTACTAATTTAAGTTCCATTTCAGGAACACAGCACAAAAGGGCAAGGGACACAGATAGCTCTCACTCAAAAACCTATGGTAGAAGGGTAAAATCCAAAACCATTGGGGAATCACAGGGTGCACACACTGTACAGCAAACTGTACCTTCTCAAATTCAGTTTGATGTGACTTCAATAAATGTGGAGTCACAGCCCCTTGATCTTAACCTTCAAATCGATACACATTTTGATCCACCATCACCAACTCCATCTCTGGATGTGGATATGATATCTACATCAATTCCTGATTCTCCATCTTTAAAATTCATGGAGAAGCCCCACTCAACAATTGGTGGTCATCCTCTTTTAGATGATTTGTTGGGCCATCAATCTTCCATTCCCGAATTCACAACACTATCTGTGGCCTCTTCCTTAAAATCAATCACCACAGATTCAGTGTTGGTTTTCACTTCAACAGATACTCGTTTACCTTCATCAACGGATATCCTTCATCCGTTGACAAGTGTTTCTCCATCAACGGATATGTCTTCAACTAACTATCCGTTGACAGCAATAACTACTACATCAACGGATACACCTTATCCGTTGACAACTCTCTCTACCACTGCAAAATGTGACATTCCTATGTCAACTGTGGAGGAGTTTGTAGTAATTGAAACACTTTTAGGAATGAGGGAAGGGAGTGAGAGGCTGCCTTGTGAGCAGGCAAAAGGAGAGAAAATCAATGAGAGGCTGACCATTTCTTCCGGTCAGGCAAAAGGAGAGCTAGAGAGTTCCACCTTAGTAGGTGAAGGTGAGGGTGTGAGAGGTGTGAGCCAGGGGGAGCCCCTGATGCAAGAAAAGAGAGATGAGAGGAGAGAAGGGACTACAGGAGAAATAAGGCAGGAAGAATCAGCCATTGCAAGTGAGTTAATGGA
The DNA here is from genome assembly GCA_037693485.1 of Kitagawia praeruptora. NCBI lineage: Eukaryota > Viridiplantae > Streptophyta > Magnoliopsida > Apiales > Apiaceae > Kitagawia > Kitagawia praeruptora. The sequence continues at coordinate 61,545,665 of CM075344.1, forward strand.
GGTTAATGAAGCTTCCAAAGAGATGGAATTTAGACAAGAATATCAGTCAGTTATTGACTCATCCTGTTTCTTCCTATCAAGTCATGGCACAACAGGGCATTGTGGAGGCAGAGGAGGCAATGCACCTAGTGCACACCTCAGAATCTCTTCAAAGAGCAAAAGAAGCTTTACAAACCCTGTCTCCAAATGCTGGAAGTGAAGAGTTTGGCAGTGATGACAGTCAAAGTTCAGATGGTGAAGACATAAATGAAGATGAAACTCCAGGATGGATGTTTTCCAATGCCACTGAACTTGGGCATCTCAATGTGGAAATCATGAAGCAATACCAATCTGCTAAGGCTGAGCACCAAACTGCAGAACCACAGAGAAAGACTGTTCTTGAGCAAGTAATGGCCTCCCTGAAATTACAAAAGATGCAATCTGTTATTCAAAGAACACAGCAAGAGGAGGTCCAGTCTGCAATTAGAGATATGAAAATAGCACTAGATGCCAGGATTGAGGCACTAGCTCCTACTACCACTCAGAAGGTGCTTTCTAGCAAACTTCTCAAAGAAGATAGCCTGGCTAAGTCTGTTCAGCTTCTTTCCTCAAGGGTGGATAGTATGGAATCTCAATTGCACACCATCATTGCCAATCAAACAAAACAAACTCAACTACTGGAAATGCTACTTGCAGCTTCAACCCCAACCCTTGATGCTAACAAAAAGGGGGAGAAAATGGGAACAAGCACAGAAGAGGCTGCAACATCTACTGGCCAATTTCAAACTACCAGTAGTGAGATAGCACAGATTGAGGGGGAGCAACAGCCAATTGTAGTGGTCAATCCAACAGAGTTTGAGATAAAGGCTTCCCCTGTGAAGAAACAAGTGGCTTTGCCTGAGATTCAAAGCTTAGAAGACATCTCAGATGGTGAAAGGCAAGCCAGGATAGAAGCTTTGGAAAAGATAAACAAGGAGGCTAATGAAAGAATTCTAAGGACAGAGAGGATGATCAATGAATCAATTGCATCATCTCTGTTCCTTAATGCTCAATCTTCTGCTCCAACAATATCAACCACAATCATGAAGGTGCTCACTCCAAGGGTTGTGGCTCCTACATTCTATGATGCTGAGCCATCATTTGTCAAAGAATTTGAACCAGCTATCAAAACCAGAGCCTACTCACCACCAAAGGAAAATGGGAAGAACAAGCTTCAATTGGACTACCCATTTCCCAAGAATGATGAAGAAAAGCTAATGGGAAAAACAATTATGGAGTTCAAAGTTCAGACAAATAAGAGTGTAAGAGATTGGATGGCTGTAATCATGAGGAATGGAAAAGTATTAAATATATCCAACAGTCATCCTAGATTTGTGGAAGCTAAAAGAGAAGAAGTCTCCAGAATCCAAAGGGAAGCCCATCCAAGTACAGAAAATCAACATGAAAACTCAGAAGAGAAGCAAGCCAGGCTAGCTCAAGAGTTAATGGATGAGGTAGAGGTTGAAATGAAGGAACCTGAGGAAGTTCCCAAAATCAAACCTAGAAGAAGGAAAGCTAAAACCAAGAGGGTTCTTTCTCCAGAACCCCCTCCAGAAAAAGAAACAATTGGTTCACCAGTACCTATGTCTGCAACAGTAATCGACCCAACTGTAAACTTTCATGGTGACCCCATAAGGCCTAAAGAGGAACCAGTGAATTTTGATTCAATTGAAGTTCCTTCATTCTTGCTAAATCCAAAACAGAAGAAAAGGGCTCCAAAGAAGCAACTTTCAAAGGGACCAGTTCAAGTTGCTAGGGTACCTGCCATTGTCAAACAACCAATCTTGGAAAACAAAGAAGACTTTATCTATCAGGCAGAAATTGAAGAATACTCTGACATGAATCTATATTTGGATGAACTGCCAGAAGTAAGAGGAATTGACAAGTACAAGAATCAGCCTGAGAGATTAGTGTTTGTCTACAAGGGAGGAAGTCAGAGGACATGGCCACTAAAGAAGGTTCTTGGAGAGAATTATCATACACTGACCAGAGTGTTCTCAGCATTCAAGAGACACACAGGGTTCTCTGAGATAGCCAGAAGGGAGATAATTAGCAGAATAGAAGAAATAAGGAGAGAATGGAACTCACCCTCAAGTCTACCAAAGAAAATGAAGATCCCTTATAATGGACAGAAAATCCACATTCAACCCTTTTGGATGATGGAGTTCAGGGATGATGAGGGCACTAGGAGATTCTTCAGGTTAGAAGACCAACTGTCAAAGGCTAGTTCTGACTACCTGAGATGGTTACAACTAAAGCTAAATCCAAAGGTTGTTGAAGAAGATACCTTCTATAGGCAACTTCAAGTGCAAATTGAGTCCAACTCTGCCAAGGAAGGAAAGTCAAGGGTGCAGCCAACCAGAGAGAGGAAACCTCATTAATCTGCTCAATCTAAAGGAGCACATCTCTGATAAGTTTCTTAAAGCTTTCTGTTTTTAATTTTTGTAGCTTAATACAATGTTTGCATACTGTAGTGTGTATATATCGACACACCATTTTGGTCAATCATTTCCTCTTTTACATTAATAGATCGATCTAGGTTCATGATCCTCAATTTCTTCAGAAATGTCAAGTGCAGCTGCATATGTAAATATTTCATCCATGAAAATTTCTTTCTATTCCACCTTTTTCCTGAAATGATATAATTTATTGAGATCTCTTCATTGTCCTCAATTTCAGGTGTTTGATTATCTTTTGAAGACGTCTTCATTGATCAAATCTATTTCTTTTGAAATGATGTCATTTGATGTATCAACATGCTTATCAAATTTCCTTGATTTTCTTGGATTTTTATCCTTGGATCCAATAGGTCTACCACGCTTCTGGCATGCTTTAGACTCATTTGCTAGCATGATTTTATTTTCTTCATCAGGAACTTTTATTTTACAAGGAAAATTGATAGCTGGTACAAGTGACTTCGTCACTGTTTTGACATCAGTAAATGAATCGGGCAATGTATTTGCAACCTCTTGTAGGTGGATAATCTTTTGAACTTCAAGTGCACATTGATTTGTGCGAGGATCATAATGAGACAGAGATGCTGCATTCCACAAAACTTCCTGTCTTTCTTCCTTTTTAAATTTTGACTTATCTTCCCCTAATGCAGGGAAAACTATCTCATGAAATTGACAGTCGGCAAATCTTGCCTTAAACAAATCACCAGTCATTGGCTCCAAATATTTAATAATTGAGGGAGAGTCAAACCCAACGTATACCCCTAATCTTCTTTGGGGTCCCATTTTTGTTCATTGGGCAGGAGGTATCAGAACATAAACTGCACACCCAAAAATTTTTAAATGAGAAATATTTGGTTTTTGACCATGTACAAGCTGCAATGGGGAATATTTATGATAGGCAATCGGTCTTAAATGAATGAGTGATGCAGCATGTAAAATTGCATGGCCCCAAGCAGAATTTGGTAAATTCATCTTCATAAGTAAAGGCCTAGCAATCAATTTTAGCCTCTTAATTAGAGATTCAGCTAGGCCATTTTGAGTGTGTGTGTGAGCAACATGATGTTCTATTGTAATCCCAACCGACATGCAATAATCTTCAAAAGATTGGGATGTAAATTCTCCTTTATTATCCATTCAAATTTTCTTAATTGTATGATCTAGAAATTGTGCCCTTAATCGAATTATTTGAGCAAGGAGTCTTGCAAATGCAACACTACGAGTGGATAACAAACAAACATGCGACCAACGTGTCGATGCATTAATAAATACCATGAAGTACTGAAATGGCCCACTCGATGGGCTAATAGGTCCACATATATCTCCTTGTATACGTTCCAAAAACTTTGGACATTCGATTTCAACTTTTACAGGAGATGGTCTTGTTATCAATTTTCCTTGAAAACAAGCAACACATGAAAAATCTTTGGACAATGGAATAATTTTGTTCTTTAGAATATGTCCATTTGAATTTTCTATAATTCTTCGTATCATTGTTGAACCCGGATGGCCTAAACGATCATGCCATATGATAAAATTTGAAGGGTCAACTGATTTTTGGTTTCCAACAAAATATGACTCAACTGGATTTATGAAGGTATAATATAATCCAGATTTATATGATGGGAGTTTTTCCATTATTTGCTTTCTCCCAGACACAATTGATGTAACATATAAATATTCTTTGTCATCTTCATTTCCTGTCTCGATATGATAAGCATTTCGACGTATATCTTTAAAACTCAACAGGTTTCTTTTTGATCTGGTGGAAAACATTGCATCATCAATGATAAATTGTGTGCCATTTGGTAACACTATATTTGCTCTTCAAGAGCCTTCAATAAGATCTGATGCACCAGATATTGTATTCATATTAGCTTTAGCCAGTGTGAGATGCAAAAAATATTTTTGATTTTTAAGAATTGTATGTGTAGTTGCACTATCCGCCAAACAGAGTGATTCATCATCTTTTATAGCACATGATGAGAGACTACTGGCCATATTTCTTTGCAAGGAAAAATAAATAAATAAATATTAGAAATATAATACCGTAAACATTTTATTTATTAAAGATCATTACATATTATGCAATAGTAATGACAATTATTAAAGTCAAACAGAAATATTTAAAATCTTATTGAGTAAAATAGTAAATAAATGGCTTAGTTATAACCACCACCAGATTTGTTCATCGCCATATTCCCATCCTCAAAGAAGTCACCTACTTCCATAATGAGTAAGGTCTGAAGGATCAGCTTGACCACCACTTCCAAGATGTGTTTCAAGATGCGCAATACCCAAAGGATCATTTTGTTCGGTAAAATTAGTTTCAACAATTTTCAAAGATGCCTGATAAAGGTTAACAAGATGTTTGGAGGTACGACAGGTACGGCTCCAATGACCTTTCATTCCACAGTGATGTCAAGTACTTTCAACTCTTTTAACCATTGTAATTTCCCTAGGCTTCTCCTCATTTTTTGTCCACTTCTGGTGGTGAGGCTTCCTTTTAAAGTTTGAGAAATTTTGATGATTCTTACCTCGACCATGCCCAAAATCACGTCTATAGGTATATCCATGACTACGTCCAAAATCACGCATATGCTCTCGTCCACGTCCAAACTGCTTATTTTGCCCATAATCATTACTAGTCACAACATTCGCTTCAGGAAATGGTGTTGAGCCAGTTGGACGTGTTTGATGGTTTTTCATCAAGAGCTCATTTTTTTGTTTAGCAAGGGGTAGGCATGAAATAAGTTCAGAGTATTTTTTAAAGCCTCTTTCACGGTATTGTTGCTGCAGGAGCACATTATTGGCATGGAAAGTGGAATAAGTTTTTTCCAACATATCTTTATCAGATATATTTTCACCGCATAATTTCAGTTAAGAAGTAATCTTAAACATTGCAGAATTATACTCGCTTACACTTTTAAAATCTTGCAAACGCAAGTGCAACCAATCATAGCGAGCCTTAGGAAGCATCACTGTTTTCTGATGGTCATATCTATCTTTTAGATCCTTCCATAGAGTTGATGGATCCTTAATAGTCAAATATTCAGTTTTTAAACCTTCGTGGAGATGACCAGAGCTACATTTGTGATGATGACACTTCCAAGATTAATATTGCCATATCCCAGAGTATGTCCTATGTTGCCATCTCCATAGGAAACTTTTGGGCCAGCCTTCTCCTCATACTCTGATAGCAGGGCTTTATTTCCAGTCATGTGTCCTGAACATCCACTGTCCACGACTAGGGTACTTACCCTGGTGCCCTGCAATCACAAACAATCACTGATTGTTAGTTTTAAGGATCCAGACTTGCTTGGATCCTTTTGCTTTATTGAATCTGTTAGTTTTTGCAGCGGATTTAGCATTATCAGAGTTTAAACTAACATTTTCATTCTTAGTACTTGCAGAATCAACTTTAACCCATTTCAAATTAGGTTTCAGTTCATAATAATTATGATAAATAGCATGATAATTCTTGCAAGTATAAATTGAGTGCCAACTACTTCCACAATGTTTGCACAGTGTTTGTGGTCTTGGTTTGACATTATCCTTTTTCACTCCAGATTTGGAGGGTAAAGAATTAATGTCTTTGTTCTTCCTGCAAAAGCTAGCAAGATGATTAGTGCTACCACAATTATAACATGTTTTTCTAGGTGCAAATGTAGCAAGCATTGGCTTAATTCCTGATGTTATGCCTACCTTACCATTTCTGTTTTTCCTAGGCATTCTCTGTTTGTTGATAGATTTAATTTCTTTAAGCTTATGCTTAAGTTGTTTATCTATCATTGAACCAATATTAACCTGTTTTACACAGGTTTTTACTGGCTCATGTTCAACAGCTCCATGTTCAGTTTTAACAGTACCATGAACAAATGTTCCAAATTTCTTAGAAGAAAGAGGTGGTCTAATCTTGACTGTATTCTGAAACCTAAGCACATCATCCTCAGAATAACCTAGACCTACTGTGTCTGATTGAAAGACCTCTTGAGTGTCTTTTCCAGAATGTGTCCAAGTTTTAATAATGTGCTTTGCATCCTCCAATTCAGATTCTAGTTGCTTATACTTACCTAGCAACTCCTGTTCTATAAACACAGCATCATCTCTTTCTTTCTGAATTTTATTCATGTTTTCAAGTTGTTCCTCGACAAGTTTATTTCTTTCTTTGAGTTGAGAACACTCATTTTTAATTCTCTCATTTTCTAAAGTCTGATCCCTATAACTGATGTGTAATGCCTTAAGAAAAATTCTCAATTCAGTTATATTATCTGTATTATAAGCATAGGTAGTTGGAGGTACCTTTAGTTCAGAATCTTCATTCTGAGTAGAGGCCATGAGTGCATAGTTCACCTCCTCATCTGAATCTGAGGTGTCTGCCCAATCTCTGCCTTTGGTGTAGAGTGCCTTTTCAGTTTTACCCTTTTTGCACTCAGGAGCATAGTGACCCATCTCCTTACACTTGTAGCATTGAATCTCAGACTTATCTTTCTTACCAGATTTGAAGTCCTTTCCCTCAGATTTCTTGAAATTTTTCTTGTCAGACTTTGAATAATCCTTGGAGAATCTCTTTCCCTTCTTGAAGTTCTTGAATCCCATCTTCTTGAAGGTCTTTACCATCAACGCAGCCATTTGCATCATCTCCTCATCATCTTCAGAATCAGATGTTCCATCTGTGTTTGAGTCAACATCAGTGTTTGATGACTCACTTTCTGAATGAATGACCAAGGCCTTTCCTTTTGCCTTCTTCCTTGATGCTTCTTTCTTTGAAGATTTTTCTTCAACTTTCAGTGCAACAGTCTTTGACTTCCTGCTTGATCTTCTGTTTCTCTGCTCCATTTCCAATTCATGAGTCTTGAGCAGTCCATAGATTTCATCAATCTCAGTGTCAGCAAGATCATAGTTGTCTCTTATGGTGGTTGTTTTCACATCCCACTTTTCAGGAAGAGAAAGAAGAAACTTGAGATTTGAATCTTCCAGATCATATTCTTTATTAACCAATGATAGATCATTGAGCAGTTTACAGAATCTATCAAATGTTTCTGTCATGGTTTCTTCAGACTTTGTCTCAAAGTGCTCATACTCCTGTATGAGTATGTTCCTTCTATTCTTCTTAATTGCAGCAGTTCCTTGACATCTAACCTCAAGTGCATCCCATATATCCTTTGCAGTTGTGCAGTTAATCACTTTGTTAGACATAACATTGTCAAGAGCACTGTGAAGTAAATGCCTTACTTTGGCATCCTTAGCAATAGATGAAAGATCCTCAGCAGTTAGATCTTTCTTTTCCTTAGGAACCACCTTTGATTCCTCACCAGCAGCAGCAGCAGTTAACTTTGTAGGTTTATGAGGACCTTCATAAATTCTATCAAGATATTCTGGATCTGTGGCTTCCAGAAACATGGTCATCTTTACCTTCCAGATTGCATATTCTGATGGCTTGAGTATTGGAACCCTAATTGTTTCATACCTACTAACAGTAGTAGGTGCTTTCTCAGAACCTGATGGAGGAGGAATCTCTGCCATTGATTACTATTGTGTTTTGGATCTTTAACTGTAATAAAGTAACAGATTGTCTCTGATACCACTTGTTAGTTCGAATACACAATATATAATCAAGTACCGTATGTGTAAATAACAAGAACACACGTTTTAGCTCTTAAAACTGTTTGGAATTAATAATTCCTCTCTCAGTGATGTAAAATATCACAGAGAGCTGCTTAGGTTACAATGAATGATATTCGTTCACGATGGATACCCTTCTAGGGTTAACCTAACTGTATTTATAAGATATACAGCTACGTACAATCGTTAATTGATTCTCCTAAAATTAAGCTATACAATTGATATCAATTACGATTGCTACACGTCTTCTAAGTCAACTCAATCTCTTTGACAGCTATCCAATCTTCAAAGATATCGCTTCCATATTAATATTAAATTAATCTTCAAATTCTGTTGACTTGTAGACACTTCCATTAGACAGACTTTAGCAAACTCTGTTGCTCTCCTAGCTAACAGTGTTTGCGCTTCCATCTGTTCAGCTAGCAGTGTTTACGCTTTCTCCTATCAGCGTTTGCGCTTCTAGCTATCAGCGTATACTCAAACTCTGTTACAACCGCTTTCAACTAACAAGTTAAACTCTTTTTACCTGCAACACTTAAACACTGACATTAAATCACATCAATTATATCTAACAATCTCCCCCAACTTGTTCATTTAGAAAAATGTACAAGTTCACAGTAATTGATGATGTCAAAACGAATAAATAAAAACACAGTGTTTAACATATAATCAGAGTTTAAACTTGACTTAGCAAAATCTACAGAAAATTCAAATTACTTACAAATTCTGTCTACCTAACCTCCTCAAGATCTGGAGTTGTTCTGAGATAATCAATCAACAATCTCCTCTCAGCATTTTCTAGTTCAATCTGCATAGCTTCCTTGATCTCTCTTAAATCTGGATCATTCTCATCAGTTTGAAAGATAGCAGCTCTGAGATCGTAGATCTTGTTTCTTCTCATTTCATTTCCCAACCTGATATACTTCACTTCTTCAGACTTCACATTAAAATCCAGAACAGTAATTCCAAGATCAGTCTTCAGCTTTGTAGTCCCCTTTTCCATTTCTATCAGATTCCCATTCCAATCTCTGTACTTCGGAACATACTTGCTGTTGTATTTCATATTTGACTGAGCTCTTTGATTTCTTACTCTGAAAAGATACAGAACATACTCTAGTTCTTCCCAGTATTTTAAATCAATATCATTCTCAGCAATCTTGAACACTGTTCCATCAGACATGAAATATAGCAGAAAATCCTTCCCTAAACTCTTCTGATAGACAAGCTGTACTGACTCCAGTCTGTCTAAACTCTCTTGAGTAACACCACGACCTGGAACAGCCAATGAAGAAGGATCTCTGGGAACAACATTTTGTCTTTTATCCCTATGTGAGCCTATACCTCCTTTGTTGTATCCAATTTTACCAGATAAGGCTCTACCATCAGTGAAATCCATTGGAGCTGTAGCTGGAGCTGTAGCTGCTAGACTTGAATCATGAAGAACTCCTTTTCCAAACTTTGATTTCAACTGAGAAGACAATAGTGGTGTGGTCACAACTTGTGTAGCAACAGAGGTTGTGTCTTCATTCTTCTGTACAACATGTGTATCAACAAAGGTTGTAACTAGCATCTTACTCTTGCTCTCTTCACCCATCACCCCTTTTAACTTCAGCTTGGCATCAAGAGAAGACTTTCTAATGATCTTTCTTTAACAGAGTTTGAGTTTGCTTACACTTGGTTTTGGCAATTCTCTCCCCCTTTTTGACATCATCACCATCTTGAATCAGAATTGAGGTGATTAACTCAAGAGAGTTTGCAATAGAATCAACCTTCTCAGTCAGTAAAAGCTGATTCTGTTCAACTTTGCTTAATCTGGCATTAAGATTCTCTTGAGCTCTGGAAAATTGTTGAAAAAGCTTAGCATTAGCTAGCTGAGATTTCTCTTCATGAGTAGCAACTTCTGTTCGAAGATCAACAATGGCCTTCTTATTATCATCAAATCTGTGATTCAAAAAATTGATCTGAATCACTGTGCCTTGCAAACAAGTGTAGATATCAGGATTTGAAATCTTGGAGGAATGTGACTGTAGAAAATTAGCTGCTCTGCCAGGAGGAAAGATACAATCTAACTTGTACCAATCAGCAGTTTGCTTTGTCAAATAATCATCATCAATTTCATTAACAGAAGGTCCAGCAAAATCTGGTTTTTCTCCTGTTTTCTGACCATCAGTTTGAAATTGTGCAGTTTCAGCTCCTGTACTTTTGTCTTCAAAAGAATCACTGACAGAAACATCAATATTCTCTTCAAATTGCTTATGTTCTGCAACAGAGTTTCCATGTGAAGCTTCAACTTGCATAGGCTCAGAATTGGCCTTGGATGGTTGATCAACCTCATCACCTCTTTCAGGAATGTGATGAGCATCAGAAATCAGCTCAGTATGGGATAGGATCAGCTGCACCAGTTGCTTCAGAGTGAACAACAGGTGAGATAGGATCAGAGAATGGTAAGAATGAATCAAGAATATCATCCACTGGTGAAAAACCATCTCTATAATCCTCTTCTGCAGGCATGTTATCCTCTACAGGCAACTCAATGTTTTCAGGCACAACATCATCTGCAGGCATTTCAACCTCTGCAGGAACAGCATTCTCTGCAACCTCAACAGTAGGTGTTTGCTGTAAAATCACCTCTAGAGCTTCAATTTCTTGAACCTTAGCAGGTTCTGGTTCAGCAATCTTGACTCCTGATTCTGTTATAGGAGTTTCTATGATAACATCTTTCTCACCAGTAGGAATATCAGTAGAAATTTTCTCTTGAGCCTCATCAACATGCTCATCATCAGAATCAGTAAGAATGAGCCTTCTCCTCTTTGCTTGAGGCACTGCAAGCAGTTCTGCATCTTCACTAGAACTTTCCTCAGCTGGTGGTTAAGGTCTATTTGCCCTTTTGATGAATCTTCTGGAATAAACAGCCTTTGGAGATGTCTGTTTAGCCTTAGAATGTTTTGTGTTGATGGCAGTATGCTTCTTCCTTTTTGATTTAGATGTTGGTTGTGGGTGAGTAGTAGTGACAGGATTTGTTGGTTCAGGATTCATTGGTTGAGGTTGTGTTTGTGGTGATGTAGGTTTAACAGTGGTTGTTGGTGTTGGCTCAGATGATTGTATAGGTTGAGATGGTATGGTTTCAGTACGATCAGTGTCTAAAGGTTCAGGCATATTTTGTGTTTCTGGTTGTTGTGTTTGGTGTGGGTCATGTTGTGGTGATTGGGGATCTTGTGGTTGGTTGAGGAAGTTTTGCAAGGCAAGTGGCAAGACAAAAGCAGGTATGTCTTTACCAACATCTTTGTTAGTCATATCAGAGAATATTCTTTTATTGACTCTAAAGGGTTGAATCTCATCAGCTTCATCAACTTCTAACCCAGGTACACATGCATTAAACAAAAGTTGACAAAATCTAGCAAAATAAACTGTAGTAGACTCTGACAACTTATCACCCAAATTCATTAACACATAACGACCATAATCAAAATTACTGCCATAGAGTAGAGAATACCCAATTTGCAGACTGTCCATTGGAATAGCATCCCAGTTGGTGACCTTCTTCTGGAATGTCCTGGTGATACAGTCAAAGAAAAAATTCCACTCTTTTCTAAGATTCGGCCTCCTCACACTGCCCAGCTTTGCAAGAGATTCCATATACCCAATCTCTGTTAACATCTCTCTTAGATTTTGCTCAGAGACAACAGCATACGAAGTATGTGTGTCAAAATCCATGATTTCGCGAACAGTTTGTGGAGTAATCACAAACTCTTATTCTTCATGAGAGAAGATGATAGATGGAGTTCCATTTTCCCCTCCTTCTATATACCTTGAGTTTTGCCAGAAGGTGACAACCTGAGAAGCAGATAGAGTAGCAGGTTCAACCAACGCTTGCCCAATATCAGAGTCGCGAAGAAAGTTTTGCATTAGATGAAACGCTTCTGGAGCACGGTCGTTCTCAAGTAGAGCTGCATAATTGTTAGGCACAAAACGTAGACCAAACGAAGTGAAAGGTTTTGTTGCCATTAGTTCAAGAAATAAACAAAAATCGACTGTGAAAATGATATGCAAGAAAGGTGTTTGTGAAAATGCCAAAGTGAAAAACAAAGGAGTTCTCTGTTTTGGTAAAGTGAATATGAGTGGGTGAGTAGTGATTGTAACAAAAAGTAATTTGAGTAGTAATTAAAAATTAAACTCAAACGTTTTTACTTGAAAACACGCAACTGTTCCCTTGAGAAGTGTGAAAGTGGTACATAATGATGAGTGAGTGGGTGAAAGTGGGACACGTGTCAAACATGCAGCGATTCACTTAATTCACGCGCAGTAAAAGCCATTATTACTGCTGTCTTTCCGAGTATCAAGACACTTTACCACTAAATACACTAATTAACAGTTGTCAAATTATCTTAATGAAAATTTACCACTCCATTTACTCCAAAATTTTCAAATTATCTTAATGAAAATTTACCTTAGAGTACGTAACACAATCCATCAGTGTTTGTCAAATTTTCAAACTTTATCACTAAAACCCTTTCAAAAATGCACAGCCGTGATTAATTTTGTGTGTGAGTAGCAGAGTTTACCAAATCAATTTTTATAGCATCTAATATTTCATAAAATCCATAAATCAAATCAATAAACACTGAATGCACAAACTCTCAGATGAAACACGGAGTATATGATGAATGCTAAACTCTGTAGTTCCTTAATTACAAAAATCTGAATATCCCTGTTCCCATTGATGTTCATGATTATCCAAGTAAGCACACAGTCATTATAGACAAAAAGATCAGGAGATAGACATCAAAGCATCATTCAGTGAGTTACATGTCAAGGATTTCCTCACAAACTCTCACAACACACAAGTGTTTAGGTGAAATGTTTTCGCTCAAATTCAATCAGTAAAAGCAGATACTACCATAGGCTTGAATTTCCACCAGATCTACACTACTTCGATTACATGTATGTACAAATCAAAAGGACTTTATTCAGGGTTGTAATGTAGTAAGATCAAACAGGTGAGAAGAGATGTTTTTAACATGAGTGAATTTCGAACTGAACAAGTTAACAGACCAAATTGTTCAGTCACACTGTTAGTACATATTTGTACAAGATGATCAGTATATATACCCCCCCTTTTTTTTTTATTATATATACCGAGTAAGCTTTTCTTTTCTTGAGAAACACTCACCTGCTTGCATTTGATTTATCAAAAGAATATAACTGCTCTTAATACTTCAGAGTTTAAGAAAAATGAGCAGTTAATTAGGCTCAAAGGGGTTTACTAAGGGTAGTGTTTATGAACAGTGTTTATGAACAGTATTCAAAGAAGTTTTGAACAGTGTTTGAAGAAAGATGGTTAATCCTAGTGCCTTTATCATTTTCATGCACACACATATCATGTAGTCTCAAAATGGTTTAATGCAAGTTCTAGAGCAACATACTTATTGATGAACATCACACAGCAATAAAATCTGATTGATATAAAATGTATCAATCACTTATTTGGCTCAAAATCTCACAGGGTGCAGACTTGAATTGTTTCTCACCAAACTAAACAATGACACATCTCAAGTTTTAAAATTTTTCACAAGTGCAAACAAGGAATCATCAAGAACTATGTATGTCTTGGAAACAGAGTGTTACTAATCAGAGTTTAGAGTTCATCAATATCAGAAGTTATTCATGAGAGGCAATGCACACAGTATTCATAGATTCAGAGTTTAGGATCAAATAAACTAAGAGATGCTCTAAATATGAAACAGTATCATGCTGTGTTAACTTACTGCACAATTTCTGATTAGATCACAGTGACTCAGAAAGAATCTTGATTTATTCACTGAGAATCATGCTTCATACATTTTTCTTCATTGGTATTTTCATTCAGACAAAAATCAACTCAGAATTCACAGAGTTTATCAAACATATTAACAGTGTATGACCAACAATCATGCTGACAGAGTTTACCAGTGTGAGAATAGAAACATGTGAACAGAGTATGCATAACAGAGATTAATTAACAAGGTTCACATAGCACTTTAGCAATTCACAGAAATATGAGCAGCACATTTTATAAGAAAATTTTGAGTCTAACCAACATGTTTAGTCAAAACCAGATACCATCCCTAGTTCATTGACCAATCTTGTAAATGCTGCTTCACTTAGAGGCTTGTTGAAGACATCTGCAAGTTGTTGATCTGTAGGCACAAAGTGAAGCTCAATATTGCCTTCCTCTACATGCTCTCTGATAAAGTGATACCTTATACTGATGTGCTTGGTCATTGAGTGTTGTACTGGATTACCTGTCATTGCAATAGCACTTTGATTATCACAGAAAATAGGTATTTTGCTATACCTCAACCCATAATCCAGCAATTGATTCTTCATCCATAGAATCTGTACACATCAACTACCAGCAGCAATATACTCTGCTTCAGCTGTAGATGTTGATACTAATTTTTGTTTCTTGCTGTACCAAGACACAAGTCTGTCACCAAGAAATTGACAACTTCCACTTGTGCTTTTTCTGTCAATCTTACAGCCTGCAAAATCTGCATCGGAGTAACCAAGTAGCTTAAAATCTGATTCTCTTGGGTACCACAGCCCTAAAGTTACAGTGCCCTTGAGATACTTGAAAATCCTCTTCACAGCTGTTAAATGTGGTTCCCTTGGATCTGCCTGAAACCTTGCACATAGACATGTTGCATACATGATATCAGGTCTACTTGTTGTTAGATAGAGAAGAGAGCCAATCATTCCTCTGTAGCTTGTCATATCTACTGATGACCCTGTATTTTTGTCCAATTTTGTTGCAGTTGCCATGGGAGTTGTTGTAGATGAACAGTCAAGCATGCCAAATTTCTTGAGAAGATTTCTGGTATATTTTGCTTGATTGATAAAAATTCCATCATCTGTTTGCTTCACCTGTAAGCCTAGAAAATAGCTTAGCTCTCCCATCATACTCATTTGATATCTTGACTGCATGAGCTTGGCAAACTTCTTACAGAGTTTATCATTAGTAGATCCAAAAATGATGTCATCAACATATATTTGAACTAAGAGCAAGTCACTACCAGATTGAAAGTAAAACAGAGTTTTGTCAATAGTACCTCTGTGAAACCCACTTTCTAGTAGAAATTTAGCAAGAGTTTCATACCATGCCCTTGGTGCCTGCTTAAGTCCATAGAGTGCCTTGTCTAACCTGTAGACATGGTCTGGATATTTTGGATCTACAAAACCAGGTGGTTGTTCAACAAACACTTCTTCTTCAAGTTTTCCATTCAGAAAAGCACTCTTCACATCCATTTGAAAAACCTTGAATTTCTTGTGAGAAGCATAGGCAAGAAACATCCTTATTGCCTCCAATCTGGCAACTGGTGCAAAAGTCTCATCATAATCTATTCCGTCCTGCTGTGAATAGCCTTTAGCTACCAGTCTTGCTTTGTTCCTTGTGATAACACCATCACTGTCAGTTTTATTTCTGAAAACCTATTTAGTACCAACAATGGATCTATTCTTGGGCCTTGGTACAAGGGTCCATACTTCATTTCTCTCAAATTCATTTAGCTCTTCTTGCATTGCTGTTATCCAGTCAGCATCTTTAAGAGCTTCTTCTACTTTCTTTGGCTCAGTTTGTGACAAGTGAAGGAATTTACGGACGAGCGGAAGCGCGATATAACAATTATTCCGTAAAAACCATGTATCGTGCATATTGAAAATCATATAAAAACGAAAGACCGGAGGAATCGAAACCTTACCTTGAAAAATTGAAGCTTTACAAAATGGTGTTTTAGCAGTTGCTCCTCAGAGTGTGAAGCACTCTACCGGTATCCACCAAGATTAATTCTTCAACGAAACTTTTTATAAAACTAAGCTTTTATAAAAATGGAGGTTTGAGAGAGAGAGAGGGAGATGAAGAAGATGAGGGAGGCAACTAGGTTTTTCACAAAAACCAAAAGTGTGTAAACTCATTCTCATCTCATTCTATTTATAGGGCTCATGTAGGGTTTTCATAATTAATATATCATTATATATTAATATATAAATCCTACACATTATCTTATAAAATGTTAAATAATAATTAAAACAATTTTAATCATTATTAAAACAACTTGCTCTCTCAAAATACCTTCATCAATAAATTAATCTTTTTATGGTGTGACCCTGTAGGTTTAATATTAAGCCGGTAGTAGAAATAAATAATAATAAACTTTTTATTTATTATTTATATGAATTCTAAAATCCATTAAATATAATTAACTGATTAATTATATTTATTCTACATCGTGAGTGATGCTTCTCAACATATCGCGACTATCCGGATAATATGAATTCACTGCTTAGAATACCAAGAACCTGTCAGTGACTAGTTACCGTACAATCAATTCCTTCTACCCTACAATATCCCGATTAAATACAAGGCATGGAACTCGTGTCAAGCCTATCAAATTTAATCATATGATTTCTTATTCATAATGCAAAGTTCATATTAATGCAAATTAGAAATTCCTTTCTAATTTCATACACTCTGGCCAGAGATTCCAGAACTCGCATACTAAGAATAACATAGGATATTCACTTCCTTACTGGAAGGGGTAGATCCTTTATTGACCGTTAACTATCTCCATACACAAATCCCTATGCCCAGAATAGACCTAATGGATGTCCTTGAGACTAAGGACTAAACCAAAGCAAAGTTCATTATATACAAGATTACTCTAACGATCTCAAGTCTAAGGACACTTGTACAACTATCACTCAGTGAACAACTATCGACACGTGAGTAAACTCCATTAGTTGTTCAACTTATCGAGTCATGTTCAGTGAACTTATTCCTTAATAAGCACCAACATACTAGCTATAGTGTCACCACACAAATGCCTATGAGAACAGACATCCTCCTGAAAGGAGCAAGCATAGTATGTACCAATCTTTGCGGATTCACTAACTTCCAATTAGTTATCCTATGATCAGGAACTGTTTAGGTCTAGAGTTATCATCTTCTAGATCTCACTATTATAATCTCATTATAATTCTAGAAGCTTTACTCTAAACTATGGAACATCTTATTTAAGACACTTTAAATAGATAAAGCCCGTAATAAAAACAAATAAGTCTTTTATTAATGTTAATGAAATCAAATAAGAGTACAAGAAAGTTCTTCCTAAATCATCATGCATGATTGGATTTTAGGACAAACTCTTTCAACAAGAATGCATGAAACAGACATTCATTTGTTGTTGCACTTCTTGTCCTTACTCTTGCATCTGGATCACCAATAATCAAATCAGGTGTGTGTGACTTAGTCCATTTTCTTGCAGAAGGCAGATTGCTTCTGTCATCATGTGATCCTCCCCCTTGATCCATGCTCTCCTGATTTTCTTGGTGCCTTTCTTCATTTTCTGATGCTCCCCCTGAGTGTGACTGCTCAGAATTTGAGCTTTCAGATTTTGAATCAACAGAGTTTGATTCCGAGTTATCAACTGAGTCACTATCAGTATTTGAATTATCACTTTGATGTGATTCTTCATGCTCCCCCTCAACTGGTTCTTCCCTTGTTTCTGATTGAAGAGTCTCTTCAGTATTTACCAGTAGAGGCTCAGAGTTTAGCTCAACAGAGTTTGTCAGATCAATCTCATCAGAGTTTACTTTGTCAGAGAATAAATCTTCATTTTCAAAGTGCAGTTGATCATGTTCATTAACATCTTCAAGTCCAGTTACTTTCTTGTCATCAAATGACACATGAATTGATTCCATGATCACTTTGGTTCTCAGATTATAAACTCTGAATGCCTTAGTTGATAGTGGATAGCCAACAAAAATTCCTTCATCTGCCTTTAGGTCAAATTTGGTCAACAGTTCAGGATGAGTCTTCAACACAAAGCACTTGCATCCAAAAATATGAAAATATTTTAGATTTGGCTTTTTCTTTTTCACCATCTCATATGGTGTTTTACCATGCTTGTTGATCAGTGTTACATTTTGAGTAAAACAAGCAGTTTGAACTGCTTCTGCCCAGAAATATGTTGGCAATTTTGCTTCATCTAGCATGGTTCTGGCAGCTTCTATCAAGGTTCTGTTCTTCCTCTCCACTACACCATTTTGTTGTGGAGTGCCAGGTGCAGAAAACTCTTGTTTGATTCCTTTACTCTGGCAAAATTCTTCCATTGTTGAATTCCTGAACTCAGTTCCATTGTCACTTCTGATAATCTTCACTTGATTCTCTGACCCTTTGTCAAGTTGTATTATATGTTCTGCCAGTATTAATGCAGTTTCATCCTTCTTTGCTAGAAAATACACCCATGTGTATCTGGTGTATTCATCAACAATGACTAGAGCATATTTCTTCTTTCCAAGTGACATGACATTCACTGGTCCAAAAAGATCAACATGTAGAAGATGATAAGGATCAACAATTGAAGACTCAGATTTGCTTTTGAAAGAGACTTTTCTCTGTTTGGCCTTTTGACAAGAATCACACAGGCCTTCTACATTCAACAAAGACTTTGGTAGTCCTCTTACAAGATCATTCTTTATTAGCTCATTGATGTTGTTCAGATTCAAATGAGAGAGTTTCTTGTGCCACTTCCAACTCTCTTCACTGGACATTCTTGTTGACAGACACACTGCTTTGCCATCAGAGTTTGTTGACAATTTTATTTCATAGATGTTATTGTGTCTGTTTCCAACTAGAGCAACTTTCCCTGTAGATTTACTGATGACTTGACAATATTCAGGCTGAAAATCTACATGATATCCTCTGTCACAGATTTGACTCACAGAAAGCAGATCATGCTTGAGTCCTGGAACCAGAGCTACATTTGTGATGATGACACTTCCAAGATTAATATTGCCATATCCCAGAGTATGTCCTATGTTGCCATCTCCATAGGAAACTTTTGGGCCAGCCTTCTCCTCATACTCTGATAGCAGGGCTTTATTTCCAGTCATGTGTCCTGAACATCCACTGTCCACGACTAGGGTACTTACCCTGGTGCCCTGCAATCACAAACAATCACTGATTGTTAGTTTTAAGGATCCAGACTTGCTTGGATCCTTTTGCTTTATTGAATCTGTTAGTTTTTGTAGCGGATTTAGCATTATCAAAGTTTAAACTAACATTTTCATTCTTAGTACTTGCAGAATCAACTTTAACCCATTTCAAATTAGGTTTCAGTTCATAATAATTATGATAAATAGCATGATAATTCTTGCAAGTATAAATTGAGTGCCAACTACTTCCACAATGTTTGCACAGTGTTTGTGGTCTTGGTTTGACATTATCCTTTTTCATTCCAGATTTTGAGGGTAAAGAATTAATGTCTTTGTTCTTCCTGCAAAAGCTAGCAAGATGATTAGTGCTACCACAATTATAACATGTTTTTCTAGGTGCAAATGTAGCAAGCATTGGCTTAATTCCTGATGTTATGCCTACCTTACCATTTCTGTTTTTCCTAGGCATTCTCTGTTTGTTGACAGATTTAATTTCTTTAAGCTTATGCTTAAGTTGTTTATCTGTCATTGAACCAATATTAACCTATTTTACACAGGTTTTTACTGGCTCATGTTCAACAGCTCCATGTTCAGTTTTAACAGTACCATGAACAAATGTTCCAAATTTCTTAGAAGAAAGAGGTGGTCTAATCTTGACTGTATTCTAAAACCTAAGCACATCATCCTCAGAATAACCTAGACCTACTGTGTCTGATTGAAAGACCTCTTGAGTGTCTTTTCCAGAATGTGTCCAAATTTTAATAATGTGCTTTGCATCCTCCAATTCAGATTCTAGTTGCTTATACTTACCTAGCAACTCCTGTTCTATAAACACAGCATCATCTCTTTCTTTCTGAATTTTATTCATGTTTTCAAGTTGTTCCTCGACAAGTTTATTTCTTTCTTTGAGTTGAGAACA
Source organism: Kitagawia praeruptora (assembly GCA_037693485.1). Classification (NCBI taxonomy): domain Eukaryota; kingdom Viridiplantae; phylum Streptophyta; class Magnoliopsida; order Apiales; family Apiaceae; genus Kitagawia; species Kitagawia praeruptora. The sequence continues at coordinate 61,565,651 of CM075344.1, forward strand.
CTCATTTTTAATTCTCTCATTTTCTAAAGTCTGATCCCTATAACTGATGTGTAATGCCTTAAGATAAATTCTCAATTCAGTTATATTATCTGTATTATAAGCATAGGTAGTTGGAGGTACCTTTAGTTCAGAATCTTCATTCTGAGTAGAGGCCATGAGTGCATAGTTCACTTCCTCATCTGAATCTGAGGTGTCTGCCCAATCTCTGCCTTTGGTGTAGAGCGCCTTTTCAGTTTTACCCTTTTTGCACTCAGGAGCATAGTGACCCATCTCCTTACACTTGTAGCATTGAATCTCAGACTTATCTTTCTTACCAGATTTGAAGTCCTTTCCCTCAGATTTCTTGAAATTTTTCTTGTCAGACTTTGAATAATCCTTGGAGAATCTCTTTCCCTTCTTGAAGTTCTTGAATCCCATCTTCTTGAAGGTCTTTACCATCAATGCAGCCATTTGCATCATCTCCTCATCATCTTCAGAATCAGATGTTCCATCTGTGTTTGAGTCAACATCAGTGTTTGATGACTCACTTTCTGAATGAATGACCAAGGCCTTTCCTTTTGCCTTCTTCCTTGATGCTTCTTTCTTTGAAGATTTTTCTTCAACTTTCAGTGCAACAGTCTTTGACTTCCTGCTTGATCTTCTGTTTCTCTGCTCCATTTCCAATTCATGAGTCTTGAGCAGTCCATAGATTTCATCAATCTCAGTGTTAGCAAGATCATAGTTGTCTCTTATGGTGGTTGTTTTCACATCCCACTTTTCAGGAAGAGAAAGAAGAAACTTGAGATTTGAATCTTCCAGATCATATTCTTTATTAACCAATGATAGATCATTGAGCAGTTTACAGAATCTATCAAATGTTTCTGTCATGGTTTCTTCAGACTTTGCCTCAAAGTGCTCATACTCTTGTGTGAGTATGTTCCTTCTATTCTTCTTAATTGCAGCAGTTCCTTGACATCTAACCTCAAGTGCATCCCATATATCCTTTGCAGTTGTGCAGTTAATCACTTTGTTAGACATAACATTGTCAAGAACACTGTGAAGTAAATGCCTTACTTTGGCATCCTTAGCAATAGATGAAAGATCCTCAGCAGTTAGATCTTTCTTTTCCTTAGGAACCACCTTTGATTCCTCACCAGCAGCAGCAGCAGTTAACTTTGTAGGTTTATGAGGACCTTCATAAATTCTATCAAGATATTCTGGATCTGTGGCTTCCAGAAACATGGTCATCTTTACCTTCCAGATTGTATATTCTGATGGCTTGAGTATTGGAACCCTAATTGTTTCATACCTACTAACAGTAGTAGGTGCTTTCTCAGAACCTGATGGAGGAGGAATCTCTGCCATTGATTACTATTGTGTTTTGGATCTTTAACTGTAATGAAGTAATAGATTGTCTCTGATACCACTTGTTAGTTCGAATACACAATATATAATCAAGTACCGTATGTGTAAATAACAAGAACACACGTTTTAGCTCTTAAAACTGTTTGGAATTAATAATTCCTCTCTCAGTGATGTAAAATATCACAGAGAGCTGCTTAGGTTACAATGAATGATATTCGTTCACGATGGATACCCTTCTAGGGTTAACCTAAATGTATTTATAAGATATACAGCTACGTACAATCGTTAATTGATTCTCCTAAAATTAAGCTATACAATTGATATCAATTACGATTGCTACACGTCTTCTAAGTCAACTCAATCTCTTTGACAGCCATCCAATCTTCAAAGATATCGCTTCCATATTAATATTAAATTAATCTTCAAATTCTGTTGACTTGTAGACGCTTCCAGTAGACAGACTTTAGCAAACTCTGTTGCTCTCCTAGCTAACAGTGTTTGCGCTTCCATCTGTTCAGCTACCAGTGTTTACGCTTTCTCCTGTCAGCGTTTGCGCTTCCAGCTATCAGCGTATACTCAAACTCTGTTACAACCGCTTTCAACTAACAAGTTAAACTCTTTTTACCTGCAACACTTAAACACTGACATTAAATCACATCAATTATATCTAACAGTTTACATGGGTGTTCTTTCTACAGAAGAAGGATGAAGCTCCTCAGCAAATCATTGAACTTGTAAAGAATATTCAGAATAACTCTGAGTACAAAGTTAAAGTACTTAGGAGTGACAATGGTACAGAATTCAAGAATTCTACAATGGAGGGGTTTTGTGTAGACAATGGGATCACTCAACAGTTTTCTGCACCTGGTACACCTCAACAGAATGGTGTAGTGGAAAGAAAGAACAGGACTCTCATAGAGGCAGCAAGAACCATGCTTGCAGATGCAAAACTTCCAACCTACTTTTTGGCAGAAGCTATTAACACTGCATGTTTCACTCAAAACTATACCTTGGTAAATAGTCATGGAAAAGCTCCCTATGAGATGATCAAAGGAAAGAAACCAAGTGTGAAATATTTTCACATCTTTGGATGCAAATGCTATGTCCTAAAAGTTCATCCAGAACAACTTGGAAAATTTGAAGCCAAATCGGATGAAGCAATCTTTCTAGGATATTCAGCATCTAAGGCCTTCAAAGTTTATAATCTCAGAACTCACATTGTTATGGAATCAATTCATGTTGCATTTGATGATAAGAAATTTGGAATTCTGCAAACTGATGAAAGCCATGACAAATTGGAATTTGAAAATCTGAAGAATTCCGAGATACTCTCCAGTGACGATGAAGGTTCTCCAGAAGGAATTTCTATTGCTTCTCAAAGGAATGCTACTATTGAGGGGGAGCAAATAAATCAAAGAGAACACAGTGATCATCAGGAGCAGACTAGCTATTCAGAGTCTACTCCATCAGGAATTGACTTTTCAGAATCTACTCCATCAGGAATTGACTTTTCAGAATCTACTCCATCAGGAACTGATCTTTCAGAGTCTACTGAAGGAAGATCAGTAACTAGCAGTAATATGGAATCTACTGATTCTACTGATCAAAGGGGAGTTATTGAAGGCAGAGAGAATTCTTCTACAAGAGATACCACTAACTTAGGGGGAGAGACTAGCAGAGTCAATCTACCACCTGTTAGAAAATGGACAAAGGATCATACTGAGGATTTGATTATTGGTGATCCAAATAGTGGTGTTCGAACTAGAAGATCAATTCAAAATGAATGCTTGTATAGTTGCTTTCTCTCAAAGAATGAACCTAAGAAGGTTGAAGAAGCCTTACAGGATCCTGATTTGGTAATTGCAATGCAGGAAGAGTTAAATGAGTTTGAGAGAAACAAAGTCTGGAAACTGGTACCAAGACCTAAAGATAGATCTATTGTTGGTGCAAGATGGGTTTTCAGAAACAAGCTAGATGAATCTGGTATGATTGTAAGAAACAAAGCAAGATTGGTGGCTAAGGGTTATTCTCAGGAAGAAGGCATTGATTATGATGAGACCTCTGCACCTGTAGCAAGATTGGAAGCAATCAGAATGTTTCTTGCATTTGCAGCTCATTTAAAATTCAAGGTATACTAGATGGATGTAAAGAGTGCTCTTCTAAATGGCAAACTTGATGAGGAAGTGTATGTGGAACAGCCACGTGGATTTGTTGATCTAAAGTTCCCAAATCATGTCTATAAACTTGACAAGGCACTCTATGGACTAAAGCAGGCACCAAGAGCATGGTATGAGACTTTGTCTAAATTTCTTCTTGAAAATGGCTTCACAAGAGGTACAATTGACAAAACTCTATTCTTTAGAAAGATAAAAGGTGAATTGCTTTTAGTTCAAATTTATGTTGATGATATCATATTTGGCTCTACTAATGAAAAATTGTGTGCTAAGTTTAGCAAGCTTATGCAGTCTAAGTATCAGATGAGCATGATGGGTGAATTAAATTATTTCTTAGGCTTGCAGGTCAAACAGACTGAGACTGGTATTTTCATTAATCAGTCAAAGTATATCAAAGATCTTTTAAGAAGGTTTGACTTTCAAGACTGTGCAGTTGCAAAAAACATCCATGGCAACAGCCACTAAACTAGACTCAGATCCTAAGGGAAAGAGTGTGGATAATACTAGTTATAGAGGCATGATAGGCTCATTGTTTTATCTAACTGCAAGTAGGCCAGATATAATGTTTTCTACCTGTTTATGTGCTAGATTCCAAAGTGATCCTAAGGAATCTCATTTAATTGTTGTGAAGAGAATTTTTAGATATCTTAAAGGAACTCCAAATCCTGGTTTGTGGTACCCTAGAGAATCTGATTTCTTTCTAATTGGCTATTCAGACTCTGATTATGCAGGGTGTAAAATAGACAGGAAAAGCACTACAGGTACATGTCAATTTTTGGGAAACAGATTGATTTCTTGGGCAAGCAAGAAGCAACAATCTGTCTCAACCTCAACTGCAGAAGCTGAGTACATAGCAGCAGGCAGTTGTTGTGCACAACTCCTTTGGATAAGAAATCAGTTGATGGATTATGGTATGACACTTAGTAATATTCCCATGTTTTGTGATAATACTAGTGCTATTAAAATTGCAGAAAATCCAGTTCAACATTCAAGGACTAAGCACATTGATGTCAGGTATCATTTTATTAGAGAACATATTGAGAATGGTACTGTGGAACTTCATTTTGTTCCTAATGACAAACAGCTTGCAGATATTCTAACTAAACCACTTGATGAGACTACATTCAGTAGATTAGTAAGTGAGTTAGGAATGTTAAATTTCTAGATCTTTAACATCTGCAAAAGTAGCAAGGTATGTTGTTTTTAGCTTATAGACTTGATATTCTTGTCAGGATCTATATTTGATTGTTAAATGCTTTAGCTATAACACTTTGCCTTGATAAATTTCAGTATGATAGACTTGTTAATAATCATCAGGATTAGATTTGTTATCAGGATGCTGACGTCATCAGTATTGTGTCAGTATCAGGATTGTGAAAATTGTTTCAGATCCTGACGTTTACTTTGTGTAGTAATCTAATTCTGAGATGAGTTAAGTCTATGCTAGCAAGTTTTAATATTTGCATACTGATAATTTATACATCATTCAATAATCAAAAGACAAGTAGATAATAAGAAATTGTATTTTCATTAATTGAAAGCATTACATACATGGAAATGAAATACAACATCTTTTTGTCTAACTTCTACTGATAATCCTATACTTGTCTATTGATATGAATTCTGAGGTACAGGACAAGGAGCATCTCAAGAAATCCATCAGGGGATTTAATAGCCTCGTCTACTCTTGGATTCCTTGTCTGGGCGACTTGAATGAGAGTAGCAAACTTAAATGAATAGCATCTCCATCAAGATCAACCTCAGACTCTCGACCAAATTCTTCATCCTCAAGTTTTGAGGAGGTTAGGGGAAGATTGTATCCAACAGATGGATGTTCTAGGAGAAACCTCTGGATATTATCTGAAACTAATTCATCCAAGTTTAGTTCAATGAGAAGAGTCATCTTTTCAAAGAGATGATCAAGAACAGGATGTTCATCGATTGTGAAGAATCTAAAGAATGGGTTTGAATGGAACTTTGGTTTGAGAATCATTGGTGAGTAGAAAAGAAATTGAAAGGTTTATGGAGAATGGCATAAGGCGTCTGGTTCTTTTATAGAAAGACGTGAGAAGCTGAACAGTCACTTGGAAGTTTTAATGAAGTCAGATGCTAATTATCGTGTGTGACTTTATTTCTTGTATTTTCAAGAAATGTCGAATATATCTAACCAATTGATTTTGTTCAGATTAATTGTTTATTTCTTTTTCAGATAAAAGAAAGATGCCACGTGGAAACTCCATATTAAGTCTCTGGAATCAGGATGATATTGATCAGGATTTCAAGTATGACCATCAGGATTTGAGAATTATTATTATTTTTAAATCACATTGCTTTTTGTGATTATTTTGATGGAGGTCACAACAGGAAAAGGAAGCTGATCAGTATTGATTATTTATACCCTGATTTATTTCATGAAAATCAATTTTGGATTTTATTTTCCAAAAATCATGGATAACCGTATTTTTCAGGGACTAACATCTGTCAATCTACGTGTCAACGTGGGATAGTGGTCTGAAAGATTTGTGAAATATATTTGTTTTAAAACTCTAATCGTGTAATTGCTTTCTCTAATTTTACATTCTCTAAAGCAAAAACACTCTCTAGTTTTCAAAATCACTAATCCATTTCAAGAATTTTTCAAGTTCTTTTCAGATCAAAAATGGCGACTCAGAGAAGATTACCTAAGTCAGTAGCTTTCAAGTTTGGTGACTTTGATTTTATGACGAACAATCATGTAGCAGCTATCACCAACAAGGAAGGAGTATTAACTGATTTTCATCCAATCATGGACTTTCTGGCATATGGACCATTAAGTTATGCATTGACAGCATTTCCACAAATTAATCAAGCAGCTGTTTCACAAGCTTGGGAGAATGCTGAGGTAATTGATTCTACTCAGAGTCAATCAGGTAAGATTGTTCTACACTTAGGACAAGACTCATTTGATATTACTGAATCTGTTATTAATTCAGTACTTCACTTACCTGTTAGTTTGATTTATGAGAATGTACCATCTGATGATAATGTGAGAACTATGTTGTCTGAATTAGGTTATAGTGGACCTCTAGACAACATGAGCCAGTTGAATAGGTCTTTTCTTAGAAAGGAATGGTCTTTCTTCTTTGATCAAATTGCTAAATGTTTTACTGGTAAATGTAGTTCTTTTCAGCAAATTACTTCTGTTACATCACATATTGCTTATAGTTTGCTTTATGACAGAGTAGTTAACATTGGTCAATATTATCTTAAGTCAAATGTGTATTAAACTTGGGTTAAGAGATCAAAACAGGAAAATGGTTTATTATCATAGATTTATGCAATTGTTTATTAACCATTTTATTCCTGATGTTGAAGCTAGATTTGGTAGGGAACATTGTGTTTCTTCTTATGTACAGCAAAAGAGAATTTTCTCTGACATTATAAAGAAGGACAATGAAAAGAATCTAGATGAAATACCTACAATTCATTATCCACATCATTTTCAGGTAATTCTTAAAACTCATCTTCCTACTCTCTACATTTCTTCTTTCTTTTGTGGTGAAATGGCTCAGGAATCTCATTTGGAGGAGAACCCACCTGTGTCTACCCAAGTAGCCCAAAACATTATAGTCTCTGAAACAATTCAAGAACCAAATTTTGATCCACAGCCTATTGTTTCAAAGAAACCAACCTCTGGTGTTTCTCAAAAGACATCAGTTGTAAGGAAGAGAAGATTTGTTGTGTCAAGTAGTAGTAATTCTAGTGAAGATGATGATGATTTAACTCTTGCTGAGAGAGCAGAATTGAAGGCTGCAATTCAACTTTTTCTGTTAGCACAAAGAGATGAAAAACCTAGTCACAGCCAGGCTGCAGTCTCCCAAAAGGCTGTAATTCTTAAAAAGGGAAAACAGTTACTGGATACTGTCTCTCAAAAGACTGTGTCTATTGAACAAAGATCTCATCCCAAGATCACTTCTGTGTCTACACCTCTTGAGTCTTCTCAGGATAAATCTTTTGCTCACTATACCAGGAGAATAAGGAGAAAGATTCAATTGTCACCTATACACACAGAGTCTAGTCCAACTAACATTATGCAGGTTTCTACACATCAAGCTACATCTATATCAGTATCTGACAAGAGAGATCTGGATATTGATTCTTCATGGGAAACTACATTGTCATACAGAATGGCTATGGGACTTATCTCTCTAAAAGTGAAGCTTTCCAGGCCAGTTCTAAATTTTCTAAGTGAAAGTGTTCCTAGACTTTCATTTCCTGAAGAATATGGACTTCTACATCAAAGACTTGACTTAATGAAGGTGTATTTCTATGTATCTGTCAGAAGACAATTAGTCAAGAAACTTGGACTCTCGAAGCATGTTGCACTTCAATCACTTCATGCATATTTATTTGACAAAGATGTCATTATTGAAGATGCCTCAGCTCAAGGTGAACAACTGGAGGAAGTAGATAGAGGGGAGCAGTCAACAGAAGGTACTATTGCACCAGTGGTGAATAGTAGGACAGATCAGATCATAATCACTATAACACAAGAACCATCTAGTCAGAGGTTGGATGACTCAGGAGCTGTGATAGCTGATGCTGAAAGGACTTCTGTGATGACTGAAATTGTAAGTGAGAAACCCTATGATATGGGAGGAATAACTTTGACTGGTTTTCTTGAAGATCAAACAAACATTGTTCAGTCGGAGTCTATCCACCTTAAGGGTGAGTCTCAGCAAACAACACTTAAAGACGGTGATGTACTAACTATGGTGTCTAATGAAGTATTACTGAAGACATCAGAGTCTAGTAAAGAACCTGAAAGTGGTATACTGGAGCCTGTAGTCTCTGGAAGGAAAGAAGATGATTGTATGGGTTCAGAGACTATAGCAGCTCACTCCTTGGAGAAAACCTCAAGCCCCTTGCCATATGAGGAACCCTCTCTCAATGTGAGTTCAGGTATGAAAACTCCTTCTAGCCCATATTTTTCTGTAGGTCATGAGAGCACTTATCCAAATTTGAGTGATACACTTGAAAAGATGGATATTGATCCACAATTTGAGCGGCTGGCTCCTAACCAGGCAAAAGGTGAGGTAGAAAGAGTGTTGACTTTAGTAAGTCAGAGTGAGATTGAGGGTATGGATGATCAACTCCATAGTGAGGGAGAGAAAATTAGGAAACCATCATTTGATTTATGGGATCAGGTTTTTCCTGAATCTTGGTCTGAAAATTTGGGTATGGATGCTGGTACTTATTCATTCATCAAAATGTATCAGAAGAATGACCTAGCACATCACAATGCAAAGCCAGAAGTTAAAGCTCAGAAGCAAAAGGAGAGGCTTGCAGGAATCATTAACAGAAGAGGTGCCAGAATAAAGCAATCTCTTGATACATATGTACCAGATGAAGTTCCTAATGATCCTAGTGTTCCTTTGTATGTACTTCCAATATCAGCTAGAATTGAGATATCTACAATCTCTGATCACTCTAAGGAGGAGTAAGGATTTGAAGATGTTAGTACACAGAATACTGGTGAAGGAGATGATGATCATGTTTCAGCTCCAGATCAGAAAGATGAAGATGTTGATACTTCTAATCAGGTTTTATTACTTGAATATCATACAACTCAAGCAACTTCTTCTACAAGACTTGAAGATACAGTTCTTTCTGATTCTGATTCTGAAGATACTAGAAGCACTTCCAACATTGAAGTTCATTCTGATGTTTTGAAAGATATTCAGAATTCTCAAATTGCTATGCAAACAAGACTTCAATCACTTGAAGATAACCAAGTCACAATTATGGAAAATCAAGCAGTTCTGATGAATATCATTTGTTGTGTTTCTGAATCTCTTGGAATTAATGTTGCTGATGTCAAAAAGGGGGAGATAAAGATAATTCAAAAACAACAACAACAACAGACTGGGGGAGATAAAGAGCAGACAAAGGGAAGTAAAAAGAAGAACTAGGAGTGACAGTGGTGAATCTCAGCTAGGGAGTGGTAATGGAAGAGCAGCATTAATAGTTAAAATTCTTTCTTCTAAGTACTAGATAAACGTCTACATCTGGGAGGAGGTACTTAACTTCATAATTCTACATTCATAAATTCTATTCTGGTTGTATTATTATATGTTTTGACATCCACAACTTGGATTTATGCTTCAGATTTTAAAGCATAAATAGGGGGAGATTGTTAGGAATAATTCATAAGTTGTGATGTTAAGAATAGAATTTACACATTATACTTCTTGTAATCCTGATCTTATAAAGGATTTAGCACTATATATAGGATTTATGTGTAAAACAGTTATCTATACAGTTTAGTCAGGAATGAACAGTGTATCGGAGACTAAATGTCAGGAACAAAGAACAAATCCTGATGACGGTCTAATACTGATGATGATCAGATACTGATGATGCAAGATGAAATCCTGATATCAGTCGTGTTACTGATGATGTCATTGTGGATGCTACAGAAACTGGCAAGTGCTATAAAACAGGATCTTTGTTTGAAGAACAAGCAAGAAGATATTATGAAGGAAAGAGTTTTCTATTGAAGGAAACTATCGACTAGAAGGCAGAACATTGTCATGTATAGATTATATCTTTCTGTTATTAGTTGATAGGTAGCATTATAAATACCCTCTCTATATCATTGTAAAAAGTGTCGTGGTCGAACAAGTGTGTTGTGAGTTCGTGTGCGTAGCTCTGTATAAGGTTTGTATTCGAGAGTTCGAAACAAACAGAGAGAGAGTTTTATTTTGTCAGCAGCTGCTAAAGGTATTGTACACCTTTGGTAGAGTTTGTATTTGATCTTATTAATACAAACAGAGTTTGATTCATTCGTTTATTCTTGTTCATATAATCAAGCAAAAATCAGACACGATTATATAACTTGTATTCAACCCCCCCTTCTACAAGTTATTCGAGTTAACAGCATTAATCCTATTCATTGTAGAAGATCTACATTGATAATCTTTTTAAATTTAAAAACCTAATTATACATGATTAAAATCATTGACATACACTTTTTCATATTTCAATATACATACACTTTTTAGTTTACATATTAAAATATAAAATACTTTGTTATGCTAGATCTAATGGTTTTCATCTATTTATCTTAATATCTAACAGTTTTAATTTATTTTGTATCGATTACCAAAATTTTGGACAAAATATATCCCTCTTATACTTATAACTAAAAATATTAATAAAATGATAGATATTAAAAAAGTAGCCATGCATTTCACGGGTTACAAGCTAGTCTATACTGTACTCCCTCTGTCCCTTTGAATTCTTTACGTTTACGGACCAGTTTCCGGCACGGATTTTAAGGTGCATTTTAAGGACAGTTCTATAACTTATTTTTGATATTTTCTTTTTTTGTATAAAAATAGAACAATCCTATTTTTATACAAAAAAAAGAAAAAAATCAAAAATAAGTTATCGAACTATCCTTAAAATGAATCTTAAAATGCGTGTCAGACACGCACTTTTTTATGTAAAGAAATGGGTGGGACAGAGGGAGTACTATTTTAAGCGAAATATGGTATATTTGGTTGGTAGTTTGGTACACTTTTATTGGTACACCCAATAACAATTGTTGGATTTTGAGACAGATTAATGAGAACTGTTGCATGTAATGTTAAAAGAGTATTCTTTTTATAATTTATAAAAGGGTTTCATGTGCCTGAGGTTCCTCAGGATTCTACATGAGATTAAAACATTTTTAATACAAATTTAAGGGTATTTATGTGAAATCTGTGAAAAAATTTTATATTTACAAAAATGTCCCTGCGGGGTCCCTTACTTTATAAGTATAAATCATTTATAACCTTAGGAGACATCCCTGAGGTTGTCCTCAGGCCCAATTTTCTCTATATATAATACTTTTATAGGTTCAAGGTTCGAATCCCGTCAACAACATATTATTATTAAACATTTATATCATATTATAAAGTACCCCAGAAGTTCCAGGTCCGATTCCCCTCAATAACATATGTTAGTTTAAAATTTATATTATTATATTATAAACTACTCCAAGAATTCAAGATTCAATTACCGTCAACAACTTTTTAAACTTAAAAAGTTATTTATCTATTTTTAATATACAAGCATAAAACTATCATTTAGAATATTATCAAATACGTATTATTATATTTTATTACCTCTTATAATTTATTTTCTTACTAATTAAAAAAACAAATATTAAAATTATGAATAATAAAATAAAAATATTAAACATTAATATAAAAATATTTAAAATCTTTCATGCATCGCATGGTTATAAGCTAGTATTTATTTATAGAGGTTTGGTCCACAACCACCGTTGGTTGGAACAACCACCAGTACTACCGCAACTCTTCATTGCTACAGCACTGCGCAGCCCTTCATTGCGGCAGTAGTAAAAAAATATCACTGCCGCAGCCCTTCATTGCTGCTATAAGTTTAAATAAAAAAACATAGCATAAGTTTGGATTCGAACTCTTGACTTTTTACAAATTATACAAAACTTTTTGTTAGTAGTATTTTTGTTGTTTGTTCGCAGGGAAGGACTGAATGTAATATCAAGTTCAAGTTTCTTATCTCTCACAATTTAGAAGTGTAGAAGAATGTTTGGTTTGTTTATAAACTAAATTAAACTAATTATTAATCGAGAATAAAATATATGAGGAAAACAATCCAAAAACTGGGGTTCTTCACTTGGTCTCAATACATGCTCAATATTAATGTGATATATGTGTTCCTACCTTGCTGAAAACAATTCTTCTAAAGTTATACTGTACCCTCCCAGGTTACAATATAGTGCCTACAGCTACACCCTAATTGTCACTCCCGTGATACAATCAAAGTATATCTATAAACTGTTAAGTGCCAAGAATTATATGTCTCACAATTCTCCTATAAATCTCCCGATCTAATATTCAAATTATGTCTGTTAAATCATGTACTAAGATTGCAACTTCTCTCCCAAGCTTATTACAATCCCTAGAATACAATCAAAGGTTCATGACTCCCCTAATTGTGTTAAGATCTCATTAACAGATCAGCAAAGCAGAAAATCACATAATCAAGCATGCATGAATACCAAGGAATACTACCCAATCCTTAGATTAGAGAATTAGTTACGCATATTTAATAAAGAAAACATAATAATAATGATAATTGTTAGTAGTATTTTTATGTGTTCGTTCGCAGGGAAGGACTGAATTTAATATCAAGTTCAAGTTTCTTATCTCTCACAATTTAGAAGTGTAAAAGAATGTTTGGGTTGTTTATAAACTAATTAAGACTAATTATAAATCGAGAATAAAATATATAAGGAAAACAATCCAAGAACTGGGGTTCTTCACTTGGTTTCAATGCACATTCAATATCTATGTGATGTCTACGTTCTTACTCTGCTGAAAACAATTCTTCTAAGGTTATAATGTTCTCTTCCAAGATACAATATAATGTCTACAACTATACCCTAATTGTCACTTCCGTGATACAATCAAAGACAATCATAAACTATTAAGCTCCAAGAATTATAAGTCTCACAACTCTCCTATTAATCTTCCAATCAAATATTCGAGTTATGTCTGTTAAATCATGTACTAAAATTGCAACTCCTCTTCCAAGTTATTACAATCCCTAAAATCCAATCAAAGGTTCATGACTCCCCTAATTGTGTTAAGCCCTCAATAACAGATCAGCAAAGCAAGAAAATCATAGATAATTAAACACACATGAATACCAAGGAATACTACCCAATCCTCAGATTAGAGAATTAGTTACGCATATTTAATAAAGAAAACATTATAATAATTATAATTAATGAAAACATAATATTGAAGAAAGAATTGAAGATCGAAAGTACCTTGATACGATTAAAAGCTATGAATTGTTAGCTATCAATTGTTCTAGCTATGAATTGTTATCTATGAATTGTTATCTATGAATTGTTATGATTTACAATGGTAGGATGTGTTTATATAGGCTCTACAAATCTTGCCTAGCAAGAAATTGCCTTCTATTACAATTAGGATTTAAGAAGGTACCCAAAACTGCCCAGAATACAATTAGAATTAGAAAAGGGCAAAACAGTAAATTCCCAGCCTTCTTTAACAAGATCACGTGCGCGACTTTATTCAGCACGTTTCTTGCACTTGTTTCCTATCCCAGGTTGTAGAAAATCTCTCAAGCTTCGCGTGGGCAGTAAGATCGCTGAAAACGGACTTCTAGAACTCCAGATATGGCCAAAACAGTATAAGCTGCGCAGCCTTCCCGGAAAATCCGAATTTTAATCAATTAAATCTCCAAAAACGACAAAAGCTTAGATATTCTTGCAAACCTACACAACTACACAAAACACATCAAAACTACACAAACTTGAGTCCAAAACAATCAATTTAAGCCGATATAGAATGTTCCAAGTGGATATAAAATCCACTTATCAATAATGAATGAAAACATAATATTGAAGAAAGAATTGAAGATCGAAAGTACCTTGATACGATTAAAAGCTATGAATTGTTCTGATTTACAATGGTAGGATGTGTTTTAAATAGGCTCTACAAATCTTGCCCAGCAAGATATTACCTTCTATTACAATTAGGATTTAAAGAAGGTACCCAAAACTGCCCAGAATACAATTAGAATTAGAAAAAGGGCAAAACAGTAAATTCATGGCCTTCTTTTATAAAACACGTGCGCGACTTCATTCAGCACGTCCCTTGCACTTGTTTCCTATCCCAGGTTGTAGAAAATCTCTCAAGCTTCGCGTGGGCAGTAAGATCGCTGAAAACGGACTTCTAGAACTCCAGATATGGCCAAAACAGTATAAGCTGCGCAGCCTTCCCGGAAAATCCGAATTTTAATCAATTAAATCTCCAAAAACGACATAAGCTTAGATATTCTTGCAAACCTGCACAACTACACAAAACACATCAAAACTACAACAACTTGAGTCCAAAACAATCAATTTAAGCCGAACGGAGGCATTCCCAGTGGATATAAAATCCACTTATCAAACCCCCAAACTTAAACTGATGCTTGTCCTCAAGCATAAACAATTACAACTACCTAATTAGTACCACTTCCGTAGGTGATCACGGTTGCATTGGGCATATGCAACAATCCCTTTAAACCCCTAGGCAGCCCTAGTGGACGAGTAAGGTCTCGTGAGGGCCTATAGCGAATGTACCCACAAAATCCATTTAACCTAATGCAATACAATGCATGAATGCAACTAATATGAAAAATGCAAAGATCCCCTTCAAACTCACCAAACCAACTAACAAGCAAACATCTCAAAGAATGCAAATAAATCCAAGCAGAGCTCGACTAAGTCCCCGTATACTAACAATACATGACAGAAACGTGCGTGTGTGCGATGCTCATCAGAAATACTCCCAACACTAGGTCAAAAATCATACCTATTCTTCGCCAAGACAATCACAGGTTTATAAATAGAATAGACTGTAGACACTTCATAACTTAGAAACACCTCCATCCTCATTCAAGTTAGCCAGGAATTCATGCTTTATTACTACACTACGACACATAATACCACAAACAACACGCATGCTTATTTAACCGTGCAATGAATGAGACCCCAAAAGGCTTATACAATAATACCAATGTAGCGAGTGTTAGGTCAGCAATCCCAAACCACAAGGGCTTTAGGTTACTAGGACTAAGTCCCCTCAGACTTAATTACTCGAGTATTAAAGAGCTCACTCTGGTTAATTTTGCATACAAAACAACAAACTAATGACTCTTTTTTTTTCTTTTTTTTTTTTTTCTGATTTTTTTTTCCCGCAATCTGGAATGAGCCTCTCATTTCCAACCCTAGACTACTCATATAAATATGAGCTGGCTACTAGCCATTTGACACCTAGCCTTTATTAACAACTTAGCATGAAATTCCTGTTTTCCCCCAAACTTAGACTTTAATGTTCCTACGCTATAAAGGGAATAACAAAAATTCTAAATATAAACAAGTGATTAAATCTCAAAACATCCAACAGGCATGACCCTAACCTAGCCCAAAAGCACCCCAATGAGACTGTGTAAAAGTTTTGTTCCCGTAACATGCAAGTCAGTTCCTAGGAACTATAAATCAGCCATCTACTCATCATCACCACACTCAATTAAAACATCTACCTATCAATCAGAATCAGCTCGTCCTAAGGGATCATGAAAAATGCATGCCATGAAAATGCAACTAAATGAAAACTCACATGGTATACAAAAAATAAAAACAGAATGTCCTACATGAAACAAACGTAGATAACACAACATATTTGCATGATTTACTACTACTAATATGCAAAGCATGAAATCCTACATGAACACATAATACAACAACAACTACTAATCCCTCAAACCACCCCCAAACTTAAAATATTCAATGTCCGCATTGAATGGAAGTAATACAAGGGATAGCAGAACATACCTGAATACCGAAGCATACCCAACAATTTTTTTTTCTCGCAAAAATCCCCTTTCCTTAGCAATTGGCCTCAAAACAACCGATTAAATTTAACCTCCGTCGTCAAAAACGAAAGTTTCCCAACATTAACACTATCTCTCCCTTGCTTACGAGCCAAAAGAATCAATACCCAACTCACAAGAAGCTCCACCAATAATTTACAAGCAATATCACACCAAAAATAGCCCAAATATATCAAGAATAATACAAAATCCCCAATTTACAAGAACACAAATTCGTAATCAAAATAAAATTTGAGAGAATAAATAAACCCACTACGAATTGGAGAGGTGAACTTGCAATTAATTCCTCTTTAGAATTGAATTTTTAGAGATTTAAATAAAATAGAAGAGGAATTGGATTTGTATGTTTAGGTGTGTATATATATATAAGATGATGGATAGATGAGATTTAAAAATTTAGAGTGTAGGAGAGATTTGGAAAGGTTAAGATTTGATGTAGGATAGATATATCAATTTAGAATTGAAGAAATTTGGGTTAGGATTGAATTTGGGGTTGAATTTGTAGGCAAAAACATTGATTTTCGGGAAAAAAAACTGGGCATGTGGGTGGTGGGTGTCACGCAGCTTCGAGCTGCGTTACAGGGGCTTCCGACGCTTGAGGCGAGCTGTGGCGCATGATGCGTGGTACTGATCTGCGCGTTTCAGCGCTCCTGCTCTGCTAGGCGCCTGATGCGCGCTCCTGGCCTGCGTCTCCTGGCGCTCCTGCGCGCTGGCTGGCGCATGATGCGCTGGCGCATCCTGAACTTCTGTATTTTTTTTTTAAAATGAAAGAAGTAAAAATCCTATGCTACACCAAGGTAAAAAAAATGCTTGGGTTGCCTCCCAAGAAGCGCTTCTTTAACGTCAATAGCTTGACGTTACTTCCTCAACTCATGGTGGTTTCAAAAGAATAACTTAACAATCTTCAACAGACAAACCATTCATACGAACGTTGACATCCGGTTTGCTTGATTTCCACAAATCTCTTCCATCAGATTTCAACTTGATTTTACTACCCAACGGCCAAATTTTCTTCTTTTTCTTCTTCACACCTCTAAGATGCTTCTCTGACTCAACCGGCTGAAAAAAAATTTATTCTTCCTTATCATCGGTTTTCCACCTTCGCAACACGTTATCATGCCCCTCTTCAAAAATCACTAGCTCATTATTCAAAAGGACATACCTCAAATTAGCAGGTAGATGTTTAAGTTCCACCTGTGGTGCCTCTGAAAGTGTAAAAACCATCTCAACTTCTGTGTCTCGAACAACAATTTCTTCTTCTTCTACTACATCATCTAACACCCGTTCTGCTCCCAAGAAATGTTCATTTTCGAGCTGCACAATTTCATCAACTATGTCAACAGTAAAACAAGTTGCTCCAAAAGGAGGCATCTTCATTACTTTGTTCAGATCAAATTCCACTTTTTCCTCTCCAACATTCAATGTCAATTTTCCAGCTTTAACATCGATTGTAGTGCCAGCAGTAGCCAAGAATGGCCTTCCCAAGATAATGGGTATCTTGACATCTTCATCCATCTCCAACACCACAAAATCACAAGGTATGACAAATTTATCCACTTTGACAACCACATCTTCAACGACCCCCAACGGATATTTAACAGAACGATCCGTCAACTGAAGTGAAATCCGTGTCTTTTTAAGCTCTCCAAGACCAAGTCGTTTGCAGATTGAATATGGCATCAAACTCACACTAGCCCCTAAATCACACAAGGCTTTCATGTTCTCCATCTTCCCAATAGTGCAAGGCAAAGAAAAGCTTCCCGGATCTTTCAATTTCTGAGGAATGGCCTTTTGGATGACTGCACTGCATTCAGCATTGAGAGTAATGGTTTCTGCATCCTCAAGTTTCCTCTTCTTTGTCAACATCTCCTTAAGAAATTTAGCATAAAGTGGCATTTGATTCAAAGCTTCAGCCAAAGGAATATTGACATGCAACTGCCGGAACATAGTCAAAAACTTCTCGTACTGCTTCTCTAACTGTCTGTTGTGAAGTCTCTGTGGAAATGGAATAGGAGGAACATAAGGTGGTGGAGGAACATACGGCTTTTCTGGTTCTTCTTCCTTCTTCTCTTCATCTATTTTCTCTGACTTTTCTGCATCAATCTCTGCTATCTTATTTTCTTTTTCAGCATCCTTCTCTTTAGGCTCAAGAACCTCAACCTCGGGCAACTCTTTCCCGCTCCTCAAAGTAATTGCTTTGCATTGCTCTTTACCAGTCTGGTCGGGTTGACTAGGAAGTGATCCTTGCTCACGAACACCCATCTTGGAGGCAATCTGTCCAATCTGTGTTTCTAGCATCTTTTGAGATGATGCCATCTGCTCTATTCTTGATTCCATATTAGCCAATGCCCCAGAGGTTCCTTGCATAATCTTATTTAGTGCAACCTCCCAATCAGCTGGTTCTTTCTTCGGAGGAGGTTGATACTGCTGCTGTGCTTGATACGGTGGTCGTGACTGAAAACTAGGAGGTTGATTCTGCCTTGGAAATGAATAAGAAGGATTAGCCGCATGATTATTACTGTAAGAAAGATTGTTGTTTGGCCTTTGATTTGGATTGTAGTAGGAGTTATTCTGAACAGGCCACGGCTGTCTTCCCTGAATAAAAGATGCTTCTTCTGGAAATTGTTGCACATAAGAGTTCTGACTAGCACCATAATCATTATACCCCTCCACAGGTGAAGAAATTGCATTCACATTTGCTCTTTGTCCTCGCATCTCCTGAGTTAGAGTATCCAACTTCTGAGCCAGCATGTTGATTGTAACGCCCCAAATCCGGGGTCAGGGATTTGGTCGTCACGCGGAAATCCTTAACATCAAATCACCAGTTTAACAATATTAAACCACCTGTAATCATTTAATAACTGAATTACAACATCTGTGACCCCAACCACCAAGCATCTTTTAGGTTATAGGGCTAGAAACAAGAACTAAAATCTTTACATCTTTATTACATCCATTCTATTACATCGCACTATGTCTTACAAATCTTATACTACTAGTATAGCTTCGTTGGGAAGTACACCAGCAACTAGTACGACTCAATACAAAGTAATATATATTACACATCAATACACTTATATATAACTTACTCCAGCTATCTATGTTCTGGATCATATCATCTTCACAAGGGCACACTGCCTGCTTCTCCAGAGCCATGCAGATAAGCCTCAATCATCTACCTTCCTCTGAAAGGTTAATATTTAAAACAAGTAAGTATGAGCGAAAGAATTGCCCAGCAAGTATTAATAGAGCACAACAATATATATCAATATACACATGGAGTTTTTGAAATATAACGATACTTAATATCAATTTCGAAATATTTACAACAATGAAACCTCAGTAGGGGATATATGACATTTCGGGTAACATCAGATAAATAAAGTAAGTTCATGTCAACAATAGTAATCCTCATACCTTATCCACATACCATACCTCATAGTATTGATAACCCCTTAGGGAGCTTTTCAAAATATGCAGTTCAATATGCTGCTAAGATAGTTATTACCACCCTTCATAAACCAAACCATTATAAAGTTCCCTTTTTGATACTCCTCAAGTTTGTAAGTATATACACATGAGTATATCATTATCATCAAAACACCTTACAGTTCAAGATTTTGTACAGGATATAAGTTCGTTACCACTTGATAAGTTAAACTCAGAAATAACTGATAGGAAGAGAGTCAAAGCTCTTGAAGCAAAACATTTGGGATTTAACATCAATAACCGATGAACCATCTTTCATCTTTTGAATAATTGCAAAAGTGCACAAGCACGTGCCATTATTGTTAGAATAATCTTGCAGTTCTAGATACTGCATGAATTCATCATCTTTCAAAATTGAAAACAACACTATCGGCTACTTGGCACTTAGGCCTAAGAAGCAGTGTTTGAGTATTTTTCCAAAGTGGAGGATGGGACTTAAAGAAAACATAAAAACCTGACAAGGATTGACGATGATCAGTCGCCACATCCAAGTCCAATAATCCGCGGGTCTTCTCTACCGGTAGAAGGATAGAAACTACATCCGTAACTATCCTCGGGTGAAAACTACATCCGTAATCACCCTCGATGAAAACTACATCCGTAATCATCCTTCGGCAACACCTGGGCCGGAATAATAATTGATGGACCGCCTGGCTCACGGCCGCTTACACATCCCGGGAATCGTTCGTCAACGATTCCCACACCTGCCAGAGTCCCCTTTTTCTTTTCTTGTCAAAATCATTTTGATAGAAAACTTGAGTAGTTGAAGTTCGACTTCAGTCGACCGATAATTTCTTGAAAAACGAGCAAGGGAGTAAAACCTGACCGGGGGTTTTCGAAAATGTTTTGAGTTCAGAAGAGTTCAAGTATAGATATACACTTGTACCGATATCAATCTCGACACAGGGTTTTGTGATCACACATGGAAAATGGTACACATAAAGCTTGTAACCACAACATGGTAATTCCACATATATATATAAGTTCTTGAAAAGTAACTTACCTAGATAGATTCAAAATATAATATTTTAAATGACTATGAAAGTCCTTAGACAACCTTTAAATAGTGTTTTATAACCTTCAAAACACTTAGAGTATTTAATAAATATTTGACTACTATGTAACAAATAATAAATATTCAATAATCCCTTTTTTAAAA
This sequence comes from Kitagawia praeruptora, assembly GCA_037693485.1. Classification (NCBI taxonomy): domain Eukaryota; kingdom Viridiplantae; phylum Streptophyta; class Magnoliopsida; order Apiales; family Apiaceae; genus Kitagawia; species Kitagawia praeruptora. The sequence goes on from CM075344.1 coordinate 61,586,303, forward strand.
GAATACTCAAATTAATATTCATTTATTAAGTAATATTCAAATAATAATACTGGAATATTTAATAACCTCAAAACACCCAAATACAACTCTTGGAATGTTTCTAATCAAAATCAAGACACAATCTCTCCAGCAGTCTCCAAACTTTAGCCACTTTATCAAATAACTACTACTGACTCTCGGTCAATAAGAAATAATTAATAAGCATGAAAATCCTTCTTCTATTTCCTTTTTTTTGTTTCTTAATGAATATTATAATTAATATTCATCGAATTAAATAAACATTCAAATAACATATATCGATATCAATCTAGCTGTTTTAAGCTGAAAGTAACCAATTTATAACCATTGGAATATCTTTAATCCGTATTGAAAATAAACTATCTCCGATAAATAATATACTAGATAGAATCACTCCATTAAATTGTTTTATTATTTCTCCGGGACAAAGTGATTTTAAGAAAGCGTTTTGAAAATGATATTCATCTAATTATATAAATTTAATTAGGCGAATGAGGTTTATTTAATTAGTAAGTGCTTTCAGGAGCATCTATTAATTAAATAAACACTGGTTTATTGGTGATGTTGCCTTTAGGTTAATTATTGCGAAATTCTTTTTAAAGGCTTTGCCCGGGTTTTCGAAAACATACAATACAAAATAGCCCCAACACGCGGCTAAGTTCTATACCTCAATACACGCTCTACCCTTTGAGCCTTTCTTATTCCGATACATAAATGTATACCTCATAACATATAGTCCACTTCCCTAGTACGAAAAGTTTATAGATATATATATATACCGTATAAATCAAGATATAGAGCCATAAAAATATTACTGCCCATCAACAGTATTATAAGCCATGGGGTTTTGGTTATTGCACGAGCAGGATTTAATATTGTTGGCAGAGCAAGGAATACAATGATTTGGGAGAAGAAGTACAAGGTTGGAAAAACTCGCGATTATGGATTGAAAACTTATTTAACACATTTCATATATTTAGAATAAATATACTCTGAACAATAGAGTATGCATAGTAAACTTGCCTCTGGTCCTTAGCAGAAAATAGAAACCGCGAATAAACCTTTCGCACTTCGTCCAAGCAATTCCCTGGAGGTAGCTTACCTTTCTTTATACGACGCCTCGATCTTCCCTTTTTGATGTACGTCGATCCACTTGATTATACCCTAATGGTACATTTCGATTTCCGATTCAACCCGCAAAATTCATGTCACCGGAAAAATCAATTCACCCAACCATCTCTCTCTCTCTCTCTCTCTCTGCAGCGCTTCGTGACTCCGGCCACCACCTGCACTCGCGACTCCGGCCACCACCTGCCACCGTCGACCACTCCGCCGCCTCCCCCGCAGTCCAGCCGCCGCGCGACCCTCCTCCCCGCTACTGCACACACTCCACGCGTATATATATATATATATATATATATATATGTATGTATATATCACTCTAATTGATTTAATTCCAAACCCCCATCTCTCTTTTCCTCTCTCCCGATTTCTCTCCCCCTCCCCCGACTGATTTGTGCGGCTCCTCTGTGTGTGTTTGTGTGTGTATCGTGTATGTGTATATATCAGATGTGTGTTTTTAACCTAATGGGCTTGGCCCAAAACAAATATAAACAATACAATAATCACTACATACTCTAAATAATATTTAGAGTTAAGAACTCTAATTTGTAAAAATAAAATTTCTAGTATAATTAAATACTAGAATATTTTTAAAGACTTTTGGCGAAAGAATTAGAATTAAATCTAAATTTTCTAAATTGATATGCATTTTACAAATATTAATAATTTATAAAAACAATTCATAAAAATAATAATTGTGATTCATAATTCACAATTTACAGGGCTTTATAAAAATACTACAAACAATATTGTTTTAGTAAAACCTCAAATTATTGGTTTTATATATTAATCAAGTAATTTCTACAAATCCTCAAATAATTAAAATAAACATTTTCTAAGGATTTTAAAATCTCTAAATTATTCAATAATTTAAAATAAAATCTTTACTGAATAATTTCACATTCCAAAATTAAATCTTTATCCAAATAATTTATTGACTCGAGATATCTACTTGGTCCATAAAATTTTTAAAAGGGTCCCGGTTCCACTTAACCGAAAATAATTAAATAATTGAATAATAAAAAAAAATAAAAAATTCCTCCTCATTTTAGGAAAACATTATTATTATCAAAATAATAATAAAATAATTTCTTGAAAAATCCGGGTTATTACAGTCTACCCTCCTTAAAAGGATTCCGTCCACGGAATCAGCTAAGGCCACTACTGGGATTCCTTAACTCTTTTATCATCAACACTTATTCTGCAAAACAGGAGATAGTGTCTCTTCGTAAACAACTTCTTTAATATCTCAATTCAAACCTCGATTCTCTATCTGACACAATTATCGCTGGAGTCTTATAACCCACCATTATTCCTTTCACATATACGTCTTGCCCAACTTTCTATTATTATACTATCCTTAAGAGAGAGAGTTCACTGACTCTATTAACATGACATTCTTGAGAGAGAGAACGAACCAATTCTATCTATACATCACTGATATTCTATTCGTGTTGGGATTCGCTCTTGCTCGTGGCGATTCCGTTGCGAATCTAGTTTCTATCAGCAAATTTATGACTTGGCAGACCTGGTTGGTATCCCCTTCCAATTTATTAGAGATAATAAGAATTATGAAACTTTGAAAAGATAGCTGTCATATCAAGGCTATTGCCACACATTGATGATCATAAGGTTATGAGTATTAAAGTAAACCTTATTTGAAATAAGAGAATTTACTGAGAGATCAATATGATCATAAGAACTCACGTTGCGTGTCTCAGTTAAGACATTACTAAAGGTAATTAGCCTTCTTGTATTTCACAACTCACAAGTGACGGCGTCCCGTCAGACTTCTATCACACAGACAGATAGCCCTTGTGTCCCCTATAAGTATAGGGTTGTTCGTCTCAGTGGAAGCTGAGAAGTATGAAAGCAATTCGAAGTGAAGATAATAATTATCGTCTTTCGACAAATAATTCTCAAGTGGACACCCTGGATTAAAATTGATCAGATTCCGAGGTGCAATTTCCAAGGAAAAGGATAACCAGAAAGATACTGGTATACAACAAGCAAGTGGTGCTATAGCACCATAGGATTATCTAATATTTGAAGAAAAGTGGGAATTTAAATATCATCAATCGATAGGGCCTCATAAATCTGAAAGTAGGTATAATGACAGCTTCTAGCAAAATTGAAACCAATATGGTTTAACATGAGTATTATAAAACAACTTCGAAGAGGGAGTATATTCTTTATCAAAGTTCTCTCTTGGAGAGATGTCAAGATAGGTCATAGATTAGGGAGGTAATCCAAATAATTTATGCACGAGGAGGTGTCAAATAATTTACAGATTGGGGAGGTAATAAACATAATTTGCAAATGGGGAGATGTCAAACAATTCAGATTGGGGAAGTAATCAAAATGATTCATAAGTGGGGAGGGTAATGCCAAGGTCTCCACGGATGCCTTTCATGTCGGCTCCTCTGACGGATAATTTTTCGATTATAGCGCTCTTCTTTTCCACGCACATCCTAAGGCGCTCGATAACCGTCGTCATCGTCGACTCGTAATAGTCGCTAGAGATTCGACCATTGGCATTTTACGATATTAAGGAGTTCTATTCGACTCGGCGCAAGCATCTCACGCAAGCGTTCTATTCTTTGAGAAGACTTCGATACCGGTGTCGCCCCTAGCAACGACGAATTCCACGTATCGAATGGGCGATATTCTGGAACATTGCTGGAAATACATACTTAGATCCAGTCACCATTATAACCGTATTTATACCACATGTTCCTGTCCTCATGACAATTCCGTGTGCAACTTAAGCTTATCCCTTTTTGGCATAACAACCTTCGTACTAGTCTCTCTCAGACTTTCTCGGTCCGTCTTGATTCTTAAAACATTTCATCTTTATTGATCAATCTTATCTTCACCCTTTTTACTTCTATAATTTTGAGACAATCGGTGTCTATCCACCAATCCATTCATAATATTACCTTAAGCTCTCTTAAACTCGAGAAGATTTAAATATCCGCAACTTCGGCTGATACTCTTTCATAGGGATCTTGTTTTACTTCCCTTTTTGGAATTTTAACAGTACGGATGCTATCTCAAGTCATCATTGTCATAATACTGGATGCCAGCTTTCCATCCTTCATCATCATATTGAAATTTCCTATCATTCGGGGAATACATAACTTTTTCCATGAATCCCCTAAAATCATCTTAAATTTAGGCCTCGGGCGCTCTATGCCCCTGCCAACCAACACTTGTCTCTAAGAGTTCTTTAGCAGACGTTCATCACCACAAGAAGTGAAGTCTGTCTCCACATATTCCTCGGCATAGCCTTCCAATCTTAACTTAATCATTGGTACTATATCCAATAGTCCAACAAGAACTCTATATGAGTTCTGACGTTCTCACATAACTATACACACTCCTACTCACTCTCGTTTCTAGTTTACTATAACCTAAGCTCTGATACCATTTCTGTAACGCCCCAAATCCGGGGTCAGGGATTTGGTCGTCACGCGGAAATCCTTAACATCAAATCACCAGTTTAACAATATTAAACCACCTGTAATCATTTAATAACTGAATTACAACATCTGTGACCCCAACCACCAAGCATCTTTTAGGTTATAGGGCTAGAAACAAGAACTAAAATCTTTACATCTTTATTACATCCATTCTATTACATCGCATTATGTCTTACAAATCTTATACTACTAGTATAACTTCGTTGGGAAGTACACCAGCAACTAGTACAACTCAATACAAAGTAATATATATTACACATCAATACACTTATATATAACTTACTCCAGCTATCTATGTTCTGGATCATATCATCTTCACAAGGGCACACTGCCTGCTTCTCCAGAGCCATGCAGATAAGCCTCAATCATCTACCTTCCTCTGAAAGGTTAATATTTAAAACAAGCAAGTATGAGCGAAAGAATTGCCCAGCAAGTATTAATAGAGCACAACAATATATATCAATATACACATGGAGTTTTTGAAATATAACGATACTTAATATCAATTTCGAAATATTTACAACAATGAAACCTCAGTAGGGGATATATGACATTTTGGGTAACATCAGATAAATAAAGTAAGTTCATGTCAACAATAGTAATCCTCATACCTTATCCACATACCATACCTCATAGTATTGATAACCCCTTAGGGAGCTTTTCAAAATATGCAGTTCAATATGCTGCTAAGATAGTTATTACCACCCTTCATAAACCAAACCATTATAAAGTTCCCTTTTTGATACTCCTCAAGTTTGTAAGTATATACACATGAGTATATCATTATCATCAAAACACCTTACAGTTCAAGATTTTGTACAGGATATAAGTTCGTTACCACTTGATAAGTTAAACTCAGAAATAACTGATAGGAAGAGAGTCAAAGCTCTTGAAGCAAAACATTTGGGATTTAACATCAATAACCGATGAACCATCTTTTATCTTTTGAATAATTGCAAAAGTGCACAAGCACGTGCCATTATTGTTAGAATAATCTTGCAGTTCTAGATACTGCATGAATTCATCATCTTTCAAAATTGAAAACAACACTATCGGCTACTTGGCACTTAGGCCTAAGAAGCAGTGTTTGAGTATTTTTCCAAAGTGGAGGATGAGACTTAAAGAAAACATAAAAACCTGACAAGGATTGACGATGATCAGTCGCCACATCCAAGTCCAATAATCCGCGGGTCTTCTCTACCGGTAGAAGGATAGAAACTACATCCGTAACTATCCTCGGGTGAAAACTACATCCGTAATCACCCTCGATGAAAACTACATCCGTAATCATCCTTCGGCAACACCTGGGCCGGAATAATAATTGATGGACCGCCTGGCTCACGGCCGCTTACACATCCCGGGAATCGTTCGTCAACGATTCCCACACCTGCCAGAGTCCCCTTTTTCTTTTCTTGTCAAAATCATTTTGATAGAAAACTTGAGTAGTTGAAGTTCGACTTCAGTCGACCGATAATTTCTTGAAAAACGAGCAAGGGAGTAAAACCTGACCGGGGGTTTTCGAAAATGTTTTGAGTTCAGAAGAGTTCAAGTATAGATATACACTTGTACCGATATCAATCTCGACACAGGGTTTTGTGATCACACATGGAAAATGGTACGCATAAAGCTTGTAACCACAACATGGTAATTCCACATATATATATAAGTTCTTGAAAAGTAACTTACCTAGATAGATTCAAAATATAATATTTTAAATGACTATGAAAGTCCTTAGACAACCTTTAAATAGTGTTTTATAACCTTCAAAACACTTAGAGTATTTAATAAATATTTGACTACTATGTAACAAATAATAAATATTCAATAATCCCTTTTTTAAAAGAATACTCAAATTAATATTCTTTTATTAAGTAATATTCAAATAATAATACTGGAATATTTAATAACCTCAAAACACCCAAATACAACTCTTGGAATGTTTCTAATCAAAATCAAGACACAATCTCTCCAGCAGTCTCCAAACTTTAGCCACTTTATCAAATAACTACTACTGACTCTCGGTCAATAAGAAATAATTAATAAGCATGAAAATCCTTCTTCTATTTCCTTTTTTTTGTTTCTTAATGAATATTATAATTAATATTCATCGAATTAAATAAACATTCAAATAACATATATCGATATCAATCTAGCTGTTTTAAGCTGAAAGTAACCAATTTATAACCATTGGAATATCTTTAATCCGTATTGAAAATAAACTATCTCCGATAAATAATATACTAGATAGAATCACTCCATTAAATTGTTTTATTATTTCTCCGGGACAAAGTGATTTTAAGAAAGCGTTTTGAAAATGATATTCATCTAATTATATAAATTTAATTAGGCGAATGAGGTTTATTTAATTAGTAAGTGCTTTCAGGAGCATCTATTAATTAAATAAACACTGGTTTATTGGTGATGTTGCCTTTAGGTTAATTATTGCGAAATTCTTTTTAAAGGCTTTGCCCGGGTTTTCGAAAACATACAATACAAAATAGCCCCAACACGCGGCTAAGTTCTATACCTCAATACACGCTCTACCCTCTGAGCCTTTCTTATTCCGATACATAAATGTATACCTCATAACATATAGTCCACTTCCCTAGTACGAAAAGTTTATAGATATATATATATACCGTATAAATCAAGATATAGAGCCATAAAAATATTACTGCCCATCAACAGTATTATAAGCCATGGGGTTTTGGTTATTGCACGAGCAGGATTTAATATTGTTGGCAGAGCAAGGAATACAATGATTTGGGAGAAGAAGTACAAGGTTGGAAAAACTCGCGATTATGGATTGAAAACTTATTTAACACATTTCATATATTTAGAATAAATATACTCTGAACAATAGAGTATGCATAGTAAACTTGCCTCTGGTCCTTAGCAGAAAATAGAAACCGCGAATAAACCTTTCGCACTTCGTCCAAGCAATTCCCTGGAGGTAGCTTACCTTTCTTTATACGACGCCTCGATCTTCCCTTTTTGATGTACGTCGATCCACTTGATTATACCCTAATGGTACATTTCGATTTCCGATTCAACCCGCAAAATTCATGTCACCGGAAAAATCAATTCACCCAACCATCTCTCTCTCTCTCTCTCTCTCTGCAGCGCTTCGTGACTCCGGCCACCACCTGCACTCGCGACTCCGGCCACCACCTGCCACCGTCGACCACTCCGCCGCCTCCCCCGCAGTCCAGCCGCCGCGCGACCCTCCTCCCCGCTACTGCACACACTCCACGCGCGTATATATATATATATGTGTCTGTATATATCACTCTAATTGATTTATTTCCAAACCCCCATCTCTCTTTTCCTCTCTCCCGATTTCTCTCCCCCTCCCCCGACTGATTTGTGCGGCTCCTCTGTGTGTGTTTGTGTGTGTATCGTGTATGTGTATATATCAGATGTGTGTTTTTAACCTAATGGGCTTGGCCCAAAACAAATATAAACAATACAATAATCACTACATACTCTAAACAATATTTAGAGTTAAAAACTCTAATTTGTAAAAATAAAATTTCTAGTATAATTAAATACTAGAATATTTTTAAAGACTTTTGGCGAAAGAATTAAAATTAAATCTAAATTTTCTAAATTGAAATGCATTTTACAAATATTAATAATTTATAAAAACAATTCATAAAAATAATAATTGTGATTCATAATTCACAATTTACAGGGCTTTATAAAAATACTACAAACAATATTGTTTTAGTAAAACCTCAAATTATTGGTTTTATATATTAATCAAGTAATTTCTACAAATCCTCAAATAATTAAAATAAACATTTTCTAAGAATTTTAAAATCTCTAAATTATTCAATAATTTAAAATAAAATCTTTACTGAATAATTTCACATTCCAAAATTAAATCTTTATCCAAATAATTTATTGACTCGAGATATCTACTTGGTCCATAAAAGTTTTAAAAGGGTCCCGGTTCCACTTAACCGAAATTAATTAAATAATTGAATAATAAAATAAAAAAAATTCCTCCTCATTTTAGGAAAACATTATTATTATCAAAATAATAATAAAATAATTTCTTGAAAAATCCGTGTTATTACATTGATCATCTCAGAGTCTTGTGCTGCTTTAGCTGAGCTCGTCCCATTAGGTGCCCATGAATAATTATTAGATGCCAATTCCTCAAGAAGTGCTTTAGCCTGTGTAGTTGGTGCCTTCTTGAAATTTCCACCAGCAGCCACATCCAAACTCAAACGAATATCTGCATTCATGGCCCCATAAAAAGTACTAATGATCTGCCAATCTTCCAAGCCGTGATGTGGACACTTCCTCAATAGTGCCTTGAATCTCTCCCATGCCTGATATAGTCCTTCACCCGGTTGTGCTTTGAAACTCATAATCATAGTCCTCAATTGTTGCGTCTTGTCAGAAGGATAATATTTGGACAAGAATGCAGTAGAAAGACCATCCCATGTAGCAACCGTAGTGTTTGGAAGTTGTTGAAACCATTCCAAAGCTCTTCCCTTAATAGAGTAGGGAAACATATGGAGACGAATCTTGTCACTCGTAACACCATTGATTCTGAATGAGCCACACATCTGCACGAAACGCTCTAGATGTCTGTGTGGATCCTCTAGTTCAATGTCTCCTTCAAAAGCTTGATTGCTGATCATCTGAATTAAGCTTGGATTAATGTTGAATTGGGTTGCACCAATCTCTGGAGTTTTGTACATGCAATTAGCAGGATTTGGTGCCTCATGGTCCCAAATAGAAGTCTCATCAACATTATCATTAACAACAGCTTGAGCTACCGGCTCTCCCATCTTAGCTTTCTCTTTTCTGATCTTTCTCAAAGTACGCTCAATTTCAGGGTCAAATTCCAATTTTCTAACGCAAGATGAACGTCGCATACACCTGAAAATCACCAACAAAACAACTTGTGGAACCAATTAAAATCTAAACAATAAGAAACAATTAACCTAAACTCAACTATACTGCCTTCCCCGGCAGCGGCGCCAATTTGTTAGTAGTATTTTTGTTGTTCGTTCGCAGGGAAGGACTGAATGTAATATCAAGTTCAAGTTTCTTATCTCTCACAATTTAGAAGTGTAGAAGAATGTTTGGTTTGTTTATAAACTAAATTAAACTAATTATTAATCGAGAATAAAATATATGAGGAAAACAATCCAAAAACTGGGGTTCTTCACTTGGTCTCAATACATGCTCAATATTAAACTAAAGTTATACTGTACCCTCCCAGGTTACAATATAGTGCCTACAGCTACACCCTAATTGTCACTCCCGTGATACAATCAAAGTATATCTATAAACTGTTAAGTGCCAAGAATTATATGTCTCACAATTCTCCTATTAATCTCCCGATCTAATATTCAAATTATGTCTGTTAAATCATGTACTAAGATTGCAACTTCTCTCCCAAGCTTATTACAATCCCTAGAATACAATCAAAGGTTCATGACTCCCCTAATTGTGTTAAGATCTCATTAACAGATCAGCAAAGCAGAAAATCACATAATCAAGCATGCATGAATACCAAGGAATACTACCCAATCCTCAGATTAGAGAATTAGTTACGCATATTTAATAAAGAAAACATAATAATAATGATAATGAATGAAAACATAATATTGAAGAAAGAATTGAAGATCGAAAGTACCTTGATACGATTAAAAGCTATGAATTGTTCTGATTTACAATGGTAGGATGTGTTTTAAATAGGCTCTACAAATCTTGCCCAGCAAGATATTACCTTCTATTACAATTAGGATTTAAAGAAGGTACCCAAAACTGCCCAGAATACAATTAGAATTAGAAAAAGGGCAAAACAGTAAATTCATGGCCTTCTTTTATAAGAACACGTGCGCGACTTCATTCAGCACGTCCCTTGCACTTGTTTCCTATCCCAGGTTGTAGAAAATCTCTCAAGCTTCGCGTGGGCAGTAAGATCGCTGAAAACGGACTTCTAGAACTCCAGATATGGCCAAAACAGTATAAGCTGCGCAGCCTTCCCGGAAAATCCGAATTTTAATCAATTAAATCTCCAAAAACGACATAAGCTTAGATATTCTTGCAAACCTACACAACTACACAAAACACATCAAAACTACAACAACTTGAGTCCAAAACAATCAATTTAAGCCGAACGGAGGCATTCCCAGTGGATATAAAATCCACTTATCACTTTTGCCACTCTACCAACTTGTACTCTAGAAATTTAAAGAAAATTATCTTATATATTATTTAAAATTATTAATTTGATAAATATTTATTTATAAAATAATAAAAAATAGTAAATGAAATCCATTCGTTTGGATTCGAACTCTTGACCTTTCCAAATGAAACAAACATTTTGTCACACCACCAACTTGTTCTCTTGCAAGTTTAAGCAACATTATCTTACATATTATTTTACATTAATAGATAAAATTAGTAAAAAATAGTAAATTAATAGATAATGTTGATACAAAATATGGACCCGATCCTGAATTGATATTCGACTAAACCCAATATAATTGGGAATATAATAAACGAGGAAACTTAACATCTACAGGTGACTTGCTCCTAAAAAATAGGAGTATGGGCCTAAACCAGATCCGTTACCGAAAAGAACTACGTGGGCTTGATACCTTATAAAAGGATATGTAGGCACCTTGAGAAGGGATCCCCGAAATTCTACTATCTCTTAGAATTAATTCTCTCAAGCGCAGCCCCAAAAATACATAAACCCTAGTTTTCCCCCAAAATCGTCATGGATATTAAATCCGAGCTCTATACAAATACCCGATTATAAATCTTATCCTGAAGCTTAGTTTGTGACGAAAATTTGCTTCAACATTGGCGCCGTTTGTGGGAATCGTATAGAGAAAGTTTAAAAGTTATTATTCTATCCATGGCTGACAAGAAATGCGAGGGGAGACTTTTTACAGCAATTTAAAGAATATTGGTGGAGAAAGAATAACCTTCTGAACAAACCTTTGTAGAATAGTCGCAGAGGACGAACAAATAATCATCAACCAAACAAACGCAATCTTGATGAATAATTACTGTTGTGGGAGGATTTTAGCACAACTACGTGGAGGTCGTTGCTGGAATAGCGCCGTGAAATATGGAATCGTATAACTGCCCAGAAAGGCTCACAGCTATAGATTTGAGGCTAGCCGCCTGGGAAGGCTCACGGCTAGGGGTTACCGAAGAACACAGGAAGGTGTTTTGGTGATGATTGGGGTTGAATTTACGGGAATTAGAGCTCAAGGACCGAATGTTGGCCTGCCAAGAACCCTAATTATGAGAGTGAACGTGCACCGGAGTATACATGCTCTTAGTATCAACGTGCGTTTCGAGAAGAGACCCCGTAAACTGCCTACATACCACTATTTATAGTGGATCAAGCCCGTATGTAGTTCTTGATTGATAAGTTCGGTTGTTTGTGATGAGTTATCTCGTATCTCATGAGATAATGGCTGATATTTACGTATATCAACTGATTGTGATATAGTTATCAGGTTTCCAAGTCATATCAGGACTGTTGGAAGCCTATCCATTGATGTTTATCTCAAGAATGAAGGATTTATCATGTATATATGATGTATATCCTCGAATAACTGAATAATTATCCGTTTAGAGGTGTATCTCAGCTGTAGAGACGTGCTCCTAAAAAGTAGGAGATCTGCCTTATCCAATCTGGCGGCCTTATCAGGCTTCCGGGGGAAGCTGGGGTACCACCCGGTAGCCTGACTCCGGTAACCTGACTCCGGTAGCCCAATTATGGAAGCCATACTGGAAACCCTACCTGATGGCTGTCCTAGTCTGTATCTGTGTTTCTGTCAGTCTTCCGGGGAAGTTGGGGGTACCACCCGGTAGACCCTCCGGTAACCCAGTTACGGAAGCTATGCTGGAAGCCCTCTCTGATGGTTGTCATTGGCTATGGATGAGACTATCCCCGGGACCATAAGCCTTATATTCTTTCAATGTTCATCGCAAGGTAGCCCCTCTGGGGGTACCGCCCGGTAACCCAAACTATGGCAGCCCCTTTGGTAAGCCGGTTATGAAAGCTATTCTGGTAAGCCATGTCTTGTAGCTGTACTGGAAGCTATGTAATGATGTCTATGGGTTGTGGATCATCCATGGGAGGCCATTCCCAGGACCCTTATCGTCATATTTACCTGCTACCCATCTCATGGTAGCCCATATGGGTTGTCATATGCTCTTGGAAGCCTGTTATCCGGGAGCCATGCCATTCGGGAGCCCTTCTACCCGGGAGCCCTGTTATCAGTATTCATGGGTTACCACGGGTACCTTGGAAGCCCTCTAAAATATCCTCTTTCCTTGTGGATTGGACCCAAAACTCATAATGGGCCTAAATCTGATCCATGTAAGATTTTGGTCACAACAACTACCCCTCGGTTCCTTGAAGCATGAGTGCAAGAGGAACCAGAACAAATTAAGGTCCAATCCTTTCTTATTATTCTCTTGGAGAAGTACACATCTTCCACATCGTATTCCCAAGCTTACATGAGCTAACTCGGCGTAAGAAATAGGAAACACTCTGCTTCTGCATGCATATTTTAATGTGAGTTTTCAAATCAAGGATATCTTCTATTCATTTCGTATCATTCGTGGTACTCCGGTTGGCAGCATATCATGGGGCTACCGGCTTCTGGCATTTCTTTTTTAAACATCAGGACTTTACGTTCTGAGATGCTTCCTTTCTCTACCAAATTGGCCTTCATATAAGAATCTTTTGATGTCTGGAAGCTTCTGTGGTTGCAGGGATGCCTCAAGCGTCCAAAACCTGGGCTACCAAGACAACTAGAAAAAGAGATAAGTAACTAGGTCTAAGTAGCCCTTAAAGACAATGCACAAGATCACACATATTTGATGCATACAGGAAAGTATGAATATTCTAGTGCAAATGATTTTGTAAAAAATGTATGTTGCCGCTTCTTGTTCGCACTTATTCACGCAAGAGAACGTGGTCAACAAGTAATATAGAGTAAATAGGATTCGTTCCCACAGAGACTCAAATTGTTTGTTATGTTTACTTATGCACCAGCTTATGATTTACACTCACTGCTAAGACAATCACAATTTTGGTTTTGATTTACTAAAGATTAATTACCAACTAAGCCAATTACGAGGAAATAACTTAACTTTAACTTTATAATAAACAAACATGGGATTTCAATTTCATTTACTACTTCATCTAGAATCTTATGCCCTTTAGCCTAGCATGTGACAGAGTTGATTACTGATTAGATGCACTAAACTGATACACACCAACTTTCGTTGTGCATATACTATCCTACTGATCATCCACAATTGATAGAAGTCAAGTAGTCACCAAATATGTGTAGTCCCTATATGTCTATAGCAATTGAACACATACCGGTTGAAAATCAAGCACCCATTAAATCACATAGTCGATGCAAGACGGTTAGAATTACACCACAAATTAATACATGTTCTTCACATGCAAAAACCTATGCTAGCATGAATTGTTCTAACCCTAGATCCACTTTCGCATTCACTAGGATTAAACAAACAATTACAAGTGTTCGCGATTCACTTATAACGAATAAGCATAAACATACTAGGCAATCAATATATCCAATCACACACCAAGGCATAAATAACACTCAATTTCTAGAATCCATAGCAAAATCCATTAAAACCCCATGATAACGAATTAGCCCATAATTGACCTAATTGCCATCATGGGTTCTATGGAAAACATAATTCTAAAATAAACAAGTAAAAATATAGAAGAAGAAATAAGGTTTAGAATTAAATCCCCAAAATAGAAGAGTACAAAGGTTCCAAAGAATAATCCTTGCTTGTCACTAGCTTGGAGAATTTCCTTGAAAATAATCTTGAAATCTCGATGAAAAAGTGTGATAGTAGTTAAGAAAAACTAAGAACAACAATAGATAATGTTTTTAGGTCTCCAATAATACATATAAAGATGCCCTAATAATAGGCCCAAAACCAACTTGACCCGATACAAGGCAACAGAAAACTGCTCAAACCCACACCAAAGCGCCATGGCGCCTAAACCAAGCGCAGCTGCGCCTAAACAAAGCGCAACGGCTCCTCAACACGCGCAAGAGCGCTAGCAAACCCCTGGAAAACACTCCCTCGAGCGCCATAGCTCCTCCTGAAGCGCCATTGCGCTTGTATTCTCCTGGAACGCACACATCCATAGCGCCATTGCGCCTAAACGAGCGCTATTGAGCTTCACTTCCAGCGCTGTTGCGCCTCTTGCCTGCGCTGTTGCGCTTGTAGACCCCTGGACAGAATTGTAGAAATTTCTATCCTCTTCGCGTGGACAGCTTACGGGCCTCAAACGGACTTCTAGAAGTCAAGATATGGCCAAAACAGTGATGAATGCGCATTGAGATCAAATTCCCGAGTTCTCTTGCCCTGTACTTCCTGTAATTTCTACTTTAAGCTCACAGAATACCACCAATACTTCACCAACACCACCAATGCCGCCCGACTATGCAACCTACACAAATTAGGTGAAAACACATCAAACTAACACGAAACTTGAGAACTTGAAATCGTTTTAAGTACGAATGGAATGCCAAATAGTGGATATAAAATCCACTTATCACTTCTCCAATCAAGTAGGACCTTGGCGAACAAACTTTTTCAGGCATTGTGCCACAATTTTCAGATGTTTCCATTATTCCAACGCATTGGATCCCCAAAGAAATTGTTGAGTATTTTGAGGACTTCTCCTATAATGAGTATTTTGAGGACTTCTCCTTTAATGAGTATTTTGAGGACTTCTCCTATAAGTTGTAAGTGATTTGTACTCACATGAATTTTCAGGAGGCAACACATAATCTCATATGTGCGCTTATATCATTAATAATCTTGTATGCGTGTCTCAAGGGGAACTAATGGAAGGTCATGGAGACACCTTCAATCGCTGCCATGTCTTTCCAAGTGGTAACATGTGGGGCATATAGCGTGCCTAGGTACCTACTCGACAGTTTCAGCTAGCAATTTCGAAAAAATGTTTATAAAAACACATGCATTGTGTAACTCATGATGATTTTCATGTATTGGTTCAGGTATAATTCAGATCATGTAGGCATATTCATATGTTTGTGAATTTATGCAAGGCAAAACAATGATCTTTTTGATAGAACATGCATCTCAGCAAAGTTTTCAGATGAATGTTGAAAAATCTTCTTTATAAGTGTGTAAACATGCATGATAGTGAATATGCAAAGGCAGTAGAGTAGAACTTATCTTTGTTCTTATCGTGTCAATCCGGGTTTGGGTTTCCGTTGTTGAACGTAGTGGGTGGAAGCCCCTTGTTTCATGTGAACTTCCGATGGGAACCCCTTTTCCTCTCTGTGGTAGGGTGCTGGGGAACCGAGTTACCCCCCGAGCCCTTAGATCTCTTTCTCATGTAATATGTCAGCCTATTCCAGCTTTAATCTTATTTTTGTGAAGTCTAGAAGTTGTTGGCTGTAGCTGATCATCAATGAACCTGCAAGCTGTTTGACAGAAGATGCAGAATGGAAGCAACAAGCTGGAAGCTATTAGTTGGAAGCTGTTAGCTATAAGCTTCAAGTAAGTATCAAAGAACCTGTATACCATTAGTTGCAGATTAAAATCAAAGAAATCATTAGTCGTTAGCTATAAGTAAATAACAAGGAAACTTGTTAGCCACAGGTAAACATCATGGAACCCGGAAGCCATTTGCTTAAGGTGAATAGCAATCATCCTGCAAACTATTAATTGCATATAAATAATATGTAAACAATCAGCAATAGGTATATAGCATGAAACCTATTAGTAGTAGGTAAACAGTAAGGAACCTGCAAGCTGTTAGGTGAATAACATTAACCTTGCATGCTATCCATTGCAGGTGAGCAATAAAGATATAGGCTAGCCATTAGCTACATGTAAACATTCAAGGAATCTATTAACCTCAAACATTACTTATCTCACAATATATTTTCTAGTGCATGCCTGATGTTCATCTCATGTATCCTAAATGAGTGACGACATATGTATTGCTTAGGCAGTATCTAGACATGTTAATAACATATTTGAATTTTAGTAGGCAAGAGTCATTTAGCATCATGCAGATATTCATGTGGTAGAGTCACATAGGATGAATATTGAAAGATATCTCGTAGGTCTTGCTAATCATCTTGACTTAATACCCTTAGCATATCGAATTCTCCTATTCACGCAAGGATTTCAATGAATTCGGCATATCAAAAAGTTATAATCTTAAGCCTAAGGGATAATCATTTCACATACTTATCATAGAGTGCAATTTCATGCAATTAAAGAGGGTTTAGTTTCTCACATACCTGTGTAATTTGGTTATGACGTGTGTATTTAGACGCATCATAAATATTACCTCGTCTCCCTCATAGGAGTAGCGAAGGAGCTTCCAACTTTGAAACCTTCAATTGTTTCAATGGTAACCCGTAATGACTGTTCATATGCAATATGGGTGACTGGAACCCTGCCCTTCGAGATTGCAGTATTCATCTAAGAGCTTCCACCGTGACATCTCGTCTTGGTAGCCCCGCCTTGGGATACCCATCCTGGATGCTTCATCTTGGAAACCCCATCCTGGGATCCTCACTCTAAATGTTTTATTCTGGAAGCCCCATCCTAGGGTCCCCATCTTGGATGTTTCGTTCTTGAAGCTCCATCATGGATGCCCTAGGTTCAGCAGAACCTTCATCCTGGAAGCGCTTTTGGTTCAGGAACCTTGTCTGGTGTAGAAAGTATTAGAGCTTCCGTCTTGGAACCCTAATATTCAGGAACCATTTTTGGAGTAGGAATCTGCTCATCTTCTAAAATCTGCTCAGCTTTGAAAGCTGATCCTGCAAAACTTTGTGAACTCTACCAACAGGAACCTTAAAATTTAATCATTAGGTTGGTTGGTTTATAAACTAATTGTTATCTAGTTTTATGAATGTATGCATATTGCATTTGATAGGGTCATCTTATTATTATCCTTAGACATATGTTAATAGCATCTATATCCATCACTAGGTAACCTCTTTTTATCACTTAACGTTTAAAGTGCATGGGTTACTATCTAGCGTATAAGCAACTTAGTAAAATCTGTTTAGGCATTAGGACTACCATTCAAATTCTAGTACGTTTAAGCAGTTATATTCAGGCTAAGGCATTCTAGCTAAGCCTAAATCTGATTATTAAGGAACAACCATTTACTTAGTGTCGTAGTGAATGCTTTCCTAAGTAAGCGAGGTGTTCGAAGTTTGATAGGATTGTGTACTATGAAGAGAATACTACTCTACAAGTAAAAATGATAATCAAGTTAGGTTTCCATACAGGAGGTTACCTTTGCAAATCATTAAAGGGGATCATAGATCTACTCCTAAATGCTTAATCACTTTTCTTTTATAGCCATAAGGTACGCATATGAGTTCTTTATCTAAACATCAATGGATAAGCTAATTCTTTTAATAGCAAGCTTGGAAGAGTAATAGAGTGTATGAGCATTTCCATAATTCAAAGGGGGTGAGTTTAGTCTTCACATACCCGTGTAGGTTGCTCAAAAGCATATGGGGTTGCATGTACCTTATCCCTTGAGGTTACAACTTCCATCTTAAGGGCTTCCGTTCCGGGAGCCTGTCACCCGGAAGCCTGACTCTGGGAGCCCTATTTGTGGAAGCCTAACACTGGCAGCCCAACCTGCAAACGTTTGTTCCGGGGCCCTATCCTTAGTCCGCGTGGTTGCCACCCTGGGTGTGGGGGTACCATCCGGTAACCCTATAGTTGTTGGAAGCCCGCAGTATGGGAACCTGGCTCTGGGAGCCTTACTGGCGGTAACCCATTCCTGGTAGCTTGGGTGTGGGGGTACTGTCCGGTAACCCTATAGTTCCTAGAAGCTCGCAGTATGGAAACCTTGCTCTGGGAGCCTTACTGGCGGTAACCCATTACTGGTAGCCTCGGTGCCGGAAGCTCGACCTGGGAGCCTTCATTCCGGGAGCCCCAATTATTTTATGAAATCGAGTGTGATAATGCCATGTAAGCCATTCCTGCAAGGCTACATTAGTAAAATCTTTGATAATCCATACGAGTTAACTCTTGTAACCACGTAGGTTAGTGATTGAAAGATCGATGTATGCCAATCACGGTTCCATACATGATTAATAACAAAGGAAGCCATGTATGGTAATCAGGGTTCCATACATGACTAAAAAGGAAGGGATCCAGGTGTGCCGATCAGGGTACCACACAAGCCCGAAAAATTAAGGGATCCATGTATGCTGATCAGGGTTCCATACATGCCCAAATAACCAAGTATGCCATGTGAACCAATCAAGGTTCCACACATGTCTGCTAATTAATAGAGGGATCCATGTGTGCCGATCAGGGTTCCACACAAGCCCAAATAATGAAGGGATCCATGTATGCCGATCGGGGTTCCATACATGCCCTAGTGACCAAGTAAGACATCTGAACCACTCAAGGTTCCGTACATGTATGGTATTGGAGGGATCCAGGTGTGCCGATCAGGGTACCACACCAGTCCAAGTAATGAGGGGAACCATGTATGCCAATCAGGGTTCCACAAAAGCCTAAAATAATGAAGGGGAACCATGTATGCCGAACAGGGTTCCATACATGCCCTGGTAACCAAGTAAGACATGTGAACCACTCAAGGTTCAGTACATGTCTGGTATTGAAGGGATCCAGGTGTGCCGATCAGGGTACCACACCATCCCAGGTAATGAGGGGAACCATGTATGCCGAACAAGGTTCCATACATGCCCTAGTAACCAAGTAAGCCATGTGAACCACTCAAGGTTCCATACATGTCTGGTATTGAAGGGATCCAAGTGTGCCGATCAGGGTACCACACCAGTCCAAGTAATGAGGGGAACCATGTATGCCGAACAGGGTTCCATACATGCCCTGGTAACCAAGTAAGCCATGTGAACCACTCAAGGTTCCGTACATGTCTGGTATTGAAGGGATCCAGGTATGCCGATCAGGGTACCACACCATCCCAGGTAATGAGGGGAACCATGTATGCCGAACAAGGTTCCAAACATGCCCTAGTAACCAAGTAAGCCTTGTGAACCACTCAAGGTTCCATACATGTCTGGTATTGAAGGGATCCAGGTGTGCCGATCAGGGTACCACACCAGCCCAAGTAATGAGGGGAACCATGTATGCCGAACAGGGTTCCATACATGCCCTGGTAACCAAGTAAGCCATGTGAACCACTCAAGGTTCCGTACATGTCTGGTATTGAAGGGATCCAGGTATGCCGATCAGGGTACCACACCAGCCCAAGTAATGAGGGGAACCATGTATGCCGAACAGGGTTCCATACATGCCCTGGTAACCGAGTAAGCCATGTGAACCACTCAAGGTTCCGTACATGTCTGGTATTGAAGGGATCCAGGTGTGCCGATCAGAGTACCACACCATCCCAGGTAATGAGGGGAACCATGTATGCCGAAAAAGGTTCCATACATGCCCTAGTAACCAAGTAAGCCATGTGAACCAATCAAGGTTCCATACATGTCTGGTATTGAAGGGATCCAGGTGTGCCGATCAGGGTACCACACCAGTCCAAGTAATGAGGGGAACCATGTATGCCAAACAGGGTTCCATATATGCCCTGGTAACCAAGTAAGCCATGTGAGCCACTCAAGGTTCCATACATGTCTGGTATTGAAGGGATCCAAGTGTGCCAATCAGGGTTCCACACAAGCCCAAAGATTGCAGGGAGTCATGTATGCCAATCAGGGTTCCATACATGCCCTAATGACCAAGTAAGCCATGTGAGCCAATCAAGGTTCCACACATGTCTGGTAATAAAGGGATCCATGTGTGCCGATCAGGGTTCCACACAAGCCCAAAAAATGTCATGTATGCCAATCAGGGTTCCATACATGTCCTGGTAACCAAGTAAGCCATGTGAACCACTCAAGGTTCCATACATGTCTGGTAATGAAGGGATCCATGTGTGCCGGTCAGGGTTCCACACAAGCCCAAAAAATGAAGGGAGTCATGTATGCCAATCAGGGTTCCATACATGTCCTGGTAACCAAGTAAGCCATGTGAACCACTCAAGGTTCCATACATGTCTGGTAACAATCATGAAAAGTTTAAAATTCTGAAAATTTCAACCTACTGCGGAGGGATGTACATCCACTACCCCCTAGTTCTGGATGGTAGCTTGGCTGCCATGTGGAACTATGTTTGTGGGGCTTCCATGCCCTTCTTTTCCAATTAATCATAAGTCAACAAATGTATAAGGAAACAATCGACTTCTCCTTTTACTGAAAATCAAAGAGTACAATTACATCAAACTACATCCAGGGGATATGTGCATCCATTACCACCCGGGCATCTGGTTCAGCTCTATTTTTTATATTTCACTTCTTTCCTTATAAGGTTTGAATCTATACCCGGGAATCAGGGTGTTGTATCATAACTTGTTGCAGCTCTTGTCAGGTTCACGAACCTCAATTGGGAAGCCACATTTATTTCCATCGTTAGGAGGCCTATGCCCATTTCCTTCTTGATAGGAAGCCTCATTTCATTAATTTTTGATTGGCTATTCTCGTGAGCATCTTCATGTAGACCCTTCATTGGGCATTTTAGATTTTCTCCATTTCCCATGTGGGAGGCCGCAAGCCATATTTTTCAGGGGGGAAGCCATCCATTTCCCATAGCAACCTCTTTGAAAGGTTCTTTTTTTGATTAAGAGGCCTTTTTAGATGCCTCCGGTTTCCTTGCATACTTTCAGGATAACCTTCCATTCTACACTTGCCAGATAGTTGGTAGCCCTAATATATGGCAACCCAAGTGGCATGCCATACGTGGGCCTCATATCGCTTCCTTTTTGGTAGAGAGATCATTGGTATCCCTTTAATATTCTGGTGACAACTTTCCAGAACTTTGTTTGCTTCCATAATTCTTTCCCAAAGATATCTCATGATTTGAGCTTCAACTGTTGGAGAGGCTTCCCATAGGAGCATCTTGTGAGGGAAACTTCTGGTTCGTAACTCTTTTAGGAGCCTGAGGTGACCATGATATATAGGCCTTCTTTATTTGGTAGCCTCTAGGCCTTAGCCATCCTCGTAATTCTCATGAGGCTTCTAGTCAGGCTGCCGTCATGACTGTGCTGCCTGGAGCTGTTGGGAACTTGGTTGCCCCTTTTCCAAGAGCTTCCTTTGTTTTCTTGGTATTGGCACCTCCATTAGTTCATCTTAAAGGCTTTCATGCCTTTTCTTCTTGGGTGAGAGACTTGGTAGTGCTCTTCGAGATTGTGTTAGTGGCCCTTCTAGGCAACCCTTCTTATTTTGGATGGGAAGCCTCATGGTCAAATGGCAATTGAGGCTACCACTCACTTGTCTTCTACAACCGGTAACCCTTTTACAGAATTATAGGATATGCCTTAGTTCAGCTTTCCTAAAATCATATTTGAGGACCTTCCCATCGTCTGAGTTGTTCCCGTTTAGCAACGTGGCTGGTAGGTCACTCATTTTCTACATGGTATTTGTGTTCCGGGATGCTGATCAGTTGCACCGGAAGCCCTGCATTTACTTCCGCAGTATCAAATTGCTCATGAGAAAGAATTTTTTAATTCCATGGTTTCCCTTACCAGCTTCCAACATCAATATTATTGGTGGTGCTACCCCCCGAACGAATTGGGAACCTTGACACAAGGTTTTCATGGTAGAAGCCCCACACTATAAGTGCACATCTTCTTTTTACTGGCTTTTTTGCCCACATGTTTAGAACATCGTCATCATTTCTCTTTTTTTTGACTACTGATCTCATTTGTCAATTGCATTATGCATTTTTCTTATGAAGACAGCGAATAGGAATCTGCTTCCAGCTTTATAGATATTCAATTGGTACAACATTTTTCTATTACCACAGGTGGTGCATATGCGCTACCCCCCGAGTGTCTACGAATGACAAAATTAATGATAACTGAGTTCAAAGTTACACAGCTACAACTAATAAGTTGTATATCATTGAGCCTATGCCCAACAGAGGCCTTCCGCTGGGGCTTCCTGATGGGTGGCAATTTAGGGTGTCTTCCTTGGGACCCCAATCCAATCATGTGACTGGTCAGTCCGGCTCCTTGGTGTTTTGTCTTTGGGGCTACCGGATCCAGGGCTTCCGAATTTTAGGGCTTCCGGATTCAGGGCTACCGGATCCAGGGCTACCGAATCCAGGGCTACCGGATTCAGGGCTACCGGATCCAGGGTTTCCGGATCCAGGGCTACCATCATATTCGGGGCTGCCACTCGTTGCACAGAACCTGGGGAGTGGTGGCCCATCTGCCTTTCAGGCTTTGCTCAGCTTTTCAACAATAAATGGGTCCGGTTTCCCGTTGGAGGGTATATATTCTTCATCCATATTGTCTGGATTCATTTCCCGGTTGCCTCCAAGGCCGCAAGTATGCCAGAAGCCTAACTTATGCTTCCTAACTGACATGGTTATACGCTTGAGATTTGTTCTGGCCTTGGTATTGATGGGTTTCCAGCGGGAGTCCTTCATGCTGATGCCTTGGTACCCCTAGGCGGGATCCTTGGTGGAAGCCCCCTTGGCACCCTAATTGCATTCGTCCTCGGAGGCCCTTTTGATCCCCCATCTGAGATCTCTTCAGATTACTTCTTTCAGGGGAAATTTCACCCACCTTTCATGATGATGCCATGGTACCCCTAGGCGGGATCCTAGGTGGAAGCCCCCTTGGCACCCTGATTTCATTCGTCCTCGAAAGCCTTTTTGAGCCCCCATCTGAGATCTCTTCAAATTACTTCTTTCAGGGGAAATTTATCCCATTCTTTCATGATGATGCCATGGTACCCTTAGGCGGGATCCCAGGTGGAAGCCCCCTTGGCACCCTGATTGCATTCGTCCTCGAAAGCATTTTTGAGCCCCCGTTTGAGATCTCTTCAGATTACTTCTTTCAGGGGAAATTTCGCCAATTCTTTCATGATGATGCCATGGTACCCTTAGGCGGGATCCCAGGTGGAAGCCCCCTTGGCACCCTGATTGCATTCGTCCTCGAAAGCCTTTTTGAGCCCCCATCTGAGATCTCTTCAGATCACTTCTTTTAGGGGAAATTTTGCCCATTCTTTGCAGTTTCCGGCCAACAATTAAGCCATCCAATCCCGTATTTGGCTCATTTTGTGCACCAATGATGCCACTATTGATCATCTCATATTTTAACGGAATTTCATACCCCTGCATATCATCTTGAAAAATATTTCCAGGCCCTTCTTCATGCGAGTTTCGTCCTGGAATCGTTTCTTGTTCATCTTGTTTTGACAATGGACTAAGCTCCATTTCGCACTTTTTCTTCAATTCAGAAGTTCTTTCTAGGGAGTCCAGTTTTTCTTCCATTCGTTTGATGCACTGATACATTTCATCGATGGTAACAATATGCTTTTTATCACCATTTTCTTTATCGACACCGTTAGATGGCGTTTTGTTATTGCCGGAGTGGTCAAACATCTTTTCCTCCAAAAGACGATAATAAAAGGCCCCTCCTTCTAGCGCCAATTGTTGTGGGAGGATTTTAGCATAACTACGTGGAGGTCGTTGCTGGAATAGCGCCGTGAAATATGGAATCGTATAACTGCCCAGAAAGGCTCACAGCTATAGATTTGAGGCTAGCCGCCCGGGAAGGCTCACGGCTAGGGGTTACCGAAGAACACAGGAAGGTGTTTTGGTGATGATTGGGGCTGAATTTACGGGAATTAGAGCTCAAGGACCGAATGTTGGCCTGCCAAGAACCCTAATTATGAGAGTGAACGTGCACTGGAGTATACATGCTCTTAGTATCAACGTGCGTTTCGAGAAGAGACCCCGTAAACTGCCTACATACCACTATTTATAGTGGATCAAGCCCGTATGTAGTTCTTGATTGATAAGTTCGGTTGTTTGTGATGAGTTATCTCGTATCTCATGAGATAATGGCTGATATTTACGTATATCAACTGATTGTGATATAGTTATTAGGTTTCCAAGTCATATCAGGACTGTTGGACGCCTATCCATTGATGTTTATCTCAAGAATGAAGGATTTATCATGTATATATGATGTATATCCTCGAATAACTGAATAATTATCCGTTTAGAGGTGTATCTCAGCTGTAGAGACGTGCTCCTAAAAAGTAGGAGATCTGCCTTATCCAATCTGGCGGCCTTATCAGGCTTCCGGGGGAAGCTGGGGTACCACCCGGTAGCCTGACTCCGGTAACCTGACTCCGGTAGCCCAATTATGGAAGCCATACTGGAAACCCTACCTAATGGTTGTCCTAGTCTGAATCTGTGTTTCTGTCAGTCTTCCGGGGAAGTTGGGGGTACCACCCGGTAGACCCTCCGGTAACCCAGTTACGGAAGCTATGCTGGAAGCCCTCTCTGATGGTTGTCATTGGCTATGGATGAGACTATCCCCGGGACCATAAGCCTTATATTCTTTCAATGTTCATCGCAAGGTAGCCCCTCTGGGGGTACCGCCCGGTAACCCAAACTATGGCAGCCCCTTTGGTAAGTCGGTTATGAAAGCTATTCTGGTAAGCCATGTCTTGTAGCTGTATTGGAAGCTATGTAATGATGTCTATGGGTTGTGGATCATCAATGGGAGGCCATTCCCAGGACCCTTATCGTCATATTTACCTGCTACCCATCTCATGGTAGCCCATATGGGTTGTCATATGCTCTTGGAAGCCTGTTATCCGGGAGCCATGCCATTCGGGAGCCCTTCTACCCGGGAGCCCTGTTATCAGTATTCATGGGTTACCACGGGTACCTTGGAAGCCCTCTAAAATATCCTCTTTCCTTGTGGATTGGACCCAAAACTCATAATGGGCCTAAATCTGATCCATGCAAGATTTTGGTCACAACAATTACAACCAAGAAGAAAGCTTGATAAAATTGGTGGATGCAGCAGAGTCAAATAATTTACCCATGGTAAAATTAGTGGACCCAGCAGTGTCAAACAATCTACATATGCGACTTCACCAATTGAGATCATCGAAAAAAATGCATATCTTAATACTCCTATACTCCTGGACAACCTGGACAAAGCGGACGGTGATATTATACCTCCAGTGGTTAACAACCCTTGCAGGAATTCTGTTTGTTGTTCTTTTAAAAACCTCAATAAATACAGTACTCTTGTCCAATCTTCTTGTGGTACAGTAAAAAGTATTAAAGATGGTGATGAATATGGAAAATTTTTTAAAGTATCTCCCGATGGGGCTCCCTTGAAGGAAAGGACAGGACCAGCTGGTTAGAACGGAAATTTCTGACAACTTATATCGTGAGATTCTAGGAAAGTAAAATTTCTTAAATCAAGTATACAAAGAAGCTGGTTGACGAAAGGGTCTAGCAGTGCATATGAAGCCGTGAGTCAAAAAACTCAATTCAGTTGACCTGCTTATTGCCATCAAATTTTACAGTGACTACTCATGACATAACAACATTCATCATCTAAAGCCAACCAACATGAAACAATGTATCAAAGACATTGTTATCTAGAGCAACACGATGCTATCTCTGATGTAACCAAATTCAAGACATTGATCTTCAGCCATCATCTATAAGTGGGAAATTTACAATAATCAACTATTGAACGCAACAGCATTGATAAAATCCAGTGCCATATATGCATCATTAAGGTCTGATTCAAATCGGTGCCACAATGCGATGATAAAATAAGGAGTTAGGATGATGAGACAAGTCAAGAAATTTAGGCCTGTGCAATAAAAAAAACCTCAAAGACAACATGCGGAGCTGCCACAACGAGATAAAAAATAAAGCAATCTTTAAGTATGTGGAAGCTTGAGGCAAGAAAAAAAAACAACCAGGAATCAAGAAAAGTGAATCGTATGCACTGCAGGAAAAAACTTTTGTCAGCAAGCTGCTACAAGAATTCGAATGCATAATCTTCAACACATGTGAGATATATTTTTACCTATGGATTCAGAAAAAAGTAAAAAGGAAAAAGTATGGTCCCGAAGCTATAGAAACAAAAAAAACATGGATCTTGAAAGTGAAGCAAAGGTATCACAAAACCGCAAATCTGGAAACTGAAGAAGGCGTAACATTGTGGAATAAACTGCTCTCCTACAGAATTTTCTGGATAGCAAACTATACACCGTTAGAAAGATCTCAGAGTCTAGTTTTTAATGCAAAAAAGGGTTCGTGAAAAGGTGTTTTCTATAGAGAGTTACGACTATTTTAGTGAAGGTGTGTCAAGTTGTCCAGTCTTGCAACAATTTCTTGGTTATTAATTTATCGAGCACAAAATTATAGTTTTTTCACCTAGACAAAGACTACTACTGTAGTACATACGTACACAACTCAGTGCTACTTTGTCTACAAGAGAATTGGTGGAAGCAAGAAGAATATATATAAAAAACAATGCGGCTAGAACATGAATTCAGATGGAAAAAAGAAAAATGAAGTGATTCATGATTTCATGTTAGGGAGAAAGCAAAAGCAACCTATAAATCGCAATCTTCATAAGAGAAGAGGAAAGCAAGTTTGATGACTTGAAAACAAGAACTACCGCTGGAATTTTTTCACAGCAAGAAAGAAAGAAGGAGAGGATTATAAAGCTCTGCAACTTTTAGAGTCTATGCACCAGCAATGGGTATCTCCTGACCACGACCTGGCACAACAGCTTCATGGATTTTCCAACCCAACAACAGAACTTGGCCAGGAGATGCATATGGTCTTAGGGAAAATACAGAAATAGTACATCAAACTAAAAGAATCAAATTGACTCATGCCAAGCGAACATCGATGCTAAGTCCTAATCAAAAAGATGCAAAGCAAATTAATCACATATCTTATTTTCATTAATCCTGTTCAATTATTCAGCAGAAAAAGATCGAGGATATAAAATTATATATGTGGATGAGATCGCATTTGATTTGACAACCGAAAGAACAGAGAGATAAGAAATGTTATTGTTTACAACGTGAATAAGGAGAAAGAAAAAGTAGCTGCCTCCAATTTCGAAAGAAGAAACAGAGTTCAGACAACAAAAGCCTAATCGAACAAACGACATCTCTTAAATCTCAATATGCAGGAATAATTGAGATTAACCAGTAGCTCGTGGAGATGGAAAATTAAAAAGGTGATATGCAGGGATTAGTGCGGGCCAGAGGATGACTATAAAAAGGGAAAATAGTACATATATATCATACAATTTGAAAGACACAATGGAAAGAAGAAATCGATACAACGGTGTGGATAAAAAGCAGCGAGATATTGAGAGAGTTGTGTTCGCTATTTTCTCTACGCAAGTGTACGCAGTCCAAAAGCAATATAGGGAAATAAGGATCGTTCCCACGAAGACTCGGTTATTTTAGTAAATATGTCTATTCAACAATGTTTGGTTAATTATAGAAGCTTGAACGAACTAAAATGGTTTATTTGCAGATAACAATTAACTAATGAAGTAACGACTAATTTGTTTAGAATAATATGATAGAGGCATGGGGTCCTAATTTCATTAATGTTTTAACTCTTATTAATTATCAAGAATTAATGTGTTACAATTGTTAAGAAAGCTAGCGGGAACACGACACTAATATGAGCCATCTTTCAATTAACTCACACCATTCCAAATAAACATCCACAAAAGAGATAGAAGTTATAAGGGCATCAATTATATCCAAAACACTATATGTCTATGTGAATGGGTGATACAATCAATTTAATTACAAGTTCCGCAATTAACTACATAGGGGAATAGTGTTCTTTCGAAACTATAATCCGAAATGCGGAGAAGCCGACATACCTATGCTAGCATGGCAAGCCCTAAATCTCTAAATCCACTTTCGCAATCATTAGAGATTTGGCACAATAGATGTTAGCTATTCACCTATATTCAATTAAAACAACCATGCAAGGCAATCTTATATAGAAATTGTAAACACAAATTATCTATCAATTTAACATGAGCATTAACAATTCATTACATTAGAACCCAATGAAAGTGTTTAGTTCATAATTAAACTAGCACTTTTATGGAATTAAATAAAATCATGGCAGAAAATTTCATAAATTAAATATAAAATTACAAGATTAAAAATAAAAATAATTAGAATTAAAATAGCTTTCGAAAATTCAATTTTTACAATTAATTAAAAGCAAGAGAAACCGATTAAAACAAAATTACGGATAAAAAGCAAATGAAAAGAAAAGTATTATATATATATATATATATAAAGCAAAGGACAAATTAAAGTAAGAAACTAACCTGTCAATTTGATGAAGACTGTCGGCAAAAAGGTTTTGCACTCACCTGGCCAGCGCGTGTGGTCCACGCGCCTACTCTCTCCCTTTGTGCGTGTGACGCACGCGCCTGGCAGAACAAAAGATTTCCGCGCGTGTAGCTCACTTCCTGCTTCTGTCGTCTGTTGCTATGTCTGTCAATTTGTAGTGTGTTGAACGAAATGTGGGAAAAAAAATTGATTACTCTACTGTGCTTTCCGAATAATCACCGAATAAAATAGAGAAGCCCTCCTGATAATCCCCTTAAAATCTTAAATTAATTCTTATAATAATTTTTCAGAAAATTTTAAGTGAATAAAAATAAAATATAATTATAGAAATTCAAAGTGTTTAAAATATAATAACATTACAGAAATTTAAATTGTATAAAATAAACTGTTTGCAGAAATTTAAAATGTATAAAATAAAATATTTGTAACAGAAATAGCTAAGATATTACAGAGATGAAGAGAGAATTTTTTTTTCAGCTTAATTGATTCAGCTTTTCTCTCTCTGATGATTTTTTTTCGTTCATTGCTCTCATCTATTTATAATACAATCATACACCTACTACAAACTAAAGTCATCTGTAGTAAAAGTCTACAACCTGCCTAATTAACAACTCCATAGAAAAATTTCACACGTCTTCCAGCAACTTGCAATTCTTCTCCACGCGGTAGTTGAATTTTCATACGCGGCTCCGTAGAAATGCTTTTTAACCCGCAAAGCTTATAATCTTTAATTAATAAATAATTATTTTAATCCAGAAATTATAAAAATAAATATATAATATTATTAGATATTTATAAATATAATTTTCTAAATTAATAAAATTATTTAATAATATAAATAAATCTTTATTGTCTAAGCTGCGGTCTCTGGTCGTCTGGAACCGGACTCCTTTTGCTTAACAGAAATTATATCAATTCCAACCGGGGTTCCAGCTTTAAGAAAATATCACTTTCCATATTTTTGTGATAATTCTTATTTCTTCATTGCTCGTCCAGATGCAAGTTACGGTCTCTTGAGGCTCTAAAACCGGACTCCTTTTGCTTAGAAAAAAATATAACAATTCCAACCGGGATTCCTGCTTTAAGAATATATCACTCAGAACATCTTTATGATAATTCCTTTTCCTCGTAGCCAGTCCATCTGAGCCAGAAATCCACCGTCTTTTAACCTTTTATCGCCAGGATACCTGAAGCTGTGAGTTCTGCACTACAAAGACTTGAAACAACATAAAACTAATTAAAAGACACAACATACTTAAGGATAAACCACCAATTTAGGTCCATTTAGCGCATAATAAGTGGATATAAAATCCACTTATCACACCCCCAAACTTAAACTGATGCTTGTCCTCAAGCATAAACAATATAACTATATACAACTAACTTGTACCACTTCCGTAGGTGATCACGATTGCATTTGGCATATGCAACAAGCCCTTTAAACCCCTAGGTAGCCCCTAGTGGACGAGTGAGGTCTCGTGAGGGCCTATAGCGAATGTACCCACAAAATCCATTTATCAAATGCAACTAACAATGCATGAATGCAACTAATATGAAAAATGCAACGATCCCCTTCAAACTCACCAAAATCAACTAAAAAGCAAATATCTCCAAAGAATGCAACAATTCTAAGCAGAGCTCGACTAAGTCCCCGTATACTAACAAATACATGAACAGAAACGTGCGTGTGTGCAATGCTCATCAGAAATACTCCCAAAACTAGGTCAAAAACCATACACACTTTCCGTCAAGACAATCACAGGTTTATAACTAGAATAAACTGTAGACACTTCATAACCTAGGAACACCTCCACCCATATCCATGGTAGACAGAAACTCATGCTTTATTACTATAATACGACACTACATATACAATACGCATGCTTATTTAACCGTGCAATGAATGAGACCCCAAAAGGCTTATACAATAATACCCATGTAGCGAGTGTTAGGTCAGCAATCCCAAACCACAAGGGCTTTAGGTTACTAGGACTAAGTCCCCTCAGACTTAATTACTCGAGTATTAAAGAGCTCACTCTGGTTAATTTTGCATATAATTAATTGGACTTCTGACTCTTTTTTTTTTTTTTTTTTTTTTTTTTTTTTTTTTTCTAGAATGAGCCTTTCTCATTTCCAACCCTAGACTACTCATATAAATATGAGCTGGCTACTAGCCATTTCACGCCTAGCCTTTATTGACAATTATTACCACTTAGCATGAAATCCCTGTTTTCCCCCAAACTTAGATTTTAGTGTTCCTACGCTATCAAGGGAATAACGAAAATTCTAATAATAAACAAATGATTAAATCTCAAAACATCCAACAGGCATGACCCTAACCTAGCCCAAAAAGCACCCAATGAGACTGTGTAAAAGTTGTGTTTCTGAAACATGCAAGTCAATTTCATAGGAACTATAAATCAGCCCTCTACGCATCATCATCACACCCAAATCAACATCCACCTATCAATCAGAATCAGTTCGTCCTAAGGGATCATGAAGAATGCATGCCATGAAAATGCAACTAATATGACTCACATGGTAAAACAAACAAACAATAACAGAATGTCCTAAATGAAACAACATAGATAATACGAACAAATATGCATGAATTAATACTAATATGCAAAACATGATATCTTACATGAACACAATAACTCACAAAAACTACTAACACATATACATACTACTTATCCCCAAACCACCCCCAAACTTATAATATTCAATGTCCGCATTGAATGGAAGTAATTACAAGGGATAGTAGAGAACATACCTGAAAACACCGAAACACATGGGTTGCCTCCCACGAAGCGCTTGTTTATTGTCGCTAGCTTGACTTCACTTTCGCACTTTAATCGGTAGTACCAAGAACTGCGGTTTCTGCTTTGCTATTCACATGTTCACCAAAATATGGCTTCAACCGCTGTCCATTTACTTTGAAAGCTGTTTCCGGTGTTTTATCAAAAATTTCCACTGCACCATGTGGAAACACCGTTTTAACCGTGAATGGTCCTGACCACCTTGACTTAAGTTTTCCTGGAAAAAGTCTGAGACGAGAGTTGAAAAGCAAAACTAACTGCCCTGGTATAAAAGACTTTTGCACCAAACGTCTGTCATGCCATCTCTTGACCTTTTCCTTGTATAACTTGTGATTTTCATAAGCCTGTAGCCGAAACTCATCCAGTTCATTAATCTGAAGCATTCTTTTCTCACTTGCTGCTGCTAAGTCAAAGTTCAACTTCTTCAGCGCCCAATAGGCTTTGTGTTCTAGTTCGGCAGGCAGATGACAAGCCTTGCCAAATACTAGCTGAAAAGGTGACGTGCCCAAAGGTGTTTTGTAAGCTGTTCTATAAGCCCAAACAGCTTCATCAAGTTTCAGTGACCAGTCCTTCCTTGAAGGATTCACGACCTTCTCTAGGATCCGTTTTATCTCTCTGTTGGAAACCTCTGCTTGGCCATTCGTTTGAGGGTGATAGGCCGTAGCAATTCGATGATTTATGTTGTACCTTCCCATCAATGCTGTGAACTTGCGGTTGCAGAAGTGTGATCCTTCGTCACTGATAATTACCCTTGGAGTTCCGAAACGTGTGAAAACTTGCTTATTCAGAAAATTTAGCACCACTTTAGCGTCATTGGTCGGTAAAGCCTTCACCTCGACCCATTTAGAAACATAGTCCACCGCTAGCAAGATGTACTGATTATTGCATGAAGAAACAAAAGGACCCATGAAATCGATCCCCCACACATCGAAAATCTCCACTTCCAACAGCATATTCAGAGGCATCTCATTCCTCCTAGAGATATTACCAATTCTTTGACATCTATCACATCTCAACACAAACTGATGTGCATCTTTAAACAGTGTTGGCCAATAAAACCCAGCCTGAAGTACTCGAGTGGCTGTCTTCTCTCCAGCATAATGACCTCCGTAAGTGGTAGAATGGTAGTCATGCAAAATACCTTCAACCTCACTAAACGGAATGCACCTCCGAATCACCTGATCAGCTCCCTGTCTGAATAAGAAGGGTTCATCCCATCGGTACCATTTTACATCATGAAGAAACTTCTTTCTTTGGGCATAAGAAAATTCCGACGGGATGACATTGCTTACAAGATAGTTCACAATGTCTGCAAACCATGGCTCTTCATTTTGTACCCCAAAAAGTTGCTCGTCAGGAAAAAATTCGTTGATGAGAGTTTTATCCGTTGAGTTACCGTGTTCCTCTAACCGAGACAAGTGATCAGCCACCTGGTTCTCAGTACCCCTTCTATCCTTGATTTCCAAGTCAAATTCTTGAAGCAACAGAATCCAACGAATCAACCGTGGCTTAGCATCTTTCTTCGACATTAGGTATCGAATGGCTGCATGATCTGTAAACACCACTACCTTAGTTCCGAGCAAATACGATCTGAATTTCTCGAAGCTATATACAATAGCTAAGAGTTCCTTTTCTGTAGTAGTGTAATTCAGCTGTGCATCATTGAGAGTTCTGCTAGCATAGTAAATCACGTGAAACACCTTATTCTTCCGTTGACCAAGAACAGCTCCCACTGCATAGTCACTTGCATCACACATTAATTCAAAAGGTTCACTCCAATCAGGTGCAGTGATAATGGGCGCAGTTGTCAATTTCTTCTTTAAGATCTTGAATGCCTCCAAACAATCTTCACCAAATTTAAAAGGAATATCCTTTTCTAACAGATTGCACAAAGGTTTAGATATTTTCGAAAAATCTTGGATGAATCGCCGATAAAAACCCGCATGACCAAGAAAACTGCGAATTCCTTTAACTGAAATTGGTGGAGGGAGATTTCAAATCGTCTCCAACTTAGCCTTATCCACTTCCAGCCCCTTACCAGATACCTTGTGCCCAAGAATGATGCCTTCCTTTACCATGAAGTGACATTTTTCCCAGTTGAGTACTAGATTAGTCTCAACACATCGTTTCAGCACCATGCCCAGATTTCTGAGGCATTCATCAAATGATTTCCCAAAGACTGAGAAATCATCCATGAATACTTCCACATTGATACCAATCATATCCGAAAAAATTGCCATCATACACCTCTGAAAAGTAGCAGGTGCATCACAAAGTCCGAAAGGAACGCGTCGGAACGCAAAAGTGCCAAAAGGACATGTGAAAGTGGTCTTCTCCTGATCTTCTGGAGTAATACCAATCTGATTATATCCTGAATAACCATCCAGCAAGCAATAGAATTCATGCCCAGCCAACCTGTCTAGCATTTGATCAATGAATGAAAGGGGAAAGTGATCCTTCCTTGTAGCTTTGTTCAGCTTTTTGTAGTCCATGCAAATTCTCCACCCTGTAACTGTACGAGTCGGAATGAGCTCGTTCTTTTCATTGGCAACTACTGTCATGCCTCCTTTCTTAGGCACACATTGCACTGGACTTACCCATGAACTGTCTGAAATGGGATAGATGATACCAGCATCTAGCCACTTGAGAATTTCTTTCTTTACCACTTCTTTCATGATAGGATTTAACCGCCTTTGGTGTTCTACTGTTGGTTTACTCCCTTCTTCCAGTGGAATTTTATGTTGACAATATGCGGGACTGATTCCTTTTAGATCCGCAACAGACCAACCAATGGCTGATTTGAATTCTCGAAGAACTCTCAAGAGCTTGTCTTCCTCGGAGTCTGAAAGGTTAGCAGATATAATCACAGGTAAAGTGGATTTTTCACCAAGGGAAGCATATCGTAAGTGATCCGGTAGTGGCTTGAGCTCTAGAGTTGGAGCTTCTTCGATAGACGGCTTTAATTGCTGATGTGGTCCTTTTAATTCTGGCAGTCCCAATGATTCAACTGGTCTTTCAAATTTTCTTTTCCACGGCAAAGCATCCAGATATTGCAATTGTTCATCAATGTCATCTTCATCTAATGAATACTCCCCACTGAGGGCCTTTTCCAAAGTATCATTCATGAGCGTGTGCCCTAACTTTTCTTGCACCGTAGACTCAATCAAGTCTATCTTCAGACACTGCTCTTCTTCTGTTGGGAATTTCATAGCTGTGAAAACATTGAAGGTGACAATTTGATCGTGCACCTTCATCGTCAGTTCCCCCTTTTGGACATCAATCAACGTTTGTCCTGTTGCTAAAAATGGCCTACCAAGAATGATAGGAATCTTCTTGTCCTCTTCGAAATCAAGAATGACAAAATCAGCAGGAAAGATGAGTTTGTCTACTTTCACCAACACATCTTCAACAACTCCCCTAGGATAGGTGATAGATCGATCAGCCAACTGAAGGGACATACTTGTCGGCTTTGGTTCAGGAAGACCAAGCTGCAAGAAAACCGAGTATGGCATAAGATTGATACTTGCTCCCAGATCACATAAACATTTGTCGAAAGATAATCTCCCAATGGTGCATGGTATTGTAAAACTCCCTGGATCTTTCAGCTTAGGCGGCAACTTTTGCTGCAATACCGCACTACATTCTTCCGTCAAAGCAACGGTCTCTAAGTCTTCAAGTTTTAATTTCCTCGAGAGAATGCCTTTCATG
Source organism: Kitagawia praeruptora (assembly GCA_037693485.1). NCBI lineage: Eukaryota > Viridiplantae > Streptophyta > Magnoliopsida > Apiales > Apiaceae > Kitagawia > Kitagawia praeruptora. The sequence goes on from CM075344.1 coordinate 61,621,748, forward strand.
AATTTGGCATAGCTTGGCATTTGTTCGAGAGCTTCAGCAAATGGAATGTTGATATGTAATTTTTTAAAGACTTCAAGAAATTTGCCAAACTGCTTGTCTAATTTCTGTTTTTGCACTCGTCGAGGAAATGGTGGAGGTGGGTAGACTTGCTCTTTTACTTCTTTTTGCTCGAGGACAGCTTGTTTAGGAGTTGGCATATTTTCTTTAATTTCCTCCTTTGATTATGATATATTGCCCATGTCCTTTGTGTCTCCCAAATCTGCTTTTTCTGTTCCTTTGTCTGGCAGAATTTTTTCTGTATCTTTTAGCTCAGCATCCTCCGTGATTCTCCCTGATCTGAGGGTAATTGCTTTGATGTGCTCGTGATTATCCTTTTTCCCAGGATTAAGTTCAGTGTCACTGGGGAGTGTTCCTTGTGGTCGGCTCATCATGAAACTAGCGAGTTGACTCAATTGAGTTTCCAGATTTTTAATGGAAGCCGCTTGGCTTTTTTGGCCCAACCTCAACTCCTCTAATTCAGTCTTTTCATTCGAAGATTTTCCAGAATTTCCATAAGATTGTTGTTGTTGAAATCCTGGGGGCTGAAATTGTCTAGGAGCATATGGTTGTTGAAAATGTTGCCCCTGTTGTTGCTGGAATCCAGATGGATTGTACTGCTTAGCTCCAAATGGCTGATGATTAGATTGTTGGTAGGGCTGATGTGATTGTTGTGCTCCTCCTTGATTATTGCTCCAACTGAAATTTGGATGATTTCGGTTGTTCGGATGGTAGGAATTTAGAGCTGGCTGTTGCTGTCTCTGGAAATTGCTTACGAACTGAACCGACTCGTTTGAGATGGCACATTGATTTGATTCATGTGCGCCCGCACACAACTCACAAACACCAGCAATTTGATGAAATCCTTGTGCTGTCAAAGAGTCTACTTTCAATTTCAAAGCCTCTAGCTGAGCTGCTAAGGAAGTGGCTTTGTCGATATTAAGAATTCCTGCTACCTTCTGTTGTGGCATTCTCTGAGTTGGGTTTTGATATTCATTAGCTGCCATCATCTCGATAAGATCGTAGGCCTCCTCATAACTTTTAGCCCATAATGCTCCCCCTGAAGCTGCATCTACCATTGGCCTTGATTGCATTCCTAGCCCATTATAGAAACAATTTATGATCATCCAGTTTGGCATGCCGTGATGTGGACATTGCCGAAGCATTTCTTTGTATCTCTCCCAAGCTTCACATAAAGTTTCACCAGACTGCTGAGAAAATTGAGTGATAGCATTCCTTATAGCTGCAGTCTTAGCCATGGGGAAGAATTTGCTAAGAAACGTTTGAGCTAGATCAGCCCAAGTGGTGATAGATCCTGGTGGTAGAGAGTGTAGCCAACCCTTGGCTTTGTCTCTTAATGAAAACGGGAAAAGTCTCAACTTCACAGCATCATCTGACACATTGTTGAATCTGAATGTGTCGCATATTTCTATGAAGTTCCTGATGTGTAAGTTAGGATCTTCCGTTGCAGTTCCTCCGTACTGTACTTGATTCTGCACCATCTGAATAGTACTGGATCTAATTTCAAATGTAGGAGCCGTAATTGCTGGCCGAATGATGCTTGACTGGATGTCATCAATCTTCGGTTGCGAGTAGTCCATTAAAGCCCTAGCTGCTGCAGGTGCAACTACTTCGCCTTCTCCGTCCATCTTGTGAATATTTGCTTGTTCAAGTACTTGTTTGGCTTTTAATGCTTTAGAACGTGTTAGCATAAAAATCCAAGTATCTGGACACAAATAATCACTTCACAAAAATATAAGATAAAATGTTCAAGTCAAACAAATTAACTTCTATTGTAGTAAAACACATAAACAAAAATAACACCGAGTCCCCGGCAGCGGCGCCAAAAACTTGTTCGCTATTTTCTCTACGCAAGTGTACGCAGTCCAAAAGCAATATAGGGAAATAAGGATCGTTCCCACGAAGACTCGGTTATTTTAGTAAATATGTCTATTCAACAATGTTTGGTTAATTATAGAAGCTTGAACGAACTAAAATGGTTTATTTGCAGATAACAATTAACTAATGAAGTAACGGCTAATTTGTTTAGAATAATATGATAGAGGCATGGGGTCCTAATTTCATGAATGTTTTAACTCTTATTAATTATCAAGAATTAATGTGTTACAATTGTTAAGAAAGCTAGCGGGAACACGACACTAATATGAGCCATCTTTCAATTAACTCACACCATTCCAAATAAACATCCACAAAAGAGATAGAAGTTATAAGGGCATCAATTATATCCAAAACACTATATGTCTATGTGAATGGGTGATACAATCGATTTAATTACAAGTTCCGCAATTAACTACATAGGGGAATAGTGTTCTTTCGAAACTATAATCCGAAATGCGGAGAAGCCGACATACCTATGCTAGCATGGCAAGCCCTAAATCTCTAAATCCACTTTCGCAATCATTAGAGATTTGGCACAATAGATGTTAGCTATTCACCTATATTCAATTAAAACAACCATGCAAGGCAATCTTATATAGAAATTGTAAACACAAATTATCTATCAATTTAACATGAGCATTAACAATTCATTACATTAGAACCCAATGAAAGTGTTTAGTTCATAATTAAACTAGGCACTTTTATGGAATTAAATAAAATCATGGCAGAAAATTTCATAAATTAAATATAAAATTACAAGATTAAAAATAAAAATAATTAGAATTAAAATAGCTTTCGAAAATTCAATTTTTACAATTAATTAAAAGCAAGAGAAACCGATTAAAACAAAATTACGGATAAAAAGCAAATGAAAAGAAAAGTATTATATATATATATATATAAAAAGCAAAGGACAAATTAAAGTACTCCCTCTGTCTCTGTATGTGTTTCTTACTTTGACTTTGAACACTGTTCATTATGAGCGATTGACTATTAATTTACGCATAATTTATAAGATAAAATATAGTCATGAGTGATCTTGTTGGATTCGTATTTATGAGTACTTTAATACAGTGAAGTTTTTATATTTAGTACTAATACGAAATTCAAGATATTAACGATCAAAAGTGTGCGTTGGCAAACGTGTTTTTAAAAACAGGAAACATATTATGAGACGGAGGGAGTAAGAAACTAACCTGTCAATTTGATGAAGACTGTCGGCAAAAAGGTTTTAAACTCACCTGGCCAGCGCGTGTGGTCCACGCGCCTACTCTCTCCCTTTGTGCGTGTGATGCACGCGCCTGGCAGAACAAAAGATTTCCGCGCGTGTAGCTCACTTCCTGCTTCTGTCGTCTGTTGCTATGTCTGTCAATTTGTAGTGTGTTGAACGAAATGTGGGAAAAAAAATTGATTACTCTGCTGTGCTTTCCGAATAATCACCGAATAAAATAGAGAAGCCCTCCTGATAATCCCCTTAAAATCTTAAATTAATTCTTATAATAATTTTTCAGAAAATTTTAAGTGAGTAAAAATAAAATATAATAACATTACAGAAATTTAAATTTTATAAAATAAGCTGTTTGCAGAAATTTAAAATGTATAAAATAAAATATTTGTAACAGAAATAGCTAAGATATTACAGAGATGAAGAGAGAATTTTTTTTTCAGCTTAATTGATTCAGCTTTTCTCTCTCTGATGATTTTTTTTCGTTCATTGCTCTCATCTATTTATAATACAATCATACACCTACTACAAACTAAAGTCATCTGTAGTAAAAATCTACAACCTGCCTAATTAACAACTCCATAGAAAAATTTCACACGTCTTCCAGCAACTTGCAATTCTTCTCCACGCGGTAGTTGAATTTTCATACGCGGCTCCGTAGAAATGCTTTTTAACCCGCACAGCGTATAATCTTTAATTAATAAATAATTATTTTAATCCAGAAATTATAAAAATAAATATCTAATATTATTAGATATTTATAAATATAATTTTCTAAATTAATAAAATTATTTAATAATATAAATAAATCTTTATTGTCTAAGCTGCGGTCTCTGGTCGTCTGGAATCGGACTCCTTTTGCTTAACAGAAATTATATCAATTCCAACCGGGGTTCCAGCTTTAAGAAAATATCACTTTCCATATTTTTGTGATAATTCTTATTTCTTCATTGCTCGTCCAGATGCAAGTTACGGTCTCTTGAGGCTCTAAAACCGGACTCCTTTTGCTTAGAAAAAAATATAACAATTCCAACCGGGATTCCTGCTTTAAGAATATATCATTCAGAACATCTTTATGATAATTCCTTTTCCTCGTAGCCAGTCCATCTGAGCCAGAAATCCACCGTCTTTTAACCTTTTATCGCCAGGATACCTGAAGCTGTGAGTTCTGCACTACAAAGACTTGAAACAACATAAAACTAATTAAAAGACACAACATACTTAAGGATAAACCACCAATTTAGGTCCATTTAGCGCATAATAAGTGGATATAAAATCCACTTATCAAGTTGTCAGATAAAAAAAATCTGGGTACATCAAGCTACAGAAGCAGGAAAAAAGGCAACAGAAAAAAAACATGAATGGTGCTTACTATTGATCAAGTATTACGAAGAAATGCAGATGTGCTTCAAAAAATACTCGAAAGACAATGTTCTTTAACACAAAATGTATCAAGGGGAATCGAAGAAAACTCTGCAAAAGATCGAGGCATTCTGCATCAGTATTAGTGCAAATAAGCTGATCTAGTAGCTGACTTCAATCTCGCAATTCAAACTCCAAATATTGCAACAAACTTGCCAAATCACGATAAGTGTTACTTTTCTTTAGCATTTACGCATTCATGTCATGCATAAAATCAATATTTTTTCAAGTTTTATGCATATGTATTCTGGAAGAAAAATTAAACCAACCCAAACAAGTGTTCAACGAGGGTCACTTGGGAGCAACGATTTCATTAAAGTCCTGGACTAGTGACCCATCGTCAAACACTTGGGGGGGATCAAACTGCTCTAATCCTACATTTATGACCAATCGATAATCAAACGGGGGCAAAAATTTAGACCAAGTCCCGACTTATGATTTATCGACACTCACAAGACTCGTGACCTACCGACAATCAATTGGGGACAAATATCAAATTTAATCCCGACTTATGATTTGTCGATACTAACTTGGGGACAAGAGAATCTTCCTTCCTACACTAGTGATATATCCCTTCAAAATTGAAGCAATAAATCACTAGGGGGTCGAGGATAGATCTGGCCGGATATACGCTTCAGTGCGAAGCTATGATGGTCAACCCGCCAACTTTTAAAGTTGGGAGATGAGAAAGTGCTGATCTACAGTTTTTTAGATTTAACATTTTATAGATCATAGAATATATCTCATCGCTGCACAATTTGAACCAAAGGTTATTAAAGTGACTTTTGAGGATTGGAAGCAGAAGCTGAACCGAAAAACTGCCATTTATGCTATGATGGTTCGGCCAAACAATAATCCAAACCAAACGAGTGTTCAACGGCACTTGGGGGCAACGAATTTGTTATGTCCTTGACTAGTGAACCATCGTCAAATACTTGGGGGGAATAAAAATTCTAAACCTAGACTTGTGACCTATCGACGATCATTTGGGGACAACAAATTGATCAAATCCTAAACTTACGATTGATGTGTCAAATTATACCTAACCGCAAGCGCACGGTGTCTATTGCTAGTACAAATGGCAAGCGGGTCGAATCCACAAGGAGACAGGTTCTACTAATTCCTTTTCAGTTATCGCTAATTGTTTCAAGGGTCAAACAATTATTGAAGAATTATTAATTAACTAATTAAACTAGATTAACACTAATTAAACAGATGATAAACAAATTATTTAAAACCTAGGGCAATCAGGTCCACCATGCTTACACAATTGGCTCTTAAGCTAAAGCAATCAATGTGATCCTATAACTAGAGTATGTTAATCTCTTTCAAGCATTAACACTCTCGAAACATTCAACACAATTAACCACTTTTAGTAATTCAATCAATCAGGTAATTAGAGTCAAGTTAATCTCTTCCAAGAATTAACGCTCTCAGAAATCCAATGATGCTTCCGCACTCAAATTCAATTCTGCTAATCGTATGTGTGCCTCTAATAAGTAAATCTCTCGATCCATACCCCTATTTGCATATAATTAATCCATGATATTGGCCAATTACACAAATTAATGATTAAAACATATCAATCAGAATTAACCATAACCAATCAAACCACTATGAAAATCATGCCAATATTATTGCAAACATGGCTTCCCTTTAAGCCCTAGAAATAACTACTCGCTAATAATTAAATAAGTAAAACAACTAGTAAAACAAGAAAACATAATTAAATTAATAAGAACAAAGAAAAGATTAAGAGAACAAAACCTTCAAACTTCAATGTTGTCACCCAAAAGAAGAGTCATGGTGTTTCTCTACATCTCCAACTAATAATACTACTAATCTACTCTAAACTATATTATCTGATCTAATATTACCTCCTTCTTCTTCCCCATAAAATAATACCCTAGATGTGTTTATATAGGCTATAAAAGTCTTGCCCAATAAAAGTATTTTAATACTCTAAATAAATTACAAGTAGGATTCCATAACTGAATAGGATTCCTTGTAAAATTCGTAACTTCTTTTTTTCCTCTGTTTCTGGGCTCTTCCAGTTGGATTTTGCTTATTGGACCACCTCTGAATTAAAGATAATTCCACAAGCTTCGCGTGGACAGTAAGATCGTCAAATTCTGACTTCTGGAACTCAAGATACGGCCCAAACAGTGTTAGACAGCCCGTGTAGCCCAATAATACGAATTTTCTCCTATTTTATCTCCAAAATAGCTCTTTTTGCTCCAAATCCTTCCAAGTCATGAATTCTTTATTTCCTACAATAATACAATAAAATCTATTAAATAAAAATCCAAATCAATGCAAAACACAATAAATATGAGAATAAAATCATCTAAAATATATATAAAAATATACTCTATCAAACATCCCCACACTAAGCATTTGCACGTCCTCGGGCAAATAAGCGAAATAAAAACTAAGTCCTAACAAACATCACTTTCGTAGATGACACGATTGCATTGAGCATATGCAACAAGCCGTTAAACCCCTAGGCAGCCCTAGTAGGACGAGTGTTGTCTCGTGAGGGTTTATAGTGAATATACCCACAAAATTCATCTAACCATGCAAAAGATCAATGCTAACACAACACCACACGCACAAGTCCTCTCATGCCACATCAACTTAAGAATCAAAGCAAACATACGATGTCTTGGTGTCGAAAGTGCAAGTATTCACGTAGTCTACTCAACCAACATGTAGAAGGTCATAAAAATTCATGTCAAGTGTAAAAATCGTTGGTAATCATGCTAAGCCCACAAGAAATACATTTTTAAGTCTAAACCTGGGATCTCCTATGCCAAAACAAGTAATAACTCACCTTTCACTCAAAAATGAATATTCACTCAAGAACAAGGTTAAGTGTATCACTCAATTCTAACAAAATCATAAACACAACTTGACACTCGCAATCAATCTCACTCTCAACACAACATACATCACTGATGACAATCAAAAGGTCTTTATTCGGGTTGTAGCGTGGGCTAGGGACCAGGTATGTCAAGTAAAGCTAAAACAGGTTAAATGTCAAAAGCTAGTACCCAACAATAATCATTATTCAATTCCTTTTCTATTAAAACAAATACTTCCCCACACTTGGATTTTTCAATAACCCTTACATAATAACTTGACTAGTCGAATGAAGAAGGATCATACAAACATAAGAATGCTCTCAAATTTAATTTTTTTTCTCTTTTTTTTTCTATTTATTTTTTTTCTATCTTTTTTTTAGAGAGCTAAGGAATAAACACAATGATCCATAGATATTTTTATGAATTTCGACTAACAAGCATCAACCAAAATCAATAATTCCCCAAAAGTATGACCAACAATAAAAACCCCCCTTTTGTACACCTTATTACTCCCTTAAGCACGATACTAGCCTTTGACAATTTAGGTTCAAATTCAATGTAAGGCCAATAGAATAAAAAGGATAACGGCAAGTAATGTAGTGTGTCACCGAAAGAATAGGATTAAGCTCAACGGGTTGACTAATTGATCATGTATAAAAGGTGTGGAAATATGGGAAATACGAGGTCAAACCTAAGTGCCTTTATCATCTCATCATCAAGTAATGTCATGCATTTCAAGAAAGATCTCAAGTAAGTGCTAGCAATGTAAACAACATGTGGACACTCAAGCAAACGAAAAATCATGCAAACGATATGCATATAGGCTCAAAACTCACTTGGTATGACAAAACATAATCAATCCCAAGTAACAAGACTCTCTAACGCACCTACTTGTACTCAAAGCATGGAAACCAAGTCATCTTGCACATATTCATGTCATTCTAATCACTTACAACATCCAATTAAGTCTACCAGCTTCAACTTGTTAGTGTAAGTGTGTGCACAAGAACAAAGCACGTCACTTCTCATACAAAAGCGTCAAGAATACAAGAATTCTACGCATGCATGGGTGTATCAAGCAAAATACAACAACTAATCAAATTGCATGGCTAGAATTATTTTTGGTATTTTTAATTTTTTAAAATTTTTAAAAAAAAAAAAAATCTCTTAACATTGAGAACCCTTCCCCACACTTAAGCGGTTCATTGTCCCCAATGAACTAATGAACAAGATACAAAACTACAACTAAAAACAAAATAAAACTACACTAAAAAGAAAAGAAAGAAAACTCCCCAGGAATCAAGGTGTCGGGTGTGAAAACCACCAAGAAATATCCTACTCGCCCTCATCCTCGGATGAATCAGAATCTGGCGGTGGATACGGCGTACGAGCTCCACAGAGTGGCCACCTTGCCCGAAACTGCAAAACCCCCAATTGACAAGAACACAAATTCGTAATAAAAATAAGATTAGAGAAAAAAAAAATTACCCAATACGAATCGAAGAGGTGAACTTGCAATTAAAAATCCCCCAAACTTGAATCTTGAAGCCTTAAAATTATTTGTAGGAAATATAATCGGAATGGAAAAATTAAAAATAAAAAATAAATATGAAATAAGAGATGGTTTGGGAATTGTTTGAAATAAATATAGGACTAGAATTAGAATTTTAGGTGAAGAAAATAATTAGAAAAGGGGTAGGAATTTGTTTAATATATGTTAAAACATATATATAACACAAAAGGGTCGTGATTTACTCACCTGGGCAATGCTGTTGAATTTTTTCTTTTTTTTAAAACATCACACACACACTCGGCTAATACAGAAACATGGCCACGAAGATACATCCTGAAATTGGCGCAGGGTGCGTGGAAATTTCTGTCCGCTTTTTTTTTTTGTCCGCTTTTTTTTTTTAAACACTTGCCCACAAAAACTTTACCTGATCAGAAGGTTATTGGCGCTGTGGCCTTAGAACCAACGCTGCGGCCTGGGACGGTTCCTATTGATAGATTGATTTTTGTATTTATTTTTTTTTGAATACAACACTCAAATTTTTTATTTTTTTTCTACACTAATGCGTGGGTTGCCTCCCACGAAGCGCTTTTTAGAGTCATTAGCTTGACCTCAAAAATACTCCGATGAAGACGGAATATCCACTTTCTCGATCATAAACTCGTCACCACAAAAAGTATCAAGAGTGTTAGTGGTTGTCTTTATCCTGCAGAAAGTCTCCAAACAAGCATCAGTAAAATAAAATATGTCATTAATAAGCAATAGAGAGAGTGTTTGTGCAGTTTTGGAAAACTTTATGATAAAACAGCGATAAAATTCAACACCACGAAAATAACTAACTCCCTTGACATAAGGTGGAGGTTCTGGTGGTGGCTTTTCTCCACTCCTCACTTTCACTGGAGTCATTCGGACATCTTGGCTTATCACATCATTGGCTAATAAGACACTTCCATCTTCTCCCTCTTCTCGAGCTTCAAACGTATGAGCCACTTTGTATGGATCCTCAACCAGAATTTGAGAAATATCATCTTGGACAATATTTGTTATCACATCAACCTTGAAATAAGTATTCTTGAGCAAAGAAGCCTTGTAAGTAGAGGCTAGATCGAGAGCAAATTTATCAATACATGGTAGCTTAGGCACAGGTTGTGGAAGAGAAACAACAACCATCTCTGTATTGCTTTCTTTTATCACCTCATCATCAGTCACATTATCCTCGGTAACAGCAACATCATTGATCTCGTCATCGGTGGCATGCTCCTTCTCTTTATCAATGGCCTCATCATCAACATACATGGAGAAACTATCATATTCCTGATCGCTTGTGAGATTGATAGCAATCAGGTCCTCTTCGGATCGGATAGATGATGATGGTAAATAATCGAGCTGCCCTATAGTAGAAGAGTTAGCCAACTTTGCAATTTGAGATTCAATCGCCAAACTTTGAGTTTCTAATTCTTTGATCACCTCGGCTTGTTCTTCAGAACTCTTTAGCAGTTTATTCAAGATATCCCACATCTCATTTGTCTGATCAACTTGCACATCTACACTGGATTGAGAAACATGTAGATCTTCTTGTAGAGGAGGATATTGATATTCTTGCTGTGGCGGCTGCTCATATGACTGATAATATTGTTGCTCAAACTGTTGCTGATTCTGATATGAAAAAATTTGAGCACCATTGTCCTGGTAGTAGAAATCTGGTTGATTCACACATTCTTGATCAAAAGTGTTTGAATACTGATTGTACCCATATCCTTCTTCAAAAGAATTCATTTGTCCCAACTGAGCATTCTGAGAATTATAGATATTGTAAGAGCATTCAAAACCATAGTGACCCTGCATACCGCAAATTTGACAGAAGTTGTAAGTTTTAGGGGCCACTTGTGACATCTCATTGATACTCATTGGACGCATAGTGGGCTCTGTAGTCTTCGACATGGCAATCTCTCGAGTATGTGCCTCTACTAGGGAAGATAAGAGTGCAAAAGTATCAACTTCACCCATTGCAAACCTGTAGACACTCAACAAAGCCAAGAAAACGTAGTAAAATTTGCCTCAATTGGAACAAAAGTTCCAATGAGACAATGGAAACAATCTAAACAACTAAATTAAAATCAATAGAAACTCGTTGTCTCCCCGGCAGCGGCGCCAAAAAACTTGATGTGTCAAATTATACCTAACCGCAAGCGCACGGTGTCTATTGCTAGTACAAATGGCAAGCGGGTCGAATCCACAAGGAGACAGGTTCTACTAATTCCTTTTCAGTTATCGCTAATTGTTTCAAGGGTCAAACGATTATTGAAGAATTATTAATTAACTAATTAAACTAGATTAACACTAATTAAACAGATGATAAACAAATTATTTAAAACCCAGGGCAATCAGGTCCACCATGCTTACACAATTGGCTCTTAAGCTAAAGCAATCAATGTGATCCTATAACTAGAGTATGTTAATCTCTTTCAAGTATTAACACTCTCGAAACATTCAACACAATTAACCACTTTTAGTAATTCAATCAATCAGGTAATTAGAGTCAAGTTAATCTCTTCCAAGAATTAACGCTCTCAGAAATCCAATGATGCTTCCGCACTCAAATTCAATTCTGCTAATCGTATGTGTGCCTCTAGTAAGTAAATCTCTCGATCCATACCCCTATTTGCATATAATTAATCCATGATATTGGCCAATTACACAAATTAATGATTAAACCATATCAATCAGAATTAACCATAACCAATCAAACCACTATGAAAATCATGCCAATATTATTGCAAACATGGCTTCCCTTTAAGCCCTAGAAATAACTACTCGCTAATAATTAAATAAGTAAAACAACTAGTAAAACAAGAAAACATAATTAAATTAATAAGAACAAAGAAAAGATTAAGAGAACAAAACCTTCAAACTTCAATGTTGTCACCCAAAAGAAGAGTCATGGTGTTTCTCTACATCTCCAACTAATAATACTACTAATCTACTCTAAACTATATTATCTGATCTAATATTACCTCCTTCTTCTTCCCCATAAAATAATACCCTAGATGTGTTTATATAGGCTATAAAAGTCTTGCCCAATAAAAGTATTTTAATACTCTAAATAAATTACAAGTAGGATTCCATAACTGAATAGGATTCCTTGTAAAATTCGTAACTTCTTTTTTTCCTCTGTTTCTGGGCTCTTCCAGTTGGATTTTGCTTATTGGACCACCTCTGAATTAAAGATAATTCCACAAGCTTCGCGTGGACAGTAAGATCGTCAAATTCTGACTTCTGGAACTCAAGATACGGCCCAAACAGTGTTAGACAGCCCGTGTAGCCCAATAATACGAATTTTCTCCTATTTTATCTCCAAAATAGCTCTTTTTGCTCCAAATCCTTCCAAGTCATGAATTCTTTATTTCCTACAATAATACAATAAAATCTATTAAATAAAAATCCAAATCAATGCAAAACACAATAAATATGAGAATAAAATCATCTAAAATATATATAAAAATATACTCTATCAACGATCTGTCGAAACTCACATGAGGGTTAGAAGCACAAAAATGAACCGAAAAACTGCGTTTAATGCTATGATGGTTCATATACCGGGAACTTTGTACCGGGAGATGAGAATTGGTAAGTAGAGTATTTTGATAATTTTGTGGCTTACGGACGACCTCTCATCAAAAGCAAGCAAAGTCAAGCAAGATTTTGTTTTATATAAATCGAATTACTTGACGCTTGGAAACATATTCTATGCAAGCAAAATCAAGCAATTTGATTCGGGTCCAAATCATTGCTAGATTTTGCTCGGAACCACATAGACAAAAACAAAGTGTCAAACACACAAAAGTTAACATCGTGGCAGATAATAAATATAGCTAATATCTAAGCTATATCATTATTCATGCTCGAAGACACAAATATATTGGTGACTGATCATAACTTAAGAGGTTTGCTCCGGACACTAGACAAAGAAAGTGTTCACCGAAGGAAAAACCTCCCATAAACACTGGGGACTTGTTGATACAAAATATGGACCCGTTCCTGAATTGATATTCGACTAAACCTAATATAATTGGGAATATAATAAACGAGGAAACTTAACATCTACAGGTGACTTGCTCCTAAAGAATAGGAGTATGGGCCTAAACCAGATCCGTTACCGAAAAGAACTACGTGGGCTTGATTCCTTATAAAAGGATACGTAGGCACCTTGAGAAGGGATCCCCGAAATTCTACTATCTCTTAGAATTAATTCTCTCAAGCGCAGCACCAAAAACACCTAAACCCTAGTTTTCCCCCAAAATCGTCATGGATATTAAATCCGAGCTCTATACGAATACCCGATTATAAATCTTATCTTGAAGCTTAGTCTGTGACGAAAATTGGCTTCAACAGATAATAACATATAAAAATGTGTATAGACGAGTTAATGAACATGGGAATGACTTCCAACCATGACACATTTAAATTATTAATTAATTAAATTTTAAAACAAATTTAGGAAAAAAATGTTATTTAAAGTCAAAATTTGAAAATAATGATAATATATATTATTAAATTCTTAAAAATGAAAAAAATAGCATAAAATAGTAATGTAAGTTAAATTGAATAAAAGCGTTAAGAAAAAATTTATATTGAATATTTTAAATATAAAAAATAACAAAAAATGTTACCATACTGATTGATTTTTTAACAGTTATCTAAGATTGAGATGTACATGTCAATCCATCATTATTTAAACTACATAACATGTAAAAAGTATCCATAATACATTATTAAAGATACTTTAAAGTTAAAATTAATATAGTTTATTATTTGGATGCATATTTGAAGATTTAAAAATAAAATAAAAAAAAGAAAAAATCTTAAATTACTGCCGCAATGAGCCATTGCGGCAGCTTTTACTGCCGCAATGTGTAGTTGTGGCCCAGAAAAAATTTACGGCATTAATTACGGTTGGTGGCTGGTAATAAATGAACCACCTACCGCATTGTTTCATTGCTGCAGTTCGCATTTAATACTTCCTGCCGCAATGAAACATTGCGGCAGGCGTGAAACCTTTCTCCTTTAAGGTTACAGAATTTTTCATCTCCACTTTCCTATTTTCAAATAGCGGAAAAATACCTACGATTTTTAAGGATTTGAAGCTAAAAAATTCATCCAAAATTAAGGTTAGTCCTCTATTCAATGACTTCATTTTTATTTAGCTCCTCTAGTTCATCTAGTGAACGTAATGGTGATGATTATGTTACGCCGCCCGTTAAAAAAAAACATGTTTCTCGCAAATTATTTGTTGATGATGTAGATATTGATAATTATTATAGTAGTGTTCATAAACGTAGAGTTAATTACAATGTTCATAAAAATAAAATGAATGTTGATGATGTTGGTGGGGAAAAAAATGATGGTGGAAAGGGTAAAAACAAGATAATTATTAGTGATGGTGATGATGAAAAAGATGAGAAATTTGGGATGAGAAAAAATGATGATGAAGGAGATGAGGATATTAGGATGGGAAAAATTGATGATGATGATGAGGATATTGGAAACAAAAATTGCTTTGGTCGATCCGTAATGAACTTTACATCCATGAAACCGTCTTCAGCAAATCTCAAAGGTTCCAAGAAATGAAGCATGCATGGCAAAAAAATTTCCTACAAATTTACCACAAAAAATTAAAAACATATTCAAAAAAGAAGAAAGAAATAAGTAGGAAAGAAATAGATAACTATGAAGAGCATAGATTACCATGACAAAAATCTCCTTAGCGTATGCCTTTCGTAAGTCACAATATGGAGGTTCATGTTCCCGGAGAGGATCAATCAAAAGCAATTTCATTCGTTCAAGGTCCACAACTGATAAGTGGATTTTTATTCACTTGGAACGCCTTATTTCGACTTAAATTGATCGCTTTGTTTTCAAGCAATTGAGTGTTTTAATGTGTTTTTGTGTCGAGTGTGCAGGATATCATTTACAGGTTTTCTAGTAAATATGAGGTGTTTTTAAACTCAAAGAAACAGGTGTCGGGAATTGCATTGGAATTAGACGAGAAATCAGAAGTGGAGCAAAAGTCAGCCTGTGTAGCCTACCATGGGCGCGGGCGCGCGAGAATAGAGTTGAAGCTGCGCGCGGGCGCGTGGGAGTTAGTAGCATCACTGGCTGGGCGCGGGCGCGCCAGAAATGCACCTGTGAGGCGCGCGGCCGCGCGGGATGTCGACAGAAGGTTCCTGGAATTGGATTCTAATTGGGAAACTTGCCGTTTTCTTCTCCTAATCAAGATGGCAATTGTCTTGGACGGTCTGAAACTTCTAGAATCAGTTCTAAACATGGGAATTGTAATTCTAATCAAATCAAAGAAGGAAAATTACCGGAATTCTATCCTATTTCAAATACGGTAATTGCTTGGTCAAGGAGGCACTTGGGGGCTATAAATACACACCTTGGGGCACAGAAAAATAATCATCTACACAATCTACACACACAATTCGTTCAGAGCACGAGAGAGAGAAGCCAAGGCGAGGATCGTGACGACAAGAAGATCTAGATATAGTTTTTCTTGTATTCCTTTGTGGAGGCGTATCTTTTGGATGCTTGTTACTTTCACGGATTTGTTCACTAAACCTTATTCTATTATTTATTTATTCATCTTCTTTATCTTGTTTAATATCATGCTTTCGTCTAATCCCATGGTGACGAAAGGTTCGATTATGAACTAATCGTTATCGTGGGATCCTAGTGGATTTATCTATGTAGCTTAGTAGTTTGTATGCCTTAGAGATTTATGTGTGGTGAATTCTTGATATCCTCGTATGGTTAATCTTAATGCTTTTAGATGCGTAGCTAACATCTAAATTGAATTGTTAATCTCTTGCTAAACGAGAGTGGATCTTGAGATTTAGAACTTGCCATGCTAGCATAGGATAGGTTGATGTTAAGCATCATGATTTGTGGCATGAATAGAGATATTATGCTACCCTATGTGATCTAAGTGGATAACTTGTGCTTCAACCTTTATGTTTTCAAATTCTATAGAGATATAGGGTCTAAACATAATAGGTGCCTATTCATCTTCTATCTCTTTTGTGGATGTATGCGTAGATTGGTACTAGTATACCGAGAGGTAACTTTTACTCTTTTCGTGTTATCCGATCAGATATCAAAACCATCGCATGTTTTAATTAAAGGCTGCAACTCTAAGTGAAGTAGATGATGAAACTAGGATTCCATGTTTATTCTCATATAAGTAATTCGATTTTAATTCTTGTCAATTAGTTAATTCCTAATTTTATAATTTGCATCTTAGCTTAATTTAGGTAATCAAAACCATATTTGTAATTTTTCTTAGCAGTGAATTAAAACCATACATTGTTGCATAGGCATATTTACTGAATTGAACACCATTCTAGATCTCTGTGGGAACGAACTTGATTTAATCATATATTACTTGTGACTACGTGCGCTTGCGTAATTTTAGCATAACAACAACAAACAAAATCCAGTGATTACCTGTGCATACGGGGAACAAAGCAACATCACAAAATTGTATTGGTGGCCCAAAGTGCTGGTCTTGGTAAGTAAGATAGAACTATTCCCGGTCTTTCATCCTCTCCGGAGTTTTACCATTTGGATGCATCTATTTTGCATTTTAGACCCTTATTTCTATAATTTTGCATTTTAGACCTTTATTTCTCTATTTCTTGCATTTTAGACCTTCATTTCTATATTTCTTGCATTTTAGACCCTTATTTCTATAATTTTACATTTTAGACCTTTATTTCTATATTTCTTACATTTTAGATCCTTATTTCTATAATTTTGCATTTTAGACCTTTATTTCTATAATGCATACCTTTTTAGAAATAAAGGTTTAAAGTGCAAAAGTATATAAATAAAGGTCTAAAATGCAGAATTATAGAAATAAATGTCTAAAATGCATGAATTGGAGAAATAAAGGTCTAAAATACAAGAATTAGAGAAATAACGGTCTAAAATGAATACCGCATCAGCCATGTCCTGCTGGGGATACCAGTCACGAGGCACAATCTTAGCACCATGCTCAGCCACAAATGGAGCAATCCTTAGCTTACTGACGCGCCAGTACCAATACATGTACTCCTCTATAGACACGTAATTGCCCTCCTCGACAATAGGTATCATGCCACCATTAAAAGCATGCCACTCCTCAATGAAATCTTCCAACAAACTGTATGTTTGTCCCGCACCCAACGAGATGATCTCTCCGTCCGCGGTGAAGTCATGTCAACCGGGGCTTGTGGGATTTGCTGTAGAATACCAAACTGTCTCAAGACTCTATCTGGCATGATATACTCAACAATATTAAAAGAAATGAGAGGGACATGACCGAGAGCCATATAGTGAGCATCCATCAAATCGATATTATAATCCACAAAAACATCCTGAATGTCATAAAATCTCTGATAAGGCTGCCATGTCAGCCAATCAAGCTGAAAGCCGTCAAAGTCCCCCCGATAAAGACCTGTATAATGGTGGGGGTTAACCCTCCTCTCATCTACCGGCTCAGCCCATGCCAATGCCCTCGGCCAAACAAAATCCATACGAGGTGCTAGCAGCGGTGCCCCAGGTAACAACATCTCGTAAGACCAAAGCTGCAAAAGTATGGTTCACCCATTAAGAGCAGTGGCCTTCTTCTGAGCAGCCTTGGCCAAACCCCTGAACAAATAACTCAAAACCGCAGCTCCCCAGGCATACTCCTTAATCTCATGCGCATTCTGGATTAACTGTAAATACCTGCAAAAATTCAGGAAATGCAAATTAAGGTATGAATTCAATAATCGGAGAAATTAAGGATGAACATGCAAGAAATGTGAAATTTAAGGCATAAAATGCAAGAATAAGATAAATTTAAGCATAAATTGCAAGGACTAGAGAGAGAAATGAAGTTAAGAAGTACCTAGGATGCACGACGTCTCTGTTCGATGAAGGAAACATCACACCCCCAATGATGTAAAAAAGATAAGCTCGGGTGTACACAAGGTTATCATGCTCGATAAACTCGGGAGAAAGCTTCTCCGATTTCTTTTTATAGATTTCCCTCAACCTATGAAGCTTCATCCCACCTAAATTGCAAAGAAATGAAAATTTAATGTATAACATGCAAGAATTAAACAAATAAAGGATTAAAATGCAAGAAATTATAATTTATGGGCTAAAATGCAATGACTAGATAATTGCCTTCCTAAATTGCAAAGAAATGAAAATATAAGGCATAACATGCAAGAATTAAACAAATTAAGGACTAAAATGCAAGAAATTAGAATTTTTGGGCTAAAATGCAATAACGAGATAATTACCTTCCTAAATTGCAAAGAAATTAAAATTTAAGGTATAACATGCAAGAATTAAATAAATTAAGGACTAAGAAATTAGAATATATGGACTAAAATGCAAACCTTTTTTATACATATTTTTGCGGTCGGTCTCAGTCAACCTCAAATCATGCCACCGTCTTAGCCAATATGGAAGCGGTGTGGAAAGCTCCGTATGAGTAACAACACGACCACGAACAGGCAAACCCAATATCATGTAAACATCCTCTAGAGTGATGGCCATCTCACCAAATGGGAAATGAAAGGTGTTGGTCTCTGGCCTAAACCTCTCCACCAACGCCGTGATCAATTGGAGGGGAATCGAGCGTGGGTTAGTAAACACTCGTGTTAACACCAAATCACGCAAGCGTACGTGGTCACAAGTAATACAGATAGAAGTCAAGTTCGTTCCCACAGAGATCTGGTTATTGTTTTAATTCAGTAGATGTACCTATGCAACAATGTATGATTATTATTCACTGCTAAGACAATTAACAAATTGGGTTTTGATTAACTAAGATTAACTAAAAAAACAAATTAACAAACTAAGAATTAACTAACTAACGAGAATTTAAATCAAATTACTTCTGCAAGAGAAAACATGGGATCCTAATTTCATTAAATACTTTGCTTCGATCTGACGCCTTTAATCACTATATGCAATGGTTATGATATCTGATCGGATAACACGAAACAAGTACACGCTACCTGTCAGCATATGTATACCAAACTAAACATACATCCACAAAAGAGATAGAAGATGAATAGACACCAATTATGCTTAGACCCTATATCTCTATAAGATTTGAAAACATAACGGTTGAAGAACAAGTTATCCATATTGATCACATAGGGCAGCATAATATCTCTATTTACGCTACAAATCATGATGTTAAAACATCAACCTATCCTATGCTAGCATGGCAAGTTCTAAATCTCAAGATCCACTCTCGCTTCACAAGAGATTAACAAATTAGATGTTCATGACGCATCTACCAATTAAGCATAACCATACGAGGATATCAAATATACATCATACACAGATCTTTAAAGCATCAAGATATTAAAGCTCCATAAATAAATCCATTAGAATCCCATGACAACGATTAGTTCATAATTGAACCGCTCGTCATCATGGGATCAAGTGAAACCATGATAAAAAACAAAATATGAAAAGATACAAATAAACCTAAGTAATTGATATGTAATGGTTTTCTAAATTACAATGGTAGGATGTGTTTATATTGGCTCTAGATTTCTTGCCTAGCAAGAAATTACCTTCTATTACAATTATAATTCAATTAAGGTACTAAAAACTACCCAAAATACAATTAGAACTTGAAAAGGGCAAAACAGTAATTTCCCAGCATTGCTTCACAATGAACACGTGCGCGAATTTGTTCTGCACGCTCCCTGCACCTGCTATCTATCCCAGGTTGTAAAAAATCTCCCAAGCTTCGCGTGGACAGTAAGATCGCTGAAAACGGACTTCTAGAACTCCAGATATGGCCAAAATAGTGTAGACTGCGCAACCCTTCTCAGAAATCCGAATTTTAATCAATTAATCCTCCAAAAACGATAGAAGCATCAACCTTAATCAACATTCTCGTAAATCTGCACAACTAAGCAAAACACATCAAAACTACAAGAAACTTGAGTCCAAGACAATCAATTTAAGCCGATATAGAATGCTCCAAGTGGATATAAAATTCACTTATCACACCCCCAAACTTAAACCGATGCTTGTCCTCAAGCATAAACAACTAACACTACCTAATTAGTACCACTTCAGTAGGTGATCACGGTTGCATTTGACATTTGCAACAAGCCCTTTAAACCCCTAGGCAGCCCTAGTGGCTGAGTAAGGTCTCGTGAGGGCCTATAGCGAATGTACCCACAAAATCCAATGCAATGCAATGCATGAATGCAACTAATATGAAAATGCAAATAATCTAGTACTAATATCCTACCATACCTTCAAATCCTCTCATGCCATATCAACTTAAGAATCAAAGTAAATGCGCAATGTCTTGGTGTCGAAAGTGCAAGTATTCACATAGTCTACTCAATGAACATGCATAAGTTCTCACAAGCCCATGTCAAATGTAAGAATAAGTTAGTAAATATGCTAAGCCTACAAGAGTGCATCTTTGAGACAAAACTCGGGATCTCATATGCAAAAACAAGCAAACACTCACAATCCACTCACAAATGAATATTCACTTAAGAACAAGGGTAAGTGTATCACTCAATTCCAACAAAATCATAAGCATGCTTGACATTTGGTATCAACCTAACTCTTAACACAACATACATCAATGACGATAATCAAATGGTCTTTATTTGGGTTGTAACGGGGCTAGGGACAAGGTATGTCAAATAAGCCAAAACAGGTGAAGTGTCAAAAGCTAGTAAGTACCATAATAAATCATACACAACACCCTATTTCCCCCCACATAATCTATTATTTTTCTTCCAACAAAACACTCGACTAGTCGACTAAAATAGGATCACAACAACACAAACATGCTCTCATAATATATATATATATATATATATATATATATATATTTTTTTTTTTCTTTCCTCTTTTTTTCCTTTTTTTTTCTTTTTCTTTTTTTTTTCCTTTTTTTTCCCGAGAGCTAAATATATCACAAACAATAATAAACACAATAACAATGATCCCCTGAATTTATTACACATGCCGACTATCAAGTAAACAAACCCAATTTTCAATATTTCCCCCAAAAGTAAGACCAACAATAAACCCCTCCTTGCACACCTTATTACTCCCTTAAGCACTCTACTAGCCTTTGACAATGTGAGTTCAAATTAATGTAAGGCCAATACAAGAAAAAGGTCTAGGCAAGTAATGTGGTATGTCACCGAAAAAATAGGATTAAGCTCAACGGGTTAACTAATTGATCATGTAAATATGGTGTGGTAATATGGGAAAATATGTGGTTATTTCTAAATGCCTTTATCATTTTAATCGTCAAATAATGTCATGCGTTTCAAGAAAGATCTCAAACAACTGATAGCAATGCAAACAATCCGTGAACACTCAAGCAAACGAATAAATTGCAAATAATATGCAATAAGGCTCAAAAGCTCACTTGGTGGAAAAACATACTCAATCCCAAGCAAAAATCTCTCTAACGCACCTACTTGTATTCAAAGCATGCAAACTAAATCATCTTGCACATATTCATGTCCTTCTAATCACTTACAACATTCAATAAGTCTACTAGCTTCAACTTACTAGTGTATGTGTGTGCACAAGAACAAAGGATATCACTTCTCAATCAAAAGCGTCAACAACACAAAATTCCTATCAAGCATGGGTGCAAATGCATACTATTATGAACTCACATGATATACGAAAATAAAAACAGAATGTCCTATATGAAACAAACGTAAATAACACGAACATAAATGCATAATTTACTACTACTAATATGCAAAGCATGAAATTCTACATGAACACATAATACAACAACTACTAATCCCCCAAACCACCCCCAAACTTAAAATATTCAATGTCCTCATTGAATGGAAGTAAATACGAGGGATAATAGAAAACATACCTAGTCACAAAATTCACCAAAATCCACAAAAAATTCGAATTCACAAATACCCCCAAATAATTAAGAACACACAAAATATCAAAATAAAAGGAAGAAATATACCCCAAATACGAACCGGAGAGGTGAATCTTGCAATTAAAAATACCCCAAACTTGAATCTTGAAGCCTTGAAATTGATTGTAGGAAATATAATTGGAATGAGATAGGATTTGTGTGTCTATAGGTGTATATATAGATGGGTATATAAAGATTTGGGAGAAAAAAAAAATATGAAATAGGAGATGGATTGGGAATGATTTGGAATTAATATGGGGCTAGAAATAGGATTTTAGGTGGAGAAAATAATTAGAAAATGGGTTGGATTTGATTTGGGAGATGAATTTTTTTTTAATATGAGTTAACACACATATATACACGGACAACACTCCTGAACAGTAGGTTGAACTCGACATACACGGACCTGGACAGTAGGTTGAACTCGACCTAGCGTGCTGTGTGCGACCTGGCGCTTGAAAAGGGCTGTTGCACATTTTTTTTTTTTTTACAAAACACTACACCGACTTGTGTTATACTTCTCCTGGACAGAAACTGTGTTACGCTGGGTCCTGGAATCGGTGCCATGTCGCGTACAAATTTCTTCAATTTTTTTATTTTTATTTTTATTTTGAAAACAACATTCAAATTTTTTTTTCCCCTACACTAATGCGTGGATTGCCTCCCACGAAGCGCTTCTTTAACGTCAATAGCTTGACGTTACTTCCAAGCCTCCATTAAGGATGATAATAGTTGGCCTGGTCATCTCTTCGCGAGACTTCATTGTCATCACGGCGACACACTTTCTGCCACTTCTCCTCGCTTGGCCTATTTGTTTAACAACTATGTCCTATTCCAATGCCTTCATCTTTTGACCCAAAATTTGACAATTTGTAGAACAAAACACATTCGCGGGCTTCGTTTGAATATAATGGAGGAGGGTAAATGTAAGTTACTGAAGCCTTTGGTTCCTCAAAGAGAACTTCCTCCATTGGTTCTAATGCGCTACCTCCATCTTTAAACTCTGAGACAAGTAGAAGACCTGCATCTTTCCCATGTTCATCAGCCTCTTGGTACGCACATACCAATTCTTGAAATTTGTGCAGCTCATCAGTGTCTGTCCCAAATAGCGCCCTTTCCAAATCATCCACCATACTAACATGATCAAATTCCTCACATGGCTTGTGAACACACACCTCACCTTGGAATTTGTCTTCCTCAATTATGCATGCAGTACCTTGCTCCAAGTCACCGTTATTTTCTGGAATTGCCTCTAGTATGAATTGATGTTTCTCTTGTTCCACAGCACTCACAACTCGAGAAACTAATATCTCCAAAAATTTGAGAGACTCCTCATTACTCTTTATAAGCATCCTAAGCTCCTCCATAACATCAACCTCATCTGACTGAAAAGTAGGAGTAGGTTGCTGATGTTGAAACTCTTCACTATCAAAGAAATATGACATATTTGGAACATCTTGCTGGTACTGTTGAGGATGGTATTGAGAATATGGTTGTTCCTCATAAGTGACATATGGATCAACTCCTTCGTAGTAACAATATTGTGAGGGATCATGAACGCCCAAACACTGCTCACATTGCTGAGGCATGGATGTCCTCGAATATGCCCACCATGGCAACTCCTCGCATGCCATCTTCAAACACTCAAGTACCTGAACACACCGAACTAAACAAGATTGGCAAGAAAAAATCTGAGTCAGTGAACTCTAACGACCACTATTGACAAGCACATAAACCAAAAATAAAACACCGATGATCCCCGGCAACGGTGCCAAAAACTTGTTAACACAAAATCACGCAAGCGTACGTGGTCACAAGTAATATAGATAGAAGTCAAGTTCGTTCCCACAGAGATGTGGTTATGGTTTTAATTCAGTAGATGTACCTATGCAACAATGTATGATTATTATTCACTGCTAAGACAATTAACAAATTGGGTTTTGATTAACTAAGATTAACTAAAAAAACAAATTAACAAACTAAGAATTAACTAACTAACGAGAATTTAAATCAAATTACTTCTGCAAGAGAAAACATGGGATCCTAACTTCATTAAATACTTTGCTTAGATCTGACGCCTTTAATCACTATATGCAATGGTTATGATATCTGATCGGATAACACGAAACAAGTACACGCTACCTGTCAGCATACGTATACCAAACTAAACATACATCCACAAAAGAGATAGAAGATGAATAGATACCAATTATGCTTAGACCCTATATCTCTATAAGATTTGGAAACATAACGGTTGAAGAACAAGTTATCCATATTGATCACATAGGGCAGCATAATATCTCTATTTACGCTACAAATCATGATGTTAAAACATCAACCTATCCTATGGTAGCATGGTAAGTTCTAAATCTCAAGATCCACTCTCGCTTCACAAGAGATTAACAAATTAGATGTTCATGACGCATCTACCAATTAAGCATAACCATACGAGGATATCAAATATACATCACACACAGATCTTTAAAGCATCAAGATACTAAAGCTCCATAAATAAATTCGTTAGAATCCCATGACAACGATTAGTTCATAATCGAACCGCTCGTCATCATGGGATCAAGTGAAACCATGATAAAAAACAAAATATGAAAAGATACAAATAAACCTAAGTAATTGATATGTAATGGTTTTCTAAATTACAATGGTAGGATGTGTTTATATAGGCTCTAGATTTCTTTCCCAGCAAGAAATTACCTTCTATTACAATTATAATTCAATTAAGGTACTGAAAACTACCCAAAATACAATTAGAACTTGAAAAGGGCAAAACAGTAATTTCCCAGCATTGCTTCACAATGAACACGTGCACGAATTTGTTCTGCACGCTCCCTGAACCTGCTATCTATCCCAGGTTGTAGAAAATCTCCCAAGCTTCGCGTGGACAGTAAGATCGCTGAAAACAGACTTCTAGAACTCCAGACATGGCCAAAACAGTGTAGACTGCGCAACCCTTCTCAGAAATCCGAATTTTAATCAATTAATCCTCCAAAAATGATAGAAGCATCAACCTTAATCAACATTCTCGTAAATCTGCACAACTAAGCAAAACACATCAAAACTACAAGAAACTTGAGTCCAAGACAATCAATTTAAGCCGATGTAGAATGCTCCAAGTGGATATAAAATCCATTTATCAACTCGGAAACCCAAGTCTGACAGCAAACTAACCTGGGTCTCATCAAATACCCAATTGTCGAGGTTGGCTGTCAACTGGCGGACATCCAACTTCTCCCGCTCACCCCCCGCCATATGTGACTGCTAATATGATCATCCTGCATGGTCAAGAGGGACCTATCAAGAGGCCCGCACTACATATCCATAGTATCTGCAATGTGCAAAATCAAAGAAATAAGGCACATTTCATAAACATGTACCAAAATTGGCTAAAATTATCATTCCATGAAGACATATTTAAAACAAGAATAAATTAACAATGAATATCATTTATCAAATAAAATGCAGTACTAATAACATTAATTAATCAAAATTGGAATTAATAAATCATATTAATTCATAAATTTGAATTTTAAACTCAAAAATTCAAATTAATAATTCAAAAATTTGAATTAAAATTTCCACAACTCATAAAAAAATTTATAATTATAATTTCATAGTTATAAACCCTAATAATTCGAATTAATTCATAGTTTTAATAAAAATTCGGATAATAATTCGAAACCTAATTCTAAATTGGGCATTTCGAGCTAATTCAACCTAATTGAAGATGAGAAACCCTAATTTCAACTCAATTGAGGGTAAAAGCCCTAATTTCAAACTAATTCAAACCAAAAATGGGTAAAATTCGAACTATGAACCCTAATAATTCGATTTAATTCTTGATTTTAACTAAAATGAAGCAAATAAACACCACTCACAATTAAAAATGAATCAAACCATGTACATATAATCGTGAGTAGCAATATATATAGTAGTGTGTGTGTGTGTGTATACGTGCGTGTGTGTGTAAGTGTCAATTAGAAGATACCTTGAGGAGGAAGGTCGCCTGACATTCGCAGCTCTGTGTGTAAATCACCCGGAATCGGCTGGAAATCGCCTGAAATCGCTTGAGATCGCAGCTCTGTGTTTAATTAGGGTTTAGTTCGGGTCGCGGTAACCGCAATTGCTCGTTGTATATGTTTAGGAATCCGCAATGTTTCATTGCAGTAATAATACTAATGGTAAAAAGGTAATTTCAATTTTTAGGCATCCGCAATGTTTCATTGTGGTAGTAATACTAAGGGTAAAAAGGTAATTTCAATTTTTATTCATCCGCCTTGTATCATTGCGGCAGTATTTTGGAGGGTGAAAACGTATTTTCATATTTATATTGGTTCCTATATTTGAAATTATTCATATTTATTAATTTTATTAAATATAACACTATATTAATTTATTTAAAATTTTATGTAATAATTTAAATTCTATAAACATTTTTACATTTTATTATGTATTAATTTAACATTTTTTATTAATTTTAGTAACTAAGAAATTTAAAAGTATAATAATGTAAAATCATATGTTTTATAATACTGTTTATAGAATAATACTGTTTTATTATGTATTAATACTGTTTTATAATAATGTATAAAACTGTTTTGAGTAAAATGTTAAAAGGTTTACTTGGTGTAGTGGTTAAGTGGTTTATATACTTGGAGAAATTCCTGAGATCGACTCCCAATACAGGAATGTTTTTTTTAAGATATTAAAGATACTGCCGCAAGTCTTCATTATGGCAGACAGTATATTTTCCTACCATAATGAAGTCTTGCGGCAGTGTACGAGTTGGTGGTTGGGCGCTAGTTTCCAACCTACGGTGACTATGGAAGGACACCCTTATTTTTATAGTACTAACAAGATGTTTAAACTCGTTAGTGGTGCTTACTTTTTCATACGAGTTGGTGGTTGGGCGCCAGTTTCCAACCAACGGTGGCTATGGAAGGACTGAAGGAATTTACGGATGAGCGGAAGCGCGATATAACATTTATTTCCTTAAAAACCATATATCGGGCATATAGAAAAGCATATAAAATAAAAGAGCGAGGGGAATCGAAACCTTACCTTGAAAATTCGAAGATGGTTTGGATGGTTTCAAACAGTTGCTTCTCAGAGTGTGAAGCACTCTACCGGTATCCACCAAGAATGATCCTCTTCGATGAAACTTTTTATAAAACTCGGAGCTTTATAAAATGGAGTTTTGGGAGAGAGAGAGAGAGAGAGAGATGAAGAAGATGGAGGCTAGCTCCTTTTAGGTTTTTCACAAAAACACAAGTATGTTTAGAATGAACTATCTCATTCTATTTATAGGGCTCTTCTAGGGTTGTTTTAATAATATATCTTTATATATATATTAACCCCACATTTTATCTTATAAAATGCTCTAATAATAATTAAAACTATTTTAATCATTATTTCTTTTTCTAAACTATTTAGAAAATAATTCTCTCTCATAATTTAAATCTCTTCATCAAAGAAAATATTCTTTTATGGTAGTAGAAATAAATAATAATAAACTTTTTATTTATTATTTATATGAATTCTAATAATTCATTAAATATAATTAACTGATTAATTATATTTATTCTACATCGTGAGTGATGCTTCTCAACATATCGCGACTATCCGGATAATATGAATTCACTGCTTAGAATACCAAGAACCTGTCAGTGACTAGTTACCGTACAATCAATTCATTCTACCCTGCAATATCCCGATTAAATACAAGGCATGGAACTCGTGTCAAGCCTATCAAATTTAATCATATGATTTCTTATTCATAATGCAAAGTTCATATTAATGCAAATTAGAAACTCCTTTCTAATTTCATTCACTCTGGCCAGAGATTCCAGAACTCGCATACTAAGAATAACATAGGATATTCACTTCCTTACTGGAAGGGGTAGATCCTTTATTGACCATT
Source organism: Kitagawia praeruptora (assembly GCA_037693485.1). NCBI lineage: Eukaryota > Viridiplantae > Streptophyta > Magnoliopsida > Apiales > Apiaceae > Kitagawia > Kitagawia praeruptora. The sequence continues at coordinate 61,649,624 of CM075344.1, forward strand.
AACTATCTCCATACACAAATCCCTATGCCCAGAATAGACCTAATGGATGTCCTTGAGACTAAGGACTAAACCAAAGCACAGTTCATTATATACAAGATTACTCTAACGATCTCAAGTCTAAGGACACTTGTACAACTATCACTCAGTGAACAACTATCGACACGTGAGTAAACTCCATTAGTTGTTCAACTTATCGAGTCATGTTCAGTGAACTTATTCCCTAATAAGCACTTACACACTAGCTATAGTGTCACCACACAAATGCCTATGAGAACAGACATCCTTCCTAGGAAGCTAGCATAGTATGTACTGATCTTTACGGATTGACTAACTTCCAATCAGTTATCCTATGATCAGGAACAATTTAAGTTTAGTGTTATCATCTTCTAGATCTCATTATTATAATCTCATTATAATAAAGCCCATGTTAAGACGAACAGGTCTTTTATTTAATACACTTTAAATAGATAAAGCCCATGTTAAGACGAACAGGTCTTTTACCAATAATCATAAAGCCTACTATGATTACAAGAAAATTTATCCTAACTCATCATCCATGATTGGATTTAAGACACCATTCTTTCAAGGACACCCTTATTTATGTAGTACTCCCTCCGTCTCTAAATACTTTTCTCATTTGAGTTGGACACGTTTGCCAATGCACACTTTTAATCGTGAATATCTTCAATTTCGTATTAGTATTAAATATAAAAACTTCATTGTATTAAAGTACTCATAAATACGAATCAAACAAGATCACTCATGACTATATTTGGATTTATAGATTAGACGTAAATTAGTAATTTGTCTCTTGTTATGAATAGGACCGACATTCCAAACGAGAAGATCATTTAGAGACGGAGGGAGTACTAACAAGATGTTTAAACCCGTTAGTGGTGCTTACTTTTTCATTGGTTCTTAATAAAAAATAATCATTTTCCTGTTAGTTCGTTTGGGACTGATCATCTATATTCTATATTAATATGCAAAATCATGTTTTAATGATACATAATAGTACCAAAATATCAAAGTCCAAATTTGGTTATCACTTAACTCGGATTCGATTCCTTCCAACTACATAATTATACAAGATTTATTTATTTAATTTAATTTCTTTAATTTTACCCCGTGTTCGATTTCCTATAACCACATAATTAAATAGCATTTATTTGTTATATATTTTTATCATTCAATTCTTTACAAGTTTATATTTAAATAAAACTTATTAATTATATTTATTTATTTATCTATTTTAATTTTTTAATTTCACGCCTATTCAATTCCCTATAATTACATAATTTAATAACATTTATTTATTATATGTTTTTATCATTCAATTTTTTAAAAATACATATTAAAATTATATTTATTAATTATATTTATCATCGATAGTTTACACGTGCCCGCCGTGTCTACTAGTATATTATGGTGTAAAATATGAGATGAAATTAACATCTGTTGTTATTACATGATAACGTGGTGTGTACAGGAGCAAGTAACTCCATCATTTTGCAAGTAGACAAGTGACAGCACACCCCTCCGGAAATTTTATTGATCACACAATCATTAAATTTTCACCACACGCTAAACTCGAGAAACATACAAAAGTATATGGTAAAACGGACGAAATTCAAGCGAAAATTTCATCTGCGCTCTTGGGTTTAATCTCCAGCTTGGCCTTCTCCGATTCTTGGTCTTGCAACATTTTTTCTTTAGCCAATTTCTTGAGCTGAGCCAACTCAATATCTTTGCTCATCTTTCTCTTATACATCTCGGCAAATGTAATGGGCTCCTCCATCACTGATTTCTCTCCTTCCCTAATCTTTAATGGATATACTGTTGCATTCGGAGCAGGGTTCTGGAAAGTTGCAATTGACAATCTGCTAGAGTTGGAATTCACTACTGCTTGGTGGTCAGCGTTCTTGAACCTCCCATTGCTTAAGTACTGCAAATAACCACAATTTTGCCAGTTCAGTTTTCAATAATAACAAGTACATACAAATAAGGTACTCCCTCCGTCTCTAAATATGTTTACTGTTTCCTCTGGATACATTTGCCAATGTATACTTTTGATCGTTAATATCTTTAATTTCGTATTAGTATTAAATGTAAAAACTTCATTATATTAAAGTATTAACAAATATAAATCCAACAAAATTACTCATGACCAGGGTTGTAAAAATCGGTAACTCGGGCCAAGTACTCGGCCGAGTACTCGTTTTGGACCCCTAAACCGATCCGAGTAGTGACTAATCGGACCAAAAACCGTTTTTGCTATAACTCGGTCAAGACTCGGGTTGACTCCGAGTAATCGGGGTCAAACTCGGGTTTGACTAAAAAATATTTTTTTTGTTAAGTATTAAAATATAATTTTTATTGCTCAACTTATAGACTATAGTTATAATTTAGATTCGGCCCAATTAAAAGTCCTCTTTCAAAGATTTTATACATACATTTATATCACGTTTTAATATTATTAGTAATATTAATATTATTACTTGGACACATTTATACTAAAATTAGAATAAATATTATTAGTAATATTAATATTATTACTTGTTAGCAGGGTTGTAATAATATTATTAGTAATATTAATATTATTGTTAAGTTTTAAGTTTAACACATGTACACTAAAATTAGAATAAATACATATAAATTATGAGAATAAAAAAGTTAAAAAACAATATCTGATTAGTAGTCCGAGTACTCATTCCGAGTACTCGTCGAGTTTCCGATTACTCATTTTTCTGGACCAAAACCGAATTGGTCCGATTTCCGATTTTTACAACCTTGCTCATGACTATATTTTATCTTATAAATTATGCGTAAATTAGTAGTCAATCGCTTATAATGAATAGTATCAATAGTCAAAACAGGAAACATAAAAAGAGACGGAGGGAGTATCAACTAAGAAACATGGAACAATTATTGGACAAAAGCATGGAAAGAAATATACAAAACATGTGCGTGTGTAAACAAATGTGGATTCATGATTATTATTTAGAGGGGCACACTACAATTTAGGGAGGACAACTAATTCTTTTTTTTTTTTTTTATGGAGACCCTCCTATTAGGGGTGCCCATAAACCGATCAAACCGATTAAACCGATCCAACCAATCCCTATTTTTAGCCGATCCAACCCGATATTATTTAAATCGAATATTGAATGGGTTAAATATTAAAAAACCGAATTAAATGGGTTGGGTTAGGGTTTTGATAATTTTAACCCAATCCAACCCGACATATATTATGCACTAATGAGCCGTACTACTAATTTACTACTTGACTTAAACTTAAGATTTTTTGGGTATATTATTACATGTTCCACACTAAAATTATGAATTAAAGATATTTAATACAATGATGTTCTACTTATGTGTAATGTAATTTAGTTTTGTAGATTGTAGTACAATTTGCACATATGGTGATCAATTGTATAATTGCATACTAGATTAAGTTGTACATGACTTTAATTCTTGGACTTCGAGTTGTTTTTATCACTAACCAACAAATACAAATATGTGTTGCACTAACTTCTACTTTATATTTAACCCGATCAACCCGATCAAGCCGAACCAACCCAACCCGACTTTAGTAAGATTTACGATGGGTTTGAATTTTATAAACCCGAACTAATTGGGTTACTAAATTACTTGTAACCCGCCCAACCCGACCCGCGGCACCCCTACCTCCTACAGTTATAAAAGAAACAATTAAAAAAAATATTGTGCTTGTGCTTGTGTGTAGGACTTACGTGACCATGATCACCCAAATTAACAACAAAAGCTCCCTCCACAGGCTGAACAGTAATCCAAGTTTTGCCGCCGTCCCTGGTGGCCTGTAATCCACCAACCTGATCCTGAAGCAAAAGGGTGATTGTACCAGGATCTGTATGTCTTTTGAGTCCCAGTGTCAAGTCAGGCTGTGGACACTTGGGATAGTAATTCACTAACACTTTCTGGTCCATATCCACACACGCCTTTGTAATAGTCTCCTTTTCAAGCCCCATAGCCTCTGATAACACTTCCAGTAATTTGCAGCTTAGGGCCATCAACTTCTCGCTGTAAACCTCAGTGACGGACCTCCATCCCTCCGGCTTATCAGGCCATCTTGAGTAGTCCCGAGCCTGAATTGGGTATGAAAAATAAGTCACTATCTCGCGCCAATCCTGCACTGCTTCACCCTGTACAGATATTTGCCATATTTTTTAAAATAAACATCCGATCGAGTAACCAATCCATATATATATCAAAACTTTACATATAGCTAGTACTGTCATAAAAATTGTGTGATAAAATAAAACCATGTCAACACAAATGCATTAATTTAAATTTGATCATATCGTAAACACACGTTACGTTTCTGTTAAGGTCTCATATATGTTTCTTAATTAGTCTACTCATTAAAATGGTATATGTACCTGAAGATGACTAGAGACAATAAATCCACCTTTCTTACCACCAGTCATATCAAACCGGAGTTTTTCCTCAGCAGGCAAGGCAAAGAATTCTCGAGCAAGACGAGTCATTTCAGAAATCAAATTGCTATCAATACCGTGATCAATCACCTGGAAAATCCCCCAGTCTTCACAAGCCTCAACAATTTTTCGACAAATCTCGGATCTCTTGTCATCAGAATCATCATCATCAATACCAGCTAGAGAAATGACAGGAATTTCGTCGCTAAATTGATCGTAGGCAACTTTGGGACGCTCATCTTCATCTCGAACAAATTTAGAATTTAGAGTTTTCTCTTGGGCTAAAGCAGTAAGAGTTGAAGGAGCCATTCTTGTTAATTGGTAATTGGTATGTATTAGAGAGATAATATTAGCAGCTATATATACTCAAAATGAGAACAATAAAGTGTGTATTAAATTATTAAGAACAGTCAATTAAAAAAAGTTTAACGAAACTGACATTTGATATGAAGTGATTAAATGATATTATGCATGACAACTATATAGAGTTATAACTTATAAGCTTGCATGATGAGCAGGGAGCTAGCCACTGAGGCGCTGATACGTACATAATATATAAGAATCAAACGTAGGGGTTTGTGATTTTGTATGTCCGTGCTCATCCACCATTCCTTCTAACAACTTCCCCTAATTACTCTCTCCTTTCTCATACGAAACGGTGTAAAACTAACTGCCTCTCCTCTTTCTTTTTTGCCCACTCATGACTCATGTGTGTTTTTTGACATAAATAAATATCAATATCATAATAATTGGAATACAATAAATAGGCAAATTTTTTTAAAAAAGAAAAGGATAAATATAGATAATTTACATAAATATACTGTTACATGTTTTATATCAGCAAAGGATAAATGTAAGTTTCAATTAAAATAAAAAAGAAACTCGAGCCGCAAAAAAAAAATGAATCCGGCTTGAACTTGTTTATTTATAAACATGTTAAAATGTTCAAGTTAAAATTAAATTAAGATTAAACGAGCTAATTAAATTCTAGTCGTAAATCGTAATCATTTTGGTTCATCTACAATCCTATTCAATATTGAACTATGAATAACATAATCTATTAGCTAATATATTTCTCTAAAATAAATATAACATATTAAAACGATAAAATTGTTTCGATTTTTTATACACATTTAATAACTGTTTACATAAGTCTATATTTTATATATGAATTAAGCTATACATATACAAATGTCATTATATTAATTTCCACTAATGCGGCAATAATTTTTTGGTTAATTCTTATCTTCTTCTTAAATTTTTGGATGGTACTTTTATAGATTAAGTCCAATTTTCAATTATTATAATTAAAAAAATTAATATTTCCAAAATTATTTCTGAAAACATTTCCAAATATTTAATAATATTTAACTGGATGAGAATCTTTAAAAATAAATTATACATACGCTACACAAATTAAAACACGTCAGGTAACATTTCTACAACAAATTTAAAAATTATTTTGCCATTGCAAGCATACGAATACACATCAAGCATGACGGTTCACTTATAAGTAATCAAATTTAGAAAAAGGAATTGCACTGAAAATGAACATGGCACGAGTTACTAGTTTGGCGGTAGCTAGCCACCATATTTTTCTGGTAAGTAGACCAACCAACGTAGCTAGGCCTTAATAAACTTAACTGTAAACAACGCAACAATGGTTGAAGATTTATCCACGACCAACTTACGTGTTACAAATGTCTTTCTTTTTAAGCTAGTATCGTTTACGTACAAATATTTCCTCAAAAGAAAAGTTGTTCTTAAATTCCTTCATATGTTTGGCTTATTTTTTTCCAGAAACATCAATCAACTACCAAGTTGTTCCGAATTGACAGAATCCAAATCAGAATTGTATTCAGGGTGATTTATTGTTGGCTTATTAATTATTGCGTGATCATTATTGTTAATTTCTTAAACATATGGTTATCTAAGAGTATGGGAGAGACCTCTTAGGTAAAATTTATAATTAATTATCATAAATAAGAATTATAAAGAATGTGTAAAAAAAATTGCACTTCAATAGGACAAAACTCTTGTCTATAATTATAGATACTATATTTGTCGAACCTCTAGAAATCTGTAGTGAATTGTCACATTACTTATTTCTATATTAAAATTATATATTTCATTAATAACAACTTGAAATATTAATAACATACCATTTTTTAAATATAGTCAATCATTATATCCAATACCCTCGGAACACAATGTCTTACAGGTTCGACAAATTTTACATAATCAATATTTTATATAATTTAGTCAATCATTTTTAACTAATGCCATCAGAGATGTTCTAAGAGGTATGGGAACTACGGAGTTTTTCTAGAAATGAAAATCGGATTTGGTGTTCCACGGGTTGGTAATTTGGACGACCAAGATATTACTTAAAAAATTTTAGTAACAATAAATATATAAAGAGAAAAATGTTACTGTAAGTAAATTACTTACAAGTTATCAGTATTTTGTATAAAAGGTATATGATATTTTTGTAATAATGAAATTCACCCGATACATTTACAAAAGAGTATCGGCCTGAGGACAACCTCAGGGTTCTAGCCTGAGGTTAAAACAAAAAACACTATAAGTCAGGGTTATTTTTGTAAATACAGGAGGGTAGTTTTTATTATTACAAAAATGCCATTCACCACTTATACTAAAAAACAAGCTAACCTCAGGTAAGTGTCCTGAGATCAACCTCAGGGCCATTTTTCTCTTTACAAAAATAGCTTTTAGATTGTATTTTAATATGTCTTAATTTTAGGTAAATAACTATAGTTAACTATCCATATATATATAAAAGGACCAAAACTATTTCTGGTTAAGAATTTGGTGTGTTTGGAACATTGATCGATTAATAAACAACTGAAGAATAAACACAAATATCATTGCCCAACTCAATCCTTGCCGTTGAATCGGATGTGTGTAATTCTTATACAGTTATACGAAGAGTTAGTTCATGCAGGTTCAAATATGCAAATTACTGCAACTCACATGCAGACGCAAACAAATTATCGAAATCGCGGTGCTTGGACAGTGATTAAGAACTTAATTGCGGAGGATTGAAAAATGTGTTGCCCGACATACAGCAACAGATTCTGTTGAGTATAGTGTATGTGTGAGTTGGCACCACCTGGCAACTGTGTCCAGCTATCATGAGTGAGCTGGCTAGTAACTGGCAACTCATCTTTTAGTCTATAAATATACACTCTGTTCAGTTGCAGTTAGTTAGCAAATACAAAATGTAGTCTTCATTCTGTAAACAAACTCTAAGCTCATTATGATGAGCATTGTAAACTCTGTTTCTTTATCAATAACAAACACATTTCTTGCATCATTTCCCAAAGATTAAGATGGTATCAGAGCGGGTTTTAATGGCGGATCCAACCTGAATCGTCATCGTCTTCGTCTGTGTTGTCGTCGTCGTCTTCTTTCGTCGATCGTCATCTTATTCAGGAGTAATGTTCAGTTCTGGAGAATTGCAAGATTGTACTCCTTTGTCTCATGGTGGTCATTGTTGCTCCTATTTTGGATGTTGCTGTCAATACAACAATCATGCTTTTTGATGCTTTCTGATGTTTCTATTTTCAAGTTGAAGTTCTGGTGCTGTCATGACTTGTAAAATTCTGAGCGTTGCTGTTGCTTTCAAGTTCCAATAATGTAGTCAGGACATCTTCAAGGATGTGTGATCAGTTGATGCTACTAAAACTTGATCATTGTTGCTGCTGCAATTTGTCTTTTCTGTACTGCAAGATTGTTCAAGTTGAAGGTTTTCAGATTCTTCCAACCTCCAACTTGAGGGGGGATGTTGAGTATAGTGTATGTGTGAGTTGGCACCACCTGGCAACTGTGTCCAGTTGTCATGAGTGAGCTGGCTAGTAGCTGGCAACTCATCTTTTAGTCTATAAATATACACTCTGTTCAGTTGCAGTTAGTTAGCAAATACAAAATGTAGTCTTCATTCTGTAAACAAACTCTGAGCTCATTATGATGAGCATTGTAAACTCTGTTTCTTTATCAATAACAAACACATTTCTTGCTTCATTTCTCAAAGATTAAGATGTTAGAAACCATTTCACCCAAAACCTTAAGGTGTTGGGGAAGGCCCTTTCAAGGATCTTATACTCATATATATTTAACATTCCCCCTCACTCGCAAGCCCACTATGGGGTAAGAGTGGTCACTAGGAGCCCATATTTGGAGCAATACCTTAGTGCCAAATTAAATTGAGAATATTGGGGGAGGTGGGGTTCGAACTTGAGACCTCCACAAACACCAGAGCTCTGATACCATGTTAGAAACCATTTCACCCAAAACCATATTCTCAATTTAATTTGGCACTAAGGTATTGCTGCAAATATGGGCTCCTAGTGACCACTCTTACCCCATAGTGGACTGTTACCCATAGTGGGCTTGCGAGTGAGGGGGAATGTTAAATATATATGAGTATAAGATCCTTGAAAGGGCCTTCCCCAACACCTTAAGGTTTTGGGTGAAATGGTTTCTAACAGATTCCTTAACTCTGAAAGACATGGAACGTCAAATAATATCCTCTCTCTCTCTCTCTCTCTCTCTCTCTCCTTCCTCCCCCCTGCTCACCAGTGTTCAAGTCTTTCTCTTGGTTGTGCTCTACCATGGCTCACTAGCTTTCAATTCCCGTAGCTTAAAAACCCACTTGTACGACTTGTTAACAAACAGTTTAACATTTTTTTTCCTCATATTTTTTGTTGCTATTACGATGTTCCCACCTATAATGCTTGGTGTATAAAATGACTGTCTCTTTGATTTTTGTCACAGAGTCAGATTACAGCTCAGCCATGGTAGTTTTCTTTATTTACGATTCGAGCATCCATTTAAGTGTTGTAATTTCCCTGTATTTGCAAAAAGTTCCATATATATGTCTTCTTATTTGCTTCTTCAACCTCAGTTGGTTTATTCCCCCAGTGCATCAGGTTAAGCTACTTTCCAGTATTCCTCAACTATGCTTGAGGAGTTGAGTTAATTTTTTCTTTTTTATGTGGAACTAAAATTGGAAGAAAGTTCGAGGCAAAAATTTTTTTTTTGAAAGAAATGATCCCAAATTAAGTTGAGCACTGAAGTAATTAACACATCGATTTAACGTGAAAACTATCAAAAAAGAGGGTAAGCCCACAAATCCCTCTTAAGTAGATAGTAGGTTGGGCTAACTGCCTTTTGTTTCCAATCGGAAGCCCCCAATAAAATTTTAAAATCTTGTTCAAGTCCAGAACGTTTTGGACTGGTCACTTTTCATTCTGAAAAATAATATTAATCAATTACATGTTCTTGTTTTAGATTTAAGGTTAACGTAGATAACTTAAAATTTTAAAGTAAATTTTACTGTAGCTGAAAATTTTATTTTAAGTTGGCATATTTAATTATTAATAATATTTATAGGATCGAGAGAATAAAATAGTAAAATAGAACTAGCGAACCATTATTAGTTGTTGAATTACTTCTAAATCAATTATTTAGATTCAGTTCATTTAAATAATTTTTTTAAGGGTATTAATAAAAACTAAACTATTAGTTTAATTAATTGAAATAAGGAAATTTAATCAATAACTCATTCATTAAAATCTTTTATTTTAATTAATCTTTTTTATTTCACATAATTTTTGGCTGATTTTTTTTATTTTTTTCAATCTTCTTTCATTAAAAATTTGAATTTATTTTATTAAACTTATTTCACAAAAAAATAATAGCAGTGATAATAGGGTTCCACAGGGAACCAATTTTATTTCGTAGTAACAGTACAATACTTTACTACTGAATTTCAAAATTAAGCATAAGACTTAAATTTTTTACAATTGAACTTAATTTAAAAATTATGCACCCAAATTTTAAAGTCAAACACATGAATTCTAAAATTATGTAATTGATTTGTATTCGAATGTTCAATTGTTGAACATTTAATTTCCTATTGTGTTTGTACCATAACTTGAGTATTATCACAAAAAATTGATGAAAATATTGAAAACTTTTGTGACGGTAATGTTAGTATATGATCATAATTGTCAACCAAACACGAATTTTTCTAAATTATATTTTATATATCTTGTATTTTTATATCTTAAAAGCAGTGTTCTAAAAAGCGGTAAGCGGTTCTAAGCGGTGGGAGGACCTTTTAGCGCTTAAGCGGTTAAGCGGATGCCTAGGCAGAATTTTAAGCGGGTCATTAAGCGGATTGTGAATATATACATATTTATTTTATTTATTTTAATTATTTTAATTATACATGTTTATTATATATATTAATTTATAATATGAAATTTGAAAAATATGTAAAGAAAAAATTTTAAAAAAAAATAATTAAAGGGTCAACATTTGGTCAAACCCGCTTAATCCCCGCCTAAATCCCCCATAAATCCGCTTAATCCCGCCTAAACCCGCTTAATCCCGCCTAAACCCGCTTAATCCCCTGAAAAACGCTTAATTCCCCGATTTTGTACTAATCGAAGCGGTTAGGCCTTCAAAACCGCCTAGGCGGCCGCGTAGGCCGCTTTTTAGAACAGAGCTTAAAAGTATGGGTGAAATCCCTAAATGAAACTCCTAAGTTTTGATGATAACAAACAGCAAGCCATTTGGCTTGATTTCAGATATAAAACAGCATACCATATGTATATGTGCTAACTTGTTTTTGCAGAGAATTCGGTTTACTGATCATATAATCAAACTGGAACAAACAGCAAGCCATCCTTTCAAACAGCATACCAGTTTCACAAACAGCATGCTGATTTCAGTCTGGACAGTTTTGCCGAATATAAAGAATTCAAGGAACATCAAGTGGAATCTATTTTAGGTTTAATTGTATGGGTCCTCTGAGTATATTTAATTATTCATATCTCACACATGCTTGGGAGACAAACATATTCTTGAGATAAATTAAGAAAAGTAAAGTTCTACTTTTCATTTATTTAATGCACACCATACTTCCACTCAAGTTATTCACATCATACACATCATTATCAAATATTCTCTTTGCCCAATACATTCTATACACCACCTGCTATTCACGTGAATAACACTTCATCTTCCAAGCTTCTCTCACGCCTTCAAACATTCTATTTCATAACGGCTTCATTTATGTCCGTTGGAGCTCTTCAAATTTGTTTCTTCACCTATTTTCATTCTGGTATAAAAGGCCTGATATACTTCAGCTCTTATCAACGATACAGTGCAGAAAATTAAAGAGCCTTACAAAAAACTCAAAGCTTTCATTGCAATATTCTTTAAACCTTTCAAACCCACTTCATTCGTATATATCTATATATATTCAGAGGGTCATAGGTTGAGTCAGATTGTATTTATTTGTTGCTGTACAAACGTTGGCTTAACGTTTAGGGTAAGTCGAACTAGACTAGAGAAGTAAGCTTGGGAAGTGTTACTTAGAGAGTTAGTTCAGCACAGGAAACAGCAAGCCATTTGTAAGGTATAAGGGAGATATATTGTTGTATCTTGTAATCGGTTTATAGTTGATCAATAATATATTCTCTTACCAAGTTTGGTAAGGGACCAGGAAGTAGACCATAGGGGTTTAGGGGTCGAACCTGGCTAAAAGATTGTGTGTCTCTCTTTACTTACTGTTTATTTCATTCTGCATTGCATATTATTCTCAAACAGCGTGCCATTTGTAAACTGTGTTATTACAAACAGCAAGCTGTTTCTGGTAATTTTTAAAACAGATCATATTTAAGCATTGTTAGCCATAAACACCTATTCACCCCCCCTCTAGGTGTTGTTTTCAATTGGTATCAGAGCGAGGTATACTAATATTTCTGTAACAGGAAGGTATCGATCATGGCTGAACAATATCTCGAAGCTAAATCTGATTATAGAGCTCCTCTCCTCACTGGATCAGAAAATTACAACTGGTGGAAATGTAGAATGGAAACATTCTTGTCCAAGAGACCACTGGTGTTAAGAGTGGTACAGAAAGGAGACTTCGAATTTCTGGATGACAAGAACAATCCAAAAGATGTCGATGATCTCACTCCCGATGAGATTATTAAATGTGGTTATAATGGAGAAGCTAGAAATTCTATAATGAACGCATTAGACCAAGCTGAGTATGACAAAGTTTCATCTCTAAAGACAGCAAAGGAAATGTGGGATGCTTTGGAAACTTACCATGAAGGCTCAACAACTTTGAGAAAGGTGAAGCTTAGCAAACTAATGAACGACTTTGGAAACTTCAAACTCAAGGATGATGAAACTATCAAGGAAGGTCAAGCAAGATTCCAGGTTACTATAAATTCTTTAAAAAGACTTGGAAAGGATATTCCTCAAGATGAAATTAACATGAAAGTGTTAAGTGCTGTACCATTTATTTATGAAGCTAAGGTCACGGCCTTGGAATCATCCTCAACAATCGACACCATGGATCACCTAGCGGTTTTTGCTGAGCTAGAACAGTTTGAAAGTAAGATAATCAAAAGTCAGATTGAAGGTGTTCGGGTTCCTGTAGCCAAAATGAAGAATTTGGCTCTTCATTCTACAAACAGCAAGCCAGCCACTGCATCCAGCAAGCTGACAGATTCTGATGAAGAATCTGATGAAGAAATGGCTCTCATCTCACAAAAGATCAAGAGACTAATTGAGAAGAAAAACAGAATGAAAAAGGAAAGAGCAAGTTTCAACAACAACAAGAAAGCCAAGGAGCAAAATTGCTTCGAATGTGGCAAGCCAGGCCATTTTAAAAGAGATTGTTACAAGCTAAAGTCAAAACAGCCTGCTGTTTTCAAAGATAGAAGAAAATCAAAGGCTTTATTGACCTGGAGTGATGATGATTCAGACTCCAGTGATGACTCAAGTGAAGACATGGTGAATTTGGCACTTGTAGGTCTAAATGATGAAGAAAGCTCACAAGGGTCCATAAAAGAAGAATTTGTGGATAGTGACTTTTCAGATTCGGAAGATGATGCAAGTGAGGTAAACTCAATTAATTCTGATTTATCTTCCTCTCCTATTATACTAGAAGAACTAACCATGCAGGTACCAAGTAATGTCTCTATTATTGAGTTCATGGAACTAAAAAATAAGAATGGCAAGCTGGAAAAGAAGAACAATCAGTTGAAGAATATTATTTCTGAGTTAATGGCTGAGAAGGCTCCAGAATTAAATCATGATGATCTTATCACTGATTTAAAAGAGAAACTAGTTCAATTCGAAGGTGTAAACAAAGTAATTCTACGAAGGAATGAAGCACTGATGAAAGAACTCAGAAATTTGAAGGCAGATATTGAAGCCAAAAATGAATGTATAAAATCATTCAAGCATAAAGAATCCAGCCAAGCCGAATCCTCAAAAACTGCTGAAAAGAGAAAACAGCAAGCTGAACTTGTCAAACAGCAAGCTGAATTGATTTCTCCTCTAGAAAAAGAAGTCAAAGACCTTCAGAAAGGGATGGAAACATTTGTTCAAGGTGAAGACAGCTTAAAGACAATGATGAAGAAGGCAAATGTCCCCTTGGTCAGAGAAGGAGTTGGCATGAAATCAAACAATAAACTTGGTGCACTCAAATACGATGGAAGAAATGGCATACCATACAATTATGCCATGCCTTGGAAGATATGTAACAAGTGTGGAGGAAAAGGCCATCTGGAAAAACACTGTGTAGTTCAAGTAAACCCTAAAGGGAAAACAGCTTACCAGAAGAGGCCAGTCAGAAGACAAACAGCACGCCAGAATGCTCCTGACAGAAGACAAACAGCATACCAAAAGTCACCAAAAGTGATCCAAATATGGATCAAGAAAGCTGATTTAAATGTTCTATATATTCTTGCTACTAACCAACCTGGACCCAAACCTATATGGGTTCCAAAACATTAAGTTGGTGTTTGTTTGTTTTGTAGATATGTCTTGCCGCCAAAGTAAAGTCAAATCGATGGATTTTGGATAGCGGATGCACTAGACATATGTGTGGAGACAAATCTCAGTTCATGAGTCTCGAAATGAAGAAAGGTGGAAGAGTTACAATTGGCAATAGCAAGACTCTTCGAATACTTGGTATTGGTTCCATTGGTAATAGTAATATTTCGATTGATAAAGTTCAATATGTCAAAGGTCTTTCATATAATTTACTTAGTGTCACTCAATTATTTGATGATGGACATTTTGTTAAGTTTGGCATAGATAAAACTGTTATTACTATTGGTGCTAACAAAATCCCCCTAGTTGCTAGAAGGGAAGGAAATATATATGTATTAGATTTCGAAATGCAGGAAACAGCATGCTGTTTGGCTGCAATCGACAATGATCCATATATATGGCATAGAAGGTTGGGACATGCACACATGGACTTGCTTAATAAATTATCAAGCAAGAATCTGGTCAGAGGACTACCAAAACTGAAATATTCTAAAGTTGAAGTATGTTCAGCATGCCAATTGGGTAAACAAATTCGAAGTACTCACAAAGCAAAGAAAATGGTATCTACTTCTAAACCTTTAGAGCTTCTGCACTTGGACTTATTTGGTCCAGAATCTTATAAGAGTATTGGAGGTAAACAATATGGTTTTGTTATTGTAGATGATTATTCTAGATTTACTTGGGTATTATTTCTCCGTACTAAAGATTGTGCTTTTGATGAGTTTGAGAAATTGATTAAATTACTTGAGAACAAGCATGATACAAGACTTGTAGGTATAAGAAGTGACAGAGGAGGTGAATTTGTCAATGAAAAATTTATCGCATATTGTGAAGAAAGAAGAATCTCCCATGAATTTTCTGCTCCAAGAACTCCACAACAAAATGGAGTGGTGGAAAGGAAGAATAGGTCACTTCAAGAAACAGCAAGGACTCTACTGCAAGAAAGCAAGCTGCCTAGAAGTTTTTGGGCCGAAGCTGTGAATACGGCATGCTATTTGTTGAATCGAATCATAATCAGGCCAATTTTAGATAAAACTCCATATCAATTGTTGAGAAACAAGAAGCCTAATATCAGTTACTTCAAGATTTTTGGATCTAAGTGTTTTGTGCTCAAGACAATTGGTAAAGATGGTAAATTCGATGCTAAATCCTATGAGGCTATATTTCTTGGTTATTCTTTAACAAGTAGAGCTTATAGAGTTTATAATGTTAATAAACATATTGTTGAAGAATCTATTGATATTACTTTTCAAGAACCTAACAATGATCTACCAAGAGATGAGGAAGAATTTGCAGGACAGCAAGCTGGAAGTGCAAATCAGCAAGCTGGAAGTGCAAATCAGCAAGATGAAAGTTCAGAACAGCAAACTGAAAATGAAGATGAAAATGAAAGTCAGCAAGCCAAGGATGATGTAGTCAATAACAATCAGCAAGCTGGAAGTTCAAGTCAGCAAGCTGAAATGGAAGATACAATCTCCAAAATTGCAAAAATGTCTTTGGAAGGCCCTAGAGGATCAAGGACTACTGAGAAACTACCTATTTATGATGAAAAAGATCAGTCACCTCGAGCAAAGATAAGAAGGACAACTCATGAAGAAATAGCTCAACATTCTTTACCAAGGGCAACAAGAACGGTCAAGAATCATCCTCCAGAATTAGTCATTGGTGACATTACTGATGGAATTACTACAAGAAGAGGAAAAGCAAATTATTGTGCTCATGCAGCCTTCCTAGCTCAAGAAGAACCCAAAAATATCAATGAAGCATTAGAAGATGAGAATTGGATCATTGCTATGCAAGAAGAATTAAATCAGTTCGAAAGATGTGAAGTTTGGGAACTTGTTAAGCCACTAGAAGATGCTTCAATCATTGGCACAAAATGGGTATTTAAAAACAAAGTTGATGAATTTGGCACCGTTACTCGAAATAAAGCAAGGCTTGTGGCTCAAGGATATAATCAACAAGAAGGCATTGACTTTGATCAAACTTATGCTCCTGTTGCTCGTTTGGAATCAATAAGGATGCTTCTTGCCTATGCATGTTTCAAGAAATTCAAGCTATATCAAATGGACGTAAAGAGTGCATTCCTAAATGGCTTGCTGGAAGAGGAAGTTTATGTAAAACAGCCTCCTGGATTCGAACATGAACAGTATCCAGAATATGTGTTCAAGCTAAAGAAGGCTCTTTATGGTTTAAAGCAGGCTCCAAGGGCTTGGTACAAAAGGCTTAGTAAGTTTCTTATCAAAAATGGATTTATTCGAGGTAAAATCGATCCCACATTATTTATTAAGCAAGATGGTAAAGATATTCTTATTGTACAAATATATGTGGATGATATTATTTTTGGAGCTACTAATGAATCTATGTGTAAGTGGTTTTCCAAGTGTATGCATAATGAGTTCGAAATGAGCATGATGGGTGAGCTCAATTATTTCTTGGGTCTTCAAATCAAGCAATCTAAGGATGGAATTTTTATACATCAATCCAAGTATACAAAAAGTCTACTCAAGAGATTCGGTTATGAAGATGTTAAGTCAAAATCAACTCCTATGATTCAAAACAGCAAGCTGTTTGCAGATGAAAATGGTAAGGCTGTTGATATTAAAAATTATCGAGGTATGATTTGAAGGAATTTATGACCGTAGCGGAAGTGTAAATCACATTTACTTGCATAAAAACCTAATTAATCATGTATATAGATTTAAAAATTGTATGAACACAAGAAAAATACCTTGATAGCTTTCCTGGGATTGTTATGAATGTGTCTTTGATTTCCAGCAATCACCCCTCAAGTGTGGAGTGCTCTAATGGTATCCACCAAGATCAAATATCATATAGTAGATAAAGAACAATTGAGAAAATAATTAAAATGATTTGGAATGATTTTGATGAACTTCAAAAGCTCTCCATGATCCTCTCAAACCCCTGGGATGTTTTTGTTAAGTGTTTTGTTCTATCTTCCAACTCTTGGAATGATTGATATTTAAAGAAATAAAGTCTTTACTTTATCTAATTAAATAATCATTTAATAATTAAAACCTTTTTAATTATTAATCCCATTCTGAAAATAATTCTCTCATAAAATTTAATTTCTCAAACTAAATTTTGTAATTAATAATTATTAAGAACTTTTCTTAATTTATTTATAATCTATTAAATCTCATTTAATAAATTATAAATAATTGCTAATTAATTATTTATTCAATAAATAAATAATTCATAGCCATTATTAATTATTCTCATCATCTATAAATATTTAACCTTTTTATGGTGTGACCCTTTAGGTTCAATATTAAGCCGGTAGTAGAAATAAATAATAATAAACTATTTATTATTACTTATACGAATTACTAATTAATTCGTTAAATATAATTACATAAGTAATTAATATTTATTCTACATCGTGAGTGATACTTTTGAATATATCGCGACTATCCGGATAATATGAATTCATTGCTTAGAATATATAAAACCTATTCAGCAAATGGTTACCGTACAATCAATTCCTTCTACCCGACAATATCCCGATTAAATACAAGGCATGGAGCGCGTGTCAAGCCTATTTAATTTAATCATATAATTTCTTATACATTATGTCTAGTTCATTTGAATTAGAAACTCTTTCTAACTTCAATTACTCTGGCCAGAGATTCCAGAACTAACATAGTAAGAACATCATAGGATATTCACTTTCTTTTACTGAAAGGGGTAGATTCTTTATCGATCGTTAACTATCTTCATATACAAATTCCTATACCCGGAATAGAACTAATGATTGTCCCTTGAGGACTTAGAACTAAACCAAAACATAGTTCATTGTATATAAGATTACTTTAACGGTCTCAAGTCTAAGGACACTTGTACCACCATCAACTTATGAACAACTATTAACACGTGAGTAAACTCCATTAGTCGTTCATTTGATCAAGTCACGTTCAGTGAACTTATTCTCCAATAAGCACCTACATACTAGCTATAGTGTCACCACACGAATGTCTATGAGAACAGACATCCTTCCGAGGAAGCAAGCATAGTATGTACCGATCTTTACGGATTGACTAACTCCCAATTAGTTATCCTACGATCGGGAACTATTTAAGTTTAGTGTTATCATCTTCTAGATCTCATTATTATAATCTCATTATAATTCTAGAAGCTTTACTCTAAACTATGGAACTTCTTATTTAAACACTTTAAATAGATAAAGCCCGTAATAAAAACAACAAGTCTTTTATTAATATAAATAAAATCAAATAAGATTACATGAAAGTATTTCCTAACTCATCATACATGATTGGGTTTAGGACAAAATACTATCAAACTCCCACTTGTACTAAAGCCAATCACTCTGGTATCTTATACCCATCTTATCTCTATGTCGATCAAAGTGAGCCTGAGACAATGCCTTAGTAAATGGGTCCGCTATGTTGTTATGTGTGTCAATTCTTACGATGTTGACATCCCCTCTTTCTATGATCTCTCGAATCAGATGAAAGCGCCGCAACACGTGTTTGGAATTCTTATGGGATCTTGGTTCCTTAGCTTGAGCTATCGCAGCGTTGTTATCACAATACAACACTATAGGATCCTCAATGCTAGGAACTACTCCCAAATCAGAAACAAATTTCCTCATCCAGACAGCTTCCTTTGCAGCTTCACATGCAGCTATATATTCCGCTTCCGCTGTGGAGTCAGCCGTTGTAGGCTGTTTGGAACTCTTCCAACTAATCGCTCCCCCATTTAGAGTAAATACATACCCTGACTGGGATCTGCTACCATCGCCTTCTGATTGAAAACTAGAGTCAGTATAACCCTCAATTTTCAATTCAGATCCACCAAAAACAAGAAAAACATCTTTAGTCCTTCTCAAGTACTTCAATATGTTCTTCACTGCTTTCCAGTGTTCTTCACCTGGGTTAGACTGATATCTGCTCGTCACACTAAGTGAATGAGCAACATCAGCTCTAGTACATAACATCGCATACATGATGGATCCTATTGCCGAGGCATAAGGAATCCTACTCATGCGCACCCTTTCCTCATATGTCTTTGGAGACATCTTCTCGGAAAGAGTAATCCCATGACTAATAGGAATGAGACCTCTTTTCGAGTTCTCCATGCTAAACCGTTTTAGCACTTTATCGATGTATGTACCTTGGGATAGGCCAATCGTTCGATTAGATCTATCTCTATAGATCTTCATCCCTAAAATATAGGATGCCTCTCCCAAGTCCTTCATAGTGAAGTTCTTTGATAGCCAGACCTTGACTGATTGTAACATCGGTATATCATTTCCTATTATAAGTATGTCATCCACATACAATATAAGAAATGTTACCGCGCTCCCACTAACCTTCTTGTAAACACATGGTTCATCTAAGTTTTTGATAAAATCAAACTCTTTGATTGTCTCATCAAAACGGATGTTCCATCTCCGAGAAGCTTGCTTCAAACCATATATGGTTCGTAGCAGTCTACATATTAGATTTTCGTTTCCAATGGAAACAAAACCCTCTGGCTGTGTCATATACACTTCCTCTTCAAGTTTCCCATTGAGGAAGGCCGTCTTTACGTCCATTTGCCAGATCTCGTAATCATAGTAGGCTGCAATCGCAAGCAAAATCCTAATGGATTTGAGCAAGGCTACAGGCGAAAAGGTTTCATCAAAGTCAATCCCTTGTCTTTGTTTGAATCCTTTTGCCACAAGCCTGGCCTTATAGGTCTCCACCTGGCCATCTGCTCCACGTTTCCGTTTGTATACCCATTTGCACTCAATGGGTTTAATCCCTTCAGGTGCTTCAACCAAAGTCCATACTTGGTTAGTATACATAGAGTCCATCTCGGATTTCATGGCATCCTGCCATTTCTCTGAGTCATTACAACTCACAGCCTCTTCATAAGTCATAGGGTCCTCATCATCAACAAATGACAAATCATCATCATTTTCAATGACAAGCCCGTAATATCTTTCGATTGGGCGGGACACTCTCTCTGACCTACGTAAAGGTTGTTCTACAGAAGGTTGTTCTTTCTGAACAGGTACTTCTTCTCTAATCGTTGCATTTTGTGTTTCTTGAACTTCATCAAGTTCAATATTTCTCCCACTGTTTCTATCAAGGAGGAACTGTTCCTCTAAGAAGTGTGCGTGTCTAGAAATAAATATCCTTTGATCAGAAGGATCATAGAAATAATATCCATGACCTTCTTTAGGATATCCCACAAAACTGCATTTCACGGATCTAGGTTCCAACTTATCATGTTCAACTTTCTTGACATAAGCTGGACACCCCCAAACCTTAACATGTTTAAGACCTGGTTTCTTCCTACTCCACATCTCATGTGGGGTCGTGAGAACCGATTTAGAAGGCACCTTGTTCAGTAAATACGCTGACGTCTCTAAAGCATAACCCCATAGTGATACTGGAAGATCAGTAAAGCTCATCATGGACCTTACCATATCTAATAGAGTACGATTCCTTCTCTCAGATACTCCATTTAATTGTGGAGTATAGGGAGGGGTCCATTGAGAAACTATACCATTTTCTTTAAGATAACCTAAAAACTCTCCGCTTAAGTACTCACCTCCTCGATCTGATCGAAGAACTTTTATACTACGTGCGGTTTGTTTTTCTACTTCATTTCTATATTCCTTGAACTTTTCAAAAGCTTCAGATTTGTATTTCATAAGATATACATATCCTAACCTGGATCGATCATCCGTAAAAGTAATGAAGTATGAAAATCCTCCTCTAGCACTTGTTGACATTGGTCCACACACATCTGTGTGTACCAAGTCTAACAACCCCTCAGCTCTCTCTCCATGTCCAGTAAATGGAGATTTAGTCATTTTACCCATGAGACAAGACTCGCATGTAGGATATGATTCAAAATCAAAATGTTCTAGTAACTTATCCTTATGTAATGTGCGAAGTCTGTTCTCACTAATATGACCTAGTCTGCAGTGCCATAAATAAGTTGGATTTTTATTATCTCTTTTTCTTTTATTATTTGGTTGTTCAATTTGAAACAAATTATGTTCTAAGTCACATATATACAAACCATTATGTAATGTACCGTATCCATAAATAATATTGTTTCTTTTAATTAAACATTTATTATTCTCAACAATAAATGTAAAACCATCCGAATCAAGTACAGGAATAGAAACAATATTTCTTACAATTGATGGTACATAATAACATTTATTTAACACAATAGTTTTGCCCGTAGGCATATGCAAAGGAAATGATCCTACAGCTGTAGCAGCAACTCTTGCTCCATTGCCCATCAATAGAATCACTTCATCTTCCCCCAGAGATCTACTTTGCTTTAGTCCCTGCAACGAATTGCATATATGAGACCCACAAGCAGTATCCAATACCCAAGTACAAATCTGACTTAAAGACATATTTAGTTCAATCATGAACATACCTGAATCAGAAGCGGTAATCTCATTGCCCTTCTTATTCTTTAACTCTGCAAGGTAAACCTTGCAGTTCCTCTTCCAGTGTCCCACCTTGTTACAGTGGAAGCAAACTCCTTTGCTTTTCGGGTCAGCCTTTTGTGGAACAGGCTTATTCTCACCCTTTTTCTTATTCTTCGGCTTCCAGTTCCTCTTCCTCTTAGTAGAGGTACTGGCACCGATCATAAGAACAGAACCCCTTTTGGAGGGAAAATTCGCCTCAGCAGTTTTCAGCATGTTGTGGAGCTCAGCTAAGCTGACATCCAGCTTGTTCATGTGAAAGTTCATAACGAACTGCGAGAACGAATTCGGGAGTGACTGCAAGACTAAATCTTGGCTTAACTCCCCATCCATGACAAAACCTAACTGCCCTAGATGCTCAATCAGATTGATCATCTTAAGCACATGGTCATTCACAGACGACCCTTCAGCCATTCTACATTGGAATAGCTCTTTCGATATATCATATCGAGCGGTTCTCCCTTGTACATCATAAAGCTCCTGTAGATGTATCAGAATGGTAGGAGCATCCATTTTCTCATGTTGCTTCTGTAACTCAGGTGTCATGGATGCTAGCATGATACATTGAGCAACATTAGCAGCATCTAACCAGTCATTATACACTTCTCGTTCATGGAAAAGTGCATCATCAGAAGGAGGTACAGGTAAAGGCGAGTCAAGCACATAATCCTTCTTCTCAGCCCTGAGAACGATTCTCAGGTTTCGAAGCCAATCAGCATAATTGGGACCAGTCAATTTGTTCCCATCAAGTATGCTACGGAGTGATAGAGTAGAAGACATGATCTATAAATCTGAAATTTGTGAATACATAACAACATTAGTAGATATCCAATTTTATTATAACACCTTATGAATCGGGTCTTTATTCATAAGTGGCTCCCACAGTTTTATTAAAATTATACAACCCTCAAATGTATAACTTAAGCATTCTCAATGCATGTGAGAATAGGGATCCTACTTTCCATTATATAACCTCGGCTGTAGCACGAAACGCTATGTAATGTTTCATAGGCAGATAACTCTTTATCAATTACATCTCATGTTATTCCCTAATTTCATTTAGCCTCTTGAATCATTGAATCACGGTTGTAGCACGTCTAAATTCAATATTCTAAGTCAAGTGAGACCCAACATCTCGTTAAATTAATAAGATCTCAATAGCCCACGGCTGTAGCACGTAACGACAATTGGATTCTAATTAATTATACGCATCTCATGTAATAGACAAGTAATTCCTATTTTTGAAAACGAAGCCCTCGGCTGTAGCACGAAATGACAAAGCTCAAAACTAAGAATTACTTTCTATCATGTTGGAAGGCTATGACCGACACAAGCCCGCTGTGACATTGGCCATTTTACTACTTGATATTAAATAACGAGGGATTTTATATTATTTAGGTTACGAAACGTTTTCGTTAAAACCTAAAGACAAACATGCAATTATATACGATATATAAAACTAAATATATCATCTCATGGCATTTCTATGCACACATATATTTAGGCAAACATGTTATATCATGTTAAACATTGTTAAACATTTATATGAAACAATATTAGTATTTTAAAGCATTTTAACACAATTAAAACGGGCTTTAAAACACTTCCGGAAGCTATAACCATTTTAAAATTAATTTTTAAAATTTATTTGACCACTCCATTAGATCCGTCTCGGAAAAACGAATCCAACGATATATTGTTCGCCTCAAACGGAGTTACGGATCAACGGGAAAAATCAAAATACGAATCAGGGCCCTTTCTGTCATATACAGACCCTGTAACGCATTACCAGAATGCGTTATAGGCCAAAAATAACATATTTCTTCAGTAACGCATTCAACAGACGCGTTACTCACTGATGACGACATGCTGACGTCATGCTGATGTCAGCATCCGACCCGACCCGAACCCGAGATCCGACCCGGACCCGACCCGGCGCGTGGCTTGCACGCGCGGCGCGTGAGCCGCCAGCGCGTGAGTCACACGCGCGAATCTCAGTCGCGGACAGTAAGCAATAATTCAGTCGGCTGGAATTTTGTTTAAAAAAATATATATATATACATATATATCCATCCAGCCCACCTCCCACCAGCCCACTTAAACAATCCTAAATATCCTTTTGGGCCCCCAACTTTAATAACCCATCTAGATATTTTATAAATAATATATATATTTATAAAACAGATTATTATTTATTAATTTCTAAACTCTTTAAAAATCAATAATAAATAATCTATCCATGGGAAAATTATGAAACTTTTTCTGGGATTTCTACAGCACTTGTAGAAAATATATCAGTGATCAAAATTATTTTAAAAATAATTTATTAATTAATTCGTAATTAATTTGATTATAGCCTCCATGAACTTCAAAAATTCATAACTAATTCATACATGCTTGAAAAATTCCGAAATTTTTTCTGGGATCTATATACATGCAACCTATTCTCTGATACCATTGAAGGAATTTATGACCGTAGCGGAAGTGTAAATCACATTTACTTGCATAAAAACCTAATTAATCATGTATATAGATTTAAAAATTGTATGAACACAAGAAAAATACCTTGATAGCTTTCCTGGGATTGTTATGAATGTGTCTTTGATTTCCAGCAATCACCCCTCAAGTGTGGAGTGCTCTAATGGTATCCACCAAGATCAAATATCATATAGTAGATAAAGAACAATTGAGAAAATAATTAAAATGATTTGGAATGATTTTGATGAACTTCAAAAGCTCTCCATGATCCTCTCAAACCCCTGGGATGTTTTTGTTAAGTGTTTTGTTCTATCTTCCAACTCTTGGAATGATTGATATTTAAAGAAATAAAGTCTTTACTTTATCTAATTAAATAATCATTTAATAATTAAAACCTTTTTAATTATTAATCCCATTCTGAAAATAATTCTCTCATAAAATTTAATTTCTCAAACTAAATTTTGTAATTAATAATTATTAAGAACTTTTCTTAATTTATTTATAATCTATTAAATCTCATTTAATAAATTATAAATAATTGCTAATTAATTATTTATTCAATAAATAAATAATTCATAGCCATTATTAATTATTCTCATCATCTATAAATATTTAACCTTTTTATGGTGTGACCCTTTAGGTTCAATATTAAGCCGGTAGTAGAAATAAATAATAATAAACTATTTATTATTACTTATACGAATTACTAATTAATTCGTTAAATATAATTACATAAGTAATTAATATTTATTCTACATCGTGAGTGATACTTTTGAATATATCGCGACTATCCGGATAATATGAATTCATTGCTTAGAATATATAAAACCTATTCAGCAAATGGTTACCGTACAATCAATTCCTTCTACCCGACAATATCCCGATTAAATACAAGGCATGGATCGCGTGTCAAGCCTATTTAATTTAATCATATAATTTCTTATACATTATGTCTAGTTCATTTGAATTAGAAACTCTTTCTAACTTCAATTACTCTGGCCAGAGATTCCAGAACTAACATAGTAAGAACATCATAGGATATTCACTTTCTTTTACTGAAAGGGGTAGATTCTTTATCGATCGTTAACTATCTTCATATACAAATTCCTATACCCGGAATAGAACTAATGATTGTCCCTTGAGGACTTAGAACTAAACCAAAACATAGTTCATTTTATATAAGATTACTTTAACGGTCTCAAGTCTAAGGACACTTGTACCACCATCAACTTATGAACAACTATTAACACGTGAGTAAACTCCATTAGTCGTTCATTTGATCAAGTCACGTTCAGTGAACTTATTCTCCAATAAGCACCTACATACTAGCTATAGTGTCACCACACGAATGTCTATGAGAACAGACATCCTTCCGAGGAAGCAAGCATAGTATGTACCGATCTTTACGGATTGACTAACTCCCAATTAGTTATCCTACGATCGGGAACTATTTAAGTTTAGTGTTATCATCTTCTAGATCTCATTATTATAATCTCATTATAATTCTAGAAGCTTTACTCTAAACTATGGAACTTCTATTTAAACACTTTAAATAGATAAAGCCCGTAATAAAAACAACAAGTCTTTTATTAATATAAATAAAATCAAATAAGATTACATGAAAGTATTTCCTAACTCATCATACATGATTGGGTTTAGGACAAAATACTATCATGATTGGTAGCTTACTATATTTAACTGCTTCTAGACCTGACATCATGTATAGTGTGTGTGTTTGTGCTAGGTTTCAATCCAACCCTAAAGAATCTCACTTAAATGCTATTAAAAGAATATTTCGATATTTAAGTGGTACCATTTCTCTTGGTTTGTTCTATCCTATCACAAATGCTTTTGATCTTGTTGGGTATAGTGATGCAGATTATGCAGGTTGTCAAATTGATAGAAAAAGTACTAGTGGTGTTTGTACATTCCTCGGACAAAGCTTAGTTTCATGGCAATGCAAGAAACAAACCTCTGTTGCTTTATCCACGGCCGAAGGAGAGTACCTAGCAGCTGGGAGTTGTTGTTCTCAACTTCTATGGATGATTCAAACACTAAGGGATTTTGATATCAAGTGTGGAAGGATTCCAATAAATTGTGACAACACTAGCACCATCAACATTTCAAAAAATCCGGTGAATCACTCAAGAACGAAGCATATAGATGTTCGACACCATTTCTTAAGAGATAATGTTGCTAAAGGAAAGATAGAGTTGGTTTTTGTTCCAACTGAATTTCAACTAGCTGATATTTTCACAAAACCCCTTGCCGAAGAGAGATTTTCAGTCATTCGAATGCAACTTGGTATGTGTTCTATGTAGAACAGCGTGCTGGAAGATAAGTGCTGGACAGGTTAGCTTACCATTTGTTTCAGTTACATATTATACATGGCATACTGTTTGTGATTCCATCTCTGGCTTACCATTTGTGTGAAATTAGATATCCTATGAATCTATGTGTCCTGAATTGATAATATATGCTACATGATTATATGGTATTAAAATTGAGTGAATTTCTAGAAAATTTCTTTCATCTGTTCGAAATAGGAATTTTTTGGATTTTTGTTTTTCTTGTTTGTTTCTATCTTAATATTCATTATTCCTTATATTGTTATTCGTTTATTTTATAATAAGATATTTAGTTTTATCTTTAAACTCTAAATATTCTCCCCTAAAATTATCAAAAAGGAAAAGAGGGTCGAAGTCGGTTCAGTTTCATTTCTCTCAATCAAAACACTCTCAGAGGCGATTAGGGCATCAAGCGGCGATTTTTAGGGTTCTATCTCTCTGTCAATCATCATGACTCGAACCAGGAAATCAAGTCTCATTGCAAACGCAACTCCATCCAAGAAAGAAAATGTCTTGATTGAATTGGATAATGTGGCTCATAACAGCGGCGACGAGGTTTCTCAGACTCCGGAATCGAAGAGGTTGAAGGGTATTCCTCATTTTGCTAGTCCTGAATTCGAATCTCGTTTCTCTACCATGGAGTTGGGCACTCGGAATCTCATCACTGCTCCTCTTATCGACAGTAAGATTATAACTCCCCTTACTGATGTTGGAATTATTAAGTTGTTTGAAGATGTTGGTATTGATTCCTTTATTCTCAACTTACCTAAAGTTTATTATCCTGACCTTGTTCGAGAGTATTATGCTAATCTACACTCTGATAAATTTGGAATATTTGTTCAACTGTGTGTGGAAAGAAAATTCAATTCAACACATCTCTGTTTAGCTCTATCCTAGATGTTGATTATCAATCTGAGCTTGATGTGTATACGGCTCAAACTGCTTTGGAATTTCCTGATTTTTCTATCAAAGATCAACTGTCAATCTTAATTGGTTCTGATTTGATTGGGAAGTCTGCACCTCCCAGTACTACTGAGGTTACACCACTGGCTCACTTAATCTTTAAGATTGTTAGATCACACATCTATCCTAGAATGGGGAATAATTCTAATTTCACTAATCAAGATGTGGTGTTGGTTGCTATGATCTTAGCTGGTAGGAAGTTTGATATCTCATCCCTTATCATGCAAAAGATGCTTAGTACCCTTGAGAAAACCTCCACTGGAATCCCCTATGCTCAGCTTCTCACAAAGGTGTTTGTGATCTTTCGAATAGATTTCAAGAAAGCCCTTAAAATAAATGTCAAGGAAGTCTTTGATCACAAGACCCTAACTCAGAATAATATTCAGCTTGTGGATGGTCTAGTAACAAGGATTTTGCCTCCACCTCCTTCTGATGATATTCCTGAGATTGGCGAACCTTCCAATCCTACTCATGGTGCTTCTGAGTTTACATCTACTGAAAGTGTTTCTGAGATTAAAAAGGAGTTACAAGCAGTTAAAAATGTTCTTAAGGTGATAACATCAGACTGTCAAACAATCAAGACAGTTATGAAAGGATTTCATCAGGATATGAAGGCCATGAGGGACATGTTGCTCAAGATAGCTGGAACCACCTCTGCCACTCATTCTGTGGTAGACACTGACTTGGGACTTGACAAATTGGCTCAAGCTGCTGCAAAAGATGCTCCAGAAAATGATGAAGGTGGCACAGACAAGGAAGGAGATGAGGACTCTTAATTTTTGATGAATTAAGAGGGAGAAAATTTGGAGAATTAATGAACTTTGTTGTTTTTATTTCTATGCTACTCTCTTTGGTTTTAAAAACTATGTCCTGCTAGTATGTTTGTGTTTGTGTTGAACTTATTTTGGTGGCATCTGTTATGACTTGCTTGAATATTTGCTGATCATTATGGTTAATGATTTCTATGCTTAAATGCCTGAATGTGTTATATGGGTTACTTTAATCAATATTCCTGTTTTATATCTAACTCTTTGAGATGCAGGAATTTAGGGGGAGTTTTTAATAATTCTCCTAAATTAGTTGTAATCATCAAAAAGGGGGAGATTGAAACTCCTAAGTTTTGATGATAACAAACAGCAAGCCATTTGGCTTGATTTCAGATATAAAACAGCATACCATATGTATATGTGCTAACTTGTTTTTGCAGAGAATTCGGTTTATTGATCATATAATCAAACTGGAACAAACAGCAAGCCATCCTTTCAAACAGCATACCAGTTTCACAAACAGCATGCTGATTTCAGTCTGGACAGTTTTGCCGAATATAAAGAATTCAAGGAACATCAAGTGGAATCTATTTTAGGTTTAATTGTATGGGTCCTCTGAGTATATTTAATTATTCATATCTCACACATGCTTGGGAGACAAACATATTCTTGAGATAAATTAAGAAAAGTAAAGTTCTACTTTTCATTTATTTAATGCACACCATACTTCCACTCAAGTTATTCACATCATACACATCATTATCAAATATTCTCTTTGCCCAATACATTCTATACACCACCTGCTATTCACGTGAATAACACTTCATCTTCCAAGCTTCTCTCACGCCTTCAAACATTCTATTTCATAACGGCTTCATTTATGTCCGTTGGAGCTCTTCAAATTTGTTTCTTCACCTACTTTCATTCTGGTATAAAAGGACTGATATACTTCAGCTCTTATCAACGATACAGTGCAGAAAATTAAAGAGCCTTACAAAAAACTCAAAGCTTTCATTGCAATATTCTTTAAACCTTTCAAACCCACTTCATTCGTATATATCTATATATATTCAGAGGGTCATAGGTTGAGTTGTATCATTCAAACTTGTATTATTCAGATTGTATTTATTTGTTGATGTACAAACGTTGGCTTAACGTTTAGGGTGAGTCGAACTAGACTAGAGAAGTAAGCTTGGGAAGTGTTACTTAGAGAGTTAGTTCAGCACAGGAAACAGCAAGCCATTTGTAAGCAGCAGGGTGTAAGGGAGATATATTGTTGTATCTTGTAATCGGTTTATAGTTGATCAATAATATATTCTCTTACCAAGTTTGGTAAGGGACCAGGAAGTAGACCATAGGGGTTTAGGGGTCGAACCAGGCTAAAAGATTGTGTGTCTCTCTTTACTTACTGTTTATTTCATTCTGCATTGCATATTATTCTCAAACAGCGTGCCATTTGTAAACTGTGTTATTACAAACAGCAAGCTATTTCTGGTAATTTTTAAAACAGATCATATTTAAGCATTGTTAGCCATAAACACCTATTCACCCCCCCTCTAGGTGTTGTTTTCACTAAATACCCACCTTTTTAAATCAAAGAACCAAAATACCCATCTGCGATTAGTTCCGTCCAAAATACCCATCCGTTGCGCATTTTCAACATTCGTAGTCTCTTACACGCATGTTGAACATGCGTGTTGTTCATATTTTTTTATAAAAAGCAGGTCACGCATTGGTATCATGTGTATAGTTCGTTTACTGTTCATGCAATACGCATGTCAAGCATGCGTGTTTTTTTTTTCCTTTTTAATTCAACCACGCATTATACTAATGCGTATACTTCATTTATATATGTAACATTATTTTTTTTATTTTGATTTGCCCAATTCGTCTGGAAGTTGGAACAGAACATGTCCCACTTGATTAGACGCAAAACAAAAAATAAAATCCAAAAAGCTGTCATTATCTCACCTTTTAAATTAGCAAATTGCTTGGAGTTTTGAACACTTACTGCAATATCTTTAAGGAACACGCATTGTGTTAATGCGTAGGGGTGAGTACGCATGTTGGACATGCGTACTCAGTGGGCAAAAAAGGCGATGTCTCCCGCTCTGGGTATTTTGGGCAGTGGGTTCTCAAAAATAGTGTAATTTGGTCATTCTTTCTAAAAGTATAAGGTCTGGTAACATATATAAGAGTAGTTTTTTTATTAATTATATTAATTATTAAGAGCTCCATATTAAACTACATTACCAAAAACGCTCTCATTTTAAACTAGCCGTTATCGGCCATTGTTTGTCTGATCTGCAACTTCTGACCAGCGTATCGCCGGAACTTCAAGCAATTATCAACGTAACCTGTCTTCTCCTCCTTATTATTTGTCTTCCTGTTCTAATTGGTATTTACAATCTCTGTTTTTTTTCCCGATTAGTGCTCCAGCCTCCCTCCCTCTCCTTTCTTCCCCACCTTCACCATCTCTAACCCCGACCCTATCTCCTCCGACCACCAACCATCTCATAATCATCTTCACCCTCTTTTCATCCATCAATTCCAATCCCCGCAACTCCCTTCCCACTTCGTCCAACTCCTCCACCGTCTATCCATCCGCCCCCCACCTTCAACCGCCCTCCAACCATTCCTCCCCTCCGTTTACACCGACCTCCACCCCAACACCTTCCCATCCCTCCATCCCCTTCAATCACACCTCAATCCCTAGTAGTTACCCCCACTACCATCTCCTCCGCAAAACTCTCTTTTTTCGTCAAAACAATAAATCATCAAACCCCTCCCCTGTTCTTGGCCGTTCGAGTCTCTCTCCCCTCAAAAAACCTTAGACCCCTGTTCTGCCCTCTTTTTCGATCCCTGCTATCCTTTTTCCCGTTCTAAAATTAAGCCCTAGCCTCCCTGTTTTCTTGCCTTTCAAAACCCATAGGATTGTATCTTACTTACCCAGTTTGTCGGTGTGGATTTTCGCTCCGTGTCTGTGGTTGGTTGAAATTGTATAAATTGGTTTTGGTGTTCAAATTGCATCCATTACAATCATACTCCTATTCTTCTATTATTATTAGTCCGTCTACTGTTTTTATTTGTTTTATTATTATTATTATTATTATTATTATTATTAGCATTATTATTATTATTATTATTATTATTATTATTATCACTATTATTATTATTATTATTATTACTATTTTTATTATAATTAATTTTTGTATTAGTATTAATTTATTTAATTATTTTTAATGCTATCATTACTATTAATATTATATTACATTATATTATATTATATTACATTACATTTTATTTTTATTTTGTGTATTATTTATTGTTTGCGAATTTTATTTTACTTTTATTGTATTTTATCTTCTCGTTTGTTTTATAGATGGTGCGTTCTTTACGCGTTGGCAGTCTGAATTTAGGTACTCTAACAGGCAAATTTTTAGAGCTCGTGGATGTGTTGAAGAAGAGAAGAGTGGACGTAGCTTGTATTCAAGAGACTAGGTGGAAGGGGGCTAGGTCCAGAGAAGCGAACGGGTATAAATTGTGGTACTCAAGTCTCGCCAACTCGAGAAATGGAGTGGGTACTCTTCTGGCGAACGATCTTAAAGATAACGTCGTGGAGGTGAGGAGGTGTAACGATAGGATCATGTCCGTCAGAGTGGTGATTGGGGAGAAGATGGTAAAAGTGGTGTGCGCGTATGCCCCCCAAGTCGGTTTGGGCGACTCGGAAAAGGAGGCTTTCTGGGTCTGTTTAGATGAGTTGGTCGGAAGTATTCCCGAGGATCAACTTCTAGTGTTAGGTGGCGATTTTAACGGTCACATTGGTGAGAGGTCGGACGGCTATCCCAGCGCCCATGGGGGTTTCGGCTTCGGGGTCAGGAACGTCGGCGGGTCAGCGCTGTTGGAGTTTGCGACTGCCCAGGAATTGGTAATTGTGAATTCTGTTTTTCAGAAGAGGGCTGAGCACCTCATTACCTTTAGTAGCGGGGGTCTCACTACCCAAATAGATTACCTTCTTATGCGCAAGCGGGACGCTAGGGCATGCGTAGATTGCAAGGTGTTTCGGAGTGAGGCGTGTGCTTCCCAGCACCGTCTGCTGGCCATGGATCTATCCATAGGGGGCCGAGTTGTTCGCAAAACGAGAGAGTCCAGACCAAGAATTCTTTGGAAGGAATTGAAGGGCGAGAAGGTTGCCGAATTCAGGGAGTCTCTGCTAAAAGAAGGTTGTTTTGATCTTAGTGGAGATGCTAACCGTAGGTGGTCCACCATGGCGAAGGCTATTCGATGTGTGGCCGAGAAGGTGGTGGGGGTCTCTTTAGGAAAGTTCAGTGGTCATAAGGAGTCGTGGTGGTGGAACGAGGAGGTTCAAAAGAAAGTAAAAGCTAAACTTGTGCTCTTTAAAGAGCTTTTGTCGAGCTCAGGGGCGGAGAGGACTCTGAAGACGGAAGCCTATAAGGTGGCGAGACGAGAGGCAAAGAAGGCCGTGGCGAAAGCCAAAAGTGAAGCATTCGAGGGGCTGTATAAGAGCCTAGATACCAAGGAAGGAGCGAACACTATTTTTAAACTAGCTAAAGCTATGGAGAGAAGGCAGCGCGACCTGGGTTCTGTTAAGTTTATTAAGGATGAGTCAGGCCAAGTGTTAATTAACGAAGACGCCATTAAGGAGAGGTGGAGTTCTTATTTTCACAATCTTTTCAATGAGGCTAGGAGGAGTGGTGCCAGTGTGACGCAAGAGGTCCCTCTTTCGTCTGTACACTCTTTCGGCCCTTGTGATCGTATCAGTGAAGAGGAAGTCAAGGGTGCCCTTCAAAAGATGGCTAGAGGGAAGGCGGTTGGTCCGGATCAGATCCCTATCGAGGTGTGGCTTTGTCTCGGTGAGGTTGGCGTAAAATGGCTAGCTGATCTGTTCAATGTTCTTATCTTGGGTGCTAAGATGCCAGACGATTGGAGGCACAGTATTGTCGTCCCTTTTTTCAAGAACAAAGGTGATGCTCAGAACTGTAGTAACTATCGGGGAATTAAATTACTCAGTCATACTATGAAACTTTGGGAGAGAGTGGTTGAATTTCGGATTAGAAGAGAAGTTGAAATCTCAGAGAACCAATTTGGTTTTATGCCTGGGAGATCGACAACCGAGGCAATTCATCTCGTCAGACGCCTTATGGAGAAGTTCAGAGAGCGTCGCAAAGACCTCCATATGGTGTTCATTGATCTTGAAAAGGCGTATGATAGCATCCCTCGGGAAGCTATATGGAAGAGCCTTGAGGAGAGGAGAGTGTCGTCGGCGTACGTCAGGGCGATTCAAGACATGTACTCCCAAGCTAGTTCCTGCGTCCGGACCCCAGTAGGTGACGCACGTTACTTCCCGGTCGAGATTGGGCTTCACCAGGGGTCGGCCCTTAGTCCTCTTCTTTTCGCCCTTATCTTAGATGTTATGTCGCGAGAGATTCAAGATGTCGTACCTTGGTGTATGCTCTTCGCCGATGACATCGTGCTAGTGGCGGAATCGAGGGTGGAGGTAAACGAAAAGTTGGAGCTATGGAGATCCACTTTGGAGCCCAAAGGCTTACGCGTGAGCAGGTCTAAAACCGAATATCTCTGGTGTAACTTCAGTGGTGAGGCCTATGAGGAAGGAGTGGAGGTTAGGATTGAAGATCAGATCGTCCCCAGTACGGATAAGTTCAAGTATTTGGGTTCGATCATCCAGAAGGAAGGAGAGATTGAAGATGATGTCACGCATCGTATCAAGGCGGGGTGGCTACGGTGGAGGGCAGCGTCAGGGGTGATGTGCGATAAGAAAGTCCCGTTAAAGTTGAAGGGGAAGTTCTATAGAGCGGCAATCCGGCCTGCGATGTTATATGGTTCGGAGTGCTGGGCGGTGAAGAAGGCCCTCGAGAGCAAGCTGGAAGCAGCGGAAATGAGGATGTTGCGGTGGTCGTGTGGTCGCACGATGTTAGAAAGAATCCCAAATGTGGTTTTCAGGAGCGAGTTGGAGGTGGCGCCTCTCTCTGCCAAAGTTAGGGAAGGGAGGTTGAGATGGTTCGGCCATGTCCGTAGGAGGCTGCCGGAAGCCCCGGTGAGGAGGGTCGAGAGTCTCTCGGTCGTTGGGACGAGGAGGAGAGGCAGACCGAGGAGGTCGTGGGAAGAGCAACTTAGGATGGATTTGAAGGCCTTAAACCTGAATGAGACCTTGACCGCCGATAGGAGTTCCTGGAGGCGCCAGATTAGAGTTGTGGATTCTCTTCTAGGGAGCGGTTCTGTTGTTGAGAGCCTGAGAGTTGAGTTGTCTCGGCTAGTGCTATCCTAGGAGTTTGGCTTTTCGTTTTCATATTGTCTTCGGTTTTCTGGTTTTGCAGGAGCAGGGAGCTTGTCCAGAGGTCATCCTAGATCAGGAGAGGGTTACCCTTTGCCCGCTTAGGTAAGTCCCATGAGGTCCAGGCCATGGGCTCAGGTTCGGTTGATTACTTTCCTCATCCATATCATCCTTGTACTTTTTTCACATTATCTTGTTGTGCACAAAGCCGGGGGTCTTCACGGAAACAGCCTCCCTACTGTAAAAAGTAGGGGCATGGCCTGCATACATCTTACCCTCTCCAGACCCTGCTTTGAGCGGGATATACTGGGTATGTTTGGTTTGGTTTGGTTTGGTTTATATTAATTATTAATCTATTATAGATACTTTTTAAATATTAATTAATGGAGCACCAAGTTATATATAATACTATATTCTCGAGTTTTATTTCGATTTTTAGTTAATAAATTCCTAGTATAAACTTCCTATTAAATTAAATTCATTATTAAATTAAATTAATATGTAATAATATTAATTTATTTATTTAAATTAATTTAATATTTAGAGGCATACCTATTCTCATACAAACTGTGTTACTGGAGGATTTTGTGATTGATGTTGGTATATGAATATACCTTGACATTGGTATATGATTATAGTGGTCGATCAAATATAAATTGTCTTTAAATTATATATCTTGTATTTTTGGATAACTTTTCCCCTAATCTATATCTTAAAAATATAAAAATCTGTAATATAAAAGTATCCTTTTTATCAATTATTGTATTTATTATATTTATTATAGATATTTTTAAATATTAATTAATGGAGGCTTAAGTTGTATATAATATTATATTCTCAATTTTTATTTCCATTTTTTGTTAAAAGACTCATAGTATATAACTTCACTATTAAATTAACTTTACTATTAAAATATCATTTTAATTAAATTAAATTAATATTTAGTTGAATACCGTTAATGGTGAATCTTGTGATTGATGTTCCAGTATGATTATAATTGTTAATCAAATACTAATTGTCTCTAAATTATATATTTTATATTTTTTGATAACTTTTTCCCTATCTATATTTTAAAGTAGAATGGTCTAGTGATATAAGAATAACTTTTTTTTTATTAATTGTATTTATTATTAATCTATTCTAGATATCCTTTAAATATTAATTAATGGAGTTCTAAGGTATATATGATACTATATTGGGCTTTGGCCATAAATACCCCAAAATGCACCCCACCGTTACAAGAATACCCCAAAATGATGAGGGTGGCCATAAATACCCCGCTATTACGCATTTGAAATAGGGGTAATAGGTTTTATACTAATTACGCATTTTAAAAAGGGGTAATAGATGAAACAGTACTTCTCTATTACGCATTTTGAAAATGGGTAAATGCTATTACGCATTTTAAAAAGGGGTGATAGGAGAAAATTTTCTATTATTTACCCACATGAGAAATGCGTAACATGATTTTTTTGTATTACCCTTCTGTGAAATGCGTAACTGCGGGGTACTTTTGGCCACCAGTTCCAAAAAGTGTTATTTTCGTACAGATTGTCTGATTTTGGTGTATTATTGTCATTCTTTCTACTAATATTCTCAACTTTTATTTCGATTTTAGTTAATAAATTCCTAGTATATAACATCACTATTAAATTAAATTAATAAATAATATTATTATTTTAATTAATTAAATTAATTTAATATTTAGTGTGGTATGAATGACATACCATATTAATAAGAGAGAGCTTTTGCTTTTAATAAATAATATACAACCCCAAATTGTATATAATACTATACTTTCAATTTTTATTTCATTTTTTAGTTAATAGAATCCTAGTACGTAACTTTTCGATTAAATTAGTTTCACTATTAAATTAAGTAAATATTTAATATTAATATTTTTATTTTATTAAATTAATTTAATAATTAGTAACATACTAAGATATGTATGACATCTCATACCTTAGAGCATCTCCAAGAGCCTCTCTATTGTAGCTCTTAACTCAAAAAATGAGGAGAGAGAATAAAAATCAAGCTCCAAGAGACTCTTAGAGGCTCTTTAAAAAGTTAAGAGCTTCTTCTCTCTCCTCTATTTTAGGAGCAACTAGTAGCTCTTAACTTAATATTTTATTAATAAAATAGTAGTTCTTCTCTCTCATCTATTGATTGTTTGTCCAAGTGGAATTGAAATATGAATAAAATATAAAATAAAGAGCCATAATAAAGAGCATTGTTGGAATTGACACACAAATCAATGTAATAACTTGGTAAAATCTTAATTTTTTATAATATATCTAGGAGTGAGCTAAGAGACTGTTGGAGATGCTCTTATACTCCCTCCGGTCCATTATATAAGGCATTTGACTTTTCAGCACGTAACTTTAGGTGTTTTGACTACATAGCTAAAATTATTATTTTTAAAAATTTCTTTTTCTAAATAAAAATTAAAGTATCATATTTTTAATCAAAAAAGGAAAAATTAAAAAATAATAATTTTAACTATTTAGTCAAAGCACATAAAGTTACGTGCACAAAAGTCAAATGACTTATATAATGGATGGAAGGGAGTACTTAGGAGGTGATTTCTATTGTTAATAAAAAGTATAAATTTGACGGAATAATATCATATTTTATACGTTCTATAGTTGTGTAATAATCCCTCCCCGTAATAATTTTTGGGCGCAAAGTGTGGTTAAAAAAAAAGGCATGATAGTGCGTGTCACATGACTATTTCTTTAATCACCTGTGCGGGACTGCGGGCCGTGCGGCCTTTCCAATAAGTTATCGTTCAACAATCCGATTAAACCTAGCATAATGGAATACTAAACCAAAATGAAACACACAAAAATCACGTGTGTACAGATGTGTTTAATTACCAAACAAATGTAACACCAAACCCAATTTTTGTATTGTCCACAATAAAACCAACAACTCAGATTTATATTTACAAACTTTTATCTACTGCCTAGCATAAAATAATACATGTGCAGAAATACATAATGAACTTGTAAAATACAAAAAATACATATAAATGCCTATCTCTATTTTTCCGCCTAGTCCCATGCATCAGCAAGCCAATAAAAGCCCAACACTCAATTACTTGGCAGTTACTAGCAGTTACCCATATTTAAAATATTTTCAACTGCATTTCCCACCATTCCTTGAGCCACAACTGCAAGTTATTTATCTCACCCACTAATTTGTGTATTTTCCCAGCAAATATACATAATATATACTCCCTCCGTCCCATCCAATTCTTAACACTTTTTTTGTCACTTTCTGGCACACATTTTAAGGTGGATTTTAAGGATAGTTTCATAACTTATTTTTAAAATTTTATTTTTTTTTGTATAAAAATAGGATTATTCTATTTTTATACAAAAAAGAAAATTTCAAAAATAAGTTATGAAACTATACTTAAAATCTACCATAAAATGCGTGCCACACACTCTATTTTGAAATGTTAACAATTGGCCGGGACGGAGGGAGTATCACATAAATATATCACCAACATGTGCCCACATTTTTTACTTCGCTTTAGCCATATTGGACTCTCAACTCAGCTCCCAACTGTGTGTTTCCCACATAAAATCAACCAGCAAGCCAACTTGTTCAGCCAACCTGGCGCTGCTACCAGCGTCAATATAACAGTATTCGAGAACTCAGAGTTATCGATCAAGTCAACTCTAGTTCTCGAATCATTTACTTAGTCACTTCTCGAATACATTCTTGGAGACAAAATACTGAAGAAATTGTACAAGTCAGAAACCTGCAACAAGCCAATGCACTTTATGGACCACAATCTGTAACGTGTTCTGGAAAGCCTACAAGGAAGCTTGGAGAGATATAGAAGAGACAAAGGGCTAAAGAAGTGGATCTGAACAGGCTTTGCAAAGTCAAATCTATAACCGTTTGGACACTTACTCAAAAAAGATAGACAGACTAGAAAGTAATTTGTTCAGCTACCTTATTTGTAGTAAGTAGGGTGTATCCATGTTCTATAAGGATACAGCCTCACTTCCTTAGTCATTAACTTTTGTGAGTCAAGTTTTTCATACGTTGTAAGCTGTATCTCTCTGAGAAAAACGAAGCTGAGAATACTATCATTTGTATTCACAAATTGTAGCAACCTTTATCTAATAATACATTAGATTAAAGTGATATTGTGTCTTGTGTTGTTCTTTATCCGCACCTTCACTCTTGTACACACAAACACTTATTTGCTACATAGACTCAAACAAGAAAAGTTCAAAGAATCCATTTACCCCCCCTGTATTCTTTTACTGTATTCAATACTCAACAAGTGGTATCAGAACGGGTTGTTTATTTAAAAATAGAAAAATGATCATGAGTTCGAATACACCAAAGACTATAGGAACGGTGAAAGTCCCTAAGTTTGACAAAGAAAATTACAACCTCTGGAAGATAAAGATGATGTTGTTCATCAAAGCCTCTCATCCTTTGTATCCCGAGATTCTCAAGAATGGTCCTTTTGTTCCACAACAAGAGATACCTGAAAAGACTGTTGGAACCACAACTGTTCCAAGATCTTATGAGGCCAAGGAACCATCCAAATGGACAGAATCAGAAAGGGAAAAGGTTGCTCTTGACAGTCACCTCATGTTGCTTATTATTGATTCCATGGATATGTCAATGTTTGCAAACATTGCATCATGCACATCTGCCAAAGAAATGTGGGATCACATTGAGGTGTTATGTGAAGGAACTGATGAGGTCAGGGAAAATAAGAAACAGATACTGGTCACACAGTATGAAGCTTTCATGGCACAGCCCAAGGAAAGCATTATTGAGATGTTTGAGAGATTTCACAAGCTAGTTACTGAGTTGCAGATGAATGGCAAGGTTTACAGTACCAAGGAGTTAAACATGAAGTTTCTGCTATCCTCACCAAACCATCTAGATCAAAGGGTCATTTCTCTAAGAGAAAGAGATTTGAAAAAAGTTACATATGATGTGCTCTATGGGGTTTTAAAAACTCATGAGCTTGAGTTGCTTCAGAAAAGGGCTATCCAAGCTAATCAAGGCAGAATGATAAACACATCATGTGCCTTGATAGTCAACAAATCTATTCAAGACCTAGAAGCATCTACAAGCCAATTAAGGATTGAGGAGGTAGTAGAAGAGGAAGAAACTGAAGCTGAGGTAAGTGAACCTGTTGAGGAGAAGGAGGAAGATGAGTTCTATACTCTTGAAGAACTGGATGGGATGGAAAATACTTCAAATGCTTTCATGGCCAGAAAATTTCCAAACATCAGATTTAAGAGGAACCAACCCTTCAAACCCAAAACCCAAAACCATTCATTCAACAAGAGCAAGGCACCTGTGAAACCAAACAAGAATAAGTTTAAAACCAGCCATGTGGATAGGTCATCTGTAAGGTGCTATAGATGCAATGACCTAGGGCATTTTGCTAGTGAATGCAAGAAGCCTAAAAAGAAGGATAGAGATTATCTTGAGCTCGAAGCTAAGTATGAGGCCCTTCTGAAAAAGCAGACACAAGGTTAGGCCTACATAGCTGAAGGGAAGTGTTGGGATGATTCTAACAGTGATGGAGAGGAACAAGAATTCTGCAATTATGCCTTGATGGCCAACTCCAAGGATGACACATCTCCATCTGATTCTCAGGTACCATCTCTCACTACTATAGATATGTCTGTTTCTGAGTATAAATGCATGATTGAACAACTATCTGTTGAGATGTTTAATATTCATACTAGTATGACTGCTGCTAATGAGGAGATTGCTAAATTGTCTACTAGAAATGAAATGTTAACCAAAAGGAATGAGGAACTTGAGCTAACTGTTATGCAAGTAGAAAACCTTAAGAAAGAAGTTGAATATCTGCAGAATAAGGTTCTATGTGCTAGTCAAGTGGAA
The DNA here is from genome assembly GCA_037693485.1 of Kitagawia praeruptora. Classification (NCBI taxonomy): domain Eukaryota; kingdom Viridiplantae; phylum Streptophyta; class Magnoliopsida; order Apiales; family Apiaceae; genus Kitagawia; species Kitagawia praeruptora. The sequence continues at coordinate 61,690,240 of CM075344.1, forward strand.
AAGGCTCTTAGGGATGAATTAGCTGAAAATGAATTCAAACTGAAAACATTTAAGAACTCATCTGGTCTAGTGCAATCCTACTGTGAGAAAATTCAGGCTAAACCCAAAGCTGCTATTGGACTTGACTATGACTCTCTTAAACAGAGAAAAGGCTATGCTGTCATTGAAGATGACACAGTTGTTCATGAGAAAGTGCCTCACATTTTGAAAAAGGCTGAAAACCCATTTTTTAAAGAATCAACATTTGAAATTGATGAGGATGCCTTACTCATCAAGCAAATGTTGAATGATGAGGATGAGGCACAATCCAGTGAACAACAAGCATCCTCCAAGAGTGAGAGTGTCAAGTCAAAAGCCAAGGAGTCAGTAGTTGATAGATCAAGACCTAAGAAATTTGTTAAGTTTGTTTCAGCTGGGAAGAGTGAATCAGAGAAGAAAGTGACTAAGAAGAAACAGAACAGAAATGGTAAGATAGGGATTAACAAAGATAACAACTATGCTTATAGCCTAATGCCCCTAGGAAAACTTGTCAGAACTGTTTCAGTACCAATCATTTAACTCATGCATGCAAGAAACCTGTTGGTAGTGTGCCTAAACCTTTTTATGATTATTCTGTGTCTCTAAGACACAGAGATGCACCTTTTTGTGATAAATTTGACTGTATGCCATGCAATATGAATGTTATGACTAGTTGTTTTAATTTAAGAAGACAATTCATTAATGGTTGTATCAGTCACAATTCTCACACACACTACACAAGGTCAAAGTCTTCAAGTCCTCCTAAAGCTAGGAAGGTACCTCTGTCACCTAAGTCTGAAACCTCAGGTTCTAAGACCTCTAAAAGTGACAAGAAGACTAATACCAAGAAAATTGATAAGCATGTTGTTTATGATAAAACTGTCTCTAAGTCACATGGACCCAAACTTGTTTGGGTACCAAAGGAAAAGTAATACCTTGTGTTTGCAGGGCAAAGAAAATGAAAAGAAGGTCATGTGGATTTTGGACAGTGGATGCTCAAATCATATGACTGGTGATATGGCCCTGCTATCACAGTATGAGGAAAAGGCTGGCCCAATGGTTGCTTTTGGAGATGACAACATTGGTAACACATTGGGATATGGCAAGTTAAAAGTTGGTAATGTCATCATTGAAGATGTAGCACTAGTCAAGGGACTCAAGCATAATCTGCTAAGTGTTGGTCAGTTTACTGATAGAGGATTCAAGGTGGATTTTGACAAAGATGAATGTTTAATCACCCACAAGAAGACTGATGATTTTGCTCTATCTGGAGTAAGGAAAGGAAGCCTGTTTGTAGCCAATATGGATTCTGCAGGCAAGGACAAAATTTGTTGCTTTTACTCAAAAGCATCAAATGAAGTTTGTTGGCTGTGGCACAAGAAACTATCACACCTGAACTTCAAAGCCATTAATTCTCTAGTCAAAAGAGAGTTAGTGAGAGGCATGCCCACACTTGAATTCTGTCAAGAAGGAGTGTGTGAGGCCTGTCAAAAAGGAAAGATGAAAAGATCAAGCCACAAGTCAAAGACAGTGACATCAATAACCAAGCCCCTACAACTCATTCATATGGATTTGTTTGGGCCTGTCAATATTATGTCACTAGGAAAAAAGAAGTATGCCTTGGTGATGGTTGATGACTTTACAAGGTATACATGGGTGGAATTTCTTGCATCAAAAGATGAGTCTCCACAAGTAATCATTGAGCACATAAAGAAAGTTGACAAGGAAGCAAAGGCCAACAATGCAAGTGTGATTGCATTGAGAAGTGATAATGGAACAGAGTTCAGAAATGCCATACTTGAAGCATTCTGTAAAGAGAATGGTATTTCTCAGCAATTCTCAGCTCCAAGGACTCCACAACAAAATGGAGTTGTTGAGAGGAAGAATAGAACTCTAATTGAAGCAGCTAGAACAATGTTACTTGATGCAAAGATGCCTACATGTTTTTGGGCTGAGGCTGTAAGCACTGCATGCTATATCCAGAACAGAACCCTCATCAACAAAAACACTGGAAAGACACCTTACAACTTGATGACTGGAAAGAAGCCCACACTAAAGTATGTTCATACTTTTGGAAGCAAATGTTTTGTATTGAAGGATAATTCTGAATATGTTGGAAAATTTGATGCAAAAGCGTTTGAAGGAATTTTTCTTGGCTACTCTATGGAAAGAATTGCATACAAGGTTTATGTCATCAGTCAAAAGAAAATTATGGAAAGCACATATGTGACATTTGATGACAGTAAACTACCTGGACTAGAAGAAGCCAATGATGAAGATAAAGATCCATTGAAGTTTGATAATCTAGATGATTCTGATGAAGAGACTGAAACTGAAGTTGAAACTCGAGTTCAACAGACTCAAGTGAATGATAATACAAGAGAAGAATTTGTGTCAATCAACAGTGGAGAAACTAGCATCCAAGACACACCTGTGAGTAGTGGCAACCTCACAGGGGGAGGAAATCAGGATGATGATTTGGATGATGAAGCAACTTCAAGAATGAGAAATCAGGCTGAGCACTCAAGGAAATGGGCTAGATCACACACTGCAGAGCAAATCATTGGAGATCCTAATGCAGGAGTAAGGACTAGGAGAGCAACTCAGAAGGAGGGTCTCTATGGTTGTTTTCTATCTCAGGTGGAGCCTAAGAAACTTGATGATGCACTGTTAAATCCAGATTGGATTATAGCCATGCAAGAGGAGCTGAATCAATTTGAAAAGAACAAAGTTTGGGAACTTGTGCCTGCACCAAAGAATAGAACCATTGTTGGAATAAAATGGGTTCTGAAGAATAAGATGGATGAAGATGGTGTAATTATAAGAAATAAAGCAAGGTTGGTTGCAAAAGGATACTCTCAACAGGAAGGCATTGATTATGATGAGACATTTGCCCCTGTTCCTAGATTGGAAGCCATCAGAATATTCCTGGCATTTGCTGCTCATTCAAACTTTAAAGTGTATCATGATAGAGTGTATATTTATATATATTTTATATGATTATATTCCTCATATTTATTATATTTTGCATTTAATTGGATTTTTATTTAATAGATTTTAATGTTTTATTGTAGGAAGCAAGAAAATTCTAAACTTGGAAGGATTTGAGAATAAAGAGCTTAATTGGAGATTTATTAGAAGGAAATTCGGATTTATCGGGCAGCACGCACGCAATTCACTATTTTGGCCATATCTCGAGTTCTAGAAGTCAAAATTGGGCGATTCAACAGCCCACGCGAAGATAATTAAATTATCTATCATTCCTAGATGGTCCAGATGTCATATTACAACTGGAGCGGCCCAGAACTACAGGAGAAAAGTCAACCACGAATTTTCCTTGAAAATCTATTCAGTTTAGGAAACGTACTTGTAATTTCCTCAAGGATTAAAAATACCTTTTTTATTAGAGACATATATAATATCAGAGATGATTATTATTGGGGGGATGGAGATAGTTACGTATACATACATACGTACATATAGACATATACAGAGAGAGATTGGAGATAGCTATTCACTTTTCTTTGGAGATTGAAGGTTTTTCTCTATTCTTTATAATATTATGTGTTCATATTATATCTCTTGCTTTATTAGTTTAATTATGTATGAGTAGATAATTAATCTAGGGTTAAGTAGAACCCTAGTTATGATTGATGTGTGAATTTCCCAATTCCCCCAATTTGATTGTTTAATTGCTCTTGCTTATTGAGTTGTTTTAATTAACAATTACAAATCAGACGTGATTATGTTTATTGTTTGAACCATTGTCTATTTATCAACGAGAGTTGGATTTAGATGGTTGTGATTTATCCAATGAGGACATGAACTTCTCCATGAGAATAGGTAGAACGGATTGTTAGGAAGTTAGGGTGCTGTGATTAATGTCTCTAAATTGCATGATACCATGAGAATAGGCTTGATTGTATTTTAGAGAAGCCATTAATACTCGAGAGAGGTTATTGGTAATTTATAGGGCGCACCTTTCCTTTTGAGTATTATACGATTGATTGGGGAGGGAATTCACGATTGCATTAATTCATGCTAGTAGGGATACTTAATTCTGGATGTTTTAGTTAATTGATTAATTGCATTAGTATAAAATTAGTATAATAATCTTTGATATTTTATTGTGTTACTTGCTTGGCTGAATTGAATCGAGAACAACTGGTGATTGACACGTTTGTCTCTGTGGGATCGACTCTGACTTACCCTACTACATAGTTAGAAGGATTTGTTAGATATTATTATTTGATAGGCACGCGACAGCCTTGTCAAATATTTGGCGCCGCTGCCGGGGACAAAGCAGTGTTAGATTAGTTAATTTTTGAGTTAGTTTGGCCAAGTTGTTTAGTTGTGTTGCTTCGGCTATTATTCTTGTTCTGTTTGATCTTTGCTTGTGGTTTTTCTTGTTTCTTGTAAAATTGATTTTCAGATTCCTATAACAAGAAATTAAGCGAGTAAAGAGAGGAGCAAGAAGAAAGCATGGAGGCATTGGTTGAGACTATGCGGGCATTTTCTCAAAAGATCGATGATATTGAGTCAAGAAATTCTTCTTTGTTTGCCACTTATGATGTTTGCGGTATACAGGGACATACTCAAAATAATTGCAAATTTAATATCCCTTACTACCCAAATCAAACACAATTTTGGGATGGTAATTTTTATTACAATACCCATGACCACCCTCACCATCCACCACAATATAATCCTTATGCTGATACTTACACTTCTGGTTGGTAAGATTACACTAATTTTTCCTACCAAGACAATCCACCTCAGCCACCACAGAAATCCAACTTGGAAAATCTTTTGGAAGGAGTTGTTGTTGCACAGCTGAGCAAGAATGAAGAGGTTGAGACAAGTCTTAATGAGTTGAAAACTCAAGGTAAGTTGATTGAAAACTCAATTACTCAACTAGCTCAAGAGGTAACTGAATTCGTTGAGAGGCGCTCTCAAACGGAGAAAATACCAATGAGTCAATTTGATGATGCAACTTTGTGGAGTGGTAAGGAGTTCAAAGAGTCGCAAAACGAGGTTAGTAACAGTAAATTAATTTTTGATGATTTTGATGATGAAGATGGTTATTTTGATAGTCTTGCTCTTATTGACCCATATGCTTCTCAAGAAATTAACTCGTGTGAAAACTCGTTTGATAGTAATGAGATTGATTTCTTAGATGACTCTTTTTGTACGCTATTTGATGAGGGTGATAGTATGGTTGTGGTAGATATAAATGTGAATAAGGATATTGTGATTCCAATTGTGGTAGATGAGATAGAACCGAATTTGGATAAACTTGACTTGAATGATGTTAAAATTGAAAATATGTGTATGCCTTTTGTTGACCCAATTTGGGAGGAATTTGTGAAAAGTAACTATAGCCATGTTGGAGATGATTTTTCTAAATACTTTCACATGCCGAAAATTCTTGAGCATCACATGAGTCTCACATGTCAATTTATATATCTTCTTAGTTATCTAATTGGTGCTCATATCATTAGATTAATTCGAATTAGGAGATATGTACATTTGTTTGCTTTTTCACCTTATTGATGATCTAGTTATTGAAAAAAGGTCGAGCTAAAGACCTTAAAAAAAGCGCTTCTTGGGAGGCAACCCAAACTTATTGTAAGTTTTGTATTATTATTATTATTATTAGATAATTTTTATTTCATTTTTCAAATTTTTTTTTTTTACTCCCACAAGGTGCCTTGATGATTTTGTGTGAAGTGTTTCAGGAAAAAGAATTGTACTAAATTTATTGGTACAATAATTAAATAAATGGAGCTGAAAAAAAATGATCACAGGTGCGGATTGTACTACCTACGGTGTGAAAACCCACTGTTAATATGTTGATAACAGTCTCATGGTGTGCTATTTACAACCCATGGTGCGCGCATCTCTGGAAGCTGGTAATTTAATATACCGCGGTGCGATGTTAATTTCCCGCGGTGCAGCAATTTCTGCATATCTGTGTGACAACAGCCCTGCGCGTGCCTCAGTGCGTGAAAGTCTCCTCGCGGTGCAAATCTGTCTGGCTGAAAATCACATCGACACACTACATGCATGCATCTTGGTTGCATACAAGCCCAGCCCAGTTGCTGCTGTCCAGTCCAGCCATTTTTGCGAGAACCCATCTGTTGTAGCCCAGTTCGTGTCCAAACCTGCTGCTGGGCTATTAATCTGCTGGTATGTCCAGATTCGAGCCCATTAGTCTTATGCAGCACAAGTCCGGCCCAGTTTCAGCACCTGCTCTTTTACAAAAATGCTTAGAAAATGGTGGAGTGGGGAGTTGAACCTATGACCTTGGGAACCATTTGCATGACTTCTATTTGCACCATCCAACCACTTCAACAACTGAGCTGTTGTGTTTACTATGTTCTGTTAGTTATAAACAAATGCTGGGCCTGAATTTTCAGCATATTAAATTGGAGCTTCGACAATAATTTTCAAGGACACTTCATGCTTATACTAGGGGAGTATTTCTAACCTTTATTTGTATAATTTTTTTTTTATTCTTTTTGTATTTTATTCTTAGAATTGTTAGATTTTTTTCTTTTATTAAATTAGTCATTGAGGACAATTAACCATTTAAGTGTGGGGATATGTTCTTAATATAAAAAAAATCCAAAAAAAAAAAATTTAAAAAATTAAAATTCAAAAAAAAAAATGAAAAAAATAGAAAACTTTTTGTATATAATTGTCATGTCAAAAGCATGTTCGCGAGGATAAGTACACATTTTGTAGACTAATTTTGCATGATTAATTCTGAGTGTTGTATCATAGAATAAAAATCATTTGTTGCTTGATAATTCCTTGTGTGTGCTTTCAAAAATTTAAAAAACTTGAGATGCTTCTTAGTCAAATTTAGTGAGTCGAGCATGCTTTCACCTTGTGAGATTTTGAGCCTGATTAATGATTGATACATTTTATATCAATCGAATTTCTTTGTTGTGTGTTGTTCGTCAATTAGCATTGCTCTAGAACTTGTTTTGATACCTTGTTGAGACTACATGTTGTGTGTGTGCATGAAAGTGATAAAGGCACTAGGATTAACCTCATTGACCTAAACACTATCCTTATGAGTTATATCCTTAGTAAGCCCCCTTGAGCTTATATCCGTTTCTTTCAATTATCACCACTCTATAATTTTTGAGCCTACTTATTTATTCTTATCTTGATTTACTAGTAGAGCATTGTGATTCAACTTAAGGGTGGGTGAATGTTCAAGTGTGGGGATTTCTTCGTTAAGGTTTGATATTTTGGTGGGAATTATATAATGTGGTTGCTTGATCTTCAAAAAAAAAAAGAAAAAAAAATAAATTTGAAGAAGATCGAATGATAGTTATTGTTCATTGCTTATTGTAATGTGAAAGTGGGAAAGTACATAATGATGTGCTTATGGGTTTAATGCTTGTGAAAGTTTAATTATCTTTTACATGATCTACTATTCATGTTGAGTGCTACAATTAAAAGTGAACATTATGCTCTATTAGTTTATCAAGCTTAGCCACTTGTGAGCCTATTTCTTTGATATCCCACCCCATACCTAAGCCTCATTACAACCTTTAATGAAGACCTTTTGATTTGTGTATGCACATATACGAAGTAGTGGAGATTTGGTGGACAACCAAGCATATGGTAGCACATGTCTATTTTGATTGAACTTGAGTGAAACGCAAACACCTATACACTTGTGTGAATTGAGAGCAATGTGAGATTTTCTATCCATGGCATGCTTACTTATTGAAGGAGACTTTGATGTTTATTTCATGATATTTTTGTCTGTTAAGACAACGTGTGCATACTTGGATTGTTTTGTGCAAATGGTGTACTTTCAGATCTTCTCAGATTGTTGTGTGATTGAGGTTTGCATATGTGGAGTACTATGAATTGTTGCATGTTTAAGACTTGGTGATTGAAAATATTTGATTTTGTGGGTATATCTTCTATAAACCCTCACGAGACAACACTCGTCCTACTAGGGCTACCTAGGGGTTTAACGGCTTGTTGCATATGCTCAATGCAATCGTGTCATCTACGAAAGTGATGTTAGTTAGAATAATTTTTATTTCTTTATTTGCCCGAGGACGTGCAAATGCTAAGTGTGGGGATGTTTGATAGAGTGTATATTTATATATATTTTATATGATTATATTCCTCATATTTATTATATTTTGCATTTAATTGGATTTTTATTTAATAGATTTTAATGTTTTATTGTAGGAAGCAAGGAAATTCTAAACTTGGAAGGATTTGAGAATAAAGAGCTTAATTGGAGATTTATTAGAAGGAAATTCGGATTTATCGGGCAGCACGCACGCAATTCACTATTTTGGCCATATCTCGAGTTCTAGAAGTCAAAATTGGGCGATTCAACAGCCCACGCGAAGATAATTAAATTATCTATCATTCCTAGATGGTCCAGATGTCATATTACAACTGGAGCGGCCCAGAACTACAGGAGAAAAGTCAACCACGAATTTTCCTTGAAAATCTATTCAGTTTAGGAAACGTACTTGTAATTTCCTCAAGGATTAAAAATACCTTTTTTATTAGAGACATATATAATATCAGAGATGATTATTATTGGGGGGATGGAGATAGTTACGTATACATACATACGTACATATAGACATATACAGAGAGAGATTGGAGATAGCTATTCACTTTTCTTTGGAGATTGAAGGTTTTTCTCTATTCTTTATAATATTATGTGTTCATATTATATCTCTTGCTTTATTAGTTTAATTATGTATGAGTAGATAATTAATCTAGGGTTAAGTAGAACCCTAGTTATGATTGATGTGTGAATTTCCCAATTCCCCCAATTTGATTGTTTAATTGCTCTTGCTTATTGAGTTGTTTTAATTAGCAATTACAAATCAGACGTGATTATGTTTATTGTTTGAACCATTGTCTATTTATCAACGAGGGTTGGATTTAGATGGTTGTGATTTATCCAATGAGGACATGAACTTCTCCATGAGAATAGGTAGAACGGATTGTTAGGAAGTTAGGGTGCTGTGATTAATGTCTCTAAATTGCATGATACCATGAGAATAGGCTTGATTGTATTTTAGAGAAGCCATTAATACTCGAGAGAGGTTATTGGTAATTTATAGGGCGCACCTTTCCTTTTGAGTATTATACGATTGATTGGGGAGGGAATTCACGATTGCATTAATTCATGCTAGTAGGGATACTTAATTCTGGATGTTTTAGTTAATTGATTAATTGCATTAGTATAAAATTAGTATAATAATCTTTGATATTTTATTGTGTTACTTGCTTGGCTGAATTGAATCGAGAACAACTGGTGATTGACACGTTTGTCTCTGTGGGATCGACTCTGACTTACCCTACTACATAGTTAGAAGGATTTGTTAGATATTATTATTTGATAGGCACGCGACAGCCTTGTCATATCAAATGGATGTCAAAAGTGCATTTCTGAATGGAGAGTTGGAAGAAGAAGTTTATGTGCAACAACCACCTGGCTTTGAGGATCCACACTTCCCAGAATTTGTTTACAGACTGCTTAAGGCACTGTATGGACTTAAGCAGGCTCCAAGGGCATGGTATGATACTTTATCACAATTTCTTCTTGAGAATCAATTCACTAGAGGCACACCGGACAAGACACTGTTTTACAAGAAGCATGGTGATGATCTTATCCTAGTTCAGATCTATGTGGATGATATCATTTTTGGTTCTACAAATGAGAAGCTGTGTAAGAGATTTTCGAAACTCATGCAGAGCAGATATGAGATGAGTATGATGGGAGAGTTGACATTCTTTCTTGGGTTGCAAGTCAGTCAAAGGGAGGATGGTATCTTTATCAGTCAGACCAAGTACATCAAGGATTTATTGAAGAAGTTTGACTTGGAAGATTGCTCACCTGCCAAGACACCCATGGCCACTGCCACTAAACTGGATGAAGATGCTAAAGGCAAGAAAGTAGATATCTCAGTCTACAGAGGCATGGTTGGTTCTCTACTCTATCTCACTGCAAGTAGGCCAGACATCATGTTTGCTACATGCCTGTGTGCAAGGTTTCAATCAAATCCAAAAGAATCACATTTGGTTGCTATAAAAAGGATCTTTAGATATCTGAAGGGCACTCCAAACTTGGGACTATGGTATCCTAAGGACACAGGGTTCAATCTGGTTGGTTATTCTGATGCTGATTATGCTGGATGTAGAGTGGATTGGAAAAGCACCTCAGGTAGCTGCCAGTTTCTTGGACAAAGGTTAGTCTCTTGGTATAGCAAGAAACAACAATCTGTGTCAACTTCTACAGCTGAGGCTGAATACATAGCTGCTGGAAGTTGCTGTGCTCAAGTGCTTTGGATTAGAAATCAACTTAGAGATTATGGACTTGTGTTGGAAAGAATTCCAATCATGTGTGACAACACAAGTGCAATCTCTAGAGTTGCCAATCCGGTCAATCATTCTAGGACAAAGCACATTGACATCAGATATCATTTCATAAGGGAACATGCAACTAATGGAACCATTGAGTTGCATTATGTTTCTACAGATAAACAACTAGCTGATATATTCACTAAGCCATTAGATGAAGCCACCTTCACAAGGTTGGTTAGTGAGATTGGAATGCTGAATTCTTCAGATTCTGGCTAGGTGAATACATCATCTAGATTGTTGCAGCAGTAAACACTTACTTTATCTAAATTCTCAATATTTTTGGAGTAAGTGTTGGCTGAAATATGATTTATAAATATTTCAAATCTGTTGCATATTTGGAAAATCATATTCTCTTGTTAACTTGAAATTTCTATGAAATTTTGAGAAAATCACTGTTTAATTTGCTAGAATATTCTTGAATGAATATGGCTGGTAAATTTTAAAAAGATAGTGAAAATTGAGTTTCTATGAGTATAATTCGACAAGCCAGACTTTTCAAAATGATTCACTATTCGACATCTCTAACAAGTCTCATTAGAGCACTCTCGAGTTCTCGAATAGGGTCCTTTAGAGTTCTCGAATAGAGGTTTTCTTGACTTATCGAATATAGTGTTTTAGTTCTCGATTGACTGAGTTCTCGAATACTATATTTGAGTTTTCGAATCATTTGAAAAGGCTGATTTCTCGCTGAATTTTAACCGATTTTGGGTTTTTATTCAGAATTCAGAATTACTCATAAAAATATATTTTACCTAATTTAGATTTATTTCTAAGTTAGAAAACTGCCAGCTGTGAGTTACAACCTGCTTGAGTTATCGAATAAGCCTTTCCTGACTTATCGAATAGTTGTTTTCTACTTCTCGAATGCCTGACTTGTCGATACACAACATACATCTAATCGACAATTCAAGTACTTCATACTTATACAATTTCACATCTATTCGATTCATTTCATTCGATTTCTCAAGCATCTACACTCCCAAAACCTCTGAAACCCTAACTGCAAAAAGCTAAATTTCTTCTTCAACCTTCAATTTCTCTTCTCTCTCTCTTACACAAATGGCAACAGTAAAGTTCAACACCGATTTCATTGCTCTAACTAGTGATGTTGAGGCACCCAACGCCAACTTCAAGTGCTTTTTGAACTGGATGTCTGAATCATACATAAAAAATGCTCTATTTGTTAATCCAACTCTGTATCTAGACATTCTAAAACAGTTCTGGAAGTCTGCTACAGTGGAGGTGGTGGCTCTTGACTCTGCAATAACCTCGTACATCATTTACTGCAAGATTCAAGACAAGAATATCACTATCACCACAGAAGACATGAATGAAGCACTAGGGATGGGCACCAAACAAGAGGTGTATGACCCACTGGCTACAAATGCTGAATTGGAAGACTTCTTTGATTTCATCAAATATGCAAACAAAATCAGTCTTGGGCATCTGAATAGGAAGCATTTGAGGAAAGAATGGAGCTATGTGTTTGCCACACTTCTTCAAGTCTTCACCGCAAGAAAATCCAGCTATGACCAAATCAGTACACTTGCACAGCAGATAGGCTATGCTTTAGCATATGGAAAGAAGATAGATGTTGGCCTTATCATTCTGCAGGAGCTGTATGGGAGACTTAGTAAGAACTCAGCCAAGAGAGGTAATGAAATTTTCTTCCCTCGTTTTATTCAATCTGTACTTAACTTCTTAGATAATAAATTGATTGAATTAGATGGGATGAATAAAAATAGAATAGGCTATCCTAAATCCATGACCAAACTCATTTTTGGTAATTTGGAGACTAGGAATGATGTGGATGTAAGACTGAACATAGCTCCTCATATGGAGAGTTTGTTTAGGACTTACCCCCACAACATGCAAACATTTGACTCAAAGTCACAGTTAGCACAGCCCAAGCAAGTAGGACAAAATGCTAACCCAGGGCCTGCTAACCAACCCTCTCAACCAAACACTCTACCAAACACTGAGCCAACTGCATCATCCTCTCAAAAGGGTGATGTTAGTAAAAAGGAGAAGAAGAGAAAACAGGTTGCTTCTGCACCTTTAACCATCTTGTCTGAAGCAGCATTGGCTGTAGAGTGAGAAAGTGAGGCACCTGAGTCACCCCTTTTCAGGCCAAAGAAGAAGAAAACTAAAACCACCTCTTCAGTCACACAAATGGCTGAAGTTGTAAAATTAGGGGCAAACAGTTCACTAGATGTAACCTCTCAACAGGGTGCATCTATAGAATCAAGAATCCTCCCCAATGCATCTATCTGTACAGAGTCAGCACATGGGAGTGATAAGGCTAGCACAACACTGAGTGGAGAGCACATCACAGTTGAAACTCCCTCTATCTCTCAGGGGGGGTTGCCAAAATCTATTCTACAAGACACTTCCCTTCCAGAATCTTCACCTCAAATTTTTTTGCAGCCTGCAACTCAAGCAATTGAGGAGCAAGGCATTGATCATCAAGAATTCTCTTCTCTTGATGAGCCAATGAACTCAAGTGACTTGGTGCATGACACCTTGTTCACCACCCAGAACCCACATTTTACTGCACTAGGGAATGCATGCTGGGGCATCTCCTAATGACACCATCACAAACACAGAGGTTCCACTAGAGACTCTGTGCCTGTGTCAACTGCTGGTGTAACTCATCCCACTTCTGTGGAGACACCAGTAGTAGAGTCAATCCATCCGGTTACAGAAGTTGCATCTGTAACTGAGGAGTCTAGCTTGCCTAGCTCTAGCTCTGACTTTATGTCACAATGGCTGAAGCCTGTGCACCATGACAGTGCTTCAGGATCAGGGTCTGTTCCACAATAATTGACGGTTGAAGCACTTCAAAGCTTAATTGTGGATCAGATCCCTGAGTTCACAAAGATTGCACAGCACCTCCTCACTGCCAACCTGCCAATCCTGACTATGGAGCTATTCTCCTGTGCCATAAAGAGGATGTGGAGCTACAACAGGCCAAAATTGTAGATGATTCTGAGAGAGAAGGCAATGTAGATGCCTGGCTTCAAGGAAAATATGACATTCCTCTCTCAGAAGGCCTACAGTACCTTAGAGAAGAGTACAGTATGAAGCAGTCAATGACAGTTACAAGGGAATTCTCAAGGCTGCACACTACCTTGGCAAGGGTCTAAAGACAGAAGTCACAGAAGTGTGTACAGCCACAACCAAGGAGGTGCATGAGTTAAAAAGGGCTTTTGATTCCAAATTCCCTCAACTGGAGACTGTGGTCAAGGAAATTCTAGCCTGCAAGTCTAGCTGCACTAAAATGGACAATGGCTTGGCCCTTCTCAAAGATACTGTCACAGGGCTGGGGCATAAGTTTCACTATTACTGCCACAGACTCAAATGCCATGCTGAGAACACTGTTCAAGAATCAATATGGGGATAAGCTGGTAACTGAGGTCCCTGTTCATGACATGACAAAGTATGAAGTCCAAAGACTCAAGGATCAATCTATCTCTGGTTTCAAGGCCACTGAGTTATTCACCAAGGTAGACACTCTGGAGAAGGAGGTGGTCAATCTAAAGGCATCCAATGCTCAGTTGATAGACACTGTTGCTGCCCTGAATGAAAAGTTGGACATTCAAGCCACTGCCAATGCTGATGTTCTTCTTAATCAACAACAGATGCTTTCTGCCATAATGATGCATATAGGACTCCCTCTACCTGAAGCCTCTTCCAACCCAAAGGTCACTAATACAACGTCTGTGCCTGACAACAAGCCTAAGGGGGAGAAGAGGACATCAAGGGACTCAAAATCTAAGGGGGAGAGTCAACCGCAAACTACTAAGTCAAATCAGTCTGAGAGAGTAAAGGCAGCATCCAAGGAGGAAAAACTGAAGAAAGTGGCTGTAGATGAAGAGGCCAAGATTCTATCTATCCCTCCATCTGAAGCAGAATATGAATTTGACATTCCTAACATTGCTAAGTCAACCGCAAACTACTAAGTCAAATTAGTCTGAGAGAGTAAAGGCAGCATCCAAGGAGGAAAAACTGAAGAAAGTGGCTGTAGATGAAGAGGCCAAGATTCTATCTATCCCTCCATCTGAAGCAGAATATGAATTTGACATTCCTGACATTGCCAAGCAATCTCTTCAAGGTGAACCTTCAGAATTCAGGAATGTTCTTACTCAAAGGGTATGTCAAGAAACTGCAAACTCTAAATTATACAATGACATAACCTTTCTGAAGCACCTACATGACCTGAGAAGAAGGGCAAACTTCCATTACTTTGACTATATCAAGCTGCTTGTGCAAGATGTGTTCCTAGTCACTGAAGTGAGAAGAGAAATTATTCAGACTAATCCTTATGCCATCATCACTACCAATGATAGAGAAGTCTTAGTCCACACTACCAAGAACCTCTTTCACATCCACATTGAAGCTTTGCAAATTCTATCCAGCTCTAAACTTGGAACAATTATCAGGAAGATAGAAAGGAATAACTCATCAGACAACAACATGCTCAAGGAGATTCTCACCAAGTGCATGAAATCTCAATTGCCTCAAGTAGTTCCTCAGCCTCACTGTATCTTATATGAAAAGAATCAAGACATTGTTGCCTTCAGATTTGGCCAACACCTCAAATCAAACAACATGTCTACAATAAAATTTTTGGCTGGAGTTCTACATTCAAGGAGTGGAAAATGTAAATCTGAAATAGAGGCTCTTGACATCCTGGTGAAGTTTATCAACTCTCAGTCAGACATCAAGCCTATTGCCAAAGAGGGAAAGTCAGACAAAGATAAGGATGATCAGGACAAGAGTGGGAGCAAAGGTGGATCTCAAGGAAGGAATAAGGGTGGTAATGACAAAGAGAAAAGGGATGGTAGAAGCAAGAAGAAAGATGATGGCAGAGATGGTGGAAAGGTGTATGAGAAAAAGAGTGGAAAGCAGCAAGCCATAGGCATTGCTAACAGTAACCTCACCACTACACAAGACTCTGAGTCTAGGGTGAATGCTGTTAGCAATGACCTACCAAAATATGAATCAATGGCTTCTGCAACTGTTTTGCCAACTCAAGGAAGGAAGATTCTAATCAAGAAACCACTTGTGTATATCAAAAAGCATACTGCTAATGGTATACTACAATGGTCCAAAGACAAAGGTCTTAAATTTTTCTCAAGCAACAAAGAAAAGAAGCTGAAATGGAAGATGTCAGCCAGAAGGGCAAGAAAGGTGAAAACATCTACATCTCAGGCACTCACAATCATTCCTGGACTAGACTTGCCCTGTCTCAACATAGACTATGATGAAGATGAGATAGCATATCAACTGGCTCAGAGAATCTATCATGTAGCTATAGTTGATGACTGCCTGGAGTTCAAATACACTGATGGGAGATTCAAAAGATTCAAGCAAGGCATGTGTGAACACTGGGGCAAGTTACATGATCTACAAAGAATAATGGTGCTACTCAACCTTGAGAATGAAGAGGAGAGAAGGTGGAAAATTGAAATAGCTCATTTTATCAAGATGAAAAAAGATCATGAGGAAGAGTTGAGAAAGAAGTATGAAGCTTTGAAGATAAAGAGAGAAGAAGAGTTAGCTGCTCTAGAAGCCAAAGCTGAAGATTTGAGAGCTAAAGGGTTATGTAGAGTCAAATATAATCCTTACATGGTGGAATACATGAAATATGGCAGGAATGTGAAGATTATAATGGATTACATTAGCTCTTACTCTGAAGCTAAACTGAATGAAGTCATCAGAGACCTGTCTGGCTCACCTCTCATTGAAGAACTCACTGCCATGGAAGACATCATCCAGGCAATGAGTGATGCAAAGAAAGCCAAGGAAGAAAAAGAAAAGGAGGATATTCAAGCCAAATCTCAAAAAGGAGGATCATAGGAAAATGACTAGTATTTCTTCATAACTGTGAGAATGCTTTCTTTGTAATAATATTCAATCAATTTCATACCTGTACTTTTCAAGTTTTATCTTTATGTATGTTAGGCTTGTTATCAGACATGAAATTGTGACTAAGGGTCTCACTCACAATTTGGGGGAGATTGTTAGTCACAGAGGCATGCCTGTTTACATCTAATAACAAGCCTAATTGTTTGTAATGCTTTGGATTACCTACATGACCTCTTGACTGAGGGAACCTCTAGTTGTAGAGTCTCTGCTTGTTTTGTACTTGTAATAGGCACCAAATCCTAGTTGTGTAACTGTACTTATAAAGTCAAGAATAATGCTTGAAAGAAGTTCCAAGGTTCATGCCTCAAGCAAGAAGATAAAGACTGTCAAATAATCACAGTTGGGATTTGAAGAAATGAAGAATTTGCCTAAGTACCAATTCGAGAAGTATATTTGTCTATTCGAGAAGTCCAGCATTCGAGAAGTCAGGGATTCGATATCTCAAGACACTATTCGATATCTCTGAATACACTGTTCGATATCTCAGAGATTCGATATGTCTATTACTCTATTCGAGAACTCAAGAAGTCAACAAGTCAAAGTGATATTCGAGTTCTCAAAGAGTCAACAAGTCAAAGTTCCATTCGATATCTCAAGGACTCAGAAAGCTATTCGATATCTCGAGGATTCGATAAGTCAAATGTTCTATTCGACAACTCAAGGAATCCTTATGGAAAAGAGCTATTCGAGAAGTGGTTCGATATGTCAATATAACAGTATTCGAGAACTCAGAGTTATCGATCAAGTCAACTCTAGTTCTCGAATCATTTACTTAGTCACTTCTCGAATACATTCTTGGAGACAAAATACTGAAGAAATTGTACAAGTCAGAAACCTGCAACAAGCCAATGCACTTTATGGACCACAATCTGTAATGTGCTCTGGAAAGCCTACAAGGAAGCTTGGAGAGATATAGAAGAGACAAAGGGTTAAAGAAGTGGATCTGAACAGGCTTTGCAAAGTCAATTCTGTAACCGTTTGGACACTTACTCAAAAAGGATAGACAGACTAGAAAGTAATTTGTTCAGCTACCTTATTTGTAGTAAGTAGGGTGTATCCATGTTCTATAAGGATACAGCCTCACTTCCTTAGTCATTAACTTTTGTGAGTCAAGTTTTTCATACGCTGTAAGCTGTATCTCTCTGAGAAAAACGAAGCTGAGAATACTATCATTTGTATTCACAGATTGTAGCAACCTTTATCTAATAATACATTAGATTAAAGTGATATTGTGTCTTGTGTTGTTCTTTATCCGCACCTTCACTCTTGCACACACAAACACTTATTTGCTACATAGACTCGAACAAGAAAAGTTCAAAGAATCCATTCACCCCCCCCTCTGTATTCTTTTACTGTATTCAATACTCAACACACTATAACCAGAAGAGTCTAGTCTTTGGCTCGATTCCACAAACCACATTGCCAACAACAAACTGTAGAGCCCCCAAATTTATGACTTTCTTTTTACCCTTATCAACTTGCATAGGAACAAACTTAACAAAACACGGACATGCCGCATCCATGATCATAATCCCACCATAACGCACCATAATAGTGCTACTAGTCTTGATAAAGAAATCCATTCCCATGATGCAATCAAAATCATTTAAGGCAACAACATGAAAAGTAAAGTTACCTTGCCATTCACCAATTTTCAAGTCCACACTTGAATAAACCCCGAATTTTCTACACCTCGGCGTTAGCCATGTTAATCTGATTCGAACATGATTCCAACTTCAGTCCGAGTTCATCAACACATTTATCCCCAATAAAACTTTTAATAGCACCCGTGTCCATCATAGCCATGACTGTTTTCCCATTCACTAAGGCCTTGACATGCATTAACCCATCACCCTCAATGGATTTTTCAGTCCTTAGTGTAACCAAACGCATAGGATTCGCCCTCGCAAAACACACTTCATTTTCCTCACTATCTCCAGCCTTCTCTTCTTCAACACAAAGAGCATTCAGTCTATCTTTCTTAGGACATTGTCTTCCAAAATGCGACCTTCCATTCTCTTAAAGCCCTATCAGGCTTCCCCTTGTTTTCCGATTGAAAAAAGCCTTATATGGTCTCAAACAAGCGCTATCTATCTGAAATGATCTTTGTCGCCAACACCTTGAGACTGCCTATTATCCTTGGCATCACCAACGCCATTTTTCCCCATTGTTCTTCTTATTTTTTCCCTCACTCTTGTGATTCTATCCACCGTTTTTACCCTTTTCAGTGTCAGAACCGCCATGCTTGTAGTCAACCAAACCATCAGTCACGACCACAGTAGTCGGCAAGTCCTTCACAGCCTGCCTCCTCAATTCTGCCTGCGCCCAAGGTTTGAGTCCAGCCAAGAAATTGAACAACTTATCGTCATCCGACATGTTCTTTATATCCAATAACAAAGAACTAAATTCCTTCACATAATCTCGAATAATTTCCGTTTGTTTGAGATTCCTCAAACTTTCTCTAGCAACCCATGAAGCATTAAGTGGCAGAAATTGCTCCTTAAGTTCCTTCTTCAATGCCTCAAATGTGGTTATCTCCGGTCTGTCCACACTCGCATCACCATCACTACGAGTTCGCCACCACAATTTCGGATCGCCAACCAAGTACATACTCGTGATTAAAACTTGTCCCTTTCATCAATATGAGTAGATTTAAAATAATGCTCCATATCCCACAAGAAATTCTCCAAATCCTTCGTAACTCTTGCACCATCATATGACTCCGGTTCTGGAATTTTAACATTCAAATTGCCTTCCCTAGAACAACCCGCTAAATAACCACCCGCTAAACCGCTCGCCACAACCCCCTTTATGATAGCAATCTCATTCCCCATTGTTCGTAACTGTTCCCCCACGTTCTCAAATGAAGGCGTCGTTGTTGCAAACAGATTCGTGAATTTGCCATCACTTGTAGTCATGAACGCAACAACCATTTCTTTGAATTCATTCAAGTCATCCCTCAAAACTTGAATTTGATTCGACAAACAAATCTCAGTCGACAAAGATGTGCCCACAAATTCTTCAAGCCTTGCCAACCGTTCACGAGTAGAATTTCTTCCAACCATGATTCCGTATAACCAACGAACTTAAAACGAAGCTCTGATACCAGTTGTCACAAGACTGTATCTTTAACCCAAACTTACGGCCTGCCCTTGTCGCCCGACGTCAAGAACAATAGCCTTCCTAAGAGGTTGTCGCCCAGCAACCCGATTAAACCTAGCACAACGGAATACTAAACCAAAATGCAACACAAGAACCACGTGTGTGCAGGTGTGTTTAATTACCAATCAAATGTAAACCCACAAAACAAATTACAAGCATCAAGCCCAACCTTTGTATTGCCCACAATAAAAGGATACAACTCAGATTTATGCTTACAGACTTTTCCCTACCGCCTAGCATAAAATAATACAAGTGCAGAAATACATAATGAACTTATACAATACAGAGAATACATATATAAATGTCTATATCTATTTTTCCAGCCTGGTTCCATGCACCAGCAAGCCATAAAAGCCCATCACTCAATTACTTGGAAGTTACCAGCAGTTACCCATATTTGAAATGTCTTCAACTGCATTTCCCATCATTCCTTGAGCCACAACTGCAAGGTATTTATCTCACCCACTAATTTGTGTATTTTCCCAGCAAATATACAGAATATATATCACATAAATATATCACCAACATTTGCCCACGTTTTTGACTTTGTCTTAGTCATATTGGACTCTCAGCTTAGCTCTCAGCTGTGTATTACCCACAAAAAACCAACCAGCAAGCCAACTTGTTCAACCAACCATGTTTTAACCAATCTAGCGCCGCTACCCAAACGGTCACCCATGCTGTCAGCATCAACCGATGAAGCCATCCGACGTCAACCAGTAGAGCCAACCCGACGCCAATAAGCGAAGCCAACTTGGCACCAATAATTGAAGCCGCGTAGCTCGACTCCAAATATGTTTTCCAACCAAAGAATCTTACAGTGCGATTGTATAATATTTAAATATAATTATTTAATTTATTATCCGTAAATTTATTTGTTTTAGGAGTTTTAGCATTTTTATATATTATACTCCTTTTCCACATGAATGCATGTTTGCTTTACATCGTGGATCACAAATTCACAATATACAAGCATTATGCCCGTATTACATACACTTTAATGAAAAATATTATTATATAAAAAAATTATATATTTAATCTATATTTTTAATTTTAATATTTGAAAAATATTAAAATATCTTATCAATCTTTGATTTAATTAAATTTAACTAAGATAATGTCTTAATTTTAGAATATAGTTAGTAGTTTGGATGATTGATTATCATGAAATATATATATAGGTCACTTAAGAAAAAAAAATTATTTAAAATTTATGCATTTTGATGCATATAATAAAAGGAAGTCAATTCAATGTCTAACTTTGTAAAACTTTGTTAGAAGAATGAAGTAGTAGATTAACTATTCATGTTATTGAATTAAGAGTTAATTACGTTTCGTTTTTATTTGAAGGTCTGCTACATTTTATTACCCCATATTTTGTATAATTGTACCATGCATCTCGTAATTACAAATTCTAACGCGATCGTATATATACACTCTTTAGGTTTATTTTCACTATTAACGTTAAAAATGTCATTCGTAATTTTAGAAATTAACAATGTTAAATTATATTAACCATTAAAGCATCACTCATTTTACAAACCCTTCAAAAAAATACCTCTTAACAATTAAAATTATACAATTTAACCCTTTCATTATAATTTGTTTCTATATTATTTTAGAATTTTGAAAATATTTTTAAATAAAAAATAAAATTAACCGATCATTTTGTAATGTAATTTTAATTTGATACACAATGATATTTTTAAATCAATTTTGTTTGAATTTATTTCCAATGTAAATGGGTGGTCAAAGAAAGTTTAATTGTCAAATGGTGAATAATAAGGTCAAATACATATAATCAAGTGAATATTTCGTGTGAGGTGGTGACAAAATTAATTGACGAAAAAATTGAATTGTCTACTCTTGTAATAATATCTCTTTCTCTTTCTATATATAATAGAGCAACAAGGACATAATTTGAGCCAATAAACCCCCTGTAAAATTACAATTATACCCTTACAAGTTATAAAATTACATGAAATGCCACTCTTTTATTTAAATGGAAAAAATGAGTGTTTGTGGTGAATCGAACCTAGAACCTCCTCTACACAAGTTATTCTACCAACCACTGTGCTACATTGACTTTTTAGTTTTGAGTTAAAAAACCTTTTACATAAACCCGACATCTCCATTATTTTATTTTAATATTATTTTAATTTTTGAGTAAAAATAATAAAACCAAACCAAACATACCCAGTATATCCCGCATGAAGCAGGGTCTGGGGAGGGTAAAATGTACGCAGACCATACCCCTACTTTACAGTAGAGAGGCTGTTTCCGTGAAGACCCCCGGCTTAGTGCTCCGAATAGCAAAGTGATTATTATATGGTATATATAATAGAGTAACAAGAATATAATTTGAGCCAATAATTCCCTTGTGAAATTACATACCCTTACAAGTTATAAAATTACATGAAATGCCACTCTTTTATTGAAATAAAGATAAAAATGAGTTTTTGTGGTGAATCGAACCTAGAACCTCTTTTACACAAGTTATCCTACCGACCACTGTGCTACATTGACTTTTTAATTTTGAGTTAAAAAACCTTTTACATAAACCCGACATCTCCATTATCTTATTTTTATTATTATTTTAATTTTTGAGTAAAAATAATGGTGATTCGCATTATTTTAAAAATATTATATTTTAGGTTTCATAATATGGTACGTACACGATCTATCTATCACTATATATTAAACCACAACACAAGTGCAAAAAAGTGTCATTTTAATGGTTGTGAACTTACGATAATATCCCTATATGTTTAAAAATTACAAAAGCACCATCCCTTTAATATTTATGCAAAAAATATATGAAATTATGTTAGTGTTGGGAATCAACCCTCTCGTAATTTCGGAGTATAATTCTATGCGACTTATATCTTGATGAGATATTTTAAGAAATAAATATTAAGGCGCGTACTAATTTTATCTGGAAAGTATTGTATGACGACTATTATTCACATCGATGATATGTCTTTTTATCATTGTTCTAAAAGAAATTGTGTTATAACCTATACAATATATTTATACGCTACAAAACATCCTATTTTTAGTGCTCATATGATCTATAGATAAATAAAATAATACATAAATTAAAATACTGACATTATAATATGTATGAACATAAAAGATGCAATTATATTCAAAAATATCCTTAAATCGTAAAACTATACAGAATTTATAACAATTGCTAGAGGATGGCCCGTACCTCGCACGGATTATTACGCTAGTTTAACATAATTAAAGAATATGATTAGCAATTATGATGTTGAGCTATTTGAGAAATTAAATATATTGACGTTATTTTCCAAAATTAATACACATATAAGTTGAAAGATATATAGCAAAAGGTTACGGTGATGCTTTTCGATGGTGATATATTTTAACAAATTTTAACCGAATAAAGAGTTGTTACGGATAGGTTATTGTAATTCTTAGATTAAGTTACAACTTTAAATTCTTTTAAATTAAATAAAATTGCATAATTTTGAATAAGCAGATTAACAATTTTATTAATTTTAGTTTTTTGATTTTTTGTTTGAGTTTATTTAAATCTAAGTAATTGTATGGTTAAAAAAAAAAGTTTACCTATTAACAAAAAATTAATAATATCAAATACGTCTAGTCAACTCGTGTGAGGTGGTAAAACAAAAGTATTTAAATGAAAATTTAATACTCCCTCCGTCCCAAAATACATGTCCCTTTTGAAAAACAAATTTGTCCCAAATTTGTAATAACCCTAACTTCAGTAATGCTACAGTGGTCACATGAATAGTAAATTTCGAGGATTTAGAGAAATGGTATATAGGTACTCTATAATGGAAACATAAAATGAATAAACAGAAACCATATTAGTATTGTACAATGGAAATAAGTGACTCGAAATGACGTTAGATTTCAGAAATTCCTGAAGCATGAAATTTTGAGGATTTTGATTTCGAATAAGCTTCTATTGGAAACTAAGGAGCATGGAAACATTATAAGAATTATATATTGAGGAATTAGTGAATTTAGATTTAACCAAGGGATTATTAAGTTAAGAGAATACCAATGGAATTTGGATTGTTAAATGATTTCAAAACCACTGAGATAATGAGGTACATTCGAAACGAACCACAATTAGACGAATATGGAGATTAAGCAACCAAGATTTATAATATAACAAGGATACATACCCCATTATAATTACCAAGAGTACTAGCATTATAATTAGAAAAGAAAATCAAGAAAAAAGAGAATTATGAAATCATGTTAATGATGTCATCTTCCACTAAACCAAATTAAGGGTATATTAGTCTTTTAACACCTAGATTTTTTACCAAGCTTCCAAGACAAGCTACACAAACAAGTAATTAGTAAGATTAAGATGAGATAGAACAAAAAACAACAAAAAAATCTCTCCCCTTTCTTAAGAACACCATTCGGCTACTTTAGGAAAATAAGAAAAAAAAAATTACAAACCCTAGCTCTCTTCAAGATTAATTCAAGGGAAAAATCATGGATCTTCTTGGAGGTTAGGAAGGATCATCTACAAAATTTCAAGGCAAACCAACATCATTTGCATAGGTAATAAAATCATTGAAGTTGATGATGAATAGTGTTTTCTAAGTGTTAACCTTGTTTTCTTGATTTCTTTGCATGATCTAGACTATACCAAGGTAGTATAAGAGCTTGGTGAGGTTATTCATGTTAGTATACTCTTTAAAGTTGATGATTAGCTTGAAACCCTAGCTTGAATCCTTTGGGTTTTGATGATTTTAGTTGGTTTCTAAGATAAGTAGTACTAAATCATGTAATCTTATTGTTATAGTTGTTTATATGTGTTTGAATGGTATGGAAATTGTGTTGTGGACTTGGAAATCCATGGTTGGTATGATGACCACATGGTATATGTGATGGTGTATAAGGTGGATGATTGATTTGGAGGGGTTGATTTTGGAAAGTATGAAAACATAGCCGTTATAATGTCCGATTTTCGTTAGAACGACAAACTGCCCTGTTTTTGGACAACAATGCAGTACGGTAGGTTACTGTCCAGCACACTTAGTGACCATGAAATGATAGAGCTTAGTTCATAGATCGTTTTGATATAAGGTGCGTTAAAATCTGACGAACGGTTTAGGAGAAAAGTCAGTTTTAGTGAAAGACGTTCGATAACCGAGAAAACGTAATTGTATCAACTTTGAGGCTAAAGTTACCATACTTAGACATTTTTATAAGCCACGAAATTTTGGGATAATGTAGTAGGGTGGTCAGAGGACCCTTGACAGTTGACCTTACATTGAAATTCGAAATCCATATTTTCTGAGAATTTTTACAGTTAAGTGTGGTCGTTAGGGAAAATGGTAAAAAACCCCTGAAACTTCGATTGAGCTTATAAATGGTTAAGTTCTTGAACCTTTGGAATAATAATAATACGTTAAACATACATTGAAGTGTAAAGGGTGTTGTTATACGAGAGGGTAGTGAGTAAAAGATGTGGTATTCTAATGACGGTCCTTTTGTGTTTATAGAAATTCCGGAGGAGGAACCAGCCATACTGTCAGGATACAGGAACAGAGGCAAGATTTTTCTATCCCTACTTTGAAGATTATCTATCCTTGGAATAAAAATGACATTATGGAATATATATATGATGTTATTGTTGTTATGTGCAAAGAATATATTTCCTTGATTTTGGGAAACTAAAGAGATATGGAAAGAATGGTATCAGTTGTTATCCAGGGTTATATGGTTTATAATGTTATATTAAAAATATTCCTTCTAGTGTTAGTAGTATTACAAATATTATTTGACTATTAAGTACTACCCTTTAAGTAGACGGAATATGATATAAAAGCATATTTGAATTCTTAAATATAAAAGAGATGTCTGAATCATAATCAGAGTATTATGTTATGTATATATTTTATAGAAATAATGTGCGAGAATGGAAATGAGATGAGTAAATGATATGTGGAAATGAAAGTGAGAAAATGGAAATGTGGAATGACATTAGTAAATAGAACAACGATTTGACAAAAAGGGGGATAGCAATAAAAAGCGTAAGAGGCTGTGTGCTGCACAGTCCAGCAATCAATATTTTACTTCGGCCCAAGAGTTGCCGAAGGAGGATGTAGTGGTGGACCTTCCTCCAGGGGGATGTAGTGGTGGACCTTCCTCCTTCTACCGGTAGTAAAAAGGGACGGGTACGGAGGACGACTGATCATCGTGCCTCACGTATTCGGCAACAGTGAAAACCCCCAAATATTTGAATAAAGAGTCAATGATAAAGTCGGATTGGTATACTGAAAAGAGAAAATGAAATGAAAGATAGAATTATTGTTATAGATGAAGAGAAACTGATTTTATATTAATTTACAAATTGTTGCATAAGAAGGAAATGATAAGGTGCTAGTGAGAGATTTATTCAAGTATTCGTGTTACCGTGGAATATTACATGAAAAGGTCATATTGATTGTATATTATTAAGAAGAGAAACTGATACTGTATTATCCTAGATTCCTTTCTTATAATATTAAGTGGATGATGTATTATTAAATAAGAGTTTTATTCTCTCTTGAAGTTCATAATTTGGTTACTACTTATATATGTATATACATGTATACTTGGTTACACTTTAAATTCTAGTTACAATATTATCTTGCTGAGCTATTATAGCTCACTCTTGCTACTTATCTATATACAGCTAGGTATGCCAATACTACGCAGAACACCCCGCAAGAGGGTAAGGGAAAGGCGACCTTCTGAGAGCTCGTTAGCATCAATCCCCGAGGTAGACGACCATCGCAAGGGGTTTAGTGGGCTTATGTATATTAAGTGTGTAAGTTTGAAAGATTGTAATAAATTTGGTTGTTTAAATGCTTCTTGTAGAAGCATCACTCAACAATGTACTGAAGTATGATTCTGGGTTTGTAATAACTTTTTAACTCTAAACTGTTACTATGGTGAATGTTGTTCTCTGAGCATATGACTGGTGTGTGTGTGTGTGTGTATTACGGTGGGGTCAATTGCATAAGTATTAATTATAAAAAAAAAAAAACCCAAGAGACATTGATTTTGAATGGAAGTTGGTCCGTGATGGCCCAGATTCATGACCCCGGATTTGGGGCTGTCACAGTTTGGTATCAGAGCTAAGAGTCATAATGCTCAGGAACAAGAGTGATAATAATATTGTATCATTTATAATATAAATTTTGAACTTCCATCAAGTTCAGGGGTGGTATAACGCAGGTAGTATTTATTTTAAGTATTGTTTATAATTTTATAGACCGTTACTAATAGAATTTTATGTTTTATTATAGGGAGCAGAGATGGGTGAGCCGAGTCGAGACCCCCAGTGGCTAGGACTACCCGAGCAGGAGATTAGAGACTTGTTGCTGGTAGGTGTAGAGGTTCCAGAGTATGCTATTGATGATCTCAGGGAGAGACGACGGGCGAGTGCTAGAGAGAGATATGAGCAGAGACTGAGGGAGGAGGCTGAGGAGCGCAGGCAGAGGGATGCTGTGGCCATAGTGCCATATTCTGGTAGACCATATGTAGGACCTGATGGGGCCGGACCTTCCCGAGTGCGGACGGATATTCCTGAGGAGGAGATGCCCTTACGTAAGAGGCCTAGGCTATCTGTTACACCTGAGGAGCCGATTGAGTGGAGGGACATTCATGTGACTCCTACTCCTGTTCCACCTGTCCCAGTGCCATCACCAGTTCCATCTCCTCTACCTAGCCCCGACCCTTTTGAGGATCCAGTTGAACAGTTCACTCCACCGGGACACTTTATCTTGTCAGAGGATGAGTTGGAGGATGACCCTTCCGAGGATGCGGACACAGAGCCTGCTCCTCCGTCTCCACAGGCAGTTCCATCCCCACCATTTGCACCACCACCACCTCCACCAGTGGATGCACCCCCACTTGTAGATGTACCTCCCCCAGATGCTATGCCACCTCAGGAGGCACCTATGTTTCCAGCTGGTCAGTTGCCAGCTATTTTCTTGTCAGAGTACTTTGCCCTACAGGGACAGCTGGATGAGTCCCGTCGGACTATAGATACGCTTATACAGAGGTTAGACAGGGCGAGAGGAGGAGGAGGTGTGATACCAGATGGGTTGACTTTGAGCATAGTTAGTATCGAGCTGCGGGCACTCGGCGATATTAGGACGATGTTGGGAGACAGAGGGGATCCAGTATGGAGGGCTCAGATAGTTGATACAGTCACCACTATGGTAGTGCAGATCAGAGAGGTTATCAGGGCGGCGTTACCATGATTAGGAGTAGTAGTCTTGGATACTAATCAGACTAGTCATCTTGTGGATGTCATTTTGGGGATTAGGTTAGTTGTTTACTGTCTTAATCCCAGTCTGATTAGAGGACAGCT
The DNA here is from genome assembly GCA_037693485.1 of Kitagawia praeruptora. Taxonomy (NCBI): domain Eukaryota; kingdom Viridiplantae; phylum Streptophyta; class Magnoliopsida; order Apiales; family Apiaceae; genus Kitagawia; species Kitagawia praeruptora. The sequence continues at coordinate 61,718,159 of CM075344.1, forward strand.
AGTAGTGCTTTTGTTATAGTGAGTTAGTATGTATAGTTATGCTTTTGGGGTTTCGAACCTTGTACTTTATGATGTATGATATTAGTAGTAAAAGACGTTGTACCCAAGTTGTAAAATATTTATGTAAATTAATGAAGTTTATGTACTTTGCCTAAGTTTATCGTATTTTGATATTAAATGTTGAGAATCAAAAATATTGATATATATGAGGTGATTGACTTAAATGAAAAGGTTATTGTGCTAAAGGTACTAAGCTTATTTGTCAAAGTTGTATTATGATTAAATATTACTTGTGTGAATTTAAAATACTGGGATACATAAATAAGATTAACTAATGATATAGTTGTGCATATATGGAAATGATGTATATTGTACCCTAAATTTGGGTGATTAATGAAGAATATTATTATATACAGAATCATGCCGCCTAAGCGTAATAATAGAATGAATGCAAGGGAAAATGAGAGAGAGGAAGCAAGTCAGAATAGGCAGGATGAAAACGCTCATAATGAACAAGATCATGAGGAAGAAGAAGATGAATCAACTGGCCAACAGGGAAGTCAGGGTGGTAACCCTTTTAACCAATTTATGGAACTTTTGAGGCAGAATTTAGCTAATCCACAGAATCCGCCACAACCACCTGTTCTTCCCAACCAGGCAGCTAACTCTTTTCGTGCTTTTAAGTCACTAAAACCCCCAGAATTTGAGGGAACCACTAACCCAGTAGCAGCCAGGGCATGGCTGAAAGAAATGGAGAAGGCTTTTGAGATACTGAGGGTAGAGGAAGATCAGAAGACAGTCTTTGCAGCCTATCTCCTAAAGGGAGAGGCAAATTACTGGTGGGAAGCTAAGAAAAATCTCGAGGGAGCGGGAGTGATAACTTGGGAGCGTTTCACTAGGGTGTTTCTAGACAAATATTCCCCTAAGTACTTGGAGAACCAGATGGAAATAAAATTTTTGGAGCTAAAGCAGGAAAACCTATCAGTGGCAGAGTATGAAACTAAGTTTACAGAACTGTCTAGGTTTGTTCCAGAATTCGTGCGTACTGAAGAGCAACGAGCGAAAAGGTTCCAACAAGGATTGAAACCATGGCTACGTACTAGAGTGGCACCATTTGAGTTGACCGAGTATGCTGCGGTAGTTCATAAGGCATCTATTATCGAAGCTGAGAGTGAACAGACTCAAATAGGACGAGAGAACAAGAAAAGAAAATTTGAGGGTCCAAAAGGAGGTTCAAGTGAGGGAAGCTACTTTAATAAATTTGGTAAAGGACAAAAACCCCGGTTTGGAAAGTCAGGAAATAATAAGACTATCAGTGAGACGGTAAATCAGGGTGGTAGGTCCACAGGAACTTTTCAGTCCAATCAATCGCGACCACCATTGCCAGATTGCAACACATGTGGTAAAAAGCATATCGGAGAGTGTAAGATGTTGGGAGTAACTTGCTTTAAGTGTGGACAGAAAGGGCATTATCAGGATAGGTGTCCATCAGCTGATAAGGATGATGTAAAGTGTTATCAATGTGGAAGACTAGGACATATTGCTAGGGATTGTCGTTTTGGTGGGTCGTCTGCGCCAGGACAGAGTGTGACTGCTTCAAACAGGCCTACTGCTAGAGTGTATAACATGACTTTAGGAGAGGCATTGAGGAAGCCGGATACAGATACAGGTGAACATTTTCTTTTAGTATTTAAAATTTAGTGTAAATGTTTGATTAGGAATCAATGTGGTCAATGAATGGTATAGGTAGGTTGATAATCTAGATAAGGAAAATCAGTATCTGTTAGGGGTTAGAAATTCTATGAAAAGGAGAATAATAGTATTTTGGGGGTAAACCACAGACTTGTTTATATACGAACAGGAAATATATATTATAGATAATATTTTCTTACAATTGTTTCAAAGGATCTTATTCTAGTCGGATTTCTGGAAGATTTTACAGAGACAAGATATAATAAGATTGAAGTATGTATATTTTATGTCATGATAGAGATCAACATAGGGATAAACCATAAGTGAGATACACTACCATTCAGGAGAGGCCAATGTGGTGGCCGATACCCATAATTAAAAGAGGAATGTTGATGAATGACAAGCAAGTTTATGTTGGTGTAATTTTGCGCAAACAAGATAGAGATATTATGAAGGAGAAAGGATGGAGAAAGTGGTATAGAAGTTATAAGGTGTAGATGAAAAGGTATCTATGGACATTTCTGACGTGATTCCGGGACGGAATCCTTTTAAGGAGGGAAGGATGTAATAACCCTAACTTCAGTAATGCTACAGTGGTCACATGAATAGTAAATTTCGAGGATTTAGAGAAATGGTATATAGGTACTCTATAATGGAAACATAAAATGAATAAACAGAAACCATATTAGTATTGTACAATGGAAATAAGTGACTCGAAATGACGTTAGATTTCAGAAATTCCTGAAGCATGAAATTTTGAGGATTTTGATTTCGAATAAGCTTCTATTGGAAACTAAGGAGCATGGAAACATTATAAGAATTATATATTGAGGAATTAGTGAATTTAGATTTAACCAAGGGATTATTAAGTTAAGAGAATACCAATGGAATTTGGATTGTTAAATGATTTCAAAACCACTGAGATAATGAGGTACATTCGAAACGAACCACAATTAGACGAATATGGAGATTAAGCAACCAAGATTTATAATATAACAAGGATACATACCCCATTATAATTACCAAGAGTACTAGCATTATAATTAGAAAAGAAAATCAAGAAAAAAGAGAATTATGAAATCATGTTAATGATGTCATCTTCCACTAAACCAAATTAAGGGTATATTAGTCTTTTAACACCTAGATTTTTTACCAAGCTTCCAAGACAAGCTACACAAACAAGTAATTAGTAAGATTAAGATGAGATAGAACAAAAAACAACAAAAAAATCTCTCCCCTTTCTTAAGAACACCATTCGGCTACTTTAGGAAAATAAGAAAAAAAAAATTACAAACCCTAGCTCTCTTCAAGATTAATTCAAGGGAAAAATCATGGAGCTTCTTGGAGGTTAGGAAGGATCATCTACAAAATTTCAAGGCAAACCAACATCATTTGCATAGGTAATAAAATCATTGAAGTTGATGATGAATAGTGTTTTCTAAGTGTTAACCTTGTTTTCTTGATTTCTTTGCATGATCTAGACTATACCAAGGTAGTATAAGAGCTTGGTGAGGTTATTCATGTTAGTATACTCTTTAAAGTTGATGATTAGCTTGAAACCCTAGCTTGAATCCTTTGGGTTTTGATGATTTTAGTTGGTTTCTAAGATAAGTAGTACTAAATCATGTAATCTTATTGTTATAGTTGTTTATATGTGTTTGAATGGTATGGAAATTGTGTTGTGGACTTGGAAATCCATGGTTGGTATGATGACCACATGGTATATGTGATGGTGTATAAGGTGGATGATTGATTTGGAGGGGTTGATTTTGGAAAGTATGAAAACATAGCCGTTATAATGTCCGATTTTCGTTAGAACGACAAACTGCCCTGTTTTTGGACAACAATGCAGTACGGTAGGTTACTGTCCAGCACACTTAGTGACCATGAAATGATAGAGCTTAGTTCATAGATCGTTTTGATATAAGGTGCGTTAAAATCTGACGAACGGTTTAGGAGAAAAGTCAGTTTTAGTGAAAGACGTTCGATAACCGAGAAAACGTAATTGTATCAACTTTGAGGCTAAAGTTACCATACTTAGACATTTTTATAAGCCACGAAATTTTGGGATAATGTAGTAGGGTGGTCAGAGGACCCTTGACAGTTGACCTTACATTGAAATTCGAAATCCATATTTTCTGAGAATTTTTACAGTTAAGTGTGGTCGTTAGGGAAAATGGTAAAAAAACCCCTGAAACTTCGATTGAGCTTATAAATGGTTAAGTTCTTGAACCTTTGGAATAATAATAATACGTTAAACATACATTGAAGTGTAAAGGGTGTTGTTATACGAGAGGGTAGTGAGTAAAAGATGTGGTATTCTAATGACGGTCCTTTTGTGTTTATAGAAATTCCGGAGGAGGAACCAGCCATACTGTCAGGATACAGGAACAGAGGCAAGATTTTTCTATCCCTACTTTGAAGATTATCTATCCTTGGAATAAAAATGACATTATGGAATATATATATGATGTTATTGTTGTTATGTGCAAAGAATATATTTCCTTGATTTTGGGAAACTAAAGAGATATGGAAAGAATGGTATCAGTTGTTATCCAGGGTTATATGGTTTATAATGTTATATTAAAAATATTCCTTCTAGTGTTAGTAGTATTACAAATATTATTTGACTATTAAGTACTACCCTTTAAGTAGACGGAATATGATATAAAAGCATATTTGAATTCTTAAATATAAAAGAGATGTCTGAATCATAATCAGAGTATTATGTTATGTATATATTTTATAGAAATAATGTGCGAGAATGGAAATGAGATGAGTAAATGATATGTGGAAATGAAAGTGAGAAAATGGAAATGTGGAATGACATTAGTAAATAGAACAACGATTTGACAAAAAGGGGGATAGCAATAAAAAGCGTAAGAGGCTGTGTGCTGCACAGTCCAGCAATCAATATTTTACTTCGGCCCAAGAGTTGCCGAAGGAGGATGTAGTGGTGGACCTTCCTCCAGGGGGATGTAGTGGTGGACCTTCCTCCTTCTACCGGTAGTAAAAAGGGACGGGTACGGAGGACGACTGATCATCGTGCCTCACGTATTCGGCAACAGTGAAAACCCCCAAATATTTGAATAAAGAGTCAATGATAAAGTCGGATTGGTATACTGAAAAGAGAAAATGAAATGAAAGATAGAATTATTGTTATAGATGAAGAGAAACTGATTTTATATTAATTTACAAATTGTTGCATAAGAAGGAAATGATAAGGTGCTAGTGAGAGATTTATTCAAGTATTCGTGTTACCGTGGAATATTACATGAAAAGGTCATATTGATTGTATATTATTAAGAAGAGAAACTGATACTGTATTATCCTAGATTCCTTTCTTATAATATTAAGTGGATGATGTATTATTAAATAAGAGTTTTATTCTCTCTTGAAGTTCATAATTTGGTTACTACTTATATATGTATATACATGTATACTTGGTTACACTTTAAATTCTAGTTACAATATTATCTTGCTGAGCTATTATAGCTCACTCTTGCTACTTATCTATATACAGCTAGGTATGCCAATACTACGCAGAACACCCCGCAAGAGGGTAAGGGAAAGGCGACCTTCTGAGAGCTCGTTAGCATCAATCCCCGAGGTAGACGACCATCGCAAGGGGTTTAGTGGGCTTATGTATATTAAGTGTGTAAGTTTGAAAGATTGTAATAAATTTGGTTGTTGAAATGCTTCTTGTAGAAGCATCACTCAACAATGTACTGAAGTATGATTCTGGGTTTGTAATAACTTTTTAACTCTAAACTGTTACTATGGTGAATGTTGTTCTCTGAGCATATGACTGGTGTGTGTGTGTGTGTATTACGGTGGGGTCAATTGCATAAGTATTAATTATAAAAAAATAAAAAAACCCAAGAGACATTGATTTTGAATGGAAGTTGGTCCGTAATGGCCCAGATTCATGACCCCGGATTTGGGGCTGTCACAAAATTACTTGTCCCTTTTCTTCTTTCAATGCAAATTTAAGGGTAATTTTACAAAACTATCCCTACATTTATTGTATTTAAAATTTGACTTTTTCAAACTTAACTCTATTCTCATTTTTCAATGTATTAAATAAGGGTATTAGTTGGAAAATTTTATCCAACTAACTTTTACCATAACATGTGTGCTTTTCAAAAAAGGAACATGTAAATTGAGACGGGAGAGTACGTAGTACTAAAACAAGAAGCTAAATGTCTATGTCAAAGAAGAAAACAAATAAATACTCTTTGGTAAATTAGAGAAATAGACACAAGAACGAGAGTCCAAATCCTTTACACCACTTTAGATCACTCCATGTTCTATTTTTTGTAGTTATTTTTTATTGGCTCATCTTTCATTAATATAAATGAAACCCCCTACATTCACGTCAACCATTGAATAAAAAACAATCACGGAATATGGAGTGCACACCTATTGAAGATTTGGACTCCAAGAACGAGGCTCTTTGGATCTTGCACATGGCCCGATTGTGTAAACTGAGAAACAAGTTGACATTAAATTATACGGAGTAGTTTATTTTCTCTTGATCCTATTCTATCTGATTTGTTACTGGATAAACTTTTACATTTGGAAAGGAGCTCTATAATTTTACAATTAAATGATCCAAAATTTGTTAATCATCCATGTCAGTATGTCACACTCAAACCCCGAAGACCAACAGATACTTTTAATAAAACTTTGATTAATTTAATGTTTTAACTATCCATAGTGCCCTCCAATCCAATTATCTATAGATAATGGTAATGGTAGTGACAAGCAGGGCGGTGCAATAATCAAATCTAATTTATAGAATCTACTATATCTACTATATACTCCCCCTCTCCCCGTTGGTTCTTTATTTTGGGAACGTAAGTCTGATACGAATTTTAAGATGCATTTTGTGAATAATTTTATAACTTATTTTTAAAATTTTCTTTTTTGTATAAAAATAGAATTATTCTATTTTTATACAAAAAATAAAAATTTTAAAAATAATCTATGGAACTATATTTTTTAGTTGCCTTAAAATGCGTGTCAAGCAGTGAAAAAATTGTAAAGAAATGAGAGGGACAGAAGGAGTATAATAGTATAACATGTCACATTTTATTCAATATAATTTATATTTTTGTCCTCTAATATATTTTAGTTTTACTATTAAGTACCTTATAATAAAATAAATGTTATGAAAAAGTTTAGAATATTTAGGCAATGCTAAAGATCGAATCCATGATATATCAATTCAACTAAACTTAAGTTATACACCATAACCATTGAGCTACATGTGTACTTTGCTAAATAGTAGAATTCATTATCTATATCATTCAGTGTATTTATTTATTAATTTGATTTTTCTTTATTCAAGATGTAATGAATGTTTCATTTCTTATGCTATTCTTTGTTGATTGTCTTTTGTTATTTTATGTCTCTTTATGTACCTAAATTCACACGTCTACTCTATTAATAATTTATTATTTTATTTCATATGAATGGTTAAAATTTCACATATTTTTCTTAACTCTTTTGGCCTACTCTAGGTACTGATTATTCAGCAATTTCAAATATAATAAAATACTTGATTTCAAGTACTTAAGTAATTTTTTGTTTGAGATAAATAAAATTAAAAGGCTCACCCGAAACCTATTACAAAAATGAGAATCTCGTACACGGGACAAACCAAACATAATTTGAGAAACAATGCGATTATTTAAATGCGTTCATATATACAGATTAAATTTTCTTGATACATTAGTATATGAGTATTGTATACTAAACGATGAATAAAATTATACATACACTTATAAAATTCGAGAATCGAGACTAATCTATTGGGTTCTCGATAAGGAATTTAAGTAGAAAATCAGGAATAAGCCAAAATAATTAGATTTATTTTAATAATAAAGTATTTGACAAATTAGCCGTATTTGTAACAAAATATAAATAATAATTATATAAAGATATTCGTAAATTCGATAATCGGGTCTAATCAATTAAATTCTCTATATGGGTTAAGCGGCAAATTGAAAATTAGCTGAAGTAATAATCAGATATATTTTCGTATTATAATAATATTTGATATATTAAATTTATTTGTAATAAAACATACCATTCAAAAGTAATTCATAGTGAGTAAAATATTTTTTAAAAGTTAATCGGGAATTTCTCAAAAATTCAAAAAGATTTAGAACACTTATTAATTAATGCTTTATAATAAAAGTATAATTAATAACTAATTTATATTATTTTTTAATATATTTTATATAAGTTGAAAAATAAGTTGCACTCTCATTTTTAATATTGATCCATTGAACTCCGTGAGACTGACACCTCGCTATAAGTTAACTAATCTAACACCATTAACAAATTAATATCAAAAGAATAATGCTAGTTTATATAGTTCACTTTATACCCTCAATTAATGTTATAAATGATATCTTTTTCCTTTTTAAATTTTCTTATCTCTTTTGCTTTATTTCATGTAATGACTATAAATACAAAAAAAATTGAAAAAAAAGAAAACTAGAGGGATCATCTGAAAACTATTACAAAAATACGAGATCTCGAGAAAGCCGCAAATCAAACATTACAAGAATGTGATGAATCAAAGAATGATCATTGTCACAACGAAATCAAGTATCATTAATCATAAAATTTAACAACAAAAATAACTATAAAAACCGTAATTTAGAACAATAGAGGAATAATATGAAAACTATTATAAAAATACGAGATCTCGAGAAAAAAGCATACCAAAAGTTACTTAAGATTTAAGAAAGAATGAATGTGGGGAATTGAAGAATGTTCATCGTCATAACGGGATCAACTATTAGTAAACATAAAATCCAACGACAAAAACAACTATAACAACGTAAATTAGAACATTCGAAAGATCATCTAAAACTATTATAAAAATAAGAGATCTCGAGAAAGGAACAGACCAAACATTACTTAAGAAAAAAAAGAAAACAACAAATTGAATAATGTTTATCGTCACAACGAGATTAACTAAAATTAACCATAAAATAACAATAAAAACGAGTATAACTAACCGTAAACTAGAACAATCACGTGCCTTGCACGGGTATCAAAGCTAGTTTTGAAAGGCATATGACTCAGCCTATTTGTAGTTCGAGGATCCAACTCAACTTAAAGTAGATTGTAATAAGTAAATAACATTAACTGTCACAGGAATCTCAGAAGATGCTATCTATCAGAAGGAACAAATCTACAAGTCAATCTATAGTTTTGATATTTTACACTGGAAGAAGTTCAGTCTACTGATCAAGCCTCAGTGTGGTATTCAAAGTCATGGATTTAATTCAGAAGGACAGAGATTTCTAAAAGTGACAAGAGACAGTATCAGTACAGAATATTTGAAGAAAGGTGTCAGAAGAAATTGACCACAACTTAAAGTCAAAATGAAGAACAGAAGTTGAAGTTAGTCGTTCATGAACCAGACCGTGCATTGAGCGTCAACAAATATTCAGTGGAGGTTCTTTATTTATTTCAGTGGTTTAAAAGTGAAGATTAGACTATCAAATGAATTATGTTAATTCTCTATTAATTAATTTAAAGTATTTAGTTAACTTAATTAATAAATTAATTCTTCAAGAATTAATTTATTTATTAAGTTAATTATTGAATTAATTAATTTAGAATTAATATAGATTGCTGAAAGACTATCAGAAGTGTTTTAAGACTATGGTTTTATTGTTAAAAGACTATTTGAGATAGTCTAAGTGATAGTCTGCTAAAGAATTCGGTAGTCTGCCAAGAAGAATAGTCACACCGGTTGTCTGTAAAGAATTGATAGTCACACCGGTTGTCTGTAGAGTGTTGATAGTCACACCGGTAGTCTGATGAAGAAGGAAAGTCACACCGGTAGTCTGATGAAGAAGGAAAGTCACACCGGTAGTCTGAAGCAAGACAGATAGTCACACCGGTAGTCTGTGTGTCTCCTGGATAGTCTGCAAGCTTTTTAAAAACAGTCTGTGGATAGTCTGTTGAAGAAAAAAAGAGACAGGAGATATTTTGAAGATGTTAACTACAAAAGAGACAGTAGCCCACATTCACAGATATACGAGACAAGCTGAAAAAAAGACAGGAGCAAAAATATAACATCTCTCTCATCTTTAAGAGCTACTGACCATCTCATTTAATTCACAGAAAATTAAGTTCAACTCATTTGTAATATTTGATCCAATAGAACTTAATTATTTGTGACTCTTGTATTACTAGCGAATTAAGTTTCCTAGTTCTTATCTCGATTTTTATTAACTAAATTAGAAAAGTTCATGTCGAATTTTCTAATTAGTTTTTATTAACGTGATAATACTCTGTACTGATTTTGTAACAACCATCAAGTTTAATATATCGTTATATTTAACTTGAATTTTGTTTCAATTAATTCCGCTCAAATTTGTCTAAACTAAATTTTATTTAACGGACAAATTTCGATAAAAAGATATAGATTGTATTCAACCCCCCCTTCTACAATCTTAACGGACCTAACAATTGGTATCCGAGCCGTTTGATTGATATACAAATCAAGATCCTATTCTTATTCAATTAAAAATCAAGCTCGAATTTTTAACTCTCTTAAAAATTCATCATGACTTCTAAAGCCATTGTTAAGATACCTATATTTGACAAAGATAATTATGACATGTGGAAGAATAAGATGGAGTTGTTTCTGGAATGTACAAATGTTAAATATTTGGTTGTTTTGAAAACCGGACCTAAAACTCCTATGGTCTATGAAGATGAAGTTGAAGCAGAGGGAAAAATTGTGATTCCTGCTAAGTCTTATGAAAAGGACCCTGCTACCTATACACCTGATGAAAAGGAGGATGCAGGGCTTGATAGAAACCTCAGACTCATTCTAATAGATTCCCTGGATGCTGTGATGTACAGCCATGTGATGAATTGTAAAACTGCCAAACACATGTGGGAAACTATTGAAACCATTAATGAAGGAACTGATGAAGTCAGGGAGAACAGACTTCAAATCTTAACCTCTGAGTATGAACACTTCAGAGCTGGCCCTAATGAAGGCATTCAAGAAGTGTTTGAAAGGTATAATAAAATAATCAACAACTTGCAAATCCATGGCAAGAACTACACAGAAGGAGATTAATCTGAAGTTCTTACTGACTATGCCAACTCACCTGGAACACAGGATAACAGCCATAAGAGAATCTCGTGACTTGAATAAAGTTAGTCTTGAAAAACTCTTCGGTGTTTTAAAAACCTATGAGTTGGAACAAGTCCAACAGAAAGAGATTCATGGTAAAGGTAGAGTTGCAAGTTCATCTACAGCATTAGTGGTTGAGGCTCCTAAGGAAGTGGAAGCTAAGGTTGTTCGACCTTACAGCTCAGACAAGGAGCAGACTGAAGTGGAACATGGTCAGACACCAGCTACTCAGGATGGAAGTGAGTTTTACTCATTAGAAGAATTGGATCAGTTGGAGGATGAATCCATGGCACTCATGGTTAGACAGTTTGGCAACTTTAGATTCAGGAGAAATCCTAAGTTCAAGTTCAAGTCTAACAACAGATTCCAGAGAGGAGGTTCCTCATCCTCCAGTAGCAGAGGTGGCTACAAAACTGGAACTGTTGATAGAAGCAAAATTCGTTGTTATAATTGCAATGAACTTGGACACTTTGCCACTGAGTGTCAGAAACCTAAACAAGCCCAGAAGAGAGATTATGTTCCTGAAAAGAAGAAACCTGGAAAAGCCTATGTGGCTGCTGGTAAAAGCTGGGATGACACAGATAGTGAAGATGAAGAATTTGGAAATCTTGCACTAATGGCAAATGGTGACATGCTCACTGATCCTAAACCACAGGTAAAACTTACTGACTCTGAGTTGGTTCGTCAGTTAGGTGGTTCCTTGGCTAATGCACAAAAACACATTGCTAGATTAAATCTGTTAAACACTGAACTTGAAAATGAAGTGTTAGAACTAAAAAAGGTGCATGTTAATCAAGATCAACAAAAAGAGGAAATAGCACGACTTAATAGAAGAGAGAAATCCATTCTAGAAGTAGTGACTAAACAACTTTCTAAAATTGCTGAACTTGAAACCAAGGTTAGTGCTTGCTTTAATTCTGTTAAACTTTCTAAAGAGCATTTCAATAAACAAGCTATAGAACGAACTGTAGGAATAGGGTTTGGTTATAACGAAGCTGTTGGTTTGTTAGGCATAAATACCCCTAACCTTGTTAGTGCTAAAGAGAGGGGTATACCACATGTGCTTAAGAAAGTTGAAGATCCGCTCTTTAAGAAGTCGATTGCAGAACCTCCAAACTTCACTTCTATCATTATTCAAGAAGAGATGCGTAATGAGGACAGTGCAAATGGCATAGTCCTTGATAATGTTAAATCTGTTAAGAAACCAGTTAAGGTTGTTTATCCAACGAGTTCATCTAAAACTGGGTTAAGTGGTGATAAGTTGAAAAAGAACAATAACATGTCTAACATACATACCATGCCTACCATTGATATTTATCATAAAGCATGTGGTGTTGTCAATTGTATGTCTTGTGCTTTTAATGTAATGTCTGCTTACTTTAGTGGTAATCAAGCATGTGCTAGTAAGACTGCTCCTCGACAACACATGAATAAGAATAAAAATGTTAGATCAAAGACTGCTAGTCCTCCTCAAGATAGGAGAGAGACATTTGTATCAAAGCCTAAACAGACTTTTGGTAAGGCTGTTTACAAGGTCAAATGTCCAGTCAGTGAAACAAATGTCATTGCTGCTAAAGAAACATGGATACCCAAGATAAAACAGAAGATTGTCAAATCTGTTTATAGGGTTAAATGTATGTTGGTTAGTGGTGAAGATGGTGTCAATGTTAAAAATGTTGTTTTGCCTGATAAAGGCCAATTCTTTAAGTACTCTGGACCCAATCAGGTTTGGGTTCCGAAGAAGGTTTAATCTATTTGTCATTGCAGGGTGTGAAACAGGTTGATCGAGTGACCTGGATCTTGGACAGTGGATGTTCAAGGCATATGACTGGAGATAGAACCCTGTTGACAAATGTGGTTGAGAAAGCCGGCCCAGTGGTTACCTTTGGAGATAACAGCATTGGTACAACTGATGGATATGGCAGATTGGAAGCTGGAAATGTTATCATTGATGAAGTGTCTTTTGTGAAAGGACTTGAGCACAATTTGTTAAGTGTCAGTCAATTCTGTGACAAGGGATTCGAGGCTTACTTCAACAAGAAGAATTGTCTAATCTCACACAAGAGACATGAACAACCATCTCTTACAGGAGTCAGAAAAGGAAATCTGTACGTGGCCAATATGAACACTGGTAGCACTGAAGAAATCAACTGCTTTTATTCTAAAGCATCTACAGATGAAAGTTGGCTATGGCACAAGAAACTCTCCCACCTTAATTTCAAGACAATGAATTCTCTAGTTAAAAGAGAACTGGTGAGAGGTTTACCTTCAATGGAATTCACTCAAGAAGGACTCTGTGATGCCTGTCAAAAAGGCAAATTGAAAACAGCAACTCACAGGAGCACTGACATATCATCAATAACTGAACCTCTACAACTGTTGCACATGGATCTGTTCGGTCCAGTTAATGTGATGTCTATGTCAAAGAAAAGATATGCTCTCGTGATTGTTGATGACTACTCAAAGTACACATGGGTCTTATTTCTGAATTCCAAAGATGAAACTCCACAGCTAGTGATTGATCACATCAAGTTGATTGAAATGGAGTACAAGAAACCAGTTAGAGCAATAAGGTCAGACAATGGAACCGAATTTAAGAATGCAGTTCTAAATGATTTTTGTACTGAAAAGGGAATAACTAGGCAGTACTCAGCCCCAAGAACTCCTCAGCAAAATGGGGTAGTAGAAAGAAAGAATAGAACCTTGATTGAAGCTGCACGTACTATGTTAAGTGAAGCAAAACTTCCTTTGTACTTTTGGGCTGAAGCTGTTAACACTGCATGTTACACCAAGAATCGAACTTTAATCAACAAAGACTTGATGAAGACCCCCTATGAAATCATGTATGAAAAGAGACCAACACTCAAGTACTTTCATGTATTTGGAGCAAAATGCTTTGTGCTTAAAGATGGAGATGATCGTGGTGGTAAATTTGAGGCCAAAGCACATGAAGCAATTTTCATTGGTTATTCAAGAAGAGCTTACAAGGTGTATGTGATTGATCATCAGACAATGCTTGAAAGTGTCAATGTATCATTTGATGACACTAAACTTCCTAGTATCCAAACGGAGGATTCATCTGAAAAGTTATCTTTCGATGATATGACAGACTCCGATTCAGATGGTGACAACCAACCTGATGTTGCTGCTAATGATAACAGTAATAATGATGATAATGATCAGGGTGGTGGTGGTGGAAACAATGATCAGACTGGAGATACCACTGACACTCCTGAACATTCATCTAGTCAAACTGGCAACAACTCAGGGGGAGGTGATGAAGGATCAACTGGTCATACTCAACATCATAATGAAGATCAAGGCGAATCATCAAGGTCAAATCTTCCCAGACAGACTGTGTGGAATAGAGCTCATCCTTTTGAGTTGATCGTTGGTGATCCAGATGTTGGTGTAAAAACTAGAAGGAGCTATCAAAATCAATGCAATTATTCTGGGTTTCTGTCTGCAATAGAACCTAAGAAAACAGAAGAAGCTCTCTCTGATCCTGATTGGGTGATTGCTATGCAAGATGAACTCAATCAATTCAAACAACAAGAAGTATGGAAGCTGGTACCCAGACCTAAAGACAGGAAAGTAGTTGATACCAGGTGGGTATTCAGAAACAAACTTGATGAAGATGGCATTGTAACTAGAAACAAAGCAAGACTGGTTGCTAAAGGTTATTCCCAAGCTGAAGGAATAGATTATGATGAAACCTATGCACCAGTGGCTAGACTTGAGGCTATAAGGATATTCTTGGCATTCGCAGCACATTCAAACTTCAAAGTTTATCAAATGGATGTCAAGAGTGCCTTCCTGAATGGCAAGCTGGATGAAGAGGTATATGTAGAACAACCCCCTGGCTTTGAAGATCCAGAATTCTTGGATTTTGTCTACTTTCTCTTCAAGGCAATTTATGGTCTTAAGCAAGCTCCAAGGAAATGGTATGACACTCTTTCTGAATTTTTACTTGAAAATGGATTTGTTAGAGGTGTCATAGACAAAACTCTCTTTACTAAGAAACATAAGAATGATACTATATTAGTCCAAGTCTATGTGGACGATATAATATTTGGGTCTACTAATGATCTTCTGTGCAAGAAATTTGCTAAGTTAATGCAGGGTAAATTTGAGATGAGCCTGATGGGTGAGCTGAAGTTCTTTCTTGGATTACAAGTAAGTCAAAGGACAGATGGAATTTTTATTTGTCAATCCAAGTATGTCAGAGAGCTCCTCAAGAAATATCAAATGGAGGACTCATCTTCAGCAAGAACACCATCATCAACAGCTGTGAAATTTGGAGCTTGTGAAAATTCTGCTAAGGTAGATATCACAAGCTACAGAGGTATGATAGGTTCATTACTTTACCTTACTGCAAGTAGACCTGATATTATGTATGCTACATGCTTGTGTGCAAGGTTCCAAGCGGATCCTAGAGATGTGCATCTCATTGCTGTTAAACGAATATTGAGATATCTTAAGGGTACACCTAACTTAGGTATTTGGTACCCTAAAGAATCTGGTTTTAACCTTGTTGGATATACAGATTCAGATTATGCAGGAAGTGTTGTAGATAGAAAAAGCACCTCTGGGAGTTGTCAATTCCTAGGTGGTAGGTTGGTCTCCTGGTACAGCAAGAAACAACAAACAGTTTCCAACTCAACAGCTGAAGCAGAATATATAGCTGCTGGAAGCTGTTGTGCTCAAATCTTGTGGATTAGGAATCAGCTACGTGACTATGGCTTTGTACTTGACAATATTCCAATTCTGTGTGACAATACAAGTGCCATAGCAATCTCCAACAATCCTGTGCAGCATACGAGGACCAAGCACATTGACATTAGGTATCATTTTATCCGAGAGCATGTCATGAATGGTACCGTGGAGTTACATTTTGTACCCACGGAAGAACAAACAGCAGATATTTTTACTAAGTCTCTTGACGAATCCACATTCACCAGAATTGTTGGTGAATTGGGTATGTTAAATAGTCCTAGTAATTAAACTAGTTAATATCTGAGGTTTGATCTTGAATAATTTGCAAGTGATTATCTTGTTAATATTTGTTGATTAAAATCACTTGTATAATTATTTTATCAACTTACCTTGTTACTTGTGAATGTTCAAATCATTGCTATTATCATTTTAATATATCCCTACTTACTTCTTTTCAATGTTAAAATAATTCTTTTTCCTTAAAAATATTTTTCTCAAATTTTACAAGTTGTAATTTATGAGAAACTTATTTTTCTTGAAAAATTATATTTATGATGGTTAAATAAATCATATTTTCTTTTTAAATAATTTTCTATTAGAAAGTTATTTTATTAGAAAATATATAGATTTATTAATTTACCATGAATATTTATGTAAATTATTAATACTTAATATTTTGTAGTGTTTGTCTTTCTATTATTAATGTTTTGTTTTCATGTAAATAATCTGGTACATATTCTGTTAATATTGATTGTTAGAATAGTTATATTGGTCCTCATCTCGAACTTCGAGATAAAGTTCAAGATAGTTATCTCGAAAATTTTGAAGAATCTAAGTACTGGTAACTCGAATCCTAAGTCGAACTTCGAGATAGTAGAACTTCGAGATAGGCAGTTTCGAGTTGCACTTCGAGATGATGAGTTTCGAGTTGAAGTTCGAGTTGGTCACTAACTCGAAAATCTAAGTCGAATTTCGAGTTAGAGTTCGAGTTAGTCCCTAACTCGAAAATCTTCTAATAGTCTATATAGGACCTAATATTTGTGTGGTGTTGTTATTATTATTGTAAATTAATAGTCTATACTTATAGTCTATAGTCTACATAGTTAGTCTCTAATTGTCTCTTAGTCTATTTTGTCTTTAATTAATAGTCTGTATTGTAAATTAATAGTCTGTAGTTGTTTAATTAGCTCTAATAGACTATCTTTCAGACTATACAACAATAGTCTGTTGTAGTTAATTTTCTTTTATTTATTTTAGACTATCGGTATTGTTAGTCTAAATAGTTTAATTAGTTTAGTCTAGACAGTCTATTTTAGTCTAATTAGACTATCAGATAGACTATCAGGTATAGTCTATTAGTCTATAGTCTAATTCTCTTTTTAATTCTATTTTTAGACTACCGTTAATATGTATACAGATTTGTCTGTAGACTATCGTTAGTCTATTGTTTGTCTGAAACTCACGAGTTAAGTCTCTGAGTCTTTTTCTCTGTTTGTTTATATACATACAATACACACAACGAACCGCCGCCCGATTTTCTTCAAAAATCGACCGTGTTTCTCAACCAAATCACAATCTGAAAACACCTGTGTTCTAATCTCTTCAAGCACTTTGATTTGACTGGTTAATTATTCGATTTGGTTCAGTTTTTAGTGGTTGCGTTTTTCGAAAATCAAGAAATACGATTTAAAATTCAAGAAATTTGGGTTCGATTCTGCAAAAACTAAAAATAGTGGTGTGTTTGTGTGAATTCAGAGATCAACATACATTAATTTCAGAATTTTCTGTGAAGTGTCGATTTTATTGATTTTTCTGGTTAATTGAATTAATTGTTAAAAACCCTAAAATTCGAATTTGGGTAAATTAATTCAGTGTGTTGAAATTAAAATGGCTGGTAATATGGAGATAATAAATCATAATTTTGTTGGTCATTTTAATCCCGATAATTGTACTCTCGAGAGGGTTAAACCGTGGATTCGATTTTTAAATGAGCATACTCTTATTCGTCATGCCTTGATTCTCGATGCTCCCTTAAAAGTTGATTCACTGTTGGCAATATGTTCTACATTTGTTCTCTCCACGGACTCAACATCTTTTACTTTTACTGTGGGAGACACACCTTATGTTGTGAATGACTCAACTGTTAACACCATTCTACGACTTCCAACAAATGACTTTGTTGATTTTCCATCTGAAGCAGTACTGACACGATTTTTCAATGACATCCATTATCAAGGAGAAGTTGATCTTTCTAAGTTATCTAAAAGTAACTTTATGGCTGAGAGGGATTATTTCTTTGACACAATTGCTAAGGTGTTTGCTAACACTAAAAAGAATAATTTTCACAATATTTCTACTTTGCTTCAGAGAATTGGTTATGCAGTCGCTAATAATCAAAGGGTTAATTTTGGTAAATTAATTTTTGATGCCATAGTAAATCGTCTCACAACTGCCAAGAACGATCATGATTTGGGTAGTAAAGTTGATTGTTACTATCCAAGGTTTTTAACTCTCATATTTAATCATGTTGTTTCTGATGTTCATCAAAGATTGTTTGCTGACTCTCGTACTGAAGCTTCAGGAAAAACACATAAAAATTTTTTCACAAGGTTAGCAACAATGAAGAAGTATACAAATGTTCCGGTGGTCATTACTCAGTATATGTCCAACTTCATAGGACTGCCAATCATACAAGAACAACCACCACAACAGCAACCTGAGTATGTTCCTGAGCAACCAGAACAAGAAGCAGCAATTGCTCCTGTACCTGAACATCAACTTCAAGTGGCTCAACTCACTATTGCTGGGATTTCTGCATCTACTACTGAACAGGTATTATCTTTCCCTGAAACTACTTCTGGAGCCCAAGTGGCTGATAGGTTAGACCAAGAGGTTGTAGAACCACAACTTCTATCCCAGGTCTTAGAGCCAAACACAGTGTCATCTAAAATCTCTAAACCCAAAGCCAGAAGTAAATTAACAGTGCAAAGACGTAAAGTAAGAAGTAGTGATATGAGTGATCCCACAGCTCTGCCTCCACTAAAGAAGCGAAGAAACTTTCTAATTGAGGCAACTGTCAGCCCATCCATATCCTCCCAAAAGGATACGGACATTGAAATGGCACATGAACAGTTACTGGAACCATTCTCTCAACAGGATGAGTCCATTGAAATTCGCCAGTCAGCCATGGCACCTTGTACAGAGTCAAGCACACCCCTATTACTCACAATGGGGGAAAACATAACTGTAGAATCTGATGTGGCTAGGGACAATGAGCAAGGAGAGCACAATAGGGTTGTTACTGAAACAGTGCCTACCATAGTCACGGTAGAAGAGCCTTCACAGGTTAATGAGGGAAATCTTGACTCTCAGCCACAAATAATAGAGTCATCATCTCCCCTCCCAGGAGGAACATTCCTGGCTCCCTCAAGGGATTTTCCACTCGCAGTTTCAACTGGAGAAAGTGGAAGGCAACTCGATCTTTCTGTCACTGAAGAAATTCAGACATCAATTCCAAATGAGATGACAGAAATGACTGAGGAAAGGGATTTGCGAACTCCCATTGCACCACCACTGACCTTCCAAGAGGAGGCTAGGGTGATTTTATCTGCAGGTACACTTTCTGGAGCAGCTAAGGAATTAGTGAGGAGTGATGTGAGGAACACCACTAAACTGAGTGAAACACATGCACGTCAGATGAGTGAAACTCAGAGTGATATTCAGGTGAGTGCACACACTGACACATACACTCGTTCATTGGAAGAAAAGATTAAAGCTCTAGAAAAGGAACTTGAGGCCAGTAAAGCTGAAGCAAAATTACTTCGAGCACAAGTGGATGAACGGTCTTCTTCATCTACCTCTGTCAAAAATCAGCTTGCTGTGATAAAGAATGACATCACCAAGATGAAGACAACTTACACAAACAAGTTCAACACTCTCGAATTATCTTTTGAACGGGCACTTGATGATGCTGGAGAGGTTACTGTGACTCAAGATAAACTTATTTCTGTAATCTCCGACAAAGTTGAAAATCTTCAAACAGCATTAATTAAGAGTCAACTGTCTACTGAACGTCGTCTTGATGTGATTGAAAGGCAGAATGCACAACAAGGTAAGGGGATCAAATATTTGTTCAACATGATCAGCAGAACTCACACACCCACAGCAGAAGAAAGGGAATTCTTTGTAGAAAAAGGTGGAGATGGTGATGAGCGAGACCCTGGAGATGGTGCATTTCACACTTCGGTAGAGGATTCCTCAACTAAGGGGGAGAAGCCAAGAGAGGGAGCTACTGAACAAGGAAGAGATAAAGGGAAAAAGATAGCAGATTCTCAGAAGAGTGCAGAAGACACTGAAGGGTATTACTACTCAGGAGAACCAGACAACTTTGATGTGTTTGCTGATCTAAAGTTCTCTGATGAGGGTGAAAAAATACCAGAACCAGATTTTAGCAGCTGGGAAGATGAAGTGCCAGTTGACCATGAATATGAAGCTGAGCAAGCAAAACTGGATTTTGAAGCTGAATTAGAAGTTGAAAGGCAAGAAGCAAATCTCAAATTGCGAGATGAAAAGCTTCAGAGAACACTGAATATGCTTGCACACAAAGAAAGACTTCAAAAAGAGGAAGCAGAAGCAAGGCAACGAGAACATGTACTTAAAGCTCAAGAGAGAAAGTTATACGTCAAGTTTAAGAGTGGTGAGAAATGGGATCGTGCTCAACGAATGATAGACTCACATCAATCTCTTGATAATGATGATAGAAGACTTCTTTCTATCTTTGAAAGACTCAAAGAGCTTAATCCAACTCACGACATGTACATGAGAGCTCTAAGAACAGAAGTTGTGAGAATAACAACTGCAGGTGAAACGAAAACAGATGAGCTTTTAATATTTGTTGATTGTCATGAGTTTGGAACACAAAGAGTTTCAATTCAGTTCTTCTATGACAAATCATTGACAGAAATCTGGGTTCTTAGGCCAAAGGTAAGAACTTCTTCTGAGTTGGGTGTACTACTTCATGAGAAATTCAAAGAGTTTGCTGAAAGAGCTGGTCCTGAAATAGTTGAATTGCCTAGACAATTGAAATTCCTTAAAGGTGAGGTGCTTCATACAATCAATCTTGAGAATGAGGAATTGTTCACACACTCTGCCAAGCAGCTGGTCTATATTGAACATGTTCTGAGAAATCAAGGATTTTCTACTAAAGAGAAGTTAGAAATTGCTGATCGTATTAAATCCTATGCAGAAGTCAATTTTTTCAAGGATTATGAGAAGTTCAAAGGTCAGTTGAGAAAGGCACTTGGAATTCCTCTTGTTCGCCCTACAGGATTCTCATCAAGAAGAGAGTTGCTAGTTGATGCAGAACTGCACAAAAATCTGCCAGAAATTGATGATCCAGAAGATGGAGAAATAAGGAAGGAAGACAGTCAGAAATGAAGAACAACTCTACATGTAATATCTTTAGAGTTAGATAGATCAAGATAGGATAATGTTTAATATGATCAGGCTAGAGGATCATCTATCTTGTATTTATCATTATGTTTGAATCTGGAAATTGTTATAAATACCAGAACTTTTTCATTATTTACTTTGCAATTACAGTTTTATCATTTACTAGTTTAAGTTGAGTTAGTTGAGTTATCCTCTAGGAATTTGCTTGTTAGTTTATAACAAACAAATAGGGGGAGATTGAAAGGCATATGACTCAGCCTATTTGTAGTTCGAGGATCCAACTCAACTTAAAGTAGATTGTAATAAGTAAATAACATTAACTGTCACAGGAATCTCAGAAGATGCTATCTATCAGAAGGAACAAATCTACAAGTCAATCTATAGTTTTGATATTTTACACTGGAAGAAGTTCAGTCTACTGATCAAGCCTCAGTGTGGTATTCAAAGTCATGGATTTAATTCAGAAGGACAGAGATTTCTAAAAGTGACAAGAGACAGTATCAGTACAGAATATTTGAAGAAAGGTGTCAGAAGAAATTGACCACAACTTAAAGTCAAAATGAAGAACAGAAGTTGAAGTTAGTCGTTCATGAACCAGACCGTGCATTGAGCGTCAACAAATATTCAGTGGAGGTTCTTTATTTATTTCAGTGGTTTAAAAGTGAAGATTAGACTATCAAATGAATTATGTTAATTCTCTATTAATTAATTTAAAGTATTTAGTTAACTTAATTAATAAATTAATTCTTCAAGAATTAATTTATTTATTAAGTTAATTATTGAATTAATTAATTTAGAATTAATATAGATTGCTGAAAGACTATCAGAAGTGTTTTAAGACTATGGTTTTATTGTTAAAAGACTATTTGAGATAGTCTAAGTGATAGTCTGCTAAAGAATTCGGTAGTCTGCCAAGAAGAATAGTCACACCGGTTGTCTGTAAAGAATTGATAGTCACACCGGTTGTCTGTAGAGTGTTGATAGTCACACCGGTAGTCTGATGAAGAAGGAAAGTCACACCGGTAGTCTGATGAAGAAGGAAAGTCACACCGGTAGTCTGAAGCAAGACAGATAGTCACACCGGTAGTCTGTGTGTCTCCTGGATAGTCTGCAAGCTTTTTAAAAACAGTCTGTGGATAGTCTGTTGAAGAAAAAAAGAGACAGGAGATATTTTGAAGATGTTAACTACAAAAGAGACAGTAGCCCACATTCACAGATATACGAGACAAGCTGAAAAAAAGACAGGAGCAAAAATATAACATCTCTCTCATCTTTAAGAGCTACTGACCATCTCATTTAATTCACAGAAAATTAAGTTCAACTCATTTGTAATATTTGATCCAATAGAACTTAATTATTTGTGACTCTTGTATTACTAGCGAATTAAGTTTCCTAGTTCTTATCTCGATTTTTATTAACTAAATTAGAAAAGTTCATGTCGAATTTTCTAATTAGTTTTTATTAACGTGATAATACTCTGTACTGATTTTGTAACAACCATCAAGTTTAATATATCGTTATATTTAACTTGAATTTTGTTTCAATTAATTCCGCTCAAATTTGTCTAAACTAAATTTTATTTAACGGACAAATTTCGATAAAAAGATATAGATTGTATTCAACCCCCCCTTCTACAATCTTAACGGACCTAACAAGTTTAGTATATAAATTTACAAGTATATGTTAAAGATAAAATTGGATATTTTTGAAAAAAATCAAGATAAAATTGATTAAAATGTAATATTATATTATTAATAATAATTTTAATATGTTTTAGCAAAAAAAAAATAATTTTAATATGTTGTTGGAAGAATTTGAATCTTACATCTTTGTATATAATAATTTTTAATATTAAATATAAATTAATATGTTGTTGGCGAGAATCAAACCTTGGAACTATGTATATAACAACGTTTAATATTGTTATATCTACCGATCATGATCTATTTGACTTGATAATCTAACGATTGTGGATGAGGGATAACTAAAAATGGGGGATAACCAAAAAAGGATTAACCAAACAACAAATTATACCCCTTTCGCTTATTATAATATAGTATAGATAGTATAGATTTTGTATATCAGTATATTTTTTTTTATATTATTTGATACATTTTCTTATATTCAAATGTAAAAGAACTTGAGGAAGTATTTATTTTCATTTGGGAAGATAAGTTAGTGTATGTTTGGGGTATCTTAAAAAAAGTAGATTATGACTTATAAGCACTTATGTCATATAAGTGATGAGTAGAGCAGAGATTAGAGTGTTTGGTAAATCAGAACTTATAATCAGTAGACTGTTTGGGTAAATCAGAACTTATAAGTTAACTTTTTTTATAATTTTCACAATATTTATTTTTTACATATAACAATGGATGTCAATGGATAGATCTCGATGAATAGAGAAATTTGATATATACATATCAATTTTCTAATGAACGGATCGAGAGATATAAGGTTTTGAAGATTTGAAGGATATTATATATTGCGTATATCGAGAATAAGTTATAAGTTATAAGTTGAAAGTTAAGAATTCTTAACATTCAACTTATGGATTTATAAGTTATAAGTTGAGCTAAAACTTATTTTGGCAAACACCCCCCATAAGAACTTATGGCCTTATAAGCCATAAGTCACGAGGTTTATGAAACCCCAAACGGGGCCTTAATGAGTTAAGAGTATAATATAGGAAAGTCCATTGACAGTTGACACATAAGTTCTGTCGAGATTCGGAAGAAGTCACTTTAAACGATGCTAAGTGCTCGTTTGGTTGGTATGGGTATTCACTTTCTGGGAAAGTTTTAATACCTTGGCAATTATTTTCTTGTATCAAGTTCTTCAGAAGTTGAAAATTATGTTTGGTTGTATGTAGGAATTTATAAATCATGGAAAGTGTAAGTTACCAACGATGAGGTAATTTTTACTTCCTACATGAATATTAACCAAACAAGGTTATAATTCCCTACTTCCTAGGAACATCAAGTTCTCATGTATTTACCTGTCTACCAAACAACTTCTAAGATTCACATGTCCCCATTCCTCCATTTCTGATAACTTACATACTAACCATGTATTTAAACGACCAATTAAAGTGATGAGTTAATTCAAGTGAAAAAAATTTATTTTTTATCATCTCGATAAAATTTGATATTTGTCGAGATTTATCAAAACTGATATATAAACATCATTATTAAAAAAAAAAAATAGGTAAGACATGTTATACATGTGTGCATACCTAACACAAATGTTACTTAGAGCAACTCCAACAAACTCTTAAATTTTTTGTTAAAAATAATATAATTAATTGCCTCCTAGTCATTTAAGGATAAAAATTTACACACCATCTCCAACAATCCTCCTCAAAATTCATCTCCATTTATTTTTAATCTATTTTACAATGTGCCGGCCACCCATAACTTGAAGTTACGGGTGCTTGAATTTGATTTTGTGCTAGCAATAACTTCAAGGTATTGATTTTGTGCTACCCATAACTTCGGTAGGTGGTTCAAGTTTATTACGCCTAACTTGTATCTGTAATTCAAGTTTTGTTTTGTGGGGAGCACCGTAACTTCAAGTTAGGTGTGTACAACCGTGACTTCTTGAAGTTACGGGTGCTAATATAACACTACATACATAAATTATGGGTGGCACGCAAATTTATGATGTTGCTAAAGTTTTAAAAATGAAGTGAGGAAAGGAGAGAGAGTCTTAAATCTGAGGAAACAATTGAAGCTCCTAAAGTTATAGAGAATTGCTAGGAGCTTGTTGGAGACAAATTTTGTCTTCATTTCTTCATAATTTGAGTTAAGAGAGTATGTTAGGATAGTGTTGGAGTTGCTCTTAATTATTCAAATTTAAATAACATGAATAGTTTATTCATGATGCTGATCGACTAGATGTTATAACCAGTGGCGGACGCAGACTTTTTTTTTAGGGGGGGCAGCTTATAATATTAATACAAAAATAGAAGTACTTACATAAAACAGAGGCTGCCTATACGTAATATTGCTTCCAAAAATTCATCTTTTGCATCAGATGGCACCTGAAGTTCATTAAAAAGATAAAAAAAAATATTACATATTCTGAAAATCTGCCCTTAATCTGCCCTTCGAGATAAATCTTCTAAAAATCTTTGCAAAATCTGCCCTTCGAGATGGCATCAGATGGTCTTAATCTTTGCATAAACGTGGTAAATCTGCCCTTCGAGATTTCATATTCTGAAAATGTTGGATGATTATCTCATTGTCTATACTTGTGAAAAGCTCTTTCTCGATATAACACACCAAGCAATCGGTTAGAAATTCATCCCCCATTTTATTACGCAAATTTGTCTTGATAATGTTCATAGCTGAAAATGTGCGTTCCACACTTGCTGTAGCAACTGGTAAAACTAAAATAAGCTCTAAGAGAAGATATACCAATGAAAAACTTTTATCAAAACCCACCGCAACCATCTTTTTAGCAAGATGCCCCATATTTTGCAATTGCGAAAATGCTGCATTTCTTTTCATTTCTGATAGCCACATCTTCAGTTCTTCTTTAAGTTCCATACGATCAGACTGTGAGAATTCTTGTGGGTATAGTTCTTCTTTAAGTCCCAAGATTGTTTAAATATCTCAGAACAATCGCCATTTGCACTTTTATAGAATTGTCTCGAGCTTCATCAAGTAATAATGAAAAAAATCGGTCTCCAATATCACAAATTATCGCTTTAGTTGTTTCTGATGCACAGGCACTTACAATTTGTTTTTGAATAGAAGGAGCTGTAAGTTGATGATTTGCCGGCGCATTATCTTTGACAACTTTCCCCACATCAAGATTATGCAAGCTATACCAATAAAGTATTTCCAGAAAATTACCTTTACGTATTGACGATGAAGACTCATCATGTCCGCGAAATGCCAATCCTAATCCAAGAAGTAGACGTGCAACATCAACACTAGCTGTCAAATGGACACGATAAGCAGCCCCTATTACTTCATTTCCTGATGAAAATTTTCTCGTCACACTTTGTCTTTGATCTTTAAAACCCAAATAGAGAGTACGTGCGTTATTGTGTGCACTACCTTCAGCTCCTATATGACTCCTGAATCTTTCCACAACCTTCTTCCAATTCTGGAATCCTTTTTTTGTAAAAGCTTGATCCTTTTCTTGTAAATCTCCAAATAGATAACAGTATAAGCAAAATGCGGCATTTTGGGAGACACTGTATTCCAACCATTCCCTGTTTTTATACCATTCAATTTGAAAACATCTATCATTATTCCCATATACTGTTTTTGGAAAGTCATGAGTAGTTGGCTGGCAAGGACTCATTAATACGTATTTTCTCCTCACATCATCTCTTACACCTGGCTCGTAAGAGTTAATTGGTCTGCGCAATGCTGGATCACTGATGATATCATTACACGGCACATTAGTATCAGTACGAGGTCTTTTGCCGCTTGATTCACCCATATTTACATCACAAGACTCATTACCAACTGCATCCCCTGTACTCCGTATTACAAAATTATCCATCTGCGATAAAATCATATAATTTATCACAATCAGAGAACTAAAAAGGTAATGTATTTGCATAATCTGTTAAACTGGACTGACAAGAAAAACTTTACAAGGTTCAGCCTCCATTTTTCACTTAAACAAACTAGTATCATCATCAAATGTTTCACAAAACCAGCTTCACTTTCCATTAATTCACACGGTTCATTTACATACAAAAACAAATTCAACTAAAATTCACGACTCTAAGTGATAACAAATTAACAATCAATTCATTCACATTAACCTTCAAATCCGCCACTGAATCTAACGCACAAATGACATAACCTTCATTTACACACGCTGATAAGTGATAACAAATTAACAATCAATTCGAGTAATCACCATCCACAAACAATCAACAAATACACAGAAACAATCACATTCACATTAACATAAAGATAATTGATATGGATATAAGGTTTATTGATTTTATATCTCAGAAATTATAGGGATTAGAAATTTCAAATTAGGGATTAGAAATTAGGTATTTAGAAATTAGGGATTACCATTCTTTGTTGTTGTTGAATCGCGGTCGAGACTCGAGAGAGATGTTGAGTTGAGGCATGAGGCCGTGAGTAGTTCAGTCTTCAGATGAGGTATATAACATAAAGATTTTAGATATGGAAATAAGGTGAGAAAAAGAACTGGTTGGGTTTTGTTTATACTCCCTCCGTACCTTAATAAGTTTCCCATTTTGACTTTTGTTACTATTCATTATAAGCGATTGACTACTAATTTACGCATAATTTATAACACAAAATATAGTCATGAGTGATCTTGTTGGATTCGTATTTATGAGTACTTTAATACAGTGAAGTTTTTATATTTAGTACTAATACGAAATTCAAGATATTAACGATCAAAAATGTGCGTTGACAAACGTGTTTTTAAAAAGAGGAAACTTATTATGAAACGGAGGGAGTATCAAATAAATAATACACAGCAAAACGACATCCTTTTAAAATTTTTTTTTTTTCCCCAAAATTCAGTGGGGGCCAGGGTCCCCCTGGACCCCCCAATCCGCCACTGGTTATAACCATGGTTCTAAAAATCCCCGATTTAGCCGATTAATCCCCGATTAATCCTTTGTAAGGTAACCAACCGATTCGATTTTTGAAATCAGATTAATCCTGTGAATTTATTTAAAATGATATGTTTAATTATAAATTAGACTAATATTTTAAATATTATTATAATATCCGATTAGTACTCCGATTAATCCTTCCGATTAGCCGATTAATCTTAAATCGGTATCTCAACCGATTTATACCGATTACCGATTTTTACAATGGTTATAACTTATAATTGTAATAAAATCACGCTCCCAGCGTGTACAAGTCCTCCAACATTGGCTGCGGCCTCCATCTCCCTCTTTTGTTAAAAAGTTGTCTTAATTAAGTGAACTTTTCGGATTTAACATATTTATTTTGTTATATGGATAATATCTACGTATATTTTATTCTTCTAATGCTAGTTTGGTTTTTCTAATGCTAGTTTGTTTTGATAGGATTTGAAGAGATGATAGATAGAGTATTAAGGGAGAATAAAGAATATACTACGTACTGCTTATAAAGCGAAACAATAAATACACTCTAGCTAAGATCGCTCACTTACCTTTATTCCAAACTAATCTGGTCGAAATTTATTTCATAACGTTAAAAAGGACAAGTTTCTTGTAGATTTTTCCAAAACAATCCTTCTGATCTTCCAAGATTATACTACTAGTTATTGCCAGTCACCTTTCTTGTTTATGTACCCACTAATCCGGTCATTTGACTTGATTTGCCGGTTGATACTTCTGCCACACTGCATTGCTTATTTATAACCTCTTTTTCCCACAAACTTCATTTCTTTCATTCATTCATTCACTTGGTTTGATAGATTTTAAGAGGCAGTACTGTTGGTTTTGGTTTGTTCATTGCAATCTTCCCTCAGGTTTGTTTCTTATTTTTAGTATCTATACATGTTGGATTCCTTGATGAATGATATATATATATATATATTATTAGTTTTGACTTCTTTGTCTACATGGAGTATTGCATGTCTAAGGACTATGATGATTATGTAGGAGTAAGGTCTACGTACATCTTATCACATTTTAGTATTCGATACCCTTGAGTGTGATATAATAGGTCTAGTTGGGTTTTAGATGACCTTGCCTGATGTAGATTTTTTGTATTCCTTCTGCCTTGACAAAGATTGTGGCATTTGATGTAGTATGTTGAGCAGTGATCTCATATAAAGTTTGTTGCATTATATAAGAGGAGAGATATAAATCAACTTTGGGCAAATATGGCCTGTATTTCGTACCACGAGATCATACTTGTCAGTTTTCACACCATAAAAAGGAAAAAAATTCTCATTTTTTACAATTAAATTTAGGGGAAAATATGGTAAATTGAAGACTCTAGATCAACTGATGTAAAAAATCTCTATTCTCTATTCCACTCCTGTGGAATGGAGCTGTCGATTATAAAACACGGGTAGTTTGAAGTACTGTCTCAGTTAGCCCTGTTAATATACTGACGGTCTGTTTCATTCCAGCTCCCTTCGTCCACCTTGGTGGCTTCTGACTTGGGTGGAACCTTCGGGCTAATCTGTAGTTCTGAATGACTTTATAACTCATCTAAAACCTTAAAGTGTTAGAGGAAGGCCCCAACTGGATCTTTTATTATATTCTAACACTCCCCCTCACTCGAAAGCAGAGAGTCGAACTTGGGACCTCTGCGTGCCTGAGCTCTGATACCATGTCTGAGCTCTGATACCATGTTAAGTAATCAATTCATCTAAAACCTTAAGGTGTTAGAGGAAGGCCTCAATTGAATCTTACATTATATTCTAACAAGATTGGAACTAGCAGGCCAGGCTTAAATTTGGGCATAATAACACGTAAAGTCAATGACTAATTTGTTGCTTAAACTTACCTATCAATTTTAAGCCTGTATCATGGGTATCATTATCAATCAATCCAAGATTTTCTGTTCAACGAGCACAATTAAAGTACTCGTAATATATTTGTAAGTAGTTCAAGTAGGTTGACTTTGAGCTACTGGATTCTGTTTTGCTTTGAGGATTGAAATTGTTGCTTTATAAGTTTGAACAGATTGTGATGTATTACTTCTTTGGAAAATACTAGGTACCCCAAATTGGTACCCCAAATTCCTTTCCCAAATGACATGGCAAGTAATTATTGGTTATAATTATGATGGGCCCGCCAGGGCCATCCAATTAAAATATTCCAAAATGCCAATTAATGAATGCCACATCATTTGGTGTCAAAATTTGGTACCCAATTTGGGGTCTGTAGCACTACTCTACTTCTTTTACTTAAGCACAGATCCTGAACCCATTTCTAGCTCCCGGCAAATATGTGTCCAACGTCTAATGAAAAAGCACAAAATGGAAATGCAAAACGCCTTGAGGGCAGAACCTCCTCACTTGAAACGGAAGACTCTGATTTGTTAAGAATGATGAACAGACCTCGGCCTGTAAACATAGAGAGGAATAGGTCTTTTGATGAGAGATCCTTTAGTGAATTATCAGCTACCTTGTCACCACCGCGCATATCTCATATCTTTGATTTTCTCGACACTACATATTCTCCCGGAAGATGGACTGGCAGTCCTAGATCAACCAGTTGCTACGATACACATCCCATGGTAGGAGAAGCATGGGAGGCACTGAGGCGTTCATTAGTTTATTTTCGCGGGTATGCTGTTGGGACCATTGCTGCACTGGATCATTCTTCCGAAGAACTTAACTACGACCAGGTAACATACAATTGTGTTTGCATCCTTCTGATATTCACATTATCTTCAATCGTGATCTCTTATTGTGTGAGTTCTGAAAGGGAAAGAACATGTATCTCTCTTACAGGTTTTCTTGAGAGACTTTATTCCAAGTGCCTTGGCCTTTTTGATGAATGGAGAGCCTGAAGTAGTCAAAAACTTTCTACTAAAAACCCTTCGCCTGCAATCATGGGAGAAAAAGGTAGACCGATTTAAGCTAGGTGAAGGAGTGATGCCAGCTAGCTTTAAAGTACTTCATGATCCGGTTCGGAATTCTGAAACTATTGTTGCAGATTTTGGTGAAAGTGCTATAGGAAGAGTGGCTCCTGTGGACTCTGGTTTCTGGTGGATCATATTGCTTCGCGCTTATACAAAGTCCACAGGGGACAATTCTCTGGCTGAACTGCCTGAATGTCAAAAGGGTATGCGCCTTATTTTGGAATTGTGCCTTTCTGAAGGCTTTGATACTTTCCCAACCCTTCTTTGTGCTGATGGATGCTCCATGGTTGACCGGAGAATGGTTAGTATTATATAAATTATTTCTATGTATAGTGTTTTCAATATGCGGACTATTTAACTGATTCTGTTCCTTTTAATTAGCAATTTACTCTGTACTATGTATTTTCTTTTAAATGAATGAAACTTATTTTTAGTTAATTACTTTAGGCGAATAACTAGGGGGAAGCGTGCTAGATTCTGGTAGTTTCTGTCATTGGCATTGATAATGACTTAATATTATGCTTGTTTATGATTCCTTAGTGTAGTAGTTGCTTCTTATTACTGTCAAAGAATTATTGTGGAAGAGCACAGTTCTTATAGCATACCTTTATTGCTTGTATTTTGATTCAGGGTGTTTATGGTTATCCCATTGAGATACAAGCATTATTCTTTATGGCATTAAGATGTGCTTTGCTTTTACTAAAGAATGATGACGAGGGTAAAGATTGTGCAGACCGAGTAAGAAAGCGCCTCAACGCTTTGAGTTATCACATGCGCAATTACTTCTGGCTAGACTTGAAACAGCTGAATGACATATATCGTTACAGGACAGAAGAGTACTCTCACACGGCAGTTAACAAGTTCAATGTGATGCCCGACTCCCTTCCAGAATGGGTGTTTGATTTTATGCCATGTCGTGGCGGTTACTTCATTGGAAATGTGAGTCCAGCAAGAATGGATTTTCGCTGGTTTTGCTTAGGAAACTGTGTAGCAATCTTGTCGTCTATGGCTACTCCTGAGCAAGCCTCAGCAATAATGGATCTTATTGAAGCACGCTGGGGGGAGCTGGTTGGAGAAATGCCATTGAAGATTTGTTATCCTGCCATGGAAAGTCACGAATGGCAGATAGTCACAGGCTGTGATCCAAAGAACACTAGCTGGAGCTATCATAATGGAGGATCATGGCCAGGTGAGTTTTTTTGTTGAAACTTGTAGACTATGGCCAATGGGACTGTAATGGTGACCGGTAAACATGGGAGTTTGAGCTGGTATGGGTTAAAATTGTGGCTTTATAAGTTATACTAAAATACCTGTTACTCTCACAGGCATATTATTCTCAAAATTATAGAGCCATTTCGTTTAGCAATTAACATATAGTTGAATTACTCCAAAAAAGATCATTTTCAAAAGTTAAAAAATTAAACAAGTGATGTAACATTTCTATTTATTGCAAGTGCAGTGCTTCTGTGGCTGCTGACCGCTGCATGTATCAAGACGGGACGACCCCAGATGGCCAGGCGTGCCATAGAACTTGCGGAAAGTCGTTTGATGAAGGATCATTGGCCTGAATACTATGATGGAAAGCTTGGACGGTATGTGGGGAAACAGGCTCGTAAGTACCAAACTTGGTCCATTGCTGGCTACTTGGTGGCTAAAATGATGCTTGAGGATCCATCTCACCTTGGAATGATTTCGATTGAGGAAGATAAACAAATGCAGACCGGGATGAGAAGATCTGCTTCTTGGGTTTAAATTAGTGATTCATACAAACAATGCAATTCTACTTTTCTTTTTCATACGCCTTGTGTGCACTCTCTAATTACGAATGATTTTATTGTTAATACAAAGTCGTATAGTTTCTGTAATCCTCTTTATCAAACCAATTGAATATACTAAGATGATAAACTTTATATTACATGAATTAGTTTACTCATTAAACAATATAAAATAATCCAAAACTAACTATCATTTTAGTTTTTTGTTATTGACAAATCCATTTTCATAATATGAAAATTACATTGGTCTTTTATTGTCGCAATTATAAAAAAAAAATACGGTGGGAAATGAGAGAAGCCAATCCAATTTGTTGAGTCCATGAAATCAAGAAGCCTAATAACCATCCTTGGAATTTTTTGTTAAAATGTGCACCACTAATAATTTAATGATCTATCTTCCACATGAAAGAACCACCTAAAAATAAGATTATACTGCTACATTGTTGTATTGGAGTTAGAGCTTTAAGAAAGAATGAAAATGAAGGGAGTTTCGAAGAAGCCGATTCATGCAGCATCAACATGGATAATGCAACAACCCTCGGAAGTGAAGGCTTTCATAGCCGTATTCGCCGTACTCTCGGCTCTCCTTTTTATAAAGATGATGGTTGAGGAGCGCAACAACCTTTTCATCGCCGCGGAGTCTGTCCATGCCATTGGCATTTCTGTTCTCATTTACAAGCTCTCCACCGGTGAAAAGGATAATTGCTCTGGTCATCATCATCCCTGTTCTTTTTTGTTCCTTTTATCACATGCATATAATTTGTATGTGACATTGGCATGTTGATATAATTTGAGTTCTCTTTAGTATTATTGCTTTAGGTACATATTTCTCTAATTTGTTCTTTGGGGTGAGAGGATGCCATTACTAATCTTTGGCCGATTAGGGTTTTTTTTGTCTAATAATAAGTTCGAGTCGTGGGTCTTTTAATTTCAACTCAATTGTCTATGCTCAAACTAATTTGATCTTATAATTTTGAGAATTGTAACTTAGTTATCGACTCATATCTTTGTAATAAGAGGTTGGTGGTTCGATACTCAGTTGAGGAATGCATGTGATTATCAGGGTAAGGGGCGAATCAAAACTGTGTTTTTCAAAAAAACCTTAACATCTGACAACACTGGATATATTCTATTCAAAACTATCTATTTTTAAGAATTCTTGCTTTGTCGAACTAAAACAATTGTTATGATGGATGTCATGTAATTCAAGTGTACAATATACTTACTAGAGTACACACTTCAAACAAGTTTGATTTTAACATAGTAAATTAGTATGTTAAGACTTCAAAGCTTCCCTGATATATATTGAGATTGTGCAAGTAACTTTGAGATTGACGAGGGGAAGAATTAAGTACTTTCTACTTGTGAGTTGTTATGTTTGATTGGAATATGTTTTCTTAGCTCTGCTCCCTTATATTTTGACAGGTCTTTCTCTAAAATCACAGGAATTAACAGCTACCTTTTTAACTACAAGACTATACTGCAGCTTTGTTATGGAATACGACATACATACGATACTTGATCTTGCTACATTAGCAGCAACTGCTTGGGTTATTTATATGATTCGCTATGTGTTGAATTCAAGTTCTATGGTTGAAAAAGACGACTTTCCACATCATTATATGGTAAGCTAGTGTTGTCCTTTTTGTAGTTGCATTGGTATCATATTTCCTGAAAGCCTACGAATTTGAACTTATTAAATTAATAGCTACCCTTGCATTCCTAATTACGACAAACAACTATAACCGTTCGTGTTGTCCATCTTACTCATTGTTATGATCTAATTGTAGGTGCTAACATGTGCTGTATTATCTGTTGTTATTCATCCGACGACACCACATCATCTAATTGACAGGATGTGTTGGGCCTTCTCTGTTTACTTGGAAGCTGTTTCAGTACTCCCTCAGCTTCATGTCATGCAGAACACTCAGGTTAATTAATAGGAGATACGAATTTTCTCCTTCTAAAGGTCTTCATATAAAGCCTTTTGAAATATTTTGGTGCTCTTTTCTATATATCTTATCTCCCCTATTCGTAGGTTGTTGAACCGTTTACATCACATTATGTATTTGCACTGGGAGTTGCAAGGTTTCTTACTTGTGCACATTGGATTCTCCAGGTATGATAATAAAAAAATTATTGTGAATTATCTCTATTATACTTCTTAAAATTCCATTTGAGGTTTTTTTTGTGGGGGCGGGGGTTTGGGGGGAGATACTCTTTAGGTTAATCAGTACTGAATAAACTTACAATTATGAGGACACTTTTAGTACATTGAACTTTTAGAGAAACATACTCAAGTTCATTGAATTAGAATGTTACTAGGATGGATACACAGGATCCTGCCTCCTTTTGCTGGCAGATCAGATCGTAACAGTGAATGTTTCTTAAACACACTAATTCCCAGCAAGATAAAATTCCCATATTTTAACATTTTTGTGTAACGATCTGAAGCACAAAGGGTGTCAAACTTGGCCTTTGCCTGTTGTACTTAAATTGAATTTGCCACTCCTACAAAATTTCAAGTGTTAGTTATGATTTTGGTTTCCGGCTACGATTTCAGTTGTGATCCCAGCATAATTTTCACAATTGGAATCAGACAGATATACCACTAAAAACTATTGTCCATATCTCGTCTAGGTACTTGAAACTAGGGGACGGATGTTAACAGCCTTAGGTCATGGTTTGTGGCCTGGTATGGTCATTTTCTCTGAAATTGTCCAAACATTTATCCTGGCAGATTTCTGCTATTACTATGTCAAAAGGTCAGTTCTATCTTTTTCCTTGCTGAGTAATCATCTATGTGTTGTATTTTCCCAGAGTTTACTAATTTATTTATTTTTTTGAAATAAGTTTTCCCAGAGTTGAGTTAAAAAGAATTTGTTCTTTTGAATACAGCATTATTTCCGGTCAGCATGTTCTACGGCTGCCTGCAGGAGTTGTTTGACTCGGTTTTTCAAGGAAAGTGCAAGGCTCTTCGTTAGCAACATCTCAGTGCTGCATTATGTAAAGTTTTGTTTTTTGTACACTGTTTTTTTTCTTTATAACAATAGGAAAGATATTACCATATTGTAAACATAGGGTTGAAGATTGATTTGGTAGCTCTACATAATTAGCTTCTTGATTGGATATTAGTTGTATTCGCTTTACAGAAAATCTGTTATGTATACACGGGTAGGAAGTTTTTTTTTTTTTTTTCATGACATGAATTGTCCAGTGTTTTGTTTTGCTAGACAGTTTTAAAATGATTCTCATAAATCATTTAACTTAAATATACACTGCTAATTTTGTCTCTCATTGTATCTTTTAAGCTAACATTGATGCTATAATTGTTGATCGAAGTCCACTTGTACTGGATTGATGGACCAAGCATCCCATCGGGGATGGTTCTACTGTTGTTTGGCTCTGCAACAGTCAACAAGGAGAATCTTGAAAATGGTTGAATCGATCATTTCCAACAAAAGCATCGAAGTCTTTAGCAGCAAACAGATACAAGTCTCAGTTTTAAATGAAACACATGAATCTCGGTTTACAGATCATATGATCTTCCACCCTCATCAACCAAAGCCTTGTTGTACTATATAAACCTTTAGATACACTCTATTAACATTCAGGGGAAGCTTCCACTTCCTTGTACAACTTATATTAAAACTTATAATTGATACAAAGATATTGATTTGTATGCGTATCTGAATCAAGGGCACTTGTGTCTGCCACCATGAGTAGTCATATTAGCATAACATGGGCAAACATCCTCGTTGCCAGAAGTGCCGGGAGGAACACAGTTACAGCGTGCACAGCATGTTCCACACGCCCGATTGCACAAATTTGGCCTCGATGATAAGTGGCACCTATATGCGCATAGCCCACCACAATCTGCATTAATCAATCTTATCAGCATCATCATGTGTTAGTTAACAATTTTATTTTCTTCATGCAATACGTGTGTGTGCTGAACACAAACCTATTTTCTGGAGAAGCGAACGCCTGCTACCATGGACGTTCGTCTACAAAATAAAGTTATAAATTTAGCCGGAAAAAATTAAAAGAAAATCAAAGGAAGGAGGATTTATTGTTTGCAATACCAGTAGGTCATGACCCTGAACAAATTGCATAATAAACAGGGACAGGAGAAGTGAAATGAGAGTTGTCTTGGAAGTGGCCATAGTTATCAAGAAAACCTTTAACTACAAATGCACCAGATAGCGGGTATTTATAGGAAATTACTACTTGTAACGAATTATCTGGAGCATTTACGTTCTCCTATAGGCTGAAGCTTTCTTTTTAGCACACTTTCAACTTTGCCAAAAAGAGAAGCTTAGATCAAATTTAAATCTTAATGAATTTTAATGCTCAAATAAAATTTAGTCAGCATGATCGATTATTTTTATTTATGATCCAAAAATAAGTTTTCGAACGAAGAAGCGTATTAAAACATGCATGTCTCGACAAAGTTGTAACTTACGGTTATAAAACATCACAATGAGTTGATGTTAATAAAGTTAGTTTTTTGCTAAATCAGTTATATATCTTAGTTAGGCAACTTATGCAAAGAGTATAGGCTACTTCTACGTTCTACCTAAAGAAGGCCAAATTGATTTGTAACTTTCCTGACATGAATAACTATGTTTCGCGAGAAAGAACTTCTTAGCATTGCCATAGATGTGAACTTTTGTTGCGTTCGGACGCTTAAATCATAAATTGGACTGTTTGCTTTCCGAAAGCACATTAGTTTAGGTGTGCACGTGTGAGTAGGGCTATAAATGAGTCTACACGTTCATGAACACTATGGTGTTCAGTTCGAGAAAAGTTCGAGTCGATTTCGGTTCAATTTTAAAATGAATCAAACGTGAACATGATTTTAAGATTCGTTACGTAAATGAGCTGAATTTCAGTATGACATAATTCGATTCGAAGATTCACGATAAGTGCAATTATATAGTTTGTGAACAAACTCGTTAATATAGTTCATGAACCACATTCGTAAACAAGCTCGTAAATTCGTATACAAATTCTTGATTATTCGAGCTGAATCGAACTCTTAGTTATTCGTATACAGCCCGTGAATTATATAAACCGAACAAATAATCCAATCCGGTTCAGACGATATTTTTTTTTTTTTGTGAAAATGGCCAAGCGACCACGATGAATTTCTCATTCATGAATTGTATCCAAATACAATAAACGTACAAGGGGATTTATTCATTTAAGAAAATTCATCATCTAACCGAAAAGCACGCATGTTGCTTCCGGACGTTTAGACAATAAAATCTTCAAGTCTGAAAGGAAGAACCCCACGATAGAAAAACCTCGTTAAAAACCCCTCAAGAGAAAAACCCTGTGGGAAAAAACTCAAGGGGGAAAAAGAGTGCCCTCAAAATATAGAAATACATCATTTTACAAATTTTCAAAAAAATCAGAACTAATTGTTTCTTATGAGAGTCTTCATTGTCATCAGTTATTGCCGCATACTTACTTCATTTTCCTCTTCATCTTGACTGTTCCATTACTGCAGGTCACCACCTTGCCTTAGTAGCATACTATTTAGAATAAGACTTTAAAGTCTTATAATAGAAAATCCATAAAATCCTAAAAAACACAAACGAAACAAATAGAACATAAGTCGATATATAAAAAGATTATTTATGTTATAAAAATAATAAAAGAAAGCATACCCAATAATAAATAATTATTGAAAAACGTGTGTGTATATATTTCATAAAAAAGGAAATAAAATAAAGTCTAACCAATGAAATCTTTGGTTAGACACTAAAGTAAATCATATATAAAATATGACTTGAAGTAAATAAACAAGCCATCAAAATGGCACTTGATTGCCTCTACAAGACCAAAATATATGCCATCATTTCTGGCCACCCATAAATGGTACAAAGCAGCCATCAATCAAGACATAATTAGCATTGAACCTGTTAAAGGATATCAGTTATTACAAAAATAAAATAAAATTCCAATTAAAGAAGAAATTCCAATTAGCAAGAAAATAAAAATGCAAATTAGCTAATTTAAAGGCAAATAAAATTGTCACTTAAAGCACATTAAAACACTATCAATCATCAACCAATTATATATAACTGAAAAAATAATTATCAATCAAATATAACATATACAATTAATTACTCAAAGCACAAATAAGCCAATATCATGACCATCAATTACAGTAAAACCTCTATAAATTAATAATGTTGGGACCGGAATATTTTATTAATTTAGCGAGATATTATTATATCGATAAATTAATAATTTATTAATTTAAAGAGGTTTTACGTATGATCTTTAAATTTCAAAGTCCAATGTACTATTTACAATGTATATTAATTAGAAATGAAAAATAAATTACAAAAACAAGTTCCAAGGCACATTCTATTA
The DNA here is from genome assembly GCA_037693485.1 of Kitagawia praeruptora. NCBI lineage: Eukaryota > Viridiplantae > Streptophyta > Magnoliopsida > Apiales > Apiaceae > Kitagawia > Kitagawia praeruptora. Next base: position 61,756,912 of record CM075344.1, read on the forward strand.
ATGTACATTCACAAATTAATTGAATTTGAGGATGATTCACTAGCTTTGGAACCGGTCACTCGGAAAGAAGCATTGCAAGCGGAAACAACTCTTCACAATTTTTTGTTGAAATATGAGAAGACAATGCCCAACTCTTAAATACAATGAGAAGATTTAAAGATAACTCAATATAGATTTGAAGTTCAACAAAAAAAAAAGTGACTACAGATTCATTTTTTACTAGACAATCTTAGAATTTGGAATCTTTTAGTAATTATTAATTTATAGTTTCGTTAGGATCAATATATATACATTGAAATTTCAAAAAAGTTATTATCTTATTATTTTATCGATTGGGGTCCAATTTTGTACTAGTCCCAAGTTGGGACTGGACAAATTATTAATTTTATCGAGATTATTAATTTATCGAGTATTAATTTATAGAGGTTTTACTGTACTCAAAGAACAGCAAAGTCAACTACAATGTTTTAGTATAGAAAACTTGTAACCGATAATTAAATAAAATTAAACACTGCATTCGAATTTAGTAAATAAAATTAAAACAGCCAAGAAAACAATAACATACAAATTAAAGCCGTAAATTAATAGCAATAAATGAGTAATTTTAACTAGCCAAAAACAAACAGAACAACTATCCAACTCAGCAACTCAGAAAATGCAGCAAAAACAGAACCCGAACTAAAGAACAGTAACTCGGCAGCCACGAAACTCTGAGGACATTACAATACTGACTCAAAAACAAAACAGGGAACATAAAAACGGAACACAGCAACTCAGCGATAACCCAACGCTCTTGAAACTCGGATATGGACTCGGTGATAAACTAAGAAACTCGGCTAGAACTTAGCAAAATCTCAAAATCAGAAAACGAACAGAAACCCAAACAACAAACTTGACAGCAAAACAATCAAAAAACAACAATCGGAGAAACAATGATTCAATTGACAATCCGAAAGAAGTCCGATACGAACTACAACAAACTGGACACCCGTGAATCAAACGTTTGATATGATAGAAATTTACAGTTGCGTGTATTGGGTTGATTGCACACATTTATTACCATAAGAAGAATAAAAACAAATGGGTTAGGCTCGGAATATTATGGGTTTGGGTTCCATCTTTAAAAAAAAAAAAATGTAGTTCTAAGAATTTGGAAAAAAGAATCCTCGTTTTCTAGGAAATTAAAAAAGAATACATGTCCCAGAGCAAGGCCAATGGTGTGCTATATCTTGTGCTATAGCTATATTATAGCACAAATTACAAAATATTGAAATCCAATGGTGTTCTATAGTTTGTGCTAAAATAGCACAATACTATAATTTGTGTTATATATAGCACAAACTATAACATTGTGCTATATTTTGAAACACCCCAAAAAGGTAAAAAGTGAGTGGGGAATATAAAAAGGAATGAAATCATTTCTACACTTGCTTTGTTTCATGACCTTTTTAGCACAAACACCCCAAAAAGGTTAAATATGAAACAAGATATAGCACAAACCATTGGAGACATGTTGTTATTTTAACACAAAAAACCACTTTTTAGTGCTATATTATAGCAATAGCTCCATCTATTTTAGCACAATCATTGGCCATGCTCTGACGATATTGATCCTATAAAAGTCCCCATAAAAGTCCCCTGTACGTGTATCATAATGATACTCGTGGATAATAATGATAGTATTATTTTTCAAATTTTCTTTTTGAATAAAGTTTTTGGATTCTTTAGTATTATAATTTAAAATCTTGGAATCACACTAAATTGAGAACCTAAGAACTCTAATAAGTTCTGTAGCATAACTTTAAGTTCAGGAACAGGATATTTGTTGAAAAAAGTAAGTTTAATCGTAGAACTTTATAGAAAAAGCAAGTTCATTTGTAGAACTTTTAATGTCACTAGATGATAACCCGTGCGAAGCACGGGCTCGGAGATTTATGTTAAATAATTACTAATTTTTATTTAAATAAATTTTTATAAAATTATATTACAAAAATTATAAAAAGAACTATGTTATTTGTTTGCATAAAAAATTTATGCGATTAACAAACTATAAACTTAGATTGTTTAATAGAAGTGCATGGAAACAGGTTTGGGTTGTTCTATAGTAGTATATGGAAACATGTTCTAGTTGTTCTCCCTGAAAAATCTTTTGGAGAATTGATCGTATTATTTTTTTATTTTAAATTATGACAAAAAATTGTATTATAATCATAATAGGATTTCAATTTTATTATTTTCTTTAAAAAATAACATAGAATTGTAAGGGAATATAATTCTAGGGATGAAATTATTTTTTTATTTAAAGTTGTAATAAAAGAATTATAATTACAATAGGATTTCTATTTTATTAAAAAACAACATAGAATTATAGCAAAAATAGGATTATAGGGGTGAAATCAAAATACGGTGCGAACCAAAAGTAGTACTGTTAAAGGGGTGTTCTTTGAAAAATCTTTTGAAGAATTGATCGTATTATTTTCTGATTCTAAATTATGATAAAAAAAATTGTATTATAATTATAATATGATTTCAATTTTATTATTTTCTTTAAAAAATAACACAGAATTATAAGGGAATATGATTCTAGGGATGAAACTATTTTTTATTTAAAGTTGTAATAAAAGAATTATAATTATAATAGAATTTCTACTTTATTAAAAAAACATAATAGAATTATAGTAGAAATAGGATTATAGGGTGAAACCAAAATAGGGGTGAAACCAAAAATAGAGGTGAAACCAAAAGTGGTACCGTTAAAAGAATGTTTCGCTTATTAATAAAGGTTATACATTTCTGATTCTAAATTATGATAAAAAAAATTGTATTATATTTATAATATGATTTAACTTTTATTATTTTCTTTAAAAAATAACACAGAATTATAAGGGAATATGATTTTAGGGATTAAACTATTTTTTTTATTTAAAGTTGTAATAAAAGAATTATAATTATAATAGAATTTCTATTTTATTAAAAAACATCATAGAATTATAGTAGAAATAGGATTATAGAGTGAAACCAAAATAAGGGTGAAACTAAAAGTGGTACCGTTAAAAGGGTGTTTCGCTTATTAATAAAGGTTATAGATGTGCAAAACTTTGAAAAAAGAAGCAAGTTCAATTGTAAAATTTTAATTTCATGTGCATAATTTTGAAATTCAATAGCAGGACACTATATTTTTATTACGAAACAAAATAGGTTCTACAGTAGGATCCAATGGTTCTCCGGTTCTCTTTTATATAGTGGTTCTCATTTGAATCAACCCATATATATATATATATGGGGCGCCTTCTACAACCACAGTTGGATATTTTTTAATATCCAACCAACCCATCTATAACCATCCACCAAACAAATGGACGGCTGGGATGAAAAGTGATGAAAAAGCTTACGCTATATAATATAGCGTATTACGCTATATAATGTAGCGTAAGACTATATTTTTTTAATTCCTTTTTTGCCCTGAAATCTGCCACGTGTTCCGTTCTATAATATAGCGTACTCCTCTCTATAATATAGTGTATATACCTAGCTGTGTATTGACTTTTTTTTTTTTTTTAAAACTCGATGCTTACGGTATATAATATAGCGTAAGTACAGGGGTTTGTTTTTTACCATAACATCAAAAATGCTATCAACAAGATAAAGATCAAGATTTAATCCTTAAAAATCAACAAGATCAATACCAAAAACATTTAAAAACGAGATCAAACGTTATATAATATAGAATCAAAATCACCAAACTCAAGTTTAAGCTCAAGAACCGAACAAGAACAATTTTTATGCCCAGAATTCATTTGGCTCGAAATCGATATATGATGATATGGTTGTATAGAGGGTGTTGAGAGGAATAATTTAAGTATATATACTATTAGATTTTGAGGTCGACATCACATAGTAATATGAGTTTGATTTTCGAGTTTGTGTGAAGAAAATGAAGAACACGAGAGAGAAGGATATTTTGGGAGAGAGAAAAAGATGAGAGGATGAAAATCACTACCAAGAACACCAAAAAACAAGATCAAATCCACTAAAATTACTACCACCATCTCAAAATCAACCAAAAACACCAAAAATTAAAAAATAAAATCAAGATCAAAGTAAAAAATTTATAAATTATCAAACTAAATATTCAACACCAAGATCAATACCAAAAACATCAATTATATATAAAGTATAACATTTATTAAGAAAAAAAATAGTCTCCAATTGATTGTAGATTTCAAAATGGACGGATATAAACTTCTACAACCTCACAAAATAATATTTTAAAACAACAAGGGATGTTTGAGTTGAAACGAGCCTAGTACTCGACTACAAACTATAATATAACATAAGCTTTTAAGGGTAAGATGGGAATTCAAAAAAAAAAAAGCTTACGCTATATAATATAGCGGAATACGCTATATTATGTAGCGTAAGCCCATAAAACAAATTAAAATCTGACCGTCGATTTATGATTTTAATGGTGTAAGATGGGTTGCTTGGATATAATTTATATCCAACTGTGGCTCCTGACGAGTTTCCTATTTATATATATATATATATATATGTTAGCGTTCAAATAGAAACCAACTTTAGAATAGAAACTAGAAACCTACACTAAATAAATTATATTTCATTTATTTTAATGGCCCCGCTAGGGGCACCTTCACAAAAAACTTATAAAATTCTTGGCTCTATTCAACAAAAATAAAAACAAAAATAAAAAAAAAGTTACTGTTCACATGCCACGTCATCACGTGAACATTAACTGTTTTTTTAAATTTTTTTATTTTTTTTGTTGAATAGAGTCAATAATTTTAAACGTTTTTTGTATTGGGGTATCCCTAATTTGATCATTAGATTAACTTGAAATATTTAATTTAGGTTTAATTTCTAGTTTCTATTCTAAGTTAGTTTCTATTAGAACAAGACCCTATATATATATATATATATATATGTGTGTGTGTGTGTTTTTTTTTTTTTTTAGAAGTGCTTACATTTAAAATCCGGTTTTTTTAGAGTTAAATTAAGGTATAGAAGGATATAGATAAATTTATATCCTAATTCCTATGTTAAGATTTTAATTGCTGATTAATTGTAGGTGACAATTATATTGAAGATTTAAGTTTAAAAGAAAACAATCCCTCAATATCACTACATTACAACCTTGAAAGGATACTCTTTATCTCCTACAACAAGATTGTAAGATGCTGCTTCAATTATCATCAAACCATCACGGGTAGCTTTACTAAGGTGCTCACAAGGATTCAATACAAACTCCACATGAGTTTCTTCACCAGCATGCAAATCCAGGCTTTCAAATCCGATCAACTGCTTGATGGGATTTCCGTTTTTAAGTTCCACTGGTTCAAGAAATAATAATACTGGGTGCTTACCCGGCATCTGTCCATTGTTTTGAACTTTTACAATTGTTTGGAACTTTGCTTTATCACATATGTCCTTGCTTATCTTTGATACTGGCACGTAAGGAATTGTGTTGCAATTCTCAATAGTCAGGGTGTCAGATAATTGAGTCAGAGAGATTGTCTTTGGAAATACTGAAGTGAACTTGTAAGTATAGTTTGAATAGCTAAGACCGTAACCAAATTCATAAACTTTTGGTCCGTTGTAGAACCTGTATGTTCTTCCTGGATACCCTGTTGAGTGATCAGGCCTCATTCTCATGTCTGTCATTGGTACTCTGACAAAATCTTTTGTATACCACGTGACGGGTAGCTTTCCCCCTGCAAAGCAGCATCAAGTGCACATTAACATTTTTTTATTATTAGTCAGCAGAACAACAGGTGATATAAACTGTAGTTGCACAAGTACAACCAGGACTTAAGAGCAACTCCGAAAGATTACTTAAATGACCTCCTACCTTAAAATATAAGGATTTTGGCAAAATATTTCACTCCAACAGTCTTCTAGTTGACCCTTAAAAGTTTAGGATACTCCCCTTCTTCCTTATTTATAAGATGCTCCTAGTCATTCCTTATCTCATTTTTCATAAATAAAATATTCATTTCCCTCCATTTCTAATCCACTTTTCCCTTTCTTTCACTTTTATCGCTCTCTTTATAATATTATTATAATAATAAAGGGTAAAAATAAGGAGTATTGTTGGAATTGCCATACCTTATAATATCCTGTATTACTAGGAGCCTAATTATTTATAATATTTATAAGGAATATGCTAGGACACTCTTGGAGTTGCTCTAAGTCTTTGACCCTTCACCCAATAATAATATTCACATACGATCTCTACTTATTTCCAAACGTAATTGAAAAAAGATAGAACTACTACGAAAATCGAAAAAGTAATCCGTTGTACTCGCTGGATACTTCACAAGGACTATACTGTACATGTCTCACATTACGAAACAATTTCCAAACGTAATTGAAAAAAGATAGAACTACTATGAAAATCGAAAAAGTAATCCGTTGTACTCGCTGGATACTTCACAAGGACTATAAATTTCATGTCTCACATTACGAAACATATCAGTTCAGGCTGTTAATAAATATGTTGGAGTATAAATTGACTTTACCTGGATTATGGTCGCCAAAGATTATTTCTGCAAGTGCAGTCCCTCCTGCTTCACCTGGATAACCGGCCCACAATATGCTTGCAATTTTTGGGTCATCTCGGGCAAATGAAATGTCAACAGGACCTCCAGACAACACCACCAACACAACTGGCTTCTTTGAAACCTTGGCAACATTTGTAATGAGATATTGTTGCTTCCCTGGAAGCACCAAATTCACACGATCAAATTTCTCTCTTTCTTGACTCTGATCTAGCCCCATAACAAGCACAACATAATCTGAATTTCTAGCTAACTTCAATGTTTCAGATATCATAACACTAGTACAATTCACGTAGTCACACCCTTGGTGATAAGCTGTACTCCTCACGTATTCCTGAAATGCTTGGAGGACTGTGATATTTTTGCATGGAGGCCCTTCATAGTTGGCGAGAAAGACTTCGGTACTGTTGGCACTGGGTCCAATAAGAGCCAGTGACAATGTTTTGGTCTTTGGAAGTGGGAGGAAACTTGCAGAATTCTTTAAAAGAACAATGCCGCTTCTTGCAGCTTCAAGGGCCAACTGCAGGTTCTCATTAGAACATACCTGATCTGGACCAATATTGCCAAAAGATTGTTTCCTCGGATCTCCATTATGAAATCCTAGCCTCATCTGGACAGAGAAGAGATTGCGAAGAGCAGTGTCTACATCAGATTCGTTAATCTTGTTCTGTTGTATTGCTGATTTAGTGTATTTCTTCAAGTGAGAACCACAATTGACATCCATGCCTGTCAAATGCATATTTGATTGATTTTAACAAAAAATGCAGTTTGTATACAACATATTGTCCCTTCTTCAGCAAATGAGAATCTAACTTAAAATGTAACATGCTAACATGTTTTAATAAGCTAATCAATGTTCTGTCTATGCACTTGAAATTTCAGTGAAAAGGGATTAGTAATATGAAAGTAAAATAATGTCAACATATCAGATAGTGTTGAATAGTATAAGATCATGTCGGGGACTTCCTCGATGGATTGGTTACTTAACATGGTATCAAAACTCGATTTTGGGAAGGGTCTCGAGTTCGAGTCCTCCCACCCCGAGTAATTTAAACTGTTTGGTGGTTTACTGTTGGCCAACTAACCAGCTTTAAGGACGTCTGCAACTGCGTCCTCAGGCAATGCAGCATATCTCTGAGGATCATAAATTGTAGCAACTCCATCACAATCGGAGGCAATATATCTGGAAGAAGGAAAATATTTATTCAAGTGTCACTAACACAAACAATTTAAAAAAAAATACATGTACTGAAAAATACCCTTGAAACCCCCACAGACCACGAGCAGTCTTTGTTAAAAGATTGTAGTCAGCACAGTTTGGGACTCCATTAATGCGATTATAAGCACACATTATCCCACTGGCTTGCCCTTGTTCTACACAGCTCTGGAAAGGTGGCTGATATGAATCAGCCAAATCTTGTTGGGTAACCTAAATTAAAAAAAAAAAACAAGATAATTACTGAACTATTTACACACAACATAATGGATGATAAAGACATCAGATAAAACTATAGAACTTACATGAGCGTCAAACACATAACGATTGACAGTAGTCCAGTTATCTAGATCATAAGCAGTGAAGTGTTTACAGCAAGCTGAAATCTGAAGGTGACCATCTTTTAGATACCCACCTTCAAAACTGTCACCTTGAATTCCTCTAACAAATGCGACTGCATATCTTCCTGAAACTAATGGATCTTCTCCAGGTGTTTCTTGACCTCTCCCCCATCGTGGGTCTCGGAAAATATTTATATTTGGTGCCCAAAATGTCAGTCCCTTAGCTTGCCCCACATTGTATATTGCTCTTGCTTCTCTTCCAATTGCCTGCCATTATAATCAGCATAAACAAGTCACATTAGATTAAACAAGGATCTACAGTTCCCTCCTTCACTCTTTACAAACTCCTGTCACACAGTGAACTTATGATATCATTTCTTGTTATGCTGAAGTTGAGCTCATATCTCAATATTTGTCTTTATTAAACCTTACAACAAATTAGCGCCTTTTTTAGTTTCATCAAGTTATTCATACTCTCTATCCTTGTCAATAAGATAAACATGATAACAAGCACTTCCCCGTATGCATTTATCTGTTCCCGATTAACTGTGCATATGATTTTTTTAACATATTTTATCTCATGGACCACCATTAGCATACAATTATTATTTTTCAGTGACTTCTATGTCTAGACTATCGCGTGTGAACATAAAAAAAGAGGGGACACTCATGACAAAATGTATCATGCCTTTATATTCCCAAATCACATTCTAATGATTATAATCAAAAATCACAATGTATTGATTTTTATCATATATAAGTTAAGATTTGAAATATGATTTTTCAGAAATTGAGTAAGAATTTTTCTCATCAAAGTTTTTGAGGCAGTGGAGAAAACTTAAATATAAATAAAAAGAATTATAATAGTAAAAAATATATTATAACACGTAAACATCACAACCCCAATATGAAATACATGTCTTATTCTAAAGAGAGTCATTGTCATTGATCAGCTCTTATTCTTTAATACTTAATATTTAGATAATTTATATATTTCCAAATAGAAATTATATATATATAATTGAATAATTATAAAACATACATAAGAAAATTAAATATGACAAGGATTAAATATTTTTATATTTAGGTAAGATCTAAGTGTTTATTTTTTATTGTTGACTCCTGATTAGATTATCACTCATCATATAAGCCTATTTATTAAAAAAATGTATAATTTAAATTTTCATAAATAAGTTAACCGAGTTTTATTTTATAGTTTTATTTATAATTAAATATTAATCATTGATAATTTTAACATATGTATAAATAGTCTTGAAATTAAAACAAAAGTTTGAATGATATCGATAACAAGTTAACAATTATATAATACATATTTTATTTTATTTCTCAAATTGATTTGTAATTAAGGTATATTATTTGTCATCATTGTTTAATCCTCGTTTATTCATCCCCGATAATTGTTTGTAAGTTTATAAACATTTTATTGTCAAAAAAAATACACAAAATGATTTATTATAAAAAAAAAAAAATATCTTCAATAGGCGTTCATAAATCAATTTTTTTACCTTAATCAAAATGCATATTAATATACCTAAGATCAAACGTGACAAACTAACATACAAACTGAGTCAACTCGACCCAAAACTCACCTGAGCAATGCGATACCACAGTACCGAGTCGAAACTCGCAGCAGTGAGAATAACTTGAGGAAACATAGTGGCGGACCGAACCGTTCCATTAAACCGGACACCTTTTCCATGTCTCGATATTCCGTGTAAACCTTCCGACCACCATTCAAAAGCAGAGACCCCTAGTCGAGGAATCGCCGCTGCTGAGTTAACTAGTTGTGTGATTTTCTCGTCAAGAGTTAACCGAGTCACCAAGTCATCAACTCGTTGATGAATTGGCAGTGAAGTGTCACAGAATTGGTATGATTTTGTAGATGGATTAGAGGAATCACATGAAAATGGTGGAGGTGGCTGAGTTAACTGAGTTGACTCGGCGGTGACAATTGCATTGATTGTTAAAGCGCAAAAGAATGCAAGAAAAGTAGGGGAAATATTCATTCCGCTCTCGGTGGTAAAATGTGTTGCTTTAAAAAATGAAGATTTTGTTAGAGTAACTCCAACACTATCGTCACATAATCTCTTAAGTCAAATCTATTATATATTTAAGACTTAATTGCACTTTGCACCCCTATACTTAGGCAAAAATTCACTTTGGTGCCTATTATTCAAACAATTGCAATTTGCATCCCGATTATTTCAATCCCGCTACAATTTGCACCCCTTTAACGATTTCAAGCTAATTTTGACCGTTAACATTAGTCAAAGTAAGGGTATTTCAATCTTTAATTATTATATTAAACAATTTATTTTCAAAAAAAAAAGTAAGAAACAAAATTTAAAAATCGATTTTATTTACAAAAAAATTGAAAAAAAACACAAAATCTTAAATTTATGATATTTATTTTATGGATAATATTTTGAAAATTATAACAAATGTAGTTTATATTTAAATAATATTTTACGAGAATTTAGTAATGTAAATATTTATAAAAATATGAATTATAAATTATATTTTAAAAAATCTATGAATTGTAGATAAAATGTTGGTAAATCTAAAAATCTAAAAAATATAAATGTAATTGAAATAATTTAATTTTAAAAATTATTGTAGAGTATAATGACCGAAATACCCTCATTTTGACTAACGGTCACGGTCAAAATTAGCTTGAAATCGTTAAAGGGGTGCAAACTATAGCGGGATTGAAACAATCGGGATGCAAATTGCAATTGTTTGAATAGTAGGCACCAAAGTGAATTTTTGCCTAAGTATAAGGGTGCAAAGTGCAATTAAGTCTATATTTAATAGCACGACATAGGGTTTTATAAGACAATTTAATCCAGTTCATCCTCCATCTAGATGCCACCTCAGCAACCACCTCAGATTTATTATAAATCCGTTATTGTTTACGCATCACTTTTCTCCCCACACTACATCTCTCCATCTACTCTCCATCTTTCTTCCCATATATGTTTGCGCGTCCTGAATCCCAATCCTCTCAAGGTCTAATTATCGAATAGGCCTAATTGGAATTAGTTTTTGGTTATGTTATATTGGTATTGTGTTGGCTATTATATCAAGCATGGTGTTTGATTTAATGTTTGAACGAACTAGAAAAAAGTGCGGAAAATCCTTACTTGGGTAAAGCTGGGTCTATCTTTTTTTTTTTGGTTATTAGGTTCTGGGCATCTGTTAATTTACATTGGTTTGGTTTTTGTGGTTCGAGTTGGAATCTAAATATATATAACTTTCAGGGAAAATAAAGTGTGTTAGTGAATAGTTGGGTAAAGCTAGATTTTTTGTTTTTGCTTCGTCTTGTGAGGCAATTCAATTGACATGTAAATAGAGTTTTGCCCCTGGATTACATGTTGCGATGCCTTTTTGTTTGTGTGTGTTGATGCAGTTGGTGCCGAATTCATGCCGAAAGAGAGGCATGCCTAGGGTTCCTGTGAAAGAGGAGCTGATCGAGGCACACCGATTGTCTAAGCAACGTTGCAACCGGTAATAAAAAGGAGGTAAATTGATGATCCAATTGTATGTTAGCTCCCATTTCATGGTTCTGTGCTTATGGCCTTTGCAGTTGCAATTATTTATTTGGTCTGGCTTACAATTTAAAAAAACATATTTGCATTTGCAGAAAGTAGATTGGCCAGCCCTTCCCACTTGGCTGCTGCGCAACCCGGTGTGGTGCCTGTTACTAGGCCAGGTGGGTTGTTTCCGTATACTTTGTAATCTACACTTCAATGTTTAGCTCAAATATTAGTTGCCTTTGTTGTCAAAGCTGTAGAACTGTATCGTTTTTATTTAAAAATCGGTAAACTGCAGTAATGTTTTTGGAAAGAATATTGAATTATTGTTGAGTTTTTGGAAGCGCTTTATATTGTTATGTGCTTCATTTGAATGACCACACGTGCATTATTAGTTTTTTTAGTACATCTGTACATGAATAGTTGATGTTTTTAATGTCATGTTGTATTTGTAGCCTCAGCATTGGAGACCCCACAACATCGTAGCTACATTGACAAGAACAAAGAAGAATTTGGCAAGTGTCCTGCCTCATGTGATCCACTTTAAGTAAGGTTTCTCTTATTACTAATGTGTCTTTGTGCTGTAGCTGTCAGCAACACAGTATTGGATATTGGACAACAAGATCAAACATGTTGGTATTGCGGAGCGCTTGTGTGGGCTGCGAAATTTACTGGCAGGCACGTAGGCCCAGGCCCCAAGGGCTACTCCATCTGTTGTGGCAAGGGAAAGGTCCTTCTTCCACTTCTTCAGCCTACTCCCCCAGAGTTAGCACAGCTGCTTACCGGTTATTATATATATGATGCTGCAACATGCTACTTTGTTGAGACATTTTATTCCAGGTCACACACAACCACATCATTCCAGGTCATACAGCCACGTAACATTAAGCCTGTATTTGCACACAAATCTTCACATTCTATGTTGTTCCTCCATCCGATCATTGCACTTAACAGCTTCCGCCCACCGCTTACCCCTTTTATCTTCCTTCGCTTATGTTTCTAAAACCCGGATATCCAAGTAAACACAAATGATTTTGTTACTTAGGATTACAGAATTTGTTTTTGAAATCCAATCTACCAAGGTTAATTGGAGCTCTACCGTTCGCTCCCGTTGATCTTGAGGGTAGACAGGAGGCCGACATAAAAAAGATACTTTGAAAACGGTTGTGGATGTTATAGTGCCTGGCGGTGAGCGAAGAATCTCCGAAGATTGGTGGCTAATGTACTGGATATTACAATTTCAGCGAGTTTCCTTAAGGCAAGCTATTATAGTCATGTATCTATGCACATTAGTATTTCCATTTAGTTGAACTCTGTATTTCATTTATGTTTGTGTTTATAACAAACGGAGCTCCATTCTTAATGAACAGACTCCAAGGTGCAATTGTTTAATGTGAGTGCTAGATGGCAGTGTGGATTGATTGTGGTTTGTCCTACTTAAAAGAATCCTCTTGCATGACAATACCAAGATTCTACACTAAATTGGTGAAAGTTCTTACAGATCACCTCCATGTTTTAAGTTATGAAATTGTATGATTATCAGATCACCTTACGTTCCGTTTTGTGACATGTAAAGAGTAAAGACAGATGCAAGAAATTGATTTCATCTTTTATCATGCAATTTTCTTCCTTCTACTGAACTTGGAAGGTCATCTTCTGCATCATTCTTTGTATGTGTGTACAACATCCGCTTTGAGCATTGCCTTGCATATTTATTGATTTGTACCTTACATTTATTTTAATTTACAAACTGATGGAGCCTGGAAATAATTCATTCCTCAGGTTTTTATATATGAAACTACATATGATTCTTAAAGATATTATTAGATACTTTTACATAGTACAGAATCAAATGTTCCTATTACTTCTAGCATGCGAAAAATTACTCTCTTCTTTCATGTTCATATTTTTCATTATTTTTTGAGGCATAAAGAAGATCTCCATTTAAAGCAGAATAATGTTCCTAAAAGGCCATAGTGAGACTAAGGCTTAATTATCCTCTCTTTCCTGTTAACAGGTTTCAGCATTTAAGAGCATCCTCGATTCATTGAAGTCTATGTATATAGTTAATCAGGTTCAGCGGCATATCCTGACCATGAGGTTTGTTTCTTAAATTTGTTTTTTGCATAAAAGTATATCCTCGATGTGGTTAGATTTATGGGTACATATAAACAGTCGACCATATCTATCAAATACAGGATAATAAGTTACTATATTAAAAGGCCTGTATTTAAATTTTAATATAGTAACTTATTATCCTGTATATAGCCTTTTAATCTCTGAAAATATCAGATCAGTTGAAGATTCAAAAATTCAGAGATTTATAGGATTGAAAAAACTTTCAAAAACTCTATAAGTTGTCATTTGATATTGATGTGGAGAGGAAACTTAGATAGGGATACAGAAGGATCTTATTCCTTGATAGACAAAAGTAGATGCTAAAGATTGTAGATTTCAGGCTAAGCAACTTTTATCAACCAAAACAAAAGTGTTTGATAAGCCCAGTTGTGGAACTCTGGTACAAAGGTTAGAGCTTCTCATAGGATCTACGGAACTCATATTGGGTGAGTTGAAATTATGGAAGATTGTGGTGATTCAATATTATTTTTAGCCATGTGAAAGGTTGCTCTCGGACAGGTTTTAAAATGTGAACACAGTCTTAAATCTAATAAAATATAACTGCCATTTGAAATTGCATTTCATTTACTTTTCTTGCAAGTAATTAGAATAACTGCATTGCTTTTCTCTTATTTGAGAGATGTCTTCTTTGTTTACTTTTAATAATGTACTTAGAGTTGAACCTTGATATGCAGTAACGCCGATGACCCACGTCAGATTTGTCAATATGGCACAAGTTATTCCATTTAGCCTTGGAGGTTGGACAAAAGCAATGAAATTAATTTACTATTCTATAAATTACCAATGAAACTGTTACTATCCCATTTTTTAGTATAATAAGTTATCAAATAATTAATCTATCTATAATAAAACCACTGAAACTATTGAAAAATACAAGAAATGGGAAACCATTAGTACTTTTGGATTAAATTAACTTCCAAACTCTATTTTATCCCTAGCAATACGTATTGATTGCTTCATGATTACCTGTACTTGCTGATTCCAAGGGCGAGTATGTGATTAGTTTTTCACCTTCTAAATCATATTTGATTTTTTTTATGTAATAACACATCTTAATAGCATGCACTAGAACACGATCTTTGAAAACTGAAATTTTTTATTAACATTCACTCGATGGTCATCCATTAAGAAATTTATAGAGGATACTTTTATTTTCTAGGAGGTACCGAACAAAAAAGATTTAAAGATTACTGTTACCTTGGATTCGCTCGACAAAATCTCATAGCGAAGCCAATGGTTGTAAATTTTAATATTAAGGTGAACTCAATTTACTCTTATAGTTCGTAAGGTATTGCTCTATATCTACTGGATCATGTAACACAATACGTGCTGAAGCTACAACACAATGGACAACTATTTGATGGACATTCTATCATCCTAAAGGTTTCTATTTTTCTGCTTATAAATGTAAGTTGAGAAATTATTGTTAAGTATGCACAAAATAAATTACAATTTTACATGGTAAAAAGAAACACTATAAATATAATATTTTTAAGAAATATTTATGTTGTCCAGTTGCTAATGTGATTATACCTACTTTGGAAATTAGGTTAAAAATGACAAACTTGCTCTCTTGGGTGGTTATTGGTATGCCTAATTGTTGTCTACTTAAGTGTCTTCACTGATTTGACTTTGATTTTGAACTTGCATAAAGTCATTAAACATCTGTCTCTATCTTAGTTCTGCTTATAACTCAGTGATACTACTTTTTGTATTATAGTTGCACTAAAGAATCTAAGGTAAAGGCAAACGTTCTTTCAGGTTTTTTATCGGCTTATAAGATGGTAGATTGCTTGCTCAGTGTAAAAAACAACTTCAAATTTTAAACAAGAAGCAGAAAGAGAAGCTCCCTGAAGAGGCTAAGACTCGAGTAGTGGAAGGTTCTTAACAAATGGCCTCACCCAAATGTATGCAAGTCCTTTAAAAATTTGCAACTTCTATATTATAAGTTCATGTCACCTACAATATTTTTAGTCATCTAGGAAGCCAATACTTTTATTTCACAAAATTAATGGTAGGACCAAAAACAATTTGAAACCTTCTTAAGATATGCAACTAACTGATATGGATAGTATATCTGATCGAGACCAGGAATCTACATATATTGTTGCATTCTGTTATGCTACAATTATGTAGATTTTTATCTTTTTTATAGCTTTCCGTTTCAATGTTGATGTCTGCCATCCTCATTTTTGTTTGTTGCAGATTATTTAACGTTCTTTTACTCAAACTTGGAGGATATCTTATGGAAATTGCCTTATAATTTAAATTTATGTTCAGGTCATAAGCATCCCTTTGGATTGTGAAGAATAAGTATCTTGTATGTGAGTGTCCAAACTGGTATCATTGTTTTAATAATCTATTAGAATACTACTAACTGATATCATTGTTATTTTTTTATATGTTCTTTTTAACGATTGGAAAATAAATACATATCTTTTGCATAATTATTTATTCTTTAAGATCACCACAAAAATATAAAAAATTGAAAGAATAATATATTTTACTTGATTTTACTTAAATCTAATTTATATTTTAATATATATATATATATATATATATATATATATATATATATATATATATAGAGTTGCACTCCATGAAGAACACCTTATATAAATAACAATAAAGAACACCTCATATTTAATCCAATATAAGAGTTCCGTCATGACACCTAATACAAAAAGTTCTTATTTTTTTTATCTTCTATCCATTCAGCAAAAAAAAATTAAAAAAATTTTTTTTGAAAAAAATCACTGTTCATGATGACATCAGCAGTGACGTCATCATGAACAGTGATTTTTTTCAAAATTTTTAAATTTTTTTTTTTGCTAAATGAATAGAAGATAAAAAAAATATGAACTTTTTGTATTGGGTGCCCCTGGCGGGGCCAATGGATCTATTGGAATAAATGATTTTATAGTGTTCTTTATTGTTCTTTATGGAGCAATGGCCTATATATATATATAGGTCTTTGCTCCATACAGAACACTCTTATATAACAAACAATAAAGAACACCTTAGATCTATTAGATCCTTTGGCCCCCGCCAGGGGCACCCAATACAAAAAGTTGTTATTTTTTTACCCTCTATCAAGCCAGCAAATTTTTTTTTTTAAAAGTTTACTGTTCATGATGACGTCATTGATGACGTCATCGTCAGGAACAGTAACTTTTTTAGTTATTATTATTATTTTTTTTAGATGATGGATGGATAGAAGGTAAAAAAATAAGAACTTTTTATATTGGGTGGCCCCGCCAGGGGCATTGGATCTATTAGATCTAAGGTGTTCTTTATTGTTTGTTATATAAGGTGTTTGTTATGGAGTCCAACCATATATATATATATATATATATATATATATATATATATATATATCTTTGAGGATTCTGCTAATATATATAGACATTAAAATAATATTATTAGGAAATTTTATTTTTGTGTCGAATATTCTTCCACTTCAAATTCAATTTGGTTATTTTACAAAAATGTTTTTGTTAGAAAAGTTTTTGCAAAGAAATTACATGTAAAATAAATCGTAAAAATACATACATCTTAATATATTTATATGAGAAAAATGTTTCTATAATTAACTATAGGTAATTATCTAAATTTATCAGTATTTTAAGTATAAAAGGTGGATGGCATTTTTGTAATAATGAAATCCCTGCATTTACAAAGATAGTTTTCGAATGTTATATGTTTGATATAATTTAGGATAAATTTTTATGAAGAAGTAATTATTTTTTTTGAAGAAGTAATTGGGCTAGATCCATGTCGTATATTTGAAAAAAGTAATTTTACTAAAAAATTTGGATTACAAATTATTGAATAAAATTTAAGTTGTCAGAACCTCGTCGAGTTTCGAGAGACCTCGTCTAAATGAAGAACCTCGTCCAATTAAAGAAGATTCACGAGACATGTTGAATATATAAACATGACCATTATTCGAAGAAGTGATCTCACCCTCTCAAGGGACTTTGTACATTTGAAGACCTTATACATTTCCAAGAGACTTAGCAGGTTGGATGTAATAAGTAAAAGAAGCTCATGCATGTTATCCGAAGAAGAGGGTATATATAACATCCAAACTCATAACCGAATGTATATCGGATCCAACAACCCATCACAGGTCAGTCAAAAAATACTAGCAAATTGGTAACATTGATCATTGACTTATATCTATAAAGGCCCCAAATACTCTTAGTCTAATCGATGTGGGATGTTAGTATGTTACAAACACCCCTCTTATAGGGTCGACGTCCTCGTCGAGCCCACACACAAACTTACTAAGCCCGGGCAGTGCCTTTATACTTTCGGTCGGGCAGAGCTCTGATACCATTTTATAACATCCAATCCCATAACTGAATGCATACTGGACCCAACAACCCACCACAGATCAGTCCAAAAATGCTAGCAAATTGGTACACATTGGTCATTGACTTGTATCTATAAAGGTCCCAAATACTATTAGTGTAATCGATGTGAGATGTTACAGTATATATATGGCCAATGATTATCTTTAAAGAAGTGGTCTTGCCGATTTTTAGGCCTCCTCCACTTTGAACAATCTCGTCCAATACAAGTAATTTAGACCCATTTTATTGAAGATTGAAAACTTTGTTGATTGACGTCTTGAAAACTAGCATCCCCATTTGTGAATTCAGAAAGGTTAGCACTCAAACAGCTATATATACGGGTCTATAAGTGGAATTAAGTGAAATTGACTTCTAATTTGGCTTGATCTCCAAAAACTGTGTTTGACTATATATACCAAAAAGTATGTTTTACTTGATTCCCTATAAATCAGAGGCATATCATATGAATGTTAGGAGTTGTCCCACATCGTTTGTGGGAGGGGCAGATTGTTAGTTAATAAGCAGCCAGATAAACTCTATTAGTATGAGTCCTTTTGGGAGTGACCCAAAAACAAATCCGTGCGGGCCTGACCCAACCCAAAGCGGACAATATCATACTAATGTGGAGTTAAGGCCTGCTTAGCATGCCCAACAAGTGGTATGAGAGCTATGGTTATTACGGTCCGTAACGATCTCAATGGGCTCCAGAATGGATCCAAGGAAAAGGCAGATGGGTTGTCCCAGGTTGGGCTTAAGGGGGAGCAGGTGGACTTTCCAGTATGGGCCTGGGGGAGCCAGATAGCCAGGAAATTCGTAACGATCTCAATGGGCTCCAGAATGGATCAAAGGAAAAGGCAGATGGGTTGTCCCAGGTTGGGCTTAAAGGGGAGCAGGTGGACTTTCCAGTATGGGCCTAGGGGGAGCCAGATAGCCAGGTGGATTTCCAGTATGGGTCAAGGGGGAGCCAGATCACACAAAAAGGAGGCAGATTTGACAGGTGTCGAGCCCGATGTGTGAAGGAGGAGATTGTTAGGAGTTGTCCCACATCGTTTGTGGGAGGGGCAGATTGTTAGTTAATAAGCAGCCAGATAAACTCTATTAGTATGAGGCCTTTTGGGAGTGACCCAAAAACAAATCCGTGCGGGCCTGACCCAACCCAAAGCGGACAATATCATACTAATGTGGAGTTAAGGCCTGCTTAGCATGCCCAACAATGAACCCAACCAAAAATAACCGAACACGAACAGTTTGTTAATATTTTATATTTTAAAAAAAAATTAAACCTATTTTTAACTTAATTTAATATAAAAAAATTAGCTCAACTATTATTTAAATATTTCTAACCCATACAATATCTATTTTAGACAATTTTATAAATATAAAATTAAAAAAAGACATATATTATGGATACTGTATTATATATATATACATATAGTATTGTAAATTATTGTTTTTTATCGAACGAACGCGAGCTCACCGAACTCAGACGAAATAGAACGAACTCACACGAATTTTTAACGAACACGAATTTTTAACAAACCGAACTATCGAACTTATCAGACAGATTTTCTTGTTCGTGTTCGTTCAGCAATCGAACCGAGTTTAACGAACTCGAACACGAGCGAACTTACCGAACTGTTCGGTTCACTTACAGCTCTAATTTTCATTAACAGTACCTAAAATACATTTTATTTGTACCAAAATTTAATTAACTTTAAATTTTTAAAACGTACCAAAGGAAAACTATTTGGTATTAGTGATCCCCTATATTTTGTTGGACATCAACTAAAATGGCTTGCGAACTAGTGGGTAATCATTTCTCATGGAAGGCCATCAAGCATTACTTTCCTATTGTGGTCCATGGAAGTTCTCCAGACAAGTTTAATAGTGTTGCACAATATCATAATAAAGGTTCAGGGTATACTAATTAACAGAAACCAATACTATAATTTGTAGAAGGGTCCTGGTCCCTGACAATCGATTGTCAGGGACCGGTTACGTAACAATTGATTTCTGGACCGTTGGATCAAGGATCCAACGTCCCTGGATTAAAAAAAAAAAATTCCCTGCCCGCTATGATTTTCCGCGGATAGGCTGATTGGCTGCCCGCTATAATTTTCCGCGGATAGGTTCTGTCCTATCAGCAGATAATTATAGCGGATAGGTAAACTTTTTTTTTCCAACGGCCCAAAAACCAATTGTTACATAACCGGTCCCTGACAATCGATTGTCAGGGACCAGGACCCTTTGTAGAATACGTTGCATTTTGGTGGCTAAGTTTGCCATTAAGTTTCAAAAAAGGGGCCAAATTTTCAATTTTGCATAAAAGTGATTGGAAGATGATTTTAAAAGGCAAAAAAATGGCTGACCATAAAAACACCAACGGCGTTAAAAAGAACCACTAATTGACTTGGATATGTATTACTCTATATTTTATATACATGACATTATATTTCTCTCCAATCTTCAAACACTCTAAATTACTCATCTTCTTCTTCACTTCGATACTTAAACCCTCCATTGTGCTTTATCGTTAGCCTTTCAGTTCTTACATAAAATCTCTTCAATGGACTGCTATATGAGAGATCGAAACGATATGCAAATATATGGAACTCGTGAGTCGTGAGTGCCATCGAGGTACAATTTTTCCCTAAAAAATTAGGGCTTTTGCTTTATGCTTGATTTTAGTAATTTGATATGCCATTATAAAAAAAAGAATTAATAGAGTATAATGGCTTGGTTTAAATTGTATGATTGTGGCTAATTATATACAACAAGGTGTTAATATGAAAAGAACATTACAGGTACTATAAATCAAGCATGAATATCTTGACCCTGACTTTCTAACAGCATGAATATCTTGACTAACTGATCTTTGTAGTAGCTGTATTTTAACATTAGGCAATACGCCTCCTCAAAATTGCCGTTCCATCAGCAATGGCTAATATGAGAAACTGACAGCAGACCCTTTGCAACAATATCACGCACAAAATGAATGTCGACGGAGATATGTTTCATGCGAGAATGCATTACTAGATGCAAAGATAGGTGAGTAGCTCCTATGTTATCACAATATAGGACTGGTGGACTGTGCAGTGGAAAGCGTAATTCATGAAATAAGTTCTGAATCCATCTAACTTCTGAAGTTGCCATAGCGAGGGACATATACTCAGCCTCTGTTGACGATCGTGCAACTGCACGCTGCTTTCTAGAAGACCAGGATATAGGATTTCCACCCAAAAAATTATGAATACTGATGTGGAGGACCTATCATGTGGATTGCCTGCCCAATCAGCATCGGAATAAGCACGCACCATATTTGAAGTATTTCTGTGGAGAAGTAAACCATGAGTAATGGTTCCCTTGAGATATCTTAAGACACGTTTGACTGCAATCCAATGTTCCTCAGTTGGGTTTGATACAAATTGTGCCAATCGATGAACTGCAAAGGCTATATCAGGCTTAGTAAAGGCGAGATATTGTAATTCACCAATAGCTTGACGATAAATCTTTTGATCACATAACGGAGCTTTAGAGTCACCTTTCCACTCAACAGATGCCATGGGCGTGGATAAAGGTTTTGCACCCTCCATATGATGCCTATGCAATATATCACTAATATACTTATGTTGAGAAAGAAACAAACCTTCTTTACAAGCCAATACTTCTATCCCTAAGAAGTATGATAATGTACCAAGATCTTTCAAATCAAACGATTCACCCAGCTTCGTGATAATATTTGCAACGAAGAGATCATCACTACCAGTAATCACAATGTCATCAACGTACACTAGAACAAACATGTGAACTGAGTTATGATGAAAGACGGACAAGGAAGTGTCTGACTTGGACTACATGAAGCCAAGTGCAAGTAGTGCAATAGCAAGAGCAATATGCCACTCTCTTGAGGATTGTCGTAACCCATATAGTGTTTTTTGCAGATGACAAACATGAGAAGGGTACATGGGGTCAATAAAACCCGGAGGTTGATGTATAAAGACTACTTCAGATAAGGTACCATGAAGAAAAGCATTACTTACATCAAGTTGTCGAATTTTCCAGTTGTACATTAAAGCAATAGATAGAATCGAACGAATTGTAACGGGTTTTACAACAGGGCTGAAAGTATTTTTAAAATCCAAACCTTGACGTTGATGAAAGCCTTTCGCTACTAAACGTGCTTTATACTTCTCGATTGTACCATCAGGTTTGCGTTTTAAACGAAAAACCCATTTACAACCAATAATATTCGTGGTTGAAGAAGAAGGAACTAATTCCCAAGTCCCATGCTGGAGTAAAGAATTAAATTCTTCAGACATAGCCCTACGCCAGTTGGGATCTTTTATTGCAGTAAAAACACAAGTTGGTTCAGCTGGAGGAGGAAGGGGATGCTTCGTTGCTGTGTAAGACCGGGGTTTCTTTGGTTTGTAGATATTATTCATTGAACGAGTGGTCATAGAATGAACACGATCAACTTGTACAAATGTATTGTCACCTTCATTTTGGTTGTTATTACTGGCAAGGTCGTCGTCAAATGGTGCTGAAAGTGGAACAGGAGATTGTGAAACTGGATGTTGGGATGAACTCACGTTTGAACCAGGTTGCATAGAATGAGGTTGCGATGGAGTACTTTATTGTTGCACAGAAGCTGATAAGTCTTCCTTTGAATCGGATGATTTTGACAATGGGATAGATGACGCTTTCAGAACACTATTAATCATGGGAAGTGATACTCCAACTCCTAGAACATCTACACCTCGACTAGATATGTTTTGTGAAACATTTTCCTTATTACTGGAAAAGAAAGTCTTTCCAGGAAAAGTTAACTCATCAAATCGAACATGTCATGAAATAAACAAGTGTTTATTGGCCAAATCATAGCAACGATAATCACTTTGACTGAGCGAATAACCGAGAAAAAGACATTCCCGGGAAGGAGGTACCAATTTATGGTCTGCATATGGTTTTAGCCATGGAAAGCATAAACACCCAAAGATTCGCAATTTATCATAATTTGGAATCTTGTTAAATAACAATGTAAAAGGACTACTCCCTTGCAGCACTGTAGAAGGAAGACGATTATAGAGATAAGCAGCTGTCTCCACAGCATATGACTAAAATTCATAATGCAAAAAAGCATAATGTAGTAACGCGCGTCCCATTGTAGTAATTTGCCTGTGACGCCTCTCAGCTATCCCATTCTGCTGGGGAGTATGAGGAGCAGAAGTGTACCAGCTTATGCCATGAGTAGAAAAATATCGTCTGAGTGCTATAAATTCACCACCATTATCTGAGTAGAAATTTTTAACTTTAGTACCAAATTGTTTCTCTACCAATGCATGATATAATGGAAATATTACAGCAACTTGCGATTTTCGGTGCATGGGGTAAAGCCAAACATATTTTGTATAATGATCAACAAGAATTAAATAGTAGCAATGCCCATCAATAGAAGTAACAGAAGTAGTACCCCAAACATCTGCATAAACAAACTCTAAACAGGTGGAACTGACAAGAGAAGTTTCTTTAAACGGCAACTGTTGGCTTTTATTAAGATGACAAGAAACACAAGACAAAAGATGTTTAGAAGAACTGGAACAAACTGGTAACTTGAAAATTTTAATAATGTTGGCACATAAACTGGGTTTGGGATGTCCTAAACGATGATGCCAATAAGTAGTGGATGCCTGTACCCCCATGTGCGCAACTAACTGGCCTTGGAGACACACTTGGAGGAAGGTTAAGTTGATATATTCTCTTGTCACACTTGCCTTGCAGCAACTTCTCCCCTGATTCCTGATCCTTCACAACAAAAGTGTATGGATGAAACTCAATAAAAACCTTATTTGCCTTAGTGAACTCATGAACAGATAATAAGTTTCTGTGAGCCGCTGGAACACATAAAATATTAGAAAGCAAAAGATTGCGTGAAGGATGAGAAATACTAGTACTCCCAATATGAGAGATAGGCAAACCTGAACCATCAACAATTTGAACTTCATCTGTTCCATTATATTCAGAATGGATGGAAAGATTATTGAGATCAGAAGTGAGATTATGTGAGGCTCCAGAATCCATCAACCATTGATTGGAACCATTTGAATGAGGCGGAGTAAATGCTGCATTAGCAGTATATTGAATCTTATTGCACTGTCTAGCAACATGGCCTGGGATTCCACAAAACTGGCAAACAACAGAGTGACGATTTTGGTTGTTAAAATTGTTCTGATTCTGATAACCACCTCTATTCTGATAGTTATTACGCCCACGTGCTCTTCCTGGATTGTTGTAACGATAATCACGATAATTGCCTCCTTGACTGTTAGTTGAACGATTAGAATTATAGCCGTGGTTCTTAAAATTGTTGTTCTTGGAGCGTGGTGATGAGGCAGTGTGTGTTGCATTATTTGCTGTGGCTACCAAGTTTGTAGCAATGGCCTCATATCTTTTAACTGAGGCCTCATATGACACAAGAAGATCATGCAATTCTTCAAAGGATAGAGGACGTTCTCTGGCCCGAATTGGGGCAGCTATTTCTCTATAAGCTGCACCAAGTCCCGTTAGGACATACAAGGTAAAGTCATCATATGACACAGGTTTATCGATGATTGCAAGCTCATCCGTTTTCGACTTAATGTGTTGTAAAAAGTCTGAGAGAGACATGTTGCCAATAGTCGATAGAGTCAAGTCTTTCTTTAGTTGAAGAACTCTAGTGCGTGATGTAGTTGCGTATAAGCGAGATAGAATAGACCATACCTTCTGTGAGGTATTAGCAGCAGCCGCCAATGGCATAACTTCAGCTGAAAGTGAACCAAGCAAAGCTGACATAATTAACTGGTCTTGCCGGAACCAATGAGTATAATCATTAGTCCAAAGTCCATCCTTACCAAGTGAAGGAGGAGGAATTGAGCCATATAAGTAACCAAGAAGGTTATAGCCATTGAATAATGAAACTACAAGGTTTCGCCATGAAGGATAATTTTTTGCCTTGAGGGCTAAGGGGATCTGTTGATGAGTGTTGATAGCAATTAGTTGCTCACCAGTGGATGAAAGCATGTTGTTCTTGCTGGGTGGTGTTGAACTTTCAGTGGTGTTAGATGGAGTCGATGAGTGATTTGTCATGTTGATGTCTTTAGACAGTTGGGCTCTGATACCATATAATAAAAAGAATTAATTATAGAGTAGAATGGCTTGGTTTACATTGTATGATTGTGGCTGATTATATACAACAAGGTGTTAATATGAAAAGAACATTACATGTACTAAAATCAAGCATGAATATCTTGACCCTGACTTTCTAACAGCATGAATATCTTGACTAACTGATCTTTGTAGTAGCCGTATTTTAACATTAGGCAATAGCCATTTCTTGCTGCTATTTTTTTATTTAGAATTTGTATTTGTTTGTTTAATTGTAGCTTGTTCAAATTACTTCACTATACAAATGTATCATGAAGGGGATTTCGATCAATACATGACTAAATATAATCATGGGAAAGTGAATCATTTTGATATGTGTTGTATAGATAAGCTTAGCTTGTTAGAAATATATGCTATGTTGAAAGAATGCAGTGATGTATCATCTGGGAAAATTGATGTTCGGTATAAATCGCCGTTGAAAACTTGGGAGAAAGGTTTGCACAAGTTATTGACTGATTCAGATGTACTTTAAATAGTACATGTTAATACATAGCTTCCATTCCAAGTGATTTTAAAACTACGACTCATGACTAAAAGTACACAATTCAAATGATCTATATTAGGAAATCTATATCTCCTACTAAAGTAAAATCCATATCCCCAATCTTCCCTCCCAAATTTCCCTCTTCTCTCTCCTCCCATCTTAATTTTTTAATTACAAATTCCCTCCTCTCACTCATCTCACTCAAATTTCTCACTTATATAATTTCCCTCCATTTTTAAATTATTATTATATAATAAAAAAAGCTCCTCTCATACCAATCTACTAATATTATGATATTTTATATATATTTTTTTCTCTACTAGAAATTCTATCTTCCTTCTCATATAATTTTAATATTTTAATATTTAATATTAAAAAAACTGTTATCATCAAAATGTATTATTTCTCTCTGGGGTGTGTTTTCGATTTTGCTCATCCACCTATATGTCATTATAGTATATTATATAATATAATTTACAACCTTCTGTCATTAATACAAAGTATGAGGTTAACTTATTTTTTATTAGCTACATTTATAACCTTTTGATTACATATCTAATAAAGTTTTTAATGCTATTTTCTTTTTTTAAGAAAAAATAACTTTTTTTAAATGAAAAAACTTAGGTAACTTCAACGAAGAAAGTGAAAGTAGTTACAATCAAATATAGAAATTATATAAAATGAAAATAAATTATCTAACCAACATATAATATCAACTCCTAATTAAATAAATCACATTTCATTAATAAGTCCCAAGAGTAAAATTTTTAAAATATACAAAAATTAATTTATAGTAATCAAATAACGTAACATGCCCATTTTCTTTTATAAATTAATTTAAAATGATATTTGACGATATATCATAATAAATGTATATTAAAAGATAATAATATTTTTATAATATAATTTAGAAAAACCGTGCATATATGCACGGGTATTATCTAGTGTATATTACAAATGAGTAAAGTACACAATTCAAATGATCAATATTAGGAAATGTATATTAGAAAATGGGGTTTTTTTAATAATATATCCCAATTTAAAACATGGTTTGTAAATATGTCCTATATATATTTGAAATTTCAAATCTATCCTAAAATCAGTTTTTCATTCAAATTTTAACAGAAAAGTACCATTATACCCTTTTTAATCAAATTTATTTTAAAATATAATGTCTCATAAGAACATAATTTGATTAATTTAAATTATAAATTTCAATATTTTATTTGGTTAAGGGTGCCCCTGGCGGGGCCAGTGTAAGAAAAAAAACAAAAAAAATATTAATTTTATGGTTAAAATTAAAAAAAAGCACCCCTGGTCCTGTACTAAAAAAAATATTAAATATTTTTTCAATTAATAAAATTTTAAAATTGTAGTATACTTATAATAATAACTAATTAATAAAAAAGGGTATATTAGTCTTTATAAAACCTAAAAATTGATAATGGGACATATAATTAATAAATCAATATGATGGGACATATTTGTAAAATGATCATTTAATTTGGGACATATTATACAAATTCCCTAGAAAATGTTACTAATGCGCAACAGCCCATGAAACGGGTGAAATATGACACAAGCCCCTAACTGTGATATGGGCAGGATATCATGATGTTATATATAGTAAGATTCAGTTTCTTATACCGGGTTCTGGTTCAAACTTATTTAATACATATTCCTTTCCTATTTAAATGTCCTTATTGATTTTCGTTCAATTAAATTGACCGAATTTTTATCGTAATTTAGTTTACAAATATTTATTAATACTAGATGATAACCCGTGCGAAGCACGGGCTCGAGAATTTATATTAATTAATTACTAATTTTTTATTTAATTCAATATTTATAAAAATATATTATAAAATTATAAAAAGAACTATGTTATTTGCATAAAAAAATTTATACGATTAATAAACTATAAACTTAGATTGTTTAATAGAAGTGCATGGAAACACGTTTCAGTTGTTTTCATTGAAAAATATTTAAGATAAATGATCGTAATCTTTTTTTATTCTAAAGTTATAATAAAAAAATTACGATTAACAAAATATAAACTTAGATTGTTTAATAGAAGTGCATGGAAACACGTTTCAGTTGTTTTCATTGAAAAATATTTAAGATAATTGATCGTATTCTTTTTTTATTCTAAAGTTATAATAAAAAAATTGCTAATACAATATAAGAATTATAATAATAATAAGATTTCAATTTTATTATGTTTTTTTTTAAAAATAACATATAATCGCAGGGAAAATTGTTCTAGAGTATTGTATAGAAACATGTTCTAGTTGTTCTCCTTGAAAAATCTTTCGGAGAATTGATCGTATTATTTTTTTATTCTAAATTATGATAAAAAAAAAATTGTATTATAATTATAATAGGATTTCAATTTTATTATTTTCTTTAAAAAATAACATAGAATATAAGGGAAATATGATTCTAGGGGTGAAACTAATGTTTTTATTTAAAGTTGTAATAAAAGAATTATAATTATAATAGGATTTCTATTTTATAAAAAAAACATAGAAACAGAATTATAGTAGAAATAGGATTGTAGGGGTGAAACCAAAATATAGTGCGAAAAGGAGTGAAACCAAAATATAGTGCGAACCAAAAAGTGGTACTGTTAAAAGGGTGTTTCGCTTATTAATAAGGTTATAAATTTAAATAGGAACGGAATCACATACACGTGGTACAAAGTCAGCCAATCAATGACAATTACGACCAAAACTGTAAAACAACATCAGATTTTTCTCGATCGTCATAATTATTAAGGAATACCGACCGGTTTTTATTGAATACCGACTAAAATTGTGATTGGTAAAACCCTGTTTCTTGTAATATTATTAAGGACAACCAACTGGTTTTTATTGACAAAAATTGCGAAGGGTAAAAATCCTGTTTCTGGTAGTGTTTAATTAGAACCTTTGCTCAGGTGACTTTGACAAGGATATCTTGGAGTGGTGTCACTGCTTCTTAAGGAATATCATGAAACAAATTTCTTTGGAACGAAGTCCCTATCCTGACATAATTGTAGTTGTAGGTGGATGCTGCCACCGGTTGGAAACTTTAAGTAATTGCAGCTGTTATTAGTAGTGCTTATTTGATCAGCAGTGGTTTTTGTGTTGACACTAGTTCAATTTACTCTACTTGATCGGTATCTAATTTGTAACTCCCTTGTGACTTTGATGACATCTTGCGAGACGGCCTTCGACTTGCCCATCACATTGCCCTCGAGAACTTCCCTCTAGATTCTAATTGCAGCAGAAACGGCCTTCCACTTGCCAATCACATTGCCCTCGAGAACTTCTCTCTAGATTCTAATTGCAGCAATGACTATTCTTAAGACACGAATTGTAGTGATCTTCATTTTGGAAACCAGGTTCCTGACAACTAAATTAACTTGTACTGTCTCTTATTTTGCTATTAGGAAGTCTACTTGTCTAATAATTTGGCTCATTTGTTGGCTAGATGTTAAATTTGTATCGGTCCTTTTGTAGTTCTCTTTTTTTTTCTTTTTTTTTTTTTTGAAAAAATAAGGTTGTCCAAGCATTCTGTATGGCCATGAGCATGTGTCAGCCAGAACAATAGAAACCCGAATCTTTATGTTGTAGAAAAAAATACAAATCGAACCGAGGAAACATAATTACGTATATCAAACCTGCATATACAACTGGAAGTAAAGAAGATGAGTTTGATAACACAAAATTAATATTGGGGATTCAAAAGAGTTCATGACCAGAAGTTTAAACAAATATATATGTCAAGAAACACCAGTATGTAGTATTGCCGCATTTTTGTATACGTGATCTACAACTAATTACATGCTTCGATTAAGCCATCATTGAATTGCAGAAACACCAACAACAAAGAAGATACACTCATTTTTATATACGTCATCAGTTCAGAAAAGATTGATCTTGACTCAAGCTTTTATCTGGTGGTGAAGTAAGTCTTGGGAGAGAGAAGTCGACGTGGCGAAAACATTTTCAAGTACCTAGGTGAAGCTATGGCTTGGATATTGTTATAATCACTAGAATCATGATTTATTATGAACCCTTGTGTCTCAAGATTATCATCTTCTTCATTCGCATTATTATTAAGTTGAACTCTGGTAGGAGGTCCATTGAAAGTTCCATATTTCCGTAATTTACCAACCCATGATTTCTTCTTAGGAGAGTTCTTGTTTGCACCATTCATCTTATCACTTAAATACAGCTTCACTTTGTACAAACCCTGCTCAACTACTTCCAATGGAGGGGAAACCAACGGATTGCCTTCGACACTCAGCTTATTTAGCTTATTTAGGCACCCCATAGAGTCCGGTAATGTAGCAATATTGTTGTAACTAATGTCAAGTTCAACTAGGGAGATGAGAAGGCCTATGGAGTATGGTAGGGCTCTTAAGTATTGGAAGTTTTGGCTGACATTAAGGACTTTGAGATTGATTAGGTTTTCGAGGTCGTCTGGGAGGGATCGGAGGCAGTTGAGACGGGCATCTAGAATGCAGAGGTTGGTTAAGTGAGATGTTGAAGAGGGAAGTAAAGCAAGCTTGTTGGAGTTGACAGAGAGTTTCTTTAAATTAGTGAGCTCAAATCCTAATGTGTCAGGCATTCTTGTTAACATGTTGAAGTTTGCATTTAGCTCCTCCAGTGATCTGTACATAACGTCAGATTGTCAGGGTAGTTATAATATGCCTTAGATTTAGAGTATAAGGCTAAAAGTGGAAGTTACAAGCTTTTGTTTTTTCATTAGAGCAACTACAATAGATTTTTAGCCATTCCTTAAAAATAATATTTAAGTACATAATCTAGTGATTTAGGACATTTTATTGAATGTGTAACTCCAACAACATTTCTTATATTGGCTTTTTACTATAATAACTCCATTACTGTTATAATATTTGTAGGTAATTATTTGTACCTCTCACTTCTTGGTGTAGCGGTATCTCCCTCGTTTCCTCTAGTGGATGTCGAGGGTTCGAATTTTGTCAAACACAAGATGGGTGTGTGAGTATGTAAAAATATATAAAAAATATAAATATATTTGTATTTTGTGGCACTTCAAACTACTCAACAAAAATCAAGTAAAATCGTATCATTAAATATATAAGATATATACCTGCAATTTTCAATGGTTCTAGGGAGGGACTGGAGAAGGTTGCCGGATACATTTAAAATCTTGAGTTTTGACAGACATCCAATCGAATTTGGGAGTGTTTTCAGCTGATTGGAATACACGTCTAGAACCGCAACATTTAGGAGTCTTGCTGTTAGAGATTCTGGTATGCTCTGTCAAATATTTGTAACTTTTATAATTCACAATATAATTAATTAATTAACAATCGAATGTTTTCTCACATATATAGAAGTTCAGAGCAAACAAGAGAACGATTGTGATTTACATAAATATCATGAATTTCTCTGGATATAAATCATGTTGGTTAGATAAATATTGTAGGAATATATGAAATGAATTACCTGAAGGTTGTTATTAGAGAGGTCTAACTTGCAGATAAGTGCAAGATTAATAGAAGGATTAGGGAGAGAATCCAAAGACATTCCGCTCAAATCCAACACATCAAGAAGTTGTGGCTCTTCTACTTCACTTATCGGCATCGACCTTGTCGTCGTCGTCGTCGTCATCTTTATCCCATATTCCTTATTACTCATTACATCGTGTTGTTGCGCGTACATCATTTTTACAGTATAAATATATTCTATTTATCTATTCAATTAATTATAAATGTGGCTAGCTAGCGATCTCATACGATATCACAAATATATGTGTGTACGTATGGATCGATCGGAAAAATATTAATGCACGTATATGTTTGTGTACAAAACAGAAATATATGTATATGTGTAGATTTGATAGCAAGGGGAGGGAAATTTAGAGATGAATGGTGTATATGTGCTTGAAGAGGGAAATTTGGTTATAGCCTATAGGCTCTACTTCCGTATAAAATGCATGGCTGCCCTTTCATTCCGGTCACTATTTTTAGGATTTCGAGTACCTACCAGGGCATTGACTGGGAAACCATTTACGTATAGCTTTGTCAATGTATTACCATAGATAGTAGGGGTGTGCACGGGTCGATTCGGCTCGGTTTTTACCGGAAACCGTTACCAAACTGTACATGTCGGTTCGGTTCGGTTTCTACCTACTAACCGTAACCGAACCGTTTGGAACGGTTTTTCTCGGTTCGGTTAACCGTTTGTCGATTTCGGTTTTTTTCGGTTTTTACCTAATTAATTAATATATAAGTTTAATAATAATCTTGAAAATATTATAACATAATAAATTAAATTCTAATTTACATAATTTCTATTATTATAAATTTATAATGATAGTTTAAAAATTAAACTGAAATTAAATTAAATTACGAGACAATTAGGTGATCAACTCGGAGGAGTCAGAATGAGAATTATGTGAACACACTACATTGTAACTAAAGCAGGACTGCTAGTTATAAGATTTAATGGACTGTCAATAATGAGTGACCAGTGTCCAGAAGATAACACATTCTCATGTTTACTATATGACTGTATTGGCTCTGGTTCGACTTCGAAGTAATAATTTTTTCTCATAATTTATTATGTATAATTTTATAAATTATATTATATGGACGGTTCGGTTTTTCGGTTCGGTTGTAAGGGTAAAACCGAAACCGTTACCTAACCGTTTTGTCGGTTCGGTTCGGTTACGGTTTTTTTCGGTTTTAATCGGTTTCGATTTTTTTCGGTTTGGTTTTTCGGTTTTTCGGCTCGGTTTCGGTTTTTTTTGCTCACCCCTAATAGATAGAATCGTTTTAATTCAATTTCTTAAATATAGTTCAATCCGATTTATTAATTTGTCTTAATAAAATTCGTACATGAGAGAATATCTCTTTCTATATATCCATTATATCCATTATATCTATTATAGGCCAACATATATGGGTTTTGTGCCTATTTAGTAAATTACAAATTTGTCCTTACATTTATATTAATGTTAAAAAAATTGTAGTTGGAAGGAATTGAACCCATGACCTTTCAACAACTGTAAATTTATGTTGGGATATTTACATAAATAAATAAGATTTTAATAATTATTTCCAATTTTACTACCACCCAACTATCTTTTCACTTCTATAAAATCATTTTTTCAAAAATACTACCTCATTATACTTTTATGTTTTCAAAATTCCAAAAATATTACCTTCCTCAATTGCAACTTTTGCAACCTCATTTGCAAGTACTTCCAGTTTTCAAATTTCTGATTTCATGTTCTGGGGTTCAGATGTCATTTTCGACCTCTTTTTTGGACTCTGATATATATATATATATATATATATATATATATATATATATATATATATATATATATATATATATCAGAGTCCAAAAAAGAGGTCGAAAATGACATCTGACAAATGGAACTTGAAATCAGAAATTTGAAAACTGGAAGTTGCAAATGAGGTTGCAAGGCCCCGCCAAGGGCACTCATAATTGGTGAATTTGGGTTGCAAGGCCCCGCCAGGGGCACTCATAATTGGTGAATTTGGGTTGCAAGGCCCCGCCAGGGGCACTCATAATTGGTGGATTTCTGATTTGCAACTTTCAGTTTTCAGTTGCAACTTTTGCAACCTCAGTTGTAACTTTTGCAACCTCAGTTGCAACTCCTTAGTTGCAACTTTTGCAGCCTCAGTTGCAACTTTTGCAACCTCAGTTTTCAGTTGCAACTTTTGCAACCTCAGTTGCAACTTTTGCAACTGAGGTTGCAACTTTTGCAACTGAGGTTGCAACTCCTCAGTTGCAACTTTTGCAACCTCAGTTGCAACTGCGGTTTGCAACCTGAATTGCAACTTTTGCAACCTCAGTTGCAACTTTTGCAACTGAAAGTTGCAAATCAGAAATCCACCAATTTTGAGTGCCCCTGGCGGGGCCTTGCAACCCAAATTCACCAATTATGAGTGCCCCTGGCGGGGCCTTGCAACCCAAATTCACCAATTATGAGTGCCCTTGGCGGGGCCTTGCAACCTCATTTGCAACTTCCAGTTTTCAAATTTCTGATTTAAAGTTCCATTTGTCAGATGTCATTTTCGACCTCTTTTTTGGACTCTGATATATATATATCAGAAAATGACATCTGAACCCCAGAACATGAAATCAGAAATTTGAAAACTGGAAGTTGCAAATGAGGTTGCAAAAGTTGCAATTGAGGAAGGTAGTATTTTTGGAATTTTGAAAACAAGGTCGGTATTTTTAGAATTTTAGAAAGATGGGTAGTATATATTTAAAAATCTAATAGTTCACATGGGTAGTTTTGAAACTATCCCATTTATGTTTACATGTCCAACCACTAGACCAAATCACTTTATTTGTGAAACATTTGAAACTCATTCACTACATCATGCTCAAATAACCACCTATTAACAATATTTATTTTATAACCTTCCAACAACTGTAACTTTATGTTTACATATTCAACCACTAGATAAAATCACTTTTTTTGGAACATTTTAAACTCATTCACTACATGCTCAAATAACCACCAATTAGCAATATTTATTTTATAATTTATTCAGGATAAAAGTGCCCACATAATTTTACTAATTTTAATAAGTTGAATTTTGATAAGAATTAAAACAATGACATTCATATATACTCATAAATTTATGCTCACGTTTATTTTTATGATTTATAAGGGATAAAATCGTTCAAATATTTTCACATATAATAGTAAAAAATGGTAGTCGGGGATGGAAAATATAGATTGACAAAGATGATGTCGTCAAAGTCAATTAAGAAAGGTACTGAGTGGCCGAAAATTGGTCAAATAAAAAATCAAAGTGAGGAGGTAGGTGACGAAAAATAAGTAGAAGTCTATCTCAACTAGGTAAACGGGCATAAGTGAAAATAGATCTATAAAAATTTATTACAATATTTCTCTCTTTTAACAATTATGTCTATATATTAGTCAAATAGCCAGAATATGTTTATTATTAAATTGTTACAAAAAATGATGAATGAAGTGTATAACATATTTTTACTCGATATCAGTAGATTTATTAGGGATAAAATCGTTAAAATATTTTCACATATAATAGTAAAAAATGGTAGTCGGGGAGGGAAAATATAGATTGACAAAGATGATGTTGTTAAAGTCAATTAAGAAAGGTACTGAGTGGCCGAAAATTGGTCAAAAAAATCAAAGTGAGGAGGTAGGTGACGAAAAATAAATAGACGTCTATCTCTATCTCAAGTAGGTAAACGGACGGAAGTGAAAATAAATCTATAAAAATTTATTACAATATTTCTCTCTTTTAACAATTATGTCTATATATTAGTCAAATAGCCAGAATATGTTTATTATTAAATTG
Source organism: Kitagawia praeruptora (assembly GCA_037693485.1). Taxonomy (NCBI): domain Eukaryota; kingdom Viridiplantae; phylum Streptophyta; class Magnoliopsida; order Apiales; family Apiaceae; genus Kitagawia; species Kitagawia praeruptora. The sequence goes on from CM075344.1 coordinate 61,792,146, forward strand.
TTACAAAAAAGGATGAATGAAGTGTATAACATATTTTTACTCGATAAGAGTATAATATTTTATTTTAAGTATGAAAGGTACTGAGTGGTCGAAAATTGGTAAAAAAAAATCAAAGTGAGGAGGTAGGTGACGAAAAATAAGTAGAAGTTTATCTCAAGTAGGTAAACGGGCGAAAGTGAAAATAGATCCATAAAAATTTATTACAATATTTCTCTTTTTTAAAAATTATGTCTATATATTAGTCAAATAGCCAGAATATGTTTATTATTAAATTGTTACAAAAATTGATGAATGAAGTGTATAACATATTTTTACTCGATATCAGTATAATATTTTATTTTAAGTATGAAAGGTACTGAGGTGGCCGAAAATTGGTAAAAAAAAAAAATCAAAGTGAGGAGGTAGGTGACCGAAAATTAGTAGAAGTTTATCTCAAGTAGGTAAACGTGCGGAAGTGGAAATAGGTATATCAAAATTTATTACAATATTTCTCTTTTAACAATTATGTCTATATTAGTCGAATGACCAGAATATGTTTATTATTAAATTAATACAAGAAATGATAAATGAGGTGTAAAACATATTTTTACTAAGCCAATTAAAGAAGAAACTTACAACAACTTTTTAAAAATCATTTACTACATGCACAAATAATTCGCATGCTCTACTTTATTTAATATTTATTTTGTGATTTAATCAAGTTAAAATTATTAAAATGAATTGTACAGTTGTCTGCCTATTATGTTTAGTACAGGTGACTTTTAAAAATCATTTACTACATGCACAAATAATACGCATGCTTTACTATATTTAATATTTATTTTGAGATTTAATCAAGTTAAAATTATCAAAATGAATTGTGTTGTGTTTAGTACAGGCCAAAATGATTTTTTGACGAGAACTCTTATACTAATTTAAAACATTATTTTGTGATCAATTAAATAATTTACACGTGAGATATAAACTTTGTATTAATTTTTTAATTAAATAAAAGAACTGTAGTTGGGTTAGAAAACGATATTATAAATTAGTTCGTAGATTCAATACAAATAATTATGAGATTAAGATCTATACCTATATTAATGAAAGATAGATATTTAAAAAGAGAATACTAAATTGTATAAAATACACAAATTATAATTATCGATTAGTTGAATTTAAGGACTGTAAAAATGATTGAATTTAAAAAGATAAATTCAAAAAATAACTAATAAGATTGTATTTAAAAGAAATTCAAAATTATAGGTCACTAAAAGTGTTTTTTAAAAAAGACTACATGTAATGTACGTATACACAATTATATAATTGTTAGTAGTTATTTATGAAGCTTTTATATATAATACATAAAAAAATCATAGATCATTTATTTCATATTAACAATCAATATGTAAGAAATTAAAATACTATATAAAAGTCGTGTGTTTCTCGATGGATACATCACTATCAATACCACCATTAACAACACATCGCTAACACCACTACCACCATCACTACCATACCACCACAATACCGTCACTATCACACAATAACACTAGAATCACGAGCGAAATCACTAAAACTTTTAATGCAATCACATCAACACCACCCTTTGCACTACCCAAAAAATCAAAATGAAAGCAGAATTACTTTACTTTCAACTTGAATCACCAAAAAATGAACCCAAATCACTAAAATTCTAAATGCAAATTACCAAAATTTCTAAAATTTGAAATTCTGATAGTGTTCGGAGGTGCTGGTGTTGATGGTTGGTAGTAAAGTGGGTGAAAACGACATCGATGGAGCTCTATAAACTCGGATCTTATGTGAGAGGACAACAAACGAGATGAATGAGCTAGCGGAGTAGGGTGGTTGGAATTCGATGATAAACGTGTTCGCAAGTTATTTTTAGAGTGTTGGTCAATTCGATGACACGAAAAAATGGTTAAGTGAGGAAGGTGTATAGATGTATACACACAATGTATATAAGTGGAGAAGAGGTGGTGATGACATTGTTGTATTGTCGAAGATGGTGTAAAAAAAAACTTCAAAAATAGTAGAGGTGGAAGGGTAAAGTTGGAGATGTAGGTTACATTTGAATGTGCACCACCACTTACACCACCAAAATCAAAGCAGAATCAAAGAAAATTCAACTTGAATCACCAAAATTATACTAAAAGTTTTGAATACAAATTACCAAAAATTTCTAAATCTAAAATTTTGATAGTATTCGAAGGAGTTGGTGATGGCATTGATGGTGGTAGAGTGGGTGAGAACGATATCGACGGGGATTTATAAACTCATTTATATTGTTAGAAGATGAAAAATGGAATGAATAAACTATCGAATGTGGGGTCGGGAATGTGGTTGGAACTCGGTGATAAAAATGTTCATAAATTATTGCTAGAGTGATGATCGATTTGGTGACACGAATGAATGATTGAGTGAGAATGGTGTATATATGCACGTATTATACATTTGAGCATGAGATTAGTTCTCAGTCCTCATTATAATCCTCATTATAATATGAGTTATCATTTGAGCACTTTCCTATATATGTCTATACGTGAGTCTCCTAAGTCAAGGATAAATTTTTCAAAATACTTATTGTTCTGTCTTTCTAAACTAATTTTTTTAATTTTTTTATAAAAATGCATACGAATTCTTAAGTGTAAGTAAAATATTACGATAATATCTGAAATTCAGGTAAGAAATTCGACTACTATTAATCTTCATAAAATATATATTTGATTAAATATATCACACTAATAACGTATAATATTTAAAAAATTATGAAATTACGAGTCATCTACTTCAAAAATAAAAAAAAATGAATTACAAGAATTTAAATGGTGCCCGTGATTTGCACGGGCTTTCATGCTAGTAATATATAATAGAGTAACAAGGGAATAATTGTGAGCCAATAAACCCCCTGTGAAATTACAGTTATACCCTTACAATTTATAAAATTACATGAAGTGCCACTCTTTTATTTAAATGGGAAAAAAATGAGTTTTTGTGGTGAATCAAACCTATAACCTCTTCTACACAAATTATCCTACCAACCACTGTGCTACATGAACTTTTTTGTTTTGAGTTAAATTTTTTTTACATAAACCCGACTTCTCCATTATCTTATTTTTTACTATTATTTTAAAAATATTATATTTTAGCTTTCACAACCCATATTGAATCATCTTTAATGCTTCGATCGACACTGTAACATCTTCACATCATTCTTGCTTATAGATTCAACTTTTCCTCTAATTTCTTCTTTGTCAGATGACCTCATGAGTGAGGTATATTCTTCTCAAGACCTCATTTTTCTGGTGTTAACACAAAATCACGCAAGCGTACGTGGTCACAATTAATATAGATATAAGTCAAGTTCGTTCCCACAGAGATCTGGTTTTTAATTCAGTATTGTACCTATGCAACAATGTATGGTTATTATGCACTGCTAAGACAATTAACAATAATGGGTTTTATAAACTAAATTAACTAAGAAGTAAACTAACAACTAAGAATTAACTAACTAACGAGAATTGGAATCGAATTACTTCTGCAAGATAAACCATGGAATCCTAACTTCATTAAATACTTTGCTTAGATCTGACGCATTTAATCACTATATGCAATGGTTATGATATCTGATCGGACAACACGAAACAAGTATACGCTACTTCTCAGTATACGAATACCAAACTAAACATACATCCACAAAAGAGATAGAAGATGAATAGACACCAATTATGCTTAGACCCTATATCTCTATAGAATTTGAAAACATAACGGTTGAAGAACAAGTTATCCACATTGATCACATAAGGTAGCATATTATCTCTAATCATGCCACAAATCATGATGTTAAAACATCAACCTATCCTATGCTAGCATGGCAAGTTCTAAATCTCAAGATCCACTCTCGTTTAGCAAGAGATTAACAAATTAGATGTTCATGACGCATCTAAATTCATAAAGCACAACCATACGAGGATATCAGATATACATCACACACAGATCTGTAAAGCATCAAGATACTAAAGCTCCATAAATAAATCTGTTAGAATCCCATGACAACGATTAGTTCATAATTGAACCTCTCGTCATCATGGGATCTGATGAAACCATGATAAAAATAAAGTATGAAAATATACAAATAAACCTAAGTAATTGATATGTAATGGTTCTACTCCTAATGATGATCTTAATCTTCTTAATACAATTTACAAGGGTTGGATGTGTTTATATAGGCTCTAGACATCTTGCCCAGCAAGAAAATACCAGATCAGAATTATAATAGAATTTCTGCAAAATACGTTTCCTAAACTGATTCTGATTTAAAGGGAAATTCGTAGCTGACTTTTCTTCAGATATTCTGGAACGTTACAAACGTAATTGGACCTCTGGACCACCTTAGAATGATAGATAATCTCGTTATCTTCACGTGGACAGCTTACGGGCCTCAAACGGAGTTGTAGAACTCAAGATATGGCCAAAATAGTAAAAACTATAATTTTTCAGGGGCAACTTGCGCACAGCAGTCTGTTCTTCGCGCAAATTGCTCCTACCCGGCGCAATTTGCTCCTGGGAATCCTATCCCAAGTTGTAGAAAATCTCCCAGGCTTCGCGTGGGCAGTAAGATCGCTGAAAACGGGCTTCTAGAACTCCAGATATGTCCAAAACAGTGTAGACTGCGCAACCCTTCTTAAAAATCCGAATTTTAATTAATTTATTCTCCAAAAACGATAGAAGCATCAACCATAATCAACATTCTTGTAAATCTGCACAACTAAACAAAACACATCAAAACTACCACAAACTTGAGTCCAAGATAATCAATTTAAGCCGATTTAGAATGCTCCAAGTGGATATAAACTCCACTTATCACACCCCCAAACTTAAACCGATGCTTGTCCTCAAGCATAAACAATTACAACTAACTAACTAACTAGTACCACTTCCGTAGGTGATCACGGTTGCATTTGGCATATGCAACAAGCCCTTTAAACCCCTAGGCAGCCCTAGTGGACGAGTATGGTCTCGTGAGGGCATATAACGAATGTACCCACAAAATCCATTTAACCTAATGCAATGCAATGCATGAATGCAACTAAATGAAAATGCAATTAATCTAGTACTAATATCCTACCATACCTTCAAATCCTCTCATGCCATATCAACTTAAGAATCAAAGTAAATACGCAATGTCTTGGTGTCGAAAGTGCAAGTATTCACATAGTCTTCTCAACGAACATGCATAAGTTCTCACAAGTCCATGTCAAATGTAAGAATAAGTTAGTAAACATGCTAAGCCTACAAGAGTACATCTTTGAGACAAAACTCGGGATCTCATACGCAAAAACAAGCAAACACTCACAATCCACTCATAAAAGAATATTCACTCAAGAACAAGGGTAAGTGTATCACTCAATTCCAACAAAATCATAAGCATGCTTGACATTTGGTATCAATCTAACTCTTAACACAACATACATCAATGACGATAATCAAAAGGTCTTTATTTGGGTTGTAACGGGGCTAGGGACAAGGTATGTCAAATAAGCCAAAACAGGTGAAGTGTCAAAAGCTAGTAGGAACTATAATAAATCATACACAACACCCTATTTTCCCCCCCACATAATTTTTCTATTTTTCTTCCAAAAAAAACAATCGACGAGTCGACTAAAGTAGGATCACAACAAACACAAACATGATCTCATAATATATTTTTCTTCTTTTTTTTTCTTTTTTCTGTTTTTTTTTCTTTTTTCTGTTTTTTTTCCGAGAGCTAGATAAAACAATAATATAAACAATAACAATGATCCCATGAATTTATTACATATGTCGACTATCAAGTACACAACCCAATTTTCAATATTTCCCCAAAAGTATGACCAACAATAAACCCCTCCTTGCACACCTTATTACTCCCTTAAGCACTCTACTAGCCTTTGACAATGTGGGTTCAAATTAATGTAAGGCCAATACAAGAAAAGGTCTAGGCAAGTAATGTGGTATGTAACCGAAAAATAGGATTAAGCTCAACGGGTTAACTAATTGATCATGTAAATATGGTGTGGTAATATGGGAAAATATACGGTTATTCCTATTGCCTTTATCATTTTAATCGTCAAATAATGTCATGCATTTCAAGAAAGACCTCAAACAACTGCTAGCAATGCAACAATCCGTGGACACTCAAGCAAACGAATGAATTGCAACAAATATGCAATAAGGCTCAAAATCTCACTTGGTGGAAAAACATACTAAATCCCAAGCAAAAATCTCTCTAACGCACCTACTTGTATTCAAAGCATGCAAACTAAATCAACTTGCACATATTCATGTCCTTCTAATCACTTACAACATTCAATAAGTCTACTAGCTTCAACTTACTAGTGTATGTGTGTGCACAAGAACAAAGCATATCACTTCTCAATCAAAAGCGTCAACAACACAAAATTCCTATCAAGCATGGGTGCAAATGCAACTATTATGAACTCACATGATATACTAACAAAAAAACAGAATGTCCTATATGAAACAAACGTAGATAACACGAACATAAGTGCATAATTTACTACTACTAATATGCAAAGCATGAATCCTACATGAACACAATGACTAACAATCACATATATATACACTACTTATCCCTCAAACCACCCCCAAACTTAGAATATTCAATGTCCTCATTGAATGGAAGTAAATACAAGGGAAAGTAGAAAACATACCTTGGGTTGCCTCCCAAGAAGCGCTTCTTTAACGTCAATAGCTTGACGTTACTTCCAAGCCTCCATTAAGGATGATAATAGTTGGCCTGATCCTCTCTTCGTGAGACTTCATCGTCATCACGGCGACACACTTTCTGCCACTTCTCCTCGCTTGGCCTATTCGTATAACAAATATGTCTTATTCCAATTCCTTCATCTGTTGACCCAAAATCTGTCAATTTATAGAACAACACACATTCACGGGCTTCGCTTGAATATAATGGAGGAGGGTAAATGTAAGTTTCTGAAGCCTTTGGTTCTTCAAAGAAAACTTCCTCCATTGGCTCTAATGCGCTACCTCCATCTTCATACTTTAAGACAAGTAGAAGACCTGCATCTTTCTCATGTTCATCAGCCTCTTGGTACGCACATACCAATTCTTGAAATTTCTGCAGCTCAACAGTGTCTGTCCCAAATAGTGCCCTTTCCAAATCATCCACCATCCTAGCATGATCAAATTCCTCACATGGCTTGCGAACACTCACCTCACCTTGGAATTTGTCTTCCTCAATTAAGCATGCAGTACCTTGCTCCAAGTCACCATTATCCTCTGGTGTTGCCTCTAGTACGAATTGATGTTTCTCTTGTTCCAAGGCACTCAAAACTTGAGCAGCTAGTGTCCTCATAGAATTGATAGACTCCTCAGTACTCTTTAGAAGCATCCTAATCTCCTCCATAGCATCAACCTCATCTGACTGAAAAGTAGGAGTAGGTTGCTGATGTTGAAACTCTTCACTTCCATAGAAATATGACATATCTGGAACATCTTGCTGGTACTGTTGAGGATGGTACTGAAAATATGGTTGTTCCTCATAACTCAGAGGTTGAGATTGCCACGGGTCATGTTGCTGCAGAAAATTCTGGTTCTGCTGTTGCAGAATATTCTGAGGATAGTAAGGCTGTGCTCCATATTGTTGACCTTGATACTGCTGATAAGGCTGCTGAGGTTGTTGAATACCACCTTGGTTGCTCCAGCACTGATACGTCTCATGTGCGCCCGCACATAGCTCACAAACACTAACCACCTGTTGAACTCCATAGTAATTTAGAAAATCCATCTTCAACGACAATGCTCTCTGACAAGTACCTGAAACACCAACTAACTACAAGAATAGATGAGAAAAAGAAATCCGAGTCAGTGAACTCTAACGACCACTATTGACAAGCACATAAACCAAAAATAAAACACCGATGATCCCCGGCAGCGGCGCCATCTGGCCTTCTTACTCAAGTATCTACTCGTCAGCAAAAAATTTGTGTAATTTAGTGTCATTCTTTGTTCTAATATCGGGTACACGATTTAATATCATGTCATTTTTGTTCAAGACCCTAAAGTAGATGACATGAATGTAAAAAACGATTTGACAGGCCTACATAAGCTATTTCTTCTTATATATGTAGGAAAAATATACTCACTGTTAAAGGAAAATGAATTTCATGTTATTTAACCCAAAATCTGAATTACAAGGACACATATATAACAATGTGATTATGTGTTTATATATTACACACTTGATTTCAATTTTATGAACAATAGCTTATTTTCAAAAGTTAGTCAAACTAAAAAAAATATAGGTGATACTCATTTTCATATGTCTTATTTTAAGAATAAAAGAAAACTAAAATTTATTATTCCATGTTTTATTGGAAAGAATAAAAAAACCAAAATACAAACTTCCAAACTGAAAATGCACATTTTAAGTTGTCTTTACAAATAAACTAAGGACAATAACCATAAAACTAACAATTATATGTTACTCCAAGAGCGCGATATATTTAATTTATTTGGTTAGTTGATAATTTTTTTTATAGTAAATCAATTTATTAATCAAAAGACATATAATTTGTAAAAATGATATTGAACAATCACATAGCAAACTAGATTAGATGAAAATTTCTATTGTTATAACTACGTTCGTTTCATATATCTTGCATAGTAGATATCATTTCTCATATCGCTGAAACATGCAACCTTTTGTTGATAGACAGTCTAATGATTTATTAGAGTCGTGAGGATTAAGTTTTTATACATTTTCAATAAATTAACCACGACCATACAATATTTTCAATAAATTAATATAATAAATATTTTAAGGACTCGACATTTAATAAATATACCGAATTCTCATAATATGGTGAAAAATTTGTTAACATGATACGTAGAAATATTCTCTAACAAAGAGAGAAATAAAATGAAAACTAAATTTTAAAAGAAACAATAAAGAGGGATTTTGAACTTTTCAACGGGGGTTGTATTTGTTTTGATGATTGGTTCATAATATTAATATTAATTCAATTGGTATGAATTCACATATAAGTAATTTTATACTTACGTTAAATAACATTTCAATAAAATTATATATTTTTTTAAATAAAAAATAATAATACATTTATATTAATTTATCGGTCGTTACGTAGCACGGGTAGAATGCTAGTATAATATATTAGGATATAATATAAGGATATAATTGTTACGTAAAATAATATTTTTTTTGATTTAATTTTAAAAATACGTCCAACTTATAACTTTAATAGTTTTATGGTGAGAAAATGGTTGGGACTTGGTTGGGACGGAGCTTGTATAAAGACAACGGGTGAACCAAATCCGCATTTCAAGTCCGGTTCATCAAATTCTTTTCAGTACCATTTTAAGTATGTGTTTTTTTCCTTTTGATCTCGATGTCGTATGTGTTTGGATTACCGGCCATTTTCCCTTTTCTTAGAAGACGAGAAAAAGCTCATCCATGGAGAACATTGTCCTGCATTGATTTGGCGCTTGAGCTTTGTCCTATATATGGTCTAAAAGAAGAGATTTTAATTGGATAGCAGTCATGGAAGGGAGTGCATGATTAGGAGATTCTTTAGGGAACGTAGAGGGTCGGTAGAGCAGTTACAGTTGCAGGATAGTGGTGCAAGTGGGAAGATGAGTATGGAGAATCATACATCAATTTTGAATCTCCTCGACCATATAAAAAAAAAACTGATAAGGTAAACTCAAGAAGCAGGTGTAAACATGTGAACAAATAAAAACGATACGAGGCCTGTAAATGACTTCTTCACACAAGTTCTTTATAATAAATAATGGAGTTTCGCGATCGCTCCTCCGCCAATCTCGTCGGCCATTTCAATGGATGGGATAGTGGATCCAAACAAGGGCTTTAATCGATGGTGTCAAAGATATTTTCGTGTCCCAAGGTTCGATTTTGCTAAAGCAACCGGCACATGGACAAGATTTTGCATTCATAAAAGGTGTACTCTTTCTAGATCATAAACTTACATGTTTATTTGATTATTTGTTGGTGTAGTGTATTACAATATTGTGCTTTTAATTATAATCTTTCTTGAATTTTCTTATTATATGTATATGTGTGCGCTAAAACTTATTATAGTATAGGATGTCTATTGTCTTATTTTGGCGTTTTGTCTGCTTTATTGTCTGAATAGGAGGAGGTTGTTCGGGTGTTATCAATCTTATCTTTTATGTTTGGTTGCATAATATTTTGTTCTCTTTCTTCATATTTTATTTCGAATCACTAGGTTATTTGCAAGTGTGATTCTGGGTTGGTAGGGGATTTGAGTTTTGTATATTATTAGTTACACTACAAGAAAAAAGCTTTAAATCGATCGTCACAATTGGTCGGTTATAAATGGAATCGGTCGGTTATAAATGGAATCGGTCGGTTTAACGACTAAAACTGACCAAAATCGATGGTCGATTTAAGCCTGGTTGGTTATGTCATTTGGTCGGGTTTAACACACATAACCGACCAATAATTTGGTCGGTTATATGTGTTTACAAATTCTCTAATGTGAGGTCCGAATTGGACATGTGGCACCACGTGGCGACAACTGTCGACAGACGTCAGCAACACATAACCGACCGACATCGGTCGGTTATGAATTTACGAATTCTCTAATGTGGGGTCTGAATTGGACATGTGGCACCACGTGGCGACAACAGTAGACAAACGTCAGCAAAACATAACCGACCGACATCGTCGGTCATGAATTAAAAAAATAGAAAAATATATTTTGACTGCCACACATAACCGACCATAGTCAAACGTGCACAATCGGTCGGTTTAATGCCAGTAGCTGTGCTAATTTGTATAACCGACCTCTTATAACCGACCACCTAAACCGACCACCTTCGAAGGGATCGAATGGTAAAAAATGGTCGGTTATGTCTTGTTGTGGTCGGTTTTCTAGGAATTGAAGGGTAAAAAGTAGTCCATTATTATGCTCGTTGGTCGGTTTTCTGGGTTTTTTTTTTAAAAAAAATTCAGATTTTGCCAGTACTGCATCCTGCCATTCCATTTCAACATAAACAATTCACCACCCCATTCAACTTCATAATAACATAATCAAACATACAAACATAAAAAATTCATAAGTTCGATCATTCCAACAAATATAAAAACCACGTTCATACAAACATTCCAAGTTAAAAACAGCTTAGAACAAAAACAATTCATAAAAACCGATCACACTTAAAAACCTAATGATCCGACAAAGAAACATCGGATGATTGATGACCATCTTTTTCACCCTCTTTCCCACCATCATCACGAGCGCCATCACCACCGTCTTCACCACCATCTTCACCCATATCCTCATCCTCGGAGGTATAATCCTTTTCTTCTTCCAATGCAAGCCGATCCTTTGCCTATGCACACATAACCAACCAATTAAAAAGTAAGAACATATAAATATCATTAATGGATATAAATAAAACCAAAAGAAAAGACCATTACCGCTTGAACTTGAACTTCAATTTTTTGGACAATATCCTCAATTAAAGTCCCGACAATGTGTAAAATCTCACCACCAATGAGATTATTCCATTGCAACCTTTGACTTGGATCGGTAGATGGATCGGAGGCCTCGAGGGCGGTGCGTGCAAATGTGGCAATCTCTTGATCGGATAGTTGACGAGCAAAACGATCAGGATTGACACGGATCTCCGTAAGAACATTTCTCACGATCGAGAGATAAACATTGTCGGGGATGGAGCCACGTTGTGTCGGAGAGGATGAGGATGAGCTGGCTTCACCTCGGGTGGAATCCCTATAGCGTGTAGCTAGGGTAGGAAGTAGATCACTAGCTCAAACATTGGGGAATCCAACAACATAATTTTTTTTGGGTTTTTCCCCTACGGGGACCCCGTTGCTTCCATCCACCAATCCCATGGCTCATCCCTCTCACCCATTTGAGTCACCTCCAACATTAAACATTAAACTTTTTAATGCTTATAATTAATATAAACATGCATTGTATGTGTAGACGGAGTAGTGTAGACAAAAACATGCTTATAATGTACACAAGAAATAAGATTACCGCGATGCGCATGGCGGCCGGAGTAGTGTAGGCATGGTTATTCGGATCGGAACCAACTTTCTGGTGGCATTTGTCCCATGCCTCAAGTTTAGTCGGAGGCTTTTTGTTTTTTCTCGTCATTTCCTTCCAAATAATAAAAATATCTTATATTAGTATACATAGTTTGCTTTATAATATGTAATAACCTTATGTGTGTGTATGTGTTTGTGCATATTTAAATTTTATTACCGCTTTCACCGAGTTGAATGATCGAGCACTAGCGCTATGCAACCTTTCAAGACGTTGGCGGTTTTCGGCTCCAACCTTTGCCCTACGCAAGTGTCCTTCATCCGTCTCCCAATATTTAAAAAGATCCTTCCAAAACATCTCTAACCAATACGGGGGCTTTAAGGACAATTTAGAAACCCCCTTTTCCCTTGCCACTATCTCAACTCTCTTCTTAAGCTCACTCACATTCCTTTTTATTGAAAGCTTGATTTGATCTTCAACAATCTTTCTTGATTTCCTATGACTTTGTCCCCTTTGATGCCTATAAAATTTCTATAAAATAGGAACAAATGATAAGGTCAGATTCATGATCACATTAACTTCATAATAAAATCATGAAACAAAACATAATAAAAAATTTAATATTGTTTTACTTACAAAAAACTCTTCAACCCTATAGCCCAACCAGTGTGGATAAGCCGCATCGATGTCACTGAAGGTGTAATGACCCATGGGCCACCTCTCACGAATCATCCTAAGCAAAGTCTTCTTTGCGGTATCATCTTCAATACTACATGTAGCATATTAAATAAGTAAGAATAAGTATTTGCGCATTTAGAAATATTTAGCATATATATTAAGATTAATTGCACTACAATGACAAAGTGAAAGAAACATAACACTGGATAATGAGGCTTACTGTCCATCAGAGATATTGATATGTGTTGGTTCACGAGGATGATTAGCTCCATAAATTCCACTTGAATGTGATCGAGCCCTCCTTCCTCGCCACTGGCGTGCCTCTGTAGCTGTCATGTTTCCAATCGGCGGGTCCGTTGCACTTTCTTCGTCGCCCTTATCCGTTTCCGTTGGCTTATCTCTCAATGCCAATGTGCTGCTCTTCCCTTTATCTTTCACCTTGCCCTTGCCCTTTCCCTTGCTTGCAACTTTTTTACCCTTGGCCTTGGCCTTGTTCTTGCCCTTATCTTTTTCAACTTGCTTGCCCTTCCCTTTGCGTGCCATCATACACACGATCATTGAAACCATTATGATCATCACTAGCCAACCGAGCACCTAAAAAAAAAACAAACATAAGTACACAAACAAATTAATTTAGTACATCATAACACTTGCTTAAGGATTAAATAATCAAAACCTGCATGTGGTATACACAGACAAATTAATTTAGAGAATGAAGAGAAGGGGAGGGACTAATTAGTTACTTGTCTAATGCTTGTGGTATGAATATCTGAGACATGCATGGCTTTATATAGATGCGCAATGTTGTGCCACTTTGTTATTAATTGTTTAAATATTTTTGTTAAAAGTATTATCATATATTGAAATAATTATTAGTACGTTTAGTAAAAGTGAATGCACTTCTTGTTGTTTCCATTATTTTTATAAGGTATATATAACAAGATTAAAACTGGTGCTAAGCACTGATATATTTTAATTTATTTGTTAAAATTTTGTTAGTGAATTAGAGTAGTTACGTGAATTAGTATTTTATTTTCATTTTCATTTCATTTCAATATACTCTGTAACTCAAATATAATTGTTTTAGAAAATTAGTAAACTAAACACAAAATCACCTAAATTATTCTATTACTAACTTTACACTACTTAGCTAGTGACTTAGTTGATATTCAAGTTGATAGCTTTTGTAAAATGAAAGAAAAACAAGATAGGTTTCGATTATTTAATCCTTAAAAGGAAGAAAACCATACCTAATGCACAAGGATAGCAAGTACAAGGTATCAGTAAACAGATTCTCACCATACGACTTGCAATGGAAAATATAATTAATTCAATAGAAAATGACCCATAGAATCTTCAGAAAATAGACCAACAATGTGCGTAGTAATTCTTTTGTGAACTTAATGTTCAACCCTTTGCAGAAGTGTAAAAACATTCCTTGATTGTGCAAATTATATTAGTGTCACTCAAGAAATGAACACATTCAAACACGCACAGAAAGAAACTGTGAGGATATCAGTTTTTACTTATTAGGAACCTGCGAGTACTGTTATGGAATATCACATATGATAGATTGCACAGATTAAATGTAATACTTGAATGCTATATTGTTAGCTAAACAATACTTTGAAGAAAAGGAAGAGTTAGAAGAAGCTTACATCAACACAAAATGGAGAAGAAGAAGTTTGGATTCGACTTGAACGGACCAATTTTAGTTGGGAGCGGACTGAGTTCGCAAGGGTACGCGTCATTTTCAATTGAACTGGCTATTGGGATATGCTGATTCTGAAAAGGACACTGAGGACAATGTTTTTGACAGAAACAAGTATGATGTAGTCGACTTGTATTGTATATGGTGAATCAGTTTGGTACCCGAAGAGAGAGAGGAGAGGGGAGGGGAGGGAGAGGGACCTGACTAAACACATGGCCATTGCAGTCATCACCTTCCAATATTTACGCTAGTTCATTTACTTTTAGATAAAAGTTAAGACTGCCCATTCATTTTGTGTGTAAAATTGTTTTAGTTTTAAATATTTATGCTAGTTCACCTTGATACTTTATGGTCCTATTTACATTTTATATTATCAATTTACCTTGAAATTTTATTAGTGTCAAATCATGAATTCATAAATTCACTTATTCTATAAACCTAAAAGTAAAAATTCATCTATACATAAATAATTTATTATTAAAAGTAAAGTATCGAACAATATAATTATATAATTTACATTAATATTTATTATTACTTTATAATATATTTTTATATGTAAATATAAAAGATAACAAACAATAAAGTTTTAGTAGTGATTTGCTAATTATTTATTAAGTAGTGGTAGACTTTTACGTTTAAACTTTTATATCAAACATAAAATCAACTAATCTAATCTAATAAAAATAAAAACCTTGATTACAAAATTAAAAATATGACATTCTAAGATAAATAAATTACTCTTCTTTGGAAAAAAATTAATTCACACAATTTAGTAGAAAAAGAAAAGGAGTGGAGGACTAAAGATAACTGTTAACGTGGATCATTTTCATGAGGTGAATAAGTACATTATGTCATTATCTATATTTTGTACTTATTTAATCCATCCATGAGAATGTTCAGTGTTGAAATTGACACTGGATCCTAATGGCGGACGGTAACATGGGTTTCAGTTTGATATATTATTCTTTGCTTCTAAATTTCAATTATTTTAAATATTTTATGTATTTATTAATTGTTTTTTTTATAAGTTGTACTATAACTTACCCATTAGCTCTCGTTTACAGTTACTTTGAAATTGTAAATTTTGGTTGGTTGGTTGGGTGGGTGGGATGGATTATTATCAATCATGATGTATACCTTTTTTTTGACTTGTATACTTTTAATTTGTGCTTGTTTAGATGTCAAAAAAAAAATAAAAAAATTTGTGCTTGTTTATTATATGTTTCTATTTTGCAATGTGTTAAATTTTTTAAACACAACCTTATATATAATTCTATATAATTGAACAATAAACAAGCAATTTTTTAAATTAAATAGTGTGTATAATTTTTTATTTTTGTATTTTTAAAGATATTTGTATTTTTACTTGTATAAAAAATATTTTTACATGTAAAATAAATTAAAAAATTAAATTGAAATAGGAAGAAGTAAAATAAATTAAAAAATTAAATTGAAATAGGAAGAAGTGCGCACTTCCACTTTTCTAGAATTGATAATTTTTTTCAAAAAAATAAAAACCCCATTCTTCACAATACAATGTCGTTTTGGGTTCAATCAATTTCTAAAAGCAAATTTTTCCAATATTTTAAACTTTTTATATGTAATCTTATTTTTGCAAATTTTTTTTTAATTTTTTTATCATTTTTTCAGAAAAAAACTCAACGCTTGTCTTTGACCCTCACTATTGCTTACTATTTCTGAAAAAAAATCATCAATTAATTGAATAATAATGCATGTATTGTAAATATAATTTGGAACATAGATTTAAAATTATTTCATTTATTAATTATTTTAGGATTTGTTTGCTTTGTTATTTTTTACATATGTTTTAGAATTTGTTTGCTTTGTAATTTTTTAAATATGTTTGATGCGGTTTGTTCCGTTTTTTTAGACAGGAGTACTCTCACACCATTTGTAAAAAAAAATTATTTAATAAAATTTATATGAGGTACCGTCCTATTTTAATCCAAAAACATTTGAAAATCTCAAAACACTCATGAAATTTGAAAATTTTGGGCACTTAAAGTTTCCCTCCTTTACGTAAAGCACGTACAACTCCATTATCCAACTTTGTTATTATTATTAAATTATAAAAATAAAAAAAGCAATCATTTACTTACCAATCTCTTTTACAATTGATTATTTGTAACTAAAGGTGATTTTTAGCTACCAATATATATTGGTTCTGCTGTCGACTGTCATGCTATTCACATTAAAAAAATTAATTTATCATGGTATCAAATATTAATTTAACGAGATTTTAATGTATGTAACATTTTTCAGTAATAGTTGAAATATATCATATGTTAGAGCATTAATATTTAAAAAAAAATGTTACACTTAACTAGAAATTAGTAAAATAGAAAAAAATAGACATATAATTTGGATGATGATCTTCATTATTATGGGGATCCTACTTAACACATCAACATTTGCCCATATATCTATTCAGATAAAAACAAAAAACAAAAATAGCTATGGACGAAAAATGAGAGAGAGAAAAATTGCTGTGGACCAATTGCTAAAATATTCTCTCTCGAGTACGGGTAAGTAAAACTCTTTTGACTATGGTTTTGTACTTATTAATTTGTGATCCTGAATTCCAGCCATGAAATAGTTGTACATTACCTACAAATAATTTTGACAAATAGTAATTGGTAAGTAAAAGAGGTTTTTATCTACCAATATATATTGGTAGGAAATTTATTAGTCGATGAAAGTTGAATTTCTTGTAGTAAAAGGAATAGTTATAAACGATTGTATATTTCTAATTATAAAACTTCATTTCTTTCAGGATTCACCCGATAATATCAACAATAAAAATTAGTTGTACAAAATAAGTGAATATTATATTAGTATGTGACTATGTGTTACATTTATTTATGAGTTCACTTTTTCTAATAATAAAATGTATTGTCTCTGTAATTTAGGTATCTGTTAAAAATTCAATAGAATACATTTATTTTTGTACTCCTATCATTTTTAAGTACATTGAAGACAACATAATAAATAAATTGTGTAATTTGTACGGAATTTTTTATTTATTGGATTATTACTAAAAATCTTAGAATTATTAAAAGAAAAAAAAACTTTGTACCAAATGTGTATTGCCATTTTAAATATGCATATTTTTTAATTTTAACATTAATTTATATTACATTAAAAATTTTACTTCGTACTACCACAAAATTTTTTTAGCCAGGTCAATATCAAAGTCTGGGTCCGCCCCTGATCCTAATCTTTAAAAAATTGAAACATCCCGCTTAAAGATCATTAATAAATTGTTTATACTATCATCAATCAATTTGAATAATTAAAAATCGGTCAGTCAAGTCAGTCATTCATTAGAAAAGTGGGGTCACAACACACGTGTGGGTCATCAATCAAATTAATTCATTAGAAAAATCAATTTCACTAATGTTTCATTTTTTATGATATTTTCCCCATTTTTAACTAATTTGTAAAATAAATTAAAAAATTAAATAACATTAAGAAAAATAACTTTGTATGACTACGTGGGTATGAATAAATTCTGATTTTTATTTTTTGGTTTTTTCTATTTTATTTAATTTTTTAGCCTTTATTCATTTTTTTATTTATTTAAAACCGAACATTTATAAAGGCAGACGGTCGGTTTTCTGGATTTTTAAAGAAAAAATTGCAGGTTATGCCATTCCATTCCATTTCATTACATTTCAATATTGCAGTCACCACAAAGCCATTCAACATTAACAAACTACAGATTCACCACACCATAAATGCTACGAATTTAATGTTCACAAACAACATTAATACTCAACTTCGTGAAAAGCATCAAAACTAAGTTTACAAACATTATTCAGTTTCGTCACCACTCGATTCTTATCCATCCTCATTAGACCTCAATCTTGAATTTATATCAATCGTCACCACTCGATTCTTATCCATCCTCAAACCATCACCGATACTATCAAACCATATACACTTGAACAAATATACATGATTGCATCCACCATAAATAAGCCTCGTGATTTCTAGTAATTGACCATAATAATCAAGAATATTTTCATGTGAAGTGCCTTTAACAACAATACCGGAACCGGATGCGGATGTCGTTGAAAATTTATATCCATTAACTTGACAAGTTTCAAAAGTCATGACTCTTAGTGACGGTCCTTCAAGCAAATCCTTAAAATGAGGTCCCTCGACCTTATCCTTCTCAACCTAGTTATAAAAAAAATTAGTAACAAAACATGTAATGACAAAATCAAATTTGAGATTTAAAGGTTGCCAAATTTAACTAATACCTTTTTTTTAAACCAAGTTTTAAATCGAGTCTTGACGATATGATCTAAATCTTGAGGAGTTATCCCCGGACGTTGTCTCATGACACGACTTTGGTACGTTCTAAAATATAAGAACAAAGAAATAATGCAACGTGTAAATAACATAAAATAATGCAAATATGGCAATATCACTAAATTAGGAGAATATATTAGTACCTTAGGTAAGGTTGAACTTCAGGTGAGTTTAAAAGAACATATTCTTCTGCAAGTAGTCGCTCATCATCGTCCATATATCGCGTTCTTTCTTTTCCGGGACATGCAATTGGATATCTAAAAACTTCTAATTTATCGGAATTTTGTACATCACACAAAACTTCGTTTCGACGTACTTTATTATGAATCGAGTCAGAGGCAAAATAGAAAGAACAAAAATTAAGAGCCTCTTCTTCCATATATCGTTCGGCAATTGAACCCTCAACTCTTGCTTTATTAACGACTTTTTGTTTTAATTTTCCCAAAAAATGCTCAATTGGATACATCCAATGCCAATAAGCGGGTCCGGCTAGTCTAATTTCTTCCGCTAAATGTATAACCAAGTGTTCCATCGAATCAAACCAAGTTTGTGTAAAAATTGTTTCCAACAAGCACAAAGCTCTAATAACCGATTTCGCCATTACGTTCAAATCGGTTCTTGTAACAACGGATGAGCACAAATCTTGAAAAAAAATTAAAAGTGTCGTCAAGGCATCCACAATAGGCTCCGGTAGAAGCTCACGAATTGCAAGAGGCAACAATTTTTGAAGAAATATATGACAATCATGCGACTTGAATCCAAAAAATTTACACTCCTCAACATTGCAACAACGAGATATATTTGAGGAATAACCGTCTGGAAGTTTCAATGAGCAAATCCAATGGCACAAAAGTTTAAGTTGTTTCCTATTTAGGGAAAATGGTGCTTTTGGCGTTTTGCCTTTTTCATCAATCCACAAATGAGGCAACACATCAAAGTGTTTGCAATCCGCCCTTGCTTTCTTGTGATCCTTTGACTTTGCCCCATTTACAATAGTAAAAAATATGTTTTCAAACACATTTTTTTCCGTATGCATGATATCAATTGAATGTCGCAAAGTATGTGATGACCAATAAGGGAGTTCATAAAAAATTGAAAGATGAGTCCAATGATGCTCTTCCCCATAACCGGCAATTCTTACATTGGCATTAGTCTTTCCGGGTGGTGGGAAATTTAAACCGTCAAGCAACTCCTTTACATTCTTCCCGAACAAACGACCATGAAAAACTCTTCTTTCCGCATTATCAAACAAATTACTTTTTTCGCACAATGGATCATTTGGTTCAAGGAATATTCGGTTCGTGCCATAAAAACTACATTTTCCAGAATGTTTTAATTGAAAACCTTGCACACTTCCACCACACACTTGACATCCCATTTTCCCTTTACCCGACCACCCACTTATCATACTCATAGCGGGAAAGTCATTAATAGTCCACATAAGAGCCGCTCACATTGTAAAATTTTGCTTTGAAGTTTGGTCAAAAGTTTCCACTCCGGTGTTCCACAATATCTTCAATTCATCAATAAGAGGCCTTAGACAAACGTTAATATCTTTGCCAATGCTATTCGGACCCGGAATTATATCGGTCATAAACATATAAGGCTTTTTCATACACATTGATGGAGGAAGATTATAGACAACAACCACCACGGGCCATACACTATATGTTTTCTTTCCGGTGGGACCAAATGGATTGAAACCATCGGTCACTAAGCCAAGCCTTATATTACGAATCTCTTTAGCAAATGATGGATAGTGACGGTCAAAATTTTTCCATTCATCTCCGTCCGCGGGATGACTAATTTCATCCTCTTTCACATCACGATTCTTGTAAAATCTCATATGATCAGATGTTTGCGCCGACATGTACAAGCGTTGTAGTCAAGGAATCAAAGGGAAATGCCTTAAGATTTTCTTTGGGAATTTTTTTACCATTTTTCCTCGAAACATCCCGATAACGATCTTGACCACATATATCACATACAATTTTATCCTTGCCATCTCCATAAAATAACATGCAATCATTCTCGCATAAATCAATTTTTTCATATTTAACCCTCAAACCCTTCATAATCTTTTTCATTTCATAATTAGTTCCGGGCAATGTGTGTTTGTTTGGAAACGCATCCGCAAGAAGTTCAAGCAAACTATCAAAAGCTTTATTACTACAATTTGAATAGTTTTGAATTCTAACAATTTTGCGCTCAAGCTCATTCTTGTATACTTTGTATTACCCGGATAAATAGGAACTCCATTTTCAACAACCACCTCAACAGTCCATACAAGTACCCTTGGTTCAGATTGTGCAGCGATGAGATATACTCTGTGATCTATAAAATGTTAAATCTAAAAAACTGTAGATCACCACTTTCTCATCTCCCAACATTAAAAGTTGGCGGGTGGACAGTCATAGCTTCGCACTGAAGCTTATATTTGGCCCTATATCTCCTTCCCCCCAAAGTGATGCAGTACTTCTATTTTGAAGTAGTGTATCACTAGTCTGGGACCGAAGATTCTCTTGTCCCCAAGTGAGTGTCCACAAATCAAAGTTGGGACAATGAATTGATATTTGCCCCCAATTGATTGCCGATGGGTCACGAGTCTTGTGAGTGTCGATAGATCATAAGTCGGGACTTGTCAAATTTTTGTCCCTAGTTGATTGTCGATAGGTCACAAGTTTAGGATTAGATCAGTTTGATGCCCCCCCAAGTGTTTGACGATTGGTCACTTATTCGGGAGTCCATCGAATTTGTTGCCCCCAGTGACCATCGGTGAACACTTGTTTGGGTTGGATAAATTTTTCAGTCCCCAATGGCTTGCCAATAATAATAAAGTTAAGCCACTAAGTTCTATCATAATAATAAAAATCACACATGCACAATAACATATATGAAAAAAAAAATTAAAATTTTACTGATATATAACACATAGCATGCTTAGCACATATCACATAACAAAATGGAAATCCTAATAAATACTCAAATAAATATCCTACTAAGATAAATAGAATATTGGTTCATCAACATCATTTTATTTAAGCTTATCTGATGTTGACGATGATGATGAATTACTCGTTTGTGTTGAGCAACATGAAAGCAATCTCGTCCCTATTATTTTTCCTCTCCGTTGATCAATCTTTTGGGCTTCCCGTGCCAAGAGCTTCTTCTCTTTGGCGTATGTTTTCTGCCCTGGTGTACATGTCGTTCAAGCTTGAAGGTGGAAAATCAAATAGCGATTTCAACAACTTTCTGTTTCTCTTGTTGTCCAAGCCACTGTAGAAGAATCCCAGAGCTTGCTTCTCATCCAACGATGACACCTTCTCACATTCTTGCTTGTAACGCTTTATATAAGATGATAAAGACTCATCATATCTTTGTTTCACATTATTAAGAGAAGCTGTCATCTGGCCGATCCTTCTATTGTAGTTATAGTGCTTCAAGAACTTAGACCTTAGAGAGATGCAAGAAATATCCTCTTAGCAATAAGAGACAGATCTAGTACCCAAGAAAGAAGAGATTACACACCCCTTGGCAATCGAGGTATGGGATATGAATTTAATCGAGTATTGAGCGACATACATCATGACCAATCACTTGAAAGGATGAATGAGGCTAGTAGACTTCGTGACGAAGAGAATCGTAGGAGGTTAAGAGAACTTGATGATCGTGAAAGAGAACTTGCTAATGAACGTCGTCGCCTTAATCAAGACCTTGGCGGAAGAACATCCCCACATGGTCGATCACCTCATCGACGATCACCTTCAAGGGATCGATCACCAAGAAGAAGAAGATCTCGATCAAGGGATCGATATCAACAAAGACAAACCCCACCTAATGGTAATGGACATGGAAACAGGTTTGGAAGATACTATGAAAATAATAATGATGGAGGTCATGGAAATAACGGGGGCAATAATGGCGGTGGTCGTGGAAATAACTATAATGGTGGCAATGGGGACGATGATGATGATGATTTTCATCGTTGGCATGATGATTACCAAAGGAATGGATATGATGCTGATGGTAGAAGCTATAATAACAACCAATCTGATGAAGCAACCCTTTTACGAGAGCAATTGGAAAAGTTGGAAAGAAAGTTACGAGGAGGAAACAAAGACTACTCAACAAAATCACCATTGATCAAAAATATCAGAGACTATGTTCCAAGGGTTGGTCATGCTATTCCAAAGATGACTTATTACAATGGAAAAATTGATCCTTAAGAGCATGTCACCCAATATGGAAGACATATGAAGTGTGCTGGCCATGATGAAATTACCATGTGTAACATGTTCGAAGTTTACTTGAAAGATGGAGCGCAAGGATGGTACCGGACTCTCCTCCCTAATTCAATCTATTCCTATGAACAACTAAGGTCTAAGTTCTTGAAGCACTATGACTACAATAGAAGGATCGGCCAGATAACAGCTTCTCTTAATAATGTGAAACAAAGATATGATGAGTCTTTATCATCTTATATGAAGCGTTACAAGCAAGAATGTGAGAAGGTGTCATCGTTGGATGAGAATCAAGCTATGGGATTCTTCTACAGTGGCTTGGACAACAAGAGAAGCAGAAAGTTGTTGAAATCGCTATTTGATTTTCCACCTTCAAGCTTGAACGACATGTACACCAAGGCAGAAAACATACGCCGAAGAGAAGAAGCCCTTGGCACGGGAAGCCCAAAAGATTGATCAACAGAGAGGAAAAATAATAGGGACGAGACTGTTTTCATGTTGCTCAACACAAACGAGTAATTCATCATCATCGTCAACATCAGATAAGCTTAAATAAAATGATGTTGATGAACCAATATTCTATTTATCTTAGTAGGATATTTATTTGAGTATTTATTAGGATTTCCATTTTGTTATGTGATATGTGCTAAGCATGCTATGTGTTATATATCAGTAAAATTTTAATTTTTTTTTCAGTTGCACATAAATGTTGATATGCATATGTGATTTAATGTTATGATATAACTTAGTGGTTTAATTTCCTTGCTAATGACAAGCCATTGGGGATTGAAAAATTTATCCACCCAAACAAGTGTTCATCGATGGTCACTGGGGGCAACAAATTCGAGGGACTCCTGAATAAGTGACCAATCGTCAAACACTTAGGGGGCATCAAACTGATCTAATCCTAAACTTTTGACCTATCGACAATCAACTAGGGACAAAAATTTGACAAGTCCCGACTATAAATCTAATTTGGAGCTAAGTCATTGACGAAAATTGGTTTCAACATGTCTCAAAGAGAAAACGTGGAAAAGATAAACCAAAAGCAGATGAGGAAAAGACTAAAAATAAGAAGACCGTGGAAAAGAAAAAAGAGGAGCTAAAGACCCCTGTAGCTCCTGTAAGCGATCGCCCAGTACGTGAGAGGAAGTCCGTAGAAAGGCTTGTTGCGACTATTGAGAAAGACTCGGGCAAAGAATTCCATATTGAAAAGGTATTGCTGTTTGAATAATTGTTTTTCAAACTCGTGATTATAAAATTAAGTTACTTGTCTTTGGTGGTTGGTTTTTTTTCTGTTAATAAATTTTTTGGTTAATGTGGAAATTGCAGGGCGAGCACTGAAAGACATACCGATTGGTACTTCATCTTATTTGCTATTCCCTTCGTCTCGCTATATGTTTCATGTTTTGACTTTTAGCACTGTTAATTTTAAGTGGTTGACTAATAATTTACGCATAATTTATAAGATAAAATATAGTCATGAGTGATCTTGTTGGATTCGTATTTATGAGTACTTTAATACAGTGAAGTTTTTATATTTACTACTAATACGAAATTGAAAATATTAACGATTAAAAGTGTGCGTTGGCAAACATATTTTTAAAAACAGAAAACATATTATGAGACGGAGGAAGTATATACATAAATGATTTTATCTGACACAGAAATCTTCAATAATTTGAATATCTAGTCGCTGCTACTAGGGATGGCAACGGGTCGGGTCGGGTCGGGTTTTTCAATATCCAGATCCAGACCCGATTTTTTTGACTGGACCCGGACCCGACCCGGACCCGAAAAATACCCGAAAATTAAGACCCGGACCCGGATCCAACGGATTTCGGATCGGATTGGATTTTACCCGAAACCCGAATGTTTGGATTTTACCCGAGATCCGAGACCCGAACCCGAATTACTAATAAAATTATAATTAAAAGAAAAATTGATTATTAGACTATTAATTGTAAATATTAATAATAAAATGATATAATAATTAATAATTAAAATTAAGTGCATGTAAATATTAATAATAAAATGATACAATAATTAGTGAAATGTATGTAAATTATGTATCATGGTTATAAAATTAAGTAAGATATTAATATATTTAATAATTCATTATATATATATATATATATATATATATATATATATATATATATCGGGTTTTTAATCGGGTTTCCGGTTCGGATCGGGTTTGGATCGGGTTTCGGGTCTCGGATCGGGATACCTAAGATCCAAATCCAGATCCAAACTTTTTCGGGTCCAAAAATAAGATCCAGATCCAAATCCAAATCCAAAAAATCGGGTTTGGGTAGACCCAAATGGATCGGATCGGGTCGGGTATCCATCGGGTCGGGTATTTTTGCCACCCCTAATAGAGTGCACTGATATTGTCCGAAAACAGTTGTGGAGCTTGAGGGAGTTGTACTTGCAGGTCACGAAGAAGGAAGGAAATCCAGGTAATTTCAGCAGCAGAAGTGGCCAGTGCACGGTATTCGGCTTCCGCACTTGATCTGGATACAGTAGGTTGTCGTTTGGATGACCAAGAAATGCAGTTTGTGCCGAGGTAAATGCAATAGCCAGAGGTACTTCTTCGTGTGGTTGGACACCCAGCCCAGTCCGCATCACAGAATCCATAAAGTTTGAAGGAGCTTTGGTTGGAGAAGTGAATGCCAAAATCAATGGTGCCCTTAACATATCGAAGAATCCGTTTGACTGCTTTAAAATCACCATTCGTAGGATGTTGTACCTTTTGGCAAATCTTGTGCACGGCATGAGTGATGTCTGGGCGAGAATGGGTGAGATAGAGTAGACCACCTGCAAGACTACGGTAGGTTGTGGCATCAAAAGGTTCAAGATCCTGACACGATAGTTGTGTTTTTGTTTCTTCATGTGTTTGTTCCTCAACAAGGTCGTTCTCACTGTCAGTCTCTTCTGTGTTGCTATCAGAATCAAGCGATATATCAAGGTGACCCTGTGGGAGTTCAGTGCCATTTGTATGCTCAACATTAATCACTGGGACTGTATGAGACGTCTGGTGGTGCATGAAATGTTGACTGTTAGGAGAGTCTTGAGCATTGGTGTGAGTAAGTTTCTTAGTTGACCAAGCCTCTTGATCAGTATACTCAATTATCTCAATTGAATCGTCTTTCTTAGTGGGGCTTGACTTGTTAAATGGGAAAATCTGTTCATCAAAGACCACATGTCTTGATATGTAAACTTGATTAGTTTTAGTATTCAAACACCTGTACCCTTTATGCATTGGACTATATCCAATGAAAACACAAGGATACGTTTTCATTGCAAACTTATTTTTGCCACGATTTCGTAGATGTGGAAAGCATCTGCATCCAAAACTTCGCAATAAATTGTATTGAGGATCGATCGCAAATAACCTTTTAAATGGAGAATCCATGAGGAGTTTAGTGCTAGGGAGACGGTTAATGATAAAAATTGCAGTGAGAAAAGCATCTACCCAATATCGCATAGGCAGTTTTGATTGAAAGAGAAGGGTCAAACCTGTCTCCACTATGTGACGATGTTTACGTTCAGCTACACCATTCTGTTCTGGGGTGTGAGGACATGAAAACTGATGATGAATGCCACATTGTTGCAGGTGTGTTTCAAAGACATTTGAAATGAACTCACCACCTCCATCACTCTGAAATGTCTTAATCTTTCTATCAAATCTGTTCTCAATAAGTCTTTGTAACTTAATAAAATGTTTGCTAAAATCAGATTTGTGTTTTAATGGTATAATCCAAGTATATCTAGTAAAGTCATCAATGATAACAACATAATATCGAAAATTTTGACAAGATGCTACAGGGGCTGGTCCCCATAAATCACAGTGCAGTTTTTCTAAAGGATGCATAGTAGAAATTGTAGATTCAGTGAAAGGAAGTTTACAATTCTTTCCCATTTGACAGAAAGGACAAATGGTTCCTTCTTTTTTCCATTTAGAGATATTAATATAGTCTTTATTATTCAAATACTGCAAAATACGGGGGCTTGTATGTCCCAAGCGGTGGTGCCAAATAGTTGAAGATGTCCCATTTGATATAGCCATTAAAGCCAATTTGTGAATTTCTTCTAAGGCATATAATTCTCCCTTCTTGAGTCCTTTAGCTATTATTCTTCCCTGAACATCCTCAATAAAAAATTCATTAGAGTTGAAAGTAATTTGACAAGTATTATCATTTGTTAATTGACTAACCGATAAGAGATTTTTTTTAATGTCAGGAACTATTAATACATCATTCAGTTTGAGGTTACCATGTGGTGTTTGTATGGTTCCTTGACCAGTGTGTGAAATTTTAAGTCCATCACCATTTCCAACATATAATGAATCATTACCATAATAAGGTGAGAGTTTGTGAAGTTTACCAGCATCATTCATGACATGTTTGGTGGCTCCCGAATCTGCATACAGTGTAGGATCAATGTCATCATGCATCTGCATAGCTGAAAGTGCCTGTGCAAGTTGATCTTCTGGTTGCAGAGAATGGTCGAACCTACTCCAACATTTGATTGCCGTATGATTGCTTCTTCCACAGATTTGACAAGTCACATTTGTGTAGTTTTCTTCCCTGCTAAAAGGTCTTTGATTCTCTTCATTTTTACCTCTGAATTGGTTGTTATTTGTTGCATATCTACTGTTATTTTGGTTTGATGAAGAACCAAAACCTCGTTGGTTAGCTGCAGGTCCAAATCCTCGACCACTTGAATTGAATCTTCCTCCTCGACCACGACCTCTACCACGTCTGCTGTAGAAGGCTTGATGTGGTTCTGTGTAATTATTACTCGTTTCTTCCAACAACAGTGTCTGCTCGTGTGACTGCAGAGACATAACAAACTGATTGTATGATGGATAAGGAGGTTTTGAAAGCATTGCTAACCTGAAATCTTTGTAACGTGGCCCAAGTCCTCTTGCCAGATGAAAAACTTTAATAGTTTCATCCAAAGGCTTGCCAATAGCAGTAAGGTTGTCACAGAACCCTTTAAAGGTTCGTAGATATTGCTCAAGGCTCATACTTCCTTTTGTTAAAGACATGAGCGAATCCGTCAGAAGAATCTCCTTCTCCTTGGATTGTGGCAATATAATGTTCTCTATAGATTTCCAAACTTTGTAAGCCGAAGATGTGTCTTCAAGATCCAGCAATACTTCTTCCGTAATGGTTCCAAGCAACCATGTGGTTAATAGACCATCGTTGATGAACCATATGCCATAGTCTGGATTGATGACTTCCTTTCCATCAGATAATTTCGTCTGTGATGGAATGGTTCCATCCTCGAGATGATGGAATATACCAAGACTTTTAGCTAATGGAACTATCTGTGATTTCCATAACAGCAGGTTGGACTTGTTTAATCTCAATGTCGCTAAACTTGAACATTGATGAAAACTTTGAATAGACAGAATGATTTCTGCAGAGGATGAAGTGGCCATGAGATCGAGGTTGATTGTTTTGATTGCTTGAGAGTTAAGCTCTGATACCATAAAGAGGTTTATAAATTGTATGTAAATGCAATCTCATTCCACTTAAATAATACAAGGTCCTAACCTCTCTATATATACAACACTCAAGCATAATAACGGTAATAGGAACGTTACAAGAGAGACAATGCTTAGTGCTTAGTGTATGCTAAGTGCAGATCATCACAGACAGAAACTAGTGTGTTTAATGTGGTGATCATGTGTTAGTTCCATGTGTTAGTTCCACTGTCAGTCCACTACTTGCTTGCAGCCACTTTACTTAGTGGTGCATATGTGGTGATCACGTTGTGTCTCCTCAATATGACCGACTCATTTTTAAACAAGAAAGTAACTTTCTATAACTGATTCTAACAAAAGAGGTTACAGATAATTTTACGATGTACTTATATTATCCACGTTGTCTAATATTTATAATTATGAAGGCCAAATCAACTTTATAAGACAAGCTTGGTCATCTACAGGGGCGGACGCAGGATTTTGAAAGTACCGGGCTAGACTTGCCGCCGAAGCGCGGTTAAAGCCCGCATGGTCAATTTTTTTCCAAGCGCCACCACGCGCCAGCACCATCAACTAACCCCAGATTTTGATTTTTTCAAAATCGAAATATGAATATGTATATAGATAGCATATTGCTTATTGCTGAGTGGTCCAGTCCAAGACTACACTCCCCATCCCAGGTTCTATACTCTAGAATTTTCAGTTTATGAAAATTTGGCATATTGCTTAGTTGAATACCTGCTTAATTTGTGATTAAATAAGTATTCTTCGTTCAGGGACATGTGCATAGGAAAAAAGAATGAGGCTGGGTAGTCCAGTGGAGGCCAAGGAAAAGGAAAAAATTTCAATAGATGTTGATCTTGTAGAATCGAGGAAACCTGAAGAGCCGACTCTACTGCCTATATGTGAATCGAACCTGGGTCTTCCCTAAATTGTTCCAACCCACAAACCAATTGAGCTACACTAGGGCTTGGTTAACAATGGAGAATATATACTAAGGGGACTCCAAAAGTTTCACCAGGGCTGGAACCAACCCCAGCCACCCCCTAGGTCCGCCCCTGCATCTATGCTGGAAAGTGTTCTGAGAAGCTAGGCGGGAGTCATTAAATGAAATCGTGAAGCTTTAATCGGCTCCTACAACCAATAGCTACACGTACAGTTGCAGTCCCAGATCTTATAAATTGTAACAGGTTGAAACAATCCTACCCTTTTGTAGAAGTTATAGATGAAGAAATCACAACACAGCACAAGATAACAATTAGGTAATTATGGTCCCTCAGTCGCCAGTGTCATTCTCACAAACAAATATAATCTTCAAGTGTATCACCTTTCCTCTTCTTCCAAAGAGAATTGTATGAAGCAATTTGTAAGTCTCCTCGCTCTTCTTCCTCCTTGATAATTTGTACGCCACTGTTTACGTACAGTAATTATATCGAGTTAGTTTTCAACCAGTTTTAGTAGGCTAGGTTGTTAAGAAATAGAGAAATACAGAAATAGATTGTAAGAAGTTGAAAAAATTGTAAGATGCACATAAATAATAGAAAACATTTCAAAAGCCCAGTTTAGTAATACAGCGGTCTGAAATCATCACACAGCTCAAAGGAGAATATTTCAAAGGCAACTCTATGGACTGGATATTTAAGCATCTTTATACAGGTTTGCCACAAAGTTCACACAGTTTTGCATTCAACAACTTTACCACTAACATCAACTTGAAAGAGATACAAAACTAGCATGTATATATATATTACTCAGATTTCAAGTAATATATTTCAGTACTTCATTTTTTACCACGAGTAGATTTAGTTAAGACAACAGCTCATTTGCTTTCCTCATTACAAAACCGTTCAAGACAAACTAATTTAGTCACAATCACACTACAACTGCAAGCCTCATAATACAATCTGGAGCAAACACATCAAACCCATACGTAAAATAACTAATCAGGTTTTAATACAATTTATTCTAATCAAATCTTACTGGCTCACGTTAGAGCTTGCTTTTAAGTTACTTCAGCCCTCAAAAGGAGATATATTAAAGACTAGGAATGGGAATAAAATCCGATCCGACGGATACCCGATTCGAAATCCGATTTTTTATCCGATCCGAACCCGATATTTTGGATTTGGATATGGATATGGATTTAAATTTTAAACCCGAAAGATTTTGGATATGGATATGGATTTCATGAAACCCGATCCAAAACCCGATCCGAAACCCGAAACCCGATCAAAACCCGAGCCGAACCCGAAACCCGAAAAATACCCGACTTTTATTTATTATATTTTATATATTATATATTATATATTATATATAAATGTATATTATAAATACATATTATACATACACTATTTTATATATATATATATATATATATATTATATAAATGTATATTATAAATACATATTATACATACACATATCTTTGAGACATAAGATATGGAAAGATCGAGAAAATAAATTGTCATGGATGTAGCGGTATTTTTTAACTTACTTACATAATTTTTTTTATTTTTTTGTTAAGCAACTTATTTACACTATTTTTAATTTTGAATACCCGAAAAAAACCCGATCCGATCCGAAACCCGACGGATTTGGATTTGGATATTGAGTTTTGGATCCGAAACCCGATACGATCCGAAACCCGAAAATATTTGGATTTGGATTTGGATTTTGCAAAACCCGAGCCGAACCCGACCCGTTCCCATCCCTACACTCTATATGACCATTAATCCAGTTTTCCATTCTCGATCAAAACATATTGCCATTGACTATCACTTCGTTCGCGAAAAGGTTGCCTTAGGATCACTAATCACACGATTTGTTCGATCCGTTCAACAACTTGCTGACATTCTCACCAAACCGTTATCTAAGCACAACTTCAAGCATCTTCGTGACAAGCTTGGCATCCGAAGTACTTCTCCCTCCAGCTTGAAGAAGGGTATTGAGGAGACACAACGTGGAGACACAACGTGATCACCACATATGCACCACTAAGTAAAGTGGCTGCAAGCAAGTAGTGGACTGACAGTGGAACTAACACATGGAACAAACACATGATCACCACATTAAACACACTAGTTTCTGTCTGTGATGATCTGCACTTAGCATACACTAAGCACTAAGCATTGTCTCTCTTGTAACGTTCTTATTACCGTTATTATGCTTGAGTGTTGTATATATAGAGAGGTTAGGACCTTGTATTATTTAAGTGGAATGAGATTGCATTTACATACAATTTATAAACCTCTTTAGGTCATTATAAGTCAAATTGGGCCATATTTTTCTGTACGGGATGGAGGGAGACATTATAATATGTGAAGAATATCAACTTTATCATAATCTTTTCTTCCCGCTATTGAAAACAACAGAATACAAAACTTAACAAATCAGAGGTGAGTATGTATAATATTTGACTTTTGCAGGCAGCTCAGGTCAAGAGTAATGAGGTAACAGTGGTAATTTGCAGACTGTTTAGTTGATGTTGTTTTACCCACCTTGGCAAAGTGGATGAATTTTTTGAAGAACCATCCTTACACTACTACAAAACTGAACTTAGGATATACCACTTAGATAGCGTTTTTCCAGAAGCGCTATCTTAGTGCATTACTTAAATAGCGTTTTTTAGAAAAGCATAATGTAAGTTAATAAATAAAAAAACAAAATTAAATAAAAAATCAAAAATATATACTAGGATAGCGGTTAAGTAAAAAACGCTATTGTAGCTTGCACTTCAATACCGTTTTCGAAACACGCTCTCTAAGTTACGGTATTTTAAGGAATATATATTTATTTTTTATTTATAATTTTAACACTAAAACACGAAAAATATTCATTCGCGTCAGTTTTAGGTCATAACCTCCTCTCTCCGCCTCAGCCGCTCACCCTCGCCGCTCTCAACACCCTCTCTAATACAACCTCTGTTCTGGACCTCGATCTGTTCTCAGTTGAGGTTTCATCTCTTAACTCTCTCTCTCTCTACAAATATACCTCACCGCTAATCTAACTACAACCTCTGTTCTCAGTTGAGTTCTCTACCTCGATTTGGTCTCACGAGTACTCAGGTTTCATCTCTCTCTCTCTCTCTCTCGCTCTCTCTTTCTCTCTCTCGATACAAAGTCGTGAAACTT
Source organism: Kitagawia praeruptora (assembly GCA_037693485.1). Classification (NCBI taxonomy): domain Eukaryota; kingdom Viridiplantae; phylum Streptophyta; class Magnoliopsida; order Apiales; family Apiaceae; genus Kitagawia; species Kitagawia praeruptora. Next base: position 61,824,838 of record CM075344.1, read on the forward strand.
TGGGGGTTCAATTTTGGGTTCAATTTTAGTGTTCAATTTTAGGGGTTCAATTGATTTTAGGTGTGGCAAAATTATAGGTGTGTATTTCTACTCCTCTGTTTTATGTCGTCGAGTATATGTTTTTCTTCCTCTTTCTTCTTGTTTTTTTTTGTTTTTCTTATTTTCTGTCGAGATATTTATTTTTGAGTGTGCTGAGTTGAAATGTTATTGTTGTTCTAAGTTTTACAGTTTTGGTTTCAATTGCTGTCGAAGTAGCTAAGTTTAGCGAGTCAGTTTGTTTTCATGTGTTTACAGCTTCGAGTTTGTCGAATTGTCGAGTTTTCATGTTTACAGCTAAATGTATATAGATATACACATATATAGATTCAATCGAGCCTCCATATATGCCTGAAGAAATGTCTGAGTAAGATTAAATCGAGCTTGAAGACCGCTCTTCTTTCAACCCACGGAGTCATTGTGTCTTCTCTGAAAATTGGAATAGTTTCTGTGCAAATTTTGATTTGTATCTGTATTTTGGGCAAATCTTAATTCAATTGCAAATCTTAATTCAATTTTACGAAAACTAATCTACAAAAAAGTATGTATTATGCATGTATTCTATGATAATCATTTTACAATAATTAATTGATCTTTACAGTATATAGTTATCATGTTTATAGCTTCAGATTTCCAGTAGAAATTAATCTTGTTAGTGTATATGCATGTACATAAGATGTACACAACATTGTTAAGAGGGAGAGAAGGTGATGAATAAAATGCTATCTACCAGTCCTGCTCTTTGTATGCGAATTATCTTGATATGCTCGTTAGCTAGGCAATACATATATGTTATATCTTATTTTTACTACAAGTGAATCTACTCGAGATGTTTTATGTAGTAAACATATTTGTGTTATTGATGAAAAAACTGAGGTGAAGCTCAATCTTAATGAAAGGAATTTGGCTGCAAACTAGCATTTGAGTTATGGACATTATGTACTTGTTACATTATGTACTCTTATCTATATTTTTTTCCCCAGGAGAGTTAGTTATAATAACTCAATGCTTTTAAAAAAAAAAATTTAAATCAACTCTAACGTATTGGTAGATTGCAAAAATTCTTACCATTTTGGATAGCATATGTTGCAAGTGGCAGTATCGGTATCGAATGGTCCATACATTCACATGCTACACTCTCTTATATCTTTCTTATGGAAGGTGTGGTATTTGAAAAAGAGGTTTGGAACAGGCTTCGGGGAAGGCTTGTTGATTATATCCCGTAAGTGGATTTTGTACTTTTTTCTTTTTGCCAAACTAAATTTTCAATTTTTAGTCACAACCTGTCATGTTTTGTTTATTGGTGCTACAGTTTTGATAGCAATCCGGGTCCCGAGTGTAAACTTGGAATTAGATCAAATGTATCGAGAAATATATGTCTAGACCAGATGCTTGCTGGTTCTGCCCTTGGAGTAGTTGGTCATATTATGAGATGGGGAAATCAGGACCAGATGCAGGTATGATCTAGCAAATTATAGTATAACAATGAATCCTTGTCCAAGATCATAAAAGCTCTGAAAATTAGTTCATAAAACCTCTGAAAATTTAAAATGTTCCCTTTCTTTTACCAATTTATTGTGCAAAACATGCTTGCACTTCTCTGATTAATATTAAAAGTTATCATTCAAAAGAAAAGGGGACATGTTGTGGTAACAGAAAAGGTTCAAGTGGGCTGCAGCTGGCAATTGAAAGGTTTTTTTGGTCACCGGCGTTTGAAGCTTCTTACGGAGAACCAAAAGAAAGATGTTACTGGTAATTAATCATCTTATTTTTTTCTAAAGTGATTCTTAACTGTGAGAGTTATGGGGTGTGTGTGTGTGTTTCCTCTTCTCTTATTAAAAGGAGATCAGAGTTTTGACTGAGGTCCTTACCCGAATACACACATGATTCCACTTAGCCTAGTATGTCTTGGATGTTGAATAATATCTTTTTAAAAAAGAAATGTATTTATGGATCTTTAGTTGGTTCTCTTTTACAGAGGAAGAAAGAAAAAGAAATATGAGTAAACTGCTGTAGAAATTGCATTACTAGTTGAGGAATTCATGGCCAAGCTTGAATTTGCAGCAGAAGAGGATGCACTACTCATGAATGTAGAGCCAAAACCTACTATCGACAAATTTATCAAGCTGCCTTTTCTTACACAAGTCCTGTCAAAGTAAGCTAGTTGTCTTCTTTATTCTTAAGTTGTTTAATATTGTTTTGACCCTGCTTTTTATTCAATTGTAATTGGCTTGGATTGTTATAACCGTAGTGATAGAACATTTGTTACATGTATATTTTAATTTATTGGTGAGTTATTCAGCAACATAGTAATAGAACATCTGTTACATGTATATTTTAATTAATTGGTGAGTTATTCAGGAACGTTGGAAGAGAGATATTGAAGAGCATGGAGGGAAGGTGACTGAAATCTTAATGATGTACTGTTGTATGAGTTTTAAGTCTTGCTTTATGTGTTTCTCTTGCATGTCTTAAGACCTTACTACCTCATGTTATATATGGATGCATTACAATTATTTGTCATTTCACTATTTCTTTTCCTTTATTATGTCTGGATTTGTTTCATTGTTCATCTTTATGACTTTAACTGAGTTGCATAAAAAAGATATGAAATGTGAATAATTTTACTTTTGGTCATTGGACACACCAAAGTAGCTAAGATAGAGGGAGGGTCTCTTTGCAGTTATTTCTTATAAATCTTTGTCCTCATTTTGAAAATGTTAAACTTTACAATTGATTATTATATTGCAGGAAAACATTGCTGGAAAATTTTTAGACAGCCTCGTGAAATGGACTCAAAATATTAATATTTCGGATCCCTTAGAAGAAGGATGTAAGCTTGGGCCTGTTGTTAGTGGTGGACAGGTAAAAAACTTGATTCAGTTGTGCTAACTATATGTTTAGATATACAGCTCTATTTCCCGTCCATATTTCATATTGTTTTGAATAGGCATGTTAAGAGATAGGTAAATCAAGTAGAAATAAAATTAGGACTTTCGAACCAGGCTATTTCCAGATCACGATGAAGACAACTACGCATTTAAGAAAAATAAAATAATATTGGCACACCCTCATGTTATACCCCGGCTTGGCCACTGCCCGCCTACCCTTTTTTTCTCCTTCCCATGCTAGTATCTTTAAACAATTTGTTCAGATCAGCTTCTTGTATGTCTTCTCGTTTCCAAATTTTTTTGATGTTCTGACTAGACTAAATTTCTCCTTTCAGTAACATTGATCTATATTCAGCTTCAATTGTTTACCCCTGCTTCGTCGGGCCGGGTGGCATCATACACTAAGCAACATTTCTTGCATTGAGACACCACCCTTCAATCTTTTACAAGATTATTGAACAGACATAGCAATATGTTAGTTATTAAGATCTCTGACAAATAGAAGCAGAAAAGTATAATAATCATGATTCGTAATTACTGCTCAAGATTGAATGTCTCTGAGCAGTACCTGTCCATGCCAATAGGAGTTTGAGATAAGAATTTCTGACTAGAGTAAAGCTATGAATTGTTTTGCACATAGTTTACGATGATAGGCAGTAGCTAGAAGACCCTCGTATCAAGGTATCCTTACTTCATTTGTAGAGATGCATATTATGTCAATTTTAGGACGCTTATCATATTACTATTCCATCTGTGCATTCTTAAGTATTTCCGTGTTTTATCGTAGACAGCAAATTTAATTAAATTGTCTCAAATACTTCTCTTTCAGTTATCTTAGTAAAGTAATTTGCAGTACAATCTTACAATGAGAAATGGCCCAGTACTGCCACAAGTTGAGTACAATTCATATGATGTTACTAGATAGTATTAAGAAACAAGAAGCACTTCCTTTGGATGCATATGATGTTGCTAGTGATCTTGCAGTAGAGGGAAGAGGCCAGGATCCCATGGAGTAAACAAGATCCTGATAACTAAGCTTGGAATCCATAGTTGCAGAGGTTTACTGCCCTTCCATGTTGCTCAATTCATATTTACAGACACGGTTGTCTTAGTTAATGTACTGGCAATTTGTTTTGTGGATGTAAGCATTAAATTGGAAATTTTAATAGCAGTATTTATTTATGCATTTTGTGATCAAAATATTATGACTTTCTTTTGCCAAATATATCGCGGAGTATATTATTGTCTTTGTATATTTATTATTTCTGAAAATGGTAAGAATAGTACAGGTAAAAAGGAAGGCAGAAAATTATATATATATATTTTTAAAAAAATTGTCACTTACATAGCGCTTTAAAAAGAGCTATACAAGAACATGTACATTTAGGAAACACTTACTTAGATAGCACTTCTGAAAATGCTATCTAAGAGCTTCACTTACAGAATGGCGAAAAAAACGCTATCTAAGTAATCCTCACTTCAATAGCGGCTCCTTAGATAGCGTTTAAAAACGCTATGTAAGAGCTAAAAAAAGCGCTCTCTAAGTACAAATCTGTAGTAGTGTTAGTCTTGTTTTTTGACATTTCTGTCATTGCAGGACAAACAGAAAAACAGAATTAAAGAAAAGCTTGACGAGTGTGTTAAAGAAAAAATGTTGGAATTTTGCGATGTGCTTGATTTGCCAATATCAAGGGCTACTACTAAAAAGGTTTGTTGATGATTACTGCCGAGTTGTAGTGCGTTCTACTTGTTGATACGCTAGAGATGTAGTTGTTACAATTGATGTAAGGATCCTGTACCTAAACTTAAAGAGGTAATATACTCATTGGCGGACCAGAAAACAACTACTCCCTCTGTCTCAATATGATCTTCTCGTTTACAAAGTCGGTCCTGTTCATAACATGAGACAAATTACTAATTTACGCATAATCTATAAGACCAAATATAGTCATGAGTGATCTTGTTGGATTCGTATTTATGAGTGCTTTAATACAGTGAAGTTTTTATATTTAATACTAATACGAAATTGAACATATTAACGATCAAAAGTGTGCGTTGGCAAACGTGTTTTTTGAAATGGGAAGAGTTTTTTGAGACGGAGGGAGTACTGTTTAAATATATACTTTCCACCTCCGCAATCTATATATATACTCTTGACAACTGACATGAAGTAGGTAGGATAATCTAAATTGACTTGTAACTGGAATGAAAGAAAATGTGTCTCTACATTTATAAATCTGTCATCCCAAAAGTTCAGATGTATTAGTTGTGCTCCAATGCTTCGTATAGTTTAGTTCATGTCCTTTCAATATCTTAGCATTTGATCTGTCACCATGTATTATAGTGGTAACTCGTATTTATGACAAGTTTTTTCTGGAAACAGGAAGATATTGTTACAAAGTTGTTTGACTTTTTGGAAGCTCCTCAGGCTACTACCAGCGAGTTACTTGCTGATAAAGAACTGGTTAGTTACGTAAAAATACCTATATCATTGTGCAAAGTATTCTTATATTTGCTTTCTACATGTTATGTTAATGCAAATTATGTATGTCTATCACTACTAGTCAACATCTGGGAGTGCACCTTCAAAAAGCTCAGCCAAGGTATTATCCCGTTCAGAATATCACATTTCTTTACTAGCCAAATCATAAACACAATAGTACTACGAATTTTACTCTATTGTAAAGCTTTGGGGTTTACATTTACTCGAATGAAATTTGTTTCGACGTTCTCTTGAGGATATGATTGACTGAATTTTCAAATGGTCTAGGTGGTCTTTGCCTCTTTGGCCCCCCTTAACTTACTTATTAAGCTGAAAACTACATACATTTTTATTGTATCTCATTCTTTCTTATTATCTGTAAGTGCTGATCTAGTTCATTCTTTCATGTACTTTTTATATCTGCTGGTGAATGAGAAATGCTGGTAGGAGATAGGCACAGGGACTCCCCCAGTGGCGGAGCCAGCCGTCAAGGCTAGTGGGGGCAAAAAAAAATTTACAAACTTAACTGTTTGAAGGATTGACTTGTCACTATATTTTGTTTTTGTAAAACTTATACTAAACAAAAAGAATTAATAGAGAAAAGTAGCATTTATGGGGGCACAGGAGGTAACATTTGTATTTTAATATTATCTTTGTGTGGGTCCCACATACAAAATTTTTTTTTTTTAAAACCCGTGGGGGCACATGCACCCAGAGGCCCCCATGTGCCTCCGCCTCTGCTCCCCCCCAAGCCTATTTTTTCATATACGATGCTTGTCTTACATTGGTATTTGACTATTATCTGTGTTTTGAATATTTGTAGAGTCGGAGGAGGAATGCTGATGCATCCAGATTTGTACTTTGTATACTGCGCAGATATTAACGTTCTGTTAGAGAAATATATTACCTATGTTTCGAGATTTTATTTATGTGTTATGTGAATGTCTTGTGTTGGTTGACTAGAACATTTGTTACTTCCATTGCACTTGCTTTTGTTGTTACTCTATGCGTGTTTTTTTCTAGAAATTTCTCTCATGACATGGATACTTTGAAAGTGGAAACCTTAAATGTTGTTCATATATAAATTTATTGAATTAGGATTAGGGACAGAGGATTATTGATAGTCTGTTGAGTCCTGAATAATGTAGTTAATTTGTTATTTGTACAGGCTTCAGTCATGTGTAGTTTCTATCTCTGACAAATAAGTTTAGCTCCATATTGTTGGAGTTGATGATAAAACAGCTGATGTCATAGCACAGGTCAACACAAGAGCAAGTCAAAGACTGAAAGACTGATAAATGATTAGTTAGTTACTTATTGGTTGTAACAAACTTTGTACAGAGTTAGTTAGATTACTACTTGTATATACAGTCAGGTCAAGCTCTCATTTACACATCTTGTACAAAACAGTTCTAGCTTCTACATCAATGAATATACTGTAAATATACATCGTCTTCCTCTTCGTTAAGCTTTACATTTCACAGTTCACATGGTATCAGAGCAAGATGAGTTAGTTTCCATGGCCTGAGTTTGTTGCCGAGGTGATCTACATTGTTCGGTGCGATTCATCTCTGCAATTCATCTCTGCGATATTGTCACGTAATCTCTTTCGATCTTGATCTTGATCTCTCTCCTCTATTTCTCGCTGATCTCTCTCCTATCTTTCTTTTCATTTCATTATTATCTTGTTCTGTTTCTACTCCTCGATTGATTGATTGAGTAGAACAATCATCATTTCATTACTCAATTTCTTGTCTTTGAGATCTTGTTTTCTTCGATCTGTTTTTTGTAACATCATTTAATCTGATAAATTGATTGTGATCTTGTGTTTCTTCTTTGATTGATTGATTACATTTATTTGACATTCTGATTTGTCAATTGTTCATACTTTCTTGTTGAAATGGCTGAGGATCATGATAATCATGATGAAAATACTCACAATAATGATAACAATCGATCACAGTTCAATCAAGATAATCCGTTTCATCAACAATCGTCTGATAGTCCTGGAATGAAACTAGTCAGTGAACCTTTTGATGGAACATGATTTAGTAATTGGAAATGATCAATGACTATTGCTTTATCTGCTAAAAACAAATTAGGTTTTGTTGATGGTACTGTACCTAAGCCAATTTCTAATTCTCCTAATTTCAAGAGCTGGTCTCGTTGCAATGATATGGTTATATCATGGATTCTTGGTGCTTTGTCTAAGACTATTGGTCGTAGTGTGATATATTCTAATTCTGCTCATGAGATATGGTTGGAACTGGAAGAAAGGTATGGAGTTTCAAGTGGTGCACAGTTGTTTGGTCTTCACAAGGAACTTGCTGAAATTTCTCAAGGAAGTACTAATGTGGCAGATTATTTCACGAAACTTAAAATGCTATGGGATGACATTGATGCACTCTGTCTCATACCAGTTTGTTCATGTGGTTGTAGCTGTGGAGCATCTCAGAAATTGTCTAAGTTTCAACAAGATCAGAGAGTGATTCAATTTCTTATGGGTCTTAATGACAGTTTTAATGTGATAAGAGGATCTGTTCTTATGCGTTCACCGTTGCCTTCTATTGGTCAAGTATACAGTCTGTTACTGCAAGAAGAAACTCAGCATGAAATTCATTCTACAAGTCATTTGATGCCAGAATCAGCTTCCTTGAATGTTTCTCATTCTTATGGAAATTCTTCATCTCACAATGGATATGTAGGAAAGAAACCGAACTTTGACAGTAAGAAGCTTGTGTGTAACTATTGTAAGAAACCAGGACATATTATTGACAAATGTTTCAAGCTACATGGATTTCCTGCGGACTTCAAATTCACTAAACCAAGAAGAATGGCAGCTAATGTCGAATTATCTGAGCAATCTGGCTCATCTAATGCTTCTGCATCTGATTCTCAAGCTAATAATGCTCAAAATCAAGGTCTCACACCAGAAATTTGTACTCAGCTTATGCAACTTCTTAAGTCTGCACAATCTACAGAATCTGTTGTTTCTGCAAACTTTGCTGGTACATTGTATAATTCTTCTTCTATTGCTTGTTTCTCAGACTCTAACAATATTAGTTGGATTTTAGACAGTGGGGCAAGTGATCATATGTGCTCTCAAAAACAATTATTTTCTTCTTTAAATCATTTATCTCAACCTATCTCGATTTCTTTACCAAATGGTGAAATTCTAAACATATCTTTCACTGGAACTGTTCCTATTACCCCTGAGATAACTCTTACTAAAGTACTTTATGTACGTCATTTTAAGTATAATCTTCTTTCTATCAGTAAACTCACAAAACTTCTTGATTGCACTGCTTTCTTTACTCATGACACTTGTTTTTTGCAGGGCCATTCTCTGAGGAAGCCACTGGTACTTGGTAGTTCTCAGAGGGGCCTTTACAAGTTGTCACCATCTCTGTCTACTCCTACTGCAAATCAGTGTGTTTCAAATTCTCATTTCGTTTGTGATAAAGATTCTCCTTCACTTTGGCACTCAAGACTAGGCCACTTATCATTGTCTAAATTGAAAACTCTTTGTCATATAAATAGTGACAATGCTTCTGTAATTTCTGTTTGTGAAATCTGTGCAAAAGCAAGACAACATAGACTTCCATTTCCTAGAAGTTCTATTCATTCTACTGTTAAATTTGAACTCATTCATGTAGACCTTTGGGGTCCATATTCTGTTTCTACATATTCAAAGCATAAATACTTTATAACAATTGTTGATGATTTTACTCGTATTACTTGGACACATTTGTTGGCTTGTAAAAGTAATGCTTTCGAATTCATTAAACACTTCATTACTTTGGTTCATACTCAGTTTCATAGCACTGTTTAAACAGTTCGAACTGATAATGCTTTGGAGTTAGGTTTAAGTAAAACTGCAACTGAATTTTTCTTGTCCAAGGGTATAGTTCATCAAACTTCCTGTTCCCACACACCTCAACAAAATGGTGTGGTGGAACGGAAGCATATGCATTTGCTTGAAACTTCTCGAGCCTTGCTTTTCCAGTCAAATCTACCTAAACAATTTTGGAGTGACTGTGTTCTTACAGCAACCTAATTGATTAACAGATATCCATCCAAAGTTCTTGATGGTGCTTCTCCTTATTAGAGATTGTTTGATAATAAACCAAGTTTTACACACCTTAAACCTTTTGGTTGTCTGAGTTACGTTTCTACTATTAAAGCCTGTAGAGATAAACTATCTCCTAGAGCTATTCCTTGCATTTTCTTGGGCTATCCTCATGGAAAGAAGGCATATAAGTTTCTCAGTCTGGAAAATCGTTCTATTATAATATCTCGTGATGCAGTGTTTCATGAGACTATTTTCCCTTATGTTAAAACTGTTTCTGCACATTTCATGCCCTTATCTGTCCCAGATATATCACCTAAACCTGTTACTTTTGAATCTGGTTCTAATGACTCCACTACAGATGACACTACTTCCTTTATACAAGAGTCTGATATACTAACATCTAGTGATACATCTGTTGATTCTAGTTCAAGTAATCCTTCCTCTATCTCAAACATACCAGTTCGCAGATCCTCTCGATCTTCTAAACTACCCTCATACTTAAATGATTATTTGCATACGTATCCTTCAACTACTTGTACTGCTAATTGTTGCTGTACACTCACCTCAATTTGTACTCCAACTGTTGTTCTACCTCATTCTGTTTGTAATACTTCTGTGACTTTACCTTCCACTTACATTCTTCCACCTTCTAAACCATCTTCATATTCAGAAGCAATTAAGTATCCTGAGTGGAGACAAGCTATTGAAGCTGAATTTTCTGCTTTAGCAGCTAATAACACTTGGTCACTTGTTGAGTTACCTCCAGGAAAGAAACCTATTACATGTAAATGGGTTTTTAAAGTGAAACAGAATTCAGATGGCACCATTGAACGCTACAAAGCTAGACTAGTTGTTCATGGTTATACTCAGAAGGAGGGAATTGATTTCACTGAAACGTTTTCTCCTGTAGTTAAAATGACCACAATTCGTTGTCTGGTTGCTACTGCTGTGAAAAAGGGTTGGAATTTATTTCATTTGGATGTCAACAACGCTTTCCTACATGGTGATTTAAATGAAGACGTATGTATGACTCCACCACCTGGACTCTTTGTTTCTGATTCTTCACTGGTTTGTAAATTAGAGAAATCCTTGTATGGTCTTCGTCAAGCTTCACGACAATGGAATACCAAACTCAAATCTACTTTACTTACGAAAGGGTATTATATATCTAATTTACGTTGATGATATTATAGTGGTGGGTAATGATGATGAGGAAATTTCTGATATTAAAGCTTACTTGGATGCTGTTTTTAAGATCAAGGATCTGGAAAAGTTACGTTATTTCATGGGTCTAGAATTTGCTGAGGTTCCTAATGGTATGATTGTTTCTCAGCAAAAGTTCACAATGGACCTCATTTCTGAATTTCAGTGTACAGATACTTCACCTGCTATCACACCTCTAGATATTACTATTAAACGTTTTCCAGATCAAGGTGAATTACTTAGTGATTCTTCACAGTATAGGAAGCTTGATGGGAAATTAAATTTTCTAACGAATAATCGGCCTGACTTGTCATTCTGTGTGCAACATCTTAGTCAATTCATGTCTGCTCCCAGAACACCACATTGGGAAGCAGCTCTTCATGTGTTAAGATATCTTAATCACAATCCTCGACAAGGTTTATTCTTCACCAAAGATACATCTTCTACATTAGAAGCATTTTGTGATGCAGACTGGGCAGCATGTCCTAACACTCGTAAATCAGTAAGTGGCTTTGTCATTTTGCTAGGTGGAAGTTTGATTTCCTGGAAATCTAAGAAACAACACACTGTATCATTATCTTCAGCAGAAGCTGAATATAGATCACTTCGCAGACTCACTTCTGAACTAGCCTGGTTGTCTCGATTGTTACACGAACTTGAAGTGCCTAATATTACTCCTATTGCAATTAAATGTGACAATCAAGAAGCCATTTACATTGCTCGAAATCTAGTCTATCATGAACGCACAAAGCACATTGAAATTGACTGTCACTTTGTGCGTACTAAACTAGCTTCTGGGTTGATTTCACTGTCATATACTCCATCTAATACTCAGTTAGCAGATGTCCTTACTAAACCGTTGACAGGTATCCAGCATCATCAACTTCTTGGCAAGTTGGGTGTGATTGCTTCACCCTCCAACTTGAGAGGGGGTGTTGGAGTTGATGATAAAACAGCTGATGTCATAGCACAGGTCAACACAAGAGCAAGTCAAAGACTGAAAGACTGATCAATGATTAGTTATTTACTTATTGGTTGTAACAAACTTTGTACAGAGTTAGTTAGATTACTACTTGTATATATAGTCAGGTCAAGCTCTCATTTACACATCTTGTACAAAACAGTTCTAGCTTCTACATCAATGAATATACTTTAAATATACATCGTCTTCCTCTTCGTTAAGCTTTACATATATCTTAATATAAAACTAGGGAATGGTCTCGAAAAAAATAAGAAGCAGTTTTGCTCATAAGAAAAGCCACAAAAGTCACTCAACAGCCCAATGATAAGCCTTGACGAAGCACTGGAGATGGCAAAGCTTTTTGCCACAAAAGTCACTAGAATTTTGTAGTGATCTGAAGGTTAAAATATAAATGGATTTATGAAAGTAGATAATTAAATTGTTTTTTATACTTGAAGAAGTTGCCTAGTATATTTGACTTCTGTAGTGAATCCACTGCTATAGTGTAAGGCCCCTGGTTCCCTTGTGGTGAATGCTAAGTGTGCCCCAGGTTCTCATGTGCCTTTATCTCACTTACTATAAATAAACACTTTGCAGAGAACAATGATTTAAACGAAAGGGGAAAAATTCCGTGCGACGTGAATGACTTTTTGGGAGATGCAAATATTTAGAACATGCTGTCAGTGGAGAAAGGTCTTAGGGAACTGAATTCTCTCAAGGTTTTTGTAATTCTTTTTTCTGTTTTTAACATTTTGATGAGTGTTTAACAATTTGTATTGGTTTATATTTCAATGAGCTGAATGTGAGCGAGTTTTACAATGATGAAATGGTAAGTAGAGCTGCTGTCAATTGTCTAACATCGTAATTATCCCTTTTTTATACTTTATCAGTTGTATGTTCAATCTGTTAAATCTCGACTTGTGTTCATGCTTGGGGGATTTGGGAGATGAATCTAAAGTGAAGATTACTAAACTCCCAACTGTTAATTTCTGTTATAAAAGGTATTTAAACTCATCTACTGTCTATATATATTGCCTCATTTCTGTATATTTGCTTGTGTTGCTTTCTCTCTGGTTCATCTCTCTGTTTATCCAGGCCGTTGGAAATGTGAATTCGATTATTGGCCCTACTTTAATTGGCAAGGTTTCTGGGTGCACTACGTCAAAAAAGGGCTTTAGTCACACTTTTGAACAGTAATCCCTGCCACATTTTCTTCAAAAAGCGTAACTAAATATAAATGTCCTGTGTTTTGGTTACACGTTTAATATTTGTGTAACTAATATTACAAACTTTTATACCTTTAGTCACTCTTTACAAATTTAGTAACAAATAATGGCCATGTTAATAATTATCGTAACAAAAAAATGCCAACTGCTACGCTTTTCCTTTTCAGGGACATCTTATAGCTACATTTGTCGAAAAAAATGTGACTCTTTTTTGCCACACAAAATAATAGTGACCAAATATATATAAATACCATTCAGGAAAATAATGCGTCACTAAAATCTAAAACATATAGCCACTAGTATTGTTTTATGTGACGAAAGAGTCGGGTTTTAGTGTAGCCAAATATTCTTTTATGGTCATAGTTTTGTAGAAAATCGGTAGCTTAACATTTGTAATAGCCACAGTTACTATATTTATGTGTGACAAAAGATAATACCAACTGGATATGTTTTTTTTGTATATCTTAACAAACCTGGCATATCAAATTGCCAAACCAAACGCAAATTAATGAACATCCGAATCGCACACCATAATACCAAATCCTTATATATCAACCATAATAATTCAAATATACACTAGAAAATCATCCAACAAACTTACAAGATAATTATCCAACATACAATCCAACCATCAACTTACATATTTTTCACTACATACAAAACAAAGAAAATGATGACAATAATGCCTACATGATACAACTAATACAACTTGGTATCCATATCCTAAGACATTCAACAGTTGAAATGGTTTTTTGCATCTCGATCTTGACATCCTCAAGTTCTTTTTGGATCTTCAGCACATCTTCAGCACATGTATGCCTGGTCACCAAGAAGTTGGTTAAGTTGGCTGAATAATCCATTACTGAATTAACAAAAAGAAGCAGCCACATAAATGTACATCTGGTTCCAAGAAAAGTGCTGTAGGCAACAAAACTATAACATCAATTGCAGCCAACCGCAACCAAAAAATAAAACCAAAAACAAGGGTCCTAGTCCAGAATATATGGACGGATTGTCAAGGGTCTGAAGCTGGTTTCCAGTAGGTATTCTTCCTGATAACATTAGAAGGGGTGGAACCTGCTAGGAATTTCCAAAAATAACATGAGATATGAATCAAAATGAGCGAGTAAGAGTGCAGAACCATTAGCCGCTCGGACCATAATTGACTCAGATGACCTTTGTCATCATTGGTGATTGTGATCTTTTGTATTTTTTTTGAGGCCTTGTCTTCTGCCCTTATGTTAAGAATGTTGTTTTCATCAACTTCAAATGTTACTTCAATTTGAGGAGTTCCTTTGCAATAAAATAAAATAAAATGTAAGTTAGTTATTGGAATCTAAAAGGCTACATATCAATTATGAATGTAAGTTAGTGATTACATATCTATTACTAGCAGACCTGATTAAGTGGTAGATTGTTACCTCCTAGATGAGTGTCACCACTAGTGGCAAGAACCTCAAAAACACCATTATCAATTGTCAATATACTGACATCAAATGTCCCTCCACCAAGGTCAAACACAAGAATGTTTTTTCACTTTGCAAGGTCCAATCCTTTTGCAATACCTGCAAAAGTACTGTGTATATCTTCATCTTTGTACAATAAGGCAAGGAACTGACTTTCAGTATTGACAAATAAACAACATGAGGCATACAAATTTGAATGACCTGAGACCGTATGTACATAAAACCATAGTAAAGAGTAGTACAATAACCATTTAAACACGTTTCATTTGTAAATTAAGGTCAGTGACCTTTACAGAAAGACATAATGATATTTCTTCTTAAATAAGCAATATATCAAACAACCAAATGTCAATTAATGTACTTTATTCCACACGCATGACTTGTGATACATTTAACATAGCTACTTAATGTTTGCGTCTTGTCTAATTTTTCTGTGTACTTGTGTATGATACAATTCAAGTTTTCTTATATGCTCAACTGTAGATTCTTTAGCTCTTACTAATTTATATCCAATCAACTATTTAACAAATAAGTTTAATTAATAATTCAAGCAAGATAAATTTCTAAAATCAGCTTATAAATTAATAACACCATCAGTTGAATTGTTTTTAATTTTGTTACATATGAAACACTAGAAGCTATAGCAACTTTAAAAAGAAAAAAGTGGAGGGGGTAAGAGAAACGTACAACAGTGATACCCTTGGCAAGCAGAAACTGTCGGAGAGCCATACAGACCAACTCGCCTTGAATTAAAAAATCAAAAGTCTCATGTTTCCAATCAACAGCTACCTCTTCTACTCGCACAACAATTAAAATTACATTACATACACAAACTGAAAACCAAGTAACCCAATAAATGGACAAGACGAGAGAACAAAGGGTGAAAAGGTAGGGTACCAGTAGCATAAAATTGGCAAAGGATGTTGACGGGAGTGGAGAGGCCCATACGAGTGAGAGGGAGTTTTGAGAGCTAGCACCTCCGGCCATTTCCCAAAATTAAGAGAGTGGGAGACATAGAGAGAAAGAGAAAGAGAGAAAGTGAAGGAGTGAATTAGGGTTCTTAATAGAGGTGAGGTGGAGAGAGCTGGTTAAAGTCGAGAAAGAGAGAGTGATGAGAGAATTCTGTTTAACTAAATGTTTTTGTTTTTTGGTTTTTTTTTGTTCGGTGAGGTGAATATTGGTATCCATATCCTAAGACATTCAACAGTTGAAATGGTTTTTTGCATCTCGAATCACTATGCTTCAGTGAGCAATAAGCAATTGGTTCACATAATAAGCAATTCTGTTTAACTTGATCTATCAGCAACTGAATCACTATGCTTCAGTGAAAAAACTAAAAATGTATAGGCCGTTAATAAACTAAAAATCGCTTGCAAAAAGAAATGCTGTAACATATGATATACTAGTTTGGGGAGTAAATTAGAACTAGACAATTTGTACTCTAGACCTGATACTTTTCTAGAAGCAACCCTTGTGAATGAAAAGTTTGTAGAAACTGGGGAGGCATAAAGTGGCTGAGAAAGTCCTCTGTAAAAGCATCACAAACATATAATTATAATCTTTTTAGTTAAAACAAAGGTAAGTTTAATTTGATATTAACATTGTAAAGCATTACCTGATAATTTGTGCATCAGGTTTCATTGGATTTGGTTGAATGGCTTCAGTAAAACAATTGGCAACAAAATAAAATTAGATATTTTAGTTTGTAGTTGAGCAATTATCATAACACAAAGCTATCAACTTTGTTTCACCCCACATCTTTAAAAGATAAAATCACAGAATAGAAAATATGATCTCCTCACGCTTACATTTGCTCGATTCCGCATAAAGACACAAGCCAGGACTGTTATTTACCCTTTTTGACGTGCCGTTACTATTTATAGTTGGCTTGGCTGCACAAAGAAGGATAAGTAAGGATAAGTTTCAAGTTGACTAATTTGTACTCGACAGTATAATGACTAAAAATCCAAGTTCTAGCAGATGCAGATTTAATTCCGAATAATGACAATATATCATAATTGCCTGGGAAAATGTATCGCTTACGGTGCTGGGGGGGTTCAATCAGAGTCTGTCGCTGAACTCCACTTTGCTCAGTAAAAGTACTCGCATATTCATGCCTAAGGAGAGTAGTATTCAGTAAGCAATAAGCAATTGGTTCACATAAAATAGCATTAAAACATATAATTTAACAACAATGTGTGTAATTGTGGAACATTGTGCATAAAAGAGTCACTCACTGTAGCAACATCGCCAAGATTGACAACGAGAGTATTTGGCCAAGGATCCACCGGCAGGATAGCTCCGGACATATCCATGACCTCTAGCCCACCAACAATAACATTAGGCACCCTTCATTATCAGACTATTGGTGAATGTGTGTATGTGTGTGTGTGTGTGTGAGAGAGAGAGAGAGAGGGGGGGGAGAGAGAGACAGAATGGAGAACGAGACAGAGAGGGTGGGGAGAGAGATAGAGAGAGGGGGAGAGAGAAAGAGAGGGTGGAAGAGATTTATAGAGATGCATACAAATCGAAGAGATTTGTACCTCAAACTCATATCAAACACTCTGAAACACGAAGGTTGCTTCAATTAAACCGAGATCGAACCCTAATTAAACCCTAATTGAACCTTGATTGAACCAAACTTCCATTAATCCTTGAGAGAGTGAGCGACAGAATGATATGAGAGAATAAGAGAACAAGTATATTTCCCCCCAATTTTCCCCAATTTCCCTCTCCTTGATATGAGATCGAACTCTACTTTTATTTTTTTAAAAAATTATACATATTTATTTTAAAATGTTGAATATTAAATTATAATTAGAGAATGAGATATTTCTTATAAAGCCGTACAAGATAAATTCATAATTTTTTCTTTATTTTTTTATGTGTCAAATATAAGTATTTGTTAACATCCGTATGGTTGGATCGTCAAGAACTGCTTTTAAAAAAATAGTTTGTTAAGCGAGTGGTACTCTTCTTTCAAGAAGTGGTACTCGAATGAGATATTTCTTATAAAGCCGTACAAGATAAATCCGTAATTTTTTCTTTATTTTTTTACGTGTCTAATTTAAGTATTTGTTAACATCCGTACGGTTGGATCGTCAAAAACTGCTTTTAAAAAAATAGTTTGTTAAGCGGGTGGTACTCTTCTTTCAAGAAGTGGTACTCGAATGAGATATTTCTTATAAAGCCGTATAAGATAAATCCGTAATTTTTTTTTTATTTTTTTACGTGTCTAATTTAAGTATTTGTTAACATCCGTACGGTTGGATCGTCAAAAACTGCTTTTAAAAAAAATAGTTTGTTAAGCGGGTGGTACTCTTCTTTCAAGAAATGGTACTCGAATGAGATATTTCTTATAAAGACGTACAAGATAAATCCGTAATTTTTTCTTTATTTTTTTACGTGTCTAATTTAAGTATTTGTTAACATCCGTACGGTTGGATCGTCAAAAACTGCTTTTAAAAAAATAGTTTGTTAAGCGGGTGGTACTCTTCTTTCAAGAAGTGGTACTCGAATGAGATATTTATTATAAAGCCGTACAAGATAAATCCGTAATTTTTTCTTTATTTTTTTACGTGTCTAATTTAAGTATTTGTTAACATCCGTACGGTTGGATCGTCAAAAACTGCTTTTAAAAAAAATTGTTTGTTAAGTGGGTGGTACTCTTCTTTCAAGAAGTGGTACTCGAATGAGATATTTCTTATAAAGCCGTACAAGATAAATCCGTAATTTTTTCTTTATTTTTTTATGTGTCTAATTTAAGTATTTGTTAACATCCGTACGGTTGGATCGTCAAAAACTGCTTTTAAAAAAATAGTTTGTTAAGCGGGTGGTACTCTTCTTTCAAGAAGTGGTACTCGAATGAGATATTTCTTATAAAGCTGTACAAGATAAATCCGTAATTTTTTCTTTATTTTTTTTACGTGTCTAATTTAAGTATTTGTTAACATCCGTACGGTTGGATCGTCAAAAACTGCTTTTAAAAAATAGTTTGTTAAGCGGGTGGTACTCTTCTTTCAAGAAGTGGTACTCGAATGAGATATTTCTTATAAAGCCGTACAAGATAAATCCGTAATTTTTTCTTTATTTTTTTACGTGTCTAATTTAAATATTTGTTAACATCCGTACGGTTGGATCGTCAAAAACTTCTTTTAAATTAAATAGGATGTTAATCGTTTAGTGAATCTAGCACTCGCCCCGTTACCATAATCTGTAATATTACAACATTCCGTTAAGATGCGTCACGACCGAGCTTTTTTATTTTTTGATTATTTTTTTGCAACACTAGAATGAGTATCTATTAACATCCGTACGGTTCGATTGTCGAAGAAATCATACTTTAATATATAATGATTTTTTTTATGTGCACAAAAATTGAAAATCTTGTTTGATTTTATAATATAAATCTCCCAAAATTACTACTTACTCTAAACAGCCTCGTCCCGATTGACGTACAAAAAAATTAGAAAATTTGAAATTAATCTTATTTAATTATTTATCTTATATATTTTTTAATCCATAATTTATCAAGTATCAAAATACAAATATTATTCCATTTTGATTTCCCGCTTAACAAATTTGAGTTCCCCTCTCTGTTCCCCCTCATTCCCTTTCCCCCTTTTGCCAATAATTTGTTTCCCCCCTTAACAAAAATTTCACCCTTTTCCCATTCCCCCTCATTTTTCTCACACAAACAAGTCACGCACAAATATAACACTCTCCGCCTCACACTCACTCTGTGCCACACTTTCTCTCTTCCTCTGTAAAATTGAAAAATTGAACTTCTGGGTTTTGCTTGTAATCATCTATAGTGTGTATATAGATCTTTAATTAAGTTTTAATCATCAAATAAACAATTGAATTGAAAAAAAGGGTTTGTTTTTATTTGATCTGGGGGTTTTTGTTTGCCGGTAAGATTTGATAAACATGGACAACTCAACGGAGAAGGTAGTCGCGGTCATCATGGTCAGGGGTTCCACCAAAGGTCTCTCTCTCTCTCTCTCTCTCTCTCTCTCTCTCTCCCTCCCTCCCTCCCTCCCTCCCTCTATCCATCTCCATCTATCTCTCTCTCTCTCCCACATCCCTTCAGTGTTATTGTTTTGGATTCTAATTTTGTAATATGAATTACTTGTTGATATGCACATATGGACAGTGTTCATGGACAATGGAAGCATAATGGACTTAGTGTTAAGCATAATGGCAACAAAAAGAGCTATGGATGTTGTTGGAATCAGCTTTGAGGAGCACGTAATTCCAGGAAGTGCCATTATATATGGGAATAACAAATTCTTCAAGTCTAAACTTTCTTTGGGATTGTCATTGTCAAAATAATATTCCTTTTCTCAGGAAGCTATATTTCGAGTCATAGCTGCAATACTCTATCTGGGGAACATTAAATTTGCAAAGGTAAAGGAAGCAGACTCATCCGTGCCCAAAGATGATAAATCTTGGTTCCATCTAAGAACTGCAACAGAATTATTTATGTAATTGATCATTCTTGTACTATTTCCATCCATTTGCTGCAGTTGTATTTTTTTTTGGAAATGCGATACTTGGATGTGACTTCCAAATTGTCCATTTGTTTTTCAGGTATGACACAAAAGCTCTGGAGGATTCCCTTTGCAAACGTGTTATTGAAACCTGTGATGAAACCATCACCAAGTGGTTGTGTACTCCTGATTATTTGACTGGTGCGTTCAATTTCAAATGCTTTGTAGTAGTGTACTATACTCTCTTATGTTCATGTTGCTTATATTTTTGTTATGCACATACAATTTTAAAGTAAAATGTTGGTTTTTACCACCTTTGTTGTACAATATTTATGCAGGCTTGTATATAAGATCAATAGTTCAATTGGCCAAGATCATTCTTCAAAGTACTTGATTGGCGTGCTTGATATTTATGGGTTTGAGAGTTTCAAGACAAACAGGTGCTTAACTAGTATGCCTTTTGTTTTTATGTTTGTGAAGTTCTGATTAATTGCAGTTAACTGCAACAGATTTTCATGTTACCAAGTGACCATGAGGTCGAGTTTGTCGGTCTCTCCGTGGATACTTATTTTCCTATAGGATTTTTCCATATTCTTATAACTGGATCTATCCTCTGGTGCTCTTTTCCCATTCTAGTAAATTAAGTAGTTATTGTAACACACTAAGCATCTTAATTATGTGGAGCAAAATTGCTTAGCTATTATAATGTTATGTTTTATTCTCAAGCAATTCTAGAATATATTTAATGTGTTAAGCATATGTCTTGCTGTAGATTATATTCATGTATAAAAAATTGATGCAGAAACTAAGGCTATAAATTTCTCAGTACTCTTATAAATTCCAACAATCCAAGTATTTGAAAAATTTGTGACTGAGGCTATCAACTGAATCTTTGTAAATTATTGAGTATATATCTCTACTGGCTAGTTAATTTTAAGGTTCTTCAATATAAGCTTTGTGCTCTGTATGCAGTGGTGACATGATAAGGTTGCAAGTTGGATGTGTATATTCTACTAATCTGCGAAGACTCGAACCACAAATCAAACCTCAAATGGTTCCAGTTGCTAGGCTTCAAGGTTCTTGTCTTGCACGACTATCTTCACTTAAGGTATCTTCCTTAGCAGTCAAAAGTTATTAAGTGTTAGGTATCTCTTACTCTTTATTGCTATTTAGTAATACTTCCAACATCTACAGTTGTTCCTTTTGCAGCTGTTCTAGCCTGGTTTCAGCTTCTGTAAGCTAGACTTTGGAAAGTTCAGCATATCCTGTACTTGTAATCAAGGCATGGCATGTCAATGGGGAAATGGATGGACATGGGAATATCAGTAGAGCTATACTTTGACATGAGATTGTTTTGTATATAGTTTGTATATTGAATTGGTAGATAAAATAGAAATTTTTGTATATATAAAGCGGTTGGAACGCCTCACTTGCGTTGACTAGCAATTGATCACATAATTTTTATGTAGATGAGAATTGATTTATGTATGGCTAAGTGTTTGAATTTTAGAATAGCATTGTGTTTCAATTTTGGCATTTTGGTATTATTAATTACTATGGATCATTTATAATACAAATAAAACCATGTATAATTTAGTTAAGTGTGTGTGACTATTTCTATCCTTTAGCCACACTATATATTATAACATTATAAATAATGTCTGTAAAAGCATTTAAGTCACAATTAGGACACATACATGTTACAATATAATCAAAACACACACGAATATATAAAGAAAGTATAACAGTTATGGTGCTTTAGCTACACATTACATAAAAAAGAAGTGTAATAGTTAATGTCCTTTATATACACTAATTAGCAAAAACTGGCCAATAAAAATATCAATTTCGTCACGATATTATCTTCAAAATGTGGCCATAAATCAAATAAATGTAGCTTTTGAAAATTTTTAGCCACATTTTTAATTCCCGCTGTAACGGTATATCCCTTTTAGTTAAAGTAAGCAGGCTAGAATTCTTGCTCCCAACATCAAATATTAAAAGCCTTTAGCCACTCTATAAGTCAATACAGCTACTAAGAAAAAGTGTGGCTATATCATGTCTATGGTAGTGGAGGCTTTGGTGACACTGCATGTGAAAAAAATAAGTGTGACCAAAACCATACCGTCACAGTTTTTTGATGTGACTAAAGCCCTTTTTTGATGTAGTGGTGTTAACACAAAATCACGCAAGTGCACGTGGTCACAAGTAATACAGATAGAAATCAAGTTCGTTCCACAGAGATCTGGTTTTGGTTTTAAATCAGCCGATGTACCTATGCAACAATGTATGGTTTTAACTCACTTCTAAGACAAATAACAAATTGAGATTTGATTATCTAATTTAAACTAAGATGCAAAATATTAAACTAAGAATTAAATTAACTAATGAGAATTGAATCGAATTACTTATATGAGAATAAACATGGGACTCTACTTCATTATCTACTTCACTTAGAGTTGACGCCTTTAATCAATGCACGTTATGGTTTTGATATCTGATCAGACAACACGAAATAAGTAAATGCTACTTCTCAGTATACGAGTACCAAACTAAACATATATTCACAAAAGAGATATAAGATGAATAGACACCAATTATGCTTAGACCCTATATTTACTATAAGATTTGAAAACATAACGGTTGAAGAACAAGTTGTCTATTAAGATCACATAGGGCAGCATAATATCTCTATTGATGCTACAAATCATGATGTTAAAACATCAACATATCCTATGCTAGCATGGCAAGTTCTAAATCTCAAGATCCACTCTCGTTTCGCGAGAGATTAACAAATTAGATGTTCGCGACGCATCTAAATACATGAAACACAACCATACGAGTATATCAAGAATTCACCACACGTAATCTTTAAAGCATCAAACTACTAAGCTACATAGATAACTCCGTTAGAATCCCATGACAACAATTAGCCCATAATTGAACCGTTCATCGTCATGGGATTTGATGAAAATATGATAAATAACAAGATATGGAAGAAAGAAGCAATAATATTAATAAAATAAAGGGTTGAGAAAACAAATCTATAATCCAGAATAACACAAAAGATGAAGTAGATCTAGATCCGTTGCTTGTCACGAGCGTTGAATCCTTCTCTCATTTTCTCCCTTGCAGATCTAAGCTATGTTACAATAATAAACTGATGATGATTACAATGCTAGGATGTGTTTATATAGGCTCTATAATTCTTGCCCAGCAAGAAATTGCCTTCTATTACAATTAGAATTCAATTAAGGTACTAAAAACTGCCCGAAATACAATTAGAACTTGAAAAGGGCAAAACAGTAATTTCCCTGCTCCCAACAGTCTGCTTGTCGTGCTGTCTGCTCTCACCACGCGCCGCCTGCTTGTGCAACACCTGTTCCATGTTGTAGAAAATCTCTCAAGCTTCGCGTGGGCAGTAAGATCGCTGAAAACGGACTTATAGAACTCCAAATATGGCCAAAACAGTGTAAGCTGCGCAGCCTTCCCGAAAAATCCGAATTTTAATCAATTTAATCTCCAAAAACGATAGAAGCATCAACCTTAATCAACATTCTTGCAAGCCTGCACATCAACACAAAACACATCAAAACTATAACAAACTTGAGTCCAAAACAATCAATTTAAGCCGATATGGAACGTTCCAAGTGGATATAAAATCCACTTATCAGTGGGATTTAATTATTCAAGTCATTTTTAGTTTCAGTTGTTTATGTTCTCAACTCTTACTTGGTGCTTTAGAATACAGTATATTTACTCACCCGTGGTCCATCGTCTGTTCATTAGTTAAGTATTGTTTATAGATAACTAGAATATTGCTTTCAGTCTTCTTAGTTGTCAACTGAACCAAATCTAGGAAACAATTTGAAACTTATGCTTCCATTCTTATGCAGTTGCCCACTAATTAGATCTGATTTTATTCATCTTATCAATTGCAACATATCGCAAATTTAGCTGGAAACAAGAAGTTGGTGTTGCCAGTTCCTGCTTTTAATGTCATCAATGGTGGATCACATGCAGGAAACAAACTTGCTATGCAGGTAAGTTAGCACCCTTTTTAAAAATTTTAGGGACTGTCAACTAGTATGTTTTCATTGGGTTTTTTTTCTTGCTGGAGTTTATGATTTTTTCAGTCGGTGCCTCATCATTCTCAGAGGCAATGAAGATGGGAGTTGAAGTATACCACAACTTGAAGGCAAGCCCAAGATGGGAGGCAATGTTAAATTTTGCAAGAGAATTCAGATTTGGCTAAGTTCCATGTTGTTCAAATACAAGCCCAAGTTTGAGAATTGGAATTGATACTTCAGTCCCTGTCATTTGACATGCTTCTTTTAAAATGAATCTTAATGTTCTGAACATCGATTATGTTGGTTGTTAATTGTTTTATGTTGTCCTGACTTTGTTGCATTGTTTTAATTTGCTAATAGCAAGGACAGATATACATAGAATTAGATAAAAAGCATTTTAATTTGATGTTATTATATAATTTATTGCACTATCCACTTCACTGGCAATTTTGTCATTTTGCGGTCTGTGATCAATTTTGGAATTATTTTTTTAAAAAAAATTCACTTTATGCGTCGGTTCTTTAAAAGTCCGACGCCTAAAGTGGACTTTTAGCGTCGGTCATCTGAAAGATCGACGCCTAAAGCAGACTTTTTGCATCGGTCATTTAAATGACCGACGCCTATAGCAGACTTTTAGCATCGATTATTTAATTGATCGACACCGTAGCATACATTCAGCGTCGCCACTTTAACTGACGCTATAGACCTATACCTATAGCGTCCCCTACATATAATAGGCCAAAGAAGCGATACCTTAGACCTATTTGACCGACGCTATAGGCCCTTTTTGTACTAGTGTCGGTATCATCAAATTTCATTTCTCCATCCCTGAGCCTTTACTACTAGCAAAAAAGAATAATATTTTTAAATACACAATCAGGTCACTTTCTTAATATTATATCAATTACTTTAAGATATCAGATGAGAATCTAAAAGAACATACAAACGCTCAATAATTATCGTTAATCACACGCACTCGGTGCTCCCAAGAGTAAAATTAATGTCATGTACAACCATCGTATACTAGGTCACAGTTCGCTGTGAAGCACATCGTAAAAGCATCAATATAGGTACATAAAAAGAAAACCATATGAACACAACCAATTGTAGTATGATCCAACAATTCACTAATATGTACTCCGCAACATGTACCAATGCACATTTATAGTGGAACGACTCTGTAAGAATGAAACTATATTAGCTGAAAAATAAAAACGCTGCTACTTAGAAGTGGTTAAATTGGAAATTTTTAGTTTGGATTAACTCATTCATGTTGTCATAGGGTTTAACTCTTTTATCTAATTACTTGTAAATGAAAATTCACAAACAGTGACTGAAAATCATAGGAAAGTCGATTTTCACTTTTTATGGTACACAATCTCATACACTAACGTGTAACAACTTAAACACAAAAATGTTTTAGTATTTATCTTGCACGCCAAACATCTTTAGTATCAAAGTTACTCATTTCAAAACTAAAAAAGACCTCAATTTTGAATGGTTTCTAATAGTAACCATCTAACTACATAACTCAAGTGCAATTTCTGTACCTACTCTAAGTCGCATGTTATACGATCCATGTACCATCAGAAATAAGACAAAATTTTGGAATTTTAAAATTTATGCTAGAAAATGACCCGTGCATCGCACAGATTTTCATGCTAGTTACATCTTAAACCATTTTAGGATTATGGAAAGAAAGAGGTATTCAAGTGAAGTGCAGTCAATTGCCGAAGAAGAGGTTACGATGCAGACTGAACTAGATGAAGATATTATTTTGATCGATCAACAACACTGTATATAATGCAATAGATGCATTTGAATATGTAGCTGTAACTTCATCAAATTCTGAAACAACTATCTCATATTTTGGTGCTTCCGGATATAGTGAAGTAAGTTTAAAAGATGTATCTAAAAATTTCATGTCATTTTACTAATATTATCAATTAATTTTATTGTTTTTCTTTCCGCAAAACAATGTTATTGATGCGTCCAATTATGTTAAAACACTAGGTTCTGCAAAATCAGTCACCAAGAAAATTAAAATGGTTGCTTCACTTTTGAATTTTATATACATAGCTCTTTGCATGCTACTAACATTTTTAACATATTCTGATCACTTCATGAAGAAGAGGGAGCTAGTACTGAGCAGTGCTGCAGTAAGTGATTGCTTATGTGAGGAAGAATCTCGCGAAGATTTCATTCTCATAAAATAATTTTCCTTGCATTTGCTTATAGATTTTTAAATAACTAGTACATTCCTGTTGATGTGTTTGAGTGCATTTTTTTTAACTCTGGCTCATTCATTTAGACTGTTATAAATTTTAGTTGGATTTTTAAATAATTTGGACTTTCATTTGAAGTTTTGGTTGGGTGCTTTTGAACTCTTACTTGCGGATTATAATTCTTTTAAAACTGAAAATATTTATGTTATTCATTTTGATTCTAAGTTGCTTATTCAGCTGTTTATTTTTTGATTATTATATTGATGTTCTATCATATTGCTTGGGGAAAAAATTTAAAAAGCAGATGCTAAATTTTTTAATATTTAAAAATTATCAAAATTAAATAAACAACTGAATGTACCTTGTGAGTAATATTAATTAATATAATAGATTAATAAAAAGGGAATATGATTGATAAAAAATAGATTAATAAAAGGAATATGATTCTTATCAGAGAATAATTCTGTTTACATATTCTAAATAAAAAAGGCATTCGATTTTGTAGAAAAAGAATATCAAATAATCAAAATAAGAATAAGAATTTATATTCTAATTAAAAAAAATGCATTCAATTTTGTAGAAAAAAAGGATATCAAATAATCTAACCAAAAAATAGGAGTTTAAATAACTACAAAATAGATTTATAAAAGGAATATGATTCTTATTGGAGAAGAATTTTATTTACATATTCTATATAAAAAAGATACTCGATTTTGTAGAAAAAGAATATCAAATAATCTAACTAAAAAATAGGAGTTTATATTCTAATCAAAAAAGGCATTCGATTTTGTAGAAAAAAGGATATCAAATAATCTAACTAAAAAATATGAGTTTAAATAGCTGTAAAATAGATTTATAAAAGGAATAATAAAAAACATGTGATTCTTATTAGAGTAGATTTTTTTTTTACATATTCGAAATAGAAAAGGTATTCAGTATGCTCAAACAATTAATAAAAACAAATAAAATATTAAAATAGATTATATGAACGATATGTTCAGTAGAATGCCTAATTTTTATTTTTATAAAAATATTAAAAATATTAGTGCCACCGCAAAGCTAATTATCTGAAGGAATTTAAATAGCTACAAAATAGATTTATAAAAGGAATACCATTCTTAGTAGAGAAGAATTCTATTTTCATATTCTAAATAAAAGAAGCCATTCGATTTTGTAGAAAAAGAATATTAAATAATCTAACTAAAAAATAGGAGTTTATAATCTAATTAAAAAAGGCATTCGATTTTGTGGAAAAAAAGTATATCAAATTAAATAATCCAACAAAAAAATATGAGTTTAAATAGCTACAAAATAGATTTATAAAAGAAATAATAAAAGGAATGTGATTCTTATTAGAACATTCAATTTCATGAAAAAAGGATATTAAATATATTTGAAGTAGAAAAAGCATTCAAATTTGTATTTATATACTTATATATATAGGTAATGTTATGGAATCAAACAAATGTTCTCAAAAATTTTCTCCAAAAAATGATTTGTCTTCCTATAATTGGTTTATAACTAACTTATAACCCGTGTAACGCACAACTCATTTTCTAATATCTATAATTATATTATTATTTTTTTAATATTTATATTTTATTAATTTACATATCAAATTGTTGTTAAAAAATAATATATATATATATATATATAAGATTTTACACGTTCAATTTAATATTTATGCTCTATCTTGAATTCTTAAAATTGATTTGAACAATTTTACAACCAATATGAAATTAGCAAAATAATCTTTAATTTAGTGAATGCTTAACAATTATTTTCTAATAAAAACTATGCAAAAAAAAAAGAAAGAAGAAATTGACCATCTTTTACGTTGAAAATTCTATTCGATTGATGAAATCTACTTATATTTCGTTTTGATTACCAAAATACCCTTCTTATTATTTGAAGATTCTTCTACTAACAACCAAATACAGTTTTAATAATAAATAATAAATGTTATATCATAAAATAAATAGATGAAAACGGTGGATCTAGCATAAAAAATATTTTATTTTTTAACATGTAAACTAAAAAGTGTATTCATTGAAATATGAAAATGTGTATGTCAATTATTTAAATCATATATAAATTGGTTATCTACATTGAATAGGATTATCCCAGCCCAAATAGTAAATAAAATCTTTTTTTAATATTAATAAAAAATTTAAGTAAAATTCAATTGTATCATTTTTTAATTATATCATTTTCATATTATAATTTTCTTTTTAAAATTCAATTCCAATATAACCTTTTTCAAATATATCCTTTTTAGATTATAATTTTTTTAAATAAAATATCATCTTGATCGTCTATTTTTAAAAATATTAGATTCGACGATTGAGATTATTTTGGTAGTACAGTGACCAAACCAGGTGACCAAACCAAAATTATGGATAAAATCAATCTTACGCTTATTATATATAATAAATTAATAATAAGGATATAATAATAAGATATAATAGAATATAATAAGTAGAGCATGGAAACATATTTAAATTTGAATATTTAAATATGTTTAAATAAAAAAATTAGGTACCTTATTTTTTTTGAAAACAAAATTCATCTATATATGTATGATAGACCAAAATTATAATTTGTAAATATCTCCACTTTGTAGTTTAAAATAGTAAACTTGTTAAAATATATTTCTATTATGTAAATAGACAAATTATCAACAGCTCGATCGAACAGAAGAATATGTGAATTTTTAGTTATCCAAATACCTCCTATATCCAGAATATTGTTAGAACTTATTGTTACGACTGTATTTCGTTGGACCTTAGTTCGGTTGGACCTGCAAATGAGAAGAATGCGAGGGTTTGGTCCCCCGATTCACCTCCGATGTGAGAATGAGTTAGTCGGTTTTTGATGAGTAATATTGAACGTAGAGAGTTTGTGTAATTGTGTGTATATGAGATGAGAGAATGAACCTGACTTGACTATATTGCTTCTTCTCTAGGTGGTTACCCAAAGTGGGGGCATTGTGTATGGACGTGTCCCACGTTTACAGGAGTGTGAACCATATGACCGTTACTGGTAGCTGGACCGGATGAATGTGGGCTTTCATTCGGGTTCGGGGTATTGGATCGTCGATTCGGTCCATCAGGGAGATGGGCCTCTAACATGTCCCTGGGCTTCGTTCGGAGTTATCCTCAGGACGGAGGCCAAAGCCTAGGCCCATCTTCAGAGTTCACTCTTCGGACGTCTCGTTTGGATAAGAAGGGCGATGGACAAGGTTGAGAAATCTCGTGGGAAGTCGTGTCTCTTAATGATTGACAGTTGTCTAATCTCGAGATTTGCGCAAGGATCTCAACCGTTGAATTTGAAACGGCTCTGTCCAAACGTCATATCTCCTCTACTTAAACCCACAGTTTCTTTCTTCTTCTACTTTACGCACAAACCAACTCTTGAATATTTGGAGCAAAAGCATTTTCACAAAAGCATTTTAGCAGCAATTGGAAACGACGTTTCGTCGCCGGCTATTTTCAACTCTCCGATTCCAGTTGACGTTTACGTTGAGGCAGTCTATCCTCGAGAACTCACTCTTATCAAAGATCTTCGAACCAGTAAGTAACCCCTTCATCCTTGTTTCTTTATCGTAATAAACCTGCATTTCATATATTCGCGTATATATCTATACACATACGTATAAACATAAAGTTACCTGTGATTCTCAAATGTTCTATATACATGCCTGCAAGTAGTTATGCATTGATTGATGTACCATTTTGTCCCTTAATTATCTTTCCCTAAGTTTCTGGAATTGGTCCGAAAAATGGCCTGGGCAAGAACTTCCTTCGGGATTTCGAACCTTGAGAACACTCTTCGGGCCATCCCGATCTCTCGGAATTCTCTTCGGAACCTTCTAGTTTCCCATAGTTTTAGGCTTTCGGATCCCTTCGTCCTAGGTTGTCGAATGCCCCGACCGATCCTGGCTCACTGTACTCAGCCTTTTCTCCCTCTGTTTTCTTCTTTTTTGTCCGAGTACAAGGCTAACGTCTCTTCATTTCCGAATGCAGGGACATGGATCGGTCAACCGAGGGTGCTGGCCCTTCGAAGGTTTCGCCTTTAAGCGACGCTAAACAATTCCCAGCCGCTAATCTCCGGTCGCAACTGACCGAGGAACAAATCGAAGGGTTCCATTCCAAGTACTTAGTGGAGAAAAACGCCTGGTACTTCATCGCACCACGGAAGAAGGATCGCATCTGGCACAACCCCGAGATCTCCCCTGTCTGCGGAGGAGGTGTGGCGACCGGTATATCCGAAATGGCATTTAAATGCGGCTTTCGGTTACCGATGTTGCCAATTCTGAAGAAGATACTGAAGCAGTTGGGGATAACCATAGGGCAGTTAGATCCAAACAGTTTCTTCCACATCAACGCCTTCCAAGCTCGGTGCTTGGCCAAGGAGATGACCACGAGGACGACCTTGTTCTGGCATCATTACGAGCTCCGAAGGAACGCAAAGAGCAACGGCTATTATACCATAGCCCGTCGAACCGGTAGGGCCGACTGGGCTCAAACGAACTCCAGCAACAAAGGGGCTCATGAGAAATGGACTTTTGTTTCGGGGCCGAGGATGGAGAAATACGGCCGATGGCATGATCTCGATTCGTCCAGGTTAAAGTATCCCGACCTACTGCAAGCGGACCAACATGATTACCGTCTGCTTTGCGAACTTGAAATGGACAGGGTTCCGCTATCGGACGGCAGGGACAACAACTGGTTGGTCGCCCTTTGGGGTAGTTGTAACATCCATCTTTGACTTGTCCTGACATATATGTTTTCAGCCGTTAAGTACTATCTTTTATACCCGGCTGTGCATATTTTAACCTTCTGTTATTTTGTGTAGTGTCTTCCCTTCAGGAAATTGTTGAACGTAAGCGCAGGAAGGCGGTCCAACTTGCTTCGGCTGCTACAGCTGAGGCCGATGCCGCGACTAGGGCGCCCGATGGGGCGGTAAATACGGCTTCCGGTCCTCTGGATATTATTACCACTATTCCTGACTCCTCTCCTCTCCTCTTCGGGACCGGGAGACGGATGAGACAGGGCTGGTCACTCCGACCGACTCTCGGAAGAGGGGCCGTTCGGGAGGTGATGGACTGAAAGTGTATGCTCCCCAGTGGGGAGTTATTGAAGGTGATAAAATTGTTGTCCCAGCTCCCCAACTCTCCACCATCATTGGTCCCGACCTCTGTAGGGGCCTCATTCTGCCAGCTGATAGGCCGACGCTTGCCAAGGCGAACGACCTGGAGGCTTGTACCGAGATGCTAGCCCTACTCTCTATGGTAAGCCTTTTCTTCGGTGTTGCCCATTTTACTTGTCTTCAGCATCTAATTCTTTTCCCTTGTCATTTTTCAGACTGTCTCCTGGTCAGCTAACGTTGCCGAACGGATGGAGGGGGTTCAGGCTAAGCTGAAGAGGGTTGATCAACTGGAGGCCCGGGCGGTCAAGGTTGAAGAGGATCTCCGCAATGCGACCACTGATTTAGAGAAGGTCACCGGCCAAGCTAACTCCTTGAAGGCCGATAATGATGCCCTGATAGAGAAGCTGGAGGAGATGGACGCTCTGAAAAAGCGTGTTGAATGGAGAAACCAATAACTCAAGGTCTCCAGGAAGAACATTCGGAAGATGCAGAAGACTCTGGATTTGACCGAACAGCGTTGCTTCCAGATGGGGTACGATGCTGCTTTGGTGAAGGCACACTCTCTCGGTTTCGATCATACTCAGATGATCGATGCCACGGTGGGTATGACGGATCCAATCGGCAGGGAAGTGCCCGATGAACCTCTGACAGTCTCTTCGGGCGAGGACGAGCCTCTTTCTGACTGATTCCTTTGTCTTTTAATTCTATTTTGATGGCCTTCGGGCTTGTAAGGATTAACTCTGCCTTCGGGCTTTTTATTGTGCCTTCGGGCTTTTTATTGTGCCTTCGGGCTTGTAGTATTTCATTCTGCCTTCGGGCTTTTTGGTATTTGCCTTAGCATAATTATTCTTATTTATGCATTGTCGGCTTCGGCCTTAGTATAGCTTCTGTTTCCATTCATGCATTTTGGGCTTTGATTTGCCTTAGCATGATTCTGTTTTATGCATCTTTGGTCTGATTATTTTGCCTTAGCATAATTTCAGTTTTATTTTCTTTTTATGCGTCTTCGGCTTCGGCCTAGCATGTTGTGCGTCTTCGGTCATAACCTAGCATAATTACTTATGTTTTTATGCGTCTTCGGCTTCATTTTGCCTTAGCATAATCAGTTATGTTTTTATGCGTCTTCGGCTTCGGCCTAGCATGTTGTGCGTCTTCGGTCGTAACCTAGCTGTCCCCAAGTATTTAAGGGGTTTTGTAAATGATTAAGGTCCCGCTCGGTCGGTTGAAATTTTTTTTCCCCCCGGCCTTAATTAATGTCAAAGTAACTTAAATACTAAGACATTTTTGTAAGGGTCCAAATTTCATTCGGTCGGCCCCAAATTTGTATTTGTCAAGTATATGTAACTTAACTCGTGATATCCTTGAACACTAAAAATATGTTAAGTGGGTCCATTAAGCTTAATATTGTGTACTTAGCTTTTTGGCTACAAATGTACTTAGCTTAACAAAAATGGAGCAAAACAATCTTTTCATTAATCATGCAACTCTTACATAGATTTGATTACAGATTGATGCTAGCTTAGGGAATTCAGAATAAAGTTGCATAAGACAAAGTACTGAAGTAAAAAGCAATAAAATTTGTCCAGTAAGCTTACTGGTAAAAACGGCGAAGGCGAGCGGCATGGCAGGTGTTTTTGATTAGGCTGCCGTCCGGATGAGCCAATTTGTAGGTGCCCGATCGGACCACTTCAATTACCACGTATGGACCTTCCCAGTTGGGCATAAGCTTGCCTTTTTTAGCTGGCATGGAGGTGGCTAACTCCCGAAGCACTAAGTCCCCGACTCGGAACGAACTCTTCTTCACCCCCGAATCGTAGTACTGTGCTGCCTGCAGTTGGTACCTCAAGTTTCTTTGGTGGGCAGCCTCTCTTTCTTCTTCCAGTAAATCCACATTCGCTCGGAGTCCGAACTCATTTGTTTCCACGTTAAACACTTCTGTTCGGTAGGACTCTAAACCAACTTCAACAGGTAGAAGGGCATCCGTTCCGAAGGCCAGTTTGAAGGGCGTTTCTCCGGTTGAAGATCTTGTAGTGGTTCGGTAAGCTCATAGGACCCAAGATAGTTCTTCAGCCCAAAGCCCCTTAGCTTCACCTAGCCTTTTCTTGATTCCATCAAAAATAATTTTGTTGGCTGCTTCGATGGCCCTATTTCCTTGGGGATGCCCGACTGAACTGAACCTCTGTCTAATTCCAAACTGTGCTAGAAACTTTCTGAACTTGCTTCCAATGAATTGAGTTCCATTGTCCGATACACATACCATCGGAATACCAAACCTTAGGATTACCTGCTCTAACATGAATTTCTTTGTTGCTTCTTCGGTAATGGCAGAGAGGGGTCGGGCTTCTATCCATTTGGTCATGTAGTCGATCGCCACGATGCAATACTTGGCTTGTTTGGTACTAGTGGGAAAAATTCCCACTATGTTGACTGCCCACATGGCGAATGGGATGGGACTGAGAACCGAAGACATCTCTTCAGGGGGTTGCTTCGGGATTGTGCTGAACAACTGGCACTGCTTGCATTTCTTGGCATATTCAGTAGCGTCTTCCTTCATTTTCGGCCAGAAGAACCCTTGCCTGAGAATTTTGAAGGCCAAGGACCTCCCTGCCGAATGTTCTCCACATATTCCCTCGTGAACTGTCTCAAGGGCTAGCTGCTGTTCGTCTTGGTTTAAACACCTAAGCAATGGCTGACTTGCCGATCGTCTGAACAAACGGCCCACGACCAATATATAATTCCCCGACCGATACTTCACCTTTTGTGCTTCCCTTCTGTCAAGTGGTAGGGTGCCTTTCTCTAAGAATGCCCTGATGGGAGTCATCCATTTGACCCCTTGGTGAATTTCCATGCACTGCTTTTTGTCTATCGAAGGCGTCTTTACTTCGGTCAGATAGATGGACCCATTCAAGTTCTGGGTTTCTGCCGAAGCAAGCCTTGAAAGAGCGTCTGCCCGACTATTGTTTTCTCTGGCTACTTGAGTTAATTCAAAAGATTCAAACATCAAAGATTGCTCACGTACCTTAAGGGCGTAGGCCTTCGTTCTGGGATTTTTCTGCCCATACTCCCCTGAGAATTGTTTTATCACCAACATCGAATCACTGAACGCCCTGAGGTACTTAACTTCCAAATTTTTTGCCAAGTCTAGCCCTGCCAAAAGCGCTTCATATTCGGCTTTGTTGTTCATCAACGGGAAAGTGAACCTGATAGCTTGACAAATTTCAAATCCTTCTGGGCTTGTTAGAATCAAACCTGCCCCACACTTTTCCTTGGCGACTGACCCATCGACAAACAACTTCCATTTTCCTGGTGTCCGAATTAACTGCTCTTCGAGAGCCAAGTCATTCGGCCCCGAGAAGGAATATTCGACCATGAAGTTCGCCAGTGCTTGGGCTTTGATCGAAGTTCTTGGCGTATATTCCAAATCATGCTCCCCTAGTTCGATCGCCCAAGCAACCACTCTGCCCGATGCCTCTGGCCTTTGCAAAATTTTCTTCAACGGCTGATCTGTTACTACCTTAATCGTCCTTCCCTGGAAATAGTGCCTTAGCTTTCTTGCGGCCATCACCAACCCATAAGCGAATTTCTCTGCATTAGGATATCTAGTTTCTGCATCTTTGAGAATATGGGAAACGTAGAACACCGGATGCTAGTTCCCTTCATGTTCCTTGACCAACACGGCTCCAAGGGTTCGGTCGTTTACAGCTAATTATAGTTGCAAAGTTTCTTTCGGATCAGGCCTCATTAAGAGTGGGGCATTCACTAAGTGTTCTTTGACTTCTTCAAAAGCTTTTTGGCAGTTAGGCCCCCACTCAAAATTCTTGGACCCCCGAAGTACTTCAAAGAATGGTAAAGCCTTTTCGGCCGATCTGGAGATGAACCTCCTTAGGGCTGCTAACCGTCCGGTTAGCTTCTGAATGTCCCTGATCGTCCTCGGCGCTTGCATGTCGATTACTGCCTTAATATTTTCTGGGTTCGCCTCGATCCCTCGGGCACTAACCATGTATCCCAGAAATTTTCCACTGTTGACTCCGAACGTACACTCGTTCGGGTTGATCCTCATGTTGTTTTTCCTGAGTGTTTCGAAACACTCCCTCAAATCTTCAGCATGATCCCTAAAAAGGGATTTAACGATCATGTCATCCACATAACATTCCATATTCCGACCAATCTGGGCCTTGAACACCTTGTTGATCATCTTTTGAAATGTTGCCCCGGCGTTCTTCAGGCCAAAAGGCATCTTAACATAGGCATAAGTGCCATTTGGTGTGATGAATGCTGTCTTTGGAATGTCCTCGGCATTCATGGCGATTTGGTGGTATCCTGATAATGCATCCAAAAAACTGAGTATTTGATGCCCCGAAGTGGCATCTATCAGTTGATCAATATTTGGCAGAGGATAGTGATCCTTTGGGCAATGTTTGTTCAAGTATGTATAATCTACACGCATCCTCCACTTGCCATTTGACTTCTTGACCACGACCACGTTTGCCAACCAGTCGGGGTAGTCGATTTCTTCGATGAACTTCGCCTCTAGCAACTTTTCCACTTCAGCTTGAATTACTTTTTGCCTTTCTATGGCGAAATTTCTCTTTTTCTGTCTCACAGGCTTGGCTTCGGGAACTACATTTAAACAGTGTTTGGCTATCGAAGGGTCCAAACCTGGCATATCTTCGGGATTCCATGCGAACACGTCATGGAACTCCCTAATGACTTTTATGACTTTATCTTTTAGCTCCGCTTCCATGTTCCTTCCAATTTGGATCATTTTTCCAGACTGACCCACATATAGTTCCACTTCTTCGGTCTCGGTAGCCGGCTCGGCAATGGGGCTTGACAGGTCGGCCCCGAATTTCTCCAGCTCTATGTTCAGTAGTTGATGGCTGCCCCCAATTTCGTTCTCACTTCTCTTCCTTTTACCAGCTTCAGTCATTTCCATATCCTTGTCTTTCTCTAAATCTTCCAACATAATTATTCTTGAGGCTTTCTGATCGCCTCTCATCTCCCCGACACCGTGTTCGATCGGAAACTTCAACTTCAGGTGAGGGATGGAAGAGACGGCTTGGAACAGAGATAGAGCGGGTCTCCCCAAAATGCCGTTGTAAGGGCTATCGACCCGAACAACAAAAAACTTAGCTTCTTTAACGACTGTGTATGGAGCTTTCCCCAACAAAACATTCAGTGTGATCGTGCCTTCGATCGGTACCGATTAATTACCGAAGCCGCATAGTGGTGCCTCATGGCACGGCTCCAGCTGTTCACCACCAAAATTCATCTTGCAATACGTTCGGTGATACAATATGTTGACCGAACTTCCCTCATCGACTAACACTCTCCAAATCTTGTTTTCCCCAATTACAGGGTTTATGACAAGAGGGTCTTCGTGTGGCCATATCACGTCTTCAAAATCATCTTCCGTGAATGATATCGGAAGTGTTTGCTTGGCGGCATTTGACTGGTAGAGATTGTAGATTTGCCTGGCATACTTCTTTCGGGCTGTTTTGCTGTCCCGATCAAGGATGGTTCCTCCAGATATTGTTCTGACTTCGCCTCGATACTTTTCTGAACCTTCGGCATCTCTATTGTCTCTATTCTTTTCCTTATCGTCTAGCCTGTCCCTCAGATCTCCCACGAACTTGGTCAGTTCCCCGTCTTTTATCATTTTCTCAATCAATTTCTTCAAGTGGTAACATTCATCAGTATTGTGACCTTTATCCCGATGATAGTCACAATATTTGCTGTCGCTTCTTCTATTTTCAGGGGTCTTTAACTTGGGTGGTCTAACGAACCCAGGTTTACCATTTATCTCATGGAGAATCTTCGAGATAGGTGTGTTTAGTGGTGTGAACACAGTACTATCCCTATCTCTTCTTCGTTCGGCCCCTTTGTCGGGCCTCGTATCGTTCAGTCGGCTCTTAATGTCTCCACGGCCCCTTCTATCATTCCTTCGGTCATCCTTTCTATCATCCCTTCTATCATACCTATCATTTTTTTTGCTCTCCTTGTAACCCCCTATGGATTTTAGCTTTCTTCTAATGGTCTCCCCCCTCAAATATATATCATTTAAAGATCTAGGAGGCATATCGTAAAGAGAAGATCGAAGCTTCTTACCTTTAACGGGGTCGAGGCCGGCTGCGTGGAATCCGGCTGCGTGGAATCCGGCTGCCTTTACTTTATCCAAGTTGGTGACCATTCCTGCTTCTTCTTTGAACCTTTCCAGGTAGTCACCCAATTCTTCGTTCGATCCCTGCCTGCAGTGGATCAGGGCTTCAGTATCCTTCTCTCTTCGGCACAAGTGGGAGTAGTGCCTCAAGAATTTCTTCTTTATCTGCTCGTACGAGCCTATCGATCTAGGCCTTAATGACCTGTACCACATGGATGCATTCCCCTTGAGGTATGTCTTGAACATTTTGCAAAGCATCACATCACAATGCCCCATACCAGTCATGAGCGATTCATACTTCTCACAGTGGTCTTCGGGGTCTCCCTTTCCATTGAACTCGTTCATCTTTGGAAACTACCTTCCTGGTGGAGGTCGAAACTGCTCAACATCCTCGGTCACCACTGGCTCGTGGCTGACTCTTCTTTCTCCGAACATAGCCTTCTCGATCCTACGGATACGGTCGTCCGTATGTGGACCTTCTTCCTCCGAATCAGAGGAGTACACTACCTTCGACCGGGTTCTCCTAGAATTTGATTCAGAGTCCTCTGACTCGTCTTCATCATTTCTAGTCCTCGGCCTCTTATCCCTTCGGTCATCCAACTCCGGGTCTTCGGCTTCTAAAGCCTCTCGGAGCACTTTCTCTTGTAACTCAATCTCCTCCCTTTGGAGCTTTAGGGCTTCCAGCCTCAAGCGATCGGCCTCCACTACAAGAAAAACTCGATCCTGCAACAGTTTTTCACCGTTGTCTGATCTCGTTTTTTTTCGTTGTCTATTTGAAATCAGACAACGGTTATTTACCAGCTGCATAGAAGAAGGTAATACAATGGTTTTAAATTGTTGTTAGAAATTACGTAACACAGCGGTTGTATAATAAGAACCGTTGCTGGAAACAAGATAATGCGATTGTTTTCGGACTAATAGACAACGGTTTTCAAACGTTGTTAACATGTACGTAACACAGCGGTTGTTTAATAAGAACCGTTACTGGAAACAACATAATGCAATGGTTTTCTGACTAATAGACAACTGTTTTAAAATGTTTTTAAACATTACGTAACACAACAGTTGTATAATAAGAACCGTTACTGGAAACAACATAATGCAATGGTTTTCTGACTAACAGACAACATGTAATAGATGTTATCCAAGAGTTCTCAATTTTACCAGAGTAGATATTCAAACAACAGTTATTGTAAACTTCTGTTGTGTGAAAAGCAAACCATAACAGTTTTATAGAAACACTTTTATCTTAGTTGATGTTAGACAACAGTTTAGACAAGCACTCTTGTAGTAATGAAGGCCTTCAAACACAACGGTTTTATTTCTTTAATGTGTTGTATTTGTTTTATTTACACAACTAGGACATGAGGAAATACTTTACAATGTGTGTTGTGTTTCTCTATATTAGACAATAGTTTTATGTACACAAAAAATTATTTTAAATAATGCCCCCAACCAATTAAATAATGAATCAATAAATTTATCAATACAAAATTTCTAATTGATCTACAATTTCTATGTAAAAATTACATACATATATAGTATCAATTGGTGCTGCTCTTGTTCATGATCATGCCATTCTTCTACTTGATGAACCAACATCGGGATTGGACTCTGCAGGAGCTCTTCAGGAGATGTTTTGACAAATGAATTGGCAAAAGAAGAGTAGAATCATGAACAAAAAGCACTGGTCCAAGCTGAAGAAG
Organism: Kitagawia praeruptora; assembly: GCA_037693485.1. Classification (NCBI taxonomy): domain Eukaryota; kingdom Viridiplantae; phylum Streptophyta; class Magnoliopsida; order Apiales; family Apiaceae; genus Kitagawia; species Kitagawia praeruptora. The sequence continues at coordinate 61,863,979 of CM075344.1, forward strand.
GAAGACAGAGGAATCCCCATTTCCTGAAGTAGAATTTCCATGTGATGCTTCTACCCTCCACAGATCTCCTCTTGCAACCAAAGAACTTTTCAGGCCATGTCGTCTACTGTTATATGTTGATGTAATATTTACGATTCCCTGCAATCAAACACTTGCCATTATAATCTAAAAGATCAAAGATAGCAATTTTTTTTTGCTAAGCAAATGGTGCAGTTTTAAACATGCCTTAATAATTTATATATTAGCAAATGGGACAACTTACAACTAAGAACCAGGAACTCAATTATCACAGTACAGATGCATACAAGTATTGTATAGGGATTTAAACAAATAAATATACCTTATAAAGAGAACAAAATCTCCAGAAACAAGCTAACATCAAGCAAGATTAAAGATCGCACAAACTAACATCTTCTTACAAATATCAGTTCAAAAATAAAACTGCTCTGGACCTTGATTTACATATAAAATGGCAAAACGAAGATTCCTGAAGTACTCACCATAGAAAACCTTTGCAGCAAAGAAGCACATTCCTCCTCAGTCGCAATCTGAAGATGAAGAACTCCCTGCATCTTAACATCAACAACATCACACTCTGCATCCGCACCCCTTAATGCAACTAGGACATATAAAAGGAAGTTCCCATAGATTTCGTCTCCAACATGACCAATTGTAGTGTAGTTAAGGTCTAATCTTGCTGCAGCTATAGCCATATTACAATTACCACCAGCTTCCCAGTATAGCTATATGAAAATTAAACAAGAACCGCTAAAAGGTAACTATGACTTACAATCATAATGTACTGAAAACAAGTTAACTATGAAAACAATTGCTCCTTGCTTCTCAAGCATTTCATCAAGCTGCAAAAAACTAAGGGTTAAGAAAGAATCAAACAATCTGATTATATGTCATGGGCTCCATAAAGTGTGTATGTCTAGGCGTAAGACAGGGAGTAAAAATTACATTTTCTTCTTGGACAACTGTATGGGGAAATCCATCAAGAATGAAACCTTTCTGACATGAAGGCTTCTTCATTGCTACGTCGATTTTACCAACCACCAAGTCATCAGAAACGAGCTCTCCCTTGAAAAAACAAAAAATAATTTAAGCTTATGTACTTTGATACATAATAAAAAGAAGCAGAAAAATGTAGAGTTGTTGGTGTCACTAATACCAAACAACAAGAAAACACAGCATAATGTATAAGCAAGTGGTTACCTTGTTCATGGCTTCCTTAGCCTTAACACCAAGTGGAGTTTTAGCTACAATAGCTGCTCTCAGCATATCACCAGTACCCTGATAACTAAACCAATGCAAATCTTTGTGTTCAAATTCATAAGCAGCCTCTCCATAACATCCAGCTTTTAAGAGAGAGATTGATTGAGGGAAAGAAGGAGAAAGAGACCACAAACCCCATCTTAACCTCCATCTCCTTAACCTTCCTCTCCGACCTTTCTAACACCGCCTCCAAACCATCAACCAAACTCTGCAAATCCCTAATCTTCACAACCTTCTCCTCAATTGAGGGGTGAGGTGTTTGAGGCAATTGATTATATAAGTAATTAATTGAGGGGTTTAATACAGGAAGGAGAAGAATCATATAACAAAATTGAATAACAATAGAGAAAAGGCTAAGAGAAAACCAATTGAAACTGAGAGAGTTCATGAGCTGGGTTAGTGAAATGAGAGAGGGATGGAAAAGATTGGGCGGCTGGGCTAGTTTAATGAAAAGAGAAATGGAAATTGGGGGGAAATGAAATATTGACAAGGGGGAAACATTTACAAGCCGGGAAATGAATCAAATGAGGGAAGTGAAATATGGATAATTTTTTGTACAAAATCAATCGAAACAGATAAAATTCATATAACATAAATTGAAATTTTTTGCAATTTTTAAATTATTTTAATTAATTACTTTTAAAAATGACTATTAAACATACAAGATAATTTTAAATATTTTTTTTTGTGCATCACTAAAATCAATATATAACATCATCCGTATGGTTGGATCATCCAAAAAAGAATTTAAAAAAATAGATTACGTTCAATCGGGATGAGACTAGTTAGAAGAAGTTGTATTTTTTGTGAGTTTTTATTATAAACTCATACAAGAATAATTTTAAATATTTTAATATTTTTTGCACATCAATATATTCAATATAGATTATCATTCGTAAGGTTGGATAGTCGAAAAAAGAATTTAATACGGAGTTATTCCAAAATTTAGACTAGTTTGACCAAATAATACTTTTGATAGTTAACTATTAAATTATCAAACAAGAATAATTTGATATTTTCTAAAAAAAATTTCGCATCACTATATTCAATATATAATATCATCCGTACGGTTGGATCATCGAAAAAAGATTTTAAAAAAATAGAGTACGTTCAATCGGGACGAGACTAGTTAGAAGGAGTAGTACTTTTGGAGGATTTATATTATAAACTCATATGAGAATAATTTGAAATATTTTAATTTTTTTTGTACATCACTAAAATCAATATATAACATCATCCGTATGGTTGGATCATCCAGAAAAAATAAAGTGGATGTTATATTTTTGTTGAACGAGTAAAGTAAAGTGGGTGTTATATTTTTGTTGAAGGGGGGAAAGTACATAGCTTATTTTCGTTTTGGGGGCAAAAATACCGCCTTTTCTATATTTATCTTTTCTTTTTTTAATTTACTTTTTAACATTTTAGCATTTAGTGCTTGACACTAGGTTGAAATAAAATTTGGTTTGGGTGGGATATTTTTTAAAAATAATAGTTTTATAAAATTATTTTAATAAGTTTATATTATAAAATCATACAAGAATAATAGGAATTTTTCTAATTTTTTGTACGAGATTTTACAAAAAATGTAGTAAAAGTGATGTTTCCTATAATGAGGCACGATCCAAATTCAATAAATAATTTTTTTAAATGATTTCTTCGATGATCGAACCGTACGAATGTTAATAAACACTCATTTTAGTGTTGGGAAAAAATAATCAAAAAATAAAAAGGTTTGGTTGTAGGAGATTTTAGCAAAAATTTAGTAAAAGTGTAGCTTCTTATAATGGGGCACGATCCAGATTCACTGAATAATTTTTTTTAATGATTTTTTCGACGATCGAACCGTACGGATGTTAATAAACACTCATTTTAGTGTTAGTAAAAAATGATCCAAAAATAAAAAGGTCAGGTTGTACGAAATTTTAACAAAAACGTAGTAAAAGTGTTGCTTCCTATAACAGGACTCGATCAAGATTCACTGAATAATTTTTTTGAATGATTTTTTCGACGATCCAACCGTACAAATGTTACTAAACACTCATTTTAGTGTTGGGAAAAAATAATTGAAAAATAAAAAAGTCGGGTTGTACGAGATTTTAACAAAAACGTAGTAAATTAATAGTGTTGCTTCTTGTAACGGGGCACGATCCAGATTCACCGAATAATTTGTTTGAATGGTTTTTTCGGCGATCGAACCATACAAATGTTAATAAACACTCATTTTAGTGTTGGGAAAAAATAATCAAAAAATAAAAAGGTTTGATTGTAGGAGATTTTAGCAAAAATTTAGTAAAAGTGTAGCTTCCGATAACGGGGCACGATCCAGATTCACTGAATAATTTTTTTGAATGATTTCTTCGACGATCGAACCGTACGGATGTTAATAAACACTCATTTTAGTGTTGGGAAAAAATAATCAAAAAATAAAAAGGTTTGGTTGTAGGAGATTTTAGCAAAAATTTAGTAAGAGTGTAGCTTCTTATAATGGGGCACGATCCAGATTCACTGAATAATTTTTTTTAATGATTTTTTCGACGATCGAACCGTACGGATGTTAATAAACACTCATTTTAGTGTTAGTAAAAAATGATCCAAAAATAAAAAGGTCAGGTTGTACGAAATTTTAACAAAAACGTAGTAAAAGTGTTGCTTCCTATAACAGGACTCGATCAAGATTCACTGAATAATTTTTTTGAATGATTTTTTCGACGATCCAACCGCACAAATGTTAGTAAACACTCATTTTAGTGTTGGAAAAAAATAATTGAAAAATAAAAAAGTCGGGTTGTACGAGATTTTAACAAAAACGTAGTAAATTAATAGTGTTGCTTCTTGTAACGGGGCACGATCCAGATTCACTGAATAATTTGTTTGAATGGTTTTTTCGGCGATTGAACCGTACAAATGTTAATAAACACTCATTTTAGTGTTGGGAAAAAATAATCAAAAAATAAAAAGGTTTGGTTGTAGGAGATTTTAGCAAAAATTTAGTAAAATTGTAGCTTCTTATAATGGGGCACGATCCAGATTCACTGAATAATTTTTTTAATATTTTTTTGACGATCGAACCGTACGGATGTTAATAAACACTCATTTTAGTGTTAGGAAAAAATGATCCAAAAATAAAAAGGTCAGGTTGTACGAAATTTTAACAAAAACTTAGTAAAAGTGTTGCTTCCTATAACAGGACTCGATCAAGATTCACTGAATAATTTTTTTGAATGATTTTTTCGACGATCCAACCGTATAAATGTTAGTAGACACTCATTTTAGTGTTGGGAAAAAATAATTGAAAAATAAAAAAGTCGGGTTGTACGAGATTTTAACAAAAACGTAGTAAATTAATAGTGTTGCTTCTTGTAACGGGGCACGATCCAGATTCACTGAATAATTTTTTTGAATGATTTTTTTGACAATCGAACCGTACAAATGTTTGTAAACACTTATTTTAGTGTTGGGAAATAATAATTGAAAAATAAAAAAGTCTGGTTGTATGAGATTTGAACAAAAACGTAGTAAATTAATATTGATGCTTCTTGTAACGGGGCACGATCCAAATTTACTGAATATTTTTCGAAGATCGAACCGTACTAATGTTAATAAACACTCATTTTAGTGTTGGGAAAAAATAATCAAAAAATAAAAAGATCAGGTTTTACGAGATTTTAACAAAAACGTAGTAAAACACGCAAACTGTTATTTAACGATTTAAAATTGTTAAACATTACACAACGGTTTTTTATGAAAAGCCATTGTTGTGCTTACTATCACACAACAGTGTTTTTATCAGAAAACCGTTGTCTGAATATTTAATAACTTCCCACCAAATCCAATTAAAAATTTTCATTATTTCCCACCAAATTCAATTCAAATTATTTCATTATTCCCACTAAACATTTCATTATTTCCCACCCATTTCAATTCAAATTTCCCAGTAGTTCACACAACGGTTTTATAAAACCATTAAACAACGGTTATTCTACGTTGTATCCTTACTAAACAGACAGCAGTTATTCTACCAATGTTTATAACCGTCTTCTAAAGAGGATGTTCAAATAACGGTATTTTGCACTGTTGTATGATACCCATTTATCTCACAATGCTAATAACCATTGTCTATCAACTTTCCTTCTGACAACGGTATTTGAGACACATTGTCTAATGTTCCATACAACAACACTTCTAATAAACTGTTGTCTAACTTACACCATGGTTTTGTCTAAAAGCGTTATCTGAAGATAATATGAAGTTGTCACATACAACGGTGCTGCACAGTTGTATTAAATGGTTCCACACAACATATTTACAATAGAACTGTTGTCTGATTTTATCAAAGAATACCGCTTAGACAACGGTTTCAAAAAACACCAAACACAGTTGTCATAGAAAGACTCTGACAACGTTTTTACGAGGACACCAAACACAGTTGTGTGAAACGTGTTGTATGATGCAGTTTTTGTTGTAGTGCTCCCTTTTCCTGGCCAGTCGTTCGGCCTCCCTGCTGCTCTTTTCTTTTTCCATTTCGTTCCGCTTCCCCTTGGCCTTTTGTTCTTCTCGCCATTTCATGAGCATCTCCTGTTGTTCTTCAGGAGACGGCATATCTCCTTCTTCATCAAACGTTAACAGCCTCGGGGTGATGGGAGTTGTCCTTGGGATCAGGGGAGGAGTGGTGCGGCTGTTTCCAGCCACTGTGCTATTATCGGCTACTGGTATTTCGGTTTCATTTGCCATGATTGATGGTAGAACTCAACACAAAACGTATCTCTACGTTCCCACAGACGGCGCCAAATGTTGCGACTGTATTTCGCCGGACCTTAGTTCGGTCGGACCTGCAATTGAGAAGAATGCGAAGGTTTGGCCCCCCGATTCACCTCCGGTGTGAGAATGAGTTAGTCGGTTTTTGATGAGTAATATTGAACGTAGAGAGTTTGTGTAATTGTGTGTATATGAGATGAGAGAATGAACCCGACTTGACTATATTGCTTCTTCTCTAGGTGGTTACCCGAAGTGGGGGCATCGTGTATGGACGTGTCCCACGTTTACAGGAGTGTGAACCATATAACCGTTACTGGTAGCTGGACCGGATGAATGTGGGCTTTCATTCGGGTTCGGGGTATTGGATCGTCGATTCAGTCCATCAAGGAGATGGGCCTCTAACACTTATCTATATTTTCTCCGGACTTATCCGCCTTGCGGTTCTCTTTCATTTACCCCCTTTTTTTTTCCCATTCAGGCGTTCACCAGTACTTTGGAACTATTTATAAATCCATTCAGGTTACTTGACTATTAATTGATGTTTTCTATTAAAAGAATTAACACATGATTCTTTTAAAGAGTAAAAAATTAATTACTTTGATTCACGGATTGTATTTTATACATTTTTAACATTAATTTACTATATTAAAAATTTATTAAATATTACGTAGTTGTTAGGAATCGAACCTTTGACCTATGGTAATACTTCTTTATTATCACTCTTACTCATATTATAATTAACACATGATTTGTAATACCCGTAAATTCATTTTGAACTTTTTAGATCTATTCGAACTTTTTAATTCGTATTATGTGCATAGGTACATATGTGTTTTCGTAGTGTAATTGATAAATTTATGTGATCAAATATTATTTACTTTTCTTAATTTTTTTAGGACTTATATATATGTAGTAATTTGTAGAATGTATGTACATTTTTATTATTAATTGTTCTTGCGCATTTTATAAAGAAGAAAACTATCAAGTGTGTCTCTCTGCATGGTTTAATAACTCTAGTGTTTTAATGTTAAATTCTATTTTTTTATTTGTAGAAACGGAAGTCTTAATCATTACTTTTATGTATCATTAAATGTGTGCTAATTATGTGTATATTGTTTGCATCTCCATCATGTCATTTTAATTTACTCTCATATATTAAACTATTTTGGAAATGTGAAAGGTTATTATTTTAGGTTCATCTTTTCTTTTACCTTTCTTTTTGTGTCCAAAGGAGTTTTATATTGCTCCCTCAGATCACCCATTTTTCATTCCTTTTAACCATACTTGTGTTTTACATATTTTATAGAGTTGATATGAGAAAGATATGTTAGGATTGCTCTTTCACATAATTATTCTACTAATCGATCTTTCATGTAGGTTCTGTTTAGCCATTTCAAAATTATATAATGAACCACAATTCTTTTACTCATGTTCACTATGATTATAAGCATTTGGGTGGGTTTTGGATTTACTTGGGCTCATCATTTTGTTATAATATAAAAAAAAAAACTTAGCTTACTCAGTTATAATACCACTCAAAGTGGTGTCTGAGGAGGGTATCTGTACGCAGACCATGCCCCTATACAATAGGGAGGCTGTTTCCGAAGGACTCTCCATATGGAAGTGCTGCGGACACATAGAGATGTGGGTAGAGGAAGCCTTGGGGAAAGGGATGATGGCATTGCCCGGTAAACCGCCAAAGAGATCCAATTAGCGAAGCCCCGGCCAAATACAAATACAAATACAAATACAAAGAAAGGAAACTAATACAAACTAAACTCACACACACCCAGGGGTCGAACCCTTGACCTCCTACAAAGGAGACAAGGGTTCAACCCACTGCACCAACATGTTGGCATCATTTTGTTATAATATGAGGTATTAAAAGTCCTACTAGAGTTTTTCATAAGTATGATACTTGGAGTATACGGTCTTGAGGAGATTTTTATTTTTCTTGCTGCGACTTCATGATTAACAAGATGAATTTGATAAGATTAAGTACGTGAAGTTTGATGGGTCTTTGCAAATGTTCTGTTCCTCCACTCTATGTCGGGAGATATGCCAGATGCCTTCTACAATTACATGTGTATGTGATCATTTGTTAGTTTGTGTTTTCGAGGTAAGTTTTCTATCCGAACTTTCTGGTTATTTCGAATTTATATTTATATGTTTGAAGTTCTGAAATTATACGTAATTATGTTTCCGCTCTATTTTATTTATATTAAATTTGGGTCAAATGCAATTATTTTGAAAGTGTTTTTTATATATTTATATGTTTTTAAATTCTGAAATTATAATTATGGTTATATGCTTTAAATTCTGAAGTTTTATTTTATTGTGATTTCGCTCTATTTTATTGATACGAAATCTGTGTTTTTATTTTGAAGAATATGATTTTAGATCGTATAAGAAAATATGAGCTTTGACATCCGAGTTGAATCTACGATCTGAACCCTTAGTATCTGCGCATAGTTCCGGAACTAAATTCTGATACCTCTCTAGGGCGCACTTAGGTGCAATTTCTGATACCTTAGTGAGGGACGCAATACTAAATTCTGGACCGCGTCACCGGTTTATAGTGACTTCTGAACTTCTGGACCGTGTCACCGGTTTGTAGTGACCTTAGTCAGACTGGTGGTTAAAAAGTTATCGTTTTGTGAGTTATGAATTTCTGAAAATTATTATCATTTTATACTATATTTCATTTATTGGATTTGACATGCTGGTTTGTTTGGTTAGTTTGCTTGCTGGGCTTTTTAGCTCACCCTTTTAATATTTCAGGTTTTGTTCGGTTCGTTGAATTTGCAAGGAGCGTGTAGTTGGATTTTTTCTTAGATTGTGTAAAATATTTTTGGATAGCTGCGCATTTATTCTGTATGACTTAATTTGTAATAGAATTGTAATAATTTTCTGTTAGAATTTTTTTAGATTTCATTTTTGTTTTGTATTTTGGCTCGAGCTAACATTCCGAAAAAGTGCGGGATGTTACTTTTAAAGAGTAAAAAATTAACTACTTTGATTCACGGATTGTATTTTATACATATTTTAACATTAATTTACTATATTAAAAATTTATTAAATATTACGTAGTTGTTAGGAGTCGAACATTTTTGTTAGGAGTAGAACCTTTGATCTATGATATTACTTTTATTATATAAAATATATATAATTGGTCTGGTCCAGTTTTTGACCTTTGTGCAGCCCTAATGCCATGGAGATTTTTTTTTTGGGAGACTTTTGTGGGTTTTTTTTTGTTGCTAAATAGAGACTTTTGTGGTTGTCTACCATTACTCGACTTTTTCTTTCTTTATTAATACTAGCTTATAGCTCGTGCAAAGCACGGGTTACTTTTAATTTTTTTTATAATTTATTTATAATATAATATAATATTATAAATATTAATTTAAATATGTTATTGATTCGAACCTTACATCTTTATATATAATAATTTTTAGTATTAAATATAAATTAATATGTTATTGACGGGAATCGAACCTTGAACCTCTGCATATAACAACTTTTAGTATTGTTATATCTAACGGTCATGATCTATTTGAGTTGCTGATCTAACGGTGATAAATGAGGGATAACCAAAAAAGGGGTAACCAACTACAAATTATACCCCCTTTTACTTATTATAATATAGTATAGATAGTATAGATATATAGGGGTTACTTTTAAATTTTTATAATTTATTTATAATATAATATAATATTATAAATAACAACTACAAAATTATAATATTATAATATTATAATATTATTATATAATTTAATTTATTTTTGAACCTCTACATATAATAACTTTTAGTATTGTTATATCTAACGATCATGATCTATTTGAGTTGCTGATCTAACGGTGATAAATGAGGGATAACCAAAAATGGGGATAACCAAAAAAAGGGGTAACTAACTACAAATTATACCCCTTTTGCTTATTATAATATAATATATTATATAGTATAGATAGTATAGATATAATATTATAAATATTAATTTAAATATGTTATTGATTCGAACCTTACATCTTTATATATAATAATTTTTAGTATTAAATATAAATTAATATGTTATTGGCGGGAATCGAACCTTGAACCTCTGCATATAACAATTTTTAATATTGTTATATCTAACGGTCATGATCTATTTGAGTTGTTGATCTAACGGTGATAAATGAGGGATAACCAAAAATGGGGATAACCAAAAAAAGGATAACCAACTACAAAATATACCCCTTTTGCTTATTATAATATACTAGCTTATAGCCCGTGCGAAGCACGGGTTACTTTTAAATACTTTTAAAATTATATAATTAAATAAAATAGAGAATGATTTATTACGAATTTATTAGTAATAATAATAGTTTAATAAATGATATGTATTGATTAGAATTAATAATATAAAATCTTAATGTAAATTTGTTGTTGCTGGGATTTGAACCTTGATCTTTGGAAGAGGGATTTAAATAAAGAATATTCATTATTATTAGATCTAACGGCTATGTGAAAAGTATTTATGTTTGATATATGGTGTTGAAAAAGAAGAGAAAAGCCGAAGAAGATTGTGTATTGAATTGATGAAGATTGCGCAGATGAGGTTTAGAAGTTTAGCTGTATTAGTAATGTTGTAAATATAAAATACTACTCTGTATTGGTTTAACGGAATTCATTTAATTTGTTTTATATTATAAATAATTAAAAATTAAATAATTAGAGTGAAAACCAAAACTTAGGAGAAAACCAAAACAGAGGTTTTAAGTTTAGCTGTATTAGTAATGGTGTAAATATAAAATACTACTCTGTATTGGTTTAACGGAATTCATTTAAGAAATAATGCCCAAATTATCTACAAAATAAACGTGAACTATCCAAAATACATTTTTTTCGAGATGGCCGCCTTATATATCCACTGGCCCCGCGCTCCAAATATGCGTATAATGAAATCCAACACATGTATCTCCCAGCACATTCATTACACAAATAATTTCTATTGGCCACTGTTTTTTTTTTATTTTAATATAGAATCGAGCATGTTTATGGATTATGAATGCATACAAAGGAAGCTCCATCACGTGATGTGTCATGTGCATTGAAAATCTGAACTGTTATAAAAAATGCACGCATGACTATAATGCGTATAGTAAATATACGCATTTAACGATTGCGTATAAAGATTTTGTCTACTCATTTTAATAATGCACGCTTCGTTAGAAAAATGATTCTGAGTGTTATTCTGCTAGATCACGCATTGTTAAAATGCGTGGACAATACACGCATATTTGACATGCGCAATTGGTGGGTATTTAGGGCGCGACCTCCCGCCCATCGGTATTTTGGTAATAGCTTTAACAGAAAAGGATATTTAGGCTTTTCACCCTTCATTTAATTTGTTTTATATTATAAATAATTAAAAATTAAATAATTAGAATGAAAACCAAAACTTAGGAGAAAACCAAAACTTTCAATGTTTCGGTTTTAATATAATAGTATAGATAGATGGTTTAACGGAATTCATTTAATTTGTTTTATATTATAAATAAATAAAAATTAAATAATTAGAGTGAAAACCAAAACTTAGGAGAAAACCAAAACTTTCAATGTTTCGGCTTTAATATAATAGTACTAGCTTATAGCCCGTGCGAAGCACGGGTTACTTTTAAATACTTTTAAAATTATATAATTAAATAAAATAGAGAATAATTTATTACGAATTTATTAGTAGTAATAATAGTTTAATAAATGATATGTATTGATTAGAATTAATAATATAAAATCTTAATGTAAATTTGTTGTTGATGGGATTTGAACCTTGATCTTTGGAAGATGGATTTAAATAAAGAATATTCCTTAGTATTAGATCTAATGGGCTATGTGAAAAGTATTTATGTTTGATATATGGTGTTGAAAAAGAAGAGAAAAGCCGAAGAAAATTGTGTATTGAATTGATGAAGATTGCGCAGATGAGGTTTAGAAGAATAAAGTTCTGTAAGGCAACGGAGGTTTTAAGTTTAGCTGTATTAGTAATGGTGTAAATATAAAATACTACTATGTATTGGTTTAACGGAATTAATTTGATTTGTTTTATATTATAAATAATTTAAAATTAAATAATTAGAGTGAAAACCAAAACTTAGGAGAAAACCAAAACTTTCAATGTTTCGGCTTTAATATAATAGTATAGATAGATAGATTTATATTATAAATAATTTAAAATTAAATAATTAGAGTGAAAACCAAAACTTAGGAGAAAACCAAAACTTTCAATGTTTCGGCTTTAATATAATATAGTAGTGTAAATATAAAATACTACTCTGTATTGGTTTAACGGAATTCATTTAATTTGTTTTATATTATAAATAATTAAAAATTAAATAATTAGAGTGAAAACCAAAACTTAGGAGAAAACCAAAACAGAGGTTTTAAGTTTAGCTGTATTAGTAATGGTGTAAATATAAAATACTACTCTGTATTGGTTTAACGGAATTCATTTAATTTGTTTTATATTATAAATAATTAAAAATTAAATAATTAGAGTGAAAACCAAAACTTAGGAGAAAACCAAAACTTTCAATGTTTCGGATTTAATATAATAATATATATATATAGGCTAGTGGTCAAATAGAAACCAATCTTAGAATAGAAACTAGAAACCAACACTAAATAAATTATATTTCATTTATTCTAATGGCCCCGCCAGGGGCACCTTCACAAAAAGTGTTTAAAATTATTGGCTCCATCCAGCAAAAAAAAAAAAAAATACTGTTCACGCTGACGTCACTGCCACGTCAGCAGTGAACAGTATTTTTTTTTTTTTGTCTGGATGGAGCCAAGAATATTATGAACTTTTTGTATTGGGGTACCCCTAATTTGGTCATTCATCGATTAGCTTGAAATATTTAATTTATGTTTAGTTTCTAGTTTCTATTCTAATTTAGTTTCTATTAGAACAAGACCCTATATATATATATATATATATAAGTATAGATTAAAAAAATCGTCTAAATCACTAACGAAAAGGTAAAAACCCTAATATCTCATCACCCTTTCCCAGATGGCGGCTTCTTTTCCAGTTGAGTGCGAAGAAGGGTATGTAAAATTTAAACAGCCAAAGATAATTAGTACGCATATGTTTCATTGAATTTGTTCTTGGTGTTTAATTCGGAGATCAAATATTGTATGTATACTAATGAGCCGATTTAATCACTAGCATATCAATTCCTTATTATTTTTTTTTTTGCCAAGAATGATAAATTTCATTCATGAAAAGATTATACATCAAAAAGATAATAAAAAGCTTCATCATCTAACCGAAAGGTATGCTTAACCAATCCATGAGTCTAACAACCCATAGGAAAGAGATTCCTCCGGAAGTTTAGATAATTACACCTTTATATCCACCAAAAAAGGCCTCGTTAAAAACCCCACAAGAGCAAAACCCTATGGAAAAAAAACTCAAGCGGGGAAAAAAGAGTGCCTTACTAAACAAATGAGTACATCATTTAACAAAATAAAATCAAATGACTAAAAAATTCTTGAATCTTCAACTTGATTCAACCACTCTAGTAATGCATAATCCCGCCTTCATCCATCTTCTCACCCTAAAACCCCAAACTTATGTCATCATCCTTCTTCTCTTTACACTTCTACCCATCCACGGAACCTGAATAAATCAATACAAACAAATAATATTATGTCAAAAAACCAAAATCGAATATACATTAAATAATTATTTTACTAAGTGAAAATAATAACATTGAACAATTTTATATATCTAACCAAAGGGATCCCCTATGGTTAGACATATAAAAATTAATTTCTCATAAAAGATCTATTATAAAGTCATCTAAAATGACAACATATTCCAAATCAATAAATGATCCAAATCGTCAAAAATGACATCAACAGTAACCCAAAATTGGTCCACAAAACCACAAATAAATGGCACACCCTCAAAGGTACAAAACCAAAACCTTATAAACTGGTACAAGAAAAACATTTAAAAAATATATATATTTCATCTACCAAGAAATACATTTCATTTTTACACTACTAGAAAAATAATAATACATTACAAGCTATAAAAATAATAAATATTATCAGATAACTACATACCATTTTTACAATTAAAAGTCATTATTACATAAAATGATATAACTTCATCATTTAACGATACACAAATACCCACATAAATCAATCAATCCGTTAACAATTAATTAGGGAATCAAATTAATCAGATAAACAAGAAAACGATTAACAATTAATATGGAAATCAATTTAATCAATTAACAATTAATAAGGGAGACAATTACTCAACTAACATTTAATCAAGACATCAAATAATTAGAAAATCAGAGAATCAATTAAAAGGAGTTACAATAATTTAAATACGAAAATAGCTACAATTAAGACAAAAAATTAATGCAAACACTAAAATTTAGGATACGGATATGAACATCAACCCCACCACCGCTTCTCCGGCGACCATGCCGCCCCTACACCACCGTACTGGACTCATCGCGAGAGGAAAATCAAAAACTTAGTGATGTGATTAGGAACCCAGCAAACAATTCACTCGGCACAAGAACAAACAATCATGCAAAAACAAAAACGGCACAAACAATTCACACAATTCAAAAACTCAAATAACAAAAATGGTTCACTCGACAGCCACGAAATTTAAACAACTCAACAATTTAATTCAAAAACAATCACTCAATCAGACTCCGCAGATGACACCTAAACTTGGTGATTAGGAACCCAGCAAATGAAACCAAAACTCAGAAAAGAAAATGAAACAAGTTTACAAAATTCCAAACTGCAGACTCTACAAAAAAACTCAACCACAACAAAACTATTCCAAATAGTAACTGAAAACACAAAACGAACTCGATAATAACTCAGTAACAACTCGGTAAATAAAATCTAACAACGAAATTCAGCAAAACAAGAGCAGACAATCGACTCATCCTACGGGCAACTCTCTTCAGTCTGACTGTTTGTCTATTTGTGTTCGCTCTCTGTCAATAATTATATATAGATATATAACCCCGAACTAACAAGCACAACAATTTCGAAACGAATATCATCATAAAAATCAAAAATCGAGCAGGACATATTCGAATCAAGAAAATCTGAAATCCATAAAATTCAGAACCAATCTTACGGTTTTTCAACATAAATCGGAGCACACAAGTTTCGAATGACACACGTAGCAACATAAAACTTACAAACCGTAATTGAACTCATATGATGTACAGTGGTGTCTCAAGAATCAAGAAAACTCACTCACCAACACACTCGGTAGTTCACTACACTCATCAATTCCTTATTATTGAATATTAATTTGGTGGAAGAAAGTAGTCGAGCTCTGGATGATGATAATTATATATTCAATGCTTGTGATGATATCTTTCTCACTACCGTACCTGTACCCTACTCAAATTATAATCGTGATGATCAGATTTGCAAGTTCAGATAATAAATTTAAACTTGTTAATTACTTCACATATCCTTAATTCCTTGTTTTTGTTGTTCAACTATCTACTTTTTATTGATTTTGATTAATTATATTTTTATATGTTATTTATAAGTCAATCACTTTTAGGATTATTGTTTTTCTTTTCCTTTTTTTCTTAAACGATGTTCAAAGAAACTTATTGAATACTTCATTAAACAACTAATGAGAACAAACGAATGACATTTGATTACAGGAATGATGAGCAAGGAAGCAAAATCGTCTGCGTCTATGGTACAGGGCCTACCTGGTTTGATTCTAATCATCTGCCTCTTGAGCCTGGTTACTCCTATCATCAATTGACTTTGGTGGCAAAGATTGCTGTATCACTTGACACCACAACAGTATATCATCCTCGATTCCTGTCTCCTCCCACGGAAACCATCTCTCCTTTGAAGCTGAATGAAATAACTGGAGCAACTTCGCTAGTTTCTATGGGCGATGATGTATACTGTATTGGGGGTGAATTGGGATCAAATTCACCTTCCAAGGAGGTCGTGAAGTTTAACACAAGCAATCTGGCCTGCAGATTGGAGTGGTGCGCCCCAATGATCAAGGCAAGAGCATATCCAGCTGTTGCATCTTTTGGTACAAAACTGTATGTGTTTGGAGGCTTGTCACCTGTCGAAGAAGATACCACACCGTGGGCGGAGTCGTTAGATACTTCTATGCCCAAAGAAGATCAAAAATGGGAGCCATTGCAGGAACCCATATTCCGTCCATGCCGTGCTTTTGGATGTACCCAACTCTTTACCTTTCCTTATAACCATCAGCAAATAATAATTGGTTGCAGCCTTCAGGAAGATCAGCGTGCTATCATCTATGATTTGAGTAGTGAGACTTGGACTAGTTATGGATTTCTCCCCCAAATCCGGCCATGGGGTTATGCACGACCAGTTGTCTATGAGAAAACCATATATTGGATTGATAATACACTGCTGATGGCTTTTGATTTAGACATGAAGGATTCCTACCAGCAAGACTTGGTCGGCACGGTGCATTCTGATGAGATCTTTTTGGATATGAACTCTGTACCTCGTTTGGTGCATTTGAAAGACAACCTTTTTGGTCTCTTTAATGTTTCTGAGTATGATTCTGGAACTAAAATAATAGAGTGCTACAAAGTCCGAGTAAGCAAGGGTCCTCACGGGATTTTGAATCTCAGTGTTGTGGGCCATCAGTGCTATAAGTGTGAAGAGATGCACTACTTGTCTGGTGTGGCCTTGGAGTCCATGTAAGAAATACTATACCTCTACTCTCTACTCCTGCTTATACTAATTTAGCAACCTATTTTTTTCACAAACGTGTCCCGCCGTAGATTCAATTTCCTTTCCCTCACTGCATTATTTTAACATCGTTAGTGTTAATTCTGATTGCTTTGCCTTATAAGCTGATATGAGACCCTAATGTTAGGTTCATGCAAGTACTATGTCTTAAAGCATATAACTCTTAAAAAGAAGATAAAAGTGTCAGGATCTGGTCAGTTCTTGATAGTTTTTAGGTCTATTTTTGGTATTTTCTGTTTAGGTAATGTAAAATAGCATCAATTCTAAGTAAGATAACAGAGATTAGAGAAGAAATAGGTGAGAAAACAGAAGGAAGAGACGAGAAATCAGATCAGAATCAGACTTGAGATGAGAAAGAACAAGAAACCCTAGAGAGAGAAAGGGAGAGTTTGTTATAAAGAGAGAAAGAAATTTTGGAGCCAAAGCCAATTTTCAATTCATTCATAACTGGAATGTAAGGTGTTTATATAGTAGTTCCAGCCAATTACTAGTACACACAGCTTAACTAGTACAATGACTGAATTACCCTTACTACACAAACACAGAACATAAAGGTACATATTACTACACAAACTACTATACTGTTATACTAGCCATCCTGACAACACTACACCATAAACAATCTACTGTAACTTAAAATTTATGTTACGTTAGGGGTCAAATATGTTGCTGTAGACCCAAAAAAGGGCTAAGGCAACATATTTTTTAAGTTAGTTTTTTCGATGTTGCCCTAGGGTATCTATGGTAACATTTTTATATGATGTCATCTTATGTTGCACTAGAATGCTATAGCAACATAAATTTGATCTATACCAACATAAAATTTATGTTACCTTTGGAGTACTAACTTTTTAAAAAAAGTGGGCACATTGTGGGGCCCACTTTTCTTGGCAACACATTTGTACCTAAGGCAACAGTTTCTTGCCACATTTTTTTACAATATATGATAGCTAGTGCAACATATTACCAACCTACTACAACATTTTATCAAGAAAATTTTGAATAGCTACTAAAATATATAATATATCCAAAAATAACCTGTTCATTACAAAAAACCATTCCAAACACACACCTAACAATCTAAACCAATTCACAACTACACTGTGAACAAGATACTAATAGTTCACAAACATAATTAAAACCAACTAGTTCACATCCATACTTAATAGTTACAAAAGTTGATCAAAAAAATTTTAAAATTTAGAATAGCTTAAGGCAAAGAGTTTTGCCGGCCTTTTTTTTATGTCCTGATTTCTTCCAATTGTTGGAGTCATTTCCTTCATGCACTTGAAGACAGTACATAATGCAAAAATATTGAACATTTGCAAGTGATGCGGCCACCTTCAAACACACAAGTGGCTCGTGTTAATATAAATATAACTGTATACAAAACTGGATCAAGATATTATTTCATGGAGAATCTTTTCAAGACTCATAAGTAAAATGTCGGTCTTTTTAGGATGATTAAATGTTGTTTCTCACTTTATATTTCTTGTATTTGTATACATGTAATAGTTGACGGACAAAGTCTACCATTGTTGAACACAAGGACAGCTTCTATGGTATACTTCTTCTGTTTTCCGCTCTGCTTATTTATCTTTTCTTTGTATTAAATAAATTATTTTGAAGAAATAATGAAATATTTTTCATTTTCTACAGATGTTATGGACCCATGCATTCCTCTTTACCAAGTTTTGCAAGCTGGAAAACTATTACTTATATTATTTATTAGACTGTTGCAACTTAAGCTTCTTTTGAACCTTGGAAAGAAGACTATTTACTAGTGCTTGTTTGTATTTTAAACATTTGTACGACTTCAGTTGAATAATTTACCAATTACTTGCAACTCATTTTAGGCTCGATGAGGAAGGCTACGTCCCTGGAGAAGGGTCGTTATCATTGCCAATTCAATCTGATGTCGTGACTTAATCTATCATTGAAACTATAAGTATGGAACAATTAAGCGAGAAGTCTCATTCTGAATTTCTAAAGGTGTTTACTATAAAATAACATATGCGTTTCAGATATAATCATGGTTGTTACGTCAGCAAGTCAAGTCGAGTCGACCGGGATGCCCGGCAAGGCGAGTCGAGTTGACTAGTCGACACTAGTCGACATGACATAAAATTAAAATATATATATTTTATATACTTAATATATATAATATATGTGTGTTCTAACTTCAAACAAAGAACAGAACAATAAGGCCATGTTTGTTTCGTGGTATTATAATCCCCGGATTATAATCCAATCACTATAATTCCTTCATTATTAGTCCAAGTATTATAATCCCTTAAAATAGTCATATCTCATGTTTGTTTGCAAAATTCACATAAGGATTATAACTGATAACAAAAAGGCCACCACACAACCAATGGTGACGGCGGTAAAGATGAGTTTTTTGGAGATGGGTTTTGGAGAGGATGATTTGGGGAGTGAGAGGGATGAAACGTTGGCCGGAACGGAGGAGGAGGTGGTCGTTATCGTGGTGTCGGGTGGTGGAGGTGGAGGTGAGGGGTAGTTTGGGAAAAAGGGGAGTTGGTCTGCTGGAGGAGTGGTTGGGAGATTAGGCGGTCGTGATGGTGGGATTGAGTCTTGTGGGAAGAATGGTTGATGGAGAATGCGACGGTGGAGATGGGTGTGGGCGGTGGTGGTGGAGGATTTGGGTGGGGAGGAGGATAAGAGAAGGAAGATGAGGTGTGTTTGCATTTTTGGCAAGGAGGGAGGGAGGGAGGGAGGGGGAGTACATGCAGTGGTCTGAGCTGTGGGGACTGCCAACCTCAATAATTTATCATATTCAAGAATGCTGCCATCGGTATGTAGGAATCGAGGGTTGAGAATGGGAGGAAGAAGATGGGTCTTGTGATTAAACAATCGATTTATCAAAATGGTATGTAGCTGTAATTATTTGAACTGTGTAAGGGTATTTTTGTCTATTAAATTTTAATCCCTTTATAATACCTGGGCTGAGCAGGTATTATATTATCCCATCATGTAACAATAAATTTTGTTTTAGTGTTATCCAAGGATTATAGTCCATTGGTTTAATTTTCAGAACAAACATGGGATTAAATTTTTTAAAGGATTATAATCCAATCCCTCTTCTAATCCCATAAAACAAACATGGCCTAAGAACATAACAGAATCTAAAAAAATAAAACTAAGAAAAAATTAAAATTTAAACAGAGAAGAGAAGTGTTTTAACAGTGAAGAGAGTGTGTGATTAATGATAAGTGTTTAGTCATTAGTGATGAGTGTTACTAACTTGTAAGTTGTAAGTATATGAAATATACATACACTGTGTGTATAACTATATATACACTGTGTGTTTATAAACAGAAAAGGGAAGATTAATATTATATGTAATCAAAGGTGGATGAATAGAGGAGGATGATTGTAGACGACTAGAGGCGTTTGTAGATGGCTGGAGGCGTTTGAATCTCGATTGTAGACATTTAGGTTACATGATAAGTGCATATTTTTGCATATTTTTATTACCTATTTATTGTTTGAACTCGTATTTTAATAATTTATTTTGCTGCATTTCAGGGAATTCGTGAATAAATAAAGAAATGACAAAATAAATAAATAAAGTGCAATGAAGGGAAAAAGAGGAAGAAAAAAGACTTAAATGAAAAGAGGAAAAAGAATTAGGAGCTTGGTGGAAAAGAAATCTTGAAAGACATGTGGAAGGTGGAGATCATCCCAACACACTACATAAGTGTATGGTCAAGATCAACTCTTCAAAGCTTAAAGGGGAAGAAACAAATAGATGGCTAGGATTTCTCCACCACATTTAGAAGGTGTAGGGCCAAGATTAACCCAACACCCCCCTAGACCCTAATTCTTATCCTATAAATACCCTCTCATCCCTCTTGTATTTTACAACTTAGATTTTAGGGTAATTTTAGGGTAGATTTAATTTCTTGTTTTTGTAGTTTCAAATCTTGTAAACACTCTTTTTTATTTTAATGCAAATTTCAATTTCCCTTTAATTTCTTGTCTTGCTCTTTCGTTTACGTTGCCTCGTTTTCGTTATTTTCGTAAATCCGATAAGTGGACAAAATAGCAAAACCTAACCACTATGGGTTGAAAATTAACGAATCTAATTTTTTATTTTTAGTTGTTAATTTTAATTTTGCCCCTTTTATAAATCTCAATTTTATTGTGGGTAACAATTAATTTTCATTTTCATTTTGGTAGTGTAATTTAGGATCTCTAATATTTTAAGTTTTCGTTTTTACTCTTTAACTTTTACTTTCAATTTCGTAGTTAGATTTTATTTTTGTTCAGAAATTTAGAATATTTTTTTTAAAATATAGATTTATAAATTTTCAATACGTTTTTCTGTCTTTAATTCGAAGCTTAAAGTCCCCTGTTTTCTTTTTATTCGAACCCAGCATCACTCCCCTATTTTTCGATTTTTCCTTTCTATTCAAAACCCATCCCAGCCCCAGTTCATCTCTTCTTCACATCAACACCCTTCTTTTTCATTTTATTTTCAGTTCTTACACACAAACACAATTTTTTTTATTTATTTCGAATCACTAATCCTATTTCCCTTATCTTTTCGCTTTTCAATTTCGTTTTTTTTGAGTTGTTCTTCGATCGATTGGTGAGTATTGAGTCGACTAGGCTGTTTGTTCGCTGCTATGAGTACCGAGTTTTTAAGTCGAGTTAGCAGTGTTTAAATCGAATTGGGTTGAAAGTTTTGCGTTTATGATTGTTGGGTTGTGCTGCTATTTTACTGTTCTTCACTGAGTAAGCCGAGTTGCTATCATTTGCCCAGTCCGAGTTGGTCTTCTTTTTTTCTGCTGAGTTTGCAATGTTGGTTTCTGAGTTATGAGTCGACTGGGTTTAGCTCGGTTTTTGTTTGATTTTTCTTGCGAGTCTTATTTAGAGCCAATTGCTGTGTAATAGAGCCTGTTTGTAATTGATCCTGAGTACTTTAGCCCCTGTTTGGTTGGAGGAGAAGAGAGGGGAGGGGAAGGGAGGGGAGGGATATAAAAATCAAAAATCATGTTTGATTCAAAATTGGGAAGGGAATTGGAGGGGGGGAGGGGATTGGAGGGGAGTTTTGTTTTAATTTTATCACCCTCCAATTTGGGGTTTTTTGGAGGGGAGGGGAGGGGGAACATTTATTGGACAAAAAACCCTTACATGTGTAATTCTAATTTATATCCTCTTTACATATAAGAAGGTTTTAAATGTAATTTACTCATAAAACCCTCCACTCCCCTCTTGTACCAAACAAAAAATGAATCTCCTCCCCTCCTTTCCCCTCACTTCACCTCCCTTGAACCAAACATAAATATTATTAAAATCCTCCCCTCTCCATCCCCTCCCTTCCCCTCCCCTCCATTAAAACCCCTCCCCTCCCTTCCCCTCCCTTGAACCAAACATAGCTTTAGTTTTATTAATTTAGTTTAGTACGTTCAGTGGGTTCTTGTTTGTTTATTGTCGATCGTTTTTGCTGTGCTGGTGTGTTTGTGGCGAGAACATTTTAGTATTTACAAACGGTTCATGTCAAAAATTTTCTTAGATTTTTCCGTAATTTCTTAGATTAAAATATTAATTCGATAAAAAAGAGTTTTAGATTTTAATTCGAATTTAGAATTCTTAGAATAATTTTGTTTTTGTTCTTTTCATTTTTTTTAGTTTAGAATTAGAATTAATTTAATTTTGGGATATTTACGAAAATAGATATGTTTTTAACTTTTGTTTTCAAATGTACCGTTACTAAAATACTGTTTCAATTCTATATTACCTTTTTTTTAAAATTACGGTGGGCTTCAGTTTTAAGCTTATTTCTTTTTTAAAAATACGACCTTATATTTGGGGTTATAAGTTGTTCTCTTCTCGCTTCATCTCGATGCCTTCTTCATTCACGAACGATTGAACAAGCTTCATCTGCTTCAATCTGGACAAGCATGGTTGCTCCTCGCTCCTCATGTCTTCAGCCCACCGCCTCCTCCTCCTTGGATCGGGGCCGCAGGCCAAGCCGACGTCTTCTCTGGCGAATCCTTTTCTTTCCGACATCTTCTCCGAGCTTCACTCCAACCTCCATAACCACCGCCTCTCCGAGCTTCCTCTTCGACGAATCCTTTTCTTGCTGCCAATTCAAGGAAGATGCTCCCTCCCCCCTCCCTCCTCTTAGCATGTTTGGTTGTGTATGTATAAGTCATTTGTGTGTTAATTGTAGATGTAAGTTACTGTAATTATCGAAATGTATCGAATTGTTATTGTTTTTGAATTACATTAGGCAAAATTTGTGCGGATCTTGTGAATTAGTCTCGAATAATGAATTAGTGTTGAATACTGAATTAGTGTGAATTAGTTGTTACTTATACATGCTCCGTGGGGATGGTGATGTTGTATAAGCTAAAAGATCTTGAATGAAAATAATAACAAAAAACTGATGATGATATAAGATTAATGTATCCAAATCATTTAGATGTTATTAGTCCTAGTTTTATTGAATTTCTTGATTTTCTTTCTGGTTTTCACATTATGATTCACTGCAGGTGGCTGCAAATTATGTTGCAATGGTTCCATCAGGTTAGATAATCGACAAGTAAAACTACTTCTGAGTGCTTCGGCCACTCTATGTGTTTCACGGTCCCAAGCACACATTCAACTTCTAGTTTGTACCCATGCGAATAGCTGTAGATTGATTTTTATTTGATGTTCATTTCATTTACAGTTCTTTAGAGAAAGTTCAACTTTATATCTTCCGCTTTGGATCTGGGCAAGTAATCTCAAATTGTAGGTACTGTACTTCTGTTTATTTGTAATGAAAAATAAGTTTCTGGGTCCTGAGCTGATCTTATACTAAACTACTTATATCTTTGTCCTGGACCACCATAACACTAGTTTACATTCTCAATGAAGTTAGCTGCTCTAGTTGATCAATTGAGGTAGTGACCCACTCTAACACTAGTTTTTTCTGTTCTTTTTTGCTAAACACGTGCCCCGAGCCAAATACATTGTAGTAGCCTCCATTCTTGTTTTGCTCAAGGTTTTCCCATTCACTCCAAAATATATCATTCCGGTCAGCTTAGACAGGCCCCGCAGGGGTAGTTTTAAATGTTTGCTATGAAAGGGGTGATTTATTAAAAGTGTGGCATCGATGTTGTCACGGGTACTCATGTCAAGTCTCACTTCACCAAGCCTGATTTGGCAAAAGTTCTACCAGGGCATTATGATGTCGAAAAGCTTTTGATAATTACCTTTACAACACTCTCTCGTTTCAAGATTAAGACGGTGAATTGGAAGATTTAGCTACAGTTAGTGCCGGAAACAACTATGAAATAGGAAATATGATAGCAGAAGGAATGAGTAAAGTGGGCCGAAAAGGTGTGGTGACCCTGGAAGAGGGAAAAAGTGCGGAAAACAATTTATATATAGTAAAATAAATGCAACTTGATCACGGTTACATCTCACCATACTTTGTAACTGATAGTTAAATGTATAATGTGTGTATGGTACTTGTATGTAGAGATGGCATTCCGTGGTCAATTAATTAGTCTTTTGTTGGGAATTTGATGTAGCATTTCCTTGTTTGTTCTGTTCAATTGGATGATATTGGTGTAAGATGACAATGTTGCCTATCTCAATTTACATGCATATGTTATTTCTATGTTTGTTTTTATATTTCCATACTAGCTAGCTTCTCATATAGCTTGATATTGCTGATTCATTGGGTGTTTGGTTTAAAGATATTGATGATAATGTCTCAACTCCACGTTTGATTTGTAACAACCATTATCACTCTTGTCATTCCAAGAAAGGATATGCTCTCTTTTCTCTTTATTTATTCTGTTCCAAATCTACCAGAGATTCAAGTAATGTTGATTAAAATATGACACTTGATTTTATGGTATTATGAAGACAATATGATTTTATGTGGAATAGGCCCCGCAGGGACACCCATCTCAAGAGTAAGAGTTAATTATTTGTATCAGTTGCAACCATGTTTGCAACTCCTGCAACCTTGTTTGCAACTTTTACAACCTCAGTTGCAACTTCTGCAACCATGGTTGCAAAGGTTGCAAATATTGTTGCAGCAGTTGCAACCAAAGTTTTATTTCATACAGTTTTTGTTTGTATCCATATATCAATGATTGAATTCAGACATCAATGACATTTCATGATCATTTCCCCTTTGTCGCATGTTCGGTTTATTCTTTACAAAATTTGTTTATTCTTAATACGGTTTGGATAACAAATCATCAAACATATTCCAACAACATTCCGACACTTTTAGAATGTACATTAGGATCAAATTCAAGTTCTATATCATGTTCTTTATTTTAGTTAATATCAGTTGCAAATTTTGCCTTTGAATATAGTACTTGCCAGCTAAATAAACCAGTACTTTGAACATATTGTAATTCTAAAGACAATATGATTCTCCGCAGAGCAGGCCATGCAGGAACACCCATCTTAATTGTCAGATTTAATTAATTCTATCATTTGCAACTTTTTCAATCATGTTTGCAACTTCTGCAATCATGGTTGCAAAGGTTGCAAACATGGTTGCAGAAGTTGAAAATATGTTTGCAACTTATTTGTATCAGTTGCAACTTATGCAACCTTGTTTGCAACCATGCTTGCAACTTCTGCAACCATGTTTGCAAAGGTTGCAAACATGGTTGCAACCATGATTGTAAAAGTTACAAACATGTTTGCAACAATTTTGCGACTTATGCCACAACATTTGCAACTTATACAAACGTATTTGCAACTTATGCAAAAGTATTTGGAACTTAATTAACTTAGCAACTCTACTCAAAAGAAAAAAAACTTAGCCATTCAGAAACACATGTCATATCAGTTCCATTGCTATTTTCAACTTAATTAACTTCGCAGTACAGATACATGTCATATCAGTTCTATTGATATTTGTAATAGTATTTGCAACTTAATTTCTAAATAACTAATTTATTTATTAGAATATTAGATAAATGAGGACAACACCTCGTAAATTTATAAAGATCTAAAAATAATATACAAGTGTGAGAGGACTCCTCTCAAATAAAAAATCTTTTAGAACAACCTCCAAAAAGACAAAACAAAACACATTCCAAAAAAACAGCCGCGACACTCGCTACTTCTTCATCACCATTAAAGGGAAGAAGGCATTTCCTTCCTTTTGTATACCCGTCCGGGAGTAGTTCCGGCTCCAATTGAACCCAGAGCTCTATGACTCTTGGATTCATGAGTCATCACCCCATTTTTGAAGTTCCATCTCTTGATACAACCTGGTAAGAAAAAAATACAGAAGGTCGGTTCTGATACAAACTCGATTATTATAAATGAGTAAATGACAACCCACCTTGTTGCTTCTTGCATTGAGACAGACATATAATTTTATATTTCAAAAGACAATATGATTCTCCGTAGAGCAAGCCCTGCAGGGGCACCCATCTTGATAGTCAAATTTAACTATTTTTATCTGTCGCAACCTTTGCAACCATGTTTGCAACTTCTGCAACCTTATTTGCAAAGGTTGCAACCATGATTGCAACTTCTGCAACCATGGTTGCAAAGGTTGCAAACATGGTTGAAACCATGATTATAGAAGTTGCAAACACGTTTGCAACTTATTTACAAACAATATTTAGCAAGAAATTTATAGATAAAAAAAATTACAAACAATGCGAGATTATCAATAATCAAAGAAGTCTGATCAACTTTCACAACTCCAGAAGGTACATTATAGTCTTGAACAAATCGCTTCATTTCTTTCCCGAATAGTCACCTTGAGAAGTTGGAACAATTATTTTATTTTTTCATTTGCTTGTGATTTCATAGCCTCAAGTCCTAAAGTAGCATATAGGAGCTTCTGCTTCAATTCTTCAATACTCTATAAATTTAAATGCAAATAGTCATACAACATATTCATCAAATATCAAACAATCCTCCTAGTTATAATACCATTTGTGTTCCTGTCATGTCATATAATCATATAGCTAGAACAGATCCTTTACATTTGACATTATAATGATAAAACATAAAATATAAAGCTAAAGAGAAGCTTTTTAGATCACATTGATGACCAAACTGAAACACCAATCCATAATTCTATATAGAACTAATTCAAAGGTGGAAGGACTAAAAATCCTGGTCATGAACTTGAATTCCCAGCCAACAACAATCGCAACTCAACTCCACAATTCTCTACAACAAACTCTTCCTAAACATAACACTCCTCTTCCAATCCTAGTCATTCTTTCACACAATTGATCAAACACCTTATGTGCATTTCTTCACTACTATTACAACACAACTTCTTCACCTTCCGCACACTGTTTAAACACCACACAAACATGCCAATTCTACAACACTCAAACAATCACACAATACTAGTCAAATTCTGAAGGCAATCAACTCAACAACAACTATAATTGCAACACTTCAACAACTACTAGACATTTAAATAGTACATTATAATTAGAACATTATATCAAACTTCATAATTCATGATATTTCGTAACATATTTCATATTACAATCAACTAAAGTAAAGTAATGCTATCTTAGTTGCAAAACAAGTGTATAAATTATTTTAAGAAAGCCCATAACTCTGATGCCATAGTAATTCGAGCCACTTTATACTTAGTAACATCTTTCTTAACTCAAAATAAATAAAAGCAAAGAAACACAATTAGATGATATTAGTTGCACAACAAGTGATCTACAGTCTTCAGGACATTCAAAAAAATAGTGCGATAACATAATAACTCAAGGCAATTTATGATTTATAATCTCATTCGTAAGTAATAATAAATCAATGCAATCACATGATCTAAGTTGCAATAATAATCTATAGAACATTCAACAAAAAAAAAATCAAGTGAGATAGACTTGCAATTTAAACCAATTTATACTTAGTAACTCTTTCGCAACCAAAAGCAATTTGCAATTTCATATATAAATAGTGGTTGCAACCATGATTGCAACTTCTCAACCAAGGTTGCAAATGATAGAAACCTTTGAATTTGATTATCAAGAGAGTGGTGCCCCTGCGGGGCCTGTTCCACAAAAAATCAACAAGTTAACAAATCCATAAATATATTCAACTAATTTCTATCAGTTGCAACTTTTGCAACCTTGTTTGCAAAAGATGTAGAATCACCCATAAGATGAGATTGATCTCATGATTAATCCTTCTCTATATATTCAATTCAAATCACACTCAAACAATCATTCTATGCTACAATTCTACACATATACATACACAAAATGCATAAACAAACATACATACATACTTTTAAACAATTTAAAAAGCTACCTGAAGAGCATAGTCCAAGTTATTCCCATACTGGTTTCGTTGAGGCAAATCAACAAACACATCACCTACACTTCGTTCTAGTCCTTTGTTTGTGTCAAAATCCCCAAATCGCAACTCAATACCTTGGTCCTCAGCATCGACCTCAATACCATTCACCAATTTAGTGACACCCATACCTCAATTATTCACTGCTTCTTCATTCCCACCCCCTTGTTACTCATATGCCTGAACTCATTTTTTTCTTGTTCGAAACTTGAAGTTCGAAGACAGAGATGTGCCCTTGCGGGCCGTAATATATAAGAAAAAGAGTCGGTGATGGTTACTTTGAATTTGTGGTGTAAAAATGGAGGAGAGAGAGGCGGTGGATGAAGGCGTGAGAAGAGAAATGACGGAAGAGATCCAGAGAGTGAGAAAGCTTGAAGATAGAGATTGTCTTATAACTGTAAACAACGTATTTTTAAAATAAATGAAAGTATGATCGTAGCGCCTGAATTTTACAAAGTTAGGCTGTGTATTTTTAAAAGCCCAAAACTTTAGATGGATAGTTTTAAAATTATTCCTTTAATTTTCTTTTAAAGTAGTTTAATTCTTCTTTTAGGAATTAATTAGTAAAAATTTCCAAAGAAATCCAAATTGTCTTTTCCGATTAAATTAAAAATAAAGGTTTGCGAAAATGTTAGTCTCCGTGGATCGATACCTAAAGTATTTCAACGATTGAATCGTGCGCTTGCGATTTTAATTGTCATTTATTTTAGCAAATCAAGTTTTTGGCACCGCTGCCGGGGACTAATTATTGTTCGCGCCTTAATTTTAATTTTTCGGATTAGTTTTTACTTGTCTTATTTTTGTCTCGTTTTTTTAGGAAAGTTTGAAATTGCGGGAATCTTCTCACGGAGCTTGGTATAAATTGGAATTTTTGGAAGCGTGCTTCGGTAACCCGTAATTCTCACTTTTCGCCTTTTTATTTTTAGAAAATCACAAAAAAAACAAAAATCAAAAAATCAAAAAATCACAAAAAAATTGAAAATTGAAAATCCAAAAAAATTAGTTAATAAATACATAATTGTTGCATCATGCATTTAATCACTTAGGAGCACATCATCTAGATTTTTATTTTCTTGTTTTTTTTATTTTTCGTACCTATTAAATTGTGGTGATCGCTGGAGGACCCCACGGTACGTTAAATTCTTTCTTTTCTTTATATTAGAGCACGTAGTTAAGCATCCATAAATGTTTATAATTTTTTTTATATCTCGTTGTTTGTTGCATCATTTGTAAATAAATCTTAAGGGCAAAACCCACTCACAAGATAAGGGAAGAGATTTCATCACTCTTTCCTTGGCCCAAAAACAATATTAATCCTTCATTTTGCATGTCCCTAGCCTTTAATAAAACTAAATTAGACGTTGGCCCTAGGAATTTTGCGCTCATTTAGGATGGTACCTAAAAAACGACGTAATCTTTAATTATTCTGACTTTTTGGTGTCTAGGCAAGCGAAAGCTTACCTGGCTAATTAGGATTTGGTGTCTAGACTGGTGTTTAGCCTCTTGGCAATGCTTGCACCTACCTGGCCAAATCGGTTCGAATAATTTCTGATTTACCGAATTTTTGGTGGTCCTTACAGTTAGGAGCAAGGTCTAGTTTATTTTATTTAAGGAACCCTAGGATTAGAATTTTTTTTTTTGATTTTTCACCCTTTTTTTGTGTGTTTTAATTTATCGCACTTATTTGCTACGTGTTTCCTTCCATGGTTTATGCGAACTATTTGGATTAGGGATAATTCTGCTAGACTAGTTAGATCTTTTGAGATTTCTTCCTCGTCCGATTCCGAGTCTTTAGATAATTCCGAACCATTAGTGACCATGGCCATGTCTCTTAAAGATCGTTGATATCCCACCCGTTCCGCCCAACCCTCGTGTATCACTCTTCCTCCCGTAAATGGTAATAATTTCGAAATCAAAGCTCACCACATTAGTATGTTACCAAAATTTACTGGGAGTGATGGTGAGGACCCGTATCTTTTCATCCAAGAATTCGAGGAGGTTTGTGCCATGCAAAAACTCCAATAATTAACCGAGGACTCGATTAGGCTTAGGCTCCTTAATTTCGCCCTTAAAGAAAATGCTAAAAAAATGGTTGTATAGCCTACCCGTTAATTCTATTTCCACGTGGGAGGGATTTGTGGTAATTTTTCTAAAAAAATATTTTCCTAATCACAAGACTACAAGGATTACAAATGAGATAAATCAATTTCGTCAGAAGGAAAATGAGTCTTTTTGGAAATGTTTTGATCGCTTTAAAAATCTTTTATCAGAATGCCCCCACCATGGAATAGAAAAATGGAGACTTTGCAAAATTGTTTACGAAGCCTTAGATAGTCAAACGACTGCCTTATTGGAGTCAATGTGTCAAGGAAAATTCATGGATAAAGATGAGGACGAAGGGTGGGCATTTTTCGAGGAATTAGCCGAAAAGACTATGTTGTGGGAGTCTACTAGGGAACCTCAAAAGTCCAACGAGTCATCTAGCTCTTCTAGGGGTATGCATTCAATTGGAAACAATATTGCAACCAATGCCAAGCTAGCCACCCTTACTAGAAGACTCGAAGCCCTAGAAACTAGTAAGGCCCCCTCACAAGTCTCGAATTATAATCAAGGTTTTCCGAACTTCCCCGACTTTCAACAAGTTAATGCGGTGTTTCAACCAACCCCTAGGAATGATCCTTTTGCACATACCTATAATCCCGGTTGGAGGAATCACCCGAATTTCTCGTGGAACCAAGGCCAAAATTACCAATCTCAACCTCCTTCTTTTCAAAGGCCTAATCAAAACTCGTACCTACCTCAAAATCAAGTTCCTTCTCCGACTCAAGCACCCACCCACCCGAATTTCATGAGTCGGATAAGAGAATTAATTCTTTGGAAAAGACTCTCGATGCGCTTTTAAAATCAACAACTAATTTGGCTCAATCCCAATAAACCTTCATGCAAACCATGACCCAAGATAGGCAAATTTTGAATGCTAGTACTCAAGCCATATCTAATTGAGAGGTTCAAGTGAGCCAATTAGCCAACACAATGTGTGAGCACGAGAAGAACAAGTTCCCGAGTCAACCCGAGGTCAATCCTAAATTTCCTCTCAATCAAAGACCTCATGAAAATGTTAATGCTATTATCTCTCTTAGGTCGGGAAACCAAGTTGATAATCAAGTAGGTGTCGAGTCTTCCGAAGAAGAAGAGTCAAATGTTGAACCGAACCCTAGCCTTGATCACTCCACACAAATCCCGATTCCCAAGTCATCGGAATCTTCTCGTAATCTGCCATCATCTTGTGAACCTTCTTCACTTTCAAAATCTTCTTCACCTAACGAATCTTCGGTTGTCATTCCACTTTCCAAATCCATTCCCGATGTGTCTAGCGAATGAGTCTTTAAGCCTAAAGCTCCTTATCCTCAAAGACTCCTTCCTAATAAACAATCGCCTCATGTAGAAAAGATTTTGGAAGTCTTTAAACAAGTCGAGATCAACATTCCTCTTTTAGATGCCATTCAACAAATTCCCTCTTATGCTAAGTGTCTAAAAGATTTGTGTACTCATAAACGTTCCACTCACGTTCCAAAGAAAGCCTTTTTGACTTCTCATGTTAGTTTAATTCTTTCGAACCAAATTCCCGTGAAATATAAGGACCCCAGTTGTCCTACAGTTTCATGTGTCATAGGCAATACTTTTGTGGACAAGGCATTACTTGACTTAGGCGCTAGTGTGAACTTGCTTCCATTTTCGGTTTATCAAGCCCTAGGGTTAGGCGAGCTCAAGAAAACGAACATGACACTTCAACTAGCTGATCGTTCTATCAAAATGCTTAAGGGAATAGTAGAAGATGTCTTGATCAAGATTAGTGATTTTATCTTCCCGGTTGACTTTGTCGTTCTCGAGACTCAACCCATCACGAATCCTAAGAACCAAATTATGATCATTCTAGGATGACCTTTTCTTGCCACATCCAATGCCTTGATCAATTGTTGGAATGGTTTGATGAAACTCACCTTTGGTAACATGACCATTGACCTTAATATTTTCAATGTAGGAAAAGAACCCAACGAGCTTTATGAACAATCAATAGGAGTCAATGTGGTCAACAATTTTGTCACATGGTCTAGCTTTGAGGATAGTGAGATTGAGTTTCTTCTCAAAGAGGATTTCAAAGTCAACTATGAGTCCAATCGAGAGTATAATGAGTCGTTAAGGGATATAACCTCGGAAGAAACGTTGCGAGAGTTGGACAACATTTGTTCTAAGTGGGAGACACCACCCGAGGATGTTAGTGTTGCGGGCATTGATAAAACTCCCGTTGGTGAACCACCTACATTTGATGAGTTGTTAGGAGATTTGAATGAAATTTGTTCTCTGTGGGAGACCCCAACCGAGGTTGTTAGTGTTGCGCCCATCGTTATGAGTCCCGTAGAAAAACCTCCTTCATTTGACTCAACTTTGTATCTTCCCGAGTTTGATCAACAGCCCTTAGGACAAGATGGACCCTTATCTTATGTCATTCCTAATGATTCAACCCATGACCAAACTTTCATTGTCTCTAATTTGCTTAAACAAAATGAAGAAGCCTTAAGTTAGTTTAGGGAGAACATTAGTGACACTTGTTCTATAAGGTTGAATGATTCCATGTTGCTTGAGAAAGTCTTTTCTAATCAAAATTTTCATAAATGTCTTGAATCTTTCTCGAAGCTTCACCCCAATTTTCCTACAGGCATCGGCTGATTAGGTTTTATTCTATTGTTCCCCTACCAAGACTCCAGGTATGGGAGGAATTGTGTGCGTGAGTCGTGTTAATTAGTTGTTTTTCATTTTCATTCGTCTCCGTCATTCCTTATCAGGTATTATCTCCCCTTTCTCCTTTCTCATTTCTTTTGCATTTGCATACATTGAGGACAATGCATGATCTAGGTATGGGGGGTTTTTAGTGTAAATATAAAAATCAGAAAATCCAAAAAAAAATTAAAAAATCACAAAAATCACAAAAAGAGTTGTAAATAGTAGAGTTCTAATCTTATTCTAGTCTCGTTAATTGATTTCTAGTTGCTTGATGCACCCTTACATGCTATGATAATCTTATGTTCCTTTAGCTTTTGATTGAGAAGTGATTTGCTAAGCTCTTGTCCACACACTTACACTAGCAAGGTGAAACTAGTTGACTTATTTGAATTATGCAAGAAATTAGAAGGTCATGATTAGGTGTAAGATGATTTGGTTTTCATGCTTTGAGTAAAAGTAGGTGCATTGAGGATACCTTTACTTGAGATAGATTATGTTCTACCACACCAAGTAAGTTTTTAGCCTATATGCACATCTTTTACATTTATATTCTTTTGCTTGAGTGTCCACTTGTCA
Organism: Kitagawia praeruptora; assembly: GCA_037693485.1. Classification (NCBI taxonomy): domain Eukaryota; kingdom Viridiplantae; phylum Streptophyta; class Magnoliopsida; order Apiales; family Apiaceae; genus Kitagawia; species Kitagawia praeruptora. The sequence goes on from CM075344.1 coordinate 61,897,508, forward strand.
TTTGCAATGCTAGCACTTGTTTGAGTTCTTTCTTGAAACACATGACATTGATTGATGATAAGATGATAAAGGCATTTAGGAATAACCCATATTTACAAAATATCCACACCATTCTTATGTGATCAATTAGTTACCCCTTTAAGCTTAATCAAATTCTTTCGGTGACACACCACATTACTCGCCTAAGACCTTTTTCTTGTACAGCCTTACGTATACTTGATCCCAATTTGTCAAAGGCTAGTAGGAACATGAGGGAATAATAAGGTGTGAGAGATGGGTTTACTTTTGTTCATAACTTTTGAGGAAATATATGTTTTGTTGGTTACCTTGTTAGTCGATTTTCAAGTTAAATCTAAAGGAGGATTATGTTTGCTTATATTTATCTTAGCTCTCATAAAAAAACAAAAAAAAACAAAAAAAAAGAATATATATATATATATATATATATATATATATATATATATATATATATATATATATATATATATAAGAGCATACTTATGTTTTTGTAATCCTCCTTCATTCGACTAGTCAAGTCTTTTTGTTGAAAATAGAAAATAATTGTGTGGGAAGAAAGTTTGGTGTTGTGCATAATTTCCGTGGTGATTACTAGCTTTTGACACTTCACCTTCTTTTGGCCTTACTTGACATACCTTGTCCCTATCCCCATTACAACCCAAATAAAGACCTTTTGATTGTCATCATTGATGTATGTTGTGTTTAAGTTAGAATGATACCAAGTGTCAAGCATGCTTTTGATTTTGTTGGAATTGAGTGATACACTTACCCTTGTTCTTGAGTGAATATTCTTTTGTGAGTGAAATGTGAGGTATTGCTTGTTTCTTTTGCATATGAGATCTCAAGTTTTGACTCTAAGGTGTGCTCTTGTAGACTTAGCATGGTTTCCAATAATTTTTGCACTTGACATGAACTTTTAATCACCCTTGTATGCTTCTTTAAGTAAACTATGTGAATCCTTGCACTTTCCACACCAAGACTTTGCAAATTCATTTTGATTCTTAAGTTGATGTGTCATGAGAGGACATGTATGTGTGGTGTTGCATTGCCATGTAATCTCTTATACGAACTAGATGGATTTTGTGGGTACATTCACTATAGGCCCTCACGAGACCTCACTCGTCCACTAGGGCTGCCTAGGGGTTTAAAGGGCTTGTTACATATGCCAAATGCAACCTTCACACCTACGAAAAGGAGTATAGGATTTTTTATCTAGATTATCTCTTTGTTTCTGTTTTACTCGAGGATGAGCAAAAGATAGGTATGGGGGCATTTGATAAGTGCATATTTTTGCATATTTTTAATACCTATTTAATGCTTGAACTCGTATTCTAACAATTTATTTTGCTGCATTTCAGGAAATTCGTGAATAAATAAAGAAATGGCAAAATAAAGAAATAAATTGCAAGGAATGGAAAAAGAGGAAGAAAAATGACTTAAATGAAAAGAGGAAAAAGAATTAGGAGCTTGGTGGAAAAGGAATCTTGAAGGACATGTGGAAGGTGGAGATCATCCCAACACACTACATAAGTGTATGGTCAAGATCAACTCTTCAAAGCTTAAAGGGGAAGAAACAAATAGATGGCTAGGATTTCTCCACCACATTTAGAAGGTGTAGGGCCAAGATTAACCCAACACCCCCTAAACCCTGATTCTTATCCTATAAATACCCCCTCATCCCCCTTGTATTTTACAACTTAGATTTTAGGGTAATTTTAGAGTAGATTTAATTTCTTGTTTTTGTAGTTTCAAATCTTGTAAACACTCTCTTTTATTTTAATGCAAATTTCAATTTCCATTTAATTTCTTGTCTTGCTCTTTCGTTTACGTTGCCTCGTTTTCGTTATTGTCGTAAATCCGATAAGTGGACAAAATAGTGAAAGCTAACCACTATGGGTTGAAAATTAACCACTATGAGTTGTTCTTCGACCGATTGGTGAGTATTGAGTCGACTAGGCTGTTTGTTCGCTGCTATGAGTAATGAGTTTTTAAGTCGAGTTAGCAGTGTTTAAATCGAATTGGGTTGAAAGTTTTGCGTTTATGATTGTTGGGTTGTGCTGCTATTTTACTGTTCTTCACTGAGTAAGCCGAGTTGCTGTCATTTGCCAAGTCTGTTTAGCAGAGTTCGTTGCTGAGTCGTTACCGAGTTGGTCTAGTTTTTTTCTGCTGAGTTTGCAATGTTGGTTTCTGAGTTATTTACCGAGTCGACTGGGTTTAGCTCGGTTTTTGTTTGATTTTTCTTGAGAGTCTTATTTAGAGCCAATTGTTGTGTAATAGAGCCTGTTTGTAATTGATCCTTAGTACTTTAGTTTTATTAATTTAGTTTAGTACGTTCAGTGGGTTCTTGTTTGTTTATTGTCGATCGTTTTTGCTGTGCTGGTGTGTTTGTAGCGAGTAGATTTTACAAACGGTTCATGTCAAAAATTTTCTTAGATTTTTCCGTAATTTCTTAGATTAAAATTTTCATTCGATAAAAAAAGAGTTTTAGATTTTAATTCGAATTTAGAATTCTTAGAATAATTTAGTTTTTGTTCTTTTCATTTTTTATAGTTTAGAATTAGAATTAATTTAATTTTCTTTTAAAGTAGTTTAATTCTTCTTTTAGGAATTAATTAGTAAAAATTTCCAAAGAAATCCAAATTTTCTTTTCCAATTAAATTAAAAATAAAGGTTTGCGAAAATGTTAGTCTCCGTGGATTGATACCTAAAGTATTTCAACAATTGAATCGTGCGCTTGCGATTTTAATTGTCATTTATTTTAGCACATCATTACATATATTGCTTAATGGGCCTGTTTCTGTTAATGAACTTTTATGTTTTTAGATTTTTAACACCAGTCGTTCGACTAGTCGACCCAATGGTCCCGACTAATCGACCTAGTTGAAGCAAGTCACCTGAAATCTACACAAACAGCAAATCGAGGTTTGTATACAGACTGGTCGACTAGTCGATGACTAGTCACGACTAGTCGAGAGAAGTAACAACAATGGATATAATCTTAATTCACTATACATTGAAGACAATATATAGTCATCCTATATTTTCATATTTGTTTTGTTCATAGGAATTTTTTGTGCAAAGTTAAAAGTAAAAACTGTAGAACATGCTCATTCTTGGTGGTACAATGGTTGTCAAAAGAGCAAGTGCGATGGAGAAGTGACTAAATTAGAAGGGAAGTATCGACCAACCAACCAAATTTTTAATGTTTCGGCTTTTTTATAATTGTATAGATTTTTCATGTTCGTACAGATGTTATGGACCCATGCATTCCTCTTTACCAAGTTCTGCAAGTTGGAAGACTGTTATTTATATTATTTATTAGACTGTTGCAACTTAGGCTTTTTTTGAACCTTGGAAAGAAGAATATTTTTTTTTTGACAAATTTCGTACTTGCATTAAAATTTCTCAAGCTTACAGATGATAAAATATGGAGCAGAAACATTCCACTCCGTAAGACCTGACATAGAATATGTCACCCTCGCTAAGCAATGAGCTACAATATTCGCAGACCTAAGTGTGTAACACATTAACACATCATCAAAGTGTTTATCCATCTCCGAACAAGCCTCCAAAATCATATAATGAAACATCAAACTCACACAAATGGTGAGACAAAAGCAAACTCACACATACAAGCGGTGAGACAATACCAAACTCACACAAAGGTGAGACAACAAAAACAAACCGATCTTACAATTTTAAAAAGAAATTACAAAATAAAGTTACAAACTAAAACCAAACTAGAACCTTAGTGATAAGTGGATTTATATCCACTTGGATCATTCTATTTCGGCTTAAATTGGTGTTGTGTATCTCAAGTATTGGTGTGTTTTAATGTGTTTTGTGAGAATTGTGTAGGATATACTTCCATGTGCAAGTATGGAATTTTCAGCGTTTATATGGTGTTTGTAAGCTCAGAAGAACAAGTGGTTGGAGTTGCAATCAAAAGCGGAAGATAAATAAGCAAATGGAGAAATTCAGCTGCAAGAACAATAGGTTAGGCGCGGCCGAGCCTGGATAACACAGGAAAGGCGCGCGGGCGCGCGTGAGGAGTTAGAACAAAGAAGCCAGCGCGGGCGCGCGAGGAATAGACTTGTAGAACGCGCGGGCGTGCGTGAGCTCGGCAGGAACTTTCTAGAACCAATTCAGAATGGAAATTTGTTGAGTTTTCTATTACTATTTGATATGGCAATTGTTTTGGTCGGCTAGAAGTTTCCAGAATCAGTTCTAAACATGGGAATTGCAATTCTAATCCATTCAAGAACGGAAATTGCCGGAATTCGATTCTAATTGAAAGACGGTAATTACTTGGAAAAGGAGACACTTGGGGCTATAAATACACACCTTGGGGGACATCAAAATAATCACATACACACCATAATTCGTTCAGAGCACGAGATCGAGAAGCCAAGGCGAGGATTGTGACGACAAGAAGATCTAGACATAGTTTTCTTGAATTCCTTTGTTTAGGCGTATCTTTTGGATGCGTGTTACTTTCACGGATTTGTTCTCTAAACCTTGTTACATTATATTGATTTATTCATCTTTGTTATCTTGTTCGTTATCATGTTTTCATCAAATCCCATGGTGACGAAAGGTTCAATTATGAGCTGATCGTTGTCGTGGGATCCTAGCGGATTTATCTATGTAGCTTAGTAGTTTGCATGCCTTAAAGATTTATGTGTGGTGAATTCTTGATATCCTCGTATAGTTGTGTTTCGCGTATTTAAATGCGTAGCTAACATCTAATTTGTTAATCTCTTGCTAAACGAGAGTGGATCTTGAGATTTAGAACTTGCCATGTTAGCATAGGATAGGTTGATGTTTTAACATCATGATTTGTGGCGTAAATAGAGATATTATGCTACCCTATGTGATCTAAGTGGATAACTTGTGCTTAAACCTTTATGTTTTCAAATTCTATAGAGATATAGGGTCTAAACATAATAGGTGTCTATTCATCTTCTATCTCTTTTGTGGATGTATGCGTAGTTTGGTACTAGTATACCGAAAGGTAACTTTTACTTGTTTCGTGTTATTCGATCAGATATCAAAACCATCGCATGTATTGATTAAAGGCTGCAACTCTAAGTGAAGTAGATAATGAAACTAGGATTCCATGTTTATTCTCATATAAGTAATTCGATTAAATTCTCATTAGTTAATTTAATTCTTAGTTTAATATTTTGCATCTTAGTTTAAGTTAGATAATCAAACCCCAATTTGTTATTTGTCTTAGCAGTGAATTAAAACCATACATTGTTGCATAGGTACAATACTGAATTAAAAACCAGATCTCTGTGGGAACGAACTTGACTTATATCTATATTACTTGTGACCACGTGCGCTTGCGTGATTTTGTGTTAACACTTAGCAATCCTTAGATCTGGGTCCAAACCCACCAGAACAAGATAACTCGGACCACTTATGAGAACAAGATCATGGAAGATCGAGAAATCCGGAGTTCCGTGGAATTGAGATCTAAAAAATTGAAAGCTAAATCGGAAAAAGCTTTAAAACCTTAGATCTGAAAAATGCAAACAAGGTTTATTGAAAGGAAGAAGAAAATACAAAGAAAATGAAAGGTTTTGGGGCTTTCCACCGGTGGAAATCCGGTGAAAGCCCCGGCGGCTATACCAGATAGAAAAAGAAGAAGATGCTTAAGCCAGAGTCCAGAGAGAGAGAAAAATAGTCAAGCTTCATTTAATTGTACCTGTTAGAGTCCAGGATAGTCAAGAAGAAGATGCTTAAGCTTGATTTAATTGTACCTGGAAAGAAGACTATTTACTAGTGCTTGTTTGGTATTTCATAGGAATTGAATTCCTAAGTTAAGTTCTACTCAGTGGCGGAGGCAGGATGACAACCGAGGGGGAGCCAAAAAAAATCTTGCCGTCACAATCGAGTGTGTTTTTTTAAAAAAATAAAGGACTTCTTCATTCATTAGATAAATCATTCAATAATGTCTCCAACATATGAGCTAAACCATGAGCTACCTTGAACCGAGTGTTTTCATTTCAGTAATTTCACTTGGATTTTTTTAACTATTTAATATGTTTATGATACTTTTTAACAGGTTTTGTAAGAATATTTAGTTAATATTTTTTTGATAATTATAGAATTTGTATTCCAAAATAATATCAAAGATGGTTACAATTAAATACTCATTACAATAAGATGGTTTTATTTGAAAACTGTTGTATTCTAATTAATTAAAATAAAATTTAAAAATGATAAATTTTGTACCCAATATTTTTCTAAAGAAAATCACATTTTTAAATAGATTATTTCATTATATTTTATTTTAAAATAGAAAATTGCAAATTTTTGTTAAAAATTAAATATATAATCATTTATTTAGCCCATAAATGAACATTAATTTGCGTTGGAGTCTCATAACTGAGGATGTATTGTTGATATTGTTGAACTCTCTGCTCATTCACATTTTATATGGGCTAACTTGGCAACCTGCTGCTGGGTTGGATTCTTAAAAAAAAAACTTCATCTTTTTAAGAATCCAGGGTGAGCCATGGCTGCTTTTCGCCCTAGCATGTGTAATATCCCGTAATTTTTAGAATAATAATAAGAAAAGATTAATAGAATAAAAAGGATTAAAATTAGATTATAAATAGGATTTGAATAATGGGCTTAAAACATGGACCAGATTTGAATACGGATAACTAGTAGGTCTGGAATTAGGGTTGCGAGACGTTATAAATACATCATATTCTCCTTCTCCATCTTTATTTACAAAATTCGTAGGTCTATTCTTCATACAATTCAGCAGTCTTGTAAAATTCGTAGAAAATTCATCGTAAGTCGGAATTCGTTGATTCTGGACTTTTCGGAAAGGTCTTTTCGAGCTCTACAACTTTCGTTCTTTGAGTTTTTCAAGAAAACATCGTTTAGATGGTCAAAAAGGCTAAATACAGATCTGATCAGAATTGTAATCATGGAGTCTTTCAAGATTTTAGAGGTTTTGCTTCTGAGGGGTTGCTACATGTGTTCTTATGTGATTATGTGAATTCCTGATTTGCATAATTGAGGTAAGTAACTATTCGTTGCTCCGTATTAATTTGAAACATGTTTTATATTATTTGATTACATGTTAGATATTTGTTTTAGTTATCGAAAATATGATATTGATATGTGATTGAAAAGATATGAACTTTGTTTTGATTCCCCAGTTTTAGTTGCGTATCGAATCATAGAATCCGGTCACTGGATAGTGTGACATATAAAATCATAGAACTAGTTTACGCACGTTCCGGAACACATAGATACCATAATCTGGCCCAATCGAATTTTAGAAGCCGTGTCACTGGCATAGTGTGACCGTAATTTATAACTGTGGGAATTAAAATAAGAATTTGATGTTAAGATTTGTTTGTTCGATTCAGAATTTAGATTATGTGAGTTATTGATAATCTGGTGTACATCGATTTGATATTTGTTATAGAATGTATTGTGTGAATTTTTGTCGTAATTGTTATCGAGTATGTTGTGTGAAACTGTGTGATAGATGTTATGTGCTACATGTGAAAATCGTGTTTTTGAAAAATATAAAAATATTATTTTGAGCCGTCAAACGTTAGTTGCTTGCTGGGCATCGTAGCTCATTCTTTTAATATTTTCAGGTTCCGTATAAGATCGAGTGGATAGCATTGGAGTTCAAGGATCTTAGGTTCGAAGTAGATCGTCATTGTTAGCTACGCTATTGTAATAAGTACCTTTGTTATTGATTTTTAGTTTAATAAATTGTAATTTGTTTTAGTTTTCGATTTAGAATTAATAGTCCGAAAAGTCGGGCTGTTACAGCATGGCTCCCCCCCTGGTTCTACTTATTGTGTAAACAAAGTTCCTAGGGAATGCTAACTTTTGTTTGGTTGATAACAAGTAAATTAAACTTCATATGGCAAAAAAAAAAATTAAATTAAATTTCATGTGTGTTCATTTCCTATTAGTCATTAAGCAAACGGTTATATGAATTATATATTGGTATTTGGTTAGTGCAGAACGAAGTAGTAGACTGGTACTTCACTATAATTATTTTTAAAATATTTTAGATGGTATAAGCATTGTTTTGAAAATTTCCAATTTGGCTTCGTTAATTTATCGGTCAATTCGATTTTTAGATATCCGATTAGATGTTATGACATGTTTTTTAATAATATATTTGTTATGCCACATTTTGGCATGTCTAATAATCTCCCAAATTTCTAATATTCATTAATTACTAATTCAGATTAATAATTATTACTTAACCGCTAAGATTTATCCTCTCTCTGAAATGAGGAAATAATCAATCTTAATCAATCAATAACGGAAATTATCTCTAAACGATATTCTTCAAATCAGGAAGATATCACAACGATAAGATTAAATCAGATAAAATCAATAATTATCCAGATTAATGAAGTTTATCCCTAAAGTCTCTAAGGGATAGACACCAATCAATTTCACAGAACTACGTGGGCTTGATCCTATATAAACATAGGTACGTAGGCATCTTGGCATATGGCTACCGATACACGAGACAAATCGAGACACCTGCCAAGTCCAGCCCCTCTTTTTTCGTAACCCTAAATCCCTTAAAACAGTCATACAGTCATACTCATGATTTCGCTCATTATTCCAGCAAACCTCCGATTTCGTGTTGTTACGAAATTCCTCCAACAACAATATTATATAGTATGGTATATATTATATAGTAGGGATTCCCCCTGAGGTTAAAAGCTTTTCAATACAAAATTAAGTGTGTTTAAGTAAATTTACTGAGAAAATAGTAATATTTACAAAAATGCCCCTGCAGAGCCACTAAATTTATAGGCATTGTGTTATAACCTCAGGAGAAATCCATGAGGAACCTCAGGCCCATTTTTCTCTATATAGTATGATAGAGGCAGACTAATATATTAAATTATACATCTCATTTGCACTAGACTAATTTTTTCACTTAATTAATTTATAATTAATATGTCAATCGAATAATCGAAGAGCGATAATATGATTCATAGTATGAGATGGGAAGTGAGGATGGAGGTTGAAGAAGGGAAATGGCATATCTCAATCATGTGACAATAATCACATGTCCAGACAGACAATTATTAGAGCATCTCCAAAAGGAGTTGCCAACATCTATGTGGCAAGTAATCTTGGTTGCCTTCTTATTGGAGAGCCAAGGTTGCCAACAATTGTTGCCAAAAGTTGGCAACTTCCTCAAATGGTTAAAGTGCATATTTATGTTTAAAAGAAATATACTAATATACCTATTTTACATGTATTCCTTCAAATTTACATCATTTAATTACTCATATGGGGACCATTTATACAACTTTTAGAGTTGCCAACCAGTGGATCATTTTTCTACTCAAAGTTGTCAACTTGAAGATCAATTAAAAAATTAATTTTTTTGATGATTTGGCAAAGTTGACAACTTGATTAGCAACTCCTATTAGAGATGCTCTTACATGTATTTGTAGGTCAACCCTGCATGATACTTTTCACCAACACCTCCCCCATATATATTTAGAGTTGAACTCCAGGAAGAACATCTTATATAAAGAACAATAAACAATACATTTTTTTTAAAGTAAAAAAATTACGGATGAACAGTACCTGCCATGTGGCACGGCCACGTTAGCGGGTGGTCCCCCCACATTTACTGAAGTGGCAGTGACACGTGGCATGCCACGTCATCACCTGCCACGTCAGCAAATGGGGGACCACCTGCGAACGTTTCATGCCACGTGGCACTGCCATGTCAGCCAAATGGGGGGACCACCTGCTGTCGTGGCAGTGCCACGTGGGAGATGTTGACGTGGTAGTGCCACGTGGCAGGCACTGTTCACCCGATTTTTTTTTTATCTAGTATGTGAGGGTGCATTTTTAATTGTGTGGGTGTCCCTGGCGGGGCCTTTAGATCATAATTGAATCAATGGTTTAGATTGATTCTCTAGTGTTCTTTATTGTTCTTTATATATAAAGGTGTTCTTCATGGAGCAATGACTTATATATTTAATATTACATGTCCCTTTACATTCATCGTAATATAGTGAACTATATGCACTTTGTGCCTCTTTGGTCTAGGTTTATTGCACTCTGGAGTCTGGGTTTGATATTTTTTTAGTTTCAACTAGAGATGCACAAAAAGCCCGAGCCCGAAAATTTGGCCCGGCCCGATCCGGCAAAGCCCGGCCCGGTCAAGCCCGGCCCGAGGGCCTTAAACGGTCCCTATATTTTTTGGCAAAGCCTGGCCGGCCCGGCCCGGCAAAATCCCGGTCTTCGGCCCGGCCCGATTAAAAGCCCGGTTCGGCCCGAAAAAGCCCGGGTAAAATTCGATTATTCTAGTATACTTACATAAATATTTATGTATTTACACTTCCTACAAATATAAAAATAATTTAATTACATATATATATACATATTCATTATTAATAATAAGATTATTTATATGCATATATTACGATACATGTACGAAAACAAGTTAAGTACACGTGTAATCAATTAATATATCATCAAATCAAAAAGTAAATCGATAAATGTAATATTTGTATCGGCAAAATAGATTGTTTAACACATGTCTGCCATTATTACATAAAGAACATTCTTATGTAACATAAAATCTCGATCCGATTTGATCCCGGAAAAAGCCCGATCCGGCCCGACCCGCTTCAGGCCCGGAAAAAAGCCCACCGCGGCCCGCTTCGAGGGCCTAAACGGGCTCACATTTTTCACAGAAGCCCGGCCCGGCCCGGTCAAAGTCAAAGCCCGGGCCGTGCTTTTCAAAGCCCGGCCCGATAGGCCTTTTGTGCATCTCTAGTTTCAACACTTTGCATTCTTTAACTTCCTGTCCCGCCACATTTTGAACCCGTTTGATGATTTTTTGTTGTATACTTTAAACCGTTAATGTCTATTTTCATTTTTCAGAGAGGAAAATTTGGTAACCAAAATAAAATCAATTTCCACAAGTATATTTTTCAGCGGTGTCAAAACTGAAATCCATCATTATTATTGGTGTTTTTTTCAAGAATTTTAACATACAAATCATTATTTTTTCAAATTTCAGTGGGGTCAATTGAAACCACTGACAATACATTGGCTACGCCCATGGACGCAAGCAAAATCAGGGAAGCATTTCATGGCATGTGCTGAATGTAGCTGCTACTTATCATTCCAGTGGTTGGAAGATCCTCTATGTTCTCGAGCTCAGATTTTAATACCGATTTTATTAAGCGTTTGGAAGCTGAAAAGGATGCTATGAAATTAGCATTGGCGTCAGTATCAAAGAAGAAAACTGGATTCTTTCAGTGTTCATAGGCTATGTCCATCCTCCTGATATCATTTCTACTTATCAGCTATGTCATATGTAAGAAAGATCAAAAGTGATGTGGGATAAGAATGATGTAATGCCCCAGGTAACGTATGTGTCTTGTTAACTATACTCGCAATTGCTTTCTCAAGGAAGCCTACAGAACGATAAAATTATCTGGATAATATAGGCTGTTATGGGACAATGAGCTGCATACTCTTCTTCAAATGGGATATGATATGTTAACAATAATCTTTCACAAACTGGTAATTTCTAGAAACGTTTATGCTAACTAGTCACAAAATTCCTTATATTTTAGACTTTTTTAGCCTAACATCAAACGCCTTAATGTTGCAGGACAGTCAAAATTATACAGGAAAAACAATCCACAAAAAGCACAAATTATTTATATCAATTTAACAAGTAAGTTGATTTCTGAAATTGATTGCAGAGACAATCCTAGCAACAAAAGAAAATGGCTCATAGATTCTTCAAATTTGTATAGGTTTCTAGTGCCCATCTTCGAATTTTAGCCCCAAGTAATGGACATATTTAGGTAATATTTGTATGTTCAAACAAAAATACGAGATTATAAATGATAGTTTTCACTGGTGTCGTAGGACCTAGAGTAAAGAGTGTGTGAGAAAAGCTTTTACAAAGGTCGAATGCAGAATTTGTAGATCCATAATTGTATGTACTCTTGCTAACAATCTCTGCAATGTACCATAACTTAGTAAGCTGTTAATTAGAAAGTGTAAACAGGACTGCTTAGAATGAAACACACGAAAAAAATGTTACTTGAGAGTTGAGACCAAGCATGCACCTCCAAGGCTGGTAGCATTACATTTATCTCCAGGACTGAACCACGATAAATTATACTCCCTTCGTCCCTCTCATTTCTTTACACTTTCCTTTTATGGATGTTCCTCTCATTTCTTTACATTCCAAAACTTTTCCAAAATAGTAAAGTTTTATAATATAAAATCAATTACACACGCTACTTCAATTCACTTTATACATAAACGGTTTTTCTAATGTGTGTCCATGGGCACACAATAAGAGTTTAGTTGCCATTTTTTGATTGGTTTACTCTCAATAATGATAATGGACCCTCTTCTATGCACAAAAACCACAATTAATAAGAGCTGGTCACCTCATAAAAATAGCATGAAAGCAAGGGACTAATTGTATGTCCATGGACACACACTAGAAAAACCTATACATAAAATATGGGAACTAATTGTATGCCCGTCAATCAAAATATTTGTTGAAAGTATTGGACTTGGCACGGAGTACAATTGGAACGCATGTCGACCAAAATATTAGTACCATGTTGAGTTATGAGCTCAATAAGCCACAAACTTGCATACTTTGAGTTGGTTTGTAATTTTAAATTTTTGTTAAGACATTTCATGTGAGAATTAATACAAAACACAACTAAACCAACATAAAATTAAGGGTGGCAAAATCAGACACGACCTGGAACCCAACACGGAAAAATATGAATTAGTGTCGGGATTTTTACGTTTCGGGTCCGGGTCGGGTTCGGGTTGGGTAAATTTTTACCCTTTGGGTTCGGGTTGACCCAGTGTACCCGAACCCGACCCGTAAATTATATATATATAATATATTATATAAAAAATATATTTATATTACAAAATATATACATTTGCCATATATTTATATAGACCATTATTCTAGAGAGGACCTCCTTATATAGAGAATATGACAGAATCAATCTAAACCATTTATTTTCATTTATTTCTTAGGGCCCGCCAGGGGCACCTTCACAAAAAATTCTTATAATTCTACCCTCTATCTATTTATAAAAAAAAATTACAAAAAAAAAATTTAAAAAATTATTTTTTTAAAAAAAAATGATGACAAGGCAGCAGTTTTTTTAATTTTTTTTAAAAAATTTAATTTTTTTATTTTTTTTCGATAAATGGATAGAGGATAGAATTATAAGATTATTTTGTAAAAGGGCCCCGCCAGGGGCCTTATATAAAGGACAATTTAAATGCATTTTAAGGGATTCTCTCATATTCTCTATATAACAAATTCTCTCTAGAAGGGAACTTATTTAAATAATTTTATTCAAATATCATCTCATAAAGTTATTAGTATAAATTTTTTTAATGTATTATAAATAAAAATAAATTAATATAATTATAATAATTAATTTTTAATAATTTTCGGGTCAAAACAGGTCATTTTCGGGTTGATCAAGTACAAAACAAGTCGGGTTCGGGTTGAAAATTTCAACCCGTTTCGGGTTCGGGTTCGGGTCGGGTTCGGGTCGACCCAAAAACAGGACCAGGTACAGCAAACCCGACCTGTTACCCGAAATTACCACCCCTACATAAAATGATCATCAAAGAAATGAACTTGATCGACATGAGAGTATCAAGAAGAACATCTCACAACGAATACGAAGAAAACATATTAAAACGTTCAAGTAAATTGTTCATGCCGGTTCGGGGCCTATGGAATTATTTCAGGAGATATGGGAATAATCTTTTGAAGCATGGAATTTTTAGCTCATGCCACCAGAAGTAGTGCTCAATGTCAAACTCTCTAGACTGTAATATCTAAGTTCCCACTGAAAGTTGCATCTTGTCAGCACAGCTTATGTCTAGTGTTCTTAGTTGACAATTGGAATCAGCTCTGCCACTCAATCACTTCCAAGTTCAATTTCCCACACTCAGTGACATTAAAATCCACCATTTCTGGGAAATGAACCTGCAAAAGTAAACGGGCATCCAATATGTCAACTTGAATCTGAATTACTAAAAATTTAATTTATTCAGATAATCGGATCATGAACATTAAGGTCTGGTATAGTATAAAATATAAGAAGATTTCGGGTGATAAATTAATTCTCAATAACCTGATATACACAGATACGAATTAATAAATAAATATGTAATTTAGATTCAGTAATTTAGAAATAACAGATATTACCTTGTAAGCATTAGCTGTCTCGTTCTGCAGGTGATGCCAAAAGCTGGCCAAATGTTGCAATCTATATAAAAACAGAAGTGTCAACTGAGGGAACAAGATGATGCCATTATTATAATCAGTGATTTCTTCCTTGTTCAGCTTCCCCGCCAATAATATATGTCATCATCTTGCAATGTTCTACAATCATGCTTTTGAGGTTGATATGATCATTGGCAGGAGAAGGATGTTCGAACACGTTTCTCAACTTCCCGCATTCTATTATTCTTAGAAATTCCAGATTCCATAGTACATTCAACATGGCTAGTGGGATCACCGACTCCTTTCTATTACAGTTCTGATTACGAGCTTTCTCAAATCTGCAAATGCTTCTCTTTTGCTACTGAATATGCTATCCACATTAATATCTGTACATTGCAATTTCACTTCTTGAGCCCTATTAATCAGACCTTTCAAGCCTCCTAATCGATATCCATTCAGCTTAATCAGTCTTTTAACTGAATTGCCTGATTTTAGAAGAGAAGGACTAATCGATCTTCCTTTATAGATAATACATGATTTTAGATAGGAATATCTTTGACCCACACATATATGATATTCAAGTAAATTATCCAACATACCTGTATCTTGAAAACGTGCAGAATCACCCTTAAATGACATTTGCAATTTTCTCAGTCCAGTCAATTTACTAATCTCCATCAATATCTGTGCTGGACTTATTTCAGATCCACCATCTTGAATTTCGAATCCATGTGGTACATGCAGTTCTTTCAAATTTGGCTTACTGGAGGATATTGTATTTGGCAGCATTTTTACACTTTTGCGGCTTGACCCCTGGATTTCTAGCTTTTTGAGATCTTTCAGCTTTGGTAAACACAGCAGCGCTGGGAGCTTACAATCCCAAAAACAAAGAGTTTCCGGATTTTCTGGAAGAAAACTTGCATTTGTTT
This sequence comes from Kitagawia praeruptora, assembly GCA_037693485.1. NCBI lineage: Eukaryota > Viridiplantae > Streptophyta > Magnoliopsida > Apiales > Apiaceae > Kitagawia > Kitagawia praeruptora. The sequence continues at coordinate 61,912,745 of CM075344.1, forward strand.
GGGAAATATGAGTCATATTACAACAATCAAAAATCAACGTCATTAAATTTCCCAAGGATAAAGAAAACTGCTGCTCCAAAGAAAATATCATAGCTTCAATCAATAAAAAATGAAAATTTGCAAACATACCAAAGAAGCCACCTGAAAATTGTAGTGTATGTTTGTTGTATATAGCTTTGGAGTCGTTTTGATTTAGATTATCTCATCAAAGCCTGCTGTTGACATTAGTACGCCTTGTCATGAGATTAACTTATCTAACTTGGCAAGGTGATGCACTGCATAAGCTTGTGGATCCAACTCTAGGATTTGAATTGGACCATGATGTGAGAATGATGATCACGATTGTAGCAGAACTGGCATTTAGCTGTTTGCAAAATGACTGGGAATGAAGACCATCTATGGAGGAAGTACATAAATCTCTCGAGGAAATATACAGAAAATAATATGGTGATAAAAAATGAAAATACGTTAATTTACTTGTGATTTTTGCTTTGATCTTAAAAAACTATCTGCAAAATCTACTACCAGATTCAGTGACTGTGAAATAAGAAGTACTTAAGTATTAGGGAGTTTTCCTAAAAATACAAAGAAAATTAATCATATGCACAAAATAGATATGAACACAAAAGAACGACTTATAAACAACCAAATACAAATTATATAAGTTCTGAAATAAGTTAAGCCTCAACCGAGCGAAGAACTAAATAAGAGCTCGAAGGCAATAAGTAGGACATATCCAGGCGGATAGACTAGTCAGAGTTTAGCCTAAATAACAAATACAACATAGATAATAAATCATACCCTACAGGGTAAGCAAAACAACTAAGCAGACATACCGAAGGAGAAAGTCTATGACTCATCACCATCCTCCATGGGAATGTCCTTAATAGGGTCTACCTCGTCCTTCATGAAGAAGTCCTTGTACTTGTCACCAAGGACTGACTGAATCTTCAGTATACGATCTTTCAGTCCTTCGGCATCTTCTTCGCTCGCCCATGCCTTGACTACTTCATCTTTTAGCTCCTCATTAGAGGAGGTAGCTTCTGCCAAGGCTTTCTGGAGATCCTCTTTCTTCAGCTTCATGTCTGAAAACTCTGCTTCTACCTTACTCTTGAGCCGGCATTCCATTTATAAATTCTCTTGGAGCCTAAGTCTTGCCTCGCTCGCCTGTAAGGACTCCTTTTCCTGAGAGGCGATCCACATAATAGTCTGAAAGAAATACATGAATGTCATAGAAATGGCGAGTAAGAGGTATCACTAAATGAAAGCAAGAAAGAAAAGGTATAAGAAGTTCACAAAAATAGCATGTGCGAGTGCCTGCTCGTTACTTGTTGTTAGAAACCATTTCACCCAAAATCTTAAGGTGTTGGGGAAGGCCCTTTCAAGGATCTTATACTCATATATATTTAACATTGCCAAATTAAATTGAGAATATTGGGGGTGGTGGGGTTCGAACTTGAGACCTCCACAAACACCAGAGCTCTGATACCATGTTAGAAATCATTTCACCCAAAACCTTAAGGTGTTGGGAAAGGCCCTTTCAAGGATCTTATACTCATATATATTTAAAACTTGTAGATAGAGAAAGATCCCTCTTATCTTGGTCGCCAGGAAGGAGGAGAAGTGAAGCAAGCTGATTCCTGAGACTGATGGAGTCAATGCCAGCTGTAACCAAAGCAGAATGACTCAACTCAACAGTCAGGCTTTCTTCACCGATTCTAAGACATTTAGACACTAGACCCTCAGCTGTCTGGTCAAAAGCATGTCTATTTCTCCTCCTGCTGCTATGGACGGCCTCCGTGTAAGATCCGTCTCTCTCTCCCGACTGGTTGTCGGTTAACACTTCTATTGCTTTGTCATTAGAAGTAAAGACTGCTTTCCAAGTGCCTTTGCATTTGTCTTGGCTCTGAATCGTTCCTTCTTGCTCTCAATCTCAGCATCTCGACCGGACATTGAAAATAAAAGGCCAAAGAAACAAGTTAGTAATGGCAAAAAGAATTAGTGGGACTATGAAGATATGGGAATAAAGATGCAAGCAAAGTCAATAGTGTACATCTAAAGAAAGCAGTGAGATACAAAGATTAAATCTAAGGTGTATGCTAATGATTCATGTTACCGTGAATTCTTAATTAGTGACTCTCTTCCACCGCTTCGGACACTGATAATATGTCAGTCTCTGTTCAATCTTCCAGTAGTTTGTCATATGTAGCATTTCCAGAGGTTTTTAATTAATTTTTCGGAATAGAGTTCGGTTCGGCCGTCTAGTTGTTCCGCCCATCTAATCCCGGACCAAATAATTAAACCCATTCTGAATGAGCAGTTTTGTTGTTCGAAACAGTGAATGCGCATCTCTGCCTGTTCGGACGAAGTCCAATGGAATAAAAACCAGGACACTTCTTATAGACCCAGTTAAGTTAAAATGATGCCAGAATAGACGGATGGTTTCTTCCACACCTTTGATTTTGCATCTAAGAATAAATGAGTTTTGATAGAAGCTGTTGGGTGCAATTTGCCCAAGGGCTAATCCATTTTCTAAGATAATATCTTACACGAATGGATGAATGGGGACTCGAAGACCACACGAGAACGAGGGACGGGGGACTCCTAACCCTCCCATGAAGTGATAGCTAACCTCCGTATACACCTTACCATTTCATCGGGGATTTACAGACAATAACCATCAGCAAAGTTAAAATCATCTCCCATTGCCTCAAATTTTTGTTCAGTAATTTGACTTCGCCGATGGTAACTAGGAAACTTACCGGCATCACCAACTATGTTCCCGTTCGGAACTATGGGCTGACTAGAACCTGACTCGTTTATACATGGGGTTAGTACTAAAGCCACTTGATGATCATCTCTTGCGGAAGAATTAACAATCCTTTTTGGCTTAGAAGTCATCTGCAAGAAAAGTGTCAAAGTGGCCCGAGCGAAACACGAAAAATATTTAACATGAAAAATATTTAAAGTAATCGCTCGGGCACTTACACTTTGCCAGAGGGATAAGCCCAAACAACAGGACAATTTAAGGAAGGTAGGCGAACGGATGAATTGTTTATTTGTTATCAAGTCGGGATGGACAGTGGTAATAATTCGGCAAAGTTAAATTCAATTTTAATTAAGTTAAAGAGAAGACTACAATACTAGAGGAGATACAAACTACAAAGGTCAAGGGAATCAGTTGTTCAAGGAGAACATCCATTGAATGTTCAATCAAATGTATGGATGAGTGAACGAACAACCTAGGCAAGTAAAAGCTCAGGACCAGGCGAGCTCTAAGCTCGAGCCTAGGCGAACAAAACACTCCAACCAGGCAATTACACTTTTCATTGTTTGGCACGTATTTTAAGGCTCCTATGAAGTATAGTGTCATAATTTTTTAAAAAAATTTTCTTTTTCTGAATAAAAATTTAAACACTACACTTTTATTCAGGAAAAGAAAATTATTAATATAAGTTACGGAACTATGCTTTACATGCGCCTTAAAATGCCTGCCGAGCGCACAACTCCCAATGCAAAGCATTGAGAGGGACGGAAGGAGTATTATTTTTTAAATAGTAAACAATGATAATAACTTGTCCAATTTACAATAAATATTCCTATTTATATATGAGAAAACTGGGCCTGAGATTGTCCTCAAGCAATCTTCCTGAGGTTAAAAGATTTTCTTCCTATAAATCAAGTGGTCCCGCAGGGACAATTTTGTAAATATAAATTTTTTTATAGTAATTTACATATATAGCCTTAAAATTATATTGCAAATCTTTTAACCTCAGTGAAAAATCCTTGAGGACAACCTCAGGCACCTCAAACCCTTTACATATTAATTTTTTTAACTTAACTTTTGTTTTGTACTATATCAAATAAAAGGGTTATGTACTAAATATTAACTTTTTTCTGATCTTAACTTATCAAAGAGAAAAGGGTAAAGAAATGAATGAGACAAGGAGAGTATAAAATTGCAAAGAACAAAAAAGTTAATTGTTATATTTTAATTTATATTATTGAAGAAAGTAAATAATGTGGTTCATTACTTGTTATATGTAAAATGTTCTGCATAGTCCAAACCAATACACAATGCTAACATAGCTGATATTCGAGCTGTTGGGTTTTAGTTTCTATCAATGAGATTAAAAGCCCAATTGGATTACCCTTGTTTTTGGCCCACAAGGAGATAAAAATAAAAGATCCCTATATATATAAATATAGGAGGATTATAATTAAAATAAGAGAGAGGAAAAATAGACACAAGAGAGATATAGAGAAAAAATTCGTAGGAATTTTTTCTGGTTGTACAAGCTGCCTTGTTTTTACGATTCCTGGAGTTCTACCGGTCGGATCGTCTTGATTTTTGGACAGCATCTTCCTTACACCGATATCTAAATTCTGAACGGTGGAGATCGGATTTGGAGGTCCAGAAGGTCAGTAGTTAAGGGGCTGAACAGAAGCTGTTTGCGCCACGGTGAGGGTTTATCTACCCGCGGTGAGTTTCTCATTGTTGTCTTATTTGATTCCATACTTCTTGACGACTCATTCCAAGAGTGTGAAGGTGATTGTATTCCTCTAGTTTTATCTAGAGAAGACTTGGTGTATTCCCATATAATTTGTGATAGTGAATTGTTTGGGTGGACTACGGTCCCGTGGTTTTTACTCCTTATCTTTGAGGGGGTTTTCCACGTATAACTTTGGTGTCTCATTTTCGTTTATTATTACTTTACTTGTTTGTTTCATCGAAGGTTCATACGAGTAGGGTTAAGTATTTTCCAACGAAGTTTAATTCCGCACTTAGTTGTAACCGTTGTGGTCACTTTTTCCCATCAAATTGGCATCAGAGCTTGGTTGTTATTGAACTTAATAGAACGATGGAAACGAATACAAGTAGAATGATTAATTTAAATGGTTCTAATTATCATGTTTGGAAGGGAAAGATGGAAGATCTTCTTTATGTGAAGGAATATTATCTACCTGTGTTTACTACGGAGAAGCCTGCAAATAAAATAGAGGCAGAATGGACTATTTTTCATCGACAGATTATGGGTATATACGGCAATGGGTGGAGGATAACGTGTTGAACCATATTAGTGGGGAGACACATGCGCGTACTTTGTGGAACAAGCTTGAGCAACTCTATGCTCGAAAGACTGGAAATAATAAATTGTATTTGATTAAACAGTTGATGTCTCTAAAATATCAAGATGGCAATGCAATTTCTGATCACTTGAATGCATTCCAAGGAATTATGAATCAGCTTGCTGGAATGGGTATCAAGTTTGAAGATGAGATACAGGGATTGTGTCTTTTAGGTACTTTACTAGATTCATGGGAGACATTCAGGATGTCTTTGTCGAACTCAGCTCTGAATGGTATTATCAATATGGAATTAGCTAAGAGCAGTATTCTAAATGAAGAGATGAGAAGAAAGTCACAGGGTTCCTCTTCACAGTCAGAAGTCCTAGTCACTGAAAGAAAGGGGAGAGCTCAAAGCAGAGGTCCAACCAACAGAGGTAATCAACAGAGTAGTTCTAGAGGTAAGTATTCTAATGTTGAGTGTTATCATTGTGGTAAAAAGGGTCATACAAAGAAGTTCTGCAGAAAGTTGAAGCGAGAAAATAAAAAGGGTTCCGATAATGATCAGACGAAAACTGACAGTGGTAATGATAATTCTGTGGTGATTACTACTACTGATGAGCACCTGATCTGTTGTGATGGAGATATTGTTAACCTTGCACAAGATGATCTGAGTTGGGCAATTGATAGTGGTGCTTCGTGCCATGTTGCGTCACGAAGGGACTTCTTTACATCTTATACTTCTGGTGATTTTGGAGATGTTAATATGGGTAACACTGACATATCAAAAGTTGTTGGCGTTGGAGATGTGTGTCTGAAGTTTGATACAGGCATGGAGTTATTTCTTCGTGATGTTAAGCATGTTCCAGACATGAGAATGAATTTAATTTCTATTGGCCTTTTTGATGATGAAGGGTATGTCAGCAGCTTTGGTAATGGTCAATGGAAGCTCACTCGGGGTTCTTTAATTATTGCAAGAGGGAAAAGGTCTCCGAAATTATATATGACACAATCGCAAATCTCCAAGGGCATTGTTAATGCAGTTAAGAATGTTGATATGATTGATTTATGGCATAAGAGACTTGCTCACATGACTGAAAAAGGAATGAATATGATGTCGAAGAAAAAGGTATTATCTTGTTTGGCTGATAAACATTTGAAATGGTGTTCTCACAGTGTCGCAGGTAAGCAGAACAGAGTTTCTTTTAAGACTCGTCCTCCCTCTCGTAGAGAGCATATACTTGACTTGGTGCATTCCGATGTTTGCGGTCCTATGAAAACCAAAACTAATGGTGGTTCATTATATTTTGTTACATTCATCGATGATCATTCAAGGAAGTTGTGGGTTTATACCTTGAAGATGAAAGACCAATTGTTAGATGTGTTTAAGCATTTTCAGGCTTTAGTTGAGAGACAGACTGGGAAGAAACTGAAGTGTATCCGGACAGATAATGGAGGGGAGTATACAAGTCCCTTTGATGTGTATTGCAGACATCAGGGTATTCGGCACCAAAAGACTCCACCAAAGACACCTCAGCTTAATGGTTTGGCAGAGAGGATGAACAGAACATTGGTGGAGCGAGTCAGATGTTTACTTTCACATGCAGAGTTGCCGATGTCTTTTTGGGGTGAGGCACTTGAAAGAGTTTGTCCTAAATTCCAATCATGTATGATGATTTAGGAAGAACTTTCTTGTACTCTTATTTGATTTCATTAATATTAATAAAAGACTTATTTGTTTTTATTACGGGCCTTATCTATTTAAAGTGTTTTAAATAAGATATTCCATGGTTTAAAGTAAAGCTTCTAGAATTATAATGAGATTATAATAGTGAGATCTAGAAGATGATAACTCTAGACTTAAACAGTTCCTGATCATAGGATAACTAATCGGAAGTTAGTGAATCCGCAAAGATTGGTACATACTATGCTTGCTCCTTTCAGGAGGATGTCTGTTCTCATAGGAATTTGTGTGGCGACACTATAGCTAGTATCTAGGTTCTTATTAGGGAATAAGTTCACTGAACATGACTCGATAAGTTGAACAACTAATGGAGTTTACTCAAGTGTCGATAGTTGTTCACTGAGTGATAGTTGTACAAGTGTCCTTAGACTTGAGATCGTTAGAGTAATCTTGTATATAATGAACTGTGCTTTGGTTTAGTCCTTAGTCTCAAGGACATCCATTAGGTCTATTCTGGGCATAGGGATTTGTGTATGGAGATAGTTAATGGTCAATAAAGGATCTACCCCTTCCAGTAAGGAAGTGAATGTCCTATGTTATTCTTAGTATGCGAGTTCTGGAATCTCTGGCCAGAGTGTATGAAATTAGAAAGGAGTTTCTGATTTGCATTAATATGAACTTTGCATTATGAATAAGAATCATATGATTAAATTTGATAGGCTTGACACGAGTTCCATGCCTTGCATTTAATCGGGATATTGCAGGGTAGAAGGAATTGATTGTACAGTAACTAGCACTGATAGGTTCTTGGTATTCTAAGTAGTGAATTCATATTATCCGGATAGTCGCGATATGTTGAGAAACATCACTCACGATGTAGAATAAATATAATTAATCAGTTAATTATATTTAATGAATTTTAGAATTCATATAAATAATAAATAAAAAGTTTATTATTATTTATTTCTACTACCGGCTTAATATTGAACCTACAGGGTCACACCATAAAAAGATTAATTTATTGATGAAGGTATTTTGAGAGAGAAAGTTGTTTTAATAATGATTAAAATTGTTTTAATTATTATTTAACATTTTATAAGATAAAGTGTAGGATTTATATATTAATATATAATGATATATTAATTATGAAAACCCTACATGAGCCCTATAAATAGAATGAGATGAGAATGAGTTTATATACTTTTGGTTTTTGTGAAAAACCTAGTTGCCTCCCTCATCTTCTTCATCTCCCTCTCTCTCTCTCTCTCAAACCTCCATTTTTATAAAAGCTTAGTTTTATAAAAAGCTTCGTCGAAGAATTAATCTTGGTGGATATCGGTAGAGTGCTTCACACTCTGAGGAGCAACTGCTAAAACACCATTTTGTAAAGCTTCGATTTCAAGGTATGGTTACGATTCCCTCCGCTATTTAATTTTTATATGATTTTCTATATACACGATACATGGTTTTTAGGGAATAATTGTTATATCACACTTCCGCTCGTCCATAAATTCTTTCAATGGCATCAGAGATAGGTTCTGCATATAGAGATTCATATAAAAAATTTCAGATTTTTTTATGCATGTATGGATTTATTATGATTTTTGCAAGTTTATTTGGATTTAATTATTAATTAATTCAAAATAATATTTGCATGAGATTTTGACCATTGATCTGGGTTCTATAAGCGTTATGGATCATCTAGATATTTTTTTCATAATTTTGTGATGTGTAGATTATTTGTTATGAATTTTTAAAAATTGTTTTGATTAAAATTCATAAAATAATCATGCATGTGAATAATATGAAATTAAAATTTACACAAGGACCCCATAGTTACCTGGTAATTTTTGCTGCTGTTGATTTTCAGAAATCATGTCCAAATATTTTTTTATTAATTTATTAATTAATTGTTAATTAATTTATTGATATTAAAATTATTTAGATAATAATAAAAGTTATTAAAGGAGTTATGGGCTCGGCAGTTATTTAAGGATTGAGCGTTACAACAGTTTCATATAACCTGCCAAGTCTGACAGAAAAGCAACGGTCGGATAAAAGAAAAAAAAAACAAAAAACAAAAGAAAACTGCTGCTTTCGGGCTGTCGGGCGCGTGCAACCCACGCGTTGGGGTTTCGCGCATATAGGATATGCGTGATAGGTCCTGTAACGCATGAGTCGATTGAGTTATACAATTAAATGGGTTTTAATTGTTGTAACGAATACCATAAATGCGTTACAGCCCTTCTGTCACATTAAATTCGATTTTCTGGGAGTTTCGTAACTCCGTTTTGGGCGTGCAATATACCGATTCGTATTTCCGATACGGATCTAATGGAGTGGTCAAATATTTTTTATATAATATTTTTGAAATGTTTATATTCCCGGAAGTGTTTTAAAGCATGTTTTAATTGTTTTAATTGCTTTTAAATACTATAATAAATCCATACATCATTATATCAATGTGTGACATGATATTGCTTGCATGCTTACTCGTTGATTTATTTTTATATATGAGATATATGCCTATGTTTACCATGCGATGATAGATTTAGGCGAACTTAAATCAACATAAGGCGTGCTCTAGAAAATCTGGAATAGGAATCGTTTCTTACCTTAATATTATAAATATTATAAATACAATCATGAAATTCTTGTGTTTGTGAAACACATGATTAAATATGAATTTTCAATATTGAGAGAAAGGATGATTCTGTCAAAAGCAGATTTTGATCTATAAGAAAGGGGTATTAAGTGACGCCTCTTGACAATGCTCCCCCCGATCTGGGAATCATCCGATTATCGATTATTGATTTGAAATATTTAATTTAGAAAAGAGAATTTCTTTATAATATGATTATGATTGTTAAATAATATTAGTTAATTAATAATGGCTGATAATTATTTATTTATGAAATGAATAATTAGTTAGCAATTTTATTAATTGATTAAATAAGATTTAATTGATTATAAAATAATTAAGATGTGATCTTAATATTATTAATTATTGATTTAATTTAAGAAATTAAATTAAGGGAGAGATTAATTTTCTAAAGAGTTTAGAAATAGAATTAATAATTAAAAGAGTTTTAATTATTGGTTAATAACAGAGAAGATGAGATCTATGTATTATATATGTCAAGTTGTAATCGGCCAAAGGCACAAAAAGTTTTGTGTCGGTTATGGTCTTCCAACATGACATAAAGTATTTCTTGTTTTCGCTGCATTGTCGTTTCGTTCTACAGCCAAGGACTTTGTTACCGATCAACATGAAAATACTTGTCTGTTACATTAGATATGTACAAAATTAGATTTTAGTGGTCGTTACGTGCTACAGCCGTGGGCTATTGGAATCTAATTTAATTGTACAAAATGTTGGATTTGACTTGACTAATAATATTGAGATTTTTCGTGTTTTTGTTAAGATTTAGATTATCTATTAAACTTAAAACACGTTAGACTTGTAGGTTTATACGAAAATGTTTCGTGACCTTAAAGAAAAAAACCTCTTTTATAAATATCAAGTAGTAATTGGCCAATGACACAACGGGCTTGTGTCGGTCATAGCCTTCCAACATGGTAGAAAGTAGTTCTCATTTTTGAATCACTGTCGTTTCGTGCCACAGCCGAGGGCTTTGATTTCGAAATAAGAAATACTTGTCTATTACATAGAGATGTGTACAATGAATTAGAATCTAATGGTCGTTACGTGCTATAGCCGTGGGCCGTTGGAGACTGATTCAGTTGTACGAAATGTTGGGTTTGACTTGACTTAGAATTTTGAGTTTGTCGTGCCACAGCCGTGACTCAATTATTCAAGAGGCTAAAGTTTTATTAGGGAATAACATGAGATGTAATTGACAAGAGTTGTCTGCCTACTGAACATCACATGGCGTTTCGTGCCACAGCCGGGGTTGTGTGATGGAATGTAGGATCCCTATTCCCACTAGCATTTTGAATGCTTATTTATTCACTTAGGGGGTTGTATAAATTAGATAAACTAGTGGGAGCCACTTATGAATAAAGACCCGATTCATATAGTGTTTGAATAATGAAATTGAATATTAGCTAAGTGTTGTTATGTGTATATCATTTGCACACTTAATATATATAGATATATACACTAGGTCTTCTGCACAATCACTCCGTAGCATACTAGATGCTCACATATTGACTGGTCCCAACCATACTGACTGGCTTCAAAGCTTGAGAAAAAGTTCTCAAGGGCTAAGAAGCTAGGATATGCTGTTTGTTTTCAATGTAACAAGACGAGGCACTGGAAGAGGAACTGCAAGGTTTACCTTGCAGAGTTGAATAAGAAGAAGGGTAGTGAGACTGCCGCTTTTGGTTCAGGTATGTTCATGATTGAAGTAAACATGTCACTAAATCGAACTTCTACTTAGGTATTAGATACCGCCTTGGTTCTCACATTTGCAATTCGTTGCAAGAACTAAGGAGAAGTAGGGCTCTTGGGAAGAGGAGGTGATTCTATGGGTAATGGAGCAAGAGTTGCTGCCGTAGCTGTAGGGTCATTTGATTTACATATGCCTACGGGCAAGACTATTATTTTAAATAATTGTTATTTTGTTCCCTCGAATGTGAGGAATATTATTTCTATTCCAATGTTAGACTTGGATGGATTTTCGTTTATTATTCAGAATATTAAACATCCAATCCTCAGAGATAATGTTCTTTATGGTAGTGGAACTTTAAATAACGGTCTGTATGTATGTGACATAGAATATGTTTTACTTTATATTGAACATAATAATAAAAGAAAAAAAAGGATGATGAAAATCCTACCTACTTATGGCACTATAAACTTGGTCATATTAGTAAAAATAGACTTCAGACATTGCATAAGGGAAGGTTACTGGAACCCTTTGATTTTGAATCATAACCTGCATGCATGTCTAGTCTATTGGGTAAAATGACCAAATCTCCATTTAGTGGACATGGAGAGAGAGTTGCTAGTAATGGTACACACAGATGTATGTGGACCAATTTCTACGCAAGCCATGGCAGGATTTTATTATTTCGTAACTTTCATAGATAATTGATCTAGATTCAGATATATGTATTTGATGAAATACAAATCAAAATCCTTTGAAAAGTTCAAAGAATACAAGTATGAATTAGAGAAACAAACCAAACATAGTATTAGAACTCTTCGATCAGATCGAGGAGATGAATACTTGAGTGGTATGTTTCTAGATTATCTCAAAGAAAATGGTATAGTCTCCCAGTGGACTCCTCCGGACACTCCATAGTTGAGAGGAGTATCTGAAAGGAGAAATCGAACTTTGTTAGACATGGTTCGATCCATGATGAGCTTTGTAGATCTTCCAGTATCACTTTAGGGTTATGAATTGGAAACCTCAGCGTATTTACTGAATAAGGTGCCTTCCAAATCTGTTCCTCAAAATTCCATATGAGATATGGAAAGAAAGGAAACCAAGTCTTAAACAAGTTAAGATTTGGGGATGTCCGGCTTATGTCAAGAAAGTTGACCCGGATAAGCTGGAATCTCGATCCATAAAATGTAGGTTTGTGGGATATCCTAAAGAGATTTTAGGGTATCACTTTTACACCGATCATAGGGTGTTTATTTCCGGACATGCTAACTTCTTAGAAAAATAGTTTATCCTTGAAGGAAATAGTGGGAGCAAAATAGAACTTAATGAAGTTCAAGAAGCACAAACTACTACGGTTCAAGAGGAAACACCTGTTCAGACTAAACAACCCTATGTGGCATAGTGTTGACTCAGAGAAATGGCAGAGTGCCATGAAATCCGAAATGGATTCTATGTATACCAACCAAGTATGGACCTTGGTTGAAGCACCTGAGGATGTTAGACTTATTGGGTGCTAAAGGGTATACAAAAGAAAGATTGGAGTAGATGGCCAGGTAGAGACCCATAAGGCCTGGCTCGTGGCAAAAAGGATTCAGACAAAGGCAATGAATTGACTTTGATGAAACTTTTTTGCCTGTAGCCCTACTAAAATCAATTCGGATTTTGCTTGCGAACCATATATGGATTAAAGCAAGCTTCTCGTAGATGGAACATCCGTTTTGATGAGACAATCAAAGAGTTTGATTTTATCAAAAATATAGATGAACCATGTGTCTATAAGAAGGTTAGTGGGAGCACGGTAACATTTCTTGTGTTGTATGTGGATGACATACTTCTTATATGAAATGATATACCGATGCTGCAATCAGTCAAAGTGTGGCTATCGAAGAACTTCACTATGAAGGACTTGGGAGAAGCATCCTACATTCTCGGTATAAAGATCTATAGAGATAGATCTAGAAGAATGATAGGTCTTACCCAGGGTACATACATCGAGAAAGTGCTTAAAAGGTTTAGCATGGAAAACTCCAAGAGAGGTCTCATACCGATGAGCCATGGAGTATCCCTTTTCCGAGAAGATGTGTCCTAAGACACCTGAGGAAAGAGAGCGTATGAGTAAGATTCCTTATGCTTCAGCAATAGGATCTATCAGGTACGCGATGTTATGTACTAGGCCTGATGTTGCTTATTCAATTAGTTTGACGAGCAGATATCAGTCCAATCCAGGTGAAGACCGCTGGAAAGCAGTTAAGAACATCCTTAAGTACTTGCGAAGGACTAAGGATATTTTTCTTGTTTTTGGTGGATCTGAGTTGAAAATAGAGGGTTATACTGACTCTAGTTTTCAATCAGAAAGTGATGATAGCAAATCCATGTTAGGGTACGTGTCTACTCTGAAGGGTGGAGCGATTAGTTGGAAGAGTTCCAAACAGCCTACAACGGCTGACTCAACAGCGGAAGCAGAGTTTATAGATGCAAGTGACGCTGCAAAACTGTTTTGTGGCACTTTCTTTTGATAGGGAGATCATTGAAAGTAGAGATGTCAACATTGAGAGAGTTGACACACATAACAACATAGTAGACCCACTCACTAAGCCGCAATCTCAGATTCATTTCGATCGTCATAATGAGTGAATGGGTATTAGATACTAGAGTGATTGGCTTTAGTACAAGTGGGAGATTGAAAGAGTTTGTCCTAAAATCCAATCATGTATGATGATTTAGGAAGAACTTTCTTGTACTCTTATTTGATTTCATTAATATTAATAAAAGACTTATTTGTTTTTATTACGGGCCTTATCTATTTAAAGTGTTTTAAATAAGATATTCCATGGTTTAAAGTAAAGCTTCTAGAATTATAATGAGAATATAATAGTGAGATCTAGAAGATGATAACTCTAGACTTAAACAGTTCCTGATCATAGGATAACTAATCGGAAGTTAGTGAATCCGCAAAGATTGGTACATACTATGCTTGCTCCTTTCAGGAGGATGTCTGTTCTCATAGGCATTTGTGTGGCGACACTATAGCTAGTATGTAGGTGCTTATTAGGGAATAAGTTCACTGAACATGACTCGATAAGTTGAACAACTAATGGAGTTTACTCACGTGTCGATAGTTGTTCACTGAGTGATAGTTGTACAAGTGTCCTTAGACTTGAGATCGTTAGAGTAATCTTGTATATAATGAACTGTGCTTTGGTTTAGTCCTTAGTCTCAAGGACATCCATTAGGTCTATTCTGGGCATAGGGATTTGTGTATGGAGATAGTTAATGGTCAATAAAGGATCTACCCCTTCCAGTAAGGAAGTGAATGTCCTATGTTATTCTTAGTATGCGAGTTCTGGAATCTCTGGCAGAGTGTATGAAATTAGAAAGGAGTTTCTGATTTGCATTAATATGAACTTTGCATTATGAATAAGAATCATATGATTAAATTTGATAGGCTTGACACGAGTTCCATGCCTTGCATTTAATCGGGATATTGCAGGGTAGAAGGAATTGATTGTACAGTAACTAGCACTGACAGGTTCTTGGTATTCTAAGCAGTGAATTCATATTATCCGGATAGTCGCGTTATGTTGAGAAGCATCACTCACGATGTAGAATAAATATAATTAATCAGTTAATTATATTTAATGAATTTTAGAATTCATATAAATAATAAATAAAAAGTTTATTATTATTTATTTCTACTACCGGCTTAATATTGAACCTACAGGGTCACACCATAAAAAGATTAATTTATTGATGAAGGTATTTTGAGAGAGCAAGTTGTTTTAATAATGATTAAAATTGTTTTAATTATTATTTAACATTTTATAAGATAAAGTGTAGGATTTATATATTAATATATAATGATATATTAATTATGAAAACCCTACATGAGCCCTAAAAATAGAATGAGATGAGAATGAGTTTATATACTTTTGGTTTTTGTGAAAAACCTAGTTGCCTCCCTCATCTTCTTCATCTCCCTCTCTCTCTCTCTCTCAAACCTCCATTTTTATAAAAGCTTAGTTTTATAAAAAGCTTCGTCGAAGAATTAATCTTGGTGGATACCGGTAGAGTGCTTCACACTCTGAGGAGCAACTGCTAAAACACCATTTTGTAAAGCTTCGATTTCAAGGTATGGTTACGATTCCCTCCGCTATTTAATTTTTATATGATTTTCTATATGCACGATACATGGTTTTTACGGAATAATTATTATATCACACTTCCGCTCGTCCGTAAATTCCTTTAGCACTAAATACTGCGGTAACTGTGTTAAATCTCTCACCTTGTGTTCCTTTACAGTTGTATATTCCAGATAGAGTTTGGAGTGGTAAAGATGTTTCTTATGATCATTTACGTGTCTTTGGATGTAAGGCTTTTGTGCGTATCCCCAAAGATGAGAGGTCTAAACTTGATGTGAAGACTAAAGTGTGTATATTCCTTGGTTATAGCCAAGATGAGTTCGGCTATAGGCTCTACGATCCAGTTTCAAAGAAGATTGTGAGAAGCCGAGATGTTATCTTTATTGAAGATCAGACTTTGAAAGATATTGGGAAGGCAGAGACAGTTCCTCAATATAACAATGATCTAGATGATTTGGATCCAGTTCCTCCAAGACATGTGGAGTCACAGTTTGGAGATGATGTTCATGATGATGACCAGCGTGGTACTAATATTAATACTCCAGAAAATAGTGACATGGATGATGATGCCCATGAGGAGTCACCAGTACACAATACTCCACCATTCGTTCCACTCAGGCAGTCTACCAGAGATCGTCATCCTTCCAACAGGTATTCTACTGATGAGTAGGTTTTATTAATTGATAGTGGTGAACCTGAATCTTATGCAGAAGCTATGAAAGATGAGCACAAAAAGGAGTGGGTATATGCCATGCAAGATGAGATGAAATCCTTGTATGAGAATAATACTTTTGAGTTGGTGAAGCTACCTAAGGGTAAACGAGCTTTGAAAAACAGGTGGGTTGATAGAGTGAAGCAAGATGAACATACTTCGCAACCATGGTACAAAGCTAGGTTGGTCGTCAAGGGATTCAGTCAGAGAAAAGGTATTGATTTTGATGAGATCTTTTCTCCAGTTGTTAAGATGACATTAATTCGTGTGGTGCTTGGTTTAGCAGCTAATCTTGATTTGGAGGTTGAACAAATGGATGTCAAGACAGCTTTTCTTCATGGTGACTTAGACAAAGAAATTTACATGGAGCAACCTGAAGGTTTTCAGGTAAAAGGTAAAGAGGATTATGCTTGTAGACTTCTTAAGAGTCTATATGGTTTGAAGCAGGCACCACGACGATGGTATAAAAAGTTCGAGTCATTTATGAAGGAGCAAGGCTACCGTAAGACTATTTCTGACCATTGTGTTTTTATTCAGAAATTTTCAGATGATGATTTTATCATATTATTGCTTTATGTGGATGACATGCTTATTGTTGGCAAAAATGCTGGAAGAATTTTCCAGTTGAAGCAACAGTTGAGTAAGTCCTTTGCTATGAAGGACTTGGGGCCATCGAAACAGATTCTTGGCATTCGTATTCATCGAGATAGAACGGCCAAGAAGTTGCATATATCACAGGAGCAGTATATTGAGAAGGTGCTTTGCAGGTTCAACATGGATAAATCTAAAGTTGTTAGTTCTTCTCTTACTACCAACTTTAAGTTAATTGAAAAGGATTCTCCTTCTACAAAGGAAGAAATTACAGAGTGATAGTGTTAGTGCCCTAGAGACAATGTAGTTGTGCTTCTAGGAAAGACTATTTTGTTATGTTCCAACGATTATTTCTATATTGATTTATTATGTCTTTATTTACTGCGAAATAACTACTAGAATAATAAATGTCCTTGGAATATGTAACATGTATTCTATATCTTTAAGTATGTGACTTAAAAATGAGATTATATGAATAGTGTTTATATTCCTAAATATCCCTAATCGAGCATTAATAATATGGGACAATTATAATGCATAAAGATTAGTATGTTTGTTGACTGATGACCACATCTCATTGGTCATAGGTATAGTGATACTAAAGTCAAGAACATAGGTGCATGTAATATTCTACATGACACTGGATTGACCCACAGTGAGTTTCTACATGTTGATAATGTCATTAGAAAGACTCACAGTGATAATGGTGTAATGATCCTTAGACTTGAGATCATTATATTTCTATACGAGGATTAATATACTTTGACTACATTAAAAGTTACCTTTGACCGGGTGATGATAAAAGTGTACATCGGGTATATTATGAGACGTATGAGAAATATGAATGATAGATAAAGGATTTAACCCTCCTATTATTATGAGAGATATTATTGGCCTCTTGATTGAGTGAGATTATGAAAATGCATGGCCATGCTCAAATATTGATTTGTTTTTAATAATCTACTCATTGATCAAGGAAACCCGGATTAAACGTTGAAGAGGATGACTAATTACATGCCTCGAGTTTAATCTATAATATATGGTTAAAGGGATTATATTACACGGAAACATTAATCACGAAAGGTTTAATTGGATCACCAGTTAATTATTATTACTTGGGTAGCAATGATGTATTACTAGATGCCGCTCATTGTTTACAATTTTAATTAGATATTAAAATTGTTGCCAACGTAATAATAACCTATAGGGTCACACACAAAGAACGCTTGAAGGAGAAATAATTTAAATTATGAATTTAAATAAATAAGTAATTTGTTCTATTTATAATGTTAATTAAGTTTGACTTAATTAATTAATTAAATAGAAAAAAAAAGGAATTACTTTAACTAATTCCGAAATTAGTTATGAATTAATTAAGTGAGACTAAATTAAATAATAAATTGGAATTTCGGATTAGTATTAATTATAATTGGATTATAATTAGAAAACTAATTCTCTTCTCTCTATATATATCTCTTTATGGCTGATTTTACATGGTGATACAAGTTTTACAAAACCCTAGCCGTCCGATTTACGCAAACGAGATATGTTTTCTGACTGGAATCGGGCCACTGAGCAAGACTGACATAGTCAGGTTCGCATCTGTAAGCCGTTTGACGTAGTTTACTTCCTGTAAATAGCGATTTATGGTTTTCAGAATTTGATTCTGATTTTCTGAAAATCGTTTTATGAGTTATAACTTATATGATCATATTGGATATGATATGTTGATGACGTTCATATATATATATATATATGATTTATGTTTGTTCTTGATATGGGGATTGTATACGATACGATTTCTGTATACGCTGTTAAGATTCGGTGAAATCTGTGTCCAATGTCCGATTTTCGCAAACAATATGTGTTTTCTGACTGGAAACGAGCGTCTGAACAAAAATAATAGCAAAGCTATCATCGACTCGTCTGTAAGGCGTTTGACGCCGTTTAGTGACTAAAAACGGCGATTTATTGTTTTCAGAATTTGATTCTGATTTTCTGATTTTTGCGTTATATGATTTCTTTGATTGGATCCTCTGAAATATGATATCGTTTAACATGATTAGATAATATGACATGTTCTTTAATTGTTACTTGAGCATGGTGGATGGTTATGGCCTTGAGACCCATAGGATAGAGGTTTTTGTTTATGGTTTGGTTTCTAAATACGACTTGCATGTCGTCATTCCTTGTAATGATTAAATCTCGAATGTAACTCGAGTTCTCCTTGTAATTACATTAGTATAGTTGTTTTGTTTATGTAATGTACATGAAGACATGAAGACAAGCAAGCAAGGAGGCGATCCAAGAAGACAAGAAGAATGAAGACATGTAACTGTATTTATGTTTTTACCACCATAGATTGACCTTGATCCTTTCATTAGCTTGAAAGGATCATATAGGATAAAGGCCATAACCAATCACGTTTACATACTGCACTTTACATATGATGTATGAATGTATGTGTAGAATACATAGAGATGCGTGCTTTAATTAGATTAATCATGTATGATTGAATGTATTAGATACATCACCCATGCCATGCCTTGTTAAACAAGATAAAATCTGTAACGACTCGATATTTTAAAATTAAAAAAATAACGACTATGAGATTTCTGTGTTTATGAAACACGGAATTAAATACGAATTTTCAATTATTTCGATATGGGGAGATTTTGTCAAAAACGGGTCATACATGTAAGGAAGTTGGATATTAAGTGAGGCCGTTTGTGACTCCTCCAACAACCTGGAAATCAAACCATTGGTGAATATTGATTTGAAGTATTTAATTCAAAGAAAATTAGGAATCTCTTTATGATGGGATCATGGTCGTTTTAATTAACAAACCCCTAAAAAAAATATTAAGTTTAAGATGCCTTCCAAATGGGAAACACTCGTCAAGACCTAGATCGACAAAGGGTAGGTGCGCCAAAGCAGAGTACCCTTGTTTATCGTGGTAAGGCGCGATCGAGTAAGTTAGTGATACTCAACTGTTAGACCTTTGGGTTCGACTTAACTAAGTGACCACAATAGGATTGTGAACTTAGAGGCATAGAGTTTGGTAAGATTTATTGAATAAATAGGAACAAATGTTGTTATGTGAACAAATGTTGTTCTACCAAACTATCCAAGAGTTATATATGATATAATTGGCAAATGTTGTCTACCTAAATAATCATTTTAAGGAGAAAAGCCAAAGCTGACCTTAAAAGGGATGAAATATGGATCTTGGCTCACTAGAAAGGTTTAGAGAAACTTTTCCGAATTGATAGGTAGGGCTATTAATTTGATAAAAATAGTGGGAGATATATATTTTGAATATATATGAATAGTCACTTGAACATAATTTAATAATTCTGTAGACTAATTATTTTATGCATTTTAACATTGTAGAAATTCGAAAAGGCAAACAACTCAAATAACTTCTCTGTACGATCAGTCCTTGAGAAGGACAAGTTGACAGGAACTAACTTCCTAGATTGGCAAAGGAATTTGAGGATTGTCCTCAGGCAAGAGCAAAAGCTCTATGTCATTAATATTCCTCGACCTGGACCTCTTTCTGAAGGTGCAACGGAGACTCAACGAAATGCTTGTCAGAAGCATTTGGATGATGACACCGATGTCACCTGTTTGATGCTTGCGACTATGAGTCCTAAGCTGCAGAAACAACATGATAATTTTGATTCTTATATCATGATCGAGCACCTTAAACGTATGTTTGAAGATAGCCTCGTCAAGAGAAATTTGATACAAGCAAGACCTTGTATGCGTGTAAACAGGGTGAAAGGAAGAGAAACTGTCAAAATTAATTGGAGGATCTAAAGAAACTGAAAGATGTTCAGATTTCTGATTCATGTATTTGTGTTATAGAAGTCAATTTGTCTACTTCTACATCATGGGTATTAGATACTGGATGTGGTTCTCACATTCGTATAAATGTGAAGGAACTTCGAAGGAGTAGAACTTTGGCGAAAGGAGAAGTCGACCTACGTGTTGGCAATGGAGCAAAGGTTGCTGCCTTAGCTATAGGGACTTATTATTTATCATTGCCCACTGGGCTTATTTAGAACTTGAGAACTATTTTACGTGCCCGTGATTTGCAGAAACATTATTTCCATTTCTTGTTTGGACAAGATTGGTTTTTCGTTTTTGATTCAGAACAATGGTTGTTCGTTTTCATTGAATAATGTTACCTATGGGGTTGCACGTTTGTTTAATGGTTTATATGTTCTTGATCTTGATAATCCTGTCTATAATATAAATAATAAACGTCTTAAGACAAATGACTCAAATCAAACATATACCTCTGGCACTGTCGTTTAGGCCATATAAATGAGAATCGCATTTCCAAGTTACATAAGGATGGATACTTGGATAAGTTTGATTTCGAATCATACGAGGAATGTGAACCATGTCTCATTGGCAAAATGACTAAAGCTCCTTTTACCAGACAAGGTGAGAGGGCCACCAAACGATTGGAATTGATACATAGTGATGTATGTGGTCCAATGCGTACGATGGCAAGAGGTGGCTTTTATTATTTCATAACCTTTACTGATGATTTTAGTAGATTCGGATATATGTATCTTTTGAAGAACAAATCTGAATCGTTTGAAAAATTCAAAGAGCATAAGGCTGAAGTTGAAAAGCAATTAGGCGAAAGTATTAAAACTCTACGATCTGATCGTGGGGGAAAATACTTAAGCTTGGAATTTAAGAATTTCCTAAAGGAGTGTGGTAACGTATCACAACTCACTCCTCCTGGAACACCACAATGGAATGGGGTGTTTGAAAGGAGAAATCGTACCTTGTTGGACATGGTGCGATCGATGATGAGTCATGCGGATCTTCCAATTAGTTTCTGGGGTTATGCCCTAGAGACGGCTACACAAACACTAAACCGAGTTCCTTCAAAATCGGTTCAAAAGACACCATATGAGATATGGACTGATAAACGTAATAGCGTTTCAATTATGAAAGTTTGGGGATGTGAATCGTTTGTGAAACGCTTGGTCTCTGATAAGCTAGGACCGAAATTAGATAAATGTAATTTTGTAGGATACCCATTACTAAAAGGTATAATTTCTATAAACCTTCCGAGAACAAAGTGTTTGTTGCTCGAATGGCTCTATTTCTAGAGAGAGAACTGCTTTCTAAGAAAAATAGTGGGAGGACGATAGACCTCGATAAGGATCGAGAACTACAAGATAATGTTGAACCAGAGTTGGAACATGAGCAGAATGAGACTCAAGATGTTGCGAACAATACTGCTCAAGAAACACAGGTTGTTCGTATGTCTAGTAGGATTCGCCAGGAGCCAGAGAGATATTATGGATTTCTCCTATCTCAAAGTGGCGATGTAATGCTAATAGATGATGATGAGCCTCTCACCTACAAGGATTCTATGAACAGTCCAGATTCTGAGAGATGGCTGGAGGCCATGAAATCTGAGATGGATTCCATGTATGAAAACCAAGTGTGGACTTTGGTTGCACCACCGGATGGGGTAAAACCCATAGAGTGCAAGTGGGTTTTCAAAAAGAAAACTGACATGGATGGAAATTTACAGACCTACAAGGCAAGACTAGTGGCGAAAGGTTTTAAGTAAATTCATGGTATTGACTATGATGAAACTTTCTCACCGGTAGCTATGGTCAAATCCATCAAGATTTTGCTTGCGATAGCAGCTTATTATGACTATGAGATCTGGCAAATGGATGTCAAGACTGCTTTCTTAAATGGGAGCTTAGATGAGGATGTGTACATGACATAATCTCAGGGTTTTGTCGATTCAAGGTTTGCTAGAATGGTTTGTAAGTTGTGACGATCCATTAATGGATTGAAGCAGGCCTCAAGGAGATGGAACATCCGTTTTGATGAAACAGTCAAAGAGTTTGGCTTCATACAAAATGAGGATGAGCCATGTGTTTATAAGAAGGTTAGTGTGAGCCATGTGGCATTCCTAGTATTATATGTAGATGACATATTACTAATAGGGAATGACATTCCTTCTCTACAGGCTGTGAAGACTTGGTTGGGAAAAAGTTTCTCGATGAAAGACTTAGGCGATGCTACCTATATCTTAGGGATCAGGATCTATAGAGATAGATCTAAAAGATTAATGGGCTTGAGTCAGAGTACATACATTGACAAAGTGTTGCATCGTTTTGGGATGCAAGAGGCAAAGAAGGGCTATGTCCCGGTGTCTCATGGGATAGTGATCTCAAAGGGAAACTATCCTAAATCATCAGATGATAAGGACCGTATGAGTCAAGTACCATATGCTTCGGCAATTGGTTCTATAATGTGTGCAATGATATGTACTCGTCCTGATATCTCGTATGCTTTAAACATGATGAGCAGATACCAGTCTATTCCAGGTGAGGGTCACTGGATAGCTGTCAAGAATATTCTTAAGTACCTTAAATGGACTGAAGATTCGTTCTTGATATACGGAGGAGATGAGAAGCTGGTTGTAAGAGGTTACACTAATGCTAGTTTCCAGACAGATAGGGACGATTCTGTGTCCCAGTCTGGATTCGGTTTTTGTCTAAATAGAAGTGTTGTAAGCTGGAATAGTTCACAGTAAATGATTCTACAATGGAGGCTGAGTATATTGATGCTTGCGAAGCAACCAAGAAGGTTGGTTGAGAATTTACTTAGGCGATATCACCTTATTAATGAGATTAATGATCAAGGAGATATACATATATGTAAAGTGCATATTAATGATAATGTTGCGGAACCACTGACCAAGGCTTTGTCGCAGCAGAAGCACGAAGGTCACACTAGTTCCATGAGTATTAGATACATGGGCGATTGGCTCTAGTGCAAGTGGGAGATTGATAGTGTTAGTGCCCTAGAGACAATGTAGTTGTGCTTCTAGGAAAGACTATTTTGTTATGTTCCAACGATTATTTCTATATTGATTTATTATGTCTTTATTTACTGCGAAATAACTATTAGAATAATAAATGTCCTTGGAATATGTAACATGTATTCTATATCATTAAGTATGTGACTTAAAAATGAGATTATATGAATAGTGTTTATATTCCTAAATATCCCTAATCGAGCATTAATAATATGGGACAATTATAATGCATAAAGATTAGTATGTTTGTTGACTGATGACCACATCTCATTGGTCATAGGTATAGTGATACTAAAGTCAAGAACATAGGTGCATGTAATATTCTACATGACACTGGATTGACCCACAGTGAGTTTCTACATGTTGATAATGTCATTAGAAAGACTCATAGTGATAATGGTGTAATGATCCTTAGACTTGAGATCATTATATTTCTATACGAGGATTAATATACTTTGACTACATTAAAAGTTACCTTTGACCGGGTGATGATAAAAGTGTACATCGGATATATTATGAGACGTATGAGAAATATGAATGATAGATAAAGGATTTAACCCTCCTATTATTATGAGAGATATTATTGGCCTCTTGATTGAGTGAGATTATGAAAATGCATGGCCATGCTCAAATATTGATTTGTTTTTAATAATCTACTCATTGATCAAGGAAACCCGGATTAAACGTTGAAGAGGATGACTAATTACATGCCTCGAGTTTAATCTATAATATATGGTTAAAGGGATTATATTACACGGAAACATTAATCACGAAAGGTTTAATTGGATCACCAGTTAATTATTATTACTTGGGTAGCAATGATGTATTACTAGATGCCGCTCATTGTTTATAATTTTAATTAGATATTAAAATTGTTGCCAACGTAATAATAACCTATAGGGTCACACACAAAGAACGCTTGAAGGAGAAATAATTTAAATTATGAATTTAAATAAATAAGTAATTTGTTCTATTTATAATGTTAATTAAGTTTGACTTAATTAATTAATTAAATAGAAAAAAAAGGAATTACTTTAACTAATTCCGAAATTAGTTATTAATTAATTAAGTGAGACTTAATTGAATAATAAATTGGAATTTCGGATTAGTATTAATTATAATTGGATTATAATTAGAAAACTAATTCTCTTCTCTCTATATATATCTCTTTATGGCTGATTTTACATGGTGATACAAGTTTTACAAAACCCTAGCCGTTCTTGAGAGAGATAAAGAAGATAGAGAGAGAAGCAGTTTTCGGGTGCTAGTACACATCAATCCTTCGAGAAAAGCGTTCGTGTGGATACCGGTAGAGCGTAGATCGCGAGAGCGGGATGCGTGGTGATTCAAGTTGCTTTGGACCTCCATCTGTCATCAGCTGTTAAAGCTTCGTTTTAAGGTAAACGTTCATAACTACGAATTAAACGTCTTGTTTTGCATGGATCCTGCGATTGGGTTTCGATTTTATTGTTTTTATTATTGATTTCCGCTGCGTTTGATGCTCGAAACCCTTCACAGAGATGGATGGTGTTCCATATGCCTCAGCAGTAGGAAGTTTGATGTATGCTATGGTATCTACGAGGCCTGATATAGCCTTTGCAGTTGGTGTTGTCAGTCGTTATCTAACAAATCTAGGTAAGAAGCATTGGGAAGCAGTTAAGTGGATTATGAGATATCTTAGAGGTACTTCCAAATTGGGTTTGACATTTGGGAATGGTAAACCAGTGCTTGTTGGGTATACAGATTCTGACTTGGCAGGAGATAAGGATTCATTGAAATCCACTTCTGGATATTTAATGACTTTTGCAGGGGGAGCGATCTCATGGCAATCTAGGTTGCAAAAGGGTGTTTCACTTTCTACGGGGGAGGCAGAGTATGTAGCAACAACTGAAGCTTGTAAGGAGTTGTTATGGTTGAAGCGGTTGATGCAGGAGCTTGGATTCCCGCAACAACGGTATGTGGTTCTTTGTGATAATCAAGCAGCTATTGATATAGCTAAACATCCGACTTCTCATGCGAGAACGAAGCATATCGATATGAGATATCATTGGATTAGAGACGCTCTTGAAGAAGGGTTGTTTGAAGTGGAAAAGGTACACACCAATGATAATGGTTTCGATATGTTGACAAAGTCTTTAGCTAAAGGGAAGTTGAAGGTATGTTGTTCAATCGCCGGAATGGCGAACTCTTTCTCATAGTTAGAAAGGGGGAGATTTGTTGGGTTTTAGTTTCTATTTATGAGATTAAAAGCCCAATTGGATTACCCTTGTTTTTGGCCCACAAGGAGATAAAAGTAAAGGAGCCCTATATATATAAATATAGGAGGATTATAATTAAAATAAGAGAGAGGAAAAATAGACACAAGAGAGATATAGAGAGAAAATTCGTAGGAATTTTTTCTGGTTGTACAAGCTGCCTTGTTTTTGCGGTTCCCGGAGTTCTACCGGTCGGGTCGTCTTGATATCAGGACGATCTTCCTTACACCGATATCTAAATTCAAAACGGTGGAGATCGGATTTGGAGGTCCAGAAGGTCAGTAGTTAAGGGGCTGAATAGAAGCTATTTTACGCCACGGTGAGGGTTTATCTACCCGCGATGAGTTTCTCATTGTTGTCTTATTTGATTCCATACTTCTTGACGACTCATTCCAAGAGTGTGATGGTGATTGTATTCCTCTAGTTTTATCTAGAGAAGACTTGGTGTATTCCCATATAATTTGTGATAGTGAATTGTTTGGGTGGACTACGGTCCCGTGGTTTTTACTCCTTATATTTGAGGGGGTTTTCCAAGTATAACTTTGGTGTCTCGTTTTCGTTTATTATTACTTTACTTGTTTGTTTCATCGAAGGTTCATACGAGTAGGGTTAAGTATTTTCCAATGAAGTTTAATTCCGCACTTAGTTGTTACCGTTGTGGTCACTTTTTCCCATCATGAGCACCATCAGGAAGAAGATCAAATGACCCCCTTTACACGGAAACATCAGGGTCCAATCTTCAATGAATAGCAGCTACAGCCTAAAATGTAAAGCACAAAAGTAAGCTAATACATTCGACCAAGTTTTAGGCATCTCGGATTCTTGGTATGGTAAAAGGACCTTATTCAATTTCACCTTAACGTTCCCCAGTTTGTATTGATTAGTCATTTCTTCCCTTAACTGAGCTTGCTCTTTCATAGCTTGAGTCTACATATTTAAGCCAAACAAAAATGACTAGAAGTACTTTCATCATGATAGCACGAGGAAAAACAATTAGGACAAAGATATACATGCCCACTCTGTATTTCAATCTTAACCGCTTCCACATACTATTCCTTTTGTCTTTCACGTTCCTTCTGCATTTCCAGCCTGAAAAGAAATAGCAAAGGTATTAAGAGCAACTCCAATACTACATGTTGACGGAGGAATTTGGTAACGACTAATTTTGAGGTCTGTCGCCGGAATCAAGATCTATGACGGTGGTTCTTCGCCGGATAAGTCACCGGAGTGTGGTGGTTGTGATGAATTGGGGGCTGAGATTGAGAGGGTTCTTGGTGGTGGCTCGTAGCTCTTCGCTTCCATCCCCCTCAATTTGCCTATGTACCTCTGTATTTATAGAGGATCAAGCCCACGTAGTTCTTGGAGAGCAAGAAACCCAATTGGGCTTGGATTGTCGGTCCAGCATCCGGAATGTTCTACTATGAGGCCTAACCACAAAGGCCCAAGGCTCATCCAAGATCTCAAGACTTCACGGATAAGGAAACTTCCTCCGTCGAGGACTAGTCCTATCCGCTACCGCTATTTCTTGATTTCAAGGATGCAGGTATAGCCATGGTTTACCCCAAGTGCAGAACGCATCACTGTCCCCCGAATGAGAAGCACCCACCAGATAGCAGGACAGGTGATCCAGAGCTTTTGGGTGCAAAGTGCAGGATTACTCCAAAGTTCCCCAATGAGAGCGCGCCCATTGGCTACAGGAACAGAGCTCCCAAAGCACACACCAAAAAGTCCCCATATTTCCACCTTAGGGCGCGCCCTTACTGTCTAAGATGGGTCCTTATATCCAGGCATACCCCTGGAGACCTTCTGCGACGGACATCCCCCTCCTGAGATACGACAGGAGGGAATTCTTCAATAATCTTTGTGAAACCTATTGATAATTGTCTTTATTCTGCCTTTATGCTTCTCAGGGCGCGCCCTCCACATATAGGAAAAGAGGGCGCGTCCTCCTTCTCAAAATCTTGATCAAAACCCTAATTTATCCTGAAAATCCCATAATTGAACCCGTATCTGACTCGAATCCGTTTTAGAATACCCGAACCGAATTTTGGGCATAACACTACACTTTTTCAGTCATATACACCGAGTGATATGGCCAGGACATCACTCCAACAGCGAAACTTTACTGGCCATAGATCTAGCGTGTCTGTTTTTTCTCGCTTCTTTTGACCTGAAAGCATATCAATATTTTATACTATTTTTCCCTCTATTTTTTTTCCCTCCTGATCTTCATTTTCCCTCCTTTTTAGTTCCCTCATATTCTCCAATTTCCCTCTTTTATTACATATGTCCAAAACTTTTTTATAAATTATTATATATGTATTTTGAGTTTTTTTTGGTCCACTATATGTTTACTATACGTCTATACCTAGTACCTTCAAGTTAATCTACTGCCCTTGCAGAGAATGCATTTAACCTTACAGAGATGTGTTAACGGAGGAATTTGGTGATAACAGATTTCGGAGGTTGCTGGAATAACAAATTATGAAAATATGGGGATTTGGGATTTTGGATGTTTGGGGCTGCACTTGAGAGGTGTCTCGACTTGTTAGATGTGTCGGATCCTTTTTCAAGATGCCTGCGTACCTTATATTTATAAGGATCAAGCCAACGCAGTTCTGTTAAAAAAGGATTGGTTTTTAATCCCTATGATTGTTAAGGGATGTATTTTGGGAATTAGTAGATTTTATCTCTTTAAATTATATTCGCGTTGGGATACCTTCCAGATTTGAAGGATATCGTTTGGAGATATTTTCTATCATAAATTGATTGGGATTGATTCTTTCCTCGTTTCAGAGAGAGGAAATAATTAACTTGGGGGTTAAGTTAATTATTACTATATTCGTATTTGGAAATTTGGGAGATAATAGAGGCAACCGAAATTATGCCGTAACAACTACCCCCCAGTTCTTCAGTGTAGCTTGCTGCAGTGGAGAACTAAGAATGCTTCGATCTTCCAAATTTCCTGAGTCACTGAAATAACTAGGAGATAAAGATTAGTAAAAAAAATATGGAGCACCTAGGTGCCCGTAATATACATGTAGATGTAAATAAAACAATATGCGATATGTAAATAATAAGTTTTGTATGTGTAAGAAAATGTATTTTGGAGAGCCATCAAAGCATTATTCGCAGAGTCGTGCAAAGCATTTTGAGCAACATACAGTCGAAAAAGGTCATACCTACCATGTCTTCTAGAGGGTATCCCCCTCAAAGGGGGTCATTTTTCTCAGAATTTTATAATACGCTCCTCAAAGGAGATCATTAGTACTCTCCTCAAAGGAGACCATTTTTGTCCAGAAATACCCTTCTCACAGGAGGTGGATTTTCCGAAGCTCGAACCCTGATGAGGCGCCGGAAGTACGGACATCCCCCCCGGAAGTACGGTTTTTGCAAGGATTTGGTAATTTGGGATACCCTCCTCAAAGGAGGTCGTTCCCCATTCCAGAAATATCCCTCCTCACAGGAGGTGGACTTCCCGAAGTTCGTACCTTGATGAGGCGCCGGAAGTACGGACATCCCCCCCGGAAGTACGGACATCCCCCCCGGAAGTACGGTTTTTGCAAGGACTTTGGTAATTTGGGATACCCTCCTCAAAGGAGGTCGTTCCCCATTTCAGAAATATCCCTCCTCACAGGAGGTGGACTTCCCGAAGTTTATTTTATTAACTCTCCTCAAAGGAGACCATTTGTTTTATAAATATATTCCACGAAGATCCTCCTTAGAGGAGGTCATCTTTCCAAAGTCCTATCAATATTCTAAGATTCTTTCAAAAAAGATATCAGCGACACTTGAAGGTTCTTCTAGAAAATATGAGCAACACACAGAAGGTCTTCTTTAAAAAATATCCTCATCATAAAAGGTCTTCAAAAATAATCAACTCTTCGAATAAGAGCCTTCCAAAATATAAACTCTTTGAATAAGAGCCTTCCAAAATTATAAACTCTTCGAATAAGAGCCTTCCAAAATATAAACTCTACAAAGGAGGACCTTCCAAAATATTACCCAAGAGGGCCTTCTAAAATAAAATCTACAATTAAAAGTCTTCCAAAATATTACCCCCATTAAAAGAGAGTCTTCCAAAATTATAAACTCTACAAATGAGGACCTTCCAAAATATTACCCAAGAGGGGGCCTTCTAAAATAATAAAATCTTCAACTAAAAATCTTCCAAAATATTACCCCTAAAAAAGAGGGCCTTCAAAAATAATAAACCGGAGGGTCTTCTTTTTTAACAAATTCAATTCGTAAATTTGAAATTAATTTTCTGACAAATACATATGATGCAATAATATATGCAAAAATAAAATAAATTTAAGACTTAATTCACGCATAATAAACATGTTAATTTAAGCATGCATAAAATATTTAATCCAAAATAATTTATGTCTCGCAAATATTTTAATAATAAAAATATAAATATTAATGATGTAAATATTTTATATAATTGCATAAAATTAAAAATAAACTAAGTAGAAAACTTATCTCGATTTTTTATGAATAGCGGAGTAAATTTCGAGAGTAGCCAAATTTTTGCCTCCCATAATTTCTTTTTGTAATATTTTTCGCTTGCCTCGCTTCTGGAATTTCCAACCTCCTGCACTGATTTTTATTTTTCGAACAACTTTCAGCTCTTTACAGTAACACCATGCTAGGTCCCACATGCTTGTCTTCTTCCTGGTCAACCAATATTTGATTTACGTTTTGATTTCTTCAACAGGTCTCTTGACAAATTCACGGACATGTGTATTTTATTTTGATTTTATCATCTGGTCTCCTGTTGCTCCATCATGTTCGAATTGTATGAATTTAAAATAAAGTACATAATTTATGACATAATTTATGTGCAGTCAAAAATATAAATTTTTAAGCATACATAAAATTTAAAATTTAAAATATATATTATATGAATATTTAAATAATAATAATAATCTGCATGACATAAATATTAATGAAAATGCAGAAATTTAAAATAAAAAATAAATAAATAAAACTTATCTTTATTTTTAGAATTTGACAGGCGCTATGAACTTTTGATGCCACCGTCGACTGCTTCTCCGGATTGGTTACTGCGCCCCATCTAGTTTGCCATTTTTTTTTCCTTTTTTTGCTTCAGTTGCTTGACTCACGTGGCTGGTCCTTTTTTGTCCTTTTTTCCTTCTTTTTTTTTTTTTTTGGCCATGCTTCGTTCTTGTACGTGTCTGCCACCAAAATTTACTTTCCTGGTCCTGTTGTTTACCTCAGTCAATTGGTAATGCTTGCAGCTTCTGTTTCTTTATTTTTAATCCCGCAGGTCCCGTCATGTCTTGCAACTTGATGGTACTGCCTTTAGCTTTTATCTCCTCCATTAAAATAACTCCAGATCCATAATAACCCCCCATACATATGAATTGATTGTCCTCCACAATCAAAAATATATGCCCTCCTTCTAGCGCCAATTGTTAACGGAGGAATTTGGTGATAACAGATTTCGGAGGTTGCTGGAATAACAAATTATGAAAATATGTGGATTTGGGATTTTGGATGTTTGGGGCTGCACTTGAGAGGTGTCTCGACTTGTTAGATGTGTCGGATCCTTTTTCAAGATGCCTGCGTACCTTATATTTATAAGGATCAAGCCAACACAGTTCTGTTAAAAAAGGATTGGTTTTTAATCCCTATGATTGTTAAGGGATGTATTTTGGGAATTAGTAGATTTTATCTCTTTAAATTATATTCGCGTTGGGATACCTTCCAGATTTGAAGGATATCGTTTGGAGATATTTTCTATCATAAATTGATTGGGATTGATTCTTTGCTCGTTTCAGAGAGAGGAAATAATTAACTTGGGGGTTAAGTTAATTATTACTAGATTCGTATTTGGAAATTTGGAAGATAATAGAGGCAACCGAAATTATGCCGTAACAAGATGCACTAAACTTGAAGACATTTTGTGTCTTGTTTAAATGCATAATCACATGTGTGGGTGTTTGCCATGGATTGATCAATTTCGTAAACTAATAGTCCGAAATGATTAATCACATGGAAGAGATTAACCACACGGAATTAGATTTGTGTAACTAGTGAAAACCGCTACTAAATTTAGCCATTATAATCCCTTAAACATAAAGAAAACAATCAATATCTGCAACCATCTGTATATACGACAGACAGGCGGATAATTTTATAAACAATGCACAATTACCTTCTTTTTTAGTGCAATAATGTCCCTATTTTCATACGAATAATGCTAGGGGCACTAAATTTAGTCCCCAAAATTTTTCCCAAATACATGTGGCCAATCCTGATTTGTTGTAATAATAAATGGGCCCCATGTATTCACACCAACAACACCAATCAAAAAGATCTATACTGCCACATCAGCCATGCCATGTCATTTGGTGACAATTTTTTGTACCAAATTTTGGTGTCTCTAGCATTACTCATTTTCATACACCCTAGTCATTTTTGTCAACTCTCGCATATATGTGTTTGTTGGAACATTAGTAAAAAGAATAAATCTTGGCATACATACTAATTCACTACACAAACTCACTACCATTAATTTAGGGATGATATATTACTATAATTACCTTATATATTTTTTATGAAAATAATTAAAATATTAAAGTGTAAATAATATTAAGGGATTGGATCCACAATTCATCCCTAAATTAGTGGTAATGAGTTTGTGTAGTGAATTAGTGTGAATTAGTGTGTATGCCAAGATTTACTCTAGTAAAAAAAATTGTAAAAATACCTAAGAGAATAGAGATGCTACTAAAAAATGAGAATCACATATAGAATTAAGTCAATT
Source organism: Kitagawia praeruptora (assembly GCA_037693485.1). NCBI lineage: Eukaryota > Viridiplantae > Streptophyta > Magnoliopsida > Apiales > Apiaceae > Kitagawia > Kitagawia praeruptora. The sequence continues at coordinate 61,945,218 of CM075344.1, forward strand.
TTTTGAAACAACACTTTAATCAAATAGTAACACATTTCCTATGCACAAAAAAGCATAAAAACCCGATATAAATTAATATGCCATCTGAAAGACCAGTCAAACATCAAAACTCAAAACCTATCATTGTTCACTTGTTCATATTAGGGTCCTAACTCCGGGCAAGTTTCCAACAAGCTGAAAAAACAATAGTACTCAATCAAATGAATGATAGAAAGTCAAAATAGTTCTTAGTCGATGCATATAAAGGTGGATAATGAATAGAGAACATATGGGAGCAGTAGGCAAGTCAAATTATTAGATATTTAGATACTCCCTCTGTCCATTTGATTTCTTTACATTTTGACTTTGCACGGATACCAAGACAACATGATAGAATGAATAAATTAATTAAGGATAGTGGGTGTAATATTATTAAAATAAATGAATTAGTGGGTGTAATAGTGATTTTTTTTGTTAAAATAAGTGTAGTAGTTGGTGTAATAGTATAAAGTATTGAAAAAGTGGAGTGAAGTAGTGGATGTAATAAAGTATTTTATTGTTAAAAGTTACTATTTTGGGTAATGTAAAGAAATGGAATGGACGGCCCAAAAAGGAAAGTGTAAAGAAATGAAATGGACGGAGGGAGTATAAGATACTCCGTATAAATTTTAAAATATAAACATACATATGACAATGCAATGCCTCAACTTTTGATTCCTATATAATTATTTAAGGAAATCACATCTATACTATTATATAAAAACCGAAACATTAAAAGTTTTGGTACCTATTTTTTGGTACCTGTTTTTTGGTACATGTTTTTTTGTACTTCGTGAATTTACTTATTTGCCCTTCATTATAAAGAAAAATAAATACACGTAAAACAAATAATAACGTAATATAATTAATGGTAATTAGGGTCCGTTTGGGAAATCTTATTTTTCAGAAATAAGTTACTTATTCTGAAAAAAAGTTAGGAAAAATGTACTTTTTTCTAAAATAAGTAACTTATTTTTGCAAGATAACGAATATTAAGCTCCCCATACACATTTTTCTCTAAAAACAATGATGTAAATATGAAATTTTTTCTGAAATAAGTAACTTATAAGTTGAAATGGAAAATTGCCAAACAGGTACTTAGTCGATTATCTTTTTCACATTTACTTTTAGTTGAAGATATTACCTTTTATAAACACCTAAAAACATAAATCGTATCATATCTTTCGATCATTAATATTTTCTTTCGAATTAAAATACGTTACCTTTTCAATTTAAAACAAATCTTACAATCATTAAAATATACCTGAAAATATCACACCATAATTTTCAAGAAAAATGTAACACATAAAATAAATAATAACATAATATAATTAAGGGTAATTAGTCGATTACAATCATTGATATATACCCGAAAATATCACACCATAATTTTTAAGAAAAATATAACACCTAAAATAAATAATAACATAATATAATTAATGGTAATTAGTCAATTAACATAATAAAATTAATGTTAATTAGTCGATTACCTTTTTTATATTAACACAATAAAATTAATGGTAATTAGTCGATTGCCTTTTTCACATTTGATTTTAGTTGAAGATATTACCTTCTGTAAACACCTAAAAACATCAATCGTATCATATCTTTTGAACATTAATATTTCCTTTCGAATTAAAAAACGTTATTTTTTCAATTTAAAACAATCATTTTCACATTAACATCATAAAAATTAATGGTAATTAGTCGATTGCCTTTTTCACACTACTTTTAGTTGAAGATATTAACTTTTATAAACACCTAAAAACATCAATCGTATCATATATTTCGATCATTAATATTTCCTTTCGAATTAAAACATATTACCCTTTTTAATTTAAAACAAATCTTACAATCATTAATATATACCAGAAAATATTGCACCATAATTTTCAAGAAAAATATAACACCTAAAATAAATAATATCATGATATAATAATGGTAATTATTCGATTGCTTTTTTCACATTTACTTTTAGTTGAAGGTATTACATGTTTTAAACACTTTAAAAATCAATCGTATAATATCTTTCAGTCATTAATATTTCCTTTCTAATTAAAACACGTCACCTTTTAATTTAATCATTAATATATACCCGAAAATATCACACCATATTTTTTAATTATTAATAAAATATATTAAAATTGTATACGTTATTTATAACAAGAAAACATTAGTATAATCCTTAAACATGAATATATTAAATTATATCAAATTAAAAATAAAAAGTTATAAAAAATAATTATTATATAAAAACATAATTATAATATTAAATAAAATTTATAACATAATATAAGAAGCCCGTGCATTGCACGGGTTATAAGCTAGTAATTTGTTAATGATGCATTCATAATTCTAACAATATTCATGTGTTGTTTTTTGTGCAAGGCATTAACATTGCAGCAGCAATATTTATGATAGCACATAGTGCAAAAAAATAAGTAAATATCGAAATTCAACGCATAAATTAATATCATGCATAATGCAGAAAAAATAGAACGGATTGCAGAAAAACAGAGCAGTTTTAATGCAGATTGCAGAAAAACATAGCATTTTAAATACATAAAAACAGCACATAAAGCATAATACTCTACAAAATTATATCAAATGAAAAACTACAGCTGTAAAAATTTTTAGAACAAAATAAACTGCAGAATACAGTGAACAGGTACAATCAGGTTAAGTTTCTCAAAGAAGGAAGGCCACCTGCTTATTCTCATGCTTACCTATATAAATTATATCATGCTTTCAATTGTAGAGTGATGAGCTGAAACTAATGTATGTATAAGGCCTGAGCAGAGTAAGTTGTAGCACCCTGTTGATTGATATGCATCACTCTGCTGATTACACTACACCATAAAACGCATTTTTCAATGTCTGAAATACGTTACAATAGGGTATATGGCAACGATTATTAAAAAAATCAGGCATAAGGTTTGCTCTGGTTGCCATAGGTACCTTATGGCAATGAATTTAGTACCATATTGCAACGTTGTATTATCGTTGCAATTAGGGTATACGGCAACGATTTAATGGCTATAGCAACATGTTTAACACCGTTGCAATATCTTGGAGGACATATGGCTTACTTTTTGTAACGATTTTTTGTGTGTTAATTGTTGCAATACATGGACTCATGTAGCTCTAAGGCAACATATATATGTCCAATTGCAACGAATTTTGGATCAAATGCAATCAAATATTTTAAAGAATATGACATATATGGCAACATTTAAGTAACTATTGTAACGCTGAATAAAAAATTTCGCATGACCTTTAGAATTTATTAACATCCACTAATTTTAATTGGTATTTCATAACAACCAACCAACCAAGCAGTTCAGTTCCAACATCAGTTCTAACATCAATACACAAAATGACCAAGTTCAAGCAAAATAACTAAGTACAAGTGAAACACAATCTAACTTAGTAATACATAAACCTAAGAATAAACATTTTGTAAACATGAGTCATGGCCTATCATCATGGTGTTTCTTCCTCCTTCTCTTTCTTGCTCCCCTTTAGTTTCCTCGAAGGGTATCTTTGTTTCCAAGTATATTAGAGTCAACACAGCAGCCTCTAGACAAATCTCCAAGTTACTGATCAATTGTAACTTCCAAGACTAATTTACACTTGCAGCAATATAAGCGGCTCAGATATGATATTCAATTTTTCCAGCAAGTGTTGGGCCTTCTGGAGTTCCAATTCAGCCATTCAGCCAAATCCTACAGTTGTTCCTTGCAATATAGTTTTCCTGATAAAACGTAAAACCAGATATATAAGATGTATTATGATTAAAATTCACAAATATTAAGTACTTTGCAAGAGTCTACTTCCTCTGTGAGGCAGGCAAAAAGTTTTAACACTACAGTTGCCAGATTGTTAAATTTTAAGAAAGCATTCCACCAGTTCTCAGAAGTATTAATAGAGGTCACGGACAAGGATTTCACCACCACAGAAAAGCAACATTATAAGAATGAAAAGCGAAAGAGCATGTAGTAATCAAGAATGAAAACCCCCAACAATTATTACAAGAATATACTGATGACATAAACTTTTAGCTACAACGGGAAGGTGAGGATCTACTAGATGCTAATTATTTAATTACATAAAACCTGTTTAAGTACTAATATATTCCCATTAACAATATACATTTCAATCCTGAGGAGTATTTTCAAGGATTTACAAACCAACTCCCTCACCTCAATTAATTAGATTAACAACAATGATATAGCAATATCCTTTGTGTGTGTGTGTGAGAGAGAGAGAGAGAGAGAAAGGGATTAACCTGCTCAAAATGAGGTTGTGGCTTGCCCCTACAGAAATTTGACAAAGTCCAGGTTGCATTCCTTAACATAGAAAGCTTTGCATTTTCGTTGAACTGAGCTAGCAATGGTATCAATGCTCCATTACCAAGAACAAGATCCAGACATTTGGGTAAGTCACCAGCCACATTTCCAAGCGCCCAGACAGCCTGACCAATTTGAACCATGCAAAGAAGTTAAAAGTAATTTTCACTAAAATATATACATAACAGTAAACTAAGCACGCGCGCACGCACACACACACACATAGTGGTTAGTGGTACTGGAAACAACTTAATTAATTTTAGAAGTATAAAGGCAACATGACTTTTGACAAGCCTTTCAAGCTATACCTGCTCCCGGACATCGTCATTTGATGAAGCAAGAAGTCGCACAAAAATGTCTGGATGTTCAGATGCACCGGATGCAATATTCGTGAGAGCCCAGACAGCCTCAAACTGAAAAAATCCCCGCATTGGATATCCAAATAGCAAAGCAAAAAAACACATAAGAAAATGTGAATAGGAACTCATACTTCTTAAAAGTTCAAACTTCAGAATCAAACCTGTAGTTGTGGGAATTCATCTCCGTCGAGAAACTCAATAAAACGAGGAACAACACTAGATAGAATAACCCCCTGTATTGGAGGATTGCTCAGTCTGAGTAGAATGCCTTTAATATACCTTCTCTTCAGTAGTTGTGTTTTGTACTTAAAAATTATTATGACAGACTTCTCAACTTCAGTGTTTTTTTTATTTCTAAATTAGTACCTAAGTCTCCGCCGAGAAACTCAATAAAACGAGGAACAACACCAGATAGAATAACCTCCTGTATTGGAGGATTGTGCTCTATAAAAACAATAGAGTGTGAATATTCAAGTCACATTTATAAACATATACCAAATATGGACAAGAATATAAAACAAATTAAACATATTGAAAGTAGTTTCCGAAATTGTGCAGTGGCTTCAAGTCGCATTGTAGGTCTATCCATTTTAGGTCTGCATTGGTGTCTGCACACATAAAAACACACTTAATATCAAGCTCCATCCTTTACAACAACAGACCTCTAAACACATTTCACGAAAACCGACAACTTACGGGAGGAAACAACATATCAGCAGTAGGAGTCTCATACTCCTCAGTCCCTTCATAAGGCACATTAAGATCATGAACCGGAGTAATCCGACCTCCCGGTGCCAACCTCATAGCAACAGTTGACACAATGACTTATTTCAAAAAAGACTACGTAGAACTAGCTGCTACAATTTAAAGTTAATTGAAAATCATCAAAATGAACAACAAGCTTAATTTCAACAATGTTTATTACATATTACCATTTAATGAACAACAAGCTGGAAACCTTTCACTAAACAATAGTAATGATGTTATAAGTAATGTACCTTTTGTAAATAGAACCAAACATTCACTTTTCTCCAGAGTTTTCCTATGTTCTAAAACCTTCAATTTTGCCTGCCATTACGCAAACACACATAAATCAGCAACTGAAATGTTAGCAGCAAGCATAAATTCCACAAATTAAAAGCATAGCATATATACATCACTTAATCATAACAAAATTAAAATGGAAATTCAAGGATTAAGGACAGAGCACCTTAATAGTGGTGGAAATACACACAATACAATATCCAAACACAGATAATCATAGTAACTTTACAAAACAAGCACAACCAGAAACATTTGACATGCTCATCCTTTTCGCGACCTGCATCATAATATGAACCTTAATAAAATATAATGATTTTCCGATAATTAAACAAGTTTTCTTGCTACAAGTATCATACATTGAAATTTATACAAATGCATACATGAGAGAGAGAGGGAGGGGGAGAGAGAGGGGGGAGAGAGGGGGAGAGAAAGGGAGAGAGAGACAGAGGGAGAGGGAGAGGGAGAGAGAGGGGACGATAGCGAGAGAGAGAGGTACATACAACGCCCATGAATCGCTGAAGATTGTGAGTGTTGTTAGCGCATAAATACATGAGTCCAATTGGAACCAATCAAGCATCAAAAACCTTTGAACTGAAAATCCCCAAATCGTAGAAACTAGGTTTGTAACCAATAAAATGATTCGCAGTGATTAATAACATGATATTCATCGTTTCTAAGCTTTTTTTCCGGATTGCTGCCACAACAAATTCCATATTCTCGAGTCCGAGAAAAAGGGTACATTACATGGAGCACCGAGAGAAATGGGTTGAGATTTTGTGGGGAAACAAAGTGGAGATTTTGTGGTGGTGTTGGTGGTGACTGAAAAATGAGAGACGAAGAAAGAGAGACAGAGAGATGGGACAGAGAGATGGGAACGAGAGAGGAAGAGAGACCTCGTTCGACTTACATGGAGCTGTAGGACTCGATTTTGACCACTTTCGAGTTTGACGGAGCTGCTAATTGGTGCTAATTGGAGCTAATTGAAGTAGGGAGATGGGTTAGGGTTCTTGAGCGGGGAGAAAGAAAAAGAGGGGGTGGGTTTAGTTTATGTGTTGATGTTTTTGTGTGTGTTTTAGTTATCCTGCAGGCTGCAAGTTTTATTAACCCGGGAAAAAAATTTCACATATCCCGCCTATTTTCTTCAGCCCGCCAAGCCCAAAATTCTTGCTCTATAGCAACATTTTCTAATATCATTGCGAACGATAACAAGTTTTGTCTAAGGTAACAATTTCTGAATTCAATTGCAACAATTTTTAAAATCGTTACAATATATGTGAACTTGTAAAAAAATTTGAGGCTATAGCAACGTTTTTTGACCTTTTTTTTTCAACATTGGTTGCAAAATGCGTTTTATGGTGTAGTTACATCAACAAAACACTCGATATCCTTTTGAATGTAATTGAGGGCAAGTAAAGGAATGAGCTTACTGCCCTATAAGTGAATAACCTTGTGTTATTATCACCATAAGATATGTGTTGACCTGTAATCAAGAACATGCTACAAAGTGTAGTCAGACTTAATAATAGAAATTCCTATAGAAGAGCCCGTGTGAATACCATAATCAAGTTGTTCGGTAACTTCCCCATAAACAAAAGTAAAATAAAAATTTACCTGCCACTTGTTCAGAAGGCACTAAAACGACACTAAACGGCGCTAATCGACGCTAAACGGTGCTAGTCGGTGCTAAACGGCGCTAATCGGTGCTAACGGCGCTAAACGACAAACAACGCTAATCGGCGCTAAACGGCACTAAACTATGCTAAAACGACGCTAATTGGCGCTAACAACGCTAAAACGACACTAAACGACGCTAAACGACACTAAACGACGCTAAACGGTGCTTAGCGGAGCTAAACGATGCTAAATGGTGCTAAACGGCACTTAACGGCATTAATTATGCTAATTAGTCTTAATAGAGACTAAGTGTACTACTCAAGAAAATACTTTCATTGTTTGACTCGAAAATGTCAACATTGAACCATCAGGTCATATTTGAAACATCACTGACATGTTTCAATGTTCCTACGGGGGCATGAGGTTTGGCCGGGCAAGAGGTTGCCTACCGAGAGGTTGCTTGACAAGAGGTTGCCTGACAAGAGGTCGGCTGACAAGAGGTTGCCTGACGAGAGGTTTCCTGATAAGAGGTTGCCTGACGAGAGGTAGCCTGACAAGAGGTTGCCTGACAAGAGGTCGCCTGACAAGAGGTTGCCTGACAAGAGGTTGCCTGACAAGAGGTTGCATGACGAGAGGTTGCCTGACAAGAGGTTTCCTGACAAGAGGTTGCCTAACGAGAGGTTGGCTGAAGCCTTCCTATGACGGGTGGTTGGCTGCCAAGTGCTCCTTGGTGGCTTGCTAGCTTAAACGATGTTGAACGACACTAACTACCCTTTAAACGACACTTAAACAACGTTAAGCGATGCTAAACGGCATTAAATAACGCTACACTGTGCTAAACGGCCAGCTGAAAGGAGGTCCGGGTCGGCTGACAGGAGGTCCAGGTCGGCTGACAGTTGACAGAAGGTCGGCTGAAGCCTTCCCCGGCCAGCTGGTCGGCTTCCATGAGGTTCTTGGTGGCATGCCGGCTGCCAGGAGGTTCTTGCTGGCTTACCGGCTGCCAGGAGGTTCTTGGCGGCCTGTCGGCTGCTAGGAGGTTCTTGGTGGCCTATCGGCTGCCAGGAGGTCGGTTGAAGCCCTCCCCGGTCAGCTGGTCGGCTGCTAGAAGGTTCTTGGTGGCTTGTCGGCTGCTAAAAGGTTCTTGGTGGCCTACCGACTGCCAAGAGGTCGGCTAAAGCCCTCCCCGGTCAGCTGGTTGGCTGCCAGGAAGTTCTTGGTGGCCTGCCAGCTGCCAGGAGGTTCTTGGTGGCCTGCCGATTGCCAGGAGGTTCTTGGTGGCCTACCGGCTGCTAGGAGGTCGGTTGAAGCCCTCCCCGGTCAGCTGGTCGGTTGCTAGGAGGTTCTTGGTGGCCTGCTGGCTGCTAGGAGGTTCTTGGTGGGCTACTGGCTGCCAGAAGGTCGGCTGAAGCCCTCCCCAGTCAGCTGGTCGGCTACCAAGTGATTCGGGTCAGCCGGAGCCCTTCCTTGTGGGCTGGTCGGCTGCCATGCCATCCAGGGCTTCTTCTTGGTGTTTAGATCTTATCTGTCAACGTTCAGACACCCTCTTTCAGGAGTTGGATGTTGATGAACAATCATCCCTAATTCGGGGCTTCCTTGAGATGTTTGAATCTTGTTCAGCAATATTCGAACATCCTACATCAACGTTTGAACGTTGATAAACAAACATCCTTAGTTGATTGTTAAGGGTCTCAAACCTTCCATGAGAAAGCTTCAAACTCCTTTCAAGGGCTTCACGCTTGCCTGATCCTAGATTACTTTGAAACTTTCAGTCACCATGTTGGAATGTTGATTCAGTGGCTCATTCTTGAGCTTTTCTTGAATCTCTTGATCTCAAGTTGGTTCTAGTAGCTTCGCTGGCCTTCAATTGCTTCAATTTAGTTCCTTAGGCCTTATGGACCACCAACACGACGTTTCAGGTCAATAGGAAGTGTTTGTTATGGTTTCGTGAACATTGAATTCAGACGACTTGTTTTTTAGTCCTCGTGACCTTCCGGAAACTTTTTTGCCAAATCCTTGGTTTTAAGGTTATTATCAACCCTTGATTCTCATTCTAAGAGGTTGAAATGATGAAGTCCCTTAGTTCTTGCCCCTCGTGCTTCATATGGTAGAGGTCTCGCTTCTTGGTTGATCGTTCAGGAATTCCACTTGCTCCTTAGTGCTTGACCTCGGGCCTAGTATGCCTTGGCTGGTTTTCAACCCTTTATCTTGATTCTAGGATTCCAACCTTTCTCTTATGACCTTTTCTTGGTTCGAATTTAACTGATGGCTCCTGATTCAAGACCTTGAATTCAAACAACAAGCTTGATTTGAGGCAGACAATATTGTTGCCATCAGGGCTTAAATTTTATGTTAGGATTTTAAATTCAATACTCCAATCCTTAGTTTTTAATGAGCATAGAGCTCATGGCCTTTTTCGAGGCTATTAGGTAGACGCATAACACTTCCCCAGGATCCGAATTTGACAGCAATTGTGCTTGAGCCATGTATTTCTCAAATTCCTCAAGTGTCGCTTGGCACTTATCCGTGTGAACAAAGTCTTTCACTTTCTTGAGTGGTAAGCATTTTTCTCTAGATTCAGAGATGAATCTTCCAAGTGTAGTTGCTCTTCCCGTGAGCTTTTGTACATCCTTTATGGAACTTGGGGGTTCCATATCGGGGATTCCTTTATTTTGTTGGGGTTAGCTTCAATGCCTCTCTTGGAGACCATAAGACCCAAAAACTTTTCTGACCCTACACTGAAGGCACACTTGGCGGGGTTCCACATCATCTTGTGGTGCCTCAGCACTTCAAAGGCCTCTCGGAGGTGTTCGATGTGACCTGCCTTATCGAGGCTCTTGACTAACATGTCATCCACGTAGACCTCCATGGTCTTCCCAATCAAGGGTGCAAAAATCTTGTTCCCTATTGGTAAGCGGCTCCTACAGACTCCTCATCTTGGGTTGACATCAACCTAGAGTTTTTTTTTTAAAACAACCTCTCTCGGTTTGGTTGACGGTCATAGATTCAACCCTCTTGATTTTGTATTTGACGCTCCGTCAAAATAATACTCCTTTTGATCGGGCAAAAGTTCTTCCTTCTAGTTCTTGGGATATTATCTCCTGCCCCTTGACTTCTTGGTTGCCAATGGTACATTCAACCACGAAGCACTACGCCATAGATGGCCTATAGCAACCCCCAAACTGTGTTACCATAGACCCCATTTTGAAGTTACCATAGGCCAAAATAGGGCTATGGTAATACTTCAGCTGTGTTAGGTTCTCAGCAGTAACTACAGGTATCTAAGATAACATCAAAACACAGCCTAAGGTAACATAGCAAATGTGGTTATTAAAGACCTCTATAGCAACATCTTAAACACTCTATAGCAACATAGTTTGTGTGTTACAATAGAGGATATAATTTTGTACATGGACAACTGTGGGGCCCACATCTAGGTGGGGTCCACAATCTATTGTAACACCCTCTTTTACCAATTGTAACACATTGAGTGTTACATAATTAAAATCATTTATAACTAATTTTAATAACAAAAAAAATTATGACATTGAAATATTACATTTTCCATTAAAAGAAATCAAGAACCAATTTACATTATTTCAATAACATCATCTAGTACAAAACCAACCAAGTCATCCAAAAATATCTACAAACACTAGCTAATGAACAAAATTTAAAACATACAAGTACTAGAGTTAATAACATGGTAAATCTCTAAAGTATATGTTAATGGTAAATCTACGTTGTAATACTACTTTTTCAACTGTGCCTCCCATTCTGTTCACTCCACTGATTACCAGTTCTGTGATCTTTTCACCCATTATATCTGCAGCGTTTCCGTATGACCAGAAAAGGTATACATCTGTATCTGCATAGAATCTTTGTATAGCAACTGGATTACCAATAGTAGAAAATCATCCATGAATTCACCGAAGTAATAAAACCCGACTGGCACATGTTCTAGACCGCTTATTTTTAGAACGGTCGTGTAGTAATCAATTGACCTGTTGGTTTGTCATATGAAATACTAGCGTAATAAGTTTTTGTAATATTTAGAACTCTGGTTACTATGACTTAATGCATCGTCATACGCTGAAGAGCACTGATCGGAATGGACACATTGTTGTGGCTCAGGAGAGTTTTCAAGAGCCTGCAAAACATTAGATATATAAATGCCATAAGTATATAACTGCCATAAGTATGTGTCTCATTTTATAAAAAGTTTTATAAAAAGGACATTTTATATGCACTTGGAAATGGATTCAGATCTCACTACTACCTAGAGATAGAGTATAGGCATGTAGTACAAGCCTGAATACTTAAAGGTGGTGCATTTAGCAAATGGTTTGTTGATGATATATTTAGATTATATTTTGAACCACACTCTAATTATCCAGTACATATAGAATAAATAAAATCTGGAAAAAATAATCTGAGAAAGTGTTGACTAACCTGCAAAGCAAGAACAGTTTCTAATATCGACTCAAAATCCTCTGTTTCTCCTGCACAAGTAGAAACACTTACAAGAAGGGAAACCATCACATTACATTGTAACAAAAAGGGAAATCAATACAAGATCCTCCCGAAAATCACTTACAAGAAGCTGCTTCGATCTTAAATTGGGCAAAAGCTGCATTGCGCTCATCGCAACTGGTAGAGCATCTGTGCAGAGATATTTGCAATAGAATCAGACAACATTTGTGTTCCTTGGTCCTTAGCCCCAAGAGTAAGAATTAATTCATTTCGACAAGGCTACAATGGTAGGAGATTTAAAGTCATTTTTTAGCACAAGTTAAGAGTTTAATGACTATGCAGAGTAGTCAGAACATGAAAGAGTTGAAGAAGAACGGAAAAAGTGTCGTGATCCATAAATTAATAAAGTAAAAGGTTAAGAAATGGTTGAAAACAGGGGATAGAATCTATCTCTGCATAGAATCGATTTTAAGACAAATAAATCCTCAGATCATATACTCATCAAATCATATTATTCAAATCCGATTAAGGAAGATTACATTTCCTTATATATGAGTAAAACCCTATTTAGGATAATAAGAAAATAATCCTAGTAAAGAACCTGACATCAACCTGAATAAAGACCAATTACAGAGCATTTATGGCTGGAAATAGGAATCCAAATTACCAGTGTATGATTGTAAACGATCAGCATCAAAAGCAGAATTGTCTTTCTGAAGAGCAGCCTTCAGTCCCACAACCAAATGATCATATGTCAAATATTTGTCTGTTATAGAACAATGAAGAGCTATATAACTTACAGAATTAGAACCAGACCTTCTTCCAGATAAGGTTTGTCATGGGAAGCATTTCATTCTCTACAAAAGTTCAAAGCTTTAGTAGAAGGTTAAGTCTAATCGTGTATATTGCCACCAGATTTTATGGTTTCAGGTCATACCTGTCTTTCAATTACAACAGCAGATGCCTGAAGCCTTCTTCTTAACATCGACTTGTCCTGTTCACAGGTTTCCATCTCGGAATCTAGTATTTATCCGAGGGTAGCAGTTTTAAAAAGATAAAAAGTCAGCAAGTATTAAATCTAATGCTAGACTAGACAATCTAGCTACATCTTCAAAAATAGAGACAATTAAACTAATACCGTAACATCTCTGCTTGATATATTGAGAAAAGGGGTTTCATGAACTTAGCTAAATGTGTAGATCCCGGTAGCAATAAACTAACCTCTCCGACAACCACCTCCTTCGCGAAAGCCATCGCCTTGAAACCCTGCCTCGCCTTGAAACCGTACATGTAAATAGCTTGAACTCGGTTAGCACAAAAACTATACACAAATTTAAGCATTTAAAGAGAGATTTATACCTCAAATTGATAGCAAACACCTTCAAACACAAACCCTGCTTTGATTAACCCTAATTTAATATGTGTTTCCAAAAATGATACTTGTGGTTGTGGAGTCGTGGTAAAGTTTCGGAGGATTGAATTGATTATTCAAAACAATTCTTATTCATGCTTAAAATTGTCCAAGAAACCCAAAAGAGCCTCTAGAGACTTTTTTTTTTTTTACTTATATAATTGAGAAAATGTATTCTTATTACTTGCATCAAAAAATTGGACCAAAGTGGTGGAAGGAGGTCAATCCTGCTATAATTATTTGGGATGTCTGCTTCTTTGTTCCTGTATATTTGTTATTAATAACAAAATTATTATCTTCAAAGCGCTACCGCCTAAAAGTCTGCCTAAATTTCTGTCTGCAGATTTGAGCAGCTTCGGAGTTATCTAAAATTCTAATCTAGCTCTTCCACAACAAACACCCACACAAACTGAACTTCCTCCATGGCTCTCATGTGGGCTTCCTACTTAATTTACTTCTTTAAGTTAGGTAATGCAGCCTAACCCTAATATATCAATCTATGTCCAAAAGAAGGAAAATGAAACAATATTTGAACATTTCATCACCACTTTTCATCACAATTTAGGATTGTACTCTACTGGAGGCAAGTATTCTAATTAATGTATCAAGTTTAACTAAAGTTCTGAGTTCCATATTATTAAAAGCATATTTTGTAGTTCACAATCCGGCGTCTTTATTTACTTAGAAGGGAGTGCTTTCTCTGATTGTGTATATGTTTCTGAACTAAAACTTAATTGAACAAGGACTCAACTTATATATGCAATGCTTCATCAATATATGCAACTGTAGCTTAGTTCAAGTGTTTCAAATATTCGTCTTTTGTGTTGAAATTTTGTAAATTTAGGTGAAAATTATCATCAGCCCACCCATAAAGATACAAAATGCAGAAACATTGATCTTAGACGTAATCAGTTTTACGCAATCTAAAAATATAGGTGTGCATGGAAAGGAGAAGACATCAGTACAAGACATGATAGATCTCATGTGGCCTCATAATCAGGAGTCAGAACACATACCATCAACAGAAACATCAATCCATCCTTTTCCCAAAAAGTAATCCTTGAAAGTTTCAGTTGATTCTAATGAGTCAAGAACTTTACTGCTACACTTTAGGCATTGAATAATAGGTAAAAGACCTAAGAAGTGGATTCAATTGGTAAGCAGGTCTAAATGCTTCTACTGATTGTTGAAAAATAAATCCAGACAAACACTGTGCATATAAACATTCAACAAACATATATTTTATCCATTTCCAAACACAATTAAATAAATGAGTGTTGATATTAGTGAAAGAACAGAATTCCAATTATAGAATCTACAGGTGATACAATATTAAACTAACCTTAATTGGGTAGCAATAAACTAACCTCTCCGACAACCACCTCCTTCGCGAAAGCCACCGCCTTGAAACCCTGCCTCGCCTTGAAACCCTACATGTAAATAGCTTGAACTCGGTTAGCACAAAAACTATACACAAATTGAAGCATTTAAAGAGAGATTTATACCTCAAATTGATAGCAAACACCTTCAAACATAAACCCTGCTTTGATTAACCCTAATTGAATCCTTCAATCAAACTTCGATTAACCCTGCTCGAATCCTAATTGGGTCCTTCGATTAACCTAACTCGAATCTTAATTGAATCAGTTGAACCCTAATTGTATCTCGAGAGAAACGAGAGATGTCAGTGAAAGAGGTGATAGATGAGAGAAGTGTTTTTGCCCCCCAATTGTTTTCCCCAACTTATGTTTGACTAATCCCATTCTAAATTTTTGTTTTGCCACTTCTTTTTTTTGGTTTACCGCTGAGCGATTCATTGTACTTTTTTTTTTAAATATTACAAATTTATTTTAATTTGTTGATATAAATTATAAAATGATAGTTATTAAATTTATTATTTTCATTATTTTGAAGTAATTCACAATTATATAAAATCTTATTTTTTCTGTTAAATTTTTAAATGATTTGAATCAAAATTATATAATTTTTGGATATTACTTTATTTTAAACCTTTTTATTCAAAATTTATAAAAGAAATTTAATATTTATGAAATATAAATAATTCAAGTATTTGATGGAATATTACGTTTTAAAATGATAATTTCAATGATTTTGTTAAAATTAATTATTTTTAAAGTCAAATAATTATTAAATCATTAATTTTAAATTAAATAAAAATTTTGTTAATGAATACTCTATTGTAACACAGCTCATGGTGTTAGCCCACTGTAACACCTTTTATAACTAAAGTAACATACTTTTGTCTCTATGGTAACACCACAATCAAAAGGTTGTGATAGGTCAAAATTTTGATAGCTATGGTAACACCCATAGTGGTAACACCCATGCCAAAAGGTTGCGATAGGTCATCTATGGCGTAGTGAAGTCAGTTAAATCTTGAGCCTTGATGGCAGTCCAGGGCTTATATGTGATGTCAAAATCTCCTAACTCAATTGCCCACTTGATTAGCCTTTAATTGTCTTTCGGGCTACGCAATATGTTTCTTCAATGGGTGGTCCATCAGGACTTCAACGTTTGTCTTGGTTCCATCTTCGTTTCTTGTTTTTCTTGATTCTAGGTCAAGGATTCAAGGTTGATTCCTCGATTTAGATTTCAAGAAATACAACCATGTGGGCTTCTTGCCTTTTAAACTCTTGAGATGAGAGCTTACTTGAATTTCTTGATCCTTGTTTAAGATTTTTTATTGGTCTTCTACCTTAGATTCTCCATCCAGGAGAACTTGAACCCATCGAGGATTTGCAAGACTTGGCCTGCACCACTTGATTTTGTTTCTGATGCTCCATCAAAATAGAGCACCCACTACTCCCTCTGGTCACCTCATTCTTATTCTGAAGTTCACTTCCTGCTTGGGGTACTATCTCCTGCCCCCCGACTTCTTGGTTGCCAATGGTACATTCAACCACGAAATCAGTTGATGCCTTATCCTTAATGGCTGTCCGAGGCTTATGTGTGATGTCCTCTACTAGCCTTTCTTGGTGTTCATATCACTACGAACATCCATATCTTCAATCGGAAGGACCTACCCCCCGACTCCATCAGGCCTTAACGTAGCTACATAACAGCTTCGTGCCACTTTTTGGTCACCTTTATGCTCTCTAACACCATTGCTAGTTGGGAATTTGATCTTCATGTGATAAGTTGAGGCCACAGCCTTAAAAGCATGAAGTAAAGTCCTCCCAAGGATGGCATTGTAAGTAGAAGATGCTTTAATAACTAGGAAGTTCAGCATCTGAGTGGCCTCCCTAGGCTACTTTCCGATGGTGACGGGCAACTGAATGGTTCCCTCTACTTTAGATTCTACTCCGTTGAACCCGTATATAGGCGTGTTGGATGGGGTCAACTGGGAGTCATTATACCCCATTTTCACAAAGGCCTCATGAAACAGAATGTCCATAGAAGCTCCATTGTCTATCAAGACTCGCTTCACCTCTAAATTTTCAATCACGGGAGTTATAACCAGCGGGTCATCATGGAGGAACTTCACCCCTTCAAGGTCTGAATCATCGAATGCGATTGTTACCTCGAATTTTGCACATTTTGGTGTTTCTCCAACATTGTGTATTACTTCTCTGGCATAAGCCTTTCGAGAATTCTTTGTTGTCTCGGCCACGATTGGGCCTCCTGAGATCATGTTGATTACTGGCCCTCGGGGCTGTGGGTTGCGATCTCAATCATCCTCGCTCCTATCATACTCTCTTCTCTGATTACCACGATCTTCACCCAAGTGGCTCAGTTTTCCTCTACGGATCAAAAACTCAATCTCGTCTTTCAGTTGCTTGCATTCATCAGTGTCATGCCCCACATCCTTGTGGAATCTGAAATACTGTTTCTTGTTCCTCTTTGCGGGATCACCCCTGAGTGGCTTCGGCCATCGAAAATCTTTATCCTTTTCAATGTCCAACATGATTCGACTCCTAGGAGTGTTCAACCTTGCATAATCAGCGAACCTCGGCCCTAGAGCAGAGTTGGAGTCCTTGCTAGTTCGGGGATATTTGTCCCTAGCATCATACTTCTGCTCTGTCTTTCGCTTTCTTGAGTTCCCGTTTCCACCACTTTCGGTAGAGACCTCTGTTTTCATCATGTTGTCTTTAGCCTTGATGTACTTACTAGCCCTTCTTTGATGCTCAGTCAAGTTCTCAGGGGGATGCTTTGCTAATGACATCCGAAAGAAATTATTTGTCTTTCCATTCTCTAAGGCTATCATAGCTACTTTGTGTTCTAGATCAGGGACATCCAAAGTCTCCTTGGTGAAGCGCTTGAGGTAATCCCTTAGGTTTTCATTCTTCCCTTGTTTAACTCACATAAGATATACAGATCTTTTTTCATGGACTTTCCCACTAACAAACTGGTTAATAAAAGCCATGCTCAATTTTTCTGAAAGAGCCAATTGAGTTTGCGAGTAGTCGGCTATACCATCTTTGAGCCATACCCGACAGGGTTTGAGGGAACGCCCTACACTTAAGAGCGTCACTGGCGCTAGAAGGAGGGGTAGGATCATCAGGATCTCCTAACTGCATCAGGTCTTTGGGGTCACCCCTAGGGACCTCTGCTCTAGTAGATTCTTTCTCAGGGATCTCAGTCCTTTGTCGTCTTCTCGATGGCCTCTCCAAGTTAATAATGGGAATCTCTCCTGACGTTGGAGGGGATCGATTCTGGTTTTGCCCCAACTGTTCTCTTGCTATGTCTTCTTTTAGCTTCTGGATCTCAGCTTCATAAGCCTTGATTCTCTCAGCGGCTGTCAAAAGGGGTCCATCATGGATTCGTCGAGCACGCCTTGTAGGCTCCTTGCTTGGATGTCGCCTCCTCGAGGCTCGTTCACGATCGTCATCCTCAGATGAAGAATCATCAGTATAAGGACCAGAGTAGTCATAGTATCTTTGGTCAGGGCCCAAGCCTCTTATATAGGGTGGATCGTAGGGCTCATGTATCTAAAAGGCATGGCCGCTTGGCCTAGTGCTTCGAGGATTCGGTGGGTAATTAGGTAACCCATACCTTATATTAGAGTTAGGAGGAAGATCAGTGGTAGAGATCTGCACCCTCGGAGGTGGTGGATGATTGACAAGAGGAGAGACCACCATCTGAAATTGGTTTGTCTCCTGATTTGGATGGACAACCAAGGGTAGAGTTCTCTCAGCATGGGGAGTCATCCCTGTAGGCTGAGAAACTTGAGGTTGAGTGGTTGTCCCTATTGATGGGGGTACATACCCTTGTTCAGTAATGATGGGCGGAGCAGAGGTGACGGTGGTCGCCTCGGTTGTTACTGGTGTCCTTCGTATTTGAAGCATGGTTGATGTTGTTTTCCCACAGACGGCGCCAAATGTTGTGGAACAAAATCTAGGTTACGAAATTGTATTTAATGCTAGGGTTCGGGAGCTTCGTGCTTTAATGGTTGTTTCTGTGTTCGAGACTAATCGGTCCTCACAGAATGCCAATGTATCTCGTATTGAGAATCAAGCCAAAAACGTAGTTCTGAGAATGAGGGGTCAGGCCCTTAGAATCGTAGTAGGGTTAGGTGACTTGGTAGGCAAGTCACCACCTTGAAGAAGGTTCTAGACTCCTACCTTGTAGGAATCTGTTTCCATGTTGAAGTCGATGCCTTGGAGGCCAAGAATATGGATCTCATCCCCTTATCTGACTCTTATTTGCAAGCTGTCAATCACCCTCAATATTAATTACAAATTTAATATTGAATTAGGGCTTTTGGGCCTCATTAATGGGCCTCGTATCTAGACCAAGCTAGGTCTAATTAATGCAACAATAATTGTGTCTTTAGGGCTTATTTTTGGCCCACATCACTCCAATTAAAACTACCATGAAATGAAAGAGAGATGAAATTGACGATTTTTTATATTATTCTATTAGGAAATCTACTTATATTTTGTTTTGATTATCAAAATAGCCTTCTTACTATTTGAATATAGTCGTACTACAACCAAATACAGTTTTAATAATAAGTGTATGATGGATTTTTTTTCAAAACTTTGGTAGTTGGTAGTCTGGTCCTCCAATGCGATAAAATAAATAAGAACTATTAGATATTAAAATAAATAGATAAAAAACGTTGGATCTAGCAGAAAAAATATTTAATATTTTAACATGTAAACTAAAAAGTGTATTTATATTGAAATACGAAAAAGTTCTTGTCAATGATTTAAATCATATATAATTAGGTTTTCTATATTGAATAAGATTATTAATGTAGGTATTCTACACTAAATATGATTAATGTAAAATTCGTAATTACATTTTCTCTTGAGATTCTAAGTGTTTTCATTTGGATAATAATTGTTAAAACATTAGTAAATTAAAGATAATTTTATAAATTTCACGTGGACTGTAAAATCATCTGAATCTGATTTCTATATCTCGAGATAGAGTCTAAATAGTAAATATGATCCTTTTTTAATGTTAATAAATAAATTAGTAAAATTCAGTTCTAATACAATCTTTTATATTTTTTTCAGACTATAACTTCTTTTTAAAATTCAATTCTAATGCAATCTTTTTAATTATATCCTTTTTATATTATAATTTTCTTTTTATTATGATATAATTTTGATCGTCTACATTTAAAAATAATAGATTCGAAGGTTGAGATTTTTTTGGCATTTTGATAATCAAAATGAATTATAAGTAGAATTCATAAATCAAATAGAATTTTCAACGTAAAAATCGTCAATTTCTGCGTATTTTTAATTGGGAAAAAAATTATTAAACCATCACTAAATAAGAAAGGTTTCAAGATAAAATTTCACGTGGGCCGTAAAATTGTGCAAAACAAATTTTAAAAATTTAAGATATAGTACAAATATTAAATAAAATGTGTAAAATCTTTTATATATATATATATATATATATATATATATATATCTGTTATAAATTAAAGTAAAGTGTTTATAAAGTAAAGTAAAATGTTTATAAAGAAAATGGCAACTGAGGAGAAAACAACTTGTGTATGGCCAGAGAAATAACTTGTGTAGTGTTATTATATTTCTGTGTGTGTTTTCTTTACCAAGTGAAGGGTTCTATTTATATGGCTTTCTAAATATCTTGTTTACATATGAAAACTGAATGAAAGTTGTAGTCCAATTATATGCTGCAGTGTTTGTTGATTGCAGTGTTTGTTGATTACGGCTGTAGAATTCTCTCACACTTTCACATATTCCTTTTCACATGTTCCTGTATCTTTGACAATCATTTTATCATAACACTCCCCCTTGATTGTCAAATATGAGTTATTACAAAGATTGACTGCCTCGTTAAAACCTTGCAAGGAAAAACCCAGTGGGATAAAAACCTTGACGAAGGAAAAAGAGTACAGTCTCCCCCTGAATAAAATGTCTCACAATTTGATATCTTGATGTATCAAGTTCCTCAATCTTCGCATACCAATATTATTTCGCAGCTTTTCAAATGTTGAAGTAGGAAGAGACTTTGTGAGTAAATCTGCTAGATTATCACATGACCGAATTTGTTGTACATCAATGTCACCGTTCTCTTGTAGTTCATGAGTGTAAAAGAATTTTGACAAGATATGCTTTGTTCGATCCCCTTTGATATAGCCTTCCTTGAGTTGTTTAATACAAGCTGAGTTATCTTCAAACATAACTGTAGGACTATCTGAGATACCTGATAAACCACACGATTCTCGAATATGGATTGCAAGTAACTCTGCGTGATTAGATGAAGTTGCCGCCATAGTCTGTTTTGTAGACTTCCAAGAAATAGCGGTACCACAATATGTAAATAGATAACCTGTTTGAGATCGTCCAAAATGTGGATCTGACATGTACCCAGCATCCGCATATCCAACTAGCTGTGATTTTGAATTGTTTTGAAACAGTAGCCCAAGATCAATCGTCCCATGAAGATATCTGAATATATGCTTGATCCCATCCCAGTGCCTTTTAGTTGGATCAGAACTGAATCTCGTCAACAAGTTCACAGTAAATGCAATATCAGGTCGTGTGTTATTTGCTAGATACATAAGAGCTCCAATTGTACTAAGATATGGAACTTCAGGCCCAAGTGCATCTTCATCTTCTTTTCTAGGACGGAAAGGATCTTTCTCAACTTCTAGTGATCGAACAATCATCGGTGTAGTTAGTGGATGAGATTTGTCCATGTAGAATCGATCAAGAACCTTTTCTGTGTAGGTTGACTGATGAACAAATATGCCTGAAGATAAGTGCTCCACCTGTATACCTAAACAAAATCTTGTCTTTCCAAGATCTTTCATTTCAAACTCATTTTTCAAATAGTTAGCAGCATCAGTAATATCTTCAGAAGTACCTACAATATTCAAATCATCCACATATACTGCAATAATAACAAAACCAGATTGTGATCTTTTGATAAACACACATGGACATACTTGATTATTTATATACCCATCATTCAATAAATATTCACTAAGCCTGTTGTACCACATACGACCAGATTGTTTCCAGCCGGGCCTTACATCTCACAATTTCATTTTTCTCATTTCATTTTCGTACAAACACCCATATATTTCCAATGGGAACCACACCAGCTGGTGTTCGGACTGCAGGTCCAAATACATTTCTCTTGCGCAAGGATTGCAATTCTTCCTGAATTGCGATTTTCCATTTTGGCCAATTATCTCTTTGTCGACATTCTTCCACACTTTGTGGTTCAGGATCAGAGTTCATAATAATATCACATGCCACGGAAAAAGCATATACATCATCAATCTCATTACTCCCACGATCCAATAATTTTTCGTTATGTACATAACTCATTGAGATCTCATAATTTTCAGGTACCTTTGCTTCTATGGAAGCATGTGCCACTTCAGGGGCAATATCCTCTTCTGGAGGTAATACCACTTTAGGTGGTTTTGTCACAGCCACTTCAGGGACTTGAACCTCTTCAGGAGGTGATACCACTTCTGGGGTATTTGATGTAGTTACTTCAGGAACATCTGCCACTTCAGGGGCAGGTCCATTCAATTTCCGTTTTCGTGGTACAACATCTTTCGCACCAGTAGGTCTACCATGCTTCTGGAGTGGTTTTGAATCACCAACCAATTCTTCAGGAATCGATTTATGAATAGGGATTTCAACCCTGGCCGGAACATTAACAGCAGGTATATGCGATTTTATAATAAGTCTAGAATCATTAAAAGCATCCGGCATTTGATTAGCAATATTTTGCATATGAATGATCCTTAAAACCTCATATTCACATTGTTTAGTACGTGGATCAATAGCATTTAATCCTGATGCATTCCATGATAGTTCAGAATTTAATTTATGCAAAACATTATCTCCTCCTAATGGAGGGAACACAAACTCCTCAAAATGACAATCAGCATAACGAGCAGTAAACACATCACCAGTTAATGGTTCAAGATATCTTATGATAGATGGTGAGTCAAAACCAACATATATGCCTACTCTTCTTTGTGGACCCATTTTGGATCTCTGTGAGGGTGCAATAGGAACGTATACGGCACAACCAAAAATCTTAAAGTGAGAAATATCAGGAACTTGACCAAGAACTAATTGTTGAGGGGATTTTTTGTGGTAAGCAGATGGTCTTATCCTAATTATATTTGCAGCATGGAGTATTGTGTGGCCCCAAATGGATGTGGGTAATTTGGCCTTTAAAAGTAAAGGACGTGCAATAAGTTGAAGCCTTTTAATTAGAGATTCTGCTAAGCCATTTTGTGTATGCACGTGAGCTACAGGGTGTTCGACTGAGATTCCTACTGACATACAATAATCATTGAAACTTGCAGATGTAAATTCAGCAGCATTGTCTAGTCGAATTGATTTAATGGGATGGTCAGAAAATTGAGCTCGCAATTTGATTATTTGAGTAAGTAGTTTGGCAAAGGCTGTATTCCGTGTAGAGAGCAGACAGACATGAGACCATCTAGTTGATGCATCTATTAGAACCATGAAATATCTGAATGGGCCGGATGATGGATGAATAGGACCACAAATGTCACCTTGAATTCTTTCTAAGAAACTTGGAGACTCGGTTTGAAGTTTAACTGGAGATGGTCGGACAATTAGTTTTCCTAATGAACATGCTGAGCAGGGAAGTTCATTTTGAGGTATGACCTTTTGATTCTTAAGAGGATGTCCTATAGAATTTTCTATTATACGACGCATCATAGATACTCCTGGATGATCAAGTCTTTCATGCCAAAGGGTTAGTGATTGTGGGTCTATGATTTTTGGAATGATGATATTGTGAGACTCAATGACTCTAATATTTGTAGCATATAATCCCGAAGAGATTGATTGTAATCTTTCTAAGATCTCCTTATGACCTGAGGTAACTGAAGTGATAAGGAGATATTCTTTTTCATTCCCACTAGTAGTTTCTACGTGGAAACCATTAAGACGAATGTCTTTAAAACTCAAAAGATTTCTAGTGGATTTACTAGAATATAGAGCATTATGTATGTGAATTTGTGTCTCATTTGGTAGGATAAAACTAGCTTTCCCAAAACCCTCTATTATATCTTATGTACCCGAAATCGTCCAAACATGTGAGCTGGTTTTAGTAAACTGTGAGAAGTATTTCTGATTTTGTAGAATTGTGTGAGTGGTGGCGCAATCAGCAATGCATAAATCTCCCATATTTTATGTTGTGTACATATATCAGTGAACAATAATTTAATTAAAGCAAACCATGTACTTAAAGCATAAAACAAGTATATAAAAGCATGAAATTGAAGCAGATACATAAGGAACATGAATTCAAAAGAGATACATATGAAAACTAATCATTTAAGTCGTAATAAAGATTAGCACCATCATTTAGTCCATTTGCAGTCTTGTTGATTGGTTCATCATTAAAACTAGCCAAATTTGTTTCCACCCTTTTCCCGTTCTTCTTTTGAGATGACTCGTAAAGATCTACAAGATGTCTAGGTGTGTGACAAGTACGAGTCTAATGCCCATGAGCCCCACATCTAAAACATATATCTCTAGTATCTCCTTCCTGTGGTGCCTTCCTTTTATTTGGCACCTCATTTTGCCACTTCCGGTGACTAGAATTGTTGTAACCATCACGTTGCCACTTCAGGTGGCCAGAGTTATGCTTATTTCAAAATCGACCACGAAAATTTCCACGTCCACGATTTCGTCCATAATCTCGTCCTCCTCTATGCCCTTTCCCACGCTCATTCTTCCGGAATGACGTGTTATGTACTTCAGGTAACTGGGCAGAGCCTGTGGGACGTATCTGATGATTTTTCAGCAACAACTCATTATTTTTCCCAGCTACAAGAAGAAGAGATATCAGCTCACTATATTTCTGGAAATTGCGTTCCCTATATTGTTGTGCCAAGATCATAGTGTTGGGGTGAAAGGTTGAAAGGATCTTTTCAATCATCTCAGCATCAGTGACTTTCTCACCACATAGGATTAGCTTTGAGCTTATTTTAAATAAGGAAGAATTATATTCACCAACAGATTTAAAATCTTGTAACCTTAAATTGATCCAGTCATAACGGGCATGTGGCAGATGGACAAGTTTTTGGTGGTCAAATCTATCTTTGAGATTTGTCCAAAGAGTGAGTGGATTTTTGACTGTGAGGTATTCAGATTTTAAGTTTTCGTGAATGTGGTGCCTAAGGAAAATAATTGCTTTGGCATTTTGTTCAACAGTTGGGGGTTTTCCTGTTTCCATGGTATCCTTTAGCCCGTTGGCACTAAGGTGTAATTCCGCATCGAGTACCCAAGACAAATAATTATTCCCAGACACATCCAAAGCAACAAAATCTAATTTTGCAAGATTCGCCATTCTGAACGTAAAATAAATATTTAAAACATGGTATAGCAATTTGGCATATTAAGACATGAACAATTAATCATGTGTCATATAATAAAAATTGTAGCATAAATAATTGGTGACATAATATAAAATTAAAATTATGTAAACATATCTAACGTTTAACTTAAACAATAATACTAATAACATGCATGCTAATAACTATATTTAAAATTAAATGAATAGGGTTAGATCGTACCTTGTTGATCAAACAAAATTCGGACAGGACCTCAACTAAAATAGATTAAATTGGGTTGTACCTCTTTCGTCGGATAAAGCTCGGGCAGAGACTCGTGCTGATAACGTGTTATAAATTAAAGTAAAGTGTTTATAAAGTAAAGTAAAATGTTTATAAAGAAAATGGCAACTGAGGAGAAAACAACTTGTGTATGGCAAGAGAAATAACTTGTGTAGTGTTATTATATTTCTGTGTATGTTTTCTTTACCAAGTGAAGGGTTCTATTTATAGGGCTTTCTAAATATCTTGTTTACATATGAAAACTGAATGAAAGTCATAGTCCAATTGTATGTTGCAGTGTTTGTTGATTGCAGTGTTTGTTGATTACGGCTGTAGAATTCTCTCACACTTTCACATATTCCTTTTCACATGTTCCTGTATCTTTGACAATCATTTTATCATAACAATATCAATTTTTTAATAATAATTGAATATAATTATAAGTATATCGTCAAAATCCCTAAACACACTCCGCACCCAAAACAAACTTGTCCAATAAACAAAGCACAACCGTTGATTCACTCACACAAATAGACACACAATGTTATAAAAAGCGTAAAGCGGTTCTAGGCGGCGAGACGATCTTCGAGCGCTTAAGCGGCTAGGCGGGAGCTTAAACGGATTTTAATGCGGACCAATTAAGCGGATTATATAATATATATTTAATTATTTATATACATAATTATATATATATATTTAATAATTATATAAAATCGGGAAATAAGCGATTAACATAAAATCGGGACGGTTGAGCTGAGGGACCTTCTACGCTTAAGCGGACCGCTTAAGCGGTTAGACGGTCTTGTTTTAGAACACTGGAAACGGAGGGAGTTCTCTTTTATAAAAGTGGACCTGTGTAGGCTATTGAGCGACAACATTAAGCAAGATTATACTTCCTCCGTCTCATAATATGTTTTCTGTTTTTAAAAATATGTTTGCCAATGCACACTTTTAATCGTTAATATCTTCAATTTCGTATTAGTATTAAATATAAAAATTTTACTGTATAAAAGTATTTATAAATCCGAATCCAACAAGATCACTCATGACTATATTTTATATTATAAATTATGTATAAATTAATAGTCAACCGTTTATAATGAACATGCAGTGTTCAAAGTCAAAATAGGAAACAAATAGGGAGACAGAGGGAGCAGTAATAAATTTATGGGAAAAGGTAATTGAAAGAGCTTTTGCAGTATAAAAATAAAACTTCAGCAGGTTGAAGTGATTTTTGAGATTGGCAGATGTCTAGTTGGGAAGTTGGATACTCCGTAGTGTTTTATCAGAATAGGCATGGGTGTAAAAATCGGTAATCGGTATAAATCGGTTGAGGTATCGATTTAAGATTAATTGGGTAATTGGGGATTAATTGAAAGGATTAATCGGAGTATTAATTGAATATTATAATAATATTTAATATATTAGTCTAATTTACAATTAAATATATCATTCTAAATAAATTTACAGGATTAATCGGATTTTAAAAATCGAATTGGTTGGTTACCTTACAGAGGATTAATCAAGGATTAATCGGCTGAATCGGGGAATTTTAGAACCATGAGAATAGGTAGATACTATGTAATGAAGTTGCCGGGGATTATTTTTGTTATTGGAAAACTAGGACTGCCTGATACTACATCAGAGTTGATTTTTGAAAGGGTGTGTTTTTTGATAATAAGATGAGATACTGAATTCCATCAGAGTTTGATTTTTGAAAACATGCACAAGTGTTTTCAAGTTGAGAATGTTAAATCATCAGAGCATTTCCAAGTCAAACCTTCATTTTGAACCCCTTTGAAATTGAGTTGAAACGAGTCTAATTCGAGTTTAATGAGATTGAATTCGATTTGAAGGAGTTGATATTGATTGAATAGATTTGAGATAGTGGAGGAAACTAGTGGATGTAATAGTATTTTTATTATTAAAATATTCTCTACGTCCTATTTTTATTGTCCATTGTTCAACCATCAAAATCTACATTTTATTCAATCATGTCAAATAAATTTATAGTTACCAAATGATAGTATTATTTTTTCTTAAAAGTTAACATAATTAACACGTAATTTACCTTATTAGCTAAATATGAACAATAATTTTGGGACAAAGAAAATAGGAAATAATGGACAATATAAGTGGGACGGATGGAGTATGAGATAGTGGGGGAAACTAGTGAGTATAATAGTGGAAAAAACTTACTATTTATGATAACGTAAAAAAATGAAAGGAACATCCTAAAATAATAACCGTAAAGAAATAAGAGAGATGAGAGTATTTATAATGTGCCTGTTTGGCATACATTATTTTATGGACTTATGGACTTATTTTCGGGTAAAAATTTTATATTTTGATATTTTTTTATACAAATATTTAACGTATGTTTGAAATTCAATAAGTTACAAAAATAAGTTGGAAAGTTAGAACCTCTAACTTTATCTTAAAATAAATTAACTTATTCTAAAAAAAAGTTCTGAAACACAATGTCACCGGTGGTTTCTCGCTTATCTTTTTGTAGGTTAACCAATCTGAAATGAGTTTCTAGGCCTTTAATTAGGGCGGCACAACTTTCCGATCTGGACCGGGTCTATCGGTCCAAGGACCGGACCAGACCGAATATAACTGGTCCGGTCCTCGGTCCGTAAAATCAAAAAAATTCAGTCTTCGGTCCGGTCCGGTCCAAACCCTGAAAACACCCGGTCCGGATCGGATCGGACCGTGTTTTATGTATATAATTAATTTTACACTATTTTGTCTTTTAAATTATATAGTTTAATGATTAAATATTCACACATAACATATTTTAGTGATCCAAATTGGTAAATAAGAAATTTATGAAATAGTATATATAAACACTATAATATAAATGATTAAATTTCATATTTCATACTATATATAATTTATAATTACGTTTACAAATTAATGTTACTTTACAAATAATATGACATTTACTTATTTTTAAATTTAAATTAACTTACCAAGTAATTTATAAATCAACAAAGAATGAAAATTAAATTATAAAAATTAACTTTTTTTATAAAATATTAACTAACCGGTACAAACCGGTCCGGTTCCGGTCCGGTCCGGTCCGGTCCGGTCCCAAAGACCGGTTATGACCGGTCCGGTCCCCGGTCCATGAATTCAACAAAATTCGGTCTTCGATCCGGTCCGGATCGATCCGGTCTGGTCCGATTTTGGACCTTTGTGCAATCCTACCTTTAATAACATGATTGGGCATGTGACCCACCCAACATCTACCTATATTATTATACCCAGGTCAATGCGGATTAAAATTTTAACATATTTCTAACCCAAAAATTAACAATACAGATTAACTAATAGTATTTTTTAAGTAACATATAGTTATTTTCAAAAAAAAGTAACATATACTCCCTCCGTTCCAAAATACATGTCCCTTTTCTAAAACAAATTTGTTCCAAATTACGTGTCCTTTTTCTCTTTTCAATGCAAATTTAAGTGTAGTTTTACAAAACTATCCCTACATTTATTGTATCAAAAATTTGATTTTTTTTAAACTTAACTTTATTCTCATTTTCCAATGTATTAAATAAGGGTATTAGTTGGAAAAATTTATTCAACTAACTTTATCTTAATATTTGTGTTTTTTAGAAAAGGGACATATAAATTGGGACGGAGGGAGTAGTTAAACTTTTTTAATCCCGCTTTACTATGACATAAATAATATATAAAATTTACAGGGTAAAAAGGACGGAGTAGTCCAAATCTTGCGGAGGAAGAAAACACAAACCCGAATCATTTATTTGTTGAAAGGAGTCAGTAGTCCTCTTCCAAAACAAAAAGAAATACGAAATGTTGTTCCGAAGGATAAGTGGAAGGTTATCAGCAGCAGCAGCAAGAAGCGCAAATAAGAGTAATGGATCGCCAACTCTCTTCTCCTCCGGGGTTGTGCAAAAGAAGCTCATCCACTCCTACACTCCCCTTGCCCACTCTTGTCTTCTTCACAATGGGGTATTAAAAAAGTGTCTTTTCTCTCTCTCTCTCTCTCTCTCATTCAAAATATTTGTTCCGTGAGTTTTAATTAGTTTAACTTTTAGATAGCATTTGGTAGATTCATTGTCCCAGACCAGTTATCCTGGATTATTAATTTATCGAGGTTTTACTGTATATTGACAGTGATATTTGACTGATTTTACTCAATGAACTGGATTAATTTATATTACTGAAATACTAGAAAATATGTGAATCACTTGCTATTACAATCTCATTGTAAATGAAACCAACCAATTTTCCAGATGTTGGCCTCTCCAACGCTAGTTCCCCACATTCCCCTTGGTAATTACTCCCTCTGTCCCTCCCATTTCTTTACATTTCTTTTTCACTCCTCGACACTCCCATTTCTTTACATTTCTTTTTCACTGCTCGACACGCAGTTTAAGGCTCCTAAAAAGTATACTGCTCGACACGCAGTTTAAGGCTCCTAAAAAGTATAGTTCAATAACTTATTTTTTAAATTTTCTTTTTTTGTATAAAAATAGAACAATTCTATTTTTATACAAAAAAAGAAAATTTAAAAAATAAGTTATGAAACTATCCGCAAATTGCACCTTAAAATCCGTGCCAGAATTACGTCCCCCAAGGTAAAGAACCAAGGGGGACAGAGGGAGTATCTATTTGCCCTCTTACTTTTTCTGTTGAGATCCTTTTGCCCTTACCCCTGCTCCTTGCCTAAGTTGTTAGAACTGGACGGTTTGTATGTTGGGCCGTAGCATGTAGTTATGAATTCTTTCTTTACATCCATTACGTCCTTAATTACGGTTTAATATGGACTTTGATTTGTGTCGAGTTTCCCTTCCTTAGTTGGTGGAAGGGGTGTAAATGAGTCAAACTGTTCGTGAGCTACTCGAGCTCGGCTCGTAAAATATTCGAATTCAGTTCGATAATAATCGAGCCGAGCTCGAGGTCGAGCTATTCGAATAGTTGACCGAGCCGAGCTCGAGCTTCATATTACTCGATTCGTATGGCTCGCGAGCCTAATCGAGCTTATATATATTTTATTATTTATATATATTTTATTATTATTTATATATTATTTTTATGTTTTTATATATTATTATATAAATATTTAATATTTTTATATATTAATCGAGTCGAGCTCGAGCCGAACTTAAGGTATTCGAGCTTTTGTTGATAAATAGTGCAATTGATTCGAGCTTTCGAGCCGAGCTCGAACATATCACATATGTGTCGAGTCGAGCTTGAATATTATGGCTCGGTCGAGCTCGAGCCCGGACTATTTAATCGAGCTCGAGCCGAGCCTGGTCAGTGTTCGGCTCGGCTCGGCTCGTTTACAGCCCTAGGTGGAACTAATCATGCTATACAGCCAAAACATCTGATTTCTCCGACGTTGTAATTACATTGTCAGTGCCAAGCATATTAGTTCTCTGATGTCACAAGCACAATGGCTGCCTATTGATCCACACTCGTAATCTCTTGTTGTTTTTAGTACCTGTTGGTATAATATGCTTTCGATTATCACATGTTTTCCATCCCCCCGAATGTTTTAAGTATTTGCGTGTACTTGTTTTATTAGGTACTTGGAGGTCACGCGTCTTTAGTGCGTGATTCAACTCTCACTCCCTCTACCTTGCAAACATTTGGATTCTCATCATCTGCATCTCCTGAACATGATGAGAAGGATGATGCAAAAAGTTCGGGGAACAGTTCTTTAATTGAAAATGAGCAGGATGAAGAATCTGATCGAAAAAAGAAAAAGGAATCTAAGGTATGTTGGAATGGTGACCTCATCTACTTTCGTATTACTTAGGTTGTCTTAATGTAAGAATTAAGTTTGTGCATAATACCGTTGTTTCCATGCATTAAATCAGTATAGCAATGATTCCGGTGGCATATATCCATATGGTAATGGAGGCTATTCCACAAAGACGGACAGTACTTCTAATGATAGTACTGAAGTCAAAGACAATTCTGCAAATATGGAAACTACTCAAAGTGCTGAAGATGTGCCGCCTGTGAAAACATGGTGGGATAGCTTTCTTGATTCTGGGGACGGTTCTGGAGACGGTTCTGGAGGAGGTGATTCTGGAGGAGGTGATTTTGGAGGAGGCAGTTGTGGAGGAGGCGGTTGTGGAGGTGGTTGTGGAGGGGGGTGATTGTTAACATTCGAGAATATTGTGTGAAATCCTCACTATATTAGTTTCTTTGCAGGACAATATCTTCTTTTTTCCTCTTTATGAAGGGAAGAACTTCATTAACAAAAGCAATTGCGCTGGACAATTTCTAATCTTCTGTTTAGATTTGGCTACATAAACATGCCTTATGCGATATTCGTAACAAATCCATTGTACTTATATCCTTACTTTCTCTCTTGGTATCAAGAACTAGTTCAACGTACTGATATGGAGTTATATAATATAAATTCAATAACATCTGTTTCATACAGTCTACAATACTGTTTATGCTATAATAATCTCACTTCTAAACTGTTAACATCTACTTTTATATTTGGTGGGTGAGTTCTATGCAGATCTTTTTAGATTAGAGATATTAAGACTAATGTATATTTGAGAAAAATGTCAAAACAATTAACCACAAGTCATGGGATTTGGCTTGCATGGAGGTCTAAAAATGAACCAAACACTAGAACTATTTGTCACCGAACTGAGTTTTAATTAAGGAATAATCAGATAGAGCATGCAATCACATTTTGATCTTTATAGAACATATTCATAACATAAATTCTACAAAGGTAGACAAAAGATAAAAATTATAAGGATTACATTTGTTCATACGTTCGGGTAAATCTCTCTCAATGAATTTATGACTATCATGTCATCCATTAGCTCTGAGCGCCTCAACCATCATTTAGAATTAGCTTCTTGCAGCTTTAACTAAAGAGCCTCAAAGATGGCCAAGCATGAAAGTGAATCTGTGTTCTTCCCTTCTAACATTGTCATCGTCAAAGAAAGGAAGTAAGTTACAATATATCTTCGAAATTCCTTTCTGCTTCGACTTTTGATTTAACATAGCCTCCGGAAACCCCATTGGGAACTATAGCGAGGGTTAGCTTTTCTTCAGACACTTTAACACGCTGAATATATGTTGATTTTTTTATCACACCTTCATGGACCTCACAAATTTTTCCAAACTTTTCGAAAAACATCAAGAGTGTAAGCTGCATTTGAAAATTGAAGTGATTCTTTATTAAGGTGCACTTTATCATGCTTCTTTTCCTTGACACATATAAACTGCATGTTAAAATTAATTAGTCATATCTATAACTCTGTAAGACCAAAACATATTTTAGTAAGATATTTACTGATTTATATTTATACATAAATCACAAAATACCTATCAAGTGGTGTCTGGTTGTGACTATGTAGTAAACAACTCGAATTATAAATTTTGATTTTTGAACTCCATGTTGTCCTAAAGGAGAAAAGCTTCTCTCATATTGCTTCGGCCAAATAAATGAATGGTGAATCAGGTATTCTTTATGTGTTTTCCTTCCTAAGGTTACCCCCATCCTCTCTTTTATTTTTAAACTTTATTCGATTTTTTTAATATTTTTTTATGCATATTACACTGTTGTGGAATAAAAACTAGGTTTAAATTATTGCGGCTAGGGTTTATGTATTTAATGCTAGGGTTCGTGAGCTTCGTGCTTTAATGGCTGCTTCTGCGTTCGAGACTTAAACGGTCCTCACAGAATGCCTACGTATCTCTGTAATTAGAGAATCAAGCCAATAAAACGTAGTTCTAGGTTGAGGGGTCTGACCCTTTATATAGGCTGAGAAGCCTAAGAATTATGGTAGGAATAGGAGACTTGGTGGGCAAGCCACCGCCTCAAGGAAGGTTCTAGACTCCTTCCTTGTAGGAATCAGTTTCCATGTTAAAATATGTATCTTGGAGGCTAAGTCATGTAGGAGTAATATCCTTATTTGACTCTTATTGCTGAGCTGATTATTATTCCTAATATTAATTACGAAATTAATATTATAATTAGGGTTTGGGCCCACCTGGTGGGCCCCACGTTTGGACCATTCTAGGTCTAATTAATACAACATTAAATGTGTCTTTAGGGCTTACTTTTAGCCCATATCATTTGCCCCCCAACTTCTAGGAAAACTGATCAGGTTTTCCTTGAAGTTATAACGGCCTTATTCGAGACTTGGGTCAGGGTTTTATTGCTCTTACGTGAGTATTTTCAACAATATCATCTTAATGTAAAGCGTGGAGCGACCGACGCATTTACGACGATGTTGAACGACACTAAACGGTGTTAAATGGCACTAGACAGCGCTAATCAGCCTTAAACAATGTTTAAATAGTGTTAAACAATGTCGAATGGCATAAAACGGCACTAACGACACTAATCGGCGCTATACGATGCTACACCGGCACTAAACGGTGCTAATCGGCACTAAATGGTGCTAATCGGCACTAAACGGTGCTAAAACAGCACTAATATTATATTGTGCTTCGTGCATAAAATTGTTTTTCATGTTTCCTAAGTCATTTTTGACCTGGAAATTTTGGAAAAATCAGGGTATTCTCGACCCGTATCACTTAGAAAATCTACCAAATTTTCCAAAAATTATATGGATCGCAATCGGGATTCGGGGTTTTTATTGCTTTATTTTTCTCAAATTTTTCTCATTTTTTAAGCTAAATTCGAGCTCAATTTCGAGCTCAATTTTCGAGCTCAAACTCCTCCAGATCGTCCCCTTTTTCCCTATTTCTTAAGTCTTTTTCGACCTGAACATGTCGAGCTCAATCAGTTTAATTTCGAGCTCAAAAACGAGCTCAAATAGCCTCCAGATCGCAGCCATCTTCCTTACCTTCCAAGTCATTTTCGACCTGAAAATTTCGAGGAGAAATTAGGGTATTTTCGAGTTCAATTTCAAGTTCAAATGGGGGCCAGGTCGTGGCTGATTTACAAATTTTTCAGTTCACTTTCGACCTCATGCTGGCGACCTCAAATCAAGGGGGAAACGACCTCAAATTGAATCCAGGTCGCACAGATTTTTCCTACTTTCTAGCATAATTACGACCAGAATCTACCATCCTCATTGTAGTTTAAATTCGACCTCAAATTATGTCTCAACGATCTCAAATTGATGCGTTTTAGTTGATTTTCTGGTCGTGTAAACGAGCTCGAATTTGAATTGCAAAACGAGGTCGTGGCTGTCGACCTCCTACCACCCTTTTTCTTTTTTTTTTTTTTCTTTTTTTTTGGTTTTGGACTGTAACAGTGGGCCTTCAAAACCTTTTGGACCTTAAATTGAGCTTGGGCTTTTAATTGACTTTGACTTGGGCCTTAACAGGCCTGGTGTTGTTTGGGCTTTTTAGAGCCCAATTTGTGTTGATAGCCCACAATAGTTTCCAATAGGTTATAGCCGGTTGACATTCTCCCTAACCGGTTGAAATGCCCTATTTCTGCCTATATAAAGGCCAAGGCTTTCATTTCCATTTCATCACAAAAGTTTCTAAAAATTTTCTCTTCTAAAAGTTCTCTCTAGAGTCTCAAAGCTCTTTAAGAAATTTCCTTTGAAGAATCTGAGTTTGATCCTCGTTCTTTGAGGATTCGAAGGCATCCTTCAAGTTTTCTGGTGATTTCTCTTAAAATCTTTGAAGGTTTGAAGATTGCTCAAGGATTTCTGGAATTTTTCCATAAACCTTCCAGTTGCTGTTGAAGATTTGAAGAACACTCAAGGTATTTTCCAGAATTTCTAGTTTCTTAGTTTGAAGATTGCCTTTTTTCTGGGTTTTTCCTTCAATTCCTTTGAAGATTTGAAGATTGTTCTAAAAACTTCTTTGTTCTTTGCAGATCATAATTTTTCTTTGAAGATTTGAAGAAATGGCTGAAGATCGTGCTACTCAACGTTTCCAGAAACTGCAAGTGGCCTCAAAAAGAGGTATCACCATTCGTTCTTCCTCCATGAGTTTACAGGATATGATTTTAAATCGTAAAGAAGATTTTCCATCCCTGTCACACCTTGATTCCTATAATCATAGCAACATTTTCCATGACATAGAAAAAATCACTGACTATAATAGGATGTATAAAATAGAATATCCCTATAGGCTTATCCCAGCTGAACCTGGGGATTGATCTTGCCATTGGCGCCCCAATGCACTTTGTATTTATAGGGGTGCCATTGTTGCAGGGGTTCGATTCCCTTTTCATGAGTTTATCCCTAGGCTTTTAGCAGATGTAGGAGTTAACCCTTGTCAACTTCCTCCCAATTCTTGGAGGGTGATCAACTGTTTTCTGGTCCTTTGCCTTAAAAACAAATTCCCTCTTTCTGTAGCTCTTTTTAGAAAAATATTTCAATTTAAAAATTCTGCTGAATCTACCCCGGGTTGGGTTTACATTAGTCACCGTTCTTCTACTCCTCCAATCTTTCACCCCCAATCTATTCCTGACTCCAACCCAAAGTGGAAGAAGGAGTTTATGTACTTGATATGGGATGGTGGAGATTGGGGCAATGTTTTTCGTAGTACCTTTGGTAAGGTAGTAGATGGAAGTGCCAATGACATTGAGCTGAATGAGGAAGAGACCCTTGCCTACCAGGAGCTCATCAAGGATAATTATTCTACTATGGCTTGGGATCTCCTGAATGAGTTCCAACTTAAGACTTTGGGACTTTCCCGAGTGGGCAATAAGGGTAATTTCCTTTCTTTTTGCATTCCTTTATTTGAATATGATTATCTCATACCCATTATTTGTTTTTTTGTTTTGTAATTGCAGCTGCAGCTTTTATCAACAAGACCAATGAGCCAGAAGATGGGGACACTGCTAGGCTGAAAAGGGCTCGTTCAGGGAAAGATCCTCGAGCCCCAACAGCCTCGGATGCCTACTTGAGGCCCCATGAGGCTGATGTTGAGGAGGTAGATGGCTCCTCCAAGAGTGCTTGGCGCCCCAACTGGGGTATTAGGAAGAAAGACTCCATTGTTGGAGACTGCAAGCATGCTATGGATTGGTCCTATCACTCCATCACCCCTGGTGACTTCAAGGACTATGTATCTGGCTCCACTCTTGAAGGAGCTGAGAGTGCTGGAGCTCAGGCCTTCGCAGCTGTAAGCTCCTTTCTATCCACTCTTTTATGTACTTGTTTTGTCACCTGAACCGTGGTTTTAACTTTGTCTTTTGCAGGCTAATGCCAACTTCCAGGGAGTTGTATTCCAAGCTAAGACTTGGCGTTCCAACTACGAGACTTACAAGGCCAAGTTTGATGACTCCCAGGATGAACTGGGCTCTGTCAAGGCCACTTTAGCGAGGAGGGAGAAAGAGCTTTTAGAGTCTCAGGCTGAAAATGTCTCTCTCAGGAAGGACAAGGACGACCTGATTGACGAATACCTTGCCTCCCAGGAGTATATGGGCTTCATGGAGAAGCATGACGACTCTCTATTCCCTTATCAGTTTACTCAGGGATGGGATGAAGCTCTTGCTGAGGTTACTAGGAGATTTCCTGGCACCCTTAGTGTTTCAGACTTCCCTAGCCCTCATGCTCCTATGGCCTTGGCAGTGCAGGACACACGGGAGGAGGACCCAGAGGATGATGAGAGGATCCTAGAGCCAGATTCCTTTGCTCACCCTGGTGCAGCCGGAGAGGATGAGCATACTGGAGATGCTTAGTAGCTGACATCTTTATCTTTCTATTTACGCACTCTGCCTTCGGGCATGACTTTGTATTTTCGTTAACTTATTTTGAACTAGTTGGTTATGTATTCTGCCTTCGGGCATAACTTTTAAATTCATAATCCATTGTCCTTAATGCTTCTCAACTTATTTATACTCGCATGTGTAGTCTAGCATTTTGTGCATAAATATCAATGAGTAGGGTTCATATGAAAATGTAGGATAGTCTTATTAATATGAAGAAACGGGCACAGCCCTTACATAGATACTCTACTTCCAATATCTCAAGTTTTTTTTTAAAAACTTGGAATGGTTTCATCAACCTTATTTCTACTTCTATTACATAGGCAAAAAGCTAGGTCCTTTTCAGGAGAGCTTAAACATAGTAAACCTTGAGGTTCAATGCATGCCAAGTCCGGGGCACCTCAACCCCGTCCAAGGTTTCCAGTTTGTAAGATCCTCGTCCTAGTGTCTTCTTGACTCGATACGGCCCTTCCCAGTTTGGGGCTAACTTTCCTTTCTGACCAACTCCAGAAGCCTCGATCTTCCTAAGAACCAAGTCACCTTGTTGAAAGAACCTCTCCTTAACCCTGTGGTTGTAGTAGAAAGATGCTTTCTTTTGATGCTCCGCATTTCTGGCATTTGCCTCATCCCTGACTTCATCAATCAAATCTAAGGCGAGCCTCATGCCTTCTTCATTAGTCTCTGGCTCGAATGCTTCAATTCTAGGTGATGCATGCATGACTTCTAGTGGTACGACTGCCTCGGCCCCATAAGCCAGTAGGAAAGGGGTTTCCCCAGTTGTTACTTTGCAAGTAGTACGATATGCCCAAAGTATAGGCAGTAGTTCATCCACCCAAGTATTTCTCGATCGTTCAACCCTCTTCTTAAGTCCATCAAGAATAATCCGATTGGCTACCTCAGCCTGTCCATTAGCTTGCGGGTGAGCTACCGAAGTAAAACGAAGCTCGATAGCGTTTTCCTCACAGTACTTTCTGAACTCTTCATTGTTGAATTGTGTCCCATTATCTGTCACAAGGATTCGGGGAATTCCATACCTGCAGATTATGTTCTCCCAAAAGAAATGGGAAACTTGCTTGGTGGTTATCTTGGCTAAAGGCTTAGCCTCAATCCACTTAGTGAAGTAATCAATGGCGACAATCAGAAACTTCCTTTGTGCTGAAGCCATGGGGAAAGGACCAAGAATGTCCATTCCCCACATAGCAAACGGAATGGGAGAGCTGATTGAAGTTAACCTTTCAGGCGGCTGCCTTACAACAGGGGCATGTTTCTGACATCTATCACACTTCTTGACATAATCCTGGGCATCTGCTAACATCTCCGGCCAATAGAATCCCAGGCGGGTAATCTTGTGAGCTAAGGCTCTGCCCCCCAAGTGCTGCCCACAGATCCCTTCATGAACTTCTTCCAATGCTTCTCTTGCCTCCTGGGGCCTTAGGCACTTCAAATACGGGATGACAAACGATCTCTTGTATAAGATGCCTTCAATCAAGGCATATCTCAATGCTCTCACTGACAATTTTCGTGCCTCCAAGGCATCATTAGGGAGCCATCCGGTTTCTAGGTGAGCTTTAATAGGATCTATCCAACAGCCTCCAACATCGATAGGTGCTACCAACTTAGAATTGATGGTCGGGGCCTTCAAGACCTGGAAGTAAACACTACCTGCATAATTCTCTATTTCAGAAGAAGCGAACTTAGAGAGGGCATCGGCCTTAACGTTCTCTTCCCTAGGAATGTGCTCCAGGTAGCACTCCTCAAACTGAGTCATAACAGCTCTCACGACTCTGAGGTATTTTGCCATAGTTTCATCCTTGGCCTCAAACTCACCATTCACTTGCGAGACTACCAGTCTTGAATCTCCACACACCTTGAGGTTCTTGACCCTCATGACTCTGGCCAATCCCAATCCAGCTATTAATGCTTCATATTCAGCTTCATTGTTGGTTGTAGGAAAGTCCAACTTCAAAGCGTATTCAACCGTGAATCCATCGGGGCTTTGCAAAACCAAACCTGCACCACTAGATTTTGTTTTTGATGCTCCATCAAAATAGAGCACCCAATACTCCTTCTGATCAGGTACTTCATCTTTACTCTCATCTCCAGGGGTGGTTACTATCTCCTGCCCCCCGACTTCTTGATTGCCAATGGTACATTCAACCAAGAAGTCAGCTAATGCCTGAGCCTTGATGGCTGTCCGAGGCTTATATGCAAT
Source organism: Kitagawia praeruptora (assembly GCA_037693485.1). Classification (NCBI taxonomy): domain Eukaryota; kingdom Viridiplantae; phylum Streptophyta; class Magnoliopsida; order Apiales; family Apiaceae; genus Kitagawia; species Kitagawia praeruptora. Next base: position 61,984,430 of record CM075344.1, read on the forward strand.
GTCAAATTCTCCGAGTTCGATTGCCCACTTAATTAACCTTCCACTGACCTTAGGGCTGTGCAAGATACTTCTCAACTGCTGGTCCGTCAGGACTTCAATCTTGTGTGACTGAAAATAAGGTCGTAGTTTCCTTGAAGCCGTTACCAAGGCTAAAGCAAACTTCTCAATGGTGGAATAGTTTAACTCAGCTCCATGCAACACCTTACTCACATAGTATATAGGTTTCTGAACCTTGTTCTCTTCCCTTATGAGGACGGCACTCAATGCTTGCTCAGATACCGCCAGGTATAGATAAAGAGTCTCTCCGATGCTAGGCTTGGCCAACAGCGGGGCTTCAGCCATGTACTTCTTCAATTGCTCAAAGGCCTCTTGGCTTTCAGGTGTCCATTCAAAATTCTTTACCTTCTTTAATGTTTGAAAGAAAGGTAAACACTTATCACCAGATTTAGAGATGAACCTCCCTAAGGCCGCTACTCGGCCTGTCAACTTCTGCACATCTCTTATCGAACGTGGTGGTTCCATGTCTAAAATCGCCTTGATCTTGTCAGGATTGGCCTCAATGCCTCTCTTTGAAACCATCAGTCCTAAAAACTTTCCAGATCCAACGCCAAAGGCACACTTAGCGGGATTCAACATCATCTTATGGTGCCTCAGCACTTCAAATGCCTCTTCGAGGTGCTTAATATGATCAGCCTTGAGTAGGCTCTTGACTAACATGTCATCAACATACACCTCCATGGTTTTTCCAATCAGATGGGCAAATATCTTATTCACCAAGCGTTGGTAAGTAGCTCCTGCATTCTTTAGACCAAATGCCATAACAAGATAACAGAAGACACCAAAGTCAGTTATGAAAGATACCTTAGGGATGTCATCTTTGTGCATCTTAATCTGATTATAGCCGCTGAATCCATCCATGAAGCTTAACATCTCATGTCCAGCTGTGGCATCTATCAGCATGTCAATCCTTGGAAGGGGGAAACAATCTTTTGGACATGCATCATTCAGGTCGGTGAAGTCTATACACATCCTCCACTTCCCATTCGCTTTCTTGACCATCACAGGGTTTGCTAACCATTCGGGAAACTGAATTTCTTCAATGAAACCAGCTTCCAAGAGCTTATCCACTTCTTGCTTAATGGCCTCTTGCCTCTCTGGAGCAAAGTTTCTCTTCTTCTGCTTTATTGTCTTCCTCTTGGGGTCAACATTCAACTTATGAGTTATGAGTTGGGGGTCAATCCCTGGCATATCAGCTGCTGTCCAAGCGAACACGTCGCTATTCTTTTGTAAGAATTCTATCAACTTGCCCTTCAAGGGTTCTTTCAGAGATGCTCCAACATAAGTAACTTTTTCAGGATCATTCGGCTCTAGGGGTATGGGAATCAAATCCTCTGCTGGCTTCCCTCTATGTTCTTCATCATCACGGACATCCATGTCTTCAATCGGAAGGACCTGCCCCCCGACTCCATCGGCCCTCAAGGCGGCTACATAGCAACTTCTTGCCATCTTCTGATCACCCTTTTGTTCTCCGACACCATTCCGTGTTGGAAACTTAATCTTCATATGATAGGAAGAGGCCACAGCCTTAAACGCATGTAATCCGGTCCTTCCAAGGATTGCGTTGTATGTTGAAGCTGCTTTAATCACCAAGAAATTCAGCATCTGAGTCGCCTCCTTAGGCTCCTGCCCAATAGTCATGGGCAACTGAATAGTCCCTTCAACGTTGGACTCTACTCCATTAAATCCGTATATAGGCATGTTTGCAGGGGTCAATTGAGAGTCGTTGTATCCCATCTTTACAAACGCATCATGAAACAAAATATCCACAGAAGCTCCATTGTCTATCAAGACTCGTTTTACTTCTGAATTTCCAATCACAGGAGTTATGACCAGCGGGTCATCATGGGGGAACTTCACCCCTTCCAAGTCCGAATCATCGAACCCAATTACCATCTCAGTTTTAGCACGCTTCGGGGCCTCTCCCACAATGTGCATTACCTCCCTTGTGTATGCCTTTCGAGAGTTCCGAGTTGTACCGGCCGCTGTTGGGCCTCCCCAGATCATGTTGATAACCGGCCCTCGGGGCTGCGTGCTACGGTCACGATCATTATCCCTTCTGTCATTGTTTCTTCTGTTGTAATCCCCTCTTTGGGTTCCTTGATCTCCACCCTTTGTGAAATTGTTCAGCTTTCCTTTACGGATCAAGAATTCAATCTCGTCCTTCAACTGTCGGCAATCATCCGTGTCATGTCCTACATCTCGGTGGAACCTACAGTACTGATCCTTATTCCTCTTTGCGGGGTCTCCCCTGAGTGGCTTCGGCCATCGGAAGTCTTTATCCTTTTCAATTTCCAACAAGATTTGACTTCTAGGGGCATTCAACCTTGCATAGTCAGAGAACCTTGGTCCCAAGTTCTTTTTTGGTGGCGAATCAGAGTCTTTGCTAGTTCGGGGATACTTGTCCTTAGCATCGTACTCCTGCCCTTGCTTACGCTTTTTTGTATCATTGTTCCCCTGGCCATTGCCTAACGTGACTTCCTTCTTCGTGCTATCCTCGGCCTTGATGTATTTAGAAGCCCTTCGTTGGAGATCAGCCATATTCTCCGGGGGATGCTTTGCCAATGATCTCTTAAAGTACAGGTCGGTGGTACCATGCTCCAAGGCTACCATTGCAACTTTATTGTCCAGATCAGTGATGTTCAGAGTTTCCTTGGTGAACCTCTTAAGATAGTCTCTCAGACTTTCGTTCTTCCCTTGTACTATATACATAAGAGATGCAGAGCTTTTCTCATGCGTTCTTCCGCTGATAAACTGACTAATGAAGGCAGCACTCAATTCCTTAAAGGAACCAATAGAGTTTGCAGGAAGCCGACTATACCATCTTTGAGCCATGCCCGATAAAGTTTGAGGGAAAGCCCTACACTTCAAAGCGTCGCTTGCAGGCTGCAACAGCAGTGCGTTTGAGAACGTTCTAACGTGGTTGGCAGGATCACCCATTCCATCATAGGCTTTGATTGTTGGCATCTTAAACTTCTTTGAGATACGAGCATTCATCACGTCCTCAGTAAACGGAGGTGTGGGATCATCAGGGTCCCCAAGCGGCAGCAGATCCTTGGGGTTGCTTTTAGGGGTTTCCACCCTTGTAGTTCTTTCAGGTGGGACGGTAGTCCTTCTTTGCCTCCTTGGAGGCCTCTCCAGATCTATGAAGGGAATCGGTCCTGACGTGGGAGGTGGCAAAGTCTGTTTTGATCTGGCTTGCTCCCTGGCCATATCTTCCTTTAACTTTAAGATCTCGGCTTCATAAGCCTTAATCCTTTCAGCAGCTGTTGAAGGGAGTCCATCATGGATAGTTCGAGTTCTTCCCATAGGCTCTTTACTTGCACGTCGCCTCCTCGGGGCTTCATCACGCTCGTAATCATCGCCAGAAGATGATTCATCTGAATAAGGACCAGAAAAATCGCGATAATCTCGATCTCTAATATACAGGGCATGGCCACTCGGTCCAGCTCCGTAATTGGTCATCCCATACATTGGATTGGTGCTTATGGGGAGATCCGTAGTGTGGATCTGAACCCCTCGTGTAAGGTTGTTGGGATCTACAATCAGAGAAGAAATCCCCGTCTGAGGGGGGTTAGTCCCTGGAACTGTGTGGATGATCGGAGGTAGCGTACTCTCAACATGGGTAGTCGTCCCTAGGGGTTGAGAAACTTGGTACGAAACGATAGTTCCGGATGCCGGAGGTACTTGCTCAGATGTCGGAAGTACTTGTTCAGTAAGGGGCGGAGCAGAGCTAAGAGGTAGAGCCTCGGTAGCGATTGGCTCCGTAGTGCTTGGTGGAGTTCTTCGTGTTTGAACCATGGTTGATGTCTTCTTCCCACAGACGGCGCCAAATGTTGTGGAATAAAAACTAGGTTTAAATTATTGCGGCTAGGGTTTATGTATTTAATGCTAGGGTTCGTGAGCTTCGTGCTTTAATGGCTGCTTCTGCGTTCGAGACTTAAACGGTCCTCACAGAATGCCTACGTATCTCTGTAATTAGAGAATCAAGCCAATAAAACGTAGTTCTAGGTTGAGGGGTCTGACCCTTTATATAGGCTGAGAAGCCTAAGAATTATGGTAGGAATAGGAGACTTGGTGGGCAAGCCACCGCCTCAAGGAAGGTTCTAGACTCCTTCCTTGTAGGAATCAGTTTCCATGTTAAAATATGTATCTTGGAGGCTAAGTCATGTAGGAGTAATATCCTTATTTGACTCTTATTGCTGAGCTGATTATTATTCCTAATATTAATTACGAAATTAATATTATAATTAGGGTTTGGGCCCACCTGGTGGGCCCCACGTTTGGACCATTCTAGGTCTAATTAATACAACATTAAATGTGTCTTTAGGGCTTACTTTTAGCCCATATCATACACATTATTTTCTTGTGCTTCTGGAGATCAACTTAAAGTTTGTAAATTTATGTATTACTGCCTGTTTTCATTTGTACTGGAGTTATTTCTTTTGATTCTTGCATTCTAAAAATGTACTTCTGTTAAATAATGCCTTTTCTGTGTCTATATTTATCTGTTTTATTTGAATGTGTTTGTTGGGTAGTGCTTAGTGCCAATGTTGATGTTAATTGTTGAATGTTTGGATCATAATGTTGTTAAGATTGTTGGGTTTTGTTGGATGATGCAATTATGTTGTTTTAAGTATGTTTTGTTAGTCTAGTTGGCCTTGTTGTGGTAATGACTTTTTTGGTTTGGTTTGGTTTGATTGAATGTAGGTTTTAGGTTTTGTATTCTTTATTTTTGGTTTGGTTTGCACTATTACACATTTCAACTTAGGATACAGCACTTAAATAGCGTTTTTTTGAAAACGCTGTACAAGTATATTATACTTAAATAGCGTTTTTTAAAAAGGTGTTATGCAAGAGATTATATATCACAATAAAATAAAAGTAAAATAAAATAAAAAATACTTACATAACGTTTATTTAGGAAGCGCTATGTAAGAGTAAACTTATAAAGCGTTTATGAAAAACGTTGTCTTAGATTCCATATTTTAAGTAATATTTATTTATTTTAAATATATACATGATACATTGATACAAATTAAACATAACCTAATTATCTTTCACTTCAGCCGCAGACTCTACTTATTCTCTCCTTCTCCCTCAACTGCTCTGATCACTTTCAAATCTCTGGGCAACTCCGATCGTTTTCATAAAAAACGACCTCATATTCACGTTCTCTGGGGTCGATTTCATATATACCCTGAAAATCCATTTGTTTCTAATACCATATTGTTCAAACCACAAAGCCCTAGTCTCGCCTCATCTAAATCAAGTTCAATTCGTTGTTTTTATGATCAATTTATTGTGATTCTGTGATGTTTTTGATAGTATCTCATCTATATATCAAAAGCCTCTATTTCTTATTCAATTTTTTTGTTAGGAGACTGGAACCGAAAGTAATCAAGAAGCTGCTTATGGTTCTGATTTGCTGCGTAACTTCACCTATTGTGGAAGGTAAAAAAGAGGGCTCAAGAACAGATTTTGATGATGAAGAGGAGGATAAACAAGAAGATTTGGTTGATTGGGAATTAGATCAGATTTTGGAAGATACTGGTCTTCTTGTGGGGTTTGTTAGGATGATTTTTCACTCCGGCAAGTATGTTCACCACTCATTTTTCGATTTTATGTTTATGTATAGGATTTATAATTTTGGACCAGAAAATTTTATTAATTTATCGAAGTCTATTATGTTGAGACTGGAAAAAGTATAAATTTAATGAGGTTTTTGATTTCACAGAGGACTAGCTGGTTCAAGTGGAAGTAAATTTCTAGTATTTGAGAGATATAAAAACTTATAGTCGGCCCAGTGTTAAGTAATTGCTGTATTAATCCTCGTCCTGCTAGCCTAATGTTATGTATTTGTACAAAATTTTAGTCTTTATGTTATGAATGGCTGTACTAATTTTGTTATGATTTTTATGCAGGAGTACATAACAAATTCAAGAAATTTTAGCGTTTATTTTATACATCATACTCACCACATTCTTGCAACAAGGCTTCCCACTCTCAACACCCTGTATGAATCTGATAATGAATCACTGTCGGTGTAGATGCACTCATCGGCTATCCTCCCCTGGCCACCTGTTTTCTTTCCTAATTATTGACTACAGTCGATCACTTATATAATGATTATGCTATGGATCACTGCAGGAACTTGCATCTCTTAAAACAATTGACCACCATTGTCGTGCACATGGTACCAGGCCTAATGGATCGAATCTTAAGGTATCTCATACAGTCATTGGTACATACGAGCCATTTTTAGATTGATATCTAAAAATTTCTTTTAAAGCAATTTGTAATATCCATAATCATTGAAGTTGTACAATGGATCCTGAAAGTTCCCTTATTTATTCATCTCTTCTAAGTTGTTTTGATGTTTTTAACAATGTATGTCGTTCTCTTGTTTTTTTTTGCTAGTTATGTTGTTCTCCTACTAGTTTCTGTAATCAAGTCCATAGTGATAAGCTGACTCTTTATCAATGAAAACTAGACAGATAAAATAGATGACGTTTTAAGATGTTAAAATTATGTGGGAACATTAATTTAGCTGATCCATCAAGTTTTCCCTCTCATATGATTTCACTGCTTATGACATTGCGCCAAAAAAAATTAAATTCGATTTTAATTACAAGACCCAGAAATACTCATGGTAATTATAACTTATAAGGCATTTTAGATGATTTCTGATTCTTTAATTTCCCAAATTTTTTATATGTCTCTATATGAATTGTTTTTTGTACAGGCTACAGATATTTATAAAATATATTAGCATTCTGCACTAGGTTGTACAATGATTGGAAATGGAAATTAAAAATTATGATTTCAAGTCGAATGCATCTAAATGCATTATTTCTCTGGTGCTTTGTAGTGAATTAAATGATACTTTAGTTGAAGCTCAGCAAAGGATACGAGAAGTATCACCTATACTTCCAGTAAAAGATGCAACCGAGCACTACCTGCGGTCCAATAATCGTTTACTCATATTGGTATATATTACTTCTCTGTTGTTTGTGGCTTTGATGACGTTAATATATATAGCGCATTGCATACGAAACCTGACCTAATATATATTATCTAAAAATAGTTAGTTAACATCTTTTGTCTTCAAGTAACTTATAAAGATCTTATTTTATTGTAGAAAGAGCTTCTGATTGGTTCTTAATGGTGCATTAACATCTACAGGGATTCAGTGCTACCTTGACTGAACCAGTTGACACCCCTGGTAGAAGAGGCAGAGATCAAATAAGAGCAATGGAGCTAAAGTTGCGTCCAGATTTAAAAGAGACTTTACTGGAACTGTGCAAAGACCCAAAGACAACTGTTATTGTACTTAGTTGAAGTGATAGAAACATCTTAGATGAAGTACCTCTAACCAATTGGTTCTCTGTAGGTTTTATGTGTTTATTCACTGAATGCCTTGTATCAAGAGTGTTGTGGATTAAAATCTAGGTCACGAATTTGTAATTAATGCTAGGGTTCGGGAGCTTCTTGCTTCAACGGCTGTTTCCGTGTTCGAGACTAATCGGTCCTCACAGAGTGCCTACGTATCTCGTATTGAGAATCAAGCCAAGATGTAGTTCTAGGTGATGGTGCCCTCAGGGCTATGGCGGCGAGGGCTCACCTAGAACGCAGTGGCTTGTATGTCCTTATTCGAGGATTGAGCCAAAACGTAGTTCTGAGAATGAGGGGTCAGACCCTTTATATAGGCTGAGAAGCCCTAAAATCGTAGTAGGGTTAGGTGACTTGGTGGGCAAGTCACCGACTAGAAGAAAGTTCTAGTCTCCTTCCATGTATGAATCAGTTTCCATGTTGAAGTATGTGCCTTGGAGGCTAAGTTAGGCAAGAGTTATATCCTTGTTTGACTCTTATTTGCTGAGTTGTTTATTACCCCTAATATTAATTACGAAATTAATATTATAAATAGGGTTTGGGCCTATCTGGTGGGCCCCACGTTTGGACCATTCTAGGTCTAATTAATGTCACATTAAATGTGTCTTTAGGGCTTACTTTTAGCCCATATCATTTGCCCCCCAACTTCTAGGAAAATTGATCAGGTTTTCCTTGAAGTTATAACGGCCTTACTCGAGACTTGGGTCAGGGTTTATTGCTCTTACGTGAGTATTTTCAACAATATCATGTTAATGTAAAGCGTGGAGCGACCGACGCATTTACGACGATGTTGAACGACACTAAGCGGTGTTAAATGGCACTAGACAGTGCTAATCAACCATAAACAACGTTTAAACAGTGTTAAACAATGTTAAATAGCATGAAATGGCACTAAGGGCACTAATCGGTGCTAATCAGTGCTTAAACAGCACTAAACGGTGCTAATCGGCACTAATTTGTGCTTAACCGGCACTAATCTGCGCTAATCGGCACTAATCTGTGCTAATCGGCACTAATTTGTGCTAATCGGTGCTAATCAGCGCTAATCGGCACTAATTTGTGCTAACATGCACTAATCAGTGCTTAAACAGCACTAAACGGTACTAACTAGCCTTAAACGACACTTAAACAACGTTAAGTGACGCCAACCGGCATTAAACGACACTGAACGGTGCTAAAAGACACTATCGGTGCTAACGACATTATGGGTGCTATCGGCACTAACGGTGCTAATCGGCACTAACGGTGCTATCGACACTAACAGTGCTATAGGCACTAATCGGTGCTTATCGGCACTAACGGTGCTATAGGCTCTAACGGTGCTAATTGGCACTTAATCGGTGCTTATCAGCACTAACGGTGCTATCGGCACTAATCGGTGCTTATCGACGCTAGACGCCGCTAAGTTGAAGGTCGATGTTCGTTCCTGAAAGTAAGAAACCTTTAACAGAACCATCAAACGATCCGACCAACTGACGGGAGGTGCCAAGATAGGTGCTAGGAGGTCGGCTGCCAGGAGAACCTGGTCGGCTGCAGGAGATCCTGGTCGGCTGCAAGAGATCCTGGTCGGCTGCAGGAGATCCTGGTCGGCTGCAGGAGATCCTGGTCGGCTGCTAGGAGATCCTGGTCGGCCAGACCCCCTCTGTGGCACCTGGTCGGCTGTCAGTGCTCCTCGGTGGCTGACAGGTGCACCTTGGTGGCTGACAGGTGTGCCTCGGTGGCTGACAAGTGCTCCTCGATGGCTGACAAGTGCTCCTCGATGGCTGACGAGTGCTCCTCGATGGTTGACAAGTTAACGAGAGACCCATGTTGACTTTTAATGATGTCACACTATGTTTAAACGACGTTTCAATGTTTGTTAAACGACGTTAAATGTCATAAAACGGCACTTCATGGTGCTAATAGACTCTATGCGGCGCTAAGTCGAAGGTCGATGTTTGTCTCGGAATGTAAGGAAACTTCAACAAAACCATCAAATGATCCTACCAACTGACGGGAGATGCCAAGATGGGTGCCGGGAAATCAGCTGATCCCCCTTCGTGGCACCTGGTCGGCTGCCAGGTGCTCCTGGTCGGCTGCCAGGAGATCCTGGTCGGCTGCCAGGAGATCCTGGTCGGCCAGACCCCCTCTGTGGCACCTGGTCGGCTGCCAGTGCTCCTGGTTGCCTGCCAGGTGCTCCTGGTCGGTTGCCAGGTGCTCTAGGTTGCCCGGGAGTGCTTGAGCGACATTTCAATCTACGTTGAACGACGTTGAATGGCATAAGACGGCACTATACGGTGCTAATCGATGCTTGAACGACACTTAGTTGGAGGTCGATGTTTGTTCCGAAAAGTGAAAAACCTTCAACAGAGCCATCAAATGATTCAACCAACTGACGGGAGGTGTTAGGAGGTCGGATGAAGCTCCTCTATGGCACCTGGTCGGCTGTCAGGTGCTCCTGGTCGGCTGCCAGGTGCTCCTGGTCGGCCAGACCCTTCCCATGGCACCTGGTCGGCTGCCAATGCTCGTGGTTGCCTACCAGGTGATCCTAGGTTTCTTTGTCGTGCCTCTCGGAGCTTTTCGCAATGCTTGGAATCTCGTTCTTGAATCACGTCCTTGACATCCGTATGTTGTATACTTCCTTTCAGGGCATAATCAGTCTCTTTGTTAGCAAAGACTAACTGATAGTGTTTTATCTTCCTTAAACGTAATTAACTCTTAATGCTCAGTTAAACGCTCAAGCGCAGCCTGGCGCAATTTACTCGCTTGTTGAATCCTTGGTCTTGAACCTTGAGTCATCAACCCTTGACTCTCATTCTAAGATGTGAAAATGATGAAGTCCCTTAGTTCTTGCCCCCCTTGCCACATATGGTAGAGATCTTGATTCTCGGTTGATCGTTCAAGAAGTTCCCTTGCCACTCGGCACTTGACTTCAAGTTTGGTGTGCCTTGGCTGGTTGTCAACCCTTTATCTTGATTCTAGGTTTCCAACCTTCTTCTTATGCTCACAAGTACTTACTTTGGTTTGAATTCGATTGACGGCTCTTGATTCAAGTCCTTACACTCAAACGACAAACTCGATTGGAGGCAAACAGCCTTTTTGGCCATCAAGGCTAAAATTTTGTGTCAGGATTTGAGATTCAAGATTTTAAGTATGGAATGACAAAGGACCTCTTATCTCAACATTCTCACTAATAGTTTCTGTGCCTTCAAGGCATTATTAGGGAGCCAACCAGTCTCAGGATGAGCTTTTAAGAGGGTCTATCCTTCAGCTTACATCAACTGGTGCTACCAATTTCGAAATAATAGACGGGGCCTTCAAGACCTGGAAGTAAACACTTCTGGCGTAGTTCTCTATCTCAGAAGAAGTAAACTTAGATTGGGCATCAGCCTTAACGTTCTGTTCTCTCGGAATGTGCTTCTCATACCATTCATCAAACTGAGTCATCACGGCCTTCACGACTCTCAAGTACTTTGCCGTAGTTTGAGATTCTTGACTCTCATGATTCTAGCCAAGCCCAATCCGGCTATTAAGGCTTTATACTCAGCTTCGTTGCTGGTTGTGGGGAAGTCCAACTTCAAAACATACTCAACTGTGAACCCATCGGGGCTTTGCAAGACCAAAACTGATCCACTAGATTTTGTTTTTGATGCTCCATCAAAATAGAGCACCCAATATTCCTTCTGATCAGGTATAAGCTCCTCATTTTTATCCTTTCTTCCAGGGGTGGTTACTGTCTCCTGCCCCCCGACTTCTTGGTTGCGAATGGCACATTCAACCACGAAGTCCGCCAGTGCTTGAGCCTTGATGGCTGTTCGAGGCTTATAAGTGATGTCCAATTCTCTAAGCTTAATTGCCCACTTGATCAGCCTTCCACTGGCCTTCGGGCTATGCAATATGTTCCTCAATTGCTGGTCCGTCAGGACTTCAATCTTGTGCACCTAGAAGTGCGGTCGTAGCTTTCTCGAGGCAGTTACCAATGCCAGAGCAAACTTCTCAATGGTAGAGTGATTCAACTCAGCTCCGTGCAAGACCTTGCTCACATAGTAGATAGGTCCTTGAACCTTATTCTCTTCTCGAATGAGAACATCACTCAATGCTTGAAAGAAATGCAAGCACTTGTCACCAGACTTGGAGATGAATCTCCCTAGGGCTGCAAATCGGATATTTAGCTTCTATACATCTCGTATAGAGCGGGGTGGTTCCATGTCCATAATTGCTTTGATCTTATTAGGGTTGGCCTCTATGCCTTTTTTTGAAACCATCAGACCCAAAAACTTTCCTCATCCAATGCCAAAAGCACACTTGGCTAGATTCAACATCATCTTGTGGTGTCTCAACACTTCAAATGCCTCTCTCAGGTGGCCTCTCGGCTGGCATGCGTTCGGCCTTGAGTGTTGAACGTCAATGTTCGAAGGTTGAACGTCAATTTTTGAAATCAAGGGTTTTCAATCTCAAGGGTGTTTTAAATCACTGAAATATCAATCAGAGCTTCCGGTCCAAGGCCATGGGGTCTTTGATCAGCCCCACGAGGTCTGGAACCTTCCCTAGGAGGTTTCCAATCTTCATTTCATGGTTAATATTCAAGTGTTGAACACTGGTGTTCAGATATTTAACGTCGGCGTTCTGGATCGAGAATTCAAAATTACATGTTGGTTTTCAAGTTTCAACCTTTGGATCTTAATTGGAGGTTCATGACCCCCTCAATTTTGGCCTTCATAACTAATCTTGGCCTTCATGGCTAATCTTGGCCTTCATGGCTAATAACCTGTGTTTCTCAACCTAGGATTCAGGGTTGATTCCTCGATTTAGATTTTGATAAATGCAATCCCATGGGCTTCTTGCCTTTTAAACTTCTAAGACGAAAACTTACTTGAACTTCTTAATCCCTGTTCAAGGTCCCTTAATAATGCATGTTCTCTACTAGTCTTCATCCTTGGATTCTCAACCCAAGTACTTAAGAAATATTGAAGAGTAGTCAGTCCTTAACATCCTCGGCCTTCCATGGCTTTGATTGTTGTTGCGTGTGGCTTTTATCTGCTTGTCTTTTATCCAGGATCCTTCACGGACTTAAACTTTTACTTGGTCTTGCTGTAACCTAACTCTTGACCCTTCGGGGTATGCATTTGTTTGTTTTCCCATCCATGTATTTTTTATTTTCGGTACTCGGTCATCCTTGACTTGCACTCATCAGGTGCTTGGCACATAAATAAAATCACACCATCAATGAATGGAAATCAAACTTGCATTAATAACTTGAAATGGGTTCAACCCTTACATAGAGTACTACTATCCTACTCGGAGCAACATGCTCTGCCATAGTTTCAATGAACCTTATGTCTACTTCTACTAGATAAATATGAAACTCAGTCCTACTAGACTAGGCCTGCATCACTTGATTTTATTTTTGATGCTCCATCAAAATAGAGCACCCACCACTCATTATGGTCTCCACCTTCTTATTCTGAAGTTCACTTCCTGCTTGGGGTACTACCTCCTGCCCCCCGACTTCTTGGTTGTCAATGGTACATTCAACCACGAAGTCAGTTAACGCCTTAGCCTCAATGGTCGTCCGAGGCTTCTGTGTGACGTCCTCTGCTAGCCCTTCTCGGTGTTCCTTATTACTGCGGACATCCATGTCTTCAATCGGAAGGACCTGCCCCCCAACTCCGTCAGGCCTTAACGCGGCTACATGACAGCTTCGTGCCATCTTTTGATCGCCTTTATGTTCTCCAACACCATTCCTGGTTGGGAACTTGATCTTCATATGATAAGTTGAGGCAACAGCCTTGAATGCATGAAGTCCAGTCCTTCCGAGGATAGCGTTGTACGTTGAAACCGTCTTGATTACCAGGAAGTTCAACATCTGAGTGGCCTTCTTGGGCTCCTGTCCAATAGTCACAGGCAATTGAATAGTCCCTTCAACATTGGATCCTACCCCATTAAATCCATATATAGGCATGTTATTGGGGGTCAACTGAGAATCATTGTACCCCATCTTCACAAATGCATCATGAAACAGAACGTCAACGGAAGCTCCATTATCTATCAAGACTCGCTTCACCTCTGAGTTTCCAATCACAGGAGTTATGACCAACGGGTCGTCATGGGGGAACTTTACCCCTGCAAGATCAGAATCATCAAAACCAATTGCGATTTCAGTCCTAGCCCGCTTTGGGGCCTCTCCCACGATGTGTATCACTTCTCTGGCATAAGCCTTTTGAGAATTCCTTGTTGTGCCGGCCGCAGTCGGGCCTCCTGAGATCATGTTGATTACTGGCCCTCGGGGATGTGGGTTGCGATCGTGAACGTCATCCCTTCTATTATAATCTCCAATTTGATTAACACGATCTTCACCCTTAGTGAAGTGGCTTAATTTCCCTCTACGGATTAAAAACTCGATCTCATCTTTGAGTTGCTTGCAATCATCAGTGTCATGCCCCACATCTCTGTGGAATCTGCAATACTGATTCTTGTTTCTCTTTGCGGGATCACCCATGAGTGGCTTCGACCATCGGAAATCCTTATCCTTCTCAATGTCCAACAAGATTTGACTTCTAGGTGTATTCAACCTTGCATACTCAATGAACCTCGGTCCTTGGTTCTTCTTAGGGGCATAGTCAGAGTCCTCGCTAGTTCGGGGATACTTGTCCCTAGCATCATTCTCGTGGTCATCATACTCATGGTCTTGCTTTCGCTTCTTGGAGTCGTTGTTACCTCTTCCATTGTTTATCACGACATCCTTCTTGGTAATGTCCTCGGCCTTGATGTACTTATCAGCCCTTCGTTGGAGCTCAGCCATATTCTCGGGAGGATGTTTTGCCAATGATCTCTTAAAGTATAGGTCGGTGGTGCCATGCTCCAGGGCTACCATTGCAACCTTATTGTCCAAATCGGTAATGTTTAAAGTCTCCTTAGTGAACCTCTTAAGATAGTCTCTCAGACTTTCGTTCTTCCCTTGTACCACATACATAAGAGATGCAGAACTTTTCTCATGCGCTCTTCCGCTGATAAACTGACTAACGAAAGCAGCACTCAACTCCTTAAAGGAACCAATTGAGTTTGCAGGCAGCCGACTATACCATCTTTGAGCCATTCCTGATAGAGTTTGAGGGAATGCCCTACACTTCAAAGCGTCACTTGCAGGCTGCAACAGCAGATCGTTTGAGAATGTTCTAACATGGTTTGCGGGATCACCCATTCCATCATAAGATTTAATTGTCGGCATCTTAAATTTTTTTGAGATACGAGCATTCATCACCTCCTCAGTAAATGGGGGTGTGGGATCATCAGGATCCCCAAGTGGCATCAGATCCTTGGGGTTGCTCCTGGGGGTTTCCACCCTCGTTGTTCTTCCAGTTGGGGCGGCAGCCCTTCTTTGCCTTCTTGAAGGCCTCTCCAAGCCTATAAAGGGAATCGGTCCTGATGTTGGAGGGGGTAAAGTCTGATTTGATCTGGCTTGTTCTCTTGCCATATCTTCCTTTAATCTTAAGATCTCGGCTTCATAAGCCTTAATCCTCTCAGTAGTTGTTGAAGGGAGTCCATCGTGAGTAGTTTGAGTTCTTCCTCGAGGTTCTTTCCTTGCACGTCGCCTCCTTAGAGCTTCATCACATTCGTAATCATCGTCAGAAGATGACTCATCCGTATAAGGACCAGAAAAATCGTGATAATCTCGATCTCGGATATACAGGGCATGACCACTTGATCCAGCTCCTTGGGTAGGAGGGTAGTTAGGTAGCCCGTACATCGGATTGGTGCTTATGGGGAGATCCGTAGTGTGGATCTGAACCCCTTGTGGAGGGTTGTTGGGATCTACAATCAAGGAAGAAATCCCCACCTGGAGGGGGTTAGTCCCTGGATTTGTGTGGAAGATCGGAGGTAGCGTACTCTCAACATGGGAAGTCGTCCCTAGGGGTTGAGAAACTTGATACGGAACGATAGTCCCGGATGTTGGAGGTACCTGTTCAGTGAGAGGCGGAGCAGAGCTATGAGGTAGAGCCTCGGTTGCGATTGGCTCTGTAGTTGCTGGTGTCCTTCGTGTGTTAACCATGGTTGATGTTTGATTCCCACAGACGGCGCCAAATGTTGTGGATTAAAATATAGGTCACGAATTTGTAATTAATGCTAGGGTTCGGGAGCTTCTTGCTTCAATGGCTGTTTCCGTGTTCGAGACTAATCGGTCCTCACAGAGTGCCTACGTATCTCGTATTGAGAATCAAGCTAAGACGTAGTTCTAGGTGATGGTGCCCTCAGGGCTATGGCGGCGAGGGCTCACCTAGGACGCAGTGGCTTGTATGTCCTTATTCGAGGATTGAGCCAAAACGTAGTTCTGAGAATGAGGGGTCAGACCCTTTACATAGGCTGAGAAGCCCTAAAATCGTAGTAGGGTTAGGTGACTTGGTGGGCAAGTCACCGACTAGAAGAAGGTTCTAGTCTCCTTCCATGTATGAATCAGTTTCCATGTTGAAGTATGTGCCTTGGAGGCTAAGTCAGGCAAGAGTTATATCCTTGTTTGACTCTTATTTGCTGAGCTGTTTATTACCCCTAATATTAATTACGAAATTAATATTATAAATAGGATTTGGGCCTATCTGGTAGGCCCCACGTTTGGACCATTTTAGGTCTAATTAATGTCACATTAAATGTGTCTTTAGTGCTTACTTTTAAGCCATATCAAAGAGTCGATCAGTTACAAGGAAAAAAGTTACTCAGAACGTACTTGTCACATATCCTTATTTCATTGTCATTTTATTTTTATCAATAAAATATTTATTTTCCTCCTTTTACACATTTTTTATCCATCTTTTCTTTTCTAAGGAAGAGCCAAAAGGAAGAATATGCACTCACAATGTCCGCTTTGGAAACAAGCGTTCACTCAGGTGTGGCTGATCAAGAATTGGTTTTGGTGGTTATTGGCCTCCCGAGGTAGCTCTAGAAGAGGCCACCTTTGAGAGACAGACGTAACTACTAAATCTACTACTGCTACTAAACCTGTATTCAGAACCTGCTTTATCATTACCAGCAGCATCATCATCACTACCACCATCATTTCTTGATCTAGGTTGGATATCTGAGCATTTGTATACTCTATATTAATGTGTAAAATCATGTTTTAATGGTATACAATAGTACCAAAATACTAAAGTACCAAATTTGGTTATCACCTAACTCGGGTTTCGATTCCTTCCAACTACATAATTATACAAAATTAATTTTTTTAATTAATTTTTTTTTAAAATTTCACCCCGTGTGTAATCACATAATTAAATAGCGTTTATTTGTCATATACTTTTATCATTCAATTCTTTACTTGTTTATATTTAAATAAAACTTATTAATTATATTTATTTAATTATTTATTTTAATTTTTTTAATTTCACCCGTATTCAATTCACTATAATTACATAGCTAGATAATACCCGTGCATATATGCACGATTTTTCTAAATTATATTATAAAAATATTATTATTTTTTAATATACATTTATTATGATATATCATTTCAAATTAATTTATAAAAGAAAATGGGCATTTACGTTATTTGATTACTATAAACTAATTTTTGTATATTTTACAAATTTTAAATTAACTTTGTAAAACAATAATTGAATGATTTTAAATATAATAATTAATTGTCTTGGGACTTGTTAATGAAATGTGATTTATTTAATTAGGTGTTGATATTATATGTTGGTTAGACAATTTATTTTCATTTTATATAATTTCTATATTTGATTGTAACTACTTTCACTTTCTTAGTTGAAGTTATCTAAGTTTTTTCATTTCGAAAAAAAAATATTTTTTCTTAAAAAAAGAAAATAGCATAAAAAAATTTCTTAGATATTTAATTAAAAGATTATAAATGTAGCTAATAAAAAATAAGTTGACCTCACACTTTGTATTAATGACAGAAGGTTGTAAAGTGAATTACCTACGCATATGATTAAAAAAAATCATTTATCTTGTTTGAGAAAAACATATATAACTTAAAATATAAAAAATGATTGGTTATAAGATATAGACATTTTAAGTAAATTGATATTTTCGTTAAAAAAAAAGTAAATTGATATTTGTAATTTTTATATATAATTGAATTTATGAAAAAATATTTCGTCCCTTCTAAATAAAGAAAATGAAGGGCGTTGATTATCTTCTAGTTCACCTTGGATTATATAAAGGCAAAAAAATGGATATGAAAAAGATCGAAAGAACAATCTAGAATTAAAGTTTAGAAATGTTAAAAAGGAAATGAACTCTAGCAGTAGAATAATTTGGAATATAATAGAATGAACCACACCCAAAGGAGGGAAATGAAAGTGTACTCGGGAGTAGTGTACTCGGGACTCGGGAGTAGGGAGAGATGTTATATATTACTCACTCCGTCCCTTTAAATTCTTTACATTTACGTACCAATTTCCGGCACGGATTTTAAGGTGCATTTTAAGGGTAGTTCTATAACTTATTTTTGACATTTTTTTTGTATAAAAATAGAATAATCATATTTTTATACAAAAAAAGAAAATATCAAAAATAAGTTATAGAACTATCCTTAAAATGCACCTTAAAGTGCGTGCCAGACACGCATTTTTTTATGTAAATAAATGGATGGGACAAAGGGAGTATACTATAATGACATATAGGTGGATGAGCAAAATCGGAAACACACACCCAGAGGAAAAAATAATACATTTTGATGATAACAGTTATTTTAATATTAAATAGATAGAATTTTTAGTAGAGAAAAAGAAATAAAATATCATAATAATAGTAGATTGGTATGAAAGGAGTGAACTTTATTATAATAATAATAATCCAAAAGTGGAAGAAATTATATGTTGCGTAAAATCTAGTTGTGCAAGTGTACACAATCGCAAACAAGTAATACAGTAGTAAATACAAGATATCGATCCTCAAGGACTGCAAATTTGTATTAATTGCAAGTAATATCTAACAATTTAGCTATCGAGCACAAAAATTGTTTGATGATTTTTTAACTAATTAATTAAAAGAACTAAATTAAGCAAGTAAATTATACTGGAGAAGAGAGTGTAATGAGTTCCAAATATGAGAAGATAAGTCAGGATAATTACTTCCCCCTAACACGTGAAAAATCAGTAATAAAGTTGCAGAGCACTCAGCAAGTTCACAGTCTACTAGCAAGAATTCAATGGTCACAGGTTTCTCTCGAAATCACTATGGTATAATTCCTACAAAATAAACTAACATATGTCTATGCCAATTTACTCTTCAGAATTTAATTAAGTACCAATTCATAAAACTATGCACGGTCACAATATATGTCTATACCGTAACAATATTATAATCAAAAGATTTACAAGCATGCACCACTCAAGTTTTATGTCAATTAAATATAACCCTCTCGGTATTATAAATAACTCGTTAACCTACTAGAGTTGATCAGACAATAGCAAGTATTAGCAAGAAAATCACTTGAATGAGTAAACTGTAGAACTGCATACAATACTCTTTAACAAAACACCAATAATCCCATGCTAGGGTTCCATAAAAATCCCAACTTTATAAAGTTAGTTCATAATGCAAATCTCAAACAAAGCCAAGAATTGATAACACATAAACATGATTAGCAAAGTTAAGGAAAGAATTCTGAAAAAAAGATGAAGAAAAACAAATACAATTGAACGTCTCCAATGGTTGAATCTCTATCTTCCAAACTTCTTCTTTCTCCCTTCTCTGTGCCTCTTTTTCGTACAATGTGTCTATCCCCCCCAATTAGGTCTGATGTATATCTAATAATATCTCAAATAAAAGTATTTTTAAATATTTAATATAATTACAAGGAGATTTCCCAATCAAAATTGAATTCCAAGAAGAGAAAATTCGTAACTCCCTTTCGAGCTCTGATTCTGGGCTGATTCGGCTGGATTTTAAATACAAGACCACTTCAGAAATAAAGCCCTTCTCATAAGCTTTCCGTGGGCTGTTGAATCGCCTAAAACGGACTTCTGGATCTCCAGATATGGGCCAAACAGTGTAGACTGCGCAAGCAACCCATAAAATTCGATTTTTTATCCAATTAATCCCCAACTCTTGCTATTTAAACTCCAAGCCTTCTTTTATTATAACTCCTTGATTCCTACAATAAAATATTAAAATTTATTAAATAAAAATCCAAATCAATGCAAAACAACTTAAATATAGGGACAATATTAAGATTAAACGAACGCTTATCACATCCCCACACTTAGCATGTTGCACGTCCTCGGGTAAAGAAGAAAGAAAAAACTAAGTCCTAACTAACTAATACCACTTCCGTAGGTGATCACGGTTGCATTTGGCATATGCAACAAGCCCTTTAAACCCCAAGGTAGCCCAAGTGAACGAGTAAGGTCTCGTGAGGGTTTGTAGTGAATTTACCCACAAAATTCCTAATTTTTATTCTGACTGCCAAGTCTCATACATGAAATATATCATAGCACTCCACACATGCAAACTTAATCATTTAATAGCTCATAGATGTCATATAATGCGATTCCTCAACTTTACGCACCGACACAACTATTCAAGCACGCACACATAGTCTTAAAAGACTAAAATATCATGAATAACATCAAAGTCTCAATCAACAAGAAAACAGCATGCTTAGGATGGAAAATAATCTCACAAACACTCAAATCACACAAGTGTTTAGGTGCAACTGTATCACTCAAGTTCAATCAAATGCACATATGCTACCATAAGCTTGCTTGTCCACCAAAATCTCTAGACTTCGTGTTCGTATAAATCAAAAGGTCTTTGTCAAGGGTTGTAACGAGGCTTAGGTGCGGGGGTAGGAAATCAAAGAAATAGGCTAACAAGTGGCTAAACTTGACAACTAATAGAGCATAATGTTCATATACACTTGAAGCACTCAACATGAAACTAACCTTGTGATATAATCTCACATACAAATGTAAACTCATAAATTTCACATTGTAAGAACCATTGAACATACACTCTCTTTCTTTCTTGTTCCTTTTTTTTGTTTTTTTTCCCATTTTTTTCATTTTTTTTTTCACTCTATTTTTTCTCTTCTCGTTTCCTCCCTTTTTATTGACTCGAGTGACTTTATTGAAGTGTCACGAAGAAGGAATAGCCAAACCAATTCAATTCCCACCCAAAATTTCACACAGTAACAAAGATATCCCCACACTTAATATTTTACCAATCTCATGTATACATCACAATGCTCTACTAGTCAATCAAGACAAGAAGAATAAACAAGTAAGCTCAAGAAATTAGATGGTGATATACGAAGAAAAAGGATATAGGCTCAAGGGGGCTCACTAAGGATTATTTTAAAGGGTACTGTTTGGGACAATACGGTTAATCCTAGTGCCTTTATCATTTTTACACAATACACAATATCAATATGCGCACGACCTGGTTTAAAGCAAGTTCTAGAGCAACACATGCAATGACGAATAACTCACCACAAAAAAAAAATAGATTGACAAAAGATATATCAATCACGAATTAAGGCTCAAAAGCTCACATGGTGATAGCATGCCATACTCATCAAAATTGACAATGACGTACATTCAAGTTTTTAATTTTCGCAAGCACGTACAAGACATCATCATGTATAAGGTATTTTACGCTAAGGAGACATATACATGACACTCGAATAATTAGCCTACATGGTGTGTACTTATCCTTATTAACATGCTATATTGACAAGGCAATCATTTTTTAAATTTTCTAATTTTTTTTGTGTTTTTTCTATTTTTTTAACTATCCTAAAATAAAATCTAAAAAAGAAATATCTAATGTCCTAAAAAAAACTAAGAAAAAAAAATTATCCTAAAAATAAAATTATTAATGATCCTAATTTTTTTAATGTATATTGAAAACACCTCCCCACACTTAAGTGATCATTGTCCTCAATGAATAATAAATATATTTATTTATAACTAAAAGGTTCCTAAAATAAAATTAAAAAAAAATTGAAAAGAAAAAAAAAATATGTACAAAGAAAGGTTAAAAATACTCCCCTAATGTCGCATGAAATTCCCGTTTGAAAATTATTATTGAAGCTTGCTCCCGGCTCTAAGTTGTGTGCTGAAATTGCAGGTCCAAAGTATGTTTATATACTAAACAAAACAAGTACTTCCACACTGAGCAAGTTGGTGTAGTGGTTGGGCCTTAATACTTGCAATCTTGAGGTCTGGGGTTCAATACCCCTCTCCAAGACTCCAACATTTAATTAAAATTTTTTGCTACAAGCATCTTGACGTGGCGGCTGAGTAGATACTGACTGGACATGAATGACGTGGTGACTGACTGGACTATGACATGGAACTGACTAGGCGCTGATGTGGATGATGAGCTGGGCGCAGGTGGGCTGGACCAGAAATTGCCATCTGGCTGGACTAATACATGGGCTGAAATGAGTCGGGCCCAAATACACACTTACATGGACTGCATTTAACAGAAAGATTGGCACCGCAGATTTGCTGCTACGCACCGGGGCGCGTGTGAGACTGAAAGAGTGGAGTCAGCTATTTCGATCACAGAGATTAACGCACGCCCGCTTCACAAGTCGCACCCCCATCAAATAGTCTCTGACTCCCTGTTCCTTTTTTTTTCCTTTCAATCTGGTACGACCGTCTCACAAGTTGCATGTGCAACATGTCATTCATGTTCTTTTTTTTCTCAAAATCAGCACAACCAACATTTTTTTTCCCATATAATTCTTTCCGGCTCTTTTTTTTTTTCACTGAAACACTTCACACAAAACCATCAAGGCACCTTATGGGAGATAATAAAAACAAATACAAAAAATTCTAGCCTAAAATAATAATAATAATAATAATAATAATATATACATATCTAACAAAAAAACAAAAAAACAAAAAAAAAACAAAAATATACTAACCACAACAAGCATGGGTTACCTCCCAAGAAGCGCATTTCTTTAACATCTTTAGCTAGACATGACAATTGACTTTTCACTTGATAATTTCACACCGTAGTGTAAAATTCTGCACTGCATCTCTATATGGCCATTTAATTATCTTTTTCGGGGCAATGTCTTTGATGCCAAGGTTCAACCTTCACCGCTGCTCAAAAGAACCCACCATGTACAATTGCGAAACCTCCAACAACCATTCTTCCTTATCAGGCGGTATATCTGCTGAGATAATGATGGACAAAGTCGGAGATGTCAACCTTCTCCGCTTCTCAAAAGAACCAATTGCAGTGTCCACTAAAAAAGTTTGCACGCCTACAGAGCACATACTATCACGAAAATTTGAAATATCCCTTTCAAATTTCTTGTCCTGAGGTAATTCTGCTGAGATGATGATAGAAGATGTTAAAGATAAGCTCGAATAAACCTCTTTAGACTGAGAGGACATCAACTTCAGTTCCAAATCAGGTGGTTCTTTGATAGAGGCTTTTGGAGGTTTAACTTCTGCAAGTAGCACTTCCAATGACTCAAAACAATGCACTTTTTCAGCATCATGTCCAGAATCTAGAATCATGGGCTGCTCCAATGGATCTTCATCAGAATTCTGCTCTAGTTTATCAGAAACTAGGACATCCTCTACAGATATTGTCGAAGAAACCTCTACATATCCTTCATCAACATATGTAATCTGAGAGACCTCCACCTCTTCTTCGCTTTCAACTAACACGGGCTCTGAATACTCCTTCCCAATAACTTCATGATTATCAATATCACCTGGTAGATAACCAGGTGCTTGAATCTTTATTTCATCAACTGGCTCCTCAACTTGATTCCCTAAGTTCCTCAACAAATTTGATTGATTCTCTATAGCTTGCATCAACAAAGTTTTTAGAGAACTATGCTCTTCTTCTTCACGCTCTTGTTGTTGAGGTTGCTGAAAATATGAATAGCCAGGGCTCACTAATGAAGTTCCAAGATAAGCTCCTTCATTACTCAATGGATTAGTGGGAGGTTGCGTCCATGACTGGTTGCAAGAATCGGAATACGAACTACTCCAATTTTGATTACCCGCAAAGCAAATTGAATCCGGATTGGAAGGACAGTAGTCATAGGTATGAGCACCGCA
The DNA here is from genome assembly GCA_037693485.1 of Kitagawia praeruptora. Classification (NCBI taxonomy): domain Eukaryota; kingdom Viridiplantae; phylum Streptophyta; class Magnoliopsida; order Apiales; family Apiaceae; genus Kitagawia; species Kitagawia praeruptora. Next base: position 62,007,913 of record CM075344.1, read on the forward strand.
ACAATAAACACACGAAACATTGTTAGCTTGGCTTCGTGGTGGACTCATTGGTTGCCACATAGGTTGATTCATTCCTATGCCCATATTCCTAATCATGTCCGCCACAGAAGATAATCTACTCTGCAACGAAAGAAGTTCTTGATCTCGAGCAGCACACTCTTCGTCATACACCATACCCATCGCATATGGAGAATACATAACTCTATGTTGTTAACCAATCCCCGGCAGCGGCGCCAAAAACTTGTTGCGTAAAATCTAGTTGTGCAAGTGTACACAATCGCAAACAAGTAATACAGTAGTAAATACCAGATATCGATCCTCAAGGACTGCAAATTTGTATTAATTGCAAGTAATATCTAACAATTCAGCTATCGAGCACAAAAATTGTTTGATGATTTTTTAACTAATTAATTAAAAGAACTAAATTAAGCAAGTAAATTATACTAGAGAAGAGAGTGTAATGAGTTCCAAATATGAGAAGATAAGTCAGGATAATTACTTCCCCCTAACACGTGAAAATCAGTAATAAAGTTGCAGAGCACTCAGCAAGTTCACAGTCTACTAGCAAGAATTCAATGGTCACAGGTTTCTCTCGAAATCACTATGGTATAATTCCTACAAAATAAACTAACATATGTCTATGCCAATTTACTCTTCAGAATTTAATTAAGTACCGATTCATAAAACTATGCACGGTCACAGTATATGTCTATACCGTAACAATATTATAATCAAAAGATTTACAAGCATGCACCACTCAAGTTTTATGTCAATTAAATATAACCCTCTCGGTATTATAAATAACTCGTTAACCTACTAGAGTTGATCAGACAATAGCAAGTATTAGCAAGAAAATCACTTGAATGAGTAAACTGTAGAACTGCATACAATACTCTTTAACAAAACACCAATAATCCCATGCTAGGGTTCCATAAAAATCTCAACTTTATAAAGTTAGTTCATAATGCAAATCTCAAACAAAGCCAAGAATTGATAACACATAAACATGATTAGCAAAGTTAAGGAAAGAATTCTGAACAAAAAGATGGAGAAAAACAAATCCAATTGAACGTCTCCAATGGTTGAATCTCTATCTTCCAAACTTCTTCTTTCTCCCTTCTCTGTGCCTCTTTTTCGTACGATGTGTCTATCCCCCCCAATTAGGTCTGATGTATATCTAATAATATCTCAAATAAAAGTATTTTTAAATATTTAATATAATTACAAGGAGATTTCCCAATCAAAATTGAATTCCAAGAAGAGGAAATTCGTAACTCCCTTTCGAGCTCTGATTCTGGGCTGATTCGGCTGGATTTTAAATACAAGACCACTTCAGAAATAAATCCCTTCTCATAAGCTTTCCGTGGGCTGTTGAATCGCCTAAAACGGACTTCTGAATCTCCAGATATGGGCCAAACAGTGTAGACTGCGCAAGCAACCCATAAAATCCGATTTTTTATCCAAATAATCCCCAACTCTTGCTATTTAAACTCCAAGCCTTCTTTTATTATAACTCCTTGATTCCTACAATAAAACATTATAATTTATTAAATAAAAATCCAAATCAATGCAAAACAACTTAAATATAGGGACAATATTAAGATTAAACGAACGCTTATCATTATATAAGTGAGAAATTTGAGTGAGATGAGAGAGAGGATGGAATTTATAATTAAAAATTAAGATGGGAGGAGAGAGAGGAGGGAAATTTGGGAGGGAAGATTGGGGATAGGGATTTTATTTTAGTAGGAGAATAATCCTATTTTTATAAAAAAAAATGTCAAAAATAAGTTATAGAATTACCCTTAAAATGCACCTTAAAGTGTGTGTCAGACACACTTTTTTATGTAAATAAATGGATGGGACAAAGGGAGTATACTATAATGACATATAGGTGGATGAGCAAAATCGGAAACACACACCCAGAGGAAAAAATAATACATTTTGATGATAACAATTATTTTAATATTAAATAGATAGAATTTTTAGTAGAGAAAAAGAAATAAAATATCATAATAATAGTAGATTGGTATGAAAGGAGTGAACTTTATTATAATAATAATAATCTAAAAGTGGAAGAAATTATATAAGTGAGAAATTTGAGTGAGATGAGAGAGAGGATGGAATTTATAATTAAAAATTAAGATGGGAGGAGAGAGAGGAGGGAAATTTGGGAGGGAAAATTGGGGATAGGGATTTTATTTTAGTAGGAGATATAGATATAGATTTAATACGGAGTAGTATTTATTTATTATATGTTTTTATCATTCAATTTTTTTACAAATACATATTAAAATAATATTCATTAATTTATTTATTATCTATAATTTACACGTGCCCGCCCGGTATCATTCAATTTTCTTACAAATACATATTAAAATATAATATTCATTAATTTATTTAGGGAAATGATAAATAAGCTCCAAGTATTGATATTTAAGCTCCATTTTCATATTCAAATTACATGAATACCCATAATATGATGGAGCATGATGGAGCTAAAATAGTAAACTTATGGACATTTAAGTAATATAAATATCAATATGGAGCTTAAATAGTAAAGTTTGGAGCTTATTTATCAATTCCTTTTATTTATTATCGATAATTTACACGTGCCTGCCTGGCCCGTGCTTCGCAGGAGTTACCGGCTAGTATAATAACAAATCTAATCATAAGGCTAATAACAAAATTTACACTGTAAGAACAGTATGAGCCCAGTGCTGCTTCCCATTCCATACTCAACGATCAGCTGCATAAAACCTACGCACCACGGATCCCTGCACCAAAAGTCTTTGAAAACTACATCCTTCCACCTCGACTATCAAATCCATCCTTCTACTATCTACTGTGAAGTTGAATCTTTACAGGAATAAATGAGCAAATTGACATATTATCCAAATCATAGAGCTCCAATTATTTAAAAATTCTCCCCTCTAGCTTTTAACTCAAGAGAAAAATGTACAATATTGGCAACATAGCACAACACTATTCTATTTTATAAGCCACTTTTCAAAATTAGCCTTGCATAACTAAAAGCACACAGAAATCTCCACTTGCTCAACTGAGCTACCTAAACCCGGCTCGAAAAAATAAATTTCAAACAACCTTTGTTATCTAATAGCCTCCCATGCCTCTTTGAGTAACTCTAGAATCCATTAGCCACGTACCATCACTTGATCTATTTGACAGAATAGTAAAAACTAGGGGTGTAAGCGGTGCGGTGCGGTTATGGCGATTTTTCGATTTTGGCGGTTTTTGAAATTTCCAACCACAACCGCACTTGCGGTTGCGATTATCCGCACATGCGGTTGCGGTTAAAATCGCGGTTATGCGGTGCGGTTTGCGGTTCAACCACCTATTAAAATTTGTATAAAAAATATATTTTCAAATTGAAAAAATTTGATGGTTTTTTGTGACTAACATTTTCATAAATAATTGGTGATATTTCAATACTAAAAGTCATGAGTACAAAGAAATGTAAACCAACAGATTACAAAGAAATATGATGTAAGGCCCGAACATCAATGCTAAAAATTAGCACCAAGACTTCTAATTATATAATATAATATATGATTTATTAATTTATATTTATAAAAAAAATAATATATAAAAGATATATTTTTAATAATATATATATATTGCGGTTTGCGGTTGCGGTTGCGATTTTGCGGTTTTTCAATATTCAAATCCGCAGCCAACCCGCAAGTATGCGAGTGGTTGCGATTGCGATTGCGATTTTTCGATTTTGGCGATTTTTGCGGTTGCGAGTGATTTGCGGTGCAATTGCGGTTTGCGGATAATATTTACACCCCTAGTAAAAACCCTGCAGATTCCTTCTTAATTTTCAGGCCCCCCATTAGATTCACATTCCACAATAACTCGTCCTTTTTATATAACAATCCATTTGCTTTGCATCAAGAAAAAGATCCATGCTTGATTAAAAAATCCGATGACAATTCCATACATAGATTTAATCACATTTAGAACTCAAGTTGATAACTGAATTTTATAAGCAAGCAACTCGATATAATACCATCAAATTTACTTTTAAAATTCCGACTGAATGTACATAATCTTTCTATAGTCTGGTTCTTTGCAATTTTATTAATTCTTGGTTCAGTACACGCTCGTCCTTTATTAGAAGAGAACATCTTAATGACCTCTTCTCTTTTCCAAATTAAAGATACAAAGGTAGACTGTGCACGTTGAGGTTTTCTTCAGACAATTTCAACAACAAACGCTCAACAGAAGCACGAGTAAGCATAGTGACTCTTCCACGACATGTAAGGCGATATGTAGGCAGTACCATTCTCTGAGTTCAGTTCTGAAGGCTCAAGAACAAGTTTTTCGCCTATCGCAATTCGTTTGCCAACCACACTCGCATAGAAGTGATCAAACTTGGCCGGGACATAAATATCACTCCAGGAACAGATATAGTAATCGATGATCTTTTTGTACACAGAAGTCCCTGGACTCAGAAAGGGAACTACTTTCTCATCTGGTATCAAGGTCTCCTGTGCAGTTCAAACACATGATTAGGAAAATTATACTATGCTGAAAAGGAGAAGAGGGAAAGAACACAAAAAAGAGTGCTATTAGAAAACCAAAGTAGATACTTTTCTTTTAAAATCCAAAGCTTTTAGCAGAGGTATCTTGGATCACATTTTATTTGTTTGCTTTCACATTTCAACGAAGAGATGGGGAATTTGTTTTAGCACATATTAAATGATGTAGGCGGCTCATCGAGTAAAAGTCCAATGTTATCATTCCTAAATAAACATATAAAGGTAATATGTACAGATTCGTTGATCACGATACTGTAGAGTAGCATCATTAACCGTGAAACTGTGAAATAGAGAACAACTAAGTTTAAAATTCTTATGAATTGGAAACAGTAACTTGGTTCAACATTAACTTATGCTATTTGAAATACAGAGTGAATAAAATGAAACACGTAAGGGGTAGAAATGCAGGATGAAGGAGATGATGCAAAAGGATATGCTTTGGCACATATTATGATATAGTATGTGGGTGAAATAGTTGGAAGAAACGAACAAGAGTATGCACTTAAATTGGAGGCAATGTATCTGTCTAGAAAGTGATGAAATAGAAAGCAAAAAGAAATGTATAAAAATGTCAAAAACTTACACTATATTTCATGCAATTTCTAAAATTACACTATATTTCATGCAATTTCTACCTCCATTCAATTCTTTCCAACTAAAAACATCCCCAATGAACCCCAATTATACCTACAAGTCACGGGATTCGGCTGGCCCGTTGTGGGCTAAAAATGAACTGAACACTAGCACTACTTGTCAGTGATATATCTTTTGTAGAAGGAAAAAATCAAATACAACATGCAGTCATTTGTTGATGTTTGCAGAACATATTCTAACATGAAATCTATAGATTGAAGATAAAAGAAAAATAATAACCATTACCTTTGTATGTACGTTTGGGTAAATCTCCGACAATGAATTGAGACTATTATGCCATCCATTCAAAGTCAAATATATATTTGCCTCTCTTTCGATTCTAATCTTTTTCAAAAATTGGCCTATATCATGGGGAGTGTAGCAACTTTTTGTTCCATCAACTGTACTCCCATGACACCCTTTTTTCCCCAAAATCTCATCTTCCAGGTCCACAGCAATATATAAATGATTTGAATTTTGGCCAGAACTTCTAAGCTTCTCAACCATTGAATGAATAGTTTTCTGCAACTCAGCTTTTAACTGAAGGGCCTCAAACATAGCCAAGCATAAAACTGAAGTTGTGTTGTTACTTTCTCCCTTTGTCACGGGGGAAGTGGAGAAGTCAGTCACAATCTTTAAACTTCCTTTCTTTTTGTAAAGTGGTTCGACTTTTAAGTGTACATAGTCTTCTGTAACCCCATTAGGAACTCTGACAAGGGTTAGCGGTCTGGTTGATATTTCAAGAGGCTGAACAATTGACATTTTTACAATGCCTTTCATGCTTGCTACAAATTTGTGGACATCATAAATTTCTCCAAATTTCCTGCAAATTGTGAAGAGTGCCACCGGCATTAGTTGTAAATTTTTATATGAAGTGCTCTTTTATCCTGCTACTTCTGCTTAGATCACATAAACTGTTTGTATATATTATAAGGCCCAAAGATACTATACTAAGATATTTACTGAATTAACCTCCGATCCCCTGAACTTTCATCGATGACATCAGGTACCACAAGTATAGCCCCGAGGCGTCTAGCTACAACGATTGCATTTGAAACCTGAGGACACCAGCCAGATTATCAGCACGGCAATACGGAAACAATCAAGTCAAAAAATCAAAAACATAAAGCAAACATAATTTTCCGAGTGAAGGATTTACCAATTTTGAATTGTACAAGTAATCCTTAAGCATGTACTCCCTCCGTCCCAGCCAGTTCTTTACATGGCGACTGGGCATGGAGGTCAAGGATAGTGGGTGTAAAATGGGTGTAATATTGTTAAAATAAATGAGGTAGTGGGTGTAATAGTGATTTTATTGTTAAAATAAGTGAAGTAGTGGGTGTAATAGTGATTTTATTGTTAAAATAAGTTAAGTAGTGGGTGAAATAGTGTAAAGTATTGTTAAAATAAGTGAAGTAGTGGGTGTAATAGTGTTAAAACTTACTATTTTGGGTAATGTAAAGAAATGGTGGGACGGCCCAAAAAAGAAATTGTAAAGAAATGAATGGGACAGAGGGAGTACTTTATAATACAATACGTAAGTGAATTCATAACATGAGTTCTTTGTAAATAAATGGATTGCATAGTATCTATGATGTGAACAATGGGAGTGGGAGTAAAAGGATTTGATTACATTACAGAAACACTTATGGAAAGGGTTTAGCACCCTATAATCTTTATTACTGTAAAGACATCCAGTAACATCTTCAAAATTGAGGTTGATATCTACTCAATATCACATCCTCCAGTCTCTCATTAGGATGGTGACTAGATAATATTAAAAATGTTCGAACTGTTACGGAGTGAAAAAAGTGGGCTGAATCACATTTGATGCAGGGCAAGGATGTAAAAGAAGGATAATTGTTTAAAAAAGATAAAGCAATTAAAGAAACCGTCGTGGAAAACCCTATGGCACTAATGTTGTGTTTGGTTGGGGTGAATGAATTTGGAAGGAATGGAATGAGATTTGAACTAAAATATGAGTAAATTTTCAAAAGTTTCATTCCTTCATCATTCCATTCCTTACCACCTATACTATAGTTCAAACCCCTAAATTTGAAAAGGAATATTCCATTCTCCCTCATACCTATTTTCTTACCAAATCTCATCATAGAAATTTTGTTCTTCCATATTTTATTTCCAAATGTTCCCTCATACCTCCATTGTTACCCTTTATTTTCACTCATTCCATTCCATTCCATTCTCCCTAACCAAACACAACATAAGGTGATCTGATGCAGGACATGAAAACAAGGATTTATGGAACCAGAACAATAAAATTGATAGATAATTATGGATTAACCGCAGATTACCCACACCCTAACACCATGTTTGTTTCATAAGATTAAGTAGGGGATAAGACTATAATCCAGTAAAAATTTTAATCCCATGTTTATTTGTAAAAATTTACTTGGGATTAGATTGAGGATTATTGTCCTTTAAAATAGTAATCCATTGTTTGTTTGGTTGGGATAAGCTATAGGATCATAATCCTCTCTAATACTTGGTTGGAGGAGGTATTATTTAATCCCCTCCCACAAGTCATTTTTTTAAAGGATTATATAATCCCTCCTAAAACAAACATAGGATTAGAAATTTTAAAGGATAATAGTCCAATTCATAGGTTATCCCTCAAAACAAACATGAGATAGGATAATTTAAAGGATTACAGTCCAATCCTAAACTTAATACTTCAAAACAAACATGGAATAGGATAATTTAAAGGATTATAAATGATGGGACTATTATGTTTGTTAAGAATGTTTTAGATTATAGTAGTAGAAAAATTAAAGGATTTGTTTCCTTTATTAGAAGATTTTTTTACTTGGTATCTAAGTTTAGGGATTTACTCATTTAGTTACTAAGAAACTTTGATTGATCAATGAATTGAATTTGTTCTCTTATGGTTGCGACTTGCGATCCTAGCAAACTTCTCTTCCGCGGTTGAGAAATCCTAGGATTGTTCTCATATTAATAGTCCCATAATAACCTCATAATCCCTAGGATTTCTCAACCGCGGAAGAGAAGTTTGCTAGGATCGCAACCCATAAGAGAACAATCTAAATTCATTGAACAATCAAAGTCTTCTTAATAACTAAATGAGTAAATCCCTAAACTTAGCCACAAGTAAAAAAAAATCTTCTAATAAAGGAAACGAATCCTTTAATTTTTCTACTACTATAATCTAAAACATTCTTAACAATCTATTTATCTAATATAACTAATAGCTAATAAATTACAATTTAATTAGCAACATAAAATAAGAACAAATTAATATTTTAATTCCTTGTTCCGCATCATGATCCAACCGCTGAAAAACCATTACACCTAGGATTTTAGAACCACAAAGGATAGAGAAAAATCATAATTCAATTAATTAATTAAAGTCTTCCAATAATAAAAAATTACATCTCGTCGTACAATGGAGTAAAACCTGAACTTAGCCAACAAGTAAAATCCTAATGATAAGGGAAACAAATCGTTTTATTATTCTACTACTTTAATCTAGAATATTCCTAATAATGCATTTGTGTCTAATATAATTATTAATATTCAATAAATTACCATAAACTTTATTCCTAAATAATCCATAAAATAAATAAAAAGGGTTATAGTAGTTGAATAATTAATTTATTTCATGTTGTTATTTAGGAATAAAATTTCTCGTAATTTATTAGATAATATTTAAGTTAGATAACTAGAATATTATGAATATTCTAGATTATTGTAGTAAAATAATAAAAAGGATTTGTTACCTTTTTTATTAGATTTTATTTGATGGCTAAGTTAGAGATTTCCTCCCTATACAAGGAGATGTAATATTATATTATCAAGAAGACTTCGATTGATTGATTGAACTAAAATTGTTTCTCTAGCTCGTGCTTCGTGTATATTCCTCTCTTCAACGAAATCCTAAAGGTAGTGTTCTTCTACGGTTGGATGACTTTCGGTTTGTGGATTTTAGGCAATTAATCCACAATTCTACCTTTTCCTTTACTCGTTCAAGCCTGATGAGGATGTCAAAAAATTAAGTGAATAACACTAACTATTTTTCTACAATCATAACAACAAAGGTACTATTATCTAAAAAAGATGCTAGACCCCAAAAACTGTCCCCAAAAAAATTCCCAAACTACATGTGTCACATGTTAATTGGTATAAATTTATAATTAAAATGACGGGCCCTCATGTATACATATGAATTTCCTAATTAAAACTTAACGATGTAGGACAAGGGTGTAAGGAAGGGTTAAGCAAAGGTAAAAATTTATCTCCACAAAGATGACATAAAACGCACAATAGATCCTTAGATTGATTCATAATTCTGAACTATATTTAGTAATAAAGATTACAATTGTGTATAGGAAAATTCTCAATGGTACCATCGTAGAATTGGCTATCCCAAATGGTACACCAAATAGTTTTGACTTCCATTTGGTACCACTCTAGTGACGCTACTATTATGTTATTCAAACGTTTTACCAAATTATTTGGTGTATCATTTGAAAAAGCCATATGTATAAGGGTACCATTGACAATTTCCCTTGTATATATATTAAATCATAAAACTTAGCCCATAATCTTCTTTATAAAAGGAAACAAAACCTTTTCTTACTCTCTACCATAATCTGGAATATTCATCACATAAGTTAGGTAAGTACACAGAAGTTTCAATTAAAATTGAAGGTGAGTATTTTTGTAACTACAAGAATTTAATCACATATTTACAAGTATGTCATTAAAATGAACTATGTACTTATTGGGACTTACCTACGTACATACTTAGGGGACTTACCTAAGTACATACTTGGGAGAATTTTTCCCTATATATAATGTCTAACTTTAAAATAAATTACAATTAGATCTATTCCTATTTAACTAGCTTTACAACACGTGCAAGACACGAGTATGTTCTAGAAATTATTCATTGATTTTTGTGTTGTGGCATTTGAAAATTTAATTTAGCAATATTAATTATGTGGCTAACGTCCTTTATTATTTTGTGTTATTCGTTTAGTAGGAAGCTCGTGTTTCTAACTTGTATTATATTTTTGTGTTTTATTCATCTGGTAGGAAATTTGTGTAAGACACTGACATGATCTAAATGTAAATATAAATATATTATTGTCGATTTACTAGTAATTGATACTACATAGCATATAACATGTTTTTTAAGAAGATTACATATCTTGCGTATCTTGCACGCGTACTCAAGATGAATGCTCTTACAATATTTACAATTCTCAAGATGCTCAATTCGGACAAATGAATGATTATCGAGAAAGATACGAGTCCAATCCGTACATTAATGCATATAATCAAGATTGGACGGGTCAACCAAATTTTTCGTACACGGACAACAATTTTCAGAATTTCTCATATCATGATCAACAACAATTTCAACAACAACAATATGAAGAACAATATCATGATCAGAATCAATTTGAGCAATCATCATGGCAGCAATATGAATATCCTCCACCGCAAAATTTCCAGGTTTATCAAACCAATGAAAATGCGCAACCTGATCAAATGAGCGATGTGATGAAAATTCTAATTCAAATGCAAAAGACTCACGAGGAGAACATGAGAGAGATTAAAGAGGAGAGCATGAGAGAGATTAAAGAATTAAGAACTCAAAGTTTGGTGATTGAATCTAAAATTGCACACTTGGATAGTTCTTCTATTTCAGGGCAACCCGACCATTCACCATCATCATTCATTCGATTTGAAGAGGACATGAGTGCTATTATCCTTACAAGTGATCAAGAATATGATACTTTCTCGATGTGTATTGATGATGTACCAACTAAAAAAGAGGAGGATACTGTCATTAATGTTACAATTTAAGATGTTCTTGTTGCTGCTACCGAGGACAATGTGACTGATGATGAGATCAATGATGCATTTATTGTTGCGGACTATGTAAGTGAGGATGAGGTAACAAAAGAAAGCAATACCGAGATGGTTGTTATTTCTCTTCCTGAACTTGTGCCTAAGCTACCATTCCCAAGTCGAAACACAGCTCATGTGGATCAATGGTTTGATATTGATAATCCATTCAAAACGCCTCTTACGCTTCAATTCTCGGAAGAATGAGATCCTGATAATTACTCTTTATTCATTGATTTAAAAAGACAAGAGGATCAAATAGCTCCAGAGAAAGTAAGGAATGAAGAAGAACCACCACCCGAGCCTCCACCTCACGTGAATATTAAGGGAGTTCGATGTTTTCGAGGCTGTGAATTTTATCGTTGCTTTATCACAAAATTTTCCAAAACTACATATTTTCTTGATCAATTGTTATTTATTGATGTTGTAGCTAAATTTGCTAATGCTTGTTTGGAAATTTTGTGCAGGATTAAAACAACTGTTGATGCTCGTGGTGGTCCCACGCAACAGGTTTTTGGTCTTTTTGCAGTGGCACTCCGTGCCTCGACACTTCATGTATATGTATTAGGGGAGTATTTCTTACTTTTCTTAGTATTTCTTACTTTTCTTTGTATTTCTTACTTTTGTTTTATATAATTGTTCATTGAGGACAATGTGGGAATGAGTTCTCGATGATAAAAAATTCCAAAAAAAAAAATTCAAAAAATTAGAAAATTAATTGCCTCGTCTCATAGTGTGTTAACAAGGATAGGTACACATCTTGTGAGCTTATTTTGCATGATTATTTGACATGTCATATCTCTAAAAAAATCATTTGTTACTTGATGATTCCTTGTACGTGCTTGCGAAAATTTTAAAACTTGAGATACATCATTGTCAATTTTTGTGAGTACTGAAGCATGCTTTCACCTTGTGAGATCTTGAGCCAAATTTGTGATTGGTACATTTTATATCAATCGAATTTTATTGTTGTGTGTTGTTCATCATTTGGCATGTTGCTCTAGAACTTGTTTCAAACCATTTTGAGATTACATGATATCTGTATGCATGAAAATGATAAAGGCACTAGGATTAACCGTATTTATCCAAACAGTACCCTTGAATCATATATCCTTAGTGAACCCCTTTGAGCTTTTTATCCGTTATTTTTGTGTATCACCAATCTAAATTCTTGAGCCTACTTGTTTATTCTTCTCTTGATTTACTAGTAGAGCATTTTGATTTATTTGGAGGTTGGTGAGTGCATAGTGTGGGGATTTCTTTGTTAAAGTGTGAAAATTTGGTGGGAATTTCTAAGAAAAGAAAAAAATTAAAAAAAGAATAAGAAAGAATAAAAGATAAGTGGAGAGTTGTGTTTATTGGTTTGTGCAATATGAAAATGGAAAAGTACATGGTAATATGTGCTTGGGGGTTTACTGCTTGTGAGAGTTTGATCACCTTTTACATGATCAAATTTCATGTTGAGTGCTTTAATTATAAATAAACATTGTGCTCTATTAGTTTGTCGAGATAGCCACTTGTTAGCCTTTTTCTTGATTCCCTACCCTTCACCTTAGCCATGTTACAACCTTTAACAAAGATCTTTTGATTTGTGCATACATGTATACAAAGTAATGGAGATTTGGTGGACAACCAAGCATATGGTAGCACATGACTTAATTGATTGAACTTGAGTGAATACACTTCACTTATACACTTGTGTGATTTGAGAGTTATGTGAGATATTCTATCCATAGCATGTTACTCATTGAATGCGGCATTGATATATATTTCATGATTTTTTTGGTCTATCTAGACTGTGTGTTTACTTGGATAGTCTTGTGCATATGACGTATAAGTGAACAGACTTTCAATATTATGTGATTGAGGTTTACTTGTATGGAGTACTATGATATGTTGCATACTTGAGACTTGGCAGAAAAAAAATTGGATTTTGTGGGTAAATACACTATAAACCCTCACGAGACAACACTCGTCCTACTAGGGCTGCTTAGGGGTTTAACGGCTTGTTGCATGTATTCAATGCAATCGTGTCGTCTATGAAAGTGAAATTGGTTAAGATTTAGTTTTTATTTTGCTTATTTGCCCGAGGACGTGCAAATGCTTAGTGTGGGGATGTTTGATAGGATATATTTTTATATATATTTTAGATAATTTTATTCCCATATTTAATTGCATTTTGCATTGATTTGGATATTATTTAATAAATTTTGATGTTTTATTGTAGGAAGGCAAGAATTTATAAGTTTGGAAGAATTTGGGCTTAAAGAGCTATTTTGGAGCTAAAATTGGAAGAAATTCGGAAAATTAAAGAAATAACAAAATAAAGAAATAAAGTGCAAAGAAGAAATAAAAGAAGAAGGGAAAAAAAAAGAATTAGAAGCTTGGTCCAAATTGGAATATTTTAAGCACACCCAAAAATCTTCATTTGAATTTATAAGATTTATGCAGCAAACTTTGAAGAAGAATAACAAGTGCAGCCAGCCTTGAAAACCAGGTAACAAACTTGAATCACGGAGCAGACAAAGAAAAGAAGAGAAGCAAACTTTGAAAAGGAAAGCAAGCAATCTTGAAAAATAATGCAGCATCTTTGAAAAAAAACAATACAGCATCTTGGACTATGACTTTCATATCCTATAAAAGGAATGAGAGGGGAGAGATACAGGGAGGACCAAACATTAGACATAGACATAAACACACTGCATAGGATTAGACATTTCTACATATCTTTTCATTCGGCTAGTGCAAGTTTTGGAGCTAGGGGCTTGATTTTCTTTCTTCTCTTTTATGTATACTTTGGCTTAATTCTCCGTTTTATTACAATTCTGAGGTACTCCTTAATTTTATCTTATTTGTTAATATATGTTTTACATGTCTTGTTTAATTATTTTTGTCAATTCTATTAATAGCATGAGTGAGTAGTTTATTTCTAGGGTGCAAGGGGAAGCCATGTTTACACCATGATAGTGCTTTAATTTTATTAGTTGTTTAACGGATACTCCCTCCGTCCCAAATCTTTTGTCTTGTTTGACTTTTAATGGTCAAATTGACCGACTTTTGACCACATATTACATATATAATATAAATGAATATTATAATAAAAATTATATCATTAGAAAGTATATTTAATTTGCTTTAATATGTACTTTTTAGATTTTGCAAATTATAAAAGAATAATACGTAATTGTTAGTCAAAGTTTGATCAATTTGACCACAAAAAATCAAACAAGACAAAAGATTTGGGACGGAGGGAGTATAAAATAATTCTAATCGATATGTTATAAAATTTAATTTGTGTTATCGGCCGGTATCATTAATTAATTATTTGCAAATAGGAGTAATAGATCGAGAGATTTTACCCACTAGAGGCATACATACGATTAGCGGAATTGAATTTTAGTGCGAGAGCATAATTGGATTTCCGAGAGCGTTAATGCTTGAGAGAGATTAACACATGCTCTAATTATTTAAATCCATTAAATTACTATATCCATAAAATTTGTTTCGGTGTAAACATGGTGAACCCGGTTGCCCTAGACTTTTAGTTAATCGACTTTAAAACACATTTATTTGCATTATTTAGTTATATAAAAATTCTAAATAATTGTTTTAATATAGAAATAATTCGTGACAATTAAATTAAAATTGATAAAACCTGTCTCCCTTCGAACAAACAGAAAAATATACCACATCAATTTCTCAACCGCGGAAGAGAAGTTTGCTAGGATCGCAACCCATAAGAGAACAATCTCAATTCATTGAACAATCAAAGTCTTCTTAATAACTAAATGAGTAAATCCCTAAACTTAGCCACCAAGTAAAAAAAATCTTCTAATAAAGGAAACGAATCCTTTAATTTTTCTACTACTATAATCTAAAACATTCTTAACAATCTATTTATCTAATATAACTAATAGCTAATAAATTACAATTTAATTAGTAACATAAAATAAGAACAAATTAATATTTTAATTCCTTGTTCCGCATCATGATCCAACCGCTGAAAAACCATTACACCTAGGATTTTAGAACCACAAAGGATAGAGAACAATCATAATTCAATTAATTAATTAAAGTCTTCCAATAATAAAAAATTACATCTCGTCGTACAAGGGAGTAAAACCTGAACTTAGCCAACAAGTAAAATCCTAGTGATAAGGGAAACAAATCGTTTTATTATTCTACTACTTTAATCTAGAATATTCCTAATAATGCATTTGTGTCTAATATAATTATTAATATTCAATAAATTACCATCAACTTTATTCCTAAATAATCCATAAAATAAATAAAAAGGGTTATAGTAGTTGAATAATTAATTTATTTCATGTTGTTATTTAGGAATAAAATTTCTCGTAATTTATTAGATAATATTTAAGTTAGATAACTAGAATATTAGGAATATTCTAGATTATTGTAGTAAAATAATAAAAAGGATTTATTACCTTTTTTATTAGATTTTATTTGATGGCTAAGTTTAGAGATTTCCTCCCTATATAAGGAGATGTAATATTATATTATCAAGAAGACTTCGATTGATTGATTGAACTAAAATTGTTTCTCTAGCTCGTGCTTCGTGTATATTCCTCTCTTCAACGAAATCCTAAAGGTAGTGGTTCTTCTACGGTTGGATGACTTTCGGTTTGTGGATTTTAGGCAATTAATCCACAATTCTACCTTTTCCTTTACTCGTTCAAGCCTCATGAGGATGTCAAAAAATTAAGTGAATAACACTAACTATTTTTCTACAATCATAACAACAAAGGTACTATTATCTAAAAAAGATGCTAGACCCCAAAAACTGTCCCCAAAAAAATTCCCAAACTACATTTGTCACATGTTAATTGGTATAAATTTATAATTAAAATGACGGGCCCTCATGTATACATATGAATTTCATAATTAAAACTTAACGATGTAGGACAAGGGTGTAGGGAAGGGTTAAGCAAAGGTAAAAATTTATCTCCACAAAGATGACATAAAACGCACAATAGATCCTTAGATTGATTCATAATTCTGAACTATATCCAGTAATAAAGATTACAATTGTGTATAGGAAAATTCTCAATGGTACCATCGTAGAATTGGCTTTCCCAAATGGTACACCAAATAGTTTTGACTTCCATTTAGTACCACTCTAGTGACGCTACTATTATGTTATTCAAACGTTTTACCAAATTATTTGGTATATCATCTGAAAAAGCCATATGTATAAGGGTATCATTGACAATTTCCCTTGTATATATATTAAATCATAAAACTTAGCCCATAATCTTCTTTATAAAAGGAAACAAAACCTTTTCTTACTCTCTACCATAATCTGGAATATTCATCACCTAAGTTAGGTAAGTACAAAGAAGTTTCAATTAAAATTGAAGGTGAGTATTGTTAGAATACAATATAAGATCCTGGAAAGTTCCTCCCTCTAATACCTTAAGGGTTTAGATGTGTTACCATGTTAAGTAATCAACTCATCTAAAACCTTAAGGTGTTAGAGGAAGGCCCAACCGGATCTTTATATTATTCTAACACTACCCCTCACTCGAAAGCCCATTTTTGGGTCGAAGAGTGGATCATGGGCGCTCATCTTTGGAGCATAACTTGCCTTCGTGTCCATATTAAATATTGAGAATATTGGGGGTGGCAGGGAGTCGAACCTGAGTCTCCCGCCAACCTGAGCTCTGATACCATGTTAAGTAATCAACTCATCTAAAACCTTACGGTGTTAGGGTATCGAGCCAGAACTCCTAACCCTAATTTTCTTTTCTTCTTTTATTTTTAATCGGCCGCCATGGGAGATGACAGCACCAAAACCCAAACTTCTCCTCCTCCTTCCCCTACCCTTCATCCTGCTCAAGCAGTACACAATATTAAGGTAATCATCCCTCTTACCCTTGATTTGCAACGTGTACAATATCACATGTGGGCTGAGTTGTTCAAACTCGCAGCCATGGCTCACAACGTAATGGATCATATTGATGATCCTGCCACGACTCCTCCTGATCCTACTGTCTCTGCTACTAAGTGGAAACAATTAGATGTTATTGTACTCTCTTGGATTTACGGCACTATTTCAGAGGATCTTCTTCTTACTATTATCCAGCCGGGCTCTTCTGCAAGAGATGCTTGGCTTCGCGTGAAGAATTTGTTTCAGGACAACAAAGGTGCCCGGGCTGTGGATCTTGAGTATCAGTTCAATCACACTAAGATGGAGGATTTTTCTAATGTCAATTCTTATTGTCAACACCTTAAGTCATTGGCCGATCAACTGAAAGATGTTGATGAAACAGTGAGTGATCAGCGCCTCGTTCTTCAACTTGTGAACGGACTCTCTTCAACATATGATGCCACAGGTAGCTTTATTAGTAGCATGAATCCCTTGCCTTCCTTCTTAACTGCACGGAGTATGCTTGTGCGAGAGGAGTCACGACGCCAGCGCAACTCTGAGACTACTGCATTTGTTGCACGAACCCCGACATCATCTATTGCCCCTCCTGCCAACAACTCTTCTTCTCTGACACTTCAAAGCAACAACCGCAACAATTACGGAAACCGCAACAATAGGTGCAACAACCGCAACTCACGCAATAATGGTGGTAACCAACCTGCTGGCATCAATAACTCACAACAAAGAGGGCAATCAATGCCGTCATGGCCTGCATCATATCCATTCTTTTGGCCTCCTCCAACAGCTCCCCAACGTTCTAATGACAGTATCTTAGGCCCAGCACCACGCGCTCCACCACACACTGCTCAAGCCTATGTTGCACCATCAAATGACTCTGGCTATAACCTCACAGATCTTCCTCATGCCTTCAATGCTATGACACTTAATCCACCGGATGACTCATGGTACATGGACACAGGGGCATCTTCTCATATGGCTGCTTCTCCGGGTAAAATACATTCTTTTTCTAACACATCTGATACTTCTCATGTTTTGGTTGGAAATAGTTCTTATATTCCTGTACAGGGCTCAGGAAAAGCACAATTATCTCCAACTCACCCTCATCTTACTCTCTCAAATGTCCTCGTTACTCCTAACATCATTAAAAATTTAGTGTCAGTTCGTCAATTTACTTGTGACAATTATGTTTCCGTAGAATTTGACCCTTTTGGTTTCTCTGTGAAGGATCTACAAACGGGGGGCGTAGTCATGAGATGCGATAGTTCGGGGAACCTCTATCCAGTTACCAACACCTCTACTCACAACTCTCCAGTTTCTCTCGTCACCCTCACTTCTCAAATCTGGCATCATCGCTTGGGACATCCAGGGGATCATATTTTTAGCTTTCTTAAGAAAAATAAATCTATTTCTTGTAATAAGGAGTCAACCTCCAACTTATGCTCAACATGTGAGATTGCAAAGCATAAACGTTTGCCGTTTCATTTGTCAACTTCTGTAACTTTCTTACCATTTGATATTATTCATAGTGATTTATGGACATCTCCAATTTTGAGTGGTCATGGTCATCGTTATTATCTTGTTCTACTTGATGATTATTCACATTTTGTTTGGGTGTATCCACTTAAATATAAATCTGAGGCTTATTCAAAATTTATTCAATTCCATCATATGATCAAAACTTAATTTCAAAGAGACATTAAAACTTTCCAGTGTGATAGAGGTCGAGAATTTGATAATGCATCGTTTCATACTTTTTGTGTTAATAATGGGATTCAATTTCGCTTTTCTTGTCCTCATAACTCCTCACAGAATGGTAAAGCTGAACGAATAATACGCACACTTAACGATATTACTCGTTCACTTCTAACTCAAGCTTCTATGCCACTATCTTATTGGGTAGATGCTCTTCATATGGCCGTCTATCTTCACAATATTCTTCCAACTACAACTCTACAGTTAGGAACTCCCATCTATGTTTTATATGGTCGTTGTCCCACTTACGATCACATTAGGATCTTTGGGTGTCTTTGTTTCCCCAACTTGAGTGCTACTGCCAAACACAAACTCTCTCCTAGATCTACCCCGTGTGTCTTCATCGGTTTTCCTCAAAATTTTCGAGGATATGCTTGTTTCGACTTATCATCAAAGAAAGTTATAATTTCACGTCATGTCACCTTTGATGAGTCAGTATTCCCTTTCTCGAATCTCACTAAATCCACACCCTCTTCTTATGATTTTTTGGACCACCCCGCATTATCTCCTCTTATACTTGAGAGATTAATGATTTCTCCTTCTCCAGCAGCACCTATACAACCTAAACCAGCGGTTGTTCCACCTACCACTACACATTCACATACTACTTCATACCCTCTTGTCTATTCTCGTCGAAAGTACACTAGCACAACAACCCCCAACCCACCTACATCTACCCCCAACCCACCTACATCTACTGCTTCACGTACTCCCTCACCGTCTACGTCTCCTCCACAACCTTCTAATATTGATACTTCGTCTCTTCCCCCACCATGTCATACAATGACCACCAGATCTAGAGTCGGTATCAGCAAGCCCAATCCCAAATACAACCTCCATACTCAATCCTTAACCTCCATACTCAATCCTTAAGCCCTTCTCCCCTTCCAAGGTCTCACTTAAGTGCTCTGCAAGACCCTCATTGGAAAGCGGCAATGCAGGAAGAGTATGATGCTTTGATAAAAAATGATACATGGGTTCTAGTTGATCGTCCTCCAGATGTTAATGTGGTACGTTGTATGTGGCTTTTTAAACATAAGTACAACTCAGATGGCTCCTTACATAGACATAAGGCCCGATTAGTTGTAAATGGTCGGTCTCAACAGGTTGGGGTGGATTGTGATAAGACGTACAGCCCTGTAGTTAAACCGGCTACAATTCGCACAGTTTCGAGTCTTGCTCTCTCATATTCTTGGCCTATACATCAGCTTGATGTCAAAAATGCATTTCTTCATGGGAATTTGCAGGAAACTGTGTACATGCACCAACCTCCTGGCTTTGTAGACCCTCTTTCTCCAAAGAAGGTTTGTCTTCTCCGTAAGACACTTTATGGCCTTAGACAGTCTCCGCGGGCTTGGAATCACCGGCTTGCAAAATATTTGTTGAAGATGGGTTTCACTTGTAGTAAGAGCGATACTGCTCTATTCACATATAAGCACGGGGGTGACACTGCTTTTGTCCTTGTGTATGTGGATGATATTGTTCTTACTGCCTCATCAACTGAGTTTCTCCAAAATATTATCCGTCTTTTGAGTGTTGAATTTGTCATGACTGACTTAGGTCCCTTATCTTATTTCTTGGGTATTTCTGTTCGTCGCACAAAAGATACTTTATTTTTGTCTCAACAGAAGTATGCTGAAGAAATCTTACGACGAGCTAAGATGAGCCTTTGCAAGCCTATTGGCACTCCTATTGATCCTACAGCCAAACTTAGTGCTGATGTTGGTCCTTTTCTTCCTGATCCGACATTGTATCGTAGCATTGCTGGTGCACTACAATACTTAACTTTCACCAGACCTGATATATGCTATGCTGTCCAACAAATTTGTTTATTTATGCATGCCCCTCGTGAGCCTCATTTCTCTGCTATGAAGCGTATCTTACGCTATCTCCAAGGGACACTTCAGTATGGTATGCAGCTTTGTGCTTCTCCTACCAGTGATTTGATAGCATACTCCGATGCTAATTGGGGTGGTTGCCCGGATACTCGTCGTTCTACTTCAGGGTATTGTGTTTACTTGGGGAGTAATCTGATTTCATGGTCATCAAAGAGGCAACCCACTTTATCACGTTCTAGTGCTGAAGCCGAATATCGTGGGGTTGCTAATGCCGTTGCAGAAGCATCATGGCTTCGGAATTTGTTACTGGAACTACATTGCCCTCTGCGCAAAGCCACCCTTGTCTATTGTGACAATATTAGTGTTGTGTACCTCTCCTCTAATCCAGTACAACATCAGCGTACTAAACATGTGGAGATGGATATACATTTTGTTCGCGAAAAAGTCGCAATTGGTCAGGTTCGTGTTTTGCATGTGCCATCTTCCTCTCAATATGCCGACATTTTCACTAAAGGCCTTCCTGCTTCTCTATTCTCTGAATTCCGATCCAGTCTCAATGTTCGCCAGCCTCTCCTTTCGACTGCGGGGGTGTGACAGCAGATCAAATATTATGTAAATATGTATCTTGGTTAAGTTTCCTTAATTGTCCTTAATTGTATATATTTTAGGATCCTAGATAATTATAGATTGATATTGTAAGATACAACACTATATATTGAATGGAATACAATCCCCAAAACAGGGACTTTTCTAAACTTTAACATGGTATCAGAGCTCAGGCACGCAGAGGTCACGGGTTCGACTCTCTGCGACCCCCAATATTCTCACAATTTATTATGGACACGAAAGGCAAATTATGCTCCAAAGATGGGCGCCCGTGATCCACTCTCGACCCAAAAATGGGCTTTCGAGTGAGGAGGAGTGTTAGAATACAATATAAGATCCTGGAAAGTGCCTCCCTCTAATACCTTAAGGTTTTAGATGAGTTGGTTACTTAACAAGTATTTTTGTAACTACAAGAATTTAATCACATATTTACAAGTATTTACAAGTATGTCATTAAAATGAACTATGTACTTATGGGGACTTATCTACGTACATACTTAGGGGACTTACCTAAGTACATACTTAGGAGAATATTTCCCTATATATAATGTCTAACTTTAAAATAAATTACAATTAGATCTATTCCTATTTAACTAGCTTTACAACACGTGCAAGACACGAGTATGTTCTAGAAATTATTCATTGATTTTTGTGTTGTGGCATTTGAAAATTTAATTCAGCAATTTTAATTATGTGGCTAACGTCCTTTATTATTTTGTGTTATTCGTTTAGTAGGAAGCTCGTGTTTCTAACTTGTATTACATTTTTGTGTTTTATTCATCTAGTAGGAAATTTGTGTAAGACACTGACATGATCTAAATGTAAATATAAATATATTATTGTCGATTTACTAGTAATTGATACTACATAGCATATAACATGTTTTTTAAGAAGATTACATATTTTGCGTATCTTGCACCCGTACTCTAAACTAGTTAAAATTATTTCTTTTTCTCAACCACTGGAATTATAATTCATATGATATAAAATAATGCATGTCATATTACTAAATATTTGGTGTCACGAAATCATGTCATATTTTTAATTGTTTCAATATCACTGACTTTAATTATATTTTATTACTTTCTTCAACCACTTAAACCATAATTACATTATATATATATATATATCACTCATAATAACATATGTACATATTTATACACATATAGGGTGAGGTTCAAATTAGAACCTTATGCTAAACTAGAACTTAGGACTAATCTATACCATAAATTTCATGTAATCAATGATTGAGATTTATTCATTATGCTGCAGTACACGATATTTTTAGTTTTGCTGGAATACAATTTTTTGTGAAGTATAGAGTATGATGTACTTATGCAGTACACAACGATTTCTTTTCTAAAATACATAACTTTCTTTGAAGGATAAATTAATTTTCATGTATCTTAACTTGTATTTCATCATTGTAATATATTTTAAAAAATAATTAGGCCAAAAACAATTGATAATAATTAAAACATTGTAAAAAAAATATAAGATATCAAGTAGTTCTAAGGTTCTAATATTAAGGTGGTTCTATGTGGAACATGACCCTACACATATATTAATCACAAAATAATTGGTATGCTTTAATGAAGATTAATTATTAGTGGGAAGAGATTTTAATATGCTATGACAATGGAGATATTAATATGAATATAATTGGATAGGGGTAAAGATGTCATTTTACACTTTAAAGGGTATAACTATCATTTCATATTGAATAAGAACCCCTAAGTTGCTCTATTATATATCTATACTATTATATTAAAGCCGAAACATTGAAAGTTTTGGTGTTTGGTTTTCGGTACGGTTATCCTAATTATTAAAATAAATAAATAATATAAAAAAACGTCTACTTTTAATTGATGATACATTACAATTACCCTTTATAAATATCTAAAATATTGTATCTTAATATTTCTTTTCTAATTTAAACACGTTACCTTTTAATTTAAAACATAATCATGCAATCATTAATATATACACCCAAAAATATCAGAGAAAATGACCAAAATACCTCATTTTTTATGTTTATTTGCCCAAAATACCAATTTTCAGAAACACTAACCAAAATACTAATTTCGGTCAGATACTCCATTTGCAGTGGAGTATCAGAGGTAAGACTCCTCACCCAACGGAGCTTCACGAGTGATGCTCCACTACCAGTGGAGTATCGTACGTTCAAAGTGGAGTATCCAACATGTTACTTCATTGTTCCGACTTGATACTCCACTGATTGTGGAGTATGTCCCTAATACTCCTCCTTTGGGAGTGGTGTGTCATCATAACACTCCATTACGAGTGGAGCATCTAATGGGTATTTAGGCCATATTTAATGAATATAGGTATTTTGGTCATGTTTTGCTGAAAATTAGGTATTTTAGGCCTTCACCCAAAATATCACATCAAATCTTCCAATCACTAATAAAATATGTAAAAGAAATCCGTATACAACGAATAATGACTGTTAGATTTTTAGTATTAAAAAAGAACCGTTAGATATAATGATTAAATATTTTATATGATTAAATTACTTTACTAAAGATTCAATGTTCGAATTCTGTCAACGACATATTTAATTTAAAATTTCATAATATAAGTTTTAAACCATAAATATCATTAAATAAATTTATATGAATTTTTTAAAATCAAATTTATATAATTATTGAAATTAATGATTATATGAAAATATAATTGTAACATATTACTAAAAATAATGATTATATGAAAATATATATAGTTGTAACATAAAATTTAATACATAGCAAAAGAAACTCGTGCATCGCACGGGTTAAAAGCTAGTGATAGATAATATAAAAAACTAATATTATCATTCTTCGTTCGCGTCATAACTAAATTATTACAACCTGTTTTTTCTATAAAATAATATTAAACAATTAGTTGCCTAATTCCGTGTTCCACATCACACATTTTAATGAATAGGTAAATATACCTTATAACTAAGAAATATTTATTGATTGTATACATTAAAATTATGGATGATACCTTCCAAAAAAATAATTATGATGATGCAACACTTGGGTTTTGTCAAAAAAGATAGAGTAATTACTAATTAGCACTTAGGGTCTAGATTAAAATGGATTTCTATTTATTATAATTCACTAGCTTATAACCCGTGCAAAGCACGGGTTGCTTTTAATTTTTTGTAATTTGTTTATAGTGTAATATAATATTATAAATATTAATTTTAATATTATAAATATTAATTTTAATTAATTTTAATTTGTTATAGTGTAATTTGTTGTTTGTTTATTATGTTTTTTAATATTAAAAAATAGGGTTGAACCAAACTACCAATTATCCCCTAGTTTAATACTATTATAAGCGAAATAGGATATTTTTGGTTGTCGGTTTGGTACTCTTTTGTTGTGCACTCATTTTGGTCACTCTTTGATTTGCTTAAATCTCTATTATTAATAATAAAAAAAATGTAAAAAACACACAAAACACTCTCCTGTTAAACACTCTCATGTTAATAAAATTAAAAAAAAACACGCACACACACGCCACTCCTCTCGATCAAAACTCTCGGCTAAATCTTTGCTAACCCGGGAATGTTTTTAGGTAGATAAAATATTAATTAAATTTATTTTTAATTGAACTAAAATTATGGCTAAAAAATAGGATTGAACCAAACTACCAAACTACCAATTATCCCCTAGTTTACTTATTATAGTATAGTATAGATTACTTCAGGAGATAGCCAACAATATTATTCGAGTACACAAGGAACATGTTTTAGCTTGCACTATTCACTAGAATTACTCCTTATAAACTGTAGCCACATACATATGTTTTAATTTTAGTCCATTCGAAAGTAAAGAAAAATTAGCTTAATTAGCATACAACTTATTTAATGAACACTTGATAAATCATAGATATAGATTGAGCAGTAGTGTTCAATCTATGCCATTTAATAAGCTTATGCAAATGTTCGAAAGAAACTCCTTATTAGGATATTGTATTTCCATACAATTCATTTATGAAATATATTTCATTCCTGACAAAAAAAAATTGGCAATTAAGTGGTATAGTACCTGAGATAAATGATGTTCATGGCCACCGGTCAATGAAAATATTATATAACCTCCGAAATTATCCGAGTCCCGCTCTTCTGTAAGACAAAACCACAATCTACAAGAGTGAAAAATAAAGCCAATTTGTCTAATTTATGTTCTTAATAGACTGATCATATGTTTATAAGCATCAACTCTATACACACGCATATATATGTGTACATAAGTAGCTGCTTTCTGATACCTTGTTCTAACTTGCGGTGTGGAGGCCTGGTCCAACAAGGCTTTAAAGCATTGGGACTTTTTTTCCTAGGCCATTCAGTATGAACCAAGTGTTCTGTCTCGCGTTTTGGAATCCTTTGTTCATGAATCTCCACTATTGTTAATTCAACCTGCAAAGAAAAAAAAATGCCCACTATTAAATCCCCATTACTCGTATCAATTAAATTTTAAAAGGTAAGTGTGTGTATTACAAATCGAACAGGAAAATAGCCTATGTTGAAACATGTCTTACTGCAATCTGTTCAGTAATGGGGTAGAACTACGCAATGGAACAATATATTAGTATGAAAAAATATTATTGTACAAAAGTATTCAAGGCCTCAAGCGCATATGCGCTTGGTAGAGTGTTTTCCATAAAACGACTTCGTTTTGCATCTAGATTTTAGAAAAAAAATATTGAAAATTTGTTGCATTAAAACACATAATTTCTAAGTTATCCTCAATTTTATCTTTCATATCACTGAGAATCCTGTGATGAAATAATCAACAAACAACTAGTTAGAAAGATCTTTATTAGATTTCTTTAACAGCCTTTCACAACTTGAAATCGGGCAAAATTGAAATATAACAGCATCAAAATACATCAATTAGTGCCATGATCAGTTCTAATTTAACAAAGGAGGTCGGAATTCATTCAACAAATAACTTAAAAACTTACCGTTGGAGCTTCAAAGTAGTCTGTTTTTACCATGTTCATGAGCATTACGAACATTGAGAATGTAAGAACACCAGCCATCAGATGCCTTATATCTACCAGTGCCATTGTTTTAACTCTTTCTCTCTCTCTCTCTCTCTCTCTCTCTCTCTCTCTCTCTCCCCCCTTGTGTGTGTATGCAATGTGTGCTTTTACTCTAAAGCGTTATTATATATATACATGAAATATTATCTAATTTTTAGCATGCAGATAACGACAATCAGATGCCAATTTGAGAAGGATGTAGATAAGAATGGAAGGGAAGCATAAATTTAGTGTGCGACAATAATGACAGCTTGCTCTTTAGAGAAAGTTGGTGTGACCTATTTGAATTTTTCTACTAAGAGAGTTGCTATCGTGCATACGTTATACACGTTACTGATAGAAATATCACGCGCCTTATTTACACCTACCAATACTTTTCCTCTTAAAGATTAAATGACGATGTCAACACCTCAACCTAGCCCGGAAAATAAATACAACATATCTCTTACTCAATTTTATATTGTGAATAGTTAAAATATTTGTTTCACTCTTAAAACACAAAGTAATATCTTGTAGAGCCATCTTTCAGGTGTGTTTAAGGCCAAAGACTGATCGAGGCAGGAGAACCTCCTCGAACCTAGGCAATAGGTGAGGCAAGGAGCAGTATTTGCAAAATTCGATCATTTCAAAGACCTCTAAAAACACAGATCTTGAGTGCAGGATACATACTCAAAGTTGACATATTACTCTGTTTCAAAAACCCCTACCTACAAATACTTAAGGTAATTGAATAGTTGACACCTCATTTAAGTTTCTTAGCTTTAGCATATTACAATATAGTTATCAAATGATGTCTGGTTAGGAATTTATTAATAACAAGTATCGTAATCACATTATTTGTTACCAAGCCTTTCTCATAATGTTTTTCTATTGAAAGAGTCAACTGAATGACAGAAAAGTAAACCTGTATTGTAATTAGACCAGTTTCTGCCAAGTATTTTAAATGTTGAATCAGTTTGTCATGTGGATATCCAAACTTTAATGTCAAGATACAAAACAGAGGTCTAAAGACCACATATACCAAATCTAGTTACATGTTTTTGGTTAGAAAGGTAATTAGGTCGAGAAGTTTAAAATTTTACACCAACCCAAAGTGATAAGGGCGAGGGAAGGGAGGGTATAAATTTATAAACATCCCAAGATACATGATACAACAGACCTGTTATGCCACAGTACTCCTTTTGCGGAATCCTGTGTTTTAAAACACAAGAAAGATAAAAAAAAATACAAAAAGGATCAGTCTGATGCTTCCACTAGCAATTGAGACATGGATGCATTGATAAGAGATGAATTAGGCATGTAAGAATACCCAAAAATTTATAAAAGATCGTACACAGTGCACAAGGCCCTCTGCAAAGAGGGGTCTGGAAAAGGTCTAGGTATGCACAAGATTACCTACATATTCATAGCAAGGCTGTTCCCAGGTCCAAATCCGTCACCCAGCAGATAGGAAGTAGACTAGACATTTTCCCAGGTTCAGATTTCTGGGTGATAGATACCAGACCGTTTAAATGTCAGCTTTAGCCATGTATTTAAATTCAATGCATCTAAATATTTTACAATCATTTCTGTTAAGAAGAACACATCACAGAGCACAAATTTGCATTAACACTTTTTATCTAAGCAAGTTATTTGTCACTTTTAGCATGCTTAAAAAAAATTAAACTTTTACGACTATTCTCTTACTACTTAAGCATATATAGTGATCAAGAATCACAAAGCTATACCTCGCACAATGAAATAATAATCCCGGTAAAATGCAGCTGCTTTGTATTATGCACTACTTACTACTTGATATAATTCAAAATGGAGCCTTCTATCATGCAGGATATCATCTCTGAATTATTATACTTGGGAGTAAGACTGGCAAGTGAACTCGTTATTCCTTCTCCACGCCTGATTGGGAATTGAAAATTCTTGTGGCTTAGAACATTTTACTGGAGACCATTTTCAGGTTTCTCCAAGTACACAGACCACCTCCCGAGGATTCAATTATAAGAAGCTTTCATCATCTTGCCTTCTATGTATTCATTAAGAACTTTGCCAAGTCTGCGTATCAAATTGAAATCCGAGATTGACAAAATAATAGATTGGTAAGTGATCAAAAGTACTTAACCAGTAGCCAGGTATATGACGCATAATGTTCAAAAAGTTTAATAAGAGTGTTGAAAAACATTTCCCCAAAGTAAAAAACCTACATTGTGTGATCCGCCACTGTACATTGTGGATTAGCACCTTCTAACAAGAATGACTCAAGTAGCTTCTTATAATCTTCATCAATCTTTCCTGTTTAAATTTGTTACAAAAGGAAGGTACAATTCTCAGAATACCTGAATATAATATAAATAATCCTAAAGATTAAAACACAAGTACTTTCACAAATTTTATAACATTATTTTTCCATAAGCGGAAAGAGATTCGAATATATCACAACGATGCCTCGTCTGTGTATCAAGTTAAAAATGTACAAGGAGTGATAATAACCTGAGTGTAAAACAATTCCAGTTGTCCGACCTGTTGAGTGTGGAAACGGGGACATCTTACGGGTACCCAACAAAATGTACAAGCGGATACACTACAAAAGTTCAGGCGGTTACACCCATACCCATCAATGTCTACCCGGAAACAATGCACTGATGTAGGCCATAAATACCGCATTTGATATTGGGAATAGGGTTACGCATTTGATATTGGGATAACTAGTAGTATAGATTTTTCTTTTATTGGAGAACGGATATGAGAGTGATATTGGGGTTCTATTGGAGAATGGGTAATAGGGGTTACCCATTTTCCAAATTGGTCAGTTTTATAAAAAAATGGGTGTATTTATGTCATTCTTTCTCTTCCATGTCCCCTTTGTGTCCTCCTTTTTTTAATACAAAAAAGAGTGCCCCGTGGGTCCATTTTAATAAATAATAAACAATGAGAAAGTTAGAGGTTTGAGAAAATATTAGAGATTTGAGTTTGAAACCTCTAATATTTGGCTGATTGAAATAGTTTTTTGGACTAAAAGCTAATTTTTAAAAAACAATTTATAGGAACTTTTTCAATTACCTAACTCAAACAACTAATTACCAAACAATTTGATGTGAAACAGCTAATTCAATCCGTCCGCTAGTCAAAACAACTAATTCAATCCGCTAAAATTAAAGCTAATGTTTTAATTAGGTAGGTTTTTTTATATAAAATAAACAAAAAATACAAAAATATCATTGCATATTTTAATTGTTAAAAATATCTTAATTTATAGAAATATATTAAAATTATCTTTTTTACAAGTAAATTATCAAAACTTTCATTTTGAGAACAAATATAATAAATTAATATTTTCATTTAATGTATTAGATATGAATAATTCTCGCATCTGTACAAAAAAAAAATTAATGTTCAGGTTTCATAACTAATCCCGATACATTTCCATTTAAATAATTTCAAGAATTCTACTTTTTTTAATTTAAATTTATTTTTAAAATTTTTCAATAAATGAATATTAATTTTAAATATAAAAAATTAAAATATAATTTGAAATATGAAATTCAATCTAATACATAATCCAAAAACCTCATTTTCAACACAACACACATATAATTAAAAGATGTTAATAAAACCTCATTTTCAACACAACACATATATAATTGCATATATAAGTTATTTAAATAATTACTAGCTTATAACCTGTTGATATGTAATAAATTTTATTTTATGTTACAATTATATTTTTATATAATTATTATTTAAAATATTTTATTTTAATTTTAATATTAATAATTTAATATAAATTTATTTAATGATATGTATGGTTTAAAACTTATATTATAAAATTTAAAATAAATATGTCGTTGATAAAATTTGAAACTTGAAATTTTAGTAAATTAATTTAATCATATAATATATTTAATAATTAGATCTAATGATTCTGATTTTTCTAAAAATTTAATGGTCGTAATACGAATTTCTATTATATTTTGTTACTGATTATATGATATGGTTTGATATTTCTGGGTATATATTAATTATTCCTAGATATGAATTGATTGGAAAATTTGATATGATTGAGGTTTTTAGGTGTTTATAAAAGGTAATATCTTCAACTAAAAGTAAATGTGAAAAATGCAATCGACTAAATACCTTTAATTGTATTATGGTATTATTTATTTTGGTGTTTTAATAGTATAGATATCATATATATTTTTCTTTATAATGAAGGGTAAATAAGTAAATTCACGAAATACCAAAAAACATATACCAAAAAATAGGTACCAAAATTTTTAATGTTTCGGGTAGTATATAATTATTAATTAATTTTAATTTAATATAAGTTTAATATACTCATATTTACGGATTATACTAATGTTTCTTTATTATAAACAACGTATGTAGATTTCTAATATATTTTATTAACAATTGAAAAATATGGTGTGATATTTTTGGGTATATATTAATGATTGTAAAATTAGTTTTAAATTAAAAAGGTAACGTGTTTTAATTCGAAAGAAAATATTAATGAAGATTAGTTTTAAATTAAAAAGGAACGTGTTTTAATTCGAAAGAAATATTAATGATTGGAAGATACATTGATGTTTTTAGGTGTTTATAAAAAGGTAATATCTTCAATAAAAAGTAAATGTGAAAAAAGGCAAGCAACTACTTACCATTAATTATATTATGTTATTATTTATTATAGGTGTTTTAAAAGTATAAATATCATATATTTATTTTTCTTTTTAATAAATGGTAAATAAATAAATTCACGAAGTATCAAAAAATAGGTACCAAAAAATAGGTACCAAAACTTTTAATGTTCCGGAATTTATATAATAGTAAAATATTAACGAAGATTAGTTTTAAATTAAAAAGGTAACGTGTTTTAATTCGAAAGGAAATATTAATGATTGGAAGATACATTGATGTTTTTAGGTATTTATAAAAAGGTAATATCTTCAATTAAAAGTAAATGTGAAAAAAGGCAAGCGACTACTTACAATTAATTATATTATGTTATTATTTATTATAGGTGTTTTAAAAGTATAAATATCATATATTTATTTTTCTTTTTAATAAAGGGTAAATAAGTAAATTCACGAAGTACAAAAAAACTGCTACCAAAAAATAGGTACCAAAACATTTAATGTTCCGGAATTTATATAATAGTATAGATTTTCTTTTTAATAAAGGATAAATAAGTAAATTCACGAAGTACCAAAAAACTGGTACCAAAAAATAGGTACCAAAACTTTTAATGTTCCGGAATTTATATAATAGTATAGATTTAGTTCGAGAATGTAAATTGATATTAAGACTCTAAGTCATCTCTCCTTTTTTCTATTATTTTCTCTTAATCTTATTTCTTTTTTTAATAAAAAAAAAGTTCTCCATCATTAAAAGTTAGGGTATTTACTAAAAATACCAGTTCTAAAGTTTCTATTTTCAAAAATACCATCTCCTTCAATTAATTGCAATTTTACCAACCTAAGTTTCAAAATTGCAAAAATACCAACCCTAACCTTTTTTTTTTTTTTAGGATGGGGTGCTATTTTGGTTGCAACTACATTCAACCACATTCAACTTTTTTTTAAGGTGGGGTGCTTATGGTGGCTTTGGGTTGCAAGGCCCCGTCAGGGGCAATATTCAACCAAATGCAACCAAATTCAACTTTTTTTTAAATGGGGTGATTTTGGGTTTTAGGGCCCCGCCAGGGGCAATATTCAACCAATTCAACTTTTTTTTTAAATGGGGTGATTTTGGGTTGCAGGGCCCCGCCAGGGGCAATATTCAACCAAATGCAACTACATTCAACTTTTTTTTTTAAGATGGAGTGATTTTGGGTTGCAGGGCCCCGCCATGGGCAATATTCAACCACATTCAACTCTATATATATAAATAGTTGCATGTGGTTGAATTCAGTTGCTGATTTCAAGTTCCATTTGTCAGTTGTCATTTTCGACCTCATTTTTGAACTCTGGATATATATATATCCAGAGTTCAAAAATGAGGTCGAAAATGACAGCTGACAAATGGAACTTGAAATCAGAAATTTAGTTGCATGTGGTTGCATTCAGTTGCTGATTTCAAGTTCCATTTGTCAGTTGTCATTTTCGACCTCATTTTTGAACTCTGGATATATATATATATATATATATATATATATATATATATATATATATATATATATATATATATATATATATATATATATATGCGTTCAGGTCCACAACCACCGTGGGTTGGACCAGCCACCAGGATAGCCGCAACCGTTCAATGCGGCAGAAGGGTCCGCAACCTTTCAATGCGGCAGAAGGGTCCGCAATCCTTCATTGCGGCAGTATTCTTGTGAAAATTAAATTAAAAATAGAAAAATAAGATAAAATTTGAATTTAAATTCATAAAATTTCAAATATTAATACTCATTAATTCTGTGATTAATTTTACATTAGATTCACTAATTTTCTATTTTTTGAGATTTTTACATTAGATTAACTAATTTAGGAGTATGGGTCAAATCGATAGTTGACCACGACTTTTACCTTCCAAATTAATTTATTATTTTTTGAAATATTGGGAATATCACTAAATTAAACATATATTGATTTACGTGCGGTTGTATCGTCGATAAGTATTTTTTTAAAAATAGAAACAACAATTCGGAACAAAGCACTAGTTAGATATACTGGTCAAATCGATAGTTCACTACCACTTTTACCATCCAAATAAACTTATTATTTTTTCAAAACTTGGGAATATCACTAAATTAGACATATATTGACTTACGTGCAGTTGTATCGTCGATAAGTATTTTTTTAAAAATAGAAACAACAATCCGGGCAAAGCACTAGTTAGATATACTGGTCAAATCGATAGTTCACTACCACTTTTACCATCCAAATAAACTTATTATTTTTTCAAAACTTGGGAATATCACTAAATTAGACATATATTGACTTACGTGAGGTTGTATCATCGATAAGTATTTTTAAAAAAAATAGAAACAACAATTCGGGACAAAGCACTAGTTAGATATACTGGTCAAATCGATAGTTCACTACCACTTTTACCATCCAAATAAACTTATTATTTTTTCAAAACTTGGGAATATCACTAAATTAGACATATATTGACATATGTGCGGTTGTATCGTCGATAAGTATTTTTTAAAAATTAGAAACAACAATCCGGGACAGGCATATACTTATTCAAAGTTGGTATATAAGAAAGGAAATTACAAATAGAAGAGATTAGTACCTCAATATGAGCATCAGGGGGGACAGACTGTGAAGGAGGAGGGCTAGATCCCGGGGTCGGCTGTGTAACAGGAGGAGCAGCTGCTGTGGTCTCAACTGTAGTCTGAACCTGTATCGGCTGTGAAGGAGGAGGGCTAACCTGCAACCACAATGTGATAAAAACATGAATAACATATTCAAAGTTGGTATATAAGAATGGAAATCGCATTTTAGACCTTTATTTCTCTATTTCTTGCATTTTATAACCTTATTTCTATTATTTTGCATTTTAGAGCTTTATTTCTCTATTTCTTGCATTTTACACCTTTATTTCTCTATTTCTTGCATTTTAGACCCTTATTTATCTATTTCTTGCATTTTAGACCCTTATATTATTTTTATAGAAGTACAAACCTCAGTATTTCGACGTATGATCCAGTCCTTCGGCCATGCGACATGAGATCCAACAGCTTGCTTGACCGTCTCCATCTCACCAGGTACTGGAACTGGAATCAAGGCTTCTAGTTGGATCCCACTATCCACTGACACTCTCAGACATCCAGTAGGCATTGGCTTGCCATGTATTTTCCTACTCATTTCTCCTCCATCTGGGTAAGCCATGCCATAGGCAACCTTGTTGCCATCCACTGCCAACTCACATGGTATTGGAGCCTACAATTATGATAACAAAAGTAAAATTACAACTACAATTATCAATGGTATATAAGAAGAAAATCACAAATATGAGAGATTAGTACCTCAATCTGAGCATGATGGGGGACAGATGCCGGGGTAGGCTTTGTCAAAGCAGGAATAGTGCTAACCTGCAACCACAATGAGATAAAAACACGAAGAACATTGTTAGTAGTATTTTTGTTGTTCGTTCGCAGGGAAGGACTGAATGTAATATCAAGCTCAAGTTTCTTATCTCTCACAATTTAGAAGTGTAGAAGAATGTTTGGTTTGTTTATAAACTAAATTAAACTAATTATCAATCGAGAATAAAATTAATAAGGAAAACAATCCAAGAACTGGGGTTCTTCACTTGGTTTCAATGCACATTCAATATCTATGTGATGCCTACGTTCTTACTCTGCTGAAAACAATTCTTCTAAGATTATAATGTTCTCTTCCAAGATACAATATAATGTCTACAACTACACCCTAATTGTCACTTCCGTGATACAATCAAAGACAATCATAAACTATTAAGCACCAAGAATTATAAGTCTCACAACTCTCCTATTAATCTTCCAATCAAATATTCGAATTATGTCTGTTAAATCATGTACTAAAATTGCAACTCCTCTTCCAAGTTATTACAATCCCTAAAATCCAATCAAAGGTTCATGACTCCCCTAATTGTGTTAAGCCCTCAATAACAGATCAGCAAAGCAAGAAAATCACAGATAATTAAACACACATGAATACCAAGGAATACTACCCAATTCTCAGATTAGAGAATTAGTTACACATAATTAAAGAAGATAACAAAACACATGAATTAATAGATGAACTCATAATTATAAGAATATAAGAAAAACCTTTAATCTTCAATCTCCAAAGACCAGAAAAATCCCTAAAAGCTGCATACAAAGTTGTATCTATCTAACGAACCCACGTTCTTCCCATCCCTAGATGTGTTTATATAGATACTCCTAGTCTTGCCCAACAATCAATTGCCTTCTATTACAATTATAATTTAAAGAAGGTACCAAAACTGCCCAGAATACAATTAGAATTAGAAAAAGGGCAAAACAGTAAATTCATGGCCTTCTTTTATAAGAACACGTGCACGACTTCATTCAGCACGTCCCTTGCACTTGTTTCCTATCCCAGGTTGTAGAAAATCTCTCAAGCTTCGCGTGGGCAGTAAGATCGCTGAAAACGGACTTCTAGAACTCCAGATATGGCCAAAACAGTATAAGCTGCGCAGCCTTCACGGAAAATCCGAATTTTAATCAATTAATTCTCCAAAAACGATAAAAGCATCAACTTTAATCAACATTCTCGTAAATCTGCACAACTAAGCAAAATACATCAAAACTACACAAACTTGAGTCCAAAACAATCAATTTAAGCCGATATAGAAAGTTCCAAGTGGATATAAAATCCACTTATCAAACACCCCCAAACTTAAACTGATGCTTGTCCTCAAGCATAAACAATTACAACTAACTAACTAGTACCACTTCCGAGGTGATCACGGTTGCATTTGGCATATGCAACAAGCCCTTTAAACCCCTAGGCAGCCCTAGTGGACGAGTAAGGTCTCGTGAGGGCCTATAGTGAATGTACCCACAAAATCCATTTAACCTAATGCAATGCAATGCATGAATGCAACTAATATGCAAATGCAATTACTCTAGCCTACCATACCTTCAAATCCTCTCATGCCATATCAACTTAAGAATCAAAGTAAATACGCAATGTCTTGGTGTCGAAAGTGCAAGTATTCACATAGTCTACTCAATGAACATGCATAAGTTCTCACAAGCCCATGTCAAGTGTAAGAATAAGTTAGTAAACATGCTAAGCCTACAAGAGCACATCTTTGAGACAACACTCGGGATCTCATACGCAAGAACAAGCAAACACTCACATTCCACTCACAAAAGAATATTCACTCAAGAACAAGGGTAAGTGTATCACTCAATTCCAACAAAATCATAAACATGCTTGACATTTGGTATCAATCTAACTCTTAACACAACATACATCAATGACGATAATCAAAAGGTCTTTAATTGGGTTGTAACGGGGCTAGGGACAAGGTATGTCAAATAAGCTAAAATAGGTGAAGTGTCAAAAGCTAGTAAGTACCATAATGAACCATTCACAACACCCTATATTCCTCCCACATAAATTTTACTAAGAACACTCGACTAGTCGACTAAAGTAGGATCACAACAAACACAAACATGCTCTCATAATATATTTTTTTCTTTTTTTTTCTTCTTTTTTTTTCTTCTTTTTTTTTTCTTTTTTTTTCTTTTTTTTTCTTTTTTTTTCGAGAGCTAAATAAAACAATAATATAAACAATAACAATGATCCCACAATTTATTACATATGCCGACTATCAAGTAAACAAACCCAATTTCAATATTTCCCCCAAAAGTACGACCAACAATAAACCCCTCCTTCCACACCTTATTACTCCCTTAAGCACTATACTAGCCTTTGACAATTGGGTTCAAGTTAATGTAAGGCCAATACAAGAAAAAGATATAGGCAAGTAATGTGGTATGTCACCGAAAGAATAGGATTAAGCTCAATGGGTAACTAATTGATCATGTTAATATGGTGTGGTAATATGGGAAAATATGCGGTTATTCCTAATTGCCTTTATCATTTTAATCGTCAAATAATGTCATGCGTTTCAAGAAAGACCTCAAACAACTGCTAGCAATGCAAACAATCCGTGGACACTCAAGCAAATGAATAAATTGCAAATTTGCAATAAGGCTCAAAAACTCACTTGGTGGAAAAACATACTCAATCCCAAGCAAAAATCTCTCTAATGCACCGACTTGTATTCAAAGCATGCAAACTAAATCATCTTGCACATATTCATGTCCTTCTAATTACTCACAACATTCAATAAGTCTACTAGCTTCAACTTACTAGTGTATGTGTGTGCACAAGAACAAAGCATATCACTTCTCAATCAAAAGCGTCAACAACACAAAATTCCTATCAAGCATGGGTGCAAATGCAAACTACTATGAACTCACATGAATACAAAAAAAAACAGAATGTCCTATATGAAACAAACGTAGATAACACAAACATAAATGCATAATTTACTACTATTAATATGCAAAGCATGAAATCCTACATAAACAAATAATACAACAACAACTTACTAATCCCTCAAACCACCCCCAAACTTAAAATATTCAATGTCCGCATTGAATGGAAGTAAATACAAGGGATAGCAGAAAACATACCTACTCGTCCTCCTCCTCGGAGGAATCAGAATCTGGCGGTGGATACTGCGTACGAGCTCCATAGACTGGCCACCTTGCCTGAATACTACAAAATCCCCAATTGACAAGAACACAAATTCGTAATAAAAGTAAGATTAGAGAAAAAGATTTACCCAATACGAATCGAAGAGGTGAACTTGCAATTAATTCCTCTTTAGAATTGAATTTTTAGAGATTTAAAAAAAATAGAAGAGGAATTGGATTTGTATGTATAGGTGGGTATATAAAAAAAATAATAATAATAATAAGAAGAATAATAAATATAATAATAATAATAATAATAATAAATAATAAAAATAAAAATAATAAGAATAATAATAATAATAATAATAATAATAATAATAAATATAAACAATAATAAAATAATAATAATAATAATAATAATAATAATAATAATAATAATAATAATAATAATAATAATAATAATAATAATAGAAATAGGTTTAGAATTTTTGAAGAAAAGATGGGGGGTTTTGGAATTGAAATAGGAAAAGAATTAGGTAAATAGGGGTATAAATAGAATGGGGGTTGAAAAAGTTTTTTTTTTTTATATATACGTACAACACAGCTGCATACAAAAACCACCGACAATACTGCTCCACGCGCAAGCTGCGCACGTCTGCTGCAAACTGCTGGAAGTACAGATGCGCAGGCGCAGCCTGCGCAACAGCTCCGCAGTCTACTTCTATACCAGTAACGCAGGCGCAACCTGCGTTACTCAGCTGCAACCTGCCCTGAAAGCAGTAACGCAGGCGCAACCTGCGTTATAGACCTGCAATCTGCTCAAAATTCTTTTTTTCTTTTTTTTTTTTGAAAAAAAACTCAAATTTTTTTTTCCTACACTAATGCGTGGGTTGCCTCCCACGAAGCGCTTCTTTAACGTCAATAGCTTGACGTTATTTCTACCTGGAAACTTCAATGAAGAGAAAAGAAAACAGATGCACATATCTACGAATTTCTAATATAAGCATATTGTGTAAATAAACCTTAGATTCATTGAAAGGTACGAAAACTTTCAAGAACCTATTATGCTCAAGAGACTTGGAAACATCAAAATAGCTAGAAAAGTCATCAGAATAATCATTATAAGTACGACTCATATACTCCTCCCAAATCGGATCCTTATACTCTAAAGCAGGATTTTCAACTTCATCAATCTTAACTTTCTTCTCTTTTATAATTGGACACTCATCAATTTTAATCTCGTCTACCAATGTATTAAGCTCAAAATTTTCTAAATTTGGTAGAATTTCAATTGCATCCAAATTATCATTAATGCGCATGGGACAATTATCAACTACACAAGTAGACTCATCAGACACAACATTATCATCAATTGCTAAACAAGAATCATGGCATAGAGGAAAATTGACACAAGGAGGAGTTCGATAACAACCATCATGCCACACTGCTCGAACTTCCCAAATAAAATTATTTAGTTTAGAATTCTCCTCGTACCAAGCTATTGAATCACATGGAATATCATTGTCACTAGCAATCTCTAAAGTTGGTTCATCAAAAACTCCCAAAGAAAGTAAGGGAGGATTAGACTGAGTTCCTTGAATCATTTTATTGAGCGCAATCTCCCAATCAGCAGGTAAAGAAGGATTAGACTGAGTTAAACTCGTATAAACATCATTACACATATATGGATAAACATCATCATGATATTGATTTTCAAACGAATATGAATAATCATTGCTAGGGGCATATGGAGCATAAAATGAGTTATCAGAATAGAACGAATTCACCTGATATGCATTACAATCCTCATAGGAATTGAATTGTGGGTAAGGATTGAAGTCTTGATATTGTTCCTAACTGTTGTAGAAATTCTGAGCGTTGTTCCAACCAAAGTTGTACTCCATCTAGTCTCTCTCCTCAAAACCTGTTTAAGTTGTCTACCTCAAAGAACCTGTAGACACACCAAAGAAAGAAATACAAAAAGAAAGAAAAGAAAAATATATACAAAGATAAAATCCAACTACAAGAAACAATTAACTCAAACTCAACATTGCTGCCTTCCCCGGCAACGACGCCAATTTGTTAGTGGTATTTTTGTTGTTCGTTCGCAGGGAAGGACTGAATGTAATATCAAGCTCAAGTTTCTTATCTCTCACAATTTAGAAGTGTAGAAGAATGTTTGGTTTGTTTATAAACTAAATTAAACTAATTATCAATCGAGAATAAAATATATGAGGAAAACAATCCAAGAACTGGGGTTCTTCACTTGGTTTCAATGCACATTCAATATCTATGTGATGTCTACGTTCTTACTCTGCTGAAAACAATTCTTCTAAGGTTATAATGTTCTCTTCCAAGATACAATATAATGTCTACAACTACACCCTAATTGTCACTTCCGTGATACAATCAAAGACAATCATAAACTATTAAGCACCAAGAATTATAAGTCTCACAACTCTCCTATTAATCTTCCAATCAAATATTCGAGTTATGTCTGTTAAATCATGTACTAAAATTGCAACTCCTCTTCCAAGTTATTACAATCCCTAAAATCCAATCAAAGGTTCATGACTCCCCTAATTGTGTTAAGCCCTCAATAACAGATCAGCAAAGCAAGAAAATCATAGATAATTAAACACACATGAATACCAAGGAATACTACCCAATTCTCAGATTAGAGAATTAGTTACACATAATTAAAGAAGAAAACAAAACACATGAATTAATAGATGAACTCATAATTATAAGAATATAAGAAAAACCTTTAATCTTCAATCTCCAAAGACCAGAAAAATCCCTAAAAGCTGCGTACAAAGTTGTATCTATCTAACGAACCCACGTTCTTCCCATCCCTAGATGTGTTTATATAGATACTCCTAGTCTTGCCCAACAATCAATTGCCTTCTATTACAATTATAATTTAAAGAAGGTACCAAAACTGCCCAGAATACAATTAGAATTAGAAAAAGGGCAAAACAGTAAATTCATGGCCTTCTTTTATAAGAACACGTGCACGACTTCATTCAGCACGTCCCTTGCACTTGTTTCCTATCCCAGGTTGTAGAAAATCTCTCAAGCTTCGCGTGGGCAGTAAGATCGCTGAAAACGGACTTCTAGAACTCCAGATATGGCCAAAACAGTATAAGTTGCGCAGCCTTCCCGGAAAATCCGAATTTTAATCAATTAATTCTCCAAAAACGATAGAAGCATCAACTTTAATCAACATTCTCGTAAATCTGCACAACTAAGCAAAACACATCAAAACTACACAAACTTGAGTCCAAAACAATCAATTTAATCCGATATAGAATGTTCCAAGTGGATATAAAATCCACTTATCAAACATATAAAACGTTGGTATATATATAAGAAGGAAATTACAATAAGGAGAGATTAATATGAGCATGAGGGGGATAGATACCGGCGTAGACTGTGAAGGAGAAGGGCTAGATACCGGGGTCGTCTGTGTAACAGGAGGAGCAGCTGTTGTAGCCTCAACCTACAAGATACACCGATCATGCATTTTATACCCTTATTAATTTCTATAATTCTTGCATTAAACCAAGCGTTAAGGATTGATACCTCAACTTGGACTATAGGCGAGACAGATTCCAGGGTAGGCTGTGTAGCAAGAGCATCTGTAGTCTCAACCTGCAATTATATGTCAACGAACCGATTATATAGTTATATATATAATTCATCCTAAGTGACTCGAATTAAACCTAGCATTAAGGATTACTACCTGGCGAGGACGTTTATAAGAGACATGAGGTGTGGCATCGTGCGTAAGTGAAGCATGAGAATCAACAGTCTCAACCTACAATAAAATATACAACAATCATACAAATATTCAATCCACTACCTTCAAAGATAACAAGTATCAAAAGATTACTAGATAATTATGCAAGAATAAGATAAATTTAAGCATAAATTGCAAGGACTAGAGAGAGAAATGAAGTCAAGAAGTACCGAGGATGCACGGTGTCTCTATTCGATGAAGGAAACAACACACCCCCAATGATGTAAAAAAGATAAGCCCGGGTGTACACAAGGTCATCATGCTCGATAAACTCGGGAGAAGGCTTCTCCGGTTTCTTTTTATACATTTCCCTCAACCTATGAAGCTTCACCCCACCTAAATTGCAAAGAAATGATAATTTAATGTATAACATGCAAGAATTAAACAAATTAAGGACTAAAATGCAAGAAATTAGAATTTATGGACTAAAATGCAATAACTAGATAATTATCTTCCAAAATTGCAAAGAAATGATAATTTAATGTATAACATGCAAGAATTAAACAAATTAAGGACTAAAATGCAAGAAATTAGAATTTATGGACTAAAATGCAATAACTAGATAATTATCTTCCAAAATTGCAAAGAAATGATAATTCATGCAAGAATTAAACAAATTAAGGACTAAAATGCAAGAAATTAGAATTTATGGACTAAAATGCAATAACTAGATAATTATCTTCCAAAATTGCAAAGAAATGATAATTTAATGTATAACATGCAAGAATTAAAAAAATTAAGGACTAAAATGCAAGAAATTAGAATTTATGGA
This sequence comes from Kitagawia praeruptora, assembly GCA_037693485.1. Taxonomy (NCBI): domain Eukaryota; kingdom Viridiplantae; phylum Streptophyta; class Magnoliopsida; order Apiales; family Apiaceae; genus Kitagawia; species Kitagawia praeruptora. The sequence goes on from CM075344.1 coordinate 62,049,912, forward strand.
CTAAAATGCAATAACTAGATAATTATCTTCCAAAATTGCAAAGAAATGATAATTTAATGTATAACATGCAAGAATTAAAAAAATTAAGGACTAAAATGCAAGAAATTAGAATTTATGGACTAAAATGCAATAACTAGATAATTATCTTCCAAAATTGCAAAGAAATGATAATTTAATGTATAACATGCAAGAATAAAACAAATTAAGGACTAAAATGCAAGAAATTAGAATTTATGGACTAAAATGCAATAACTAGATAATTATCTTCTTAAATTGCAAACAAATGAAAATTTAATGTATAACATGCAAGAATTAAACATGTTAATGACGAAAATGCAAGAAATTAGAATTTATGGACTAAAATTCAAACCTTTTTTATACATATCTTTGCGTTCGGTCTCAGTCAACCTCAAATCATGTCACCGTCTTACCCAATATGGAAGCGGTGCGAAAAGCTCCGTATGAGTAACAGCACGATCACGAACAAGCAATCCCAATATCACGTAAACATCCTCTAGAGTGATGGTGATCTCACCAAATGGGAAATGAAAGGTGTTGGTCTCTGGCCTAAACCTCTCCACCAACGCCGTGATCAATCGGATGTCGTTTTGGGGAATCGAGCGTGGGTTAGTAAACGCTCGGAAACCCCAGTCTGACAGCAAACTAACCTGGGTGTCATCAAATACCCAATCGTCGAGGTTGGCTGTCAACTGACGGACATCCAACTTCTCCCGCTCACCCCCCTGCCATATGTGACTGCTAATATGATCATCTTGCATGGTCAAGATGGACCTATCGAGAGGCCCGCACTGCATATCCATAGCATCTGCAATGTGCAAGATCAAAAAAATAAGGCACATTTCATAAACATGTACCAAAATTGGCTAAAATTATCATTCCATTAAGACATATTTAAAACAAGAATAAATTAACAATGAATATCATTTATCAAATAAAATGCAGTACTAATATGTTAATTAATCAAAATTCGAATTAATAAATCATATTAATTCATAAATTCGAATTTTAAACTCAAAAATTCAAATTAATATTTCAAAATTTCGAATTAAAATTTCCACAACTCATAAAAAAAATTATAATTATAATTTCATAATTATAAACCCTAATAATTCGAATTAATTCATAGTTTTAATAAAAATTCGAATAATAATTCGAAACCTATTTCTAAATTGGGCATTTCGAGCTAATTCAACCTAATTAAAGATGAGAAACCCTAATTTCAACTCAATTGAGGGTAAAAGCCCTAATTTCAAACTAATTCAAACCAAAAATGGGTAAAATTCGAACTATGAACCCTAATAATTCGAATTAATTCATGATTTTAACTAAAATGAAGCAAATAAACACCACCCACAGTTAAAAACGAATCAAACCATGTACATATAATTGTGAGTAGCAAGGTATATAGTAGTGCGTGTGTGTATGTATAACTACGTGCGTGTGTGTAAGTGTCAATTAGAAGATACCTTGAGGAGGAAGATCGCCTGACATTCTCAACTGTGTGTGTAAATCGCCCGGAATCGGCTGGAAATCGCCTGAGAGTCGCCTGGAAATCGAGCTCTGTGGTTAATTTGGTTCAGTTCGGGTCGCGGAAACCGCAATGGGTGATTGTGTACTGCTGCTATCCGCATCGTATCATTGCGGCAGACGATTTAAGGGTAAAATAGTAATTGCATGTTTTTCCTTTTCCGCTTTATTTCATTGCTGCAGTTAGCATATTTTTCCTTTTCCGCTATGTTTCATTGCGGCAGTTAGCATGTTTTTCCTCTTCCGCTATGTTTCATTGCGGCAGTTATTTTGAGGGTGAAAACGTAATTTCAAATTTTTTACTTGTTTCTATATTTCAAATTAACAGCTTTATTGATTTATTATTTTTTATTACTTTTATTAATTATAAAACTATAATAATTTATAATGTATTAATTTACCAATTTCTTTTTAATTTTAATAAATAATAAAAATAAAAGTATAAAAACATAAAATAATATTTAATACTGTTTTTAAGTTAAAAGAGCTGCCGCAACTATTCATTGCGGCTTCCTTTTTTTTAAAAAAAATTTTCTACCGCAATGAAGACTTGCGGCAGTGTACGAGTTTGGTGGCTGTGGACTATTTTCAACCAACGTTGGCTATGGAAGGGCACCCTATATATATATATCCAGAGTTCAAAAATGAGGTCGAAAATGACAACTGACAAATGGAACTTGAAATCAGAAATTTAGTATATATATATATCCGGAGTTCAAAAATGAGGTCGAAAATGACAACTGACAAATGGAAGTTGAAATCAGAAATTTTGTTGCATGTGGTTGCATTCAATTGCAATTAGTTGCATGTGGTTGCATTCAGTTGCAATTAGTTGCATGTGGTTGCATTTAGTTGAATATGCCCCTGCGGGGCCCTGCAACCCAAATCCACCAAAATCACCCATCTCCTTAAAAAAAAAGTTGCATTTGGTTGCATTCTGTTGAATGTGGTTGTATTTGGTTGAATGTGGTTGCATTCAGTTGAATATGCCCTTGCGGGGCCCTACAACCCAAATCCACCAAAATAGCATCCCACCTTAAAAAAAAAACACCAAAATAGCATCCCACCTTAAAAAAAAAAACACCAAAATAGCATCTCACCTTAAAAAAAAAAAAAAGGTACACGGGTGGAAGTAGTGTTCATCCGAAATTCTGGGCAAGGAAATTGGATTGAAAGAGGAAAGATGGTATTTTTGAAAGAAGATGGTATTTTTGAAAAAATTTACTTTTGACAATATATTTATGAAAATAGCCCTAAAAGTTAAACGTTAGTGGATTTTTATTACCCTATATGTTGTATTTATTCTTGTGAGAGACTATTTGTATCAATAAAAATTCGGCACATTAGTTTGAGTTATATAATATCGCAATTATGATCTTCATGATAATATGTTATTGCAAATTACTGTTTGTTATTATTGGTGTAGATGCCGTATTACTTTTTATTATTGAATTAATACCTTTATTTCAAAAAAAAAAAATCAAATATGGATATTATAATAAATTGTTAGATTGTTCTAGAAAAAGGTTGTATATTTTATTGATATAAGCGAGAGGTTTATTATAATTGGAAATTTGCTCAACAATACCAATTTGATCTATTTACTTTTTCACTTTATTACGTGTTTGTTCAATTTTAATTAATTTTGTTGATATTGTATAATTTTTTATTAATTATTGAGCAATGTTATGTACTCCGAAAAACATCCCAAAAAAATTCACAAATGTGACAAAGCATTATTTTATTCGTGGAATTCATATTACAGGAGCATGGTTCTAAAAATTCCCGATTTAGCCGATTAATCCCCGATTAATATCTACGTGGGTTGGGTAGACCACCCAGTAAATAAAGCCAAATATAATTTTTTTTGTCCGAAACTTTAGTTAAGAAAAATAAAGTGATTGCGTTATGTAAGATATTGAATTTTGCAAACTGTTTTGCTGTTGAGGCTCAGGGTCATAGTGGGGGTGTAAACATTTTTTTGATTTAAAAAGGAAAGCCTAATAAAGGAAAAAAGGCAGAAAAATAGATAGAAGAAAACACATGAAAAAAATAGTAACGATTGATGCCGCGTTATTTGAGCCATTTCTTTCGAAACCTATGCAACTTGCCTTTCTCCATCAACCTGTAACTTCAACAACAAAACCTTATGTTTTGCTTCTGTTTATCATGATATGATCCTGATTTGCAGCACTGAATATGCATGAGAACTCCAAATATTAGCTACTACAGTTTGTTACATATAAAAGAGGTAAATTTATTATTTTGATGTGATGCATTATGGGCATTCTTGTTTTTTTTCTTTATACAATTGTATTGTGATTTTTACCCTGTTTTAGTATTATATGTACATGAAGTTCTGATGCTTTGAATTAATCACATTTCCGTTTGTTAATATAGGTATATGTTTCCTAAATATATTTTTCTGATTTTGAGCAATTTTTGAGGTGGTAAATAGATATATTGAGGGATTTTGGTAGCTGTGGATCATATTTTGTGCTTGTAAACTATTTGTTCTAGATTTTGGCTCTTCTGGTTGACATTTGGGCTTGATTTTGTAAATTTCGGCTTTTGTCACGAAGGAGCTAGACCCCATCTGAATCACTTCTTTGAATGAATTCATTGTATCGTGCATTTGTGGCGAAGGAGTTTTGGAGAACTGATTTTCTCCGAGGAGTCGTAAATATTGTGGTGATGGTCTAGAAGAATGTTTGAAGGGATTAATGTTAAACAGCTTTTAATGGTTGTTGGTTTCATCTGGAAACAATGACAAATGAAGTTCCTGGGACTTCAGGCGAAAAGTCCAAGGAATATGTTGAACAAGCTGATAGTAGTTATGGGAATAATAGGGCTCTACTCAACATATCAGTGCAAACTGGTGAAGAATTTTCACCCGAGTTTCTTAGGGATCGTGTCATGCCACGTGCTGGCATTGATATGGATCATATTAAGTACAAGGTGGGTTATGTTGATAATAATCAACAGCCTGATTATAATGAAAAGAGAGGCTGTTCCGCGGAAGCAACAAAAAGAAGATCACTGTCTAGTGAAAGTATGTGTGATAAAGCTACTCAAAGTCCCACTACTCCCGTCCATAAGTCGAATTCTCCTTTCTCTTACCAGTCTTCACCAGGTAATAAATCAGGTTCTCCTAACTCATACCAGCGCACTTTTGGGTATGAGGATTCTGGAGTTTCGGATGGTTATTCTTTTTCCGGGAAAATGAAATTTCTTTGCAGCTATGGAGGGAGAATACTGCCAAGGCCGAACGATGGGAAGCTTAGATATGTAGGTGGTGATACACGAATCATATCTATTAGGAAAAATTTAACTTATATGGAACTCATGAGAAAAACTTTTGCAATCTGTAATCAGCCTCACACTATTAAATACCAGCTCCCTGGTGAAGATCTTGATGCACTCATTTCGGTATCATCTGATGAGGATCTGCTACTTATGATAGATGAATATCATGATCTTCAAAAAAGCTCTCAAAGACTGAGGATCTTTCTTGTTACTAATGACTCTGAGAACTCATGTCCTCTTGACACAAGGACAGTGCAACATACTGATGCAGACTACCAATATGTTATCGCTGTCAATGGTATGCAAGACCAAAATCTTCATAGAAGCTCAAGTAGAGAGAGCCTACCAAGTCATTGGGGAGCTAACTTGGATAATAGTCCAACGCTTCGAAGAGATTCTCCTACATTTCATCCATGGGAGATTCGGGATGGTGGAAGCTCCATGAACGGGAACATGATGCTCTCCAACCTAAATCCCCAGGTTCACAATTCACCGCATCTTAAAAGCAAGCAACTTGTCAGTTTGCCTTCATTTTCTGCTCCATTGCAGATGAAAACTCATAACAATTCGCCTATGAAAATCTACGAGGTAGGTACAGTAGAAGACGGTTATGAAGGAAGCACTCCATATGCTTCAAATAGAAGAGAAAATGAGAAAATGTATTTTCACAATCAAGACATATATTTAACAGAATCGAACCATAAGGATGCCCCTCTTATAGACCTTGGTCCATCTTCCCCGCTATACAGTCAAGGTGGAGATACGCAAACTAATAATTATATGCTCGACAAGGTGGCAATTCATTCTGAAAACTTTGGTTATCAGAATAAAACTGATCTACTATCTGACTCCAACCTTCCAGATTCACATTTCAAGATAGCTCATTTTGAAATGCAACACAAAGATGGGCCAGATTACTATTTGAAAAAAGGAATAATGGCATCCGTTTCCAACAGTGAATTAGAAAGATTACCCTCTGATGCTACGTCAAGATTGTCAAAAGAATGGAGAATGCACCAGAGAGAGACTACAGATTTATTTACTTTGAAGACATCAGATGCTAGCAAGACATGTATCGAATGGGATGAAAAAATGACAAATTGTGTGGGAAAGGAAGATTCTATTTTTGGCCAAATTCAGAATTTTTCTGAGAGAAATGCTACTGAAGTAGTACAAACTTATGGCATGGAACCTAGGATGAAGTTGGAAATCGCTCACTTTGATCCAAATTTAAGAGTCAATCTTCGTAAGTCCTCACGAGATGGGTCAAGTAACAGCTTAAACTTGAACAAGGATGATCAGACTGTGACTAATATATCAGAGCTTAGTCCAGTCACAGACGATGTTTTATCTAAAGTAGCTTATTCATATAGGGATGTGGTGAATGATAGACAAAGTGGTGCTAATATAGAAAATTCCACCATATTTGTCGAATCAGAGCAACTAGACAGTAATGACCAAAGTACTAAGCTGAAAGTGCCAGTTATTGTTGAAGATGTAACCGACAACTTGCCTATTGATGTGCCTTCAGCTTCTGGAGTTGTCCCATTTGTACAAGATGAACCTAGTGGAAGTGATACAGAATCAGACGTGCTGGACCTAGACTCTGAGTTGAAGGTAGTTTCCCTATATTTTCTAGATGTTGATGTTTAAACTTGGTACCTTTTTTACTATAGGATTTATGTTTCTACCTTACCGTTGTAGGATCCTATAGGTGCTGATAAAGGTGAATCCATCAGTGATACTGTGCTACTTGAAATGGAAGCAGGGATCTATAACCTGCAGGTTGGTATCAGAATCTTTATTAGCATAATTATGTAATAACATAAATGCCTTTTGTGTAGCATCTAGCATTCTAGCTTCCCATTGGCACATCACCAGTTCACTTTATTAAACCAACTTATATACTTTCTTAAAACTAGCTTCTGCAAATAAATGATTAAAATCTACAGTTCTTAATAGGATCTTCCGATGTGCAGATCATAAGGAATGCTGATCTTGAAGAGTTACAAGAGTTGGGATCTGGTACATATGGAACAGTTTATCATGGGAAGTGGAGAGGTACAGATGTTGCTATCAAACGAATAAAAAAGAGTTGTTTTGCTGGAAGATCGTCAGAGCAAGAGCGACTGGTGAGTTTTACATCTCTAAATACGTAATTTGTCACGTCAAAAGTGTTATTCAATTCTATGTTTAAAGTTCTGGAGAGAAACTATATTTATAATTGTATTTATATATAAAAAGATAATGACACATTTTCTGTAGAAAAATAAAAGATACAATTTATTGACTCAAATGATATTACTACTTTTGTAAGAGCAAAGACTTCTGGAGGGAAGCTCAAATCCTGTCTAAACTTCACCATCCAAATGTGGTAGCATTCTATGGGGTGGTTCCTGATGGACCCGAGGGAACATTGGCTACGGTAACTGAGTTCATGGTCAATGGTTCTCTGCGACATGTTCTCGTGAAGAAGGACAGGTAAGTTGGTGAATTTTATTATTTCTCATCCTTTCTTAATATTAATATCTTCAGGACCTTATATTGCTTTATTAAACAGAGCACTTGACCGTCGTAAAAAGCTTATGATTGCACGAGATGCTGCCTTTGGAATGGAGTATTTACATATGAAGAATATTGTTCACTTTGATTTGAAATGTGACAACTTGCTCGTCAATTTAGGAGATCCCAGACGGCCTATATGCAAGGTACTTGCATTAAAAAAAATTGTTTGAGTTAGAAATGTAATTTCCAATTCCAAATATATGTTTTTAAAGATTATGATTCTGCGAGATGCTGCCTCTGGAATGGAGTTTTTACATATGAAAAGACAGAAAAATGTTATTCTCATCATAAATATACTCTCACATTTATCGCTGTTTTTTTACTGGAGGTCCATAGTTTCGGAATTTAATCTTAATAAGATGTCTAAATTCAGCTTCTACTTCCAACTTACCAATTAAATCAGTTCAGATGTTATAACTTTTGTTTTACTTTTATTCAACTTTATTCTTTGAACTATGTGCTCATTATCTGTCAGGTTGGTTTAACTTTATTCTTTGAACTATGTGCTCATTATCTGTCAGGTTGGTGATTTTGGACTGTCAAGAATCAAGCGTAACACACTTGTTTCAGGTGGAGTAAGAGGAACACTTCCATGGATGGCTCCAGAGCTACTTAATGGTAGCAGTAGTCGGGTTTCTGAGAAGGTTAGATTAACTTATTCTCCATAGGAACGATTACTACCTTTATCTAAGCTTCAAGTAATGTCATCCTCATTTTTACCACTTTTTTTCTTGTCCGGTGCATCATGAATTAATGACAGGTTGATGTATACTCTTTTGGTATTGCAATGTGGGAGATCTTGACAGGGGAGGAGCCATATGCAAATATGCATTGCGGTGCCATCATAGGTAAGCTCGTGTATTCATCAAAGGTTCTCCATGTAACTCTTAAATGAAGAAAAATCATTTTAGTCAACCTAACACCTAAAGTTTTGGGAGAGTTGGTCACTAAAGACACTAACATAGTATCAAAACTCAATTTATCAGAGGTCTCAAGTTTGAACACTCCTACCCCGTTAATCTGAAAAAGATGATTTAAACAACGAGGTTGAATAGTGGAGGGGACTGTTAGAAGATGATCCATAAAGTCTTCTTTTAGCACTTTAAGATTTTAGAGAGCTGATAAGTTAACAGTGACTACCTTTTGTAAAATTCCTTCACATAACTCGAGTATAAAATAATGTGTACCCCAGCACCAGAAAATGACCTCCTAGGCTCCTATAGGAAGATATTGTGATAAATTTGACCAAATGAGAAATCATCAACAAAAGCTAAAGTAAATGTATTTTACTTCACTGACATCAATATGTAGGTATCATAATGTGTCTGTGCTTTAGATGAATTATTTGTTTGTGACCATCTTTCACCCATTCTCCAGAAGCTTTATCGAGATCTCCAGAGTCTAGCTTAATTTCTTCATTATCAAGTGACGGATAAAATTCATATCTTTAGTACGTAGCATTTGTTACCTGTTAAAATATTAGTTTCTGCAATGATGAAGACCGCCTTCTTGTTTTGCAAACCGCAAAGACTGAACGCATATAGCTTTTAATTTTAACAATGTTTTCTTTGAAGTACAAGTAAAATTCGAAACTATTTCTAATGAAGGTGGGATTGTAAATAGCACACTTCGACCGCCTATTCCTACACGCTGTGATTCTGAGTGGAAAAAGTTGATGGAGGAGTGCTGGTCACCTGATCCAGCATCAAGGCCATCATTTACAGAGATAACAAACAGGTTGCAAGTAATGTCCACAGCCATCCAGCCAAAGCGACATATTCCGGTGAAGAGATAGTGTTCTAATACTACATGCCTGTGTAATTTTACTACTAAAGGATTAGAGAAGGGAAAAATGGTAAATCTAGTACCCAAAAAAAAAAACAAAACATGTATTGATCTTTTGAAATAGCTTGTGTGTAATAGTCATAGAATTTTTTTAGCTCTCCTGTCAGCAAAAAGATAAATGAGATCAAAATTCGTTGTCCATTACTGATTACATTGTTACCACTACTTAAGTTATTCTCCGAGTATCTTTTGATCTATCAATATGATTAAGAAAACATCTGACATCCTTTATAATGTATTACCTGCAATGTGGTAAATGGCCTTGAGATTTAAGAATGCTAGAATAGTTTATAGTAAATAAACTGGCTCATATTTTCTGCAGGTTGAAAATGGAAACACTGCATAATATCATATAAAAATTCCGAAAAGCATATGTATACTAGAAACCAAGAAAAACACTCCTGCAGGAACTTGATTTTAATTCCATATGGGCAAGATAGATAACCTATCTATTTAAAGGTGAAGGTGTAGATATCCTTAGTATAAACATGACCATCGTTTTTTTACATGTATTTAGAGCAGACAATAAGAATATCATTAAGATGACATTTTCTGCTTGCAAATTAGCTCTGACAGTTGCACCTTGTTACCGCTTTTTGAAATTAGGTAAAAATCAGTATACACTGTTGTTGCATATTCAGAAGAGTAAACTATATTTGAGTTGAGGGGGAAAAAAATGTTAACCTGATCACAGCCATCCTACTTGAACCAGAAAAAATATTAAATAGAATCATGTGTTGTTTACCTTTCATATGAGAAAAAATCGTGAAAAAAATAGACGAATCTCAATCTGTAACTGACTTCAATGTCGACAAGTCATGGATGGAATAGGCTTTTAATGGAAAGTGCAGGTATCCCAAAGTTTCTTCTGTTTAGAATTTAGATGGTATCTTTTATATTTATACCAAGTAATTTCTGCAAGATATTGCACTACCTAGGTCATGAATTGTTGAGGACCTTTTTTTTTTTTGAGTTACCAGCAACATTACGAAATTAAGGAGTTATGGATTAAACAAAACGAAAAAAGTCATACCCAGTGCACAAGTCTCACGTATCAACACACCCACTGTGGTTGTTTCTTAGATTCGAACTTGTGACATAGTGGACAAGCAATAGACACACACTTGATCATTGCACCAAGCACGACCTTCCAATGGTGACATGTACATACAAAACAATCAATACAATACATATGTTACAATTTTGACTGATAAATAACTAGGCTCGTTAGTCCGTTGTTGTATTGACCATGATCTCAACAGAAAGTGTGCAGCTTTTGATGCTTGACATTTCAGAAAGGCCACTTCTTATTCTACGTGGCCTCAAAATGAAATGAAGCTTAGAGGATATAATATGCTAGATAACTTTCAGAACTGGCAATAACCATTGAAATCCTGTATTCCTGTTCAAGAAATTTCATAATGCAGTTATGTTATGACTTACTCCAGTACTCTGCATGTTTAGTCCCTTTGCGGATCATGCATCATTGAAGTGATTTTCTCCCCATTTTTAACATTCACATTCTACTACTTTATTTTAAGTTATTCACGTTGTTTGTCAAGGATTAGTTCTAACTAGCATAATAGCCCGTGCGAGCGATTTCTAGGATTGTTTTGAAATACAGAGATAGGAAAACCAGATGAAACTTAATTATGCCACATAATGTCTTGTTTTGCTGGATGAAATAAAAGAAGAAAAACTTGTCCATAAAAGCTGGAAACGGAATGCATATAAGAAATAAATCCTGAGTAGTGAGGTCACTTGAACTTTCAATGAAGCGCTCTTCTTGTCTGCCAACATCTAGTACTGCATTGGTCTCCACTGTCACGACAAACCAAAAAGGTGTAAGAGATGAATAATGAGTGCAGGTAAGAGCAATATGTGGGGTGAAATTGAGGTAAAATAATAGGTACAATAACGGTAGGAAAAGGAGGTAGTGGCTTACTGAATTGTTTCTTCTTGTGATCTATAGATTTGCGCATTCGTCGGGTTTCTGTGTGAAACCAGGTTTGTGAATGTAAACAGTAATGAAAGCTAAAGTTAGGCCCCTCAATCGGGGCCAAATAATTTTATTTATGAGAACATATAGGTACAGAAAGTAAATATCGTAACAAAAGTGAAGTTTATGCGGATATTTAGAAATTAATACCTCCACTACTTTCTCCAACACACGCATTAGGGCCGCTGTGCAATTTTTTTTCCTGAGAGCCAACGCCGGTATATGCCTGGCTGGGGAGACCCTCTATTTTCATCAGCAAAAGGGCGCAATGGTTAATATTGGGTACGAGGATATGTAGGGAGTCACAGTAAGACGGGTTGAACAACGTTGTTATGATATAATGTACCATGCATAGAGAATATACTTCTAACAGGTGATATATCATCAACAGATTCAATTTCTTGGCCTTGAATAACGTCAATTGCAATACCAGTGGGATGGACCTGACGGGCCACCACTTCTACTGAAAGGGAGAAGGTCAATATGAATTAGCAATGTTTGGGGATACACGCAAGTAGTGAATTGCTCAAGCAAGAGATGGTTTGAAGTAGGCTGCAGGCATTACCTCTAGCTTGTTTAGGTCCTGTCGTACTGGCATTTATGCCACTTCCATCCGGGACCATGTCTAAGAAGATGCGAACCATTACTTAAAACAAAAACCTAGGTGCAGTTCAAAAGAGGACACTAACAGCACATACCGTTTAATTTCTTACGTGAATCATCATTGCATCTCTTCTTTGACATTCTACGCCTTTCCACAACATCTTTGGTGGGGAATACTCTGGGACGGCCTCCTTTATTTGGGGTCTGGTCCATTAAATAAATGTTAATAGTATTTTTATGTGTTCGTTCTAAGGGAAGGACTAATATGTAAAATCGAGTTCAAGTATCTTATCTCTCACAATTTAGAAGTGTGTAAGAATATTTGGTTTGTTTATAAACTAAATTAAACTAATTATTAATCGAGAATAAAATATATGAGGAAAACAATCCAAGAACTGGGGTTCTTCACTTGGTTTCAATGCACATTCAATATCTATGTGACGTCTACATTCTTACTCTGCTGAAAACAATTCTTCTAAGGTTATAATGTTCCCTTCCAAAATACAATATAATGTCTACAACTACACCTTAATTGTCACTTCCATGATACAATCAAAGTACAATCATAAACTATTACGCACCAAGAATTATAAGTCTCACAACTCTCCTATTAATCTTCCAATCAAATATTCGAGTTATGTCTGTTAAATCTTGTACTAAAATTGCAACTCCTTTTCCAAGTTATTACAATCCCTAAAATCCAATCAAAGGTTCATGACGCCCCTAATTGTGTTAAGCCCTCAATAACAGATCAGCAAAGCAAGAAAATCACAGATAATTAAACACACATGATTACCAAGGAATACTACCCAATCCTCAGATTAGAGATTTAGTTACACATAATTAAATTCACAAAACAAGAATCAATAGAAGAACTCATAATTATAAGAATATAAAAAAATCTTTAATCTTCGATCTTCAAAGAAAATAATTGTTCTCCAGAAAATCCCTAAAAGTTGCGTACAAAGTTATATCTATCTACAGTAAAACCTCTATAAATTAATAATGTTGGGACCGGGATATTTTATTAATTTAGCGAGATATTATTATATCGATAAATTAATAAATTATTAATTTAAAGAGGTTTTACGTATGATCTTTAAATTTCCAAGTCCTATGTACTATTTACAATGTATATTAGTTAGAAATGAAAAATAAATTATAAAAACAAGTTCCAAGGAACATTCTATTAATGTACATTCACAAATTAATTGAATTTGAGTTTGATTCACTAGCTTTGGAACCGTTCACTCGGAAAGAAGCATTGCAAGCGGAAACAACTCTTCACAACTTTTTGTTGAAATACGAGAAGACAATGCCCAAACTCTTAAGTGCAATGAGAAGATTTAAAGATGAACTCAATATAGATTTGAAACAAAAAATAAGTGATTATAGATTCATTTTTTACTAGACAATCTTAGAATTTGGAATCTTTTAATAATTATTAATTTATAGTTTTGTTGGGACCAATATATATACACTGGGATTTCAAAAAAGTTATTATCTTATTATTTTATCGATTAGGGTCCAATTTTGTACTGGTCCCAAGTTGGGACTGGACAAATTATTAATTTTATCGAGATTATTAATTTATCGAGTATTAATTTATAGAGGTTTTACTGTAATAGTGTTTTTTTCTACCTTTTAAAATAATAACCTAGATGAGTTTATGTAGTGTTTACAGGTCTAAAACAGTTGCCCAAAATAAAAGCCCAGCTGGAAATAATAATTAGAGTCAAAGTAGGAAAATAGGAATAAAAATCTATTTTTTTTAAAGAAATCTCGCGCATAGGTAGGACCAAGCGCTGTTGCTCAAGTTTTTCGCGCTGTTGCGCATGTCCAAGTCGCGCTGCTGCGCTGCACCTTGCGCTGTTGCGCAGTCCAAAACCGCGTGTCTCGACTTAACCAGCAACTACCTCGCGCAGCTGCGCTTCTTCTAGCGCCGCTGCGCCTTCCACCTCCTGTAATTCCTTCTGTTGCTGTGATTCAGGTGGCGCTGCTGCGCTTAAACTAGCGCTATAGCCCTTAGAATTCCCTGCCTTCTCTAATTTCTTGCGTGCCTGAACAGACTGCTACTCGAGCTGCTGCGCTTAGACGGTGCTGTAGCGCCTCTTGCCTCCTGTTCCACAAACTGCTTCGCTCCAAAATTCCTTAGCAACGAACCATAATTCCACCATTTCTCCTCGTAATTTCCCAAAATAAATCTTTCGAGATAAAAATCACATAAATTCAATAAAAATCATTTAACTCCTTCCAACTTGGCAATTCTTAATTTCCTGCAACAAACTCATCAAAAACTAATTAAATACTCACTATTATTCGCAAAAGCACCGTAAATGCGGGAATAAAATCCTATAAAGTATATATAAAATACACTCTATCAAATATCCCCACACTTAGCACTTTGCGCGTCCTCGTGCAAACTAACATAATAATTATACTAACTAATTAGTACCACTTCCGTAGGTGATCACGGTTGCATTTGGCATATGCAACAAGCCCTTTAAACCCTTAGGTAGCCCTAGTGGACGAGTAAGGTCTCGTGGGGGTTTATAGTGAATATACCCACAAAATTCATCTAGCTCATGCAAATGACCACACATCAACACAACACCACACACACAAAGTCCTCTCATGCCATATCAACTCAAGAATCAAAATGAATACGCAATGCCTTGGTGTCTAAAGTGCAAGTATCCACATAGCATACTCAAATCACATGAATAAAATCATAGAATTCCATGTCAAGTGCAAAAATCATTGGTAAACATGCTAAGCACACAAGAGCACATCATCAAGACACCACCTGGGATCTCCTATGCAAAAGCAACAACTCACCGTTCACTCACAAAAGATATTCATTCCAAACAAGGGGGTAAGTGTATCACTCAACTCCAACAATATCATAAGCATGCTTTACATGTGATATCAATCTAACCCTCAACACAACATACACCATCAATGACAATCAAAAGGACTTTTATTCGGGTTGTAACGTGACCTAGGGACAAGGTATGTCAAGTAAAGCCAAAGAAGGTTAAGTCAAAAGCTAGTACCCAACAATGATATTAAATCAATTCCCATACTTTCATCCCCACACTTGAACTTTTCTTTAAATACAACTTGACTAGCCGAATCAAAGTAGGATCACAAAAGATAAGTATGCTCTCATATTTATTTATTTTCTTTTTCTTTCTTTTTTTTTTCTTTTTTTCTTTTTTAAGAGAGCTAATAACAAGCAAGAACAATGATCCATTGATATTTTACAAACTTCGACTAACAAGCACACAACCCAACTAAATATTCCCCCAAAGTTATGGTCATCAATAACCCCCATTCATGCACACCTTATCACTCCCTTACGAACAATACTAGCTTTGACAATTTGGGTTCAAGATAAATATAAGGCCAATACAATAAAAAGGATAATGGCAAGTAACGTGGTGTGTCACCGAAAGAACAAGATTAGGCTCAAAGGGTTAACTAATGATCATGTATAAATGGTTTGGTAATATGGGAAATAATAGGTTATCCTATTGCTTTTATCATGTTGTCATCAATTAATGTCATGCATCCTAAGAAAGACCTCAAACACGTGCTAGCAATGAAAATAACAAGTGGACACTCAAGCAAAGAATATAAGATGCAAAAGATATGCATATAGGCTAAAAACTCACTTGGTGTGTAAAAGCACAATCAATCCCAAATAGAAGTCTCTCTAACGTACCTACTTGTACTCAAAGCATATAGACCAAATTATCTTGCACATATTCATGTCATTCTAGTCCCTTACCACATTCAATAAGTCTACCAGCTTCAACTTGCTAGTGTATGTGTGTGCACAAGAACAAAGCATATCACTTCTCAATCAAAAGTATCCATAAACACAAGATTTCTAACAGCATGCATGGGTGCATTTACGCAAGTAATCTTCACATGGCTAGAATTATTTTTGGTCTTTTCAAAATTTTTTAATTTGTTTGATTTTCTTCATTTTTTAGCATATAACTACAACACATGAGAACACATCCCCACACTTAAATTGGTCAATGTCCTCAATGACACACTACTATAGAAAAGAATAAAAGAAATACTCACAATACATGGGTTGCCTCCCACGAAGCGCTTGTTTAACGTCATTAGCTTGACGCCGATTCTCAACTGATGATAGGGTCTTGGAGATGAAGAATGCTCATTCCTCGCTCCACTGTTTCTCCAAGCAGGTATGGCTTAAGTCTCTGCCCGTTTACCTTGAATACATCTGACCCTTCTCTAGTAATCTCACAAACCCCATTAGGATAGACCTTCACAATCTCAAAAGGTCCGGAGCATCGTGATCTGAGCTTCCCAGGGAATAAACGGAGTCTTGAATTAAACAATAGAACATGTTGCCCAACCTCAAATTCCTTCTTCTGAATGTGCTTGTCATGCCACAATTTGGTCTTTTCCTTGTAGATACTAGCATTTTCATAAGATTGGAGCCTAATCTCCTCAAGCTCTCCAAGTTGAAGTAAACGCTTCTCTCCCGCGGATTTTAGATTAAAATTCAAATCTCTTGTAGCCCAAAATGCCTTATGCTGAAGTTCCACCGGCAAATGACATGGCTTCCCAAAGATCAACCTATATGGAGACATTCCAATAGGTGTTTTAAACGCCATCCTATATGCCCAAAGAGCATCATCAAGCTTTATTGACCAATCCTTTCTTGACACTGCCACTGTCTTCTCCAAAATTGACTTCAGCTCACGATTCGAAATCTCAACTTGTCCACTTGTTTGCGGATGATAAGGAGTTGCCACCTTTTGTGTCACACCATACTTTTTCAAGAGATCAGCCACCTGTTTATTACAAAAGTGAGCACCTCCATCATTGATAATAGCCCTTGGCACTCCAAATCTAGTGAACACATGCTTCTTTAGGAACTTCTTCACCACTCTAGCATCGTTAGTAGGAGATGCAATAGCTTCAACCCATTTAGAGACATAATCAACTCCCACCAAAATATACTGGTTCCCATAAGAAGATGGAAATGGACCCATGAAATCCATCCCCCACACATCGAATATCTCCACCTCAAGAATAGATTGTAAAGGCATCTCGTTCCTCCTCGAAATATTCCCAACTCTTTGACATCTATCACATTTCGCCACAAAGTCTCTAGCATCTTGATGCATGGTTGGCCAATAGAATCCTGACTGTAAAACTTTCGCCACCGTCTTCATGCTACTGTTATGACCTCCACACTCTAGAGAATGACAATGCCTAAAAATATGAGGAACTTCATCATGAGGCACACATCTACGAAACATTCCATCAGCACATTCCCTATAAAGTAGCGGTTCCTCCCAATAGTAGTGCTTCACATCATAAAAGAATTTCTTCTTTTGGTTATAAGAGAGATTATCCGGCACAACTCCTCCCACAATGTAGTTCACAAAATCTGCATACCATGGTGTATACAAGGACACACCTAGAAGCTGCTCTTCCGGAAATTTATCATTGATAGGTTTTTCACCTCCTACCTCTCCATCTCCTTGGTCCAACCTAGATAAATGATCAGCTACCAAGTTCTCAGACCCCTTCTTATCTCGAATCTCAAGATCAAATTCCTGGAGTAAGAGAATCCAACGAACTAGACGAGGCTTGGCATCCTTCTTTGTCATCAAAAAGCGAATCGTAGCATGATCCGAATAGACAATCACCTTAGACCCAACAAGATAGGATCTGAATTTATCAAGTGCAAATACCACTACAAGTAGCTCTTTCTCCGTAATGGAATAGTTGATTTGTGCATCATCAAGAGTCTTGCTTGCATAAGCTATCACGTGCATACGCTTATCCTTCTTTTGCCCAAGAACAACACCCACAACATAGTCACTAGCATCACACATAAGCTCAAATGGCAAGCTCCAATCAGGAGATGTAACTATGGGTGCAGAAGTAAGTTCCTTCTTCAACCTGTTAAAAGAAACAAGACAACTTTCATCAAAGTCAAAGACACGATCCTTTTCGAGAAGATTGCAGAGAGGTCGAGCTAACTTGGAGAAATCCTTGATGAACCGTCGATAAAAACCAGCATGACCAAGAAAGCTTCGAATTCCTTTCACAGATGAAGATGGTGGCAATTTTTCAATAACTTCAATTTTTGCTCTATCGACCTCAATGCCTTTACTAGAGATTTTATGCCCAAGCATAATGCCCTCCTTCACCATAAAGTGGCATTTTTCCCAATTAAGAACAAGATTAGTTTCTGTACATCTCTGCAACACCTTTGACAAACTGAGTAAACATGATTCAAAGGAAGAACCATAAACCGTGAAGTCATCCATGAAGACCTCCATGTCTCTCCCTATAAAATCTGAGAATATGTGGTTCATAAGCCGTTGAAACGTCGAAGGACCATTACACAAACCAAAAGGAAGCCTCCGATAAGCAAAAGTACTATAAGGACAAGTAAAGGTGGTCTTCTCTTGATCTTCGGGTGCAATAGGAATCTGAAAGTAGCCCGAAAATCCATCCAGAAAGTTGTAATACTCATTACCCGCCAACCTTTCGAGCATTTGATCAATGAATGGGAGGGGAAAGTGATCTTTGCGAGTAGCGTTATTCAACTTCCTATTATCAATGCAAACTCTCCAACCTGATACTGTTCTCGTGGGAATTAATTCATTCTTCTCATTGTGTACAACAGTCATCCCACCTTTCTTAGGCACAACATGAATAGGACTAACCCATTTACTATGTGGAACCGAATATATGATACCAGCATCAAGCAACTTAGTGATTTCTTTCTTCACCGCCTCTTGCAAATTCGGATTCAATCTTCTTTGTCCCTCAATCACAGGCTTATGATCATCTTCTAAGGCAATTCTATGCATGCAAAGAGCAGGGCTAATTCCCTTGATATCTTGAATTGTCCAACCAATAGCTGATTTATATTGCCGAAGAACATGTAATAATTTTTCTAGCTCATCATCACTAAGCAAAGCAGAAACTACCATAGGATATGTATCATTAGGACCCAGAAAAGCATACCTCAAATTAGCAGGTAGAGGTTTAAGTTCAACCTGTGGTGCCTCTGAAAGTGTAAAAGCCATCTCAACTTCTGTGTCTCGTACAACAAGTGCTTCTTCTTCTACTACATCATCTAACACCCGTTCTGCTCCCATGAAGTGTTCATTTTAGAGCTGCACAATATCATCTACTATGTCAACGGTAAAACAAGTTGCTTCAAAAGGAGGCATCTTCATTGTTTTGTTCAGATCAAATTCCACTTTGTCCTCACCAACATTCAATGTCAATTTTCCAGCTTTAACATCAATAGTAGTGCCAGCAGTAGCTAAGAATGGCCTTCCCAAGATAATGGGTATCTCGACATCTTCATCCATCTCTAACACCACAAAATCACAAGGTATGACAAATTTATCCACTTTGACTACCACATCTTCAATGACCCCCAACGGATACTTAACAGAACGATCCGTCAACTGAAGTGAAATCCGTGTCTTTTTAAGCTCTCCAAGACCAAGTCATTTGCAGATTGAATATGGCATCAAACTCACACTAGCCCCTAAGTCACACAAGCCTTTCATGTTCTCCATCTTCCCAATAGTGCAAGGCAAAGAGAAGCTTCCCGGATCTTTCAATTTTTGAGGAATAGCCTTTTGGATGACTGCACTGCATTCCGCATTAAGAGTAATGGTTTCCGCATCCTCAAGTTTCCTCTTCTTTGTCAACATCTCCTTAAGAAATTTAGCATAAAGTGGCATTTGATTCAAAGCTTCAGCCAAAGGAATATTAACATGTAACTGCCAAAAAATAGTCAAGAACTTCTCATACTGCTTCTCTAACTGCCTGTTCTGAAGTCTCTATGGAAATGGAATAGGAGGAACATAAGGTGGTGGAGGAACATACGGCTTTTCTGGTTCTTCTTCCTTATTCTCTTCATCTACTTTTTCTGACTTTTCTACATCAATCTCTACTATCTCATTTTCTTTTTCAGCATCCCTCTCTTTAGGCTCAAGAGCCTCAACCTCGGGCAACTCTTTTCCACTCCTCAAAGTAATTGCTTTGCATTGTTCCTTACCATTATGGTCGAGTTGACTTGGAAGAGAACCTTGCTCACGAACACCCATCTTGGAGGCAATTTGTCCAATCTGTGTTTTTAGCATCTTTTGAGATGATGCCATCTGATCTATTCTTAATTCCATATTAGCCAATGCCCCAGAGGTTCCTTGCATTATTTTATTTAGTGCAACCTCCCAATCAGCAGGTTCTTTCTTTGGTGGTGGTTGATACTGCTGCTATGCTTGATACGGTGGTCGTGACTGAAAACCAGGAGGTTGATTCTGCCTTGGAAATGAATAGGAAGGATTAGCCGCATGATTATTACTATAAGAAAGATTGTTGTTTGGCCTTTGATTTGGATTGTAGTAGGAGTTATTCTGAACAGGCCACGGCTGTCTTCCTTGAATAAAAGATGCTTTTTCTGGAAATTATTGCACATAGGAGTTCTGACTAGCACCATAATCATTATACCCTTCCATAGGTGAAGAAATAGCATTCACATTTGCCCTTTGTCCTCAGGGAAGGACTAATATGTAAAATCAAGTTCAAGTATCTTATCTCTCACAATTTAGAAGTGTGTAAGAATATTTGGTTTGTTTATAAACTAAATTAAACTAATTATTAATCGAGAATAAAATATATGAGGAAAACAATCCAAGAACTGGCGTTCTTCACTTGGTTTCAATGCACATTCAATATCTATGTGACGTTTACGTTCTTACTCTGCTGAAAACAATTCTTCTAAGGTTATAATGTTCCCTTCCAAGATACAATATAATGTATACAACTACACCTTAATTCTCACTTGCATGATACAATCAAAGTACAATCATAAACTATTACGCACCAAGAATTATAAGTCTCACAACTCTCCTATTAATCTTTCAATCAAATATTCGAGTTATGTCTGTTAAATCTTGTACTAAAATTGCAACTCCTTTTCCAAGTTATTAAAATCCCTAAAATCCAATCAAAGGTTCATGACGCCCCTAATTGTGTTAAGCCCTCAATAACAGATCAGCAAAGCAAGAAAATCACAGATAATTAAACACATATGATTACCAAGGAATACTACCCAATCCTCAGATTAGAGATTTAGTTACACATAATTAAATTCACAAAACAAGAATCAATAGAAGAACTCATAATTATAAGAATATAAAAAAACCTTTAATCTTCGATCTTCAAAGAAAATAATAGTTCTCCAGAAAATCCCTAAAATATGCGTACAAAGTTGTATCTATCTAATAGTGTTTTTTTTTACCTTTTAAAATAATAACCTAGATGAGTTTATGTAGTGTTTACAGGTCTAAAACAGTTGCCCAAAATAAAAGCCCAGCTGGAAATAATAATTAGAGTCAAAGTAGGAAAATAGGAATAAAAATCTATTTTTTTTAAAGAAATCTCGCACACAGGCAGGACCAAGCGCTGTTGCTCAAGTTTTTCGCGCTGTTGCGCATGTCCAAGTCGCGCTGCTGCGCTGTACCTTGCGCTGTTGCGCAGTCCAAAACCGCGTGTCTCGACTTAACCAGCAACTACCTCGCGCAGCTGCTCTTCTTCTAGCGCCGTTGGGCCTTCCACCTCCTGTAATTCCTTCTGTTGCTGTGATTCAGGTGGCGCTGCTGCGCTTAAACTAGCGCTATAGCCCTTAGAATTCCCTGCCTTCTATAATTTCTTGCGTGCCTGAACAGACTGCTACTCGAGCTGCTGCACTTGGACGGTGCTGTAGCGCCTCTTGCCTCCTGTTCCACAAACTGCTTCGCTCCAAAATTCCTTAGCAACGAACCATAATTCCACCATTTCTCCTCGTAATTTCCCAAAATAAATCTTTCGAGATAAAAATCACATAAATTCAATAAAAATCATTTAACTCCTTCCAACTTGGCAATTCTTAATTTCCTGCAACAAACTCATCAAAAACTAATTAAATACTCACGATTATTTGCAAAAGCACCGTAAATGCGGGAATAAAATCCTATAAAGTATATATAAAATACACTCTATCAATAAACACTACGCAGGGCAGATTATTGGTTGCGACAACTTAATAAATTAACCTGTGAAGAAAACCACATTTTATCAATATAAAAACACACACACCTTATCATCCGATAGAAGAATTTGGGCGATATAATGTTAAATCCACCTAAATAAACTTCACACTGTGATTCCCTCTTCAACTATCTAATTAGACCATCAACACTTACATCAATTTATATTAACCGGACATCTGGGTTTTTGTTTGAATTGTGTAAAGTTGATTGTATAGCCCCTTATTTTGGCTGCTTAGCTCTATGCCCTATTTGTTCATTTGTTAGCAACATGGAATAAAACCAAAAAAAATTCACATACTGGTGATTGTACTATTAGATTGTTCGCACTCCTTTTGTTCTGATGTATACAATTCTAGACTTCACTGGTAAAACTTACAAAAAGAGTGTAAAATTCAATATTTCCCAACCTTAATTCCTTTCTTTGTCACATAATATCCTCTGATTTGATGCCATGCTCACAGTTTATTATTATATTTTTGCTCTATTTTTTAAAGCAACTACTAATCACTGAACTACAACTAAAATTTTAAAATATTAGATACAATCTAGTTGTGCTCTTGATTCTTTTCTTAAATTTTTCTAACAAGCAGTAGGTCAATAAATATGTATTCGGGATCGATTAACTTGATCTCCATGTTGCGACAGAAGCAAAGTAAGGAACTTTGTTTGTTAATTTACTTAATATCGTTCATCTCTAAGTGATGATCTTTAAGGCCATCCCAACAGATTGATAAACTTTTAGCACACTGGACTTCCATGTTCCATATTTTTTTACATTAATAATAAAAATGACAAGCAGAAAGACTGTAAAATTCAATATTTCCCAACCTTAATTCCTTTCTTTGTCACATAATATCCTCTGATTTGATGCCATGCTCACAGTTTATTATTATATTTTTGCTCTATTTTTTAAAGGAGCTACTAATCACTGAACTATAACTAAAATTTTAAAATATTAGATACAATCTATCTGTGTTCTTGATTCTTTTCTTATATTTTTCTAACAAGCAGTAGGTCAATAAATATGTATTCGGGATTAACTTGATCTCCATGTTGCGACAGAAGCAAAGTCAGGAACATTGTTTGTTAATTTACTTAATATCGTTCATCTCTAAGTGATGATCTTTAAGGCCATCCCAACAGATTGATAAACTTTTAAAACAAATGATAACTTTTTTTACTTTTAAACATTTAGCAAATGAAAATGTACAATGCACATAAATTGATAAACTGCATATTACTTCTAGCCATGCATAATGCACAAAGAATCTAGCTACCAATAATTTCATAAGTAGTTAACTATATCCAATTAAGGACTGATCTACTCAACAAACTTAAGTATCACCGCTATGTATCATAATAACACAAATTGATAGTGATAGCAATAAATTGTCAGCAAATAGGCAACATCTTTTTTACCCATCCAGAAATTCAATGTTAAAGGATCTATCCCTTCCACTTAGGACAAGCTTTACTTACCAAGTCCAATAGCTTGGAATTTATGACTTTGTGAGATGTTTTTGCGAGATAATTTGGGTTAAAGCAAAGTAAACCCACCAATAACAATGAAACCAATCAAAGCTTTGGATATAAATTATGCAATTCTTTATAACATTGTCTATAACTAAAAATTAAAATGCAAATATATCGATAGATTTTTTTTTTTGAGTATCAGTTAGAAATTAAATATATACAGCCAAGCACGATAGGTAAAAAAGAAAATTCAATAAGGAACTAAAGAGATTGTGTCTACAAAGAGATTAAGATAAAACGTGTACTATACTACACCAGAGCATGACAAAGAAATTAGAAGAAAGAAGGCAAAGTTCAAATTCTCTTCAAGGATGTCTGTCCAAATATCGAATTCTTACAGTCTTCTTAAGGATCACTAAACAACTAGTCTATTTTTATTGATAATTATACTGAATGAACAAACAGAATAAATAAACAAGGTAAAAGAAGTATATTTTGAAAAAAAACTGGAAGTACAAAGACACAAAATTTAGAATTGCAGAAATCCATACAGACTTTAAATAAATGCAGAAACAGGAATTTTAGTTCTTTTGTGTTACCTTCCACTTGCTATTCAGTAGTATGACGGAAGATTCCAAAATTTCCTTAATGTATGGAAGACCTGTAGAGCATAGAGTGATAGAGAGAAAGACATTGGTCACGAATCGTAAAGCATCTTTCAATAAATAAAGACCACACTCACTCCTAACACACTGCTACTGCCAGTGTTTATTATATGCTTTTGTTGAAAATTTTGGCTTAGATACTCAAAATATAGGGGAATTTGTACAACTAATTAAAAACTTCAGACGAACCGCTAATATGTCATTGGTGTTACTGTAGTTTTTCAAGGATCGTATAGCTACTAAAGGAGCAAATTATGAATATCATGTTAAATCCCTCTCTCTCTCTGTCTATCTATCTATGTCTCCCTCTCTCTCTCTTTCTCTCCCTCTTTCTCTCCCTCCCTGTTTCCTCAATTTTGATTATAGTTTTATAACAATAATTAAGATTGAGGCAAATCGGTGAATATCACCAATGAAATTGGGAGGATGGATTGGAGAATAAGCCGGGACTTGAGATAGGCCACAAAAGAATATAGGTATGAACACTCCTGGGCTTTGAAACTCTGAAAATCAAGCGCTTGAAATCAATCGCCTACTATCAACAGCTTCCGATGGTGATACTGTATGAACCTATTTGGGCGAAGCATAGGCCGTAGTATAGATAGGATTAGATAGGATAGGATACAATGTGTAATTTTATGAAAATTAAGGGTATTTATGTCATTTCTCAGGGGGTTTTTTGGCTGAAAAATATCCATGTTCTGCTATTATATATAGAAGATGATGATTAAGCTGGATATGGTTGTTATTGTTGGGTAACAGAGCTCTGTTATATTACTTTAAACTGTTAACTAGGATAATTCTCTTTAAATGGCATTGATGATTCCTAAACTTTTAAAAGAGTGCCACAAATTTCTTGTTATTGTAGGCATAATTTTCTGCAGTAATATTAGTCTTATTCATCTAATATCGCTTTCAGGAGCTGGACACTTTCTAGGTTTTGAAGCATGTATAGTATATAGAGTTGGTATGCTTGAGTCAGTGTTGTAAAAAGCGCAAATCGGACCTAAGCGATGGACATACCTTCTAGCGGTTAAGCGGACGTTTAAGCGGATCACTAATCGGATTATAAATAAATATATATTTATATATATATTTATATTTATATAAATACAATACACTACTTTTTTTAAAAAAAATATATAACATATATAGTCTACTAAGCTTGCACAGGATAGTCCTTCCTGTTCGTTTGACAGAATTCAATTGAAGGAGATCATATATATATTATATAGTCTACCAACTAGTAACTACTAAGTACTAACTACTAAGCCAATGCAGATGCAGACACTACAGAACATGCTCCAGCCTCCACAAGGACCACAACTATCTGAAGAGCAGCTTGCAGGCTGCAGCCCATCAAGTGGTTCAGAAATCAGAAGTGCCAAATCAAATTACAAACAAGTGGTTCAGAAGTGCGAAATCAAATTACAAATGAAATTACTAAATTAGTCACATACAATATTAGTCATAAATTCAGTAGCTCAGAAAGACAAAAACAAACTAACAAAGTCACCATCCTTGCATATCTGAATCATCGAAATCAAATAGGATATTTTCATTATTATTCACTTCATCTTCTGATTGGAAGTCTTCTTCATCAAGTTCTCGAACAGTCCTCCCGCTTACTTCATCAATGTCCTCACTTGTGATGTTAGAATCCAAGGAAAGTTCTTCATCATCATCACCCCCGTCAGCTATCCATCCTTGAGCCATACTAGCATCATTAGCAACTAATATATCATATTTTTCTTTCATTTTCTTCTTCTTGTTGAGAAGTTTTGAATTAAATTGAACATATACTCGATGGCTCATTCTCACGGCATCTAATCTATTCCTCTTCTTGGTATGAATCTAAGAAAACAAAATATAAGAGAGACAATAAGTTAATACTTATAAGTTATAATTATAAGATAAGAATATTAGTTTTTCTTTTTTCAATATCGTTCAACCAACTTACTCCCTCAAATGTACTCCAATTTCTTTCACATCCTGAAGAGCTTGAAGTTAATGAAAGTATCTTAATGGCCATCATTTGCAAATTTGGAGTTTCGGCACCATAATTCGACCACCATCCAACTGAAGTAGAAAGAAAATAAGAAAGCATCAGACGAAACAAGAATACAACTGAATTTAGAAGCAGATTTAGAAGACCATACAACTGAATTTAGAAGCAGATTACTATTTACTAAGTAGTTGGTACTTACCAACATCAAGAGTATCATTATTATCCATTCTGCCTATTTTAGCTAATTTTTTTCCGAACATTCCTTCCATTCCTTTATATTTCAGCAACTCAATATTAGAAACCAATTGTTGGACATTAAAATCATCCGGAAAGAATGCTTCAATACATGTCAAAATAGTCGTCATACATGCTGGATCTTTTTGCGCTTCATCATCTCAATAATAATAATAAGGATTTAACAAGTATCCGGCTAAGTGTAAAGGGCTATCAAGTCGATCCTTAGCCCTCGAGTCTATGATTTCGATGATGGGTTCATATATCTCTTTTGTTTCTTTACAAAGTTTTATAATTTCTTTCTTTACAAAGTTTTATGATTTTGATGATGAATATATATTGACAGTAATTTGGACATAATTGTGTATGTAATTTATGGAAAAACATTGATTAGTTGACATCTGGATGTGCAGTAGTTTGGTATGTTGACATTTGGATGCGAAATTTTTGTGTAAAATTGGCATTTGGATGGAATTTGTGTTAGTGGATAGGCGGGTATAGGTATGGTAAATATTGCGAGAGGCTAGTCTTGACTCATGTTTGTCTCGCCACGAGTCTTAACATAGCCCTAGTGCTAGTGGATATCGCTCTGCATCAGCTATAAACTATATACGAATTTCATGCTTCCATGGTTAGTTCTGCATTAAAATCTAATGATGAATATATATTGATGGGCTATCAAGTCTTTTTTTTTATCCTTCCAAGGCTTGTAAGCATCTAGTTTTATCCAAAGGAGTAGACTTTGGACATGGCTTCACATTACCTCTTAGTCCAGCTATATGTTGCTTTAGACGATATATGCCTCCACTAAATGCTTTGTCACATAACTTGCATTTGACTTTATCGTAGTTATTTGGTAAAGTTAATTCTACCATAATCCCACCCAATATCATCTGATTTTCTCTTAACAGGCTCTGACTCTAGTGAACCCACTGGCTCCGAATTGGAAGCAGCTGAAGAACCCGCAGTTTCCATTTCTACGAATAATTGAATAACTAAATAAGAAACCAGCACATATTAAATTTACTAATTGAGTAATTGTCAATTAAACAAGCAAAGGGCTGGTGTATTCTTCCCAGACGAAACAACTTTAAACTTTACACAAACAATATGTAGGAAGTAGAAACTAGTTTGAACTTTGTTTGAAGTTTGAACGGATATACAAATATGAAATATGTAGGCACCGCACAATTATGACTGGAACGATCTATACAAGTTTACAAATTAACTAATTAACTAATTAAGACTTAAGAAGTTAAGAGTTAAGAGATTAATTTTAGTAATAATCTACAAGACTACAACTCTACAAGATTCATTGAAAGCATCTCAGATTACAAAAATTAATCTACAAGATTCATTAAAAGCATCTCAGATTCAAGATTCATTGAGTTTATCAATTGAAAGCAGATGTTTTGGTACAAGACAAACCTGTTGAATTGATTATTTGATTCTGAATTCTGATAAACGGCCTCTTCTCTTCTCAGTCTCAGCCTCTCTTTGATAAACATAAACCTTAGAATTGATTTTTGATTCCCGTGTTTGTTTGTTTTATAAAATCAGCAGGGTTAAAAATTTGCCGCTTAATCGGATTTTGACCCGATTCTGACCCGCTTAATCGGGATTTGACCCGCCTAAGCCCTTTAAACGCCTAACTGTCCGATTATACAGAAATCGCAGCGTTTTTCCTCCGCCTCCACCTAGGTGGCCGCTTAGTGCGCTTTTTACAACACTGGCTTGAGTTGGTATGGTGGCACAGGCGGATTTATAAGGTGGGTTTAGGCCTTAGAGCAACTCCAACAAGCTCTCTATAAAGGTTCTTAAACTAAATTTTGTGGAGATTGAACTAAAAACGGTCTCCAACAGACTCCTAAATCATCTTCAAATTGTTAGGAGCTTCATATCTTTCCTCAATTTTAAGATTCTCTCTCCTCTCCCTATCTCATTTTTTATTACAACCCCTGTCTCATTTTTTATTACAACCTCTACATCAACAGATAGACTTGCTTGAGTGACCACCCGTAATCCGGCCACCCACCCGTAATCCGACCACCCGTAAAATTTTCTTAAATTGTGACTAAAAATACTTCATTTGCAGAGATACAATCACTTGATATAAATAGATAAAGCTAGGGATGCATTGGACTGGTGGTGGTGAGCAGTGGGAGACAAGCAACGGTCATGAGCAAGGCAACGGTTTGGCAACGGTCTTATTCCTCAAGCTCCATAAGTTTGGCTCCATAAGTCTCCATAAGTTTTATCCAAAACTTATGGCACTACTCCATAAGTTTTTATAAAACTACGTCTCCATAAGTTTTGCTCCTCCATAAGTTTTATCCGAAACTTATGGCAGTCTTCCATAAGTTTTTATAAAACTACGTCTCCATAAGTTTGGCTCCATAAAAGTCTCCATAAGTTTTATCCAAAACTTATGGTAGTGCTCCATAAGTTTTTATCCAAAACTTATGGTAGTGCTCCATAAGTTATGGTGCCACTTTATATTTATTATAAAATATAAGTTAGGAGGTAGGAATTAATGATATTGTTGGAGATGATAAAAGATTTTGTATCTTTAATTCCTTAAGAGCCTATATAATAATATTATTTATAGAAAAAATTTAGGAGCTTCTTGGAGTTGCTCTTAGGGGGCTTCAGCCCACTGTGGCCACGATAGAGCTTCAATTTCAATAACAAATTTTACATATATTTCAAATGACCCACCCCACTGCAAGAGAAGCCCACTTGTATAGTTAGTAAAGCTCCACAATAAAATTGATAAAGTATATATTTACATGTATTTTATATAATTTTATTTTTAAATTTATCATATTTAATAAATAATTAAATATTATTAATTAAAATTTAATGTTTTATGATAGGAAAAAAAGAAGAGAGAATGACCAAACTACACCACTTTTATATAGAAGGTGCCCGAAATACTCATAATCAATTTTGTCCGTCTTTTTTGCCCACGGTATGCGCATGCTGGGCATGCGTGACCTGGATACGTATGTTGGAAATACGTATCACAGGTCACGCATCACCATGACGTCATATGACATCATTTCTTCAAAAATAGCTCCGCGCGATCAGACGAATCAAAAATCGCCCGTAAAATCACCTTCCTCCGTTCTGTACACTCCGGCTACCTCCACTACTTCTTAGGGCATAAAAACAAAGTCCATACCTCCTTTGTTGAGTGTTGAATACAGCAAAATAATACATAGGGGGTGAATGGATTCTTGAACTTTTATTGTTCTTGAATCTGTGTAGCAAGATAAGTGCTTGTGTGTGCAAATGTGTAGGTGCGGATAAAGAACAACACAAGACACAATATCACTTTAATTTAATATATTATTAGATAAAGGTTGCTACAATTTGTGAATACAAATGGTAGTATTCTCAGCTTCGTTTTTCTCAGAGAGATATATCTTACAGTGTATGAAAAACCTTCTTTTAACTAAAGAAGTGAGATTGTATTCTTATAGAACATGAATACAACTCAGTTACTACAAATAAGGTTACAGGATAAATTACTTTCTTGTATGTCTATCCTTTTTGAGTAAGCATCCAAACGGCTACAGATTTGACTTTGCAAAGTTCTATTCAGATCCACTTCTTTAGCTCTTTGTCTCTTCTATATCTCTGCAAGCTTCCTTGTAGGCTTTCCAGAGTACGTTACAGATTGTGGTCCATAAAGTGCATTGGCTTGTTGCAGGTTTCTGACTTGTACAATTTCTTCAGTATTTTGTCTCCAAGAATGTATTCGAGAAGTGGCTAAGTGATTGATTCGAAAACTAGGATTAGATAACTCTGAGTTCTCGAATACTGTATGATTGACATATCGAATCGCTTCTCGAATAACACTTTTCTCCAGGGTTCCTTGAGTTGTCGAATAGAACACTTGACTTGTCGAATCCCTGAGATATCGAATAGCTTTTCTTAGTCCTTGAGATATCGAATGGAACTTTGACTTGTTTACTCTTTGAGAACTCGAATACCACTTTGACTTATTGACTTCTTGAGTTCTCGAATAGAGTATTTAGACATGTCGAATCCCTGAGATATCGAATGAGATATCGAACAGTTCATTCAGAGATATCGAATAGTGTCTTCTTAGATATCGAATCTCTGACTTCTCGAACG
The DNA here is from genome assembly GCA_037693485.1 of Kitagawia praeruptora. Taxonomy (NCBI): domain Eukaryota; kingdom Viridiplantae; phylum Streptophyta; class Magnoliopsida; order Apiales; family Apiaceae; genus Kitagawia; species Kitagawia praeruptora. Next base: position 62,080,422 of record CM075344.1, read on the forward strand.
CTAGACTTCTCGAATAGACAAAAGTACTTCTCGAATTGGTACTTAGGCAAATTCTTCATTTCTTCAAATCCCAACTGTGATTATTTGACAGTCTTATCTTCTTGCTTGAGGCATGAACCTTGGAACTTCTTTCAAGCATTATTCTTGACTATATAAGTACAGTTACACAACTAGGATTTGATGCCTATTACATGTACAGAACAAATAGAAACTCTACAACTAGAGGTTCCCTCAGTTAAGAGGTCATGTAAGTAATGCAAAGCATTACAAACAATTAGGCTTGTTATTAGATGTAAACAGACATGCCTCTGTGACTAACAATCTCCCCTAAATTGTGATTGAGACCCTTAGTCACAATTTCATGTCTGATAACAAGCCTAACATACATAAAGATAAAACTTGAAAAAGTACAGGTATGAAATTTGATTGAAGAAAATACATATAAGTATTCTTACAAGTAATGAGGAACTATTAGCCATATCCTTTTGGATTCATCTCTTGACCTTTGGCTTGCAGATTCTCATTTTTCATCTTTTCCTCAACTTCTTTAGCTTTCTTCTTTGCATTTTCTTCCATAGCAAGAATATTGTCTTCCATTGCAGTGAGTTCTTCAATTAGAGGGGAGCCTGACAAATCCTTGAGTACTTCATCAACTGTTTCTCAGAGTAGGAACTGATGCAGTCCATTCTAATCTTTACATTTCTACCATATTTCTTGTATTCAATGATGTAAGGATTAAAGTTGACTCTACACAGACCCTTAGCCCTCAATTCATCAGCCTTAGCTTCCATTGCAGCAATCTCCTCCTCCCTTTTCTTTAGTAGCTCTTCAATGTTCTTTTTCTGTTCTACCTGGTGATCTCTCTTCATTTTGACAAAGTCAATTAACTCCAACTTCCATACCCTTTCCACTCTATCTTCAGAATCCAACATTGCAATAATCCTTTCTATATCATATAGCTTGCCCCAATGCTGACATGTCCCTTGCCTGAATTTCTTCTGTCTCCCATCAGTGTATTTAAATTCAAGATAATCATCAACAATGGCAACATGGTAGATTCTTTGAGCCCATAGAAATTGTAGTTGGTCTTCATCAAAGTCTTCATCTAGTGGTGGTAGATTTAAGCCTGGGATAATTGTCAGTGCCTTAGACTTGGATAGTACTCCATTAGAAACTTGTGATCTTTGCTTGTAGACCATTGTAGTACTCCATTAGCATCTTTGCTTGTAGACCATTGTAGTACTCCATTAGCAGTTTGCTTCTGGAAACATACACCTGGTTTCTTGATTTGAATCCTCTTCTCTTCTTGAGGTGGCAAAACAGTTGCAAAAGCCATTGAATCAGATTTTGATAGGTCATTACTAACAGTATTCACCCTAGACTTAGAGTCTTGTGTTGTGGTGAGTTTACTGCTAGCAATGCCTAAGGCTTGCTGTTTTCCAATTTTCCTCTCATAGACTTTACCTTGGTCATCACCATCTTTCTTATCCTTGTTATCCTTCTTCTTCTTCTTATCTTCATCACCCTTATTACTCCTGTGATGACTTCTCCTCTCATCAATCTTGTCTTCATCTTTATCATCCTTATCCCTCCTGATTCTGGCCATTTCTGGAACTGCACCAGTTGCAATGAATGTTCTGAGGATGTGTAGTGTTTCCAACTCTTCAGCAGTTCTGACTCCATCCTTCTTTTGTAGTTGATCAGTGACAGCAATGATGAGTCTGTGATTTCGAGGGGTGAGATCACTGGGAATAACCAACTGATTAACATCTTGAATTTTGGTACCAGATTGATAGAAGATGGTTCTTGGTTTGATGCATACTTCAGGAAGTCTAGCTTGTTGACCATTTCTCAATTTAGTATACAGACTCTTGTTGTTCTCCCCTTTTTGCTCAATTAGTTCCAAGATAGCATCAATCTCAGTGAATTTTAGAGCTTTCAAGGTGTAAATAGATAGGTGTCATATATTGCCATTGGTCACCATCATAATTTCCTTGAGAAAGATTTGATTTAGCTTTCTTGGAATAACTATTAGATATTTGATTTGATCTTTAAGGCTTCTTCTGTATAACAAAGTATCTCCTCCAACCTTTGCCTTTGAGGCTTGCAGAAACTTCAAGAATGCAGCATCATGATAAATCTCTGAATTTGCTACTTCTATCAGCTTGGCCTCTGTAATCACATTAACTTCCACTGGATCATCTTCATATCTGGTGACTTGGACTAGATCACTTGGTATGGAACCTGCCACCACTGTAGTAGTGACAGTTTGCTTTTAGCCATTTGGAGTAGTGATGTGCACAGGTGGTAGAGTGACCACTGGCAGAGAGGATGGAGGTTCATCAACCTTGGCTTTTCCTTTGCTTGGCACATGGGTTATAGATTTTGGAGCCCTTTGCTGACCACCCTCATTTATTTTGATGCCTTTTTCTTGAGGTTTCTCCCCCTTTGGATTTGAGTTCCTTGATGTCCTCTTCTCCCCCCTTAGGCTTGTTGTCAGGCACAGAGGCTGTAGGAGTGACCTTTGGGGTTGAAGATTCTTCAGGTAGAGGGAGGCCCATGTGCTTCATCATTGCAGAAAGCATCTGTTGTTGATTGAGAAGAACCTCAGCATGAGCAGTAGCTTGAGTGTTCAACTTCTCATTCAGAAGATTGACAGATTCTTTCAGCTCAGCATTGAAAACTTTTAGGTCAAACACTTCTTTTTCCAATTTCTCCACTGATTCCTTGAGATGTTCAGCTCTGAAAGAGCAGAGTGATTGTTTCTGGAGCCTTTCCACTTCATACTTGCTCATGTTGTGCACAGGTACCTCAGAGATGACTTTGTCACCATATTGATTCTGCCACATAACCTTGAGTAGGGCATTGGCATCCTGAGTTTGAGATGATAGAGTGGCCATTTTACTTGTGAGCTTTGTGAGGCTGTCTTTCAAGGAAGGTAGCTCATGGTCCACAGAGGTGCAAGTCTTTTTACATTCCCTTATCTCTCTAAGTGTGGATGCCAGGGGAAGGAATTCAGTTGTGAATTTACTTTTGAGCTCACTCACTTCCTTGGTTGTATCTCTGCAGATATTGGCAAGTTCAGTTTTCATTCATTTTCCAAGATAGTGAATAGCTTTTAGACTTCCCTTGTATGATTCATTCATAGCTTCATAGACATCAGTAGGTGAGAGAGTTCGAGCATTTGAGCCAAGAGTAGTTATATATTCTTCTCTCAAGTAATGTAGAGCCTCAGCCAGGGTGCATTCTTTGGTGGTGCTCATCCATGCATCTATATTTCCATCTCTCTCAGCCTCATCTGCTATTTTCTCTTGTTGATTTTCAACATCTTCTTTGTGATAGAGAAAAATAGCTTCATAGTTGGCATTTGGTAGATTTGTTGTGAGGAGATGTTGGGCTATTTTAGAGATCTCATCAAGCTATTCCACATTTAAGCAATGAAGTGCCTCATCCGTCAATAGTGGTGGAATAGTTGATGATCTTGAGACACTGTCATGTTGCACAGGCCTCAGCCATTGTGACAAGGTGGCCTGAGCCAAGTTAGTGCTAGAGCTAGGCAAGCTAGACTCCTCAGTTACAGATGTAACTTCTACAACCGGATGGAATGACTCTACTACTGTTGTCTCCACAGGAGTGGGATGAGTTACAACAGTAGTTGACACAGGCACAGAGTCTCTAGTAAAAACTAGTGAATCCTATGTGTTTATGATGGTGTCATCAGGATATGCCCCAGCTAGCATTCCCTCACCATCGGAATGTGGTTTCTGGGTGGTGAGCAAAGTGTCATGCACTAAGTCACTTGAGTCCATTGGCTCACCAAGAGAAAAGAATTCTTGGTGATCAATGCCTTGCTCTTCAATTTCTTCAATTACAGGCTCCAAAGAAATTTGAGATGTAGATTCTGGAAGAGAAGTGTCTTTTAGAATGGATTTTGGCAACTCCCCTGAGAAATAGAGGGAGTTTCAAATGTGATGTGCTCTCCACTCAGTGTTGTGCCAGCCTTATCACTCCCAGGTGCTGACTCTTTACAAATAGGTGCATTGGGGAGGATGCTTGATTCTATAGATGCACCCTGTTGAGAGGATGCATCTAGTGAACTGTTTGCCCCTGATTTTACAACTCCAGCCATTTGTGTGACTCAAGAGGTGGTTTTAGATATATTTTTCTTCTTTGGCCTTAGTAAGGGTGACTCAAGTTCCTCACTTTCTATACCTAATTCAACAGCCAGTGCTGCTTCTGATAAGATGGTTAAAGGTGCAGAAGCTATCTCCTTTCTCTTCTTTTTACTAACATCACCCTTTTGAGAAGATGATGCAGTTGGCTCAGTGTTTGGTAGAGTGTTTGGTTGAGAGGGTTGGTTAGCAGGCCCTGGGTTAGCATTGTGTTCTACTTTCTTGGGCTGTGCTAACTGAGATTTGGAATCAAATGTTGGCATGTTGTGGGGGTAAGTCCTAAACAAACCCTCCATATAGGGAGCTATGTTAAGTCTTACATCCACATCATTCCTAGTCTCCAAATTACCAAAAATGAGTTTGGTCATGGATTTAGGATAGCCTATTCTATTTCTATCTATCCCAGGTAATTCAATCAATTTATCATTTTTAAAATTAAGTACAGATTGAATAAAGCGAGGGAAGAAGATGTCAGTACCTCTCTTGGTTGAGTTCTTACCAAGTCTCCCATACGGCTCCTGCATAATCAGTTGACCAACATTGATCTTTTTCCCATAAGCTAAGGCATAGCCTATTTGCTGAGCAGGTGCACTAATCTGATCAAAGCTTGATTTCCTAGCTGTGAAGACTTGAAGAATGGTGGCAAAGACATAACTCCATTCCTTCCTCAAGAACTTCATATTCAAGTGCCCAAGTTTGATTTCATCTGAGTAGTTGATAAGATCAAAGAAGTCCTCTGAATCACCATTTGTGGCTTGGTCATCATACACTTCCTGTTGTAAGCCCAGTGCTTGATTCATATCTTCAGTGGTGATAGTGATTTCCTTGTCCTGAATCTTGCAGTAGATTATATACGATGTTATTGCGCTTTCTAGGGCTACAACTTCCACAGTAGCAGTTCTCCAAAATTATTCCAGGAGGTCTAGATACAGAGTTGGGTTGGCTGAGAGTGCATCCTTGATGTATGACTCAGACATCCACTTTACAAAGCATTTGAAATTGGCATTGGGTGCCTCAACATCACTTGTTAGGGCGATAAAGTTGGTGTTGAATTTCACGGTTGCCATTGATTCAGAGAGAAGAGAGAAAAGAATGAAGGTTGAAGAAGAAATTTAGCTTTTGAGATTAGGGTTTACAGGGGTTTTGGTGTTTTAGATGCTTGAGAAATCGATTAAAATGAATCGAATAAATGTAGAATTATATAAGTATGAAGTACTTGAATTGTCGATTAGATATATGTTTTGTATCGACAAGTCAAGCATTCGAGAAGTAGAAAACAACTATTCGAGAAGTCAAGAAAGGCTTAATCGATATCTCAAGCAGGTTGAAAACTCACAGCTGGCAGTTATCTAACTTAGAATAAATTCTAAATTAGGTAAAATATGTTTTTATGAGTGATTTAAAATTCTGAATAAAAATCCAAAAACAGTTAAGATTCAGCGAGAATTCAGCCTTTTCAAATGATTCAAGAACTCAAAATAGTATTCGAGAACTCAATCATTAGAGAACTAAAATACTCTATTCGAGAACTCAAGCATTTCTCTGTTCAATTTCCCTAAAGACTCTATCCGAGAACTCAAGAGTGTCATGAATAGACTTGTTAGAGAAGTCGAGCATTAAAATAAATGAATCATTCGAGAAGTCTGACTTATCGAAATGTTCTTTTCACTCATAAAAATTCAATTTTCACTATCTTTTAAAATTCACCAGACATATTCTATAAAGAATATTCTAACAAATTAAATAGTGATATTCTCAAAATTTCATAGAAATTTCAAGTTGACAGGATATGATTTTCCAACATATGCAACAGATTTGCAATATTTATAAATCATATTTCAGCCAACACTTACTCCAAAAATATTGAGAATTTAGATAAAGTATGTGTTTACTGCTGCAACAATCTAGGTGATATATTCACTTAGCCAAAATCTAAAGAATTCAGCATTCCAATCTCACTAACCAACCTTGTGAAGGTGGCTTCATCTAATGGCTTAGTGAATATGTCAGCTAGTTGTTTATCTGTAGAGACATAATGCAACTCAATGGTTCCATTAGTTGCATGTTCTCTAATGAAATGATATCTGATGTCAATGTGCTTTGTTCTAGAATGATTGACAGGATTGGCAACTATAGAGATTGCACTTGTGTTGTCACACATGATTGGAATTCTTTCCAACACAAGTCCATAATCTCTAAGTTGATTTCTCATCCAAAGCACTTGAGCACAACAACTTCCAGCAGCTATGTATTCAGCCTCAGCTGTAGAAGTTGACACAAATTGCTATTTCTTGCTATACCAAGAGACTAACCTTTGTCCAAGAAACTGGCAGCTACCTGAGGTGCTTTTCCTATCCACTCTGCATCCAGCATAATCAGCATCAGAATAACCAACCAGATTGAACCATGTGTCCTTAGGATACCATAAACCCAAGTTTGGAGTGCCCTTCAGATATCTAAAGATCCTTTTTATAGCAATCAAATGTGATTCTTTTGGATTTGATTGAAACCTTGCACACGGGCATGTAGCAAACATGATGTCTGGCCTACTTACAGTGAGGTAGAGTAGAGAACCAACCATGCCTCTGTAGACTGAGATATCTATTTTCTTGCCTTTAGCATCTTCATCCAATTTAGTGGCAGTGGCCATGGGTGTCTTTGCAGGTGAGCAGTCTTCTAAGTCAAACTTCTTCAATAAATCCTTGATGTACTTGGTTTGACTGATAAAGATATCATCCTTCCTTTGACTGACTTGCAACCCAAGAAAGAATGTCAACCCTCCCATCATACTCATCTCATATCTGCTCTGCATGAGTTTAGAGAATTTCTCACACAACTTCTCATTTGTAGAGCCAAATATGATATCATCCACATAAATCTGAACTAAGATAATATCATCACCATGCTTCTTGTAAAACAGTGTTTTGTCCAATGTGCCTCTAGTGAATTGATTTTCAAGGAGAAATTGTGATAAAGTATCATACCATGCCCTTGGAGCCTGCTTAAGTCCATACAATGCCTTAAGCAATCTGTAGACAAATTCTGGAAAATGTGGATCCTTAAAGCCAGGTGGTTGTTGCACATAAACTTCTTCTTCCAACTCTCCAATCAGAAATGCACTCTTGACATTCATTTGATAAACTTTAAAGTTTGAATGAGCAGCAAATGCCAAGAATATTCTGATGGCTTCCAATCTAGCAACAGGGGCAAATGTCTCATCATAATCAATGCCTTCCTATTGAGAGTATCCTTTTGCAACCAACCTTGCTTTGTTTCTTACTATTACACCATCTTCATCCATCTTATTCTTCAGACCCCATTTTGTTCCAACAATGGTTCTATTCTTTGGTGCAGGCACAAGTTCCCATACTTTGTTTCTTTCAAATTGATTCAGCTCCTCTTGCATGGCAATAATCCAATCTGGATCCAACAGTGCATCATCAAGTTTCTTAGGCTCATTTTGAGTTGCTCTCCTAGTCCTTACTCCTGCATTTGGATCTCCAATAATTTGCTCTGCAGTGTGTGATCTATCCCATTTCCTTGAGTGCTCAACCTGATTTCTCATTCTTGATGTTGCTTCATAATCCAAGTCATGATCATTCTCATTTCCTCCCCCTGTGAGGTTGCCACTATTCATAGGTGTGTCTTGGATGCTTATTTCTCCACTATTGATTGGCACAAATTCTTCTCTTGTATCATCATTCACTTGAGTTTGTTGAACTTGAGTTTCAATTCCAGTTTCAATCTCTTCATCAGAATCATCTAGATTATCAAACTTTAATGGATCTTTATCTTCATCATTGACTTCTTCTAATCTAGGTAGTTTGCTGTCATCAAATGTCACATCTGTGCTTTCCATAATTTTCTTTTGACTGATGACATAAACTTTGTATGCAATTCTTTCCATAGAGTAGCCAAGAAAAATTCCTTCAAATGCCTTTGCATCAAACTTTCCAACATATTCTGAATTATCCTTCAATACAAAGCATTTGCTTCCAAAAGTATGAACATACTTTAGAGTAGGCTTCTTTCCAATTATCAACTTGTAAGGTGTCTTTCCAGTGTTTTTGTTGATGAGGGTTCTGTTCTGGATATAGCATGCAGTGCTCACAGCCTCAGCCCAAAAACATGTAGGCATCTTTGCATCAAGCAACATTGTTCTAGCAGCCTCAATTAGAGTTCTATTCTTTCTCTCAACAACTCCATTTTGTTGTGGAGTCCTTGGAGCTGAGAATTGCTGAGAGATTCCATTCTCTTTGCAGAATGCTTCAAGTATGGCATCTCTGAACTCTGTTCCATTATCACTTCTCAATGCAATCACACTTGCATTGTTGGCATTTGCTTCCTTGTCAACTTTCTTTATGTGCTCAATGATTACTTGTGGAGCCTCATCTTTTGATGCCAGAAATTCCACCCATGTATACCTTGTAAAGTCATCAACCATCACCAAGGCATACTTCTTTCTTCCTAGTGACATAATATTGACAAGCCCAAATAAATCCATATGAATGAGTTGCAGGGGCTTGGTTATTGATGTCACTTTCTTTGACTTGTGGCTTGATCTTTTCATCTTTCCTCTTTGACAAGCCTCACACACTCCTTCTTGACAGAATTCAAGTGTGGGCATGCCTCTCCCTAACTCTCTTTTGACTAGAGAATTAATGGCTTTGAAGTTCAAGTGTGATAACCTCTTGTGCCATAGCCAACAATCTTCATTTGATGCTTTTGAGTAGAAGCAATAAATTTTGTCCTTGTTTGCAGAGTCCATATTGGCTACAAATAGGCTTCCTTTCCTTACTCCAGATAGAGCAAAATCACCAGTCTTCTTGTGGGTGATCAAACATTCATCTTTGTCAAAGTCCACTTTGAATCCTCTATCAGTAAACTGACCAACACTTAGCAGATTATGCTTGAGTCCCTTGACTAGTGCTACATCTTCAATGATGACATTACCAACTTTCAACTTGCCATATCCCAATGTGTTACCCATGCTGTAATCATCAAAAGCAATGAATTGCCTTAGAACCTGAGGTTTCAGACTTAGGTGACAGAGGTACCTTCCTAGCTCTAGGAAGACTTGAAGATTTTGATTTTTTGTAGTGTGTGTGAGAATTGTGACTGATACAACCATCAATGAATTGCCTTCTCAAATTGAAACAACTAGTCATAACATTCATATTGCATGGCATACAATCAAATTTATCACAAAATGGAGCATCTCTGTGTCTTAAAGGCACAGAGCAATCATAGAAAGGTTTGTGCACACTACTAACAGGTTTCTTGCATGCATGAGTTAAATGATAGGTACTGAAACAATTCTGACAAGTTTTCCTAGGGGCATTAGGCATATAAGCATAGTTGTTATCTTTGTTAATCCCTAGCTTGCCATTTCTGTTCTGTTTCTTCTTAGCCACTTTCTTCTCAGATTCATTCTTCCCAGCTGATACAAACTTAACAAACTTCTTAGGTCTATTCCCATCACCTACTGGCTCCTTGGCTTTTGGCTTGACACTCTCACTCTTAGAGAATGCTTGTTGTTCACTGAATTGTGCCTCATCCTCATCATTCAACATTTTCTTGATGAGTAAGGCATCCTCATCAATTTTAAATGTTGATTCTTTAAAGATTGGAGTCTCAACCTTTTTCAAAATGTGAGGCACTTCCTCCTGAACAACTATTTCATCTTCAATGACAGCATGGCCTTTCCTCTGTTTAAGAGTGCCATAGTCAAGTCCAATTGCAGCCTTGGGTTTAGCTTGAATTTTCTCGTGATAGGATTGCAGTATACCAGATGAGTTCTTAAAGGTTTTCAGTTTGAATTCATTTTCAACTAGTTCATCCCTAAGAGCCTTTTCCATTTGACTAGCACATAGAACCTTATTCTGCAGATATTCAACTTCTTTCTTAAGGTTTTCTACTTGCATAGCAGTTAGCTCAAGTTCCTCATTCTTTTTGATTAACATTTCATTTCTAGTAGACAGTTTAGCAATTTCCTCATTAGCAACAGTCATACTAGTATGAATATTAAACATTTCAACAGATAGTTGTTCAATCATGCATTTGTACTCAGAAACAGACATGTCTACGGTAGTGAGAGATGGTACCTGAGAGTCTGATGAAGATGTGTCATCCTTGGAATTGGCCATCAAGGCATAGTTACAAAATTCTTGCTCTTCTCCATCACTATCAGAATCATCCCAACACTTCCCTTCAGCTATGTAGGCCTTACCTTGTGTCTGCTTTTTCAGAAGGGCCTCATACTTAGCTTCAAGCTCTAGAAACTCTTTATCCTTCTTTTTAGGCTTCTTGCATTCACTGGCAAAATGCCCTAGGTCATTGCATCTATAACACCTTATAGATGACCTATCCACATGGCTGGTTTTAAATTTATTCTTGTTTGATTTCACAGGTACCTTGCTCTTGTTGAATGAATGGTTTTGGGTTTTAGGTTTGAAGGGTTGGTTCCTCTTGAATCTGATGTTTGGAAATTTTTTGGCCATGAAAGCATATGAAGTGTTTTCCATTCCATCTAGTTCTTCAAGAGTATAGAACTCTTCTTCCTCCTTCTCCTCAACAGGTTCACTTACCTCAGCTTCAGTTTCTTCATCATCCACTATCTCCTCTATCCTTAGCTGACTTGTAGATGCTTCTAGGTCTTGAATAGATTTGTTGACAATCAAGGCACATGATGTGTTTATCATTCTGCCTTGGTTGGCTTGGATATCCCCTTTCTGAAGCAACTCAAGCTCATGAGTTTTTAAAACCCCATAGAGCACATCATATGTGATTTTGTTCAAATCTCTTTCCCTTAGAGAAATGACCCTCTGCTCTAGGTGGTTTGGTGAAGACAGTAGAAACTTCATGTTCAACTCCTTGGTGCTGTAAACCTTGTCATTCATCTGCAACTCAGTAACTAGCTTGTGAAATCTCTCAAACATCTCAGTGATGTTTTCCTTGGGTTGTGCCATGAAAGCTTCATACTGTGTGACCAGTATCTGTTTCTTGTTTTCCTTGACCTCATCAGTCCCTTCACATAACACCTCAATGTGATCCCACATTTCTTTGGCAGATGTACACGATGCAATGTTTGCAAACATTGACATATCCATGGAATCAATAATTAGCAACATGAGGTGACTATCATGAGCAACCATCTCCTTTTCTGATTCTGTCCATTTGGATAGTTCCTTGGCCACATAAGATCTTGGAATAGTTGTGGTTCCAACAATCTTTTCAGGTATTTCTTGTTGTGGAACAAAGGGACCATTCTTGAGAATCTCAGGATACAAAGGATGAGAGGCTTTGATGAACAACATCATTTTTATCTTCCAGAGGTTGTAATTTTCTTTGTCAAACTTAGGGACTTTCACCGTTCCTGTGGTCTTTGGTGTATTCGAACTCATGATCGTTTTCTGTTTTTGAATAAACAGCCTTCTCTGATACCACTTGTTGAGTATTGAATACAGCAAAAGAATACAAGGGGGTGAATGGATTCTTGAACTTTTCTTGTTCTTGAATCTGTGTAGCAAGATAAGTGCTTGTGTGTGCAAATGTGTAGGTGCGGATAAAGAACAACACAAGACACAATATCACTTTAATCTAATATATTATTAGATAAAGGTTGCTACAATCTGTGAATACAAATGGTAGTATTCTTAGCTTCGTTTTTCTCAGAGAGATATATCTTACAATGTATGAAAAACCTTCTTTTAACTAAAGAAGTGAGATTGTATTCTTATAGAACATGAATACAACTCAGTTACTACAAATAAGGTTACAGGATAAATTACTTTCTTATATGTCTATCCTTTTTAAGTAAGCATCCAAACGGCTACAGATTTGACTTTGCAAAGTTCTGTTCAGATCCACTTCTTTAGCTCTTTGTCTCTTCTATATCTCTGCAAGCTTCCTTGTAGGCTTTCCAGAGCACATTACAGATTGTGGTCGATAAAGTGCATTGGCTTATTGCAGGTTTCTGACTTGTACAATTTCTTCAGTATTTTGTCTCCAAGAATGTATTCGAGAAGTGGCTAAGTGATTGATTCGAGAACTAGGATTAGATAACTCTGAGTTCTCGAATACTGTATGATTGACATATCGAATCACTTCTCGAATAACACTTTTCTCCAGGATTTCTTGAGTTGTCGAATAGAATACTTGACTTGTCGAATCCCTGAGATATCGAATAGCTTTTCTGAGTCCTTGAGATATCGAATGGAACTTTGACTTGTTTACTCTTTGAGAACTCGTATACCACTTTAACTTGTTGACTTCTTGAATTCTCGAATAGAGTATTTAGACATGTCGAATCTCTGAGATATCGAACTCATTCAGAGATATCGAACAGTGTCTTCTTAGATATCGAATCTCTGACTTCTCGAACGCTAGACTTCTCGAATAGACAAAAGTACTTCTCGAATTGGTACTTAGGCAAATTCTTCATTTCTTCAAATCCCAACTGTGATTATTTGACAGTCTTTATCTTCTTGCTTGAGGCATGAACCTTGGAACTTCTTTCAAGCATTATTCTTGACTATATAAGTAGAGTTACACAACTAGGATTTGATGCCTATTACAAGTACAGAACAAATAGAAACTCTACAACTAGAGGTTCCCTCAGTTAAGAGGTCATGTAAGTAATGCAAAGTATTACAAACAATTAAGCTTGTTATTAGATGTAAACAGGCATGCCTCTGTGACTAACATCCCTCTCAATTTTCCCCCATTGATCTGTTGGGTTTTGGCCCCGCAGGAGCGTGTATGACGAAATCGGAAAACACGATCGGAAAACGAGCTCGGTTTGGGGCTTTTAAATCTGGAAAAACAAATGGAAAATGAATGGTACAGGAATGTAGAGGGTGAGAAGGCGATCAATTTGGTATATAGTATGGTAGTGAAAGATTGTTGGAAAGAGGTGAACGAAATGGTCAAAAATTTGGACGGAAAACGAGTTCGGCGGCGATCGAAGGGGACGATAAAAAGTGACCAATACGCATGTTGAACATGCGTATCCCGCTCCATGCATGTTTGACGTGCGTATTCAAGTTACTGCTCATCGAGTGTTGCAACTGAAATTAACAAAGTACACGTAAGTGAATAATGCATATATAAGATGTACGCATTTGAAACATGCGTATACCCTCCCGTGGGTAAAAAGAACGGACCATTCCGCTGATGGGTATTTTGGTTGTTTGATTTGAAAATGTGGGTATCTGGGGATTTCACCCAAAAAGGAATTCCCAAACTTGTAAGGAATTTATAGTGAATACTTTAAAATTATAGTAATAATTTATATTTCAAGTAATAATTTACGAAAATTTTGGTAATATATATTTTAATTTGTTTGAAAAATCTGAAAATTTTAAATTATATTTTGTAAACATCTATAAATTATAGACATATTTTTTTTAAAATTTAAAAATCTTAAAATACTAATAATAATTCAGATTGTTCGTTTTTAAATTCATTATTAATTATAATGACCAAAATAGCCACAATTTTACTAATTATGATAGTCAAATTATTATTGATTATATTTTATTACATATTTTATAACTGTGATACATTTTAGGAGCCTTGCTTGCTTACATTTTTTCAGTGTTAAAATAAATAAGTTCAAAAAAAATCATTACATAATATTTTTATCAATTAAATAAAAAAGAGCTTATTGCACTTTGTAACCCTTAAGTATTTGTCAAAGTCATATAAGTACCTTTATTTTTTTTAATGGCACATCACCTCCTATACTTCCTTTTCTCTTTCAGTTAGCAACCCCTGAATGATTTTATCAAAATGTCATTATTTGTAAGGGGTATTTTAGTCTTTTTATTAATAAATTTATTTATTTTACATAAAATATATAATTTACTTTACATAAAATATTATAATTTAATTTTATATTAATGAATATTATCCTTTTTATTTAAAAACATTTATGCATTATTTGAATTAATTGAATATATAATGCGATGATGCAATTGTAAACTACTTTTTTCTTAGAATTAATATAATGTAGTTCAAGATTATTTTATTTAAAAAATTTACCGATTTCACTTCATCACGATTTCTCTTGGACAGTTAAAATAATAAAATTATAAAAAATTTAAATAAAATAATCTTAAACTGCATAATATTATTTCTAAGAAAAAATAGTTTACAATTGCATCATTGCATTATTCAATTAAATCAAATAGTGCATAAATATTTTTAAATAAAAAGGATTATATGTATTAATATAAAATTAAATTATAATATTTGTATGTAAAATAAATATATTTATTAATAAAAGACTAAAATACCCCTTACAAATAATGACATTTTGATGAAATAATGTTCAGGGGTTGCAAACTGAAACAAAAAAGAAAGTATAGAACGTGAAGTGCCAGCAAAAAAAATAAAGGTACCTATGTAACTTTGACAAATACTTAAGGATTACAAAGTGCAATAAATTCATTAAAAAAGTGTGATTATCTAAACCTAATTTATATGGGAAAAAAAAAACGGAGTATCTCAGTTCAAACACCCAAACATTCCCATTGTAATTCTCGCCATTAATGAGAAACTCATTTTATTACAATTCTTGTCTGTTCAAACACTTTAACACTCTTTCTCTCTCTCTCTCTCTCAGTCAAAACAAAAAAAGTTTGTGTTCCAACTGTAGTGTACTAAACGGCAGCTGGAGACCAACTTTAGCGGCCACTTTTTCTGGTAACTCTCTCTAAATGCCTCTTTTTGTTGTTTCCTGTCGCCGGATTTCAGCTTTCCGGCGACTTATTTTAATTACCCAGCTTACATTATTGTGTATCTACATGCCTTCTTGCATCTAGACTTTAAAGCTTAAAACTTGGATCTAACTCCTTTTTTATAACTAGGGCTTGTTTTTAAGTTGTTTGCTTTAGTAAAGTTTTCAACTTTTTTTAGCTATCTAGCTTTTTTCTTTCATAATGTGCTTGCTATTCTATTAATTTATGTTTATAAATACATAATGTGTTTATATGCAATGTTTGTATAGGTTTTTGGTGATTTTAACAGCTAGTTTAGTTAATTTTTTGAGGTAAATGGTTGTTAAGGTTTGTTGAAGACCTTACTTTTGTAGTCTTTTTAGTGTTTACTAGATTTTTGAGAAGTTGTTTGCCTGTCATGTTCATTTAGTTTCGATTTGACGATTCGTCGATTAAAGTCTGTTTCTGTACCAAACAATGTCCTAAACTTCTTTGTTTTTTTCGTGTATGTGTGTGGTTTAGATTTCAGGCAATATTGTGGGGATTTATGTCCTTTTATTTCCAGGGAGCTTAAAAGAGTTGGTGTTTGAGTTTAAGCTGTAGAATGAAGATGAGAAGGTTGTTTGTTCATGTAGTATTTTTGTTGTTAGTTGCGGGAAGAACAGTATCTCTGAATCCGTCACTGAATGATGACCTTTTGGGATTAATTGTATTTAAGGCTGACATTCAAGATCCGGATGGTAAATTGGCATCTTGGAATGAAGATGATGATAGTCCTTGTGGATGGAAGGGAGTTAGATGTGACCCTAGATCTAATAGAGTTTCTGACTTGACTCTTGATGGTTTTGGTCTTTCTGGAAGGATAGGCCGGGGTATTCTTCAGCTTCAGTTTCTCCGGAAGTTATCACTTGCAAAGAATAATCTAACGGGGAGCCTAACCTTTGGTTTAGCACCGTTGGAAAACCTGAGGGTTTTTGACTTGAGCGACAACAGTCTCATGGGACCAGTTCCAAGCAATTTTTTCAACCAATGTGGACCCTTAATATCGATTTCTTTGGCTAATAACAAGTTTACAGGACCAGTTCCAGATAGTTTAACCTCCTGTTCAATGCTTGCTACACTGAACTTTTCTGGGAATCAGTTTTCAGGTCTGTTGCCTTCTGAAATCTGGTCTTTGCAGGGACTTAGGTCACTTGACTTGTCTAGTAATCTCTTTGAGGGTGAGATACCGATGGGAATTGAAGGGTCGAACAACTTGAGGGAAATACGCTTGGGAAAGAATCGGTTAACAGGTGAAATTCCAGACGGAATTGGAAACTGTTTGTTGCTAAGGTCAATAGATCTTAGTGAAAATTCTATTTCAGGAAGTATTCCAAGCTCATTGCAGATGCTTACTTTGTGCAATAATTTGAATTTCCAGAAAAACTCTCTGATTGGTGAAGTCCCTGAATGGATTGGAGACATGAGAAACCTAGAGAGTTTGGATCTTTCTGGAAATAACTTCTCTGGCTCGGTGCCAGCTTCAGTTGGGAACCTTCGGTCTCTAAAATTACTGAATATATCGATGAATTCCTTTTCGGGGAGCTTGCCAGAGTCGATTACCAATTGTGTAAACCTTGTGGTGGTGGATGTCAGTCGGAATTCGTTGACTGGCAATCTTCCTACTTGGTTGTTTAAATTGGGTTTACATGAAGTTTATTTTTCAGAGAATAAAATAACTGGTGACATGAGTACTTCTCTGAAATCTTTGATGGACCATTCTAAACAAAACCTTCTAGTGTTGGATATGTCTAAGAATTTGTTGACTGGTGCAATTCCATCGGCTCTTGGGGACATTAGCAGCTTGCAATACTTAAATCTGTCTAAGAATTCACTGATAGGTGGCATTCCGGATAGCATTGAAGAGTTAAAGGCTTTGGAAATTCTTGACATGAGTGAGAACCAGATAAATGGAAGCATTCCCCTGAAAATTGGAGAAGCTATATCTTTGAGGGAACTGCGATTAGAGAAAAACTTCTTGTCCGGGAAAATTCCTACATCCATAGAAAAGTGTATTGCACTGACATCATTGTAAGTATTACCTTTTCGTTTATTATTTTTGTTTCTGGTAATATTCTTGTAAATCATGAGTGTGCACTAGGTGCGTTTTGAACTGTTTAAAATCTGGCCGGCTGGTAGAAACTCAAATTAGCTCTTTCTAGGTTGCTTATTTATATTCAGCAATAGATTCATTTGCAAAACAAAAATAACTAAGGCCTTTTTGACTTGAACTATATGATCACATTAATCAAGTTTATGGACCAAGACATTAATGTTCTTGATAAATAATATTTCAGAATTGCATTTTTCAGCTTAACCAGTTATTATTTAGCGTAAGAACTGATTGAGTATCTTCTGTTACCAGTATCTTCGTAATTCTATGTGGATTACAATTATTATCATTTATTTTTCAAGATAGCAGCTTCTGAACATTTATGATATATACATGGTAGTTCTCAAATATATCATCTTCATTGCCACTATTATCATGCAGGATTCTGTCACGTAACAGCCTAACTGGATCAATACCTGCTACCTTTGCTAAGCTCAAGAACCTTCAAATTGTTGATTTGTCATATAACAAAATCACTGGTACCCTGCCAAAGCAAATGGCTAATCTTGACCACCTACTTTCCTTTAATATATCACACAACCAGGTCCAAGGTGAATTGCCTGGTGGTGCTTTCTTCAACACTATAACCCCATCCTCCCTATATGGCAATCCACTTCTTTGTGGTGCTGCAGTTAATAAGAGTTGCCCTGCTGTCCTTCCCAAGCCAATTGTCCTTGATCCTAATTCTGCTGACTCTACTCCAGACTCAATCCCTGCAAATCCCACTCACAGAAAAAAAATTCTTAGCATTTCTGCGCTTATTGCAATTGGTGCAGCTGCCTCGATTATCATTGGGGTAATCGCCATCACCGTTCTAAACCTCCGTGTCCGATCTGCTACACCTCATTCTGCAGGAGCTTTCACACTATCCGGTGGTGATGGCTTCAGCAGTTCCCCCACCACAGATGCCAACTCCGGTAAGTTAGTAATGTTTTCTGGCGACCCTGACTTCAGCACCGAAGCGCATGCACTGCTCAATAAAGATTGTGAGCTTGGGCGAGGTGGCTTTGGTGCTGTCTATCGAACTGTTCTTAGAGATGGGCGGTCAGTTGCCATAAAAAAACTTGCTGTTTCCAGTCTTGTCAAGTCCCAAGAAGATTTTGAAAGGGAGGTTAAGAAATTAGGAAAAATTAATCACCGCAATCTTGTAGCTCTTGAAGGCTATTACTGGACTCCATCGCTACAGCTCCTTATTTATGAATTTGTTTCTGGTGGAAATTTGTACAAGCATCTCCATGAGGGATCAGGAGGAAACTTCCTCTCATGGAATGAGAGATTTACTGTTATTCTTGGAATAGCTAAAAGTCTGGCTCATTTGCACCAGATGAACATTATCCACTACAATTTAAAATCAAGCAATGTGTTAATTGACAGCTCAAAGGAACCGAAGGTTGCGGATTATGGTCTAGCTAGGCTGTTACCTATGCTAGACCGTTATGTCTTAAGTAGTAAGATTCAGAGTGCACTTGGCTACATGGCACCTGAATTTGGATGTAAAACAGTGAAGATAACGGAAAAATGTGATGTCTATGGGTTCGGGATATTGGCCTTGGAAGTGGTTACTGGAAGGAGACCAGTTGAGTACATGGAAGATGACGTGGTAGTACTCTGTGACATGGTCAGAGGAGCACTTGAAGAGGGTAGGGTGGAGGAATGTGTAGATGAGAGGCTAAAGGACAATTTTCTCCCCGACGAGGTAATCCCAGTGATGAAGTTAGGCTTGATTTGTACATCACAGGTGCCTTCAAATCGACCAGACATGGCAGAGGTGATTAACATATTAGAGCTGATCAGATGCCCTTCAGCAGACCAAGAAGAGTTGGCATAACTACTAACCAAACTTGAAATTTCAAATGTAATAGCCTATTCGGCGAAGAAGAATCCGACTCTAATGTTAAAATGGTAGAGAGAAGTGAAATTTGAGCTTGCATCACCCCACAGCTTACCCTGTTTTGCGTCTTCGCCATTGGTGTACGTTCTAGCTTATGTGCATGCATGTAGTTCCTTCTGTAATGTTAAGTAGTTAGTAATCGGATTCCTCTTCACCGGGTCCAGTACGGGTAGTCTTTGATATTTTAACCTAATTTACTATTTACTATCTTGTTCCTTTTTTTAAAATTCTTTGTAGTATAATCTGTTTCTATATTATGCTTGAAGATTAGTACCATATGAATATATATGGTATCACAATGTCTCAAAATTTAAGTTGCTTGAATGCTTTTGCATATTTTAACCATTGATTCAGGTAAAAGTTCACATGTAGGAGATAGTCTTATGGACCATTAATTTGTGTTGGTTAAGAGGATAGATAAAAAGTTGTGATTGCATTGTCAACAGAAGAGAGAGAATTATCAGTACTGCAGCTTTTCCTTGTCCTCTTCTTGTGTTCAACATGTGAAGAAGACAAACTAAAGTAAATTCTTTCTTTAGAATAAAGAATTAAAGATATATCTTGAAAACAGTCTGAAGATTCTTGTTGACAAAAATGAAGCAAACAAGCATGTCTCTGCTTAAAATGTAAATAATGCCATCAAAGATGATGAAGCAGAAAAAGAGAACATATTTCAATTAGAATAGAGACTGTTATATTTAAAATAGCTTTGCATCTCAATTCTCACAAGTCTCATCTGTAGTGCCTGTGTAAAATTATCTCACAAGAGATAATTTTGGATTTTATTGGATATACAAAAAAGCATGTCTTTTTTTCCACATTGGAGGGCTTGAAACTTCGTTTTTTTTTTGTTTCTTTCTTTCTTTTGTGAGACATGCTTCAAAATAGGCCAGTCAATGGATCAAGAATCCGATCCGATCCGATCCAATTCGAAATTAGCGGGTATGGATCCTTCAAAAAAATATCCGATTCGATAAGTATCCGATTCGATAAGAATCCAATCCGATAAGGAGCGGGTATGGATTTAGCATGATCTGATCCGTTAACAATTCGATCCGAATATATTTATATATTAAATATTTTTTATATTTTTTATATATTATATATAACTAGCATGATAGCCCGTGCAAGGCATGGGCCACATTTTAATTCATATAATATTTTTCAAATTTGGGATGGAGTTCGTTATATCCTCTTGTCAGTGTGTTTTACCTTTGACTTCAACGGTTCACTAAGATTCAATTGTTAATAATCGTTCTAAATTTAATTTATTAGCATACTCTAAATTTTGAGGATCATATTTATAGTGATGTTTATTGAATGTGAGAAGGATAACCGACAAAAGTGGTATACAAAAAGAGTTAATCGTTAGCTATCAAGTATTACCACGATAATAGTGTCCTTTAGTTTGTTTTTCAGTAAAATCCTAAAAGAATTACCATGATAGTAGTTATTTTAAGGCTTAATGACCTTTTGGCCTTTCAAGTTTGCACATTTATACCCATAAAACTCTATAGTTTAAAGCGCTCATTTTCGTCCCTCTAACTTTAGAATGTACCTTTTGCCACAAACCGTCATTTATTCGTTCTAAAAGACGACGGTTTTGTGTCAAAACGACAACGGTTTTGTGGCTAAAAGGTACATTTTTGAAGTTGGAATGGTGAAAAGGAACACTTTAAAACTGTAGGGCTTTACGGTTATAACTGTGCAAACTTGAAGGACCAAAAGGTCATTAAGTCTTCTTTTAACTACTTTCGATCTTAGCGCAACATTTTTTGAATATCTATTTTTTCTTCTACTCATATGTCTACCTCATATCTACTCCAATTTATTACTGATCATGTGCACTCTCACTTCGGCCTTTTTACGATCACTATCCAGCCACCTCATTATACCTCTAAGATCCTCTCTTTCTTCCAACGACATCATATATGCACATTTATCTTGCCCCACCACCTTTCTTTTGTCTTTAACAACCTTAAGTTTGTTCGTCTTTTCTCTCTCCAATCATCTCTCATTCATCTTTGATAATCTCTCATCGACTTGCGTTTCCATGTTTATATAAAATTACTATTGTTGTCATTACGAGCTGAATAGGTGTTATTATAATAAAATAGTTAATTGTTATATCTCTCGCACATTAAACATGTATACGTTTTTCGAATGTTATTTTGGTAACATTTGTTTTTTGAATTTCAATTAAACTCTTTTAATATTTGTCAACAAATTGGATTAACATTTTATTGTACCGTATTTAGTTGTATTATTGTTTTTTTAAGTTAGATAAAAAAATTGATGTACCTATTATTTTGATGGTATTTAGTTGAGTGTATTTCGTATCTAGATGCCCAAATTTAACAATAAACGAATTTATATTGTATGTATACTTGGGGATGGGCATCAGGTCGGTCAATTCAGGGTCGGGTAGTTTTATACCCATCGCACTCCCCCAATTCGAACATAATTATTGAACTCGTCCCGGTTTTCGAACGAGGATCATTATATTCTTAGATTTCTGCCCCGAAAGGGAAATAGGGATTCCCGCGAGAAATCGTGGATTTTAATTTTTTTTTTAGTTAACATTTTGAACATAATCGTTGAACCCGTATCGATCCCCGAATGAGGATTATTTTGCTTCATGATTCTTAGCACGAACGGGGAACGAGGATCCCCGCAAAAAATGGGAAATACTTAATTTTTTTTATTTAAAATGTATATATTCTTGAATATATCGGATAATAAAATTAATTTGATAAATCATGATAAAATTATTATTATATTATAAATGGAGATTTGAATTAATTTTTTAATAAAAAAGATGAAATATAGTATTAAAATTATATTTTAGCTTGTTAAATTTTATATCAGAAATTCTAAGTTTATAAAAATTTTGAATTTTTGAATTATATTATTTTTAATAATCTAGTAAACATATATTTTAAAAAATTATTCTTCATAGATATGATAATCATTGGGGAACGAAATCAGGGATCGGACTGGGATACATTAATCTCTGAGGTCGTTCCCTTTCTCCAATTTTTTTTCTATAATATTTCATGTTGTCCCGAAAAATTTGTCAAATACCTAAGAAAAATGGGAAACAGATCAGATCGAGGTCACATGATGAAATGCTCATCCTTACGTGTTACACGTGAATAAGTTTCATTTTGTTATGAGAATAACAAATATAGATAACTAATATAATTTATAATTTTACAAAATAAAACTAATATACACGTAACATAAATCAAAATTCGAGTCCTATATATTTAAAATTTTATATTAAATACACATACTTTCAATCTCTTTAATAATCTAGTAAATATATGTTTAATTTTTTTTTTCTAAATATGATAATCAGTCGGGGAACGGAAGCGGGGATCGTGCCAGGATACCTTAATCCCCGAGCCTATTACCTTTGCACGAATTTTTATTCTATAATATTTCATGTTGACCCGAAACATTTTCCGAATACACAATCCAAATGGGAAAGGAAATCAGTTCGGGTAGATATGGTGAAATGCTTATTCATACATGTACCACGTAACAAACATAAATAAATATTACAATTGGCATTCGGATAAAAATATTAATATATATGTATCAGAAATTAAAATTAAAATTTATGTTATTTCGTGTACCATGTGAATTATATATTTAAAATTTTATATTAAATACACGTACATTCAATTAAAAATAGTTTACATGTTCTTATCATTTTAATTAATTTCATTATGAATAAATTTGAAAATAAACATTAGAAAAAATTACCAAGTCAATTGTCTATGTATGCAATTATATTGATTATAAGAAATGTATCATTAAATGTTCTAGTGTAGTACTAATACATGTGAACATAAAAATTTTGGTACATGGAGGTAATACTAAAAAATATTTAGCAAATGGTTTGTATATTTATGCAATCATTGATTGATTTGAAAAGATGTATCATCGAATGTTCTAGTGTAGTGGTAATACATGCAAACATAAAAAATTTAGAACTTGAAGGTCATGGGTTCAATTAAATCCCTTGAAAGTCAT
Organism: Kitagawia praeruptora; assembly: GCA_037693485.1. Taxonomy (NCBI): domain Eukaryota; kingdom Viridiplantae; phylum Streptophyta; class Magnoliopsida; order Apiales; family Apiaceae; genus Kitagawia; species Kitagawia praeruptora. The sequence continues at coordinate 62,103,399 of CM075344.1, forward strand.
TATTTTTTAACATTAACATGATTTTAGGGGTAATTTAGTAAATTACTAAATAGGTGTAAAGAGCATGTTGCCTTATAATAGATATAATGGATATATATAATATATAATATAAAAAATATATCTACATATCTATAATATATTATATATATAATATATAATATATGTTATATTTATTATTTATATGTATTATATAATATATAATATATTATATTTATTATTTAGTATATATTATATATATTTTATTTATCATATATAATATAAACTTTATAAAAAAATATGTAGACTTTTCGATTAACATCAAAAAAATTGAATACAAGTCAAAGTACTAATCAAAATACTAGTTGACCCTTAAATTACCAAATCAAATGAATTTATGGAATTTTAAATTTGGATATGTCAATTTTATAATTTTGTATATTTTTCCTTTTTTTAATTAAATGGGTCGGACCTCCGATCCGAAAATCCGAAACCCGAACGGATCGGATATGGATCGGACTAAAAAATATCCGCCCCTAATCCGATCCGATTCGAACCCGAAAAATCTTAATGGATTCGGATATAGATTTAGTATAATTCGATCCGAATCCGACCGACAGGCCTACTTCAAAATCCAAAAAAATTGGTTGTGTTGGAGGACAAATACTCTTGTGTATGGTTTTAGAGCATCTTCAATGGTATTGGCTAAATTGGATGGCTAAAATGATATAAAATAGTAACTATGTAAAATTTATTGAATTGTAAGGTGTTTTACTCCAATGGAGTTGGTTATAATGATTAGTCATATTTTAAAAATAGAAAGTTATTATTATTTCAAATTGTTAAAAATAGAATGTATTATTTTAATATGGTAATATTGATGATGTGGAGTTTTACTACAGGTGTCTAGAGGTTCGACAAATATAGCCAATATGATAGAATTTTAGAGAATTATCTAAAATTTTAGATAACAATAATGTCACGTTGAATATGATTTTTTTTACCCAATATCTATAATTTTTATTTAAGGCATGTTTGGATACACTTAGGTAAGGGGTCTCTATGGTTGGAGATGCTCTTACATGTGGAATTTTTGTCAATCTCCTTTTTGTTTCCCGGAAAAATGCTATTGAACAAACAGAGAAAATTTGAAAAATAGAAAATATTTTTAGCCAAATACGGACAAATTCGAAAATTATTTTCGAGGCTACTGTCTTTTTGTAAAATAAACAAATACAGACAAATTTGAAAATTATTTTCGAGGCTACTGCCTTTTTGTATGTTTTTTTTTGCGAAAGCGAAAACTCGTTTCATTGATAGAAATGTATGTTTCATTGAAAATTATTTTCTCCTTTTTGTATGTTTTGACTGTGAAAATTATGTTACACATCTTCCTTTGTTTGCTTGCTCTTTAATAAAATAAAAAAAATCCACGGAATAAAATTCCTTTAACAAAGTCAAAAATTTCTAAAAAATGCCTTTTTGCTTTTAAAATTTGAAATTTAAAAAAATGAATATTTTCTCACATATTTCTTAATTATTTTTCTAGTAGCAAAGTAACGTAAAATTTTTTCTTGACAATTGGGAAAAAAAAAAAGAAATCTGGACAAATGTTGTAAACAAATATTTTTTCAATTTAAATTATTTTATGACAAATAAACTGACCTTAATTGATTTTTTTTCCCTTTTGTCAGGATACTTTAATTAATATTCCCTTCGTACTTCTAAATTTTTTACAGTTTTTTATCAGTTGACAAGTATTTTATTAAGGTGTATATAAAGAAAATTAAAATAATTTATTAAATTATACTCAAACCCTATACATATTTTATTAAAATATATATATAAAAAATTAAAATGATTTATTGAACTACCCTAAACTCTGTACGAAATGTAAAAAACCTATAAAGAGTATTAGTTTACATATTGACACTTGTTTATGTAACACTTTCGAAAGGAGTGTTCAAAAAATATTTCAAACCCTAAATTCCTGATCATAATTCGAAAGGAGTGTTCAAAAAATATTTCAAACCCAAAATTCCTGATCATAACAATTAGAAGCAAAAAAATAGTACTCCTTCTATCCCTTTCTATCCCTCTCACCCTCTCATTACTTGACACGCATTTTAGTGTACATAGGATATAGTTCCATTTAAAATTTTCTTTTTTTAAATAAAAATTTAAACATTAAAATTTTATTTAAAAGAAAAAGAAATTAAAAATAAATTATAGAACTATACTTTTTTAAGAGCATTAAAATGCGTGTCACACCCGTCCGTCCCCTAACGTAAAATTAGATTCTATGTTATAGAAAATATACACGTATATATAACAAAAATTATTAAATTATTTTATTGATAAAATATTGTATTGATTGTCAATATGTCGTAGATAAGCTTTAACTTAATTTGCTCCGTATTTATTTGAATTAAATTAAATTATGTAAACATAATACGTAAATTTAATATTGATAATATATACAATAATACATATTGTAATATATTAATATTTATTTAAATCTCAATTTTATTTTAAGTTAATAAAACCATAATTCGAACCAAACCATGCTTTTACACTCTTTTGATTTTGATTTGATCTTCACATGTAATTATTATGATTTGATTTAAATTTTAAAAAATTAATTGGTGAGAGGATAAAATGATTAAATTTACCCCTAAATTTATTACTCCCTCTGTCCCCCTTGGTTCTTTACCTTGGAGGACGTAATTCTGGCACGGATTTTAAGGTGCAATTTGCGGATAATTTCATAACTTATTTTTTAAATTTTCTTTTTTTGTATAAAAATAGAATTGTTCTATTTTTATACAAAAAAAGAAAATTTAAAAAATAAGTTATGGAACTATACTTTTTAGGAGCCTTAAAATGCGTGTCGAGCAGTGAAAAAGAAATGTAAAGAAATGGGAGGGACAGAGGGAGTATTTATTAAAAATGTATTTCAAATTCATGCACCATTTAGTCATATGGAATTAATGTAGAGAGTACTTATTCTCACAAAAGATGAGAGGAGAGGAGAGTGCACGTGCACGCATACAGAGGTGGTGATTTTCAAAGATTTTAAAATTTCAAACAGTAAGAAATCTGAAGATCAAGATCGGAGAGGTAATCGGACCAGTAGGGATGGAAAAGATTCATCGAGAAGAAATGGAGAACTTATTCTAAGGGATTTCATCGAGGGAAATAAAGATATTGTGGATTTGGAGACCCTGACAAAGTTTAGGGCAGGAGACAAACAAGCAATTACGGATGCACTAAATCAAATTTATTGGAGGAGTCTGAAGACGAGACAAAGTGAGGATAAAGATTTTTTGGGCAATGGCAACAGTAATAAGGAAGAAATGGTTGTTGTAGCCAATACATCATACGCGGAGATTGTGAGATCAAATGTAGACATTAAGAATAGAAATGATGCGAATGATTGGGTGAAGGTCCAAAGAAAGAAGCAGAAAGTGAATTGGGACCGCAATAATGGGGACATCACAATTTTCATGGCTAATATTCCAGTTGAGACTACTTCTAAGGAGATTTGGGATTTCTTCAAATCTTGTGGTGAGATAAAAAATATCATATTACCAAGAAAAAGAGATAGAAATGGGACGAGGATTGGATTTATTAAAGTAAAGGATGAATTTGAGGCGGGCTTCATTATTAACAATGCTAAAAAAAAAGGAGGTCTTGCACAGAGAATTGTGTTGGCTATAAACAGATGTTCTAAGGAGAGGGAAGTCGTTAAGCCAGAGGAGAAGTCTATCAAACCAAAGGACAACAGTATGGGAGGTAATATCAATAACAAATCGCCTAAAATTATAGTTCAAAATGAGGATTGCAGTAAGAAAATGTTTGAGTATACTGAAGGAGTAATAGATGAGGAAGTAGAAGATGGTTTGATGCAAAGTTTGGTTGGATTATCTTGGATGGATGATATAGCAGAAAAATTAGAAGAAAAGATATTGAAAAAGGGGTTTAAGAATATAAAGGTGGTGGGTTTATCTGAAAGGAAGTTTCTGCTTAGAAAAGAAGAGGATGCAGACTGGAAAAATATTGATTTTGAAGCTTTTTCGACATGGTTCTCGGTAATCAGAAAATTCAAGGAGGAAGATTTGATAGTACCTAGATCAGTTTGGATTGAATGCTCTGGATTACCGATGATAACATGGTTGGAAGAGAATCTAAAAGCTTTCACAAAGAAAGTAGGAGAATGGGTTTCGTGCTCATATCAAAGGGATGATAGCAATACATTTTTTAATCCTCTGATCTGTATTCAAACAAAGATGATGGATCAAATTGATGAGGAATTAAAAGTTCTTGTTAAAGGAAAGCATTTTTTGATCAGATTCAAGGAAGTTGAAAATCTGGGAATCCACCTAAATAAATTAGAACATTTTAGAGATAATGAGGCGAAGTTTTTAGATGATACAGAAACTTCTGAAATCTCACAAAAGCTTTCAGAAATAGCAGGGAATGACAAGGTTGATGAGGTAAATAGTGTAGAGAAAACAGGGAAAGACATAGTTGAGGAGGAGAAGAGGGTACAAAAATCAGGGGAAGACAAAGTTGAGGAGGAAAAGAGTGATACTAGGGATAAATTGAATGATTTGGAAAGGGATACAAGTCATATTGATTCTTTGGTCTCCAGAGTTCAAGAGTTAGAAGTACAGCTTCCTTCAAAGGTAATGGTGACAGGGAATAAGTTACAATCTCCTGTTCTTAATCGAATCCCTAGTGGTGAAAGTAAATCTTTTGAGTCTGTTCAAGAAAGCACCTTGGAAAATTCTATAAATATAGCCAATGAAATCTTTGATAATAACCCAAGTCTTCAAAGAATTCCTCAGGTCACCTTATGCAAAAATGTTGGAAGATTGAATATGGGTGGTAAAAGGGGGAGGCCTAGGAAGAAACCTAGAAGTTATAAGAATCCTTTTGACTTGGGATTTAACAAGAAGAAATATGGTGGGGGAGGTTTTAAGAAGAGGTGTTCAGAAAATCGAAGCTTAGAAGTTGATAAGGATAAGTCTACTAAAAAAGAAGTGAGTGTGGATAAAAATCTTCAGGAAGCAGAATTGATTTTAGAATGTGCACAGAATATGGGACTAGAAATAAATGGAGATTTGGCTGAATGTCAGAAAATTATTGGGGAGAAATTGAGTAAAGGTGATCTCTGAATCTTTATTTAGAGTTTCATCTTTCTTTGGATTATAGTTCTTGAATTTTTTATGGATATTAAGTTTCTTTCTTGGAATATAAGAGGATTGGGTGGTAGGGGTGTTTGTAGAGTTATAAGGGAATCTATCAATGCAAGTAAGGTTAATCTCATTTATTTACAAGAAACTATGTGCAATTCCTGGAATGGAAGACTTCATAATGCAATTTGGGAGATTGAATCACATGGGTGGCTCATTCAAGACTCTAAAGGTCATTCAGGTGGTTTGGTAGTATCTTTGGATAAGGAATCTTTCAAGGGGTTAGGAATTGCTCAGGATGGTGGCTGGCAATGGGTTCAGATGGAGTGTCTCTTCTCAAAGGTAAGATTTAATGTGATAAACGTGTATGCTCCTCAAAATTCTCAAAAGAAACTTGATTTGTGGGAAAGACTAAGTAATATCAAGTCTTTAGTTAACAATGAACCTCTGTGTCTGGTTGGAGACTTTAATTGTGTAAGGTGGGAGAATGAGGTTGCGAATTGCCTCTACAGGAAAAAAGATTCTAGTGATTTCAATGATTTTATCTCAAACCAAAATCTGCATGATGTAGAAATTTCAAATACAAAGTTTACTTGGATTGGTCCTCAAGGAAAGAAGAGCAGATTAGATAGAGTTTTTGTTAATTCAGAGTGGTGTAACAAAGGAGATTGGATAATTATAGCTCTCCATAGGAAAAAATCAGATCACAAAAGATTGATTTTTAAAAGAGTTTCTTACAATTGGGGACCTAGACCTATGAAAATTTACAACTGGTGCTTGAAAGAAGATTCTCTAATGAAACTTCTAGAAACTTAATGGTCTCAAAATCTATCGGATAATATGAATATTCAGTCAACACTCAAGGAGGTTAAAGGGGTCATTAAGGGTTGGGCAGTTAACATGAAGGACCGTATTTCTAGAAGCATCAAATTACTTGAAGAATCTTTAGACAGTGATAACCAGGACAATGTTCATTCCAAAGGAACAATTGAGAAAAATGAAGGAATTAGAACATTTTTACGATGTTAGAGATGACATGCTCAGACAGGAATCCAGGTTAAAGTGGTAGGTGCAAGGTGATCGCAACTCAAAATACTTTCATCAGGTCATTCAGAGAAGAAAGTGGAGGAATTCAATTCTCAAAATTTATAGTGGTTCAGGATGGATTTCTGAGCCATATCTTCTTAAAAATGCTTTTTTTTCATCACTTTAAAAGTCTGTTTGCTGCAAAAGATGCTCATTGCATATTGAGTATTGGTAATCTGGTATCGAATAAAATTTCAGAATCTGAGAAAGAATGGTTGGAAAGAGACTTTTCTCTTGAAGAAATTGAGGTTGCTCTTGATAGTTCTGCGAATGAGAAAGCGCCAGGGCCAGATGGGTTCAATGTGGGGTGTCTCAAGGCTCTTTGGAACCATATAAAAGATGGTGTCTTTAACAGCTTCAATGTTTTTGCTGACTCCCTTTCCTTCCCTGCAGGCTTCAATTCCTCTTTCATAACGCTCATACCCAAAAAGCAAAATCCTGAACTAGTTTCAGATTTTAGGCCTATAAGCCTTATAAATAGTACTGCAAAACTATTTACAAAGGTGTTAGCTCATTGATTAAGTGAGGTCATAGGGAAGATTGTAGGTATGAATCAATTCGCCTTTATTAAAGGTAGACAGGCCTTTGAGAGTATCCTGATTGCAAACGAAGCAATTCACTCAATGAAAAGCCTGAATAGCAATGAATTGATACTCAAGATTGACTTCGAAAAAGCCTTTGATTCGGTAAACTGGAATTTTCTTTTTAGATTACTAGAAGCAATGGGCTTTGGAAGTAGATGGATTTCATGGATCAAAGCATATCTTGACTCAATGAAAGTTTCTGTACTTGTTAATGGATCACCTTCAAAGGAGTTTTCATCAAAAAAGGGGCCTTATAAGACAAGGTGACCCTCTTTCACCTCTACTATACAATATTGTTGCTGAAGTGTTGAACCTTTTGATCAGAAAAGCAAGCTCGACAAAAATGTTTAGGGGTTTTATTTTGAAAGAGGATTCTGAACAGTTGACTCATCTCCAGTTTGCTGATGACACACTAATTTTCTTAGAAGGTTATTTGGAATCTATAAAGGTCATCAAATGTGTTCTCCAGTGTTTTCAGTTGCTTACTGGTCTGAAAATTAACTTCTCCAAGAGTAGTTTGTTTTTACGTGGAAAAAATAGAGATCTAGTTGATTCAGGAGCCAAACTGTTAGGTTGCATGGTAGGTGCCTGGCCTCTAATTTATCTTGGAGCTCCAATAGGTGTCTCGGTAAGGAGGAAGATTTTTTGGAACCCTCTCATCAAAAAATTTGAAAACAAATTAGCAAATTGGAGATGTTCTTCACTAAATAAGGCAGGTAGACTTGTATTGTTAAAATCCACACTGGGCAGTTTACCAATATATTGGTTTAACATCTTCAAGGTCCCTAAGGGAGTATGTGCAGAAATCGAGAAGATTAAAAGAATTTTCTTTTGGGGCCATTCTGATGGATCTAAAAAAATGCATTATCTCAGGTGGAAGAAGATCACTCAGCCAAGAAAGATTAGAGGTCTTGGTCTTTCGAACATCAATATGAAAAACACATCTTTATTAGGGAAATGGCACTGGAAGTGGCATTTGGATAGAGATAATCTTTGGAACAAATGGATAAGAACAAAGTATGATTGCTCAAAAGGGGACTCACTGATTAAGGTACTTAAATCTAATAAGATCTCAGAATGCATTCAAGGTATATTGGATGTTGCAGGTAATTCAAAATTAAAGGGAGAATTGGATAAGAACAAGTTCTTGTGGAAAATATATCATGGTGAAATGGCACTTTTCTGGGAAGATAATTGGTGTTCAAAAGGCTCACTAATGGATCTTTTTCCAAGATTGTATAACATTTCAAATCTAAAGCATGTCAATGTTAGAACTTTTAAGGACTTGATGGATTGCTATTCTACAGAGGGGGAGGTCTTTTGGAGTCGAAATTTAAGAGCCTGGGAGATGGAGTTAGTGGATGCATTAATGAAAGTCTACGATCAAATTTATCTGAAGGATGGTGCAGATAGATTAATTTGGACTCCAGTGAATGAGGAATATTCTGCAGCCAAGAGCTATGTCTTAATGGACAAGGATTTAGCAGAAAATGAGGTTAGATGGAGGTCTATGTGGAAATTTAAAATTCCTCCGAAGGTTAGTATTTTCCAATGGAACTATTTTCACAACACTCTACCTACTTGTAGCTTCCTAGCTTCCAGAACTAGTTCATGTTCCCATATTTCAAGAACCTGTAAATGGTGTAATTCGGAAGAAGAATCTCAGACTCATAATTTCTGGAAATGTGAGTTAGCAATTTGGGCCTGGGATTTTGTTTCAGACTGGTGGAGCGTTAGAAAACAGGAATGTTTTGATGTCTTCTCTGGTCCTATCTTCACAAATCCTAGCATTAAATCTGCATGGGAAATATCATGGTCTGCAACATTATGGACCATTTGGTTATATAGAAACCAAGCTGTCTTTAAAGGTTCAAAAATAAAAAAGTCAGAGTTTCTTTTTCTGATAGTTCATAGAGCTCAAATGTGGTGTCAAACGGTTAATCTCATTGATAAGTCTTATCTTTGGAACACAAATCCTTCTGGATTAGTGCTTAAATCTAGCTTGCTAAGGAAGGAGGATTTGATGAGCAAGGAGGCAAATCTAATTGGATTTATAGATGGAGCTTGGAAGGTGGAAACTAACTCTGTGATTCGAGCTGGAATAGAAGGGTATGTTAAAGATTCTGAGGGCAATTTGATTCTAATTTTTTCTGGTCTAGTGACAGCTAATACTGCATTTCAATGTGAGTGGGAAGCCTTACTTTTTGTTATCAGAAAATTAGCTTCCAGCAAATGGAGTAATTGTCATAGTCTAATTTATTCTGATTCATCAGAGTTGATCAAAGAAGTACAGAGATATAAAGTAAGTCTAGTCCATCAGTTTGACAAAAAAGCTGAGAATTTTCTAGTAAATTCAAAGGTAATGTTCAAAAGGGTGGATAGAGTGTTTAATCAAGAAGTTGATAATTTAGCAAAACAGGGGCTACTTAGAAATAGTTTTCTATTCACTTGGTGCTAAGGAATAAATTGTCATGGATTTGTTAGCGAGTTACAGTGTCCAGATTATCAGTACGAGAAGCTAATTGTGTTTTGCTGGGCCATTCAAAGAAGCATAAGAAGAGTTTTGGTCATATTGTGTTTTGTATTACATAGTTTTTGCTAAGCCCACATCGTCTACTTAGGCCCAAATAGGAAATTTGAAACGTCAGTGTATCCTTTCAGCTGCATAGTGGAGTAACGTATTGTCTTGGGGAATGTGTAGACAATATTGGGAATAAAAGTTTTATAGAGACATGCAATGCCATCATATCACGGTCTATATAGAGCCACTTTTGCTACTCTTTAGATCCCATTTTCTCTTCTTTTTTATCAAGTTCTTTCTCAAGCTAAACATGACTATGGTGAATGCTAACCCGGGTTAGGAAATGCCCCGTGAAGGTGTGGTTAAAGTTAACATGCATGGACATTTTGAAGATCACAGACTTCAAAATGGGAACATCTCTGGCATTGGAGTGGTGGTTCGCGATAGCAGGGGTAAAATTATTATGATGTTAGCTGGTTCTTTGGGCATTGAAAATCGAAGGAGCAATGAGTTGCATGCGTTTATGAAAGGAATGAAACTGATTTTTGACGATGATTATCCTAAGTCTATTCTCGAAATAGATCATGTTGCAGCCTACTGAGAGTGGAAGGATTCTAGGGATGCAGGGGCAATTCAAGCTAATGCTTTCATCATTCAACAACTGAATACTAGGAGAGCTGACATGAATCTTAATGTAGAGATCCGTCTTACGGATGCCTCAGATAATGCGTTGGCTGCGTATCTGGCTCAACATGGTGTAGCAAATTGGAAACAAATGGTGGTATTGAAAGGTCTTTTGGGCGTTTGTTTGAGTTATGGAGTATTGACATGGGTTTAGGAAGAATTGGTCCTCAGTTCCATAGAATCCATGAAGAAGATGTTAATGTGGAAGCCATGGAAGCAGAAGTAGAGAACCCTCCTCTTGTGAATGAGCTTTTGGAGTTACATGAAGACATTGACATTGATGGAGCAGGACTACATGCTGGCAATGTCTTTGTATGTATGGAAAACTGGTAGTTCTGCAATCAGCTAATGTAGTTTTTATGTTATTGGGCCTTTGCTATAGTATTCTAAGTATTATCTATTTTGTTTGTCAAACTCTGCTAAACACCGAGTCTGTTCGGTTATTTTGATTGGGGCTTTTGTGGGCCGCTATGTATTCTAATGTTTGTGATTGTTGGGCTCGTTTTGTGGGCTTAGTCCCTTAAATATATTTCCTGCTTTCCAAAAAAAAAAAATGCAGAGAGTACTTTATATTTTGATTGTTAAATTTTTTTTAATTATATTTAATTATATTTATATTTCTAGGTTTGCGATTTTTTTTTTTTTTTACAAAACTTACTATGAATTGTATCAAAATACAATATCCACACATGGTTGGATCTTTATGGACTTTATTTATATTATATTAGTTGGATCTATGTGATACATGGTTAGCTTATATTTTTTAGATTATTCAAATTAGTCAAATAATATCAAATTCAATCTTTAAGATATATGAATTAAGGTGTATACTTTATATTTGATTGTTAAGATTTTTTGTTGTGTTTTATTATAATCTTATTTTTAAGTTTTTCGATGATATTTACATTATATTGGATCATTTATTAGTGAAGTGTGATACATGGTTCACTTATATTTTTTAAATTGTTGAAAGTAGTGAAATAATATTAAATGTCATTCTTTAAGATATGCAATTAATTTTAATTTATTTATTAAATACTAATTACAAGGAACCAATAATGCTATAAAAGTATGCAACCAAAAAATATTTCAATTTTTTTTTCAAATGCCGGTTATAAAATATTTAATGAGGCGGGCTCCCGGCTTTACACCAACCAAACCAATTAAAATTTCTCATTATGTCACCTCAATACCACCATCAATTATATAAATAAAGTTATCGATGGTATGTAAAATCTTATTAGATTTTAGTATTAATAATGATTAATTTTTCAATGGCTTATACAATATATTTATATAATTATTAGTTAATTTATAAAATTAATTTTAAAAATTGGAATTCATAATATAGCGTAAAACAATTAATGGACCACAACTTTTTTAATCAATGTTTAGATTGAAAATGTGTTCGAACCTTTTAAATATAAAGAACACATTTCGCATATTATTAAGTTTTTTATAAAAATTATTTTGAATACGGGATTGTAATTAAAATATTTTTACACCAAATATTTTGATAGGTAGTTGGATTATAGGTCTTTAACTTTCTAAAACCACATTGAGAATATTTAGATACTTTATTAATTTATAAATATGAAAATTATGAGAATAATTAGATAACTCATTAGTTTAAAAACATGAAAATTACTATTTTTTTTGGCGTAAAGCGAAAAATTCCTTAAAACACTAGAATCCAAACGGGATAAATCCCTGAGCTGTCAACTATAAATTGATTGTGAAACAAAAAATGAGCTAAACAAATAGTCATTTTGTTTTCAGATTTTGGGTTGGTGAATTTAAACTTATTACGAATTCAAATCGAAACATAACTCAAATTTTGAAAATTACTCTAAATGTTAGTATCTTTTACATATGGGTTTAGTAAGATTGTTTGGGGATCGAAAATGACTTGTCTAATGAAATGAGAATGTTTGCAATAAAATATATCGCTTAAAGCATCTCCAAGGGAGATATCTATATTGATTGGCTAAATAATTTTAAGATACTAAATAGTAAAATTTTTGCATAAAGAGGATTAGGAAATAGTTAAAATTTTGCATAAAGAGGATGTGGGAACTCCAATGGTGTTAGCTATAATACAGATTGTGTATATTTTTGGTGAAGGAGAACACATGTTCAACAAATATGATCAATGGAAATTGATTATCTATAATTTTTGCTAAAGGTTTTGATACATTGGAGTGTATAATATTTTACATATTATTTAGTTTGCCACATAGATTTTATAGGTAAGGACTTTTTTTTCGTTGAAGATGCTCTTAACATGTGGTGGGTACTGAAATTTGATCCGGTTTTTGAAAATTATTCTTGAAACAAAAAGTTAAAGATCAATCAGACAACCAACATTAGGAAATCTAATATCAAACAAAATTAAAGAATTTAAAAGCTTATTTCTAATACAATTTCTCGTAATAGTCATACATGATTAGTTGTAATAGAAGCTTACAAATGTACTCACAAAATAATGATAAATATTTAAATGTGTACAATTTCATTACTATTTGAATATAAAATGTATTTCAATATAGTCATACCAGCCAACTCATTTTATATACTAATTTTTAGTATTTTGCATATGAAGAAACGTACGCTAACTACATTAATCGTATTCATTTAACGAATATAAATTACTATAAGGTCCAAAAAATGATTATTCGTTACATATAAATCACACGCACTAATAATAATAATCAATCAAGTTGTATTTGTTATACATGAGACATTGCAATCAGAAAAAAACAAATAAAGTTAAAACTATGTACTGTACAAAAAAGAAATTAACTTACATATCTTTTTCATGATATCACTTAATGTTATACTGATTTACTAAATAGTTATCATGATTAATAATAATGTAACTAAATTAACAACCCTCCTCAATCATTCGAAATGTAATCTATAATTTTGAATATATTTAAATGTTTAATTTTTTATTATTTATAATTTTCAGCTAAATTCAAATAAATTACATTCCATATTTTGATGGCCCAGAATACCCACAAATTAATTACACATAACTAAAATATCCACCGACAATCAGTGTAGCCCTAAATACCCACGGGACACGCTACTGATGGTGGAGCATTCTCAGATACGCCACTGGGACTGTAATGTCATGCAGACACGTTGTTGTGGCAGGCGTATGACTTTGTCACGCTGTGGGCGGGATGTGAAAAGTAGGTAGAGTTACACATTTGCAACATGCGTATCAGGAGATACGCATGTTGGAAAGACGTATCTTACGTCAGCTTCGTCGTCTTCATAGCTCGCGATAATGGCGATTCCGGCATGAATTTTGTTTCTCTTCGTTCATCCACATCACGAACTTTCCCATCACGTTCTATATATCAATAGAATCGCAATTCGATTCTCTACACATCCATACCAATTTTATTACGTTTGAATCGCCAGATTTTAAATCCCTAATTCAACATACTTTCCGATTCGTGTTTCCGTTTGAGCTCGTTCATATTCGGATGAGGTAGTACATAACTCGTCTATCCTGTGGTGATAATTTGGAGGGTGTTAGACAATGAAAGGATGGTAAACGCAGATCTCTCCTTTTCCGTCGAAGTCGCCGGCAAGCACACCACTCAAAATTTTGGCAAGTTCATGTGTTTTCTGGCGATGAAAAGTACTCTTGGATGCGCCACACCGAACGACGCATCCCGTGGGTAGATAGAGCCGCACATTCTGAAATACTGTATTTCGAGCCTTGGGTATCCCATTTTGAGGCATTTTGGTCATTTTCTCTATAAAATAAAGGATATTATAATAAAACAAGTTATAAACAAATAAAGATCTATTAAAATTAAATTAATATTTACCCTATGACGTTAATACACCCGACTCAAACAACAAAATTTGCAAAGTAATTTTAAGTGGGCTGCTGATCAGCCCAACATATCGCTACCAACATGCTTTCAATTTTATTATAAAATATAGTTTAAAATAAATTAATTCAATAAAATTATAATTAAAATTTAATGTCAACATGATACCTTGTTCTATATATTTGGAGTAAAAGAATTTATATGACTTGGAGGAAAGGAGTGTGTTTGCTCGTTTCGTTAGGAACAAATAAATTATTAAAAAGTATTAATAGCAATTATAATTTTATGAATATTATTAAATAAAAATTATAAATATTATTGAATTCTATACTTTTTATTAAATTATAAACGGAATTTGAAGATATTTTTTGTAATTTTTTGAAAAAAATAAAAAATAATAGAGAAAAATGGCCACCTCAGGCACTTATCTTAGATTATATTAATTTTTAATATAAATGATGAATGAGAAAATGACCAAACTACATCATTTTTCTTAGGAAGCTGCCCGAAATACCCATCTGCGGGAGAAGCCGCCCTTTTTACCCACGGAGTGCGCATGCTGGTCATGCGTGGCTTGGAATACGCATTTCCAGGATGCGTATCTCAAGTCACGCATTCCCAGTATGCGTATTGACGTCAGATGACGTCATTTCTTCAAAAATGTTAACGGAGCTCAGACAGGGTAAAAATCGCCATTGCGATCGTCGAACTCCGTTCTCCCATATCTGGCAATCTCCGGTCCTTTTGAGCACATCAAAATGATGCCCATACAGTTCTCTCCCTTTTCCCCGTTGGTTTGTTGTTGTTTAGCCCCGCAGGGGCGTGTAGAAGAAGATCGGAAAATCAAATCGGGAACAACCTTCGTTTTGTGCATTTTTAATTCGGCAAAACAAATTGAAATTGAGAATTATAGGGTTGTAGAGGATGAAAAGACGATTCATTGGTGTATAGTATACAATTGCTCGATGTATGGAGAGAGCACACGAAGTGGTTGAAAAGATGGCGCAGAAAATGTTCGGCAACGGGGAAGACGACAATGAACAATGACCTCGAATACGCATCTTCAGAATGCGTATCCCACTCCACGCATCATCATAATGCGTATTCGTGGTTACTGTTCACGTCTACTGAACTGAATTTAACGAAGGGCACACAGTGTTAACATGCGTGGTCACTGGCCACGCATTTTCGAAATGCGTATACCCTATACGCATGTTCAAAATGCGTGGCCCGTGGTTAAAAAAGGCGGACGATTCTGAATGTAGGCATTTTGGGCAGATGGATTAGAAATGTGGGTAATTTGGTATCTCACCCATGATAAATGACATTTTTGTAATAATAAAATTTACCTTCCTATTTACATAAATAATCTTGATTTATGGTGTATTTTGTATTAATCTCAGGATCGTTACCTCAAGCCCAAGAATACTCAAATTAATATATCATTGGAATAAGAAAGTGAAAGTGACAAATCAATCATTTTAAAAAGTATTATTGGTAATTATATATTCAAAATATTATTAAGTAGAATTAAAAATAAAATTAAATTGTAAATATTATTACAATGTTATAAATTTATTATTTCTTTATTTAGTAATCGTTCCAAAAAGAAAATCAGTAATTATTTATAATCAAATATTTATTTGTAAAAACCTTTTTTTTTTGCAAAGGGAATTTAAAGGACGATATTTATCGCACAAAAACATATTTTTAGTTTTTTACTACTTCAGGATTTGAAGCAAAATCAAATAATCAAATCAATGACCAAGCTACATGTATCAGTAAGCCCCTGTTCGGTTGGAAGAAAATGAGATGAGATGAGGGGGAGGGGGAGGGGGAGGGGGAGGGGGGAGGGGAGGGATATGAAAATCAAATTCATGTTTGGTTCAAAAATTGGAGGGGAGGGGATCAAAACTTCATTTTTGTTGAATTTTATCTCCCTCTAATTTGGGATTTTTTGGAGGAATAATAATTTCATTACAAAAATACCCTTATCTCCCCCTTTATGTCAAGCCCATTTATCTCACTTCTATTGTGCAGTTCGAGCGTGTTTGGCTTAACTTAAAAAATGTTACTTATCACTTAAAGTGCTACTTACTCACTTTAAGTGAAAAGTGATAATTTTCACTTAAAGTTAGGTGTATTTGTTTGGCTAATTTTACTTAAAGTAAATTTATTTTTAAAAAATTAACTAAAAAAATGAAATTTATATTTTTTAAACATAATATAAAAGTGTAAAATACAAATATATGCAAAGAATATAATACGAGTTAAAAGGTGACTCAAATACATAAAAATTTGATATGAGAAAAAAATAAGTGGGAAAAAAGTACCTCCAAGATACTTTTTTTTTTGAACTAAAACTAACTTTAAGTGGAAAAAAAAGGTTAGACAAACACCTCGTAATCACTTTAAGTGTGAAAAAAAATAATAAAAGGGGGGCCAAACATGCTCTTCGTCTTCATCTACATCACTCTTCACTCGTCTGGGTTTTTCAAGGTAAAAAATAAAAAAAAAAATAATCTGCACATATACTCTCTATTTTACATATATCTTACTCATCTTCATCTTACTTATAGGCTTGTTTGTCTTTGTGGATTTTCTTCCTGCAAGGTACAACTCCAGATCCCTCCCTTTTTCATTTTGCTTTTTCATTTTGCTATATTATGTGCTATATTCACTGTAATTGGATTTATGCTTATTCTGTGATATTTTCTTATGTACTATTATGTGTATATATAACCTCTAATGTATGGTTACTGTACTGATATATTAGATGGATTTTGAAGATTGGAAATTAAGAGTCACTAGATGGTCTGATTTGCGCCGAAGAGCTATAGCTCAAATCATATGCTTTGTTGCTTATTGTCTTTTCTTACGTAAGTCCCGTAAGAGGAAAATTAGTTATACAATGAACTCTGAGAGAGAAAGGGTGCGCGAAGAAATATTGGGTAGAATTAGTAATAGTGAAACAAGTAGAAACATATTAAGGATGGGTCCCCAAACTTTCTTGAAATTATGTGATATGTTGGAAAGAGAGGGTGGTTTACAACCCACACGATGGTCAAGTGTAGAAGAACAAGTTGCCAAATCAATTTACATATTAACCCATAATGCTAAAAATCGTGAAGTAAACTTTTGGTTTCGTCGTTCTGGTGAGACAATCAGTCGTCATCTTCATCAAGTGTTAAGAGCTCTTCTCAATTTGGAAGCAAAATTTCTTGTACAACCTGATGGATCAGTAATTCCCCCTGAAATTTATGGAAATACTAGATTCTACATTTCTACCCATATTTTAAGGTAACATTTCATCACTAAATCAAAATTTATTTATGTATTTGAATAATAAACTGAATTATATTGAAATAATATATTGTATCAGGACTGTGTTGGTGCAATAGATGGCACACATATACGTGTCAAAGTATCTCCTAGAGATGCTCCCCGTTATCGTGGTAGGAAAGATTACCCAACCCAAAATGTGCTAGCAGCATGTACATTTGATTTAAGGTTCACCTATGTACTTCCCGGATGGGAAGGCACAGCTTCAGACTCTAGAATTATAAAGAATGCATTAAGACGAGAAGACAACCTTAAAATTCCTCCAGGTAATTAAGAATTAATATGTTAAAATTATAGAATAGTTGATTTTAAAACCATCAAATTGATTATTCATAAAAGAAAGAAATCAAAAGTAGCTGCTAATAAAGAGAAATGTGATGAAATACTTGAAATTAAAGGAGCAATGCAGGAGGTTGCAGAAGCACTGAAAGATGGGACTGCAGCAATAAGAGAAGGGAATGACATAATGAGAGAGTGTCACAACTTAAAACTACCTCCAATCTCCGGTGAAGAAGTTTGGAAGTTAATCAAAGAATGTGGTTGTGATGCAAGTTTATTGCCTATGATCTTTTGCTCATTAATGCAAGATATTGACAAAATTAGGACAATTCTTCAATGTCCAGTTGAAGCACGCAAGGATGTGATCATGCATATGGTGCTTGGATCTTCAAATCCTCCTCCCAGTTGATGCTCTTGTTTAGATTAAGAAAACTTATTAATTATTTTGTGCAATTTTCAGTCGAGCAAGCAATATTATCTCTTTAAACATGCTATATTATGAAATTATGATCAACACTATTAGTTTGATCTTTGCAATGATATTTTTATCCTTTTGACCTTAATTTTTCACTGCAAGTTATTTTTTTATCATTGATTTATTATTGCAAATAGTTTTTTTTTTTATCATTCTACAATTGTATGCCATATGACATTTCATCGTACTGGTACATGATATGGTTCACCTTGATTTCCTGCATGGTCTACTGTAAGCTTGAATTCTTATTATGTAATTCTAATTTATAATCTTTTTATATATATATGAAGGTTATAAATGTAATTTATTCATAAAACCCTCCCCTCCCCTCTTTTACCAAACATAAAATGAATCCCCTCCCCTCCCTTCCCTTCCCCTCATGTCAACCAAACATAAATATTTTTAAAATCCTCTCCTTTCCATCCCCTCCCTTCCCCTCCCCTCCATTAAAACCCCTCCCATCCCTTCCCCTCTCTTGAACCAAACATAGCCTAAAGGTTTAGAACAGCTTAACAAGCGATAAAAATTTCAACTTCGTTGTTGCCCTGGTCTTTCTCTCCAAGGACTGCGCTACTTCCTCTATTATCTTTTACAAATGTATGTATATGCTTTGCTTCGTTGATTGCTCTTTATTTCTATTTTTATATTATTTTGTGCTTTCTTCACTTACCTAATTCTTAGTATTCTAATTAATGATGCCCACATAATCATTTTTGTTTTTCTTGCTAAATATTGAAATGGGTTGCAAATAAGTTTTGATATTTTGTGATTGTGTTTTATGTGTTTGATGAAAGGCCTGTTAAAATTATTCCCTTTGTGCCATTCTTGAACCCTCAACAGTAATTGACTTTATTATATGCGATGTTAGTATAATAGAATTGCTGATCACCCTTTCAAATGAGTATATGTATTTAAAAAAAATTACTTTTGATTGGCTACTAGGAAGTCAATTCTGTGGATTTTGTCAAAGTGGAATTCGTAATTGGACCGTAGATGATTGGTTAAATGAGATGTTAGTTACTGATATATGAGTGAAATTTATGTAATTGTTAAAATTTAAATTATGGTTCAAAGGTTTCTAAATGTTTAGCCTCGCGGAGTAGGGTTGTACTTATAGCATGAGCGAGCTCATTATTCATTAAATTTAGTTTATTAGTTGTTTTTGTTTTTTTTATTAATTATTGTTATGATATTCTATGTTGTTACATTTTTTTCTTGAATGCAATGTAAGTCAGAGCTTCATCACTGGTTGAGAAGAATCTAAACATTAATTTATACTACTCTTGTAGCTGAACATTAATTTATACTCTTGTAGCCGATTTGTGAATGACATGTTATTGACTTTACACTTAAAGATACTGACAGTTTTGAGGACCTACATCAGACAATCCCAAGCTGCACAGAAATGAAGGGAGGAAGGAAAAATTTGAAAAGGGCTAGTGAAGGTAAGGATATGTTAACTATTCTTCCGGGCCAAACCATTATGCAAGTCGTGTCCCTTAGAGGTTCCAATCTTATTGAGGTAGGATAAGAATTATTATTTTTTTCTCTGTAAAATTGATATCCAATATATAGTGTTAAGTGTAACTGTTTTTCATTTTTTAAATGATGAAAGGTAATGGATGCCAAAGGAGATAATTCACTGGCACTATTTCCGGCTAAATTTCAAAAGAGCATGTGGATCAAGATAGGTATCTAGTTTGTATTAGTAAGGCGGTGGAAATAAATATTTTCTATTTATAAGTGTGGAAATTGTTTTATTGAGATTTGTGTAATTGTGCAGGTAATTTTGTGGTGGTTGATGAAAGTGGGAGAGTGGAGGCTGTCGAGTCTGGCAGAAAAGTGGGCTGTATTGTTTCTCAAGTTCTTTATCATGAACAAGTCCGTGCACTTAAAAAGACTCCTGAATGGTTCGTTATTGATCTTTTTCCTTCCTTTTCATAATTAATTTCATATTGTATCTTTAATTGGTTTTGAACTCAAAAAGAAAACTTCAGCAGAGCTGCCTAAAGTATAGTATACAAAGTTCCGATTTATTTGCTATTTATCAAGCAGGGGGGTATTGATTGTAAATAAGTCTGGCTTGCAGTGTTATCTGATGGTCATATGGGTGTGTGCTAGTAATGTTAATGCATGATACACTGCCCAAGAGAGTTTATGCATAATAGATTTCTTAGTCAGTTATCGTAAGTGTACAATGTGGTCTCTGGAAAATAGCTTTACCTTCCATAGTTGAGTTACTGCATATGCTCGAACTTGTTTGGGATTATGGCTGTAGCTTACTGTACAATTTAGTATTACACAGAGAGAGTCCACAACTCTACATACAGTTTTTAAATATAATAAATTAAGTTTTTGCGTAAGATATGAAAGTATAAATAATGTGTGTGTATATATAAGTAATTAATTGTAACTCTAATTTTAGTATGCGGTTAGTAATTTAATAAGTAAAATTAAGTGAATTCTCTCAAATTTAAATTTTAGAATTCGTGATGACCTTACACTCAAGTCTCAACAGCAGACTTTTAACTTATTGGAAGGAAAAAAAAATCTTACCAAAGGGCTTTAGCCTAGTGATATCAAATTCACTCTCTTTACGGGAGGGTGAGGGTTTGAATATTGTCAAAGACATGTGGGTGGGTAAATGTGTTTTATTATTAATAAAATGGTAAAAATTTTAGATGGATGCAGTATACCATATCATTTTTTAACTCTTGCATCATTGCATTTGAAGCCTCCATGAACGCATGCCATTCTAGATAGAGTTTCAAAATAATAGATAGTAACACAGCTCTTTTTTTTTACTTTGAAGCTGAACTTTACAAGCGTGTTAGTACTTTGGAGAACAAGTAACCCTTTTTTAGAGGCTTGTGTAGTTTTACCTTTTAATGTTCATTGGTAAAGCATCGTTGTGTGCATAGTTGTGCTCTCACCAAAGTCAATCTGAAAAAAATCATACAACAATAATTAGCTCTAGACCTACAAAAAATTGCACAAATAACTGTAAGTTAACCGAAAAAATAATGTCTCTCTTTTATTATTAATTAAATAAATAAAACCATGTCTCTCCTGGTCAGTTCTCACTGTCATCTTACCTAATGTCGGATCCTAGTCTGTCATTAGGGATATACATTGAAATTCAGTTTTCTTTTTGTTTGGTTTGTGTTCATCTTTTCCATAGCCAGGTTGCCTTTGACTATATATATATTTTGACTGGAGTAACTTATATGAAATCCTTTGTTCACAATTCAGAGATGCAATTAATTTTTCTCTTCATTGCTAAAAATAAAGGTAAATATCTAATTCATTTTTCCTTAGTTATCAAAGGTCTAGGGTTCAATTCTTAGTGGAGGCAGCAGATGTGTGTGTTTTAAATTTCTTGTAATTGACCTTACCCAAAAAAATATTCTAAGAAATGCAACATGGATTTGGATGTGGAAATCGGACATGGGAATCAAAAAGTTAGATACTCCAAATTGCAAAAATATTTAGATTTATGGTTATGATCGCAGGACACACTGGTCCAGGACTTGCATGCAAATATAAGAAGAAAATCAGTTGTAGCATATTTTAAGTATTTTTTTTAGAAAGTAGTTTCTCATTTACTTCTACCCTGTATATACGCTAACACGCACATATATCAAGTTAGGGGAATTCTGTTCCTGTTTTTTCTAATTTTCTACTAATGTAGGAGGGGCCATTCCGGTTCTTATAACCTACCAGCCAATTTCGATTGAATTTGGGGAACTCTCTTATTGTCTAGATCCATTTTGATCATCCTAGAGGAAATAATCATTAGTTTTTGTTTAGACCCATCTGCCTCAGATTTCGATCAAATTAGAGTAACTCTTTCTTTGTCTGACTACTTTATCACATTACGCGCTAGTTGCTGCCTCAGATCTCGATCAGACCCGAGGAATTCTGCATTTGTCGAACTATATTAAATTAAACTTTAGGAAAGAATAGCTGCAGTTTTGATTTAAACCTGTCTGCCTCGGAGTAGTAATCTTTTTTGTTTTCCCACAAATGTATCACCCCTTGTCATGATTTTATCTTGGACCGGCTGCTGGGGTTGCAGTGTCCACTTTCAGTGGGAAGGATTGGATTCAGACTGTTTCCCATCTTTTTTGTATGGCAGTGAAACAATACAATGGTAAATTGAAGAGTCCGGGTAACAGGGTAATGGAGGTTCTAGTGTATGCTATAAATTGCATGAGATTTTTTAAATCTTCGTAACTTTTACATGAAACCTGAGAAATTGTAGGCTTTAGTACTATTAAACGGAACTATTACATAAAACCTAGGAAATGTATTTAGAAAGTTACTGTTATTCTTAAATTTGTGAGTTTCTAAAGAAGTGTCATTCTATTTTGGAACCGATGAGCGCCTTGTTGTGATCACATGTCTCATTACTGACTAAAAACTTTTTATTAAGCTTCTATTGTGTTACTTTCTCCATTCGCATAATTCTGTCATTATTTCAGTCTTTGTGCTTATGCTTCTGATCTATGCAGGCCAGAAACCTTCAGGTCTGCAATCCCAGAGGTACTTGATGAAGATCCAAGTAGTTGTGATTTGTTGCAGGGAGACAATGAAGATGACTCAAGTGATGATGATGGGCTTCCCCCACTTGAAGCGAATATGAATAGAACAAGACCTGCAGAGTTTCAGTCTGATGCAGGCTCGGATTCAGATGCAACTCCTTAGAAGCCATAGATGCTGTAGAAGCTTGAAGCGTTACGGCTGGAGCAGAAGCTATGACAGTCTTGAGGAAACTGGATGGTCTTGTATGCGTGAAGGCTCGAATTCATCTTTTCCAGCTGAATCTTGGGTTAAGCCTCTGTTTGGTTTGTATTGAACTTGAATCTACTTGGGTTAAAACAAGGGTTCTCAATAGATGCCTTAGTTTGTAAGAGGAAAGAGCAATTAGAACGATTTTAAATTGATGGATACAAACTGCGAACGGCTATATAGTAGACAAAGTAGGACACGAAAGCGGTTCCCTAACGCTGTTTTATCAGCCAAATTTACAAAAATTTGGATTATTTTACGCTCTACGTTTTATCAACTGTGTTGTCTACTTTTATAATCAGATACTCCCTCCGTTCCTTTTTAGTTGGTACATTTGCAAAAAACACACATATTAAGAAAGCTTTAATTATATAATTTGTTTCCATACTTGCCCTTAATCTTAACATTAAATGATGAGTTATGAAGGTGTATATTAAATATAAAGTCAAACATTGGTATTAGAAATAGAGGGGTATATATGGAAAAATTGATAAAAAATTAATTGGAACAAGGAATGTGACAACTATTTAGGAACAAATTTTTTTTGCAAATGTGTCAACTAAAAAGGGACGGAGGGAGTATTATGTTTACAAGTTGGGTGCAAAGCATATATGCTCCAGCCAGTGTATGATTGCTTTTTGGTCCGAACTTTTTGACAATTACACCTTCAGGTTTTCAAGTAAAATCATTAATTTTTTTTGGTGATTTTAAGTCCTAGACTTAAAGATCCGGGAGGAGGTATTGTTGCATAGGTGTATGATGCCACCACCCAGATCTTGCATTGCTGACAATTGGTAGAGGAACCCATGATATTGTTTATATTTCCTTGGTTAATCTTCTTATCAGTCTGTGTATGTGTTAATGTGTTAGATCGGACTTTTCCTGTTTCCTGGTAGCGAACACCGTAATCTATGTTACCGATTCAGCAATTGAATACGTGAGGATTGTACTGCCGGACTGGCCATTTCTTGATAATACTTTTGCATCATTTTCCATTAGGTTAAATGACAATCATAATTTAACTCAGACTCAAAATTTTGCAGTTGAATAACTGTCATTAACAGTTATTAACGGAATTATCAACACGACGAAAGAAGTCATAACGCCTAATCTTTGTGCAACGGATATTGAAATTTAGTAATATTTCGGAATGTCTACTAAAATGCAAAATAAAATATTACATTACACACCATAAAACTTGAACTCCTGATTTCATGTAATCAGCGATGGTGACACGAATGAACAAATGGTATAGAACTTTAATTCTGTGGATCATCTATATACACATGATATTAAACTAGTTATAAACCTCTCCATTATAAGATACTTGCCATGCCTTTAACCTTTGCTCCACTACTTTCCAGAAACATTTTGGAGGTTGGTGCACATCTTTTTCATCAGATGTCACTGAATATTGTTATATGATATAGCTTGGGGATGAATACCCCATGAGCTGATGAAGAGGAGAACCGTCTCCTGGTAGTACTTCCTCGATTTCTGAAACTACATTCTTTGGTTCATAAACCTTGGATGAAGGTCCTCCGAGCTCAAAGGTTTCCCTCTTACTGTAACTTGTTTTAGAGTCTTGCTCTATAGGTTTCTTCCCATCTTTCTTGGTCGTAAGAGGGTTACCAGCTGACATTTTCCGCCGTATATGTATGCCATTCATGGTCTCAGATGGAGGAGCCGGGGAGGAATGTTCTATCTCTGTGGAACTTCTGTGAGAAGGTTGTCCATAGCCATCACCAGATGACTCAGATGGATCACCATGTTGATAATCAACTGCACAAGATGCTGATGTGGATGCCAAATTAGTCATCTCAGTATACCCGCCAACTTCACTGGGTGGAGGTGTTTTGGGTTCAGGATCATATTCTACGATATGAATTCCTTTTACTAACGAAAATTTTAAGACCATGGTACAGGCACTGCATCTCAGCCGATGACATTT
Source organism: Kitagawia praeruptora (assembly GCA_037693485.1). NCBI lineage: Eukaryota > Viridiplantae > Streptophyta > Magnoliopsida > Apiales > Apiaceae > Kitagawia > Kitagawia praeruptora. The sequence goes on from CM075344.1 coordinate 62,128,140, forward strand.
TCTTTTTAAAAGGAGGAAATCTGCCGGCAGCTTAAGTATTTCATTGCAACAAGAACAGGCAATAATAGGAGCTCCACCTGCTATTGGTCGGAAGTGTTGCTTGGCTGGCTGCTGCTTCTTCTTTACCACATTATTGTTTTGATGTATACCATCTAACATTGTATCATGGCTCCACGGGAAGTCAGAAGAGCTATACTGATAAGAACTTGCAGAGGCTGAATGGTAGGGACTGTGACTACTGTATCTAGGTCCTCTAGAATAGAGTACAGAGTGCCCTTCATCATAATAGGCATGTCGAGGCAACTGTGCTGAGTAACTCCACTTTTGACGGTAACAACGCAAACAGGAGCAGTCCACTTCATGTCTAAAGTGTGCGGCATTCCCTGAAAATGCCATTCGTGGTACTTTACCTTGTTGAAAATAAGTTTTAACTTGATCTAGTCGTCCAGGATTGAAGGCATACCTTAGGTCAGGATATCTTTCCCCACTTGGTGATGCAAAGAGATTACTGTATGCAGGCAAATGCTCCCTTTTAGCAACTCCGCTGGAAAATCTACCGTGTGGCAACTCTTTTGAGATATGAACTCTCTTGAGTTGATCTTGCAGTTCATATAGCAATTTCAACAGTTGCGTTTTTGATTCAGGGTCCACAGTTCTTGCAGGTAAACCTTTTGGCTCATAACTTGTACGCTTGCCATTTCTCACAACTTGGGAGCCCTCCGAAAAGATTGGAGGTCTAGACCTGTACTCACCTGTCTCCGTTGTCATCTTACTGCTAACTGGACGACCAAGTTCGGCGGGTTCTTGAAATTCACCTCGACTCCACTTGCTTCCTTTTGTGGGATAATGCTTCTTAGCCGATAAAGTTGCTAAGAAATTTATGGGACGAGGTGGCAATTTATTCTCACTATTCACTACCAATTCATCCCTTTTAGGCATTCCGTTGGTACTCCTGGAATCAGCATCCTTGAAGTTTTTTCTAGATGGGCGAAGATGTTGACTGGGAAGTTCATCTTCAGTTTCCACGCAAGATGTATTAACACCATAATCATAGTAGTGTTTCGCAGTTGACGATCTAAGAGTAACACCAAGGTCAGTTCTGGCATAAACTTGGGGAATGTTTTCCAAGGTATCAGCTGAGCTTACACGCTGAAAGACTGGAAAAGTTTCCCCCTCACCTTGTTTCGTGGGTTCTGATAAAGGAATCATCTGATTATCTAGTGTCTCACCTTCAACCAAGGAACTCTGTGCTTTGCAGATTTGCTCCTCTGGATTTGAATGACGTTTTAGACTCTCATCCACTTCTCTATATGTTCCTGATACTGATGAAAGATCTCCATCTTCACAAGATTCATAACACGAAGAAAGATCTGCTGAAAAACCAGTGCTTGTAGTCGGCTCTTTCAAGCAATTTTGAGAATCAATTTGACTCTCAGAACTGATATTCTCTGATGAGCGCTGACTTCCATCCTCTTTTCTTGGTGACAGATTCCCAGGTCCATTTACCAGTGACTCTTCCTCGTGAAGATTGAGTTCGGGTGATGACAAGATATTTTTGGCGGCACTTGTGTCTCCAGGGAGTTCAATATCATCGTGCCCTAGTTGATTATGATACTTTGTGCCAAATTGGACCAAAGGCAATTCATCTTCCTCTGCTCCTGCATGTCCACTGGTTTCTGGTGATGACCCTGTATTCTCATGACAAGAATTGACATCCGATCTATGATATTTGTGAGACTGATGTAGATCACCAGGCCCCTCCTTTCTGCAACCAACACCACTTCCACACCTTTCGAGAATTTTTTCCAGATCAGATTCATCTGTAGATGGACTCATCAAATACTCCAGGCCATATTTCCGGGTAGGATCTGCTTCATGTACAAGTGATCCAGTGTCATTGGTATCTTTTTTCTGATTCTTGGCTGAAATCGTGTAATCAGAATTTAAGATAGGTAAAGAAAAAACCATACAAAATAAAAGTAAAATTAGGAGTCAGCGATCTCAGCAACGAAACAACAAGAAAGAACGGAAATGTCACTGATGCTCAATCCTATATTACAAGAAAGCAAGCTCCCTACCCAGGGATGTCCCAGCTCTTATATTAGATAATTAAAAAAATATAGGATTCAACTATTCAAATAGTGTTGAGAGACTTGTTATATACTTATATGTCACATCACTCAGTATCATGTTTCATGTTTGTAAAGATTGCCTACTGTCTTCCCGACTTCCGGCGACTTTGAAGCAGTCATCTCTTTTGATAAAGACATACCATTCATTCCACTAATATGTTGAATATTGTAATGTAACATAGAAATTTAATTACCTTGTAGAATTGTACCACATCCTCCGCATTCATAAACGGGAACATCCGCTGATTCAGGAAGAACCAGCCGACACCTTGGACACCTTACAAATCGAACTTTAGTGGTCATCTGACTTGTCATGTCGCACCACTTTCTGTTGTTATCAGCTATAATTGAGCTAGCAACGGTTATCCTCTACTCTGCAAAGTTCGATATAATGTCTATAAGCATGCAAACCTTCATAAAATCAACTTAATCTATAACAGCATCATCAAGCATAGACTGCAGCAAGAACAACACAGTATAGACAATAGCATATAGTCTTCCATAAATTTGAAACAAAAGGAAGCCTTTACTTTAAATTTAAATAGAGGCACCTCAGAATGTCTAACGAATACCATGCTAAACCTCAGAATATCTATTCGAAAATTACAATCACACAGTTGAAATGTACTTGGGAAAATAAGATTCTATGCCATATCTGGAGTCTTTTCATGCAGGTACAACTCAAATTAGTCGTTTACAAAAGAAAAAAGTTCTTAACATTGCGACCATTGAAGTAGTTCTGTATTGTATTGAACAGATATTACGTAATTGAGGTAGTAGTCTAACCTGTTGGCCGATTTTTTTTATATACTATGCTATTGAACTTATGCAACATATAATTAATGTATTACGTGAGTCATCCGGCTATCCGTTCTCCAATATCCATCAACATTAACTCCGCATGAGCAGATACACAACCATTTTGACAATCCAAAGTCAAATTTATAAGTTTCCACATCCAAATTTCAGAAAAGTTCATTACTTCATCTGATTTGTTTACTTATATTATCAACGAAAAAACAAAAGGCAGATTGGTATTCAGCTCCCCCTTTTTACTTTTAACCCCCACGGATAACCTTTTCAAGGCAGGGCCACATTTAACCCACCCTTGCAAAAGTAAACCCTGAATGTTCAACCACTAGTACAAGACTCTTACATCAGGTAATTCAAGCTTCAAATTTTTAAGGACCAGTTGGCTAACTCCTAGGGGACAGTTTATATGATTTGGCTAATGTAATTCTGGATATAGAATTGCGGATAAATTATCTTGGATTACTAAAAGAATTCGAAGTGCTAATAACAATCAAATAAATATGATCGAGTTCATGTAATGTAACAGATATACACACTTAAGGTAGTGGTCTATCTTGTTGGCCGATTTCTATTATAATGCTATTGACGTTACACAAAAAATAATAATTGTATTACGTGAGCCATCCAGATATCCGTTCTCTGATATCCATCAACTAACTCTGCATCAACAAATACCATCCTGACAATCCGAAGTCAAATTTATCAAGTTTCCCCATCCAACTTTGAGATAAGTTCATTTAGTGCTTCACCTTATTTGTTTATTTATTATGTACAAAAAATCGTTGCAAGGCAATTTAACATTCAACTCCGTTAACCTTTTCAAGGCACAACCACAAGAAACCCACCCTTGCAAAAGTAAACCCTAAACGTACAATTACTCGAACAAGACTCATACATCACGCAATTCGAGCTTTGCATTTTCAAGCCTAATTACCCACTCGATTGCTAGGCTAACTCCTAGAGGACAGTTCAAATGATTTGGTTAATGCAATTCCGGATATAAAATTAAAGACAAATTATCTTAGAATAATTAGTATGTGAATTAATTGACTCCACAAACCAAACTTAATTACTAAGAAATTCAAAGTTCTATTAACACTGTAATAAATTGTAAAACAGAATGGTGGCAAAAGAGGCAAGATTAACATGTACACACACGCACATATCAAGAGATGTACAAGTTGTAATTGAAGATACAAAATGCATACAAGAACTCAAAACAAGTAGCAGCTACAAGTGAAATTATATACAAAGTAATGAATCAAACGAAAAGGGTAGTAGAAACACACCTTGATTAAGGAAGATACAAATGTTCGAAGACATCTTGTTGTTGTAGGAAAAGACAATATATGAAGTGATCATGAAAAATAACGTCGCAATTTGACTAGAAGAAGAAGAAGAAGAAGAAGAAGAAGAAGAAGAAGAAGAGAAGAAGAAACTGAAATATATGTGAACTGGAAATGAGAAATATAGGGGTGTGTAAATGGAGGGGTGAGTTGTGTAGAAGATGACCACGACCGACCCCAGAGACGAAAAAGTAATGGAATTCAAGAATTGAAACGCGCGTAGACTTTTTCTCTCTTGCCTTTTAAACTGGACCATGGTGTCACCTGTCTTACATAGATTGATGTCATGTGTATGTAAACCCGGCAATCGTATGTTACTATGTTTCGTACTTTCGTATGATCATTGTTAAAATCGAACATGATCTGTCTAAAATTATTTGAGAAAAAAGATGTTGAGATTAATCTTAGTAAACTTTCCTGAATTTTTTTTAAAAATTTATTGGATCCGTGAGACTAACTAATAAAATTTTAAATAAATCTTGATTTTATAAAAATAGCCACCCATATTTACATATAAAAATTATACTATCTTAGTGAACTTACCTATATCTCATGCTCCCTACTCTCTTCATATATTTAATTATTCAACTTGAACACGAAATGAAATATTTCGTGTCAACACAAAATGAAACGAAAAAGTATAAGAAATTTTTGTATATTTTTTATTTACACAAAATGACCCAAAATAGCAAAAAATGATTATATTCGAATACACGAAATATGCATAAAAGACTAATAAATACGTAAAATGAGTAATTAAAATACACAAAATACTAATATATACGTAAAATAAAAAAAGTATACAATATATATATATATATATTATGATATATATAAAAAATTATATATATACTATTTTGTATACTTTCGTGTACCTAAAATGAAAATCCATATCCGACATTAAATATTTTATTTAATTTTTTATTCGTATATTTTCGTATTTTGTATAAAAAAATCAAAACCTAACACCATATTTTTTATATTATTTCATGTCGTATTACGTGTCACGTATCCAATTACTAAACCTATGTATATGTAGTTTGAAAAAAAAAACCTATGTATATGTAATTCACATATTTATAATTCACATATTATTAGTTCCCTTACAAAATTTAAATCCAATTCCATTTAAATTATGAGCTAGATTGATTCAATGAGTTCAAATTTCAACATGAAAATGTATTCATTTTAATTATTGATCGAGTTTAAGTTTTAACGTGAAAATATGTTTAATAAGTAAACAAATTGGGTGCAATCAAAATTTACAATAAATTAAACAAACTTTTATTTTATTGCTAAATAAATTAAACAAACTTGAGTAGATTAACATCCATAAATGATTTTGACAAAAAAAAAACATCCATAAATGATAAATCACAGATAAAGATCCTTCTCGTAATATCCATAAGTGATAAATCATACTAGATAAAGATCATTCTCCTTCTCTCTTTTCTAAAAAAACAAAAGAAAAGAATTTGAAAAAAGAGCAATGTTACATACAAAAAAGATTGCTTTATCTGCTAAAAAATTCATTGAACTTTTCCAAATTTTGCAGTTTAACCATTAAAGTTTTTTTGTTGCTAATTTAACCAATCAACTTTCCAAAATTATGCAAAATTTAATTATGGTTAACAAAAAAATTGACGTGGCAACAAGATGTCACCTGATTGCAATACTTATGTGTTTCGATTAGGGTTTTTTTTTGAGTTTGCAATGCTTATATGTAGGGCTGTAAATGAGTCGAACCGAGCCGAACTCTTAATTGTTCGTGTATCAGCTCGTTATAAATACACCGAACTCGAATTCGAGCTCGAACTTTGATCGAGCCAATATTTTTGTTTGTGTATCGACTCGTTAAGAAAAATTTTATTTACGAACATGTTCGCGAACAATTCACGAACATGTCTAACGAGCTACTATTCACGAACATCTCATAAATAGTGTTCATGATTTCGTGTTCATGAACACTTCAACCTTTTTTTCCTAGAAATTTTTTAATGCAATTAAAATAAAAATAAAATTGGGGGATGAAACATTGAAAACTCGAGAAATGCTTCGAATTTAGACTTATCAAGTAATCAAATCTTGATCGATCAAGTTTAGTTAATTAATAACCAACTAACGTTATAATTTATAATGTAACGTATGTATAATTTAATTATTATTAATAAAAATAATTTATAAATTTAAACAAAGAAAATATAATGAATAGACAAAATAAACTAACATATTACTTCGTAACACTTACTTATACAATTATTTACAAATTATCGTGAATTCAAGAACTCTCGTTAAATGTTAAAGGAATATGTTCATGAATATATATGAAGTTTGAGCACAAACTTATTCATGAACCATATTTACGAACAAGGTTCATGAACTATATTAATGAACTTGCTCATGAACTATATAATCGAACTTGTTCGCGAACTTCCGAGCCGAACTATGTCGTATTCGGGTTCAGCTCATTTACGAGACGAACCTCAAAATTGTGTTCATGTTCGACTCGTTTACAAATCGAATCGAACTTTTTTCGAACCGGACACCGAACTGTTCGTGAGCGTATCGACTCATTTACAGCCCTACTTATATGTTTCGATTAGGGCTTTTTCTGAGTATGAAATGCTTATATGTTTCAATTTGGGGGGGTTTTGTGTTTGCAATGTATTATTTCAATTTGGGGATTTCAAATTATATTGTTAATAAGTCTTTATTCACATATTGTTGTATTATTTTGATTTTGTGTTTACATAATTTTGGAAAGGTTGTTGGTTAAATTAGCAACAAAAAAACTTTAATGGTTAAACTATAAAATTTGGAAAAGTTCAATGAATTTTTTGACAGATAACTCAAAAAGATTTTAAATGTCATGTAACATGATTTTATTCGTGAAATTCACATAAACACACGAGGAATTCATCTCATTAATGAAAAGATAATCAATTATATGATAACAACTCATGAACAATTATTTTTTAAAATTCTAACATTTCTGTTAAAAAAATCGATGAAACTGAAAAGATCCGAGTGAATGAAAAGGAAAAAACAAACGATGATTTTCACGTTACAGATACATATATTATAATAATAACCCACTACCAAATTTGTACTCCCTCCGTGCCGGAATGTGTTTCTTGTTTTGATTTTTTACACTGTTCATTTTAAGTAATTGATTACTAATTTACGCATAATTTATAATATAAAATATAGTCATGAGTGATCTTGTTGGATTCGTATTTATGAGTTTTTTAATACAGTAAAGTTTTTATATTTAATACTAATACAAAATTCAAGATATTACCGTTCAAAAGTGTGCGTTGGCAAACGTATTTTTTCAAACAGGAAACATATTATGAGACGGAGGGAGTAATACGTAGTATAGTTCTTTTCCAAACATCAATGGTGTTTAGAATAATATGTTTAATCTTTAAATTTTATATCTTAAAATTGTCAACGGACTTTAATAATTCAATCTGACTTAAAAACATATAAAGAAAATAGGGCTCTTTTCATAAATAAATAGGAAAAAGTAAATTTTTGCATATCTACTTTTGTTAAGAATACTAATTTGTAATTTTACTAACTAAGTTTCTAAATTGCAAAAATACTAACCCTAACCCTAACCCTAACCCTCCCTTCCCCCTTCTTTCTGTGAAGCTCGGCAGAACTTTTTTTTTTTTTTTTTGTGGGGGCTATTTTGGTGGATTTGTGTTTCCTGGCCCCGCAGAGGCATATTCAAATGAATGCAACCAAATTCAACTAAATTTGCAACTGAATGCAACCACATGCAACTAAATTTCTGATTTCAGGTTCCATTTGTCAGTTGTCATTTTCGACCTCATTTTTGGACTATATATATATATATAAGGTGGGTGATATTTTGGTGGATTTAGGTTCTATGGCCCCGCAGGGGCATATTCAACTAAATTTGCAACTGAATGCAACCACATGCAACTAAATTTCTGATTTCAGGTTCCATTTGTCAGTTGTCATTTTCGACCTCATTTTTGGACTCTATATATATATATATATAGGGTTGGACTCCATAGCAAACACCTTATATAACAAACAACAAAGAACACCTCATATCTAATAGATCCATTGCCCCTGGCGGGGCCACCCAATACAAAAATTTCTTATTTTTTTACCCTCTATCCATCCATCATCTCAAAAAAAAAAAAAAAGCTACTGTTCATGACGATGACGTCATCAGTGACGTCATCATGAACAGTAAAATTTTTAATTTTTTTTTTAATTTTTATTTTTTTGCTGGCTTGATAGAGGGTAAAAAAATAACAACTTTTTTTATTGGGTGCCCCTGGCGGGGCCAAAGGATCTAATAGATCTAAGGTGTTCTTTGTTGTTTGTTATATAAGAGTGTTCTGTATGGAGCAAAGGCCTATATATATATATATATATATATATATATATATATATATATATAAGGTGGGTGATATTTTGGTGGATTTAGGTTCTATGGCCCCGCAGGGGCATATTCAACTAAATTTGCAACTGAATGCAACCACATGCAACTAAATTTCTGATTTCAGGTTCCATTTGTAAGTTGTCATTTTCGACCTCATTTTTGGACTCTATATATATATATATAAGGTGGGTGATATTTTGGTGGATTTAGGTTCTATGGCCCCGCAGGGGCATATTCAACTAAATTTGCAACTGAATGCAACCACATGCAACTAAATTTCTGATTTCATGTTCCATTTGTCAGTTGTCATTTTCGACCTCATTTTTGGACGCTATATATATATATATATATATATATATATATATATAGCGTCCAAAAATGAGGTCGAAAATGACAACTGACAAATGGAACATGAAATCAGCAACTGTATGCAACCACATTCAACTAAATTTATGATTTTAGTTACATTCAGTTGAATATTGCCCCTGGCGAGGCCTTGCAACCCAAAGCCACCAAAATCACCCTACCTTTTTTTAAAAAAAGAAGTTGAATGTGGTTGCATTCAGTTGAATGTGCTTGCATTCAGTTGAATCAGTTGAATGTGGTTGCATTCAGTTGAATATTGCCCCTGGCGGGGCCTTGCAACCCAAAGCCACCAAAATCACCCTACCTTTTTTTTAAAAAGAAGTTGAATGTGGTTGCATTCAGTTGAATGTGATTGCCCCTGGCGGGGCCTTGCAACCCATAGCCACCAAAATCACCCTACTTTTTTTTTAAAAAAAGAAGTTGAATGTGGTTGCATTCAGTTGAATATTGCCCCTAGCGGGGCCTTGCAATCCAAATCCACCAAAATCACCCCACCTTTTAAAAAAAAAGTTGCATTTGGTTGAATGTGGTAGCATTGAGTTGCAAACAAAAATCCACCAAAATAGCTCCCATCTTAAATTAAAAAAAAAAAAGTACAGAAGTGGTCAGCGGCATCTGTTCAGGGGGGAGGAGAGAGAAATTGAGGGAGGAGGGGGCCCAGTATTTTTGCAATTTTGAAACCTTGTTTGGTAAAATTGCAATTTATTAAGGAAGGTGGTATTTTTGCAAAAAGAAACTTTAAATCTAGTATTCTTGGTAAATATCCAAGAAAATACTCTCATTCAGTTAAATTATTTTACAAGATTGTTGTGAAATAAGTATGATTGTAATTTGTAAACGTTACAGTATAAACTTATAATTGCACTGCAACTATTCTCAGGGTCAGGGCTTATGCCTTAATTAGACATATAAAAAAAGCTTATTCACAATATTTTTTACTTAAAATTGAAAATTTAAATTACATCAATTTTTAATCAAGTAAAAAGAAAAAAAAAATTACAATGATTTCACTAGAAGATGTTGACTGGGAAAGTGCGAATACATTTTTGATAAACATATAAATTTTTAAGGAAAAGGTTAACCACAGCCCTTAGGGCTATGGTTAAGGTGTTATGTGGTAGTTTTTAATTGGCTCAAGGTTGTGGCCCACTTGCAAAAAAAGTATGTGCCCCCATGCATTCACATAAATCATCCAATAAAAATCTACCACATGGCAAAAATTAGTCCTTAAACATAGCCCTAAGGGCTGTTGTTAACAGGACCCAATTTTTAATTATAAAAAGTTCATAGTTTCTAAAAATGATGCATTGATTTTTGTTTGATACATCGAGTAATGAGAGTATCATGAGCTGTGAAAACAACCCTCGAAGAAAACCAAACATACCCAATATATCCCGCATGAAGCAGGGTCTGGGGAGGGTAGAATGTACGCAGACCATACCCCTACTTTACAGTAGAGAGGCTGTTTCCGTGAAGACCCCCGGCTTAGTGCACCTAATAACAAAGTGAAAATTATACAAAGATGATAATGGTGGGTAAAGTAGTCGACCGAACCTGGGCCCATGGCCTGGATCTCATGGGACTTACCTACTCGGGCAAGGGGCACTCCTCTCCTGATCTAGGAAGACCTCCGGCCAAGCTCCCTGCGCCTGCAAAAAAAGAAAACAGAAAACAGAAGACAATAAGAAGATGAAAAGCCAGAGCTTCTAAGCTAATGCTAACCGAGAGAGCCCAACTCTGAGGCTCTCAACCACAGAACCACTCCCTAGAAGGGAATCAACAACTCTAATCTGGCGCCTCCAACAACTCCTATCAGCTGCCGAGATCTCATCCAAGTTTAAGGCCTTCAAATCCATCCTGAGTTGTTCTTCCCACGACCTCCTCGGTCTGCCTCTTCTCCTCACCCCAACAACCGTAAGACTCTCGATCCTCCTCACCGGGGCTTCCGGAAGCCTCCTACGAACGTGGCCGAACCATCTCAACCTCCCTTCCCTAACTTTCGCAGAAAAAGGCGCCACCTCCAACTCGCTCCTGAAAACCACATTCGGGATTCTATCTAACATCGTGCGGCCACAGGACCACCGCAACATCCTCATTTCAGCTGCTTCCAACTTGCACTCGAGGGCCTTCTTCACCGCCCAACACTCCGAACCATATAACATCGCAGGACGGATAGCTGCTCTATAGAATTTCCCTTTCAGCTTTACCGGGACTTTCTTATCGCACATCACCCCTGAGGCAGCCCTCCACCTTAGCCACCCCGCGTTGATACGATGAGTGACATCATCTTCAATCTCACCTTCTTTCTGGATGATCGAACCCAAATACTTGAACTTATCCGTACGAGGGACGGGCTGATCTTCAATCTTAACCTCCACCCCTTCCTCGCTGGCGTCACCACTGAAGTTACACCAGAGGTATTCGGTTTTAGACCTGCTCAGACGCAGTCCTTGGGGCTCCAAAGTGGATCTCCATAACTCCAACTTCTCATTCACCTCCCCCCTCGATTCCGCCACTAGCACTATATCATCTGCGAAGAGCATACACCAAGGGATGGCATCTTGAATCCCTCGTGACATGACATCTAGGATAAGGGCGAAAAGAAGGGGGCTAAGGGCCGACCCCTGGTGTAGCCCAATCTCCACAGGGAAATAACGAGCATCACCGACTGGGGTCCGAACGCAAGAACGAGCTTGAGAGTACATGTCTTGAATCGCCCTGACGTACGCTGACGACACTCTCCTCTCCTGAAGACTCTTCCAAATAGCTCCACGGGGGATGATATCATACGCCTTCTCAAGATCGATGAACACCATATGGAGGTCTTTGCGACGTTCTCGGAACTTCTCCATAAGGCGTCTGATGAGGTGAATGGCCTCAGTCGTGGATCTCCCCGGCATAAAACCAAATTGGTTCTCTGAGATTTCCACCTCTCTCCTAATCCGACATTCAACCACTCTCTCCCAAAGTTTCATAGTATGACTGAGTAATTTAATTCCTCGATAGTTACTACAGTTCTGGGCGTCACCTTTGTTTTTAAAGAAAGGGACGACAATACTGCGCCTCCACTCCTCTGGCATCTTAGAACCCGAGAGGAGAGCGTTAAACAGATCTGTTAGCCATAGAACGCCAACCTCACCAAGACAAAGCCAAACCTCGATTGGTATCAGATCCGGACCTACCGCCTTCCCTCTAGCCATCTTTTTAAGGGCACCCTCGACTTCCTCTTTGGAGATACGATCACAACGGTCGACGGAGCGAGCGGGCGAAAGAGTGACCTCTTGTGCCACACTGGCACCATTCATCCTTGTCCCATTGAAAAGATAGTGAAAATATGAACTCCACCTCTCCTTAATGGCGTCTTCATTAATTAACACTTGACCTGAATCATCCTTAATAAACTTAACAGAACCCAAATCGCGCCGCCTTCTCTCCCTAGCTTTAGCTAGTTTAAAAATAGCGTTCGCTCCTTCCTTAGTATCTAGGCGCTTGTACAGCCCCTCGTATGCTTCACTCTTTGCTTTCGCCACAGCCTTTTTTGCCTCTCGTCTCGCCACCTTGTAGGCTTCCAGCTTCAGAGACCTCTCCGTCCCTGAACTCGACAAAAGTTCTTTAAATAGCATACATTTTGCCTTTACTATCTTTTGAACCTCCTCGTTCCACCACCATGACTCCTTGTGGCCACTGAACTTTCCTGAAGAGACCCCCACCACCTTCTCGCCTACACACCGAATAGCCTTCGCCATGATGGACCACCTACAGTTAGCATCTCCACTAAGATCGAAACAACCTTCTTTCAACAAAGACTCCCTGAATTCGGCCGCCTTCTCGCCCTTCAAGTCTTTCCAAAGTATTCTTGATCTTGACTCTCTCGTTCTGCGAACAACTCGGCCCCCTATGGAAAGATCCATGGCCAACAGACGGTGCTGAGAAGCACACGCCTCACTCCGGAACACCTTGCAATCTACGCACGCCCTAGCATCCCTCTTGCGCATAAGAAGGTAATCTATTTGCGTGCTGAGACCTCCACTGCTGAAGGTAATGAGGTGTTCGGCCCTCTTCTGAAAAACAGAATTCACAATCACCAAATCTTGGGCAGTAGCAAACTCCAACAATGCTGATCCACCGACGTTCCTGACCCCGAAGCCGAAACCCCCATGGACGCCGGGATAGCCATCCGACCTCTCACCAATGTGGCCATTAAAATCTCCACCCAGCACTACAAGTTGGTCATCCGGAATGCTTCCGACCAACTCATCTAAACAGACCCAAAAAGCCTCCTTCTCCGAGACGCCCAAACCGACTTGAGGGGCATACGCGCACACCACGTTCACCACCTTCTCCCCAACCACCACTCTGACGGCCATGATCCTGTCATTACACCTCTTCACGTCCACGACGTTGTCTTTAAGATCATTCGCCAAAAGAATACCCACTCCGTTCCTCGAGTTGGCAAGACCCGAGTACCACAACTTATACCCGTTCGCTTCTCTAGACTGAGCTCCCTTCCACCTAGTCTCTTGAATACAAGCCACGTCCACCCTTCGCTTCTTCAACACATCCACGAGCTCCAAAAATTTTCCATTCAGGGTACCTACATTCAGACTGCCAACACGCAAAAAACGCGACATCGATAAAACATAATATAATACTAATAGTAATGAAAGTCAATAAAAGTAATTAAATAAATAGTAATAATAATAATAATAATAATAATAGTAAAGATAATAATAGTAAAAATAATAATGATAGTAATAATACTAATAATAATGAGAAATAAATAATAATAAAAATAATAGTAATAATAGAAATACTACTAATAACGAATAACAATTGATATTACTAATACAAATTATAGATAATAATGCTAATAAATAATAATACCAAATAAAAGGCAATTACAAGTGCTACAACAGGACAGTACGTAGAACACAAAAGGGAAAACAATCAGCGACGCAAACAGATAAACAGATAGGCGGAGGAGGTAGGGGAAATGGATTGGAGATAACAGACTTGCGAACGATTGATGGGGGGAGCTATGGATTGCGATTGAAATCGAGAAGGAGAGGGAGGAAGAAAAAGAGATTGAGTTAGATTTGCTTTTGAAATCGTCGAGGAAGATAAAGATAAAGACGGGGGGAGGGAGAATTGAGCGAAGGGATTAGAATCGGAGATGAGAAGCACGGTGGAGGCCGGGAACCGGGAATTTGCAGGGAGGGGTTGAGATGGTATAGAGAAAGGATGATGGGTGTACGGAGGTTGGGTGCTGTTGAAGTGAGGCGATGGTGCTACTGGAGGCTAATGGAGGCTGATGTCCGGTGTTGGAGGGGAGGGGAAGCTGGCAGTGGTGATTGTCGGGGCTGAGAGTGGAAGGGAGGAGTAATGGAGTGAAGGGAGGTTACAAGAGAGGGATATCTTAAGTCGAGAGCGGGGATGAGATTGGGAGAGATTGGGAGAGGAGATAAGAGAGACAAACGGGGGTGATGAGGTTGGAAGTAAGGTTGATTGCAGGAGTTAAAGAAGAAGACGAAGAGGAGGATGCCACAACGGAGGGGATGGGAGGCGAAAATGTTTAAATTGATGGAGGCGGACGGCGTTGATGGAGATGGGGGGCGAGGGGTAAACGACGGTAAAGGTAATAGGTTTGGTTGAAGGTGGGTTGTTGTTGATGAAAACAGAGGTAGGGGTGACGGTTTAAGGATTGTGGTGAGCGCGGAGGGGACGGCTGCGGTGGATGAAGAAAGGATGACGGTTGAGTAGGAGACGGGGGATGAAAGGTGTGAGGTTGCTGGATCAGTAGGGGAGGAGGGTGGGGGTTAAACGGAGATGCAAATAGACGACGGAAAAGGCGGTGAGAACGTCTATACAGGCAATGGAAACTAACACAAATGAACACCCACAGCTAATGAAGATTCAAATGAACACACACACACACACACACACAGAAAATGTAGATTGAGATGGGAATATATGAAAAACCTCCGGCGAAGCGCCGGTCAATGCGAACAGATCTGATGGCAGTCGCCTATAACGGCTATTTAGTTGTTGGTAACCAGGAATTTATCTCATGTGAATTATTTATGATTATCTTCGACAATAAGAAAAAAAGGTTAATGTTGAAAACAACCCTCGAAGCATCGAGTCAAACACGTGGCAAGACTGAGTAAGTCAATGTGCCAGTTGTCATGTGCCACGTGAATTTCTTCCATCACAAGACTTTTTCCATTTCGTTATTGTTTTAGATGGGAAGTGGGGAGTTAACGAGTGCATTTATATTTATTTAACATTCCTCCGACTTCTATTACGTATTTCAAACCACAAATAAATCATCATAATCAAAACTTCATAACTTTGATGGTATCAGTTACTCATTTTAATTTTTTTTTACAAAAGTTATTCATTTTAAATTTTTTTTTGTGTCTATACTATATGGGTCCTGGTCCCTGACAATTGATTGTCAGAAACCGGTTATGTAACAATTGATTTTCAGGTCGTTGGATCAATCCCTGACAATCGATTGTCAGAGACCGGTTATGTAACAATTGATTTACAGGCCGTTGATCCAACGGCCTAGATAAAAAAAAATTGTCTGTCCGCTATAATTTTCCGCGGATAGGTTCAACGGCCTAGATAAAAAAAATTGTCTGTCCGCTATAATTTTCCGCGGATAGGAACCTATCCGCGGAAAATTATAGCGAACAGCCAATCAGCCTATTCGCGAAAAATTATAGCGGCATGTATTTTTTTTTTTTTAATCCAGGACCGTTGGATCCTTGATCCAACGGCCTGGAAATCAATTGTTACATAACCGGTCCCTGGACCCATACTATATTATAATAAACAAAAGGATTATCCTTATTATAATATTTGAGTGTATCCAATTAATCAATCAGAAAATTTTGAATTATTTTCGGATCAATCAGAGTTAATTCCTAAATTTTAGAACAATCATTTTATGTTAAGAGTTTTCCTTATTTACATTCTGAATTTACCTCATTAATCATGATTAGTTAACACTTCTAATTTAATTAAAATAATGATTTTATTTAATAAAAATTAAATAATACTGTGACGCCCCCGACCCCGATTTGATTTCCTCTGGAAAGAAACCGGCCCGAGGGACCGCCAAAACTACATCACAAACTGCTTAACCTGCTAGTATATATATATATATATATTTTATCCCTCCATCTCTCCCTCTCTTTCTTTCTCTTCTCTCCCTCCTTTCTTCCAACACCGCTGTCACCACCACCACCGTTCGGTGGTGGCTTCCTCTTCACCGCTGCCATCACAACACATATATACACACACCCACCAAAACAAATACATACACATATACACACTCCAACACACATCATCTCGCTTTCTCCTCTCCCCTTACTGTCCCCCACCATTGCTTCCCTTCTTTCCCGCTCGCCTGTAATCATCGAGCAACACACCTCCACCGCCGGCCACCGCCACGGCGCAGTGGTTTCTCTCCTTCCTTCAACCACAAATCAAACTGCCCCAACACAAACTCTCAATCTTCTCCTCAATTACAAACCCCCAAATTAATAAACCCTAATTTAATCCACCAATTTTCAAATATCATCATATTCCAAGATCATCATATAACATCCTATCAGTATACTTACTGTCTTACTCCTTGGTACTATATCTAGTAATCCACTATAAACTTCACAATTTACGTGAGGAAAAACTGGGCATTCTACGCACGACAAGTTCATCAAATCTTCAAAATCTCGCATTTTAAAATAATTATGAGTCCACTTGCAAATTCCCGGAAATAAATCTAAAAATCATCCACCGTAAAATAATTAATATCTAACATCATAATTTAATCTTTAACCAATAAAATAAAATATTCCTCAAAATCCACAATTTATCGATTCGATATCTAAATTCTTCATTATAATATATCCAAATTTCATACTGTATATTCCCAAAAATTATTAATCACTGTTATTCTCAATAGGTATCTTTAGAATCTAATCACAAGATCCTAATTTAATACTCGATTCTGTCTCTAAAATCCTCAATTTCTTAACCAACATCCTTAAACCTTGTCCAAGTCATTTTAGAGCAATTATTTAGTAATTAGTAAATATTAGAGATAATGTGTTAATAATGATAGTGTAAATTTTGAATAGTTTTTGGGATACGAATCTGATAATTGGGAATTATTCAGAGAAAGAAGCAAAGAATAGAACGGGTTTACTGTAAGTATATACCGTATTATACTGCTTGATTAAATTGTTTTGAAATCTTGATGAACGTTCGATGATTTATTGTTGAAAATTGAGTATTCTTACATTGATATTGTGAATTGATGATGATGCTTCCAAATCGGAAGTAAAGCTGAACCAATTGTTTAGCTGGCCGGGATCCCAACTGGTAGAACTTGTGAATATATCATGTCTGAATACTCATTTTTCATCTATGTGGGAAAAAAAAAATTTGTTTGATGTGATGAACACTCGATGGAATTGAGGATTTCTTTACTGAAGTTATTTGTTTTGCAAACCTCAGCTATATAGTACGATATATGCTTGCTGGGCTCTATGAGCTCACCCTTTTATGTCACTAACTTTCACAGGGAAGAATTTTGGAGAGAGATGTTCGGGAAAGGAAAAGATGTGATGATATAAACTATCGAAGTTGGATAAGAAGTGTGTAGAACTCTAAGAAGAATGCTTTTGTTATAGACCTATGTTGAAGTTGTTTAGAAACTTATAAGATGTTGAAATCTTGTATTGTAAGACTTGACTTTGTTGTGATTTCTTTTGGTTATTAAATAAATTAAGTTGTGTAAGCATATATTACGATGTTTGGGTTGTTTGGCGTGCCCCGGATCGGGTTATGAGGTCATCCCGGGACCGGGGGCGCCACAAATACAATAGTGATCCTTTATTATAATATCCGAATATATCACGTATTAATTACCCAATCAGAAGATTGTGAATTATTTTAACATTAATCAGAGTCTACTAAATTTTAGATCAATTAAACTTAATGTAACATGTTTCTCTATTGGATCTAGATTCTACGTTTCAGTCAAGATTAAACACAACTCATGTTAACTCAATAACAATTAAATTTTATTTTTTTATATCACTTAACTAAACATAATGTCTATTAATTTTTATTTTAATGATTAACTAATAAAAAATTATATAAAATAAATTACCCCAAATATAAAATTCTTACAAACTAAAAGATATAATTATTATATCAATTTAAACATTTCAGGAAATCTAAGCCGCTTATTCCTTATTCCCATCAAACATAGACAATTTTGATGAATTATGTGTCTATATCAATTCTCCCCACGCCTAAATCATATCAATTTTGGTTAAGGTACTACTTTGTATCTTGTTATTATATGACATACTATACTTGGATAGATTATCTTTTATTTTAATTATATATATGTATCGTATGTTTCATATTTTAATTATTCAATAAAATCAACTGAAAAATGATTCTAAAAAAAATAATTGAAAACGATTTAGGTTTTCATCATCCACAGTCCAAATTCTCCCAGGGTTACTTCCCATTAGAATATTAAGTGGCCAAATCTAATAATTCTGCGACTTACTGAATTATAGCATCAATCCTTACCACATTACACTAATTTGTTTACATTTTTAGGCATTTCTATAGATAAATGTTTTAATTGTCCAATAAAATCAACAAAAAACGATTCTAACAAAAAATAATAGAAAAAGATATAGGTTTTCATCATCCCCGATCCAAATTCTCCCATAGTTACTTCTCATTAGAATATTCAGTGGCCAACTCTAATACTTCTGCGACTTACCGAATTGTAGGCATCAATCCTTACCAAATTACACCGATTTATTTACATTATTAGTCGTGCCTACAAATAACTAATTTTTTACAATGTTGGGTTGCAAACATTATCATTCATAACTTACCCGCATGATAACTGAAATATTTATTGTATCATTGTCCATACATTTAAAAGTATGATATAATAATTCCTCACATTGCCTTTCTAGAAGGGGTCGATGCCCGTATAAGCTCAGTTTCTCGATCCCTGTGAAGTAATTTTTTTGTAGGCCCTCGAAGTTGATTCTTGAGAAAAACACACAAGTCGCCTTGAATGAAAATGCATTTAATAATTTTTTTTTCTCAATACATCAATCAAAAATCTCTCCTTTATCAACTTAATAATTGCTAATGAATTTATCGTTGTATATATTATCATTTCACCAACTTAATATTCAAATGTGCATCATGAATGATCATAACAATCCTAAGGCATCTTGAAGTCACAACAAAAATTAGTGACAAACGGTACGGAAAAAGTCTTAAAACTATTAATTGTCATTTATTTTGAATTAGTTTTTAAATATAATTATCATTTAAAATTTAAATCCATTCATTTTTCTATAAGTATCATTTCGATTATTTGTCCTTAAATTTGTTTTGTAGTTCCTATTAATTAAAAAATCCAAGAATATAAATTCAATTAATTAGTAAGTCCAAATTAAAATTCATATTAAATTTGATTTAATAATAAATAAATAATCGGTTTAAAATTATCTTTCAAAATCAGAATCATTCATTTTTTTATGATTAAAATTTTAAATATCTGTCCTTAAATTTAATTTATGGTTTATAATCAATTAAGTAAAATTCAAAAATGTAAAGACAATTACTTAGTAAGTGTTAGGTCGAATACACAATATATATAATCAAGTACTGTATGAGTAAATAACAAGAACACACGTTTTAACTCTTAAAACTGTTTGGAATTAATAATTCCTCTCTCAGTGATGTAAAATATCACAGAAAGCTTCTTAGGTTACAATGAATGATATTCGTACACGATGGATACCCTTCTAGGGTTAACCTAACTGTATTTATAAGATATACAGCTACGTACAATCGTTAATTGATTCTCCTAAAATTAAGCTATACAATTGATATCAATTACGATTGCTACACGTCTTCTAAGTCAACTCGATCTCTTTGACAGCTATCCAATCTTCAAAGATATCGCGTCCATATTAATATTAAATTAATCTTTAAACTCTGTTGACTTGTAGACGCTTCCAGTAGACAGACTTTAGCAAACTCTGTTGCTCTTCTAGCTAACAGTGTTTGCGCTTCCATGTGTCAGCGTTTGTGCTTCCAGCTATCAGCGTATACTCAAACTCTGTTACAACTGCTTTCAACCAATAAGTTAAACTCTTTTTACCTGTAACACTTAAACACTGATATTAAATCACATCAATTATATCTAACAATCTCCCCCAACTTGTTCATTAGAGAAATGTACAAGTTCAAAATAATTGATGATGTCAAAACGAAAAATAAAAACACAGTGTTTAACATATAATCAGAGTTTAAAACTTGACTTAGCAAAATTTACAGAAAATTCGAATTACTTACAAATTCTGTCTACCTAACCTCCTCAAGATCTGGAGTTGTTCTGAGATAATCAATCAACAGTCTCCTCTCAGCATTTTCAAGTTCAATCTGCATAGCTTCCTTGATCTCTCTTAAATCTGGATCATTCTCATCAGTTTGAAAGATAGCAGCTCTGAGATCATAGATCTTGTTTCTTCTCATTTCATTCCCCAATCTGATATACTTCACTTCTTCAGACTTCACATTAAAATCCAGAACAGTAATTCCAAGATCAATCTTCAGCTTTGTAGTCCCCTTTTCCATTTCTATCAGATTCTCATTCCAATCTCTGTACTTCGGAACATACTTGCTGTTGTACTTCATATTTCTTCTTGCAAGATTCTGAATCATCTTTTGTCTGAGCACATTTGCAACTGACTGAGCTATTTGATTTCTTACTTTGAAAAGATACAGAACATACTCTAGTTCTTCCCAGTATTTTAAATCAATATCATTCTCAGCAATCTTGAACACTGTTCCATCAGCCATGAAATATAGCAGAAAATCCTTTCCTAAACTCTTCTGATAGACAAGCTATACTGACTCCAATCTGTCTAAACTCTCTTGAGTGACACCACGACCTGGAACAGACAGTGAAGAAGGATCTCTGGGAACAACATGCTGTCTTTTATCCCTATGTGAGCCTATGCCTCCTTTGTTGTATCCAATTTTACCAGATAAGGCTCTACCATCAGTGAAATCCATTGGAACTGTAGCTGCTAGACTTGAATCATGAAGAACTCCTTTTCCAAACGTTGATTTCAACTGAGAAGACAATAGTGGTGTGGTCACAACTTGTGCAGCAACAGAGGTTGTGTCTTCATTCTTCTGTACAACATGTGT
Organism: Kitagawia praeruptora; assembly: GCA_037693485.1. Classification (NCBI taxonomy): domain Eukaryota; kingdom Viridiplantae; phylum Streptophyta; class Magnoliopsida; order Apiales; family Apiaceae; genus Kitagawia; species Kitagawia praeruptora. The sequence goes on from CM075344.1 coordinate 62,149,505, forward strand.
ATCAACAGAGGTTGTAACTATCATCTTACTCTTGCTCTCTTCACCCATCACCCCTTTTAACTTCAGCTTGGCATCAAGAGAAGACTTTCTAATCAGCTTTCCTTTATCTTCTTCTTCTTCTTGAATACCAGATATTTTTTCTTTGATCTCAATTCCTTTCATTACAGGCCTTGAAGACTTTGAAGCTCTAACAATTTTCTTCACTTTCTTGGACTTTTGAGTTTTTAAATGCTCTTTCTGCAACAGCTTTTCTTCAGCTTGTATGTCCTCAAGTGTAGCTTCAGCATTCTCTTCACGAAATAGTTTTGCAGCCAATTCTTCATCTGTTTGTGGATTGTCAGTGAATGACAAATCCTTTGGATTTGAACCAGAAGTACTCTGAATATTTGTATCTATCACCAAATTCGGCTTTGACCTCGTAGACCTTCCATGTCCTTGTCTAGGATTTGCACTTCTTAAGCCCTTATCAGCATTGGCACCTTCATCATCCAGATGATCTTTCTTTGACAGAGTTTGAGTTTGCTTACACTTGGTTTTAGCAATTCTCTCCCCCTTTTTGACATCATCACCATCTTGAATCAGAATTGAGGTGATTAACTCAAGAGAGTTTGCAATGGAATCAACCTTCTCAGTCAATAAAAGCTGATTCTGTTCAACTTTGCTCAGTCTGTCATTAAAATTTGCTTGAGCTCTGGAGAATTGTTGAAAAAGCTTAGCATTAGCTAGTTGAGATTTCTCCTCATGAGTAGCAACCTCTGTTCGAAGATCAACAATAGATTTCTGAGTATCATCAAATCTATGATTCAAGGTCTTGATCTGAATCACTGTTCCTTGCAAACAAGTGAAAATATCTGGATTTGTAATCTTCGAAGAATTTGCCTGGAGAAACATAGCTGCCCTTCCAGGAGGAAAAATACACTCTGACTTGTACCAATCAGCAGTTTGTTTGGTCAAATAATTGTCATCAATTTCATTGACAGAAGGCCCAGCAAAATCTGGTTTTTCTCCTGTTTTCTGACCATCAGCTTGAGCTTGTGCTTTTTCAGCTCCTGTACTCTTGTCTTCAATTAAATCACTCATTGACTCATTAGTAGGGGCAACAGAAGCAATGTCTTCATCTTGAGCAGCAACAGGTTCTTGAGCAACCTGTTTTCCTTTATCAGCTTGAATCTGCTCTGAAGAAATAACCTTCTCTGGTTTATCAATCTCCTCACCATGATCAGAAACATGATGGGCATCAGAGTTTAATTCAGTATGTGATGCAACCTCAGTGTCTTCAAGAACAACAGGAGGCCCATCAGCAACACCAGTATCAACAGAATGTGTAACCTCCATGAGTGTTGGAGTAGATGCTTCATTATTAAAAGAAATTGGAGTTTCATCAAACTCTTCCATTGTAGGCAAAGCATCTCTAACATCTTCATTTTCTTGAACCTTAGCAGATTCTGGTTCAGCAATCTTTGCTCCTGATTCTGTTATAATAGGTTCTATGATAACCTCTGTCTCACCAGTAGGAATATCAATAGAGATTTTCTCTTGAGCCTCATCAACATGCTCATCATCAGAATCAGTAAGAATGAGCCTCCTCCTCTTAGCTTGAGGCACTGCAATCAGTTCTTCATCTTCACTAGAACTGTCCTCAGCTGGTGGTGTTGAAGGTCTATTTGCTCTTTCTTTGAATCTTCTAGAATAAACAGCCTTTGGAGATGTCTGTTTAGCCTTAGAATGTTTTGTGTTAATTGCAGCATGCTTCTTCCTTTTTGACTTAGATGGTGGTTGTGGGTGAGTAGTAGTGACAGGGTTTGTTGTTTCAGGATTCATTTGTTCAGTTTGTGTTTGTGGTGATGTAGGATTAACTGTGGTTGTTGGTGTTGGCTCAGGTGATTGTATAGGTTGAGATGGTATAGTTTCAATACAATCAGTAGCTAAAGGTTCAGGCATATTTTGTGTTTCTGGTTGTTGTGTTTGTTGTGGGTCATGTTGCGGTGATTGGGGATCTTGTGGTTGATTGACAAAGTTCTGTAAGGCAAGTGGCAATACAAAAGGAGGTATGTCTTTACCAACATCTTTGTTAGTCATATCAGAGAATATTCTCTTAGTGACTCTAAAGGGTTGAATCTCATCAGCTTCATCAACTGTTAACCCCGGTACACATGCATTGAACAAAAGTTGACAAAACCTAGCAAAATAAACTGTAGTAGACTCTGACAACTTATCACCCAAATTCATTAACACATAACGACCAAAATCAAAATTACTGCCATAGAGTAGAGAATACCCAATTTGCAGACTGTCCATTGGAATAGCATCCCAGTTGGTGACCTTCTTCTGGAATGTCCTGGTGATACAGTCAAAGAAAAAGTTCCACTCTTTTCTCAGATTCGGCCTCCTCACACTGCCCAGCTTTGCAAGGGATTCCATATACCCAATCTCTGTTAGCATCTCTCTCAGATTTTGCTCAGAGACAACAGCATACGAAGTATGTGTGTCGAAATCCATGGTCTCGCGAACAGTTTGTGGAGTAATCACAAACTCTTGTTCTTCATGAGAGAAGATGATAGACGGAGTTCCATTTTCTCCTCCTTCTATATACCTTGAGTTTTGCCAGAAAGTGACAACCTGAGAAGCAGATAGAGTAGCAGGTTCAACCAACGCTTGCCCAATCTCAGAGTCGCGAAGAAAGTTTTGCATCAGATGAAACGCTTCTGGAGCACGGTCGTTCTCAAGTAGAGCTGCATAATTGTTAGGCACAAAACGTAGACCAAACGAAGTGAAAGGTTTTGTTGCCATTAGATCAAGAAATAAGCAAAAGTCGACAGTAAAAATGATATGCAAGAAAGGTGTTTGTGAAAATGCCAAAGTGAAAAACAAGAGAGATCTGTGTTTTGGTAAAGTGAATATGAGTGGGTGAATAGTGATTGTAACAAAAAGTAATTTGAGTAGTAATTAAAAATTAAACTCAACCGTTTTTACTTGAAAACACGCAACTGTTCCCTTGAGAAGTGTGAAAGTGGTACATAATGATGAGTGAGTGGGTGAAAGTGGGACACGTGTCAAACATGCAACGATTCACTTAATTCATGCGCAGTAAAAGCCATTACTACTGCTGTCGTTCCATTTATCAAGACACTTTACCACTAAATACACTAATTAACAGTTGTCAATCACTCCATTTACTCCAAAATTTTCAAATTATCTTAATGAAAATTTACCTTAGAGTACGTAACACAATCAATCAGTGTTTGTCAAATTTTCAAACTTTATCACAAAAACCCTTTAAAAAATGCACAGTTGTGATTTTTGTGTGTGAGTAGCAGAGTTTACCAAATCAATTTTTATAGCATCTAATCTTTCATAAAATCCATAAATCAAATCAATAAACACTGAATGCACAAACTCTCATATTAAACACAGAGTATATGATGAATGCTAAACTCTGTAGTTCCTTAATTACAGAAATCTGAATATCCCTGTTCCCATTGATGTTCATGATTATCCAAGTAAGCACACAGTCATTATAGACAAAAAGATCAGGAGATAAACATCAAAGCATCATTCAGTGAGTTACATGTCAAGGATTTCCTCACAAACTCTCACAACACACAAGTGTTTAGGTGAAGTGTTTTCGCTCAAATTCAATCAGTAAAAGCAGATACTACCATAAGCTTGAATTTCCACCAAATCTACACTACTTCGATTACATATATGCACAAATCAAAAGGACTTTGTTCAGGGTTGTAATGTAGTAAGATCAAACAGGTGAGAAGAGATGTTTTTAGCATAAGTGAATTTCGAACTGAACAATTTTAACAGACTAAAGTGTTCAGTCAAACTGTTAGTACATATTTGTACAAGATGATCAGTATATATACCCTTTTTTTATTATATATGTACTGAGTAAACTTTTCTTTTCTTGAGAAACACTCACCTGCTTGCATTTGATTTTTCAAAAGAATATAACTGCTCTTAATATTACAGAGTTTAAGAAAAATGAGCAGTTAATTAGGCTCAAAGGGGTTTACTAAGGGTGGAATTTTTGAACAGTGTTTGAACAGTGTTCAAAAGAATTTTGAACAGTGTTTGAAGAAAGATGGTAAATCCTAGTGCCTTTATCATTTTCATGCACACATATATCATGTAGTCTCAAAATGGTTTAATGCAAGTTCTAGAGCAACATACTTACTGATGAACATCACACAGCAATAAAATCTGATTGATATAAAATGTATCAATCACTTATTCGGCTCAAAATCTCACAGGGTGTAGACATGAACTGTTTCTCACCAAACTAAACAATGACACATCTCAAGTTTTAAAATTTTCACAAGTGCAAACAAGGAATCACCAAAAACTATGTGTCTTGGAAACAAATTGTTACTAATCAGAGTTTAGAATTCATCAATATCAGAAGTTATACATGAGAGGCAATGCACTCAGTATTCATAGATTCAGAGTTTAAGATCAAATAAACTAAGAGATGCTCTAAATATGAAACAGTATCATGCTGTGTTAAATTACTGCACAATTTCTGATTAGATCACAGTGACTCAGAAAGAATCTTGATTTATTCACTGAGAATCATGCTTCATACATTTTTCTTCATTGGTATTTTCATTCAGACAAAAATCAACTCAGAATTCACAGAGTTTATCAACCATATTACCAGTGTATGACCAACAATCATGCTGACAGAGTTTACCAGTTTGAGAAGAGAGACATGTGAACAGAGTATGCATAACAGAGTTCAACAGAGTTTAATTAACAAGGTTCACATAGCACTTTAGCAATTTACAGAAATATGAGCGGCACATTTTATTAAAAAAGTTTGAGTCTAACCAACATGTTTAGTCAAAACCGGATACCATCCCTAGTTCATTGACCAATCTTGTAAATGCTGCTTCACTTAGAGGCTTGGTGAAGACATCTGCAAGTTGTTGATCTGTAGGCACAAAGTGAAGCTCAATATTGCCTTCCTCTACATGCTCTCTGATAAAGTGATACCTTATGCTGATGTGCTTGGTCATTGAGTGTTGTACTGGATTACCTGTCATTGCAATAGCACTTTGATTATCACAGAAAATAGGTATTTTGCTATACCTTAACCCATAATCCAGCAATTGATTCTTCATCCATAGAATCTGTGCACAGCAACTACCAGCAGCAATATACTCTGCTTCAGCTGTAGATGTTGATATTGATTTTTGTTTCTTGCTGTACCAAGACACAAGTCTGTCTCCTAGAAATTGACAACTTCCACTTGTGCTTTTTCTGTCAATTTTACATCCTGCAAAATCTGCATCAGAGTAACCAAGTAGCTTAAAATCTGATTCTCTTGGGTACCACAGCCCTAAAGTTACAGTGCCCTTGAGATACTTGAAAATCCTCTTCACAGCTGTTAAATGTGGTTCCCTTGGATCTGCCTAAAACCTTGCACACAGACAGGTGGCATACATGATATCAGGTCTATTAGCTGTTAAATAGAGTAGAGAACCAATCATTCCTCTGTAACTTGTCATATCCACTGATGACCCTGTATCTTTGTCCAGTTTTGTTGCAGTTGCCATGGGAGTTGTTGCAGATGAACAGTCAAGCATGCCAAATTTCTTGAGAAGATTTCTGGTATATTTTGCTTGATTAATAAAAATTCCATCATCTGTTTGCTTCACCTGTAAGCCTAGAAAATAGCTTAGCTCTCCCATCATACTCACTTGATATCTAGATTGCATGAGCTTGGCAAACTTCTTACAGAGTTTATCATTAGTAGATCCAAAAATGATGTCATCTACATATATCTGAACTAAGAGCAGGTCACTACTAGATTGAAAGTAAAACAGAGTTTTGTCAATAGTACCTCTGTGAAACCCACTTTCTAGTAGAAATTTAGCAAGAGTTTCATACCATGCCCTTGGTGCCTGTTTAAGTCCATAGAGTGTCTTGTCTAACCTGTAGACATGGTCTGGATATTTTGGATCTACAAAACCAGGTGGTTGTTCAACAAATACTTCTTCTTCAAGTTTTCCATTCAGAAAAGCACTTTTCACATCCATTTGAAAAACCTTGAATTTCTTGTGAGAAGCATAGGCAAGAAACATCCTTATTGCCTCCAATCTGGCAACTGGTGCAAAAGTCTCATCATAATCTATTCCTTCCTGCTGTGAATAGCCTTTAGCTACCAGTCTTGCTTTGTTCCTTGTGATAACACCATCACTGTCAGTTTTATTTCTGAAAACCCATTTAGTACCAACAATGGATCTGTTCTCTGGCCTTGGTACAAGGGTCCACACTTCATTTCTCTCAAATTCATTTAGCTCTTCTTGCATTGCTGTTATCCAGTCAGCATCTTTAAGAGCTTCTTCTACTTTCTTTGGCTCAGTTTGTGACAAGAATGCATGAAATAGACATTCATTTGTTGTTGCACTTCTTGTCCTTACTCTTGCATCCGGATCACCAATAATCAAATCAGGTGTGTGTGACTTAGTCCATTTTCTTGCAGAAGGCAGATTGCTTCTGTCATCATGTGATCCTCCCCCTTGATCCATGCTCTCCTGATTTTCTTGGTGCCTTTCTTCATTTTCTGATGCTCCCCCTGAATGTGACTGTTCAGAATTTGAACGATCAGAGTTTGAATCAATAGAGTTTGATTCAGAGTTATCAACTGAGTCACTATCAGTATTTGAATTATCACTTTGATGTGATTCTTCATGCTCCCCCTCAATTGGTTCTTCCCTTGTTTCTGATTGAAAAGTCTCTTCAGTGTTTACCAGTAGAGGTTCAGAATTGACCTCAACAGTGTTTGTCAGATCTGTTTCATCCGAGTTTAATAAATCTTCATTTTCAAAGTGTAGTTGATCATGTTCATTAACATCTTCAAGTCCAGTTATTTTCTTGTCATCAAATGACACATGTATAGACTCCATGATCACTCTAGTTCTCAGATTATAAACTCTGAATGCTTTAGTTGACAGTGGATAGCCAACAAAAATTCCTTCATCTACCTTTAGGTCAAATTTGGTCAACTGTTCCGGATGAGTCTTCAACACAAAGCACTTGCATCCAAAAATATGAAAATATTTTAGATTTGGCTTTTTCTTTTTCACCATTTCATATGGTGTTTTACCATGCTTGTTGATCAATGTTGCATTTTGAGTAAAACAAGCAGTTTGAACTGCTTCTGCCCAGAAATATGTTGGCAATTTTGCTTCATCTAGCATGGTTCTGGCAGCTTCTATCAAGGTTCTGTTTTTTCTCTCCACTACACCATTTTGTTGTGGAGTACCAGGTGCAGAAAACTCTTGTTTGATTCCTTTACTCTTGCAAAATTCTTCCATTGTTGAATTCCTGAATTCAGTTCCATTGTCACTTCTGATAATCTTCACTTGATTCTCTGACCCTTTGTCCAGTTGTATTATATGTTCTGCCAGTGTTAATGCAGTTTCATCCTTCTTTGCTAGAAAATACACCCATGTGTATCTGGTGTATCCATCAACAATGACTAGAGCATATTTCTTCTTTCCAAGTGACATGACATTCACTGGTCCAAAAAGATCAACATGTAGAAGATGATAAGGATCAACAATTGAAGACTCAGATTTGCTCTTGAAAGAGGCTTTTCTCTGTTTGGCCTTTTGACAAGAATCACACAGGCCTTCTACATTCAACAATGACTTTGGTAGACCTCTTACAAGATCATTCTTTATTAGCTCATTGATGTTGTTCAGATTCAAATGAGAGAGTTTCTTGTGCCACTTCAAACTCTCTTCACTGGACATTCTTGTTGACAGACACACTGCTTTGCCATCAGAGTTTGTTAACAATTTTATTTCATAGATGTTATTGTGTCTGTTTCCAACTAGAGCAACTTTCCCTGTAGATTTACTGATGACTTGACAATATTCAGGTTGAAAATCTACATGATATCCTCTGTCACAGATTTGACTCACAGAAAGCAGATCATGCTTGAGTCCTGGAACCAGAGCTACATTTGTGATGATGACACTTCCAAGATTAATATTGCCATATCCCAGAGTATGTCCTATGTTGCCATCTCCATAGGAAACTTTTGGGCCAGCCTTCTCCTCATACTCTGATAGCAGGGCTTTATTTCCAGTCATGTGTCCTGAACATCCACTGTCCACGACTAGGGTACTTACCCTGGTGCCCTGCAATCATAAACAATCACTGATTGTTAGTTTTTGCAGCGGATTTAGCATTATCAGAGTTTAAACTAACATTTTCATTCTTAGTACTTGCAGAATCAACTTTAACCCATTTCAAATTAGGTTTCAGTTCATAATAATTATGATAAATAGCATGATAATTCTTGCAAGTATAAATTGAGTGCCAACTACTTCCACAATGTTTGCACAGAGTTTGTGGTCTTGGTTTGACATTATCCTTTTTCACTCCAGATTTGGAGGGTAAAGAATTAATGTCTTTGTTCTTCCTGCAAAAGCTAGCAAGATGATTAGTGCTACCACAATTATAACAAGTTTTTCTAGGTGCAAATGTAGCAAGCATTGGTTTAATTCCTGATGTTATGCCTACCTTACCATTTCTGTTTTTCCTAGGCATTCTCTGTTTGTTGACAGATTTTATTTCTTTAAGCTTATGCTTAAGTTGTTTATCTGTCATTGAACCAATATTAACCTGTTTGACACAGGTTTTTACTGGCTCATGGTCAACAGTTCCATGTTCAGTTTTAACAGTACCATGAACAAATGTTCCAAATTTCTTAGTAGAAAGAGGTGGTCTAATCTTGACTGTATTCTGAAACCTAAGCACATCATCCTCAGAATAACCTAGACCTACTGTGTCTGATTGAAAGACCTCTTGAGTGTCTTTTCCAGAATGTGTCCAAGTTTTAATAATGTGCTTTGCATCCTCCAATTCAGATTCTAGTTGCTTATACTTACCTAGCAACTCCTGTTCTATAAACACAGCATCATCTCTTTCTTTCTGAATTTTATTCATGTTTTCAAGTTGTTCCTCAACAAGTTTATTTCTTTCTTTGAGTTGAGAACACTCACTTTTGATTCTCTCATTTTCTAAAGTCTGATCCCTATAACTGATGTGTAATGCCTTAAGATAAATTCTCAATTCAGTTATATTATCTGTATTATAAGCATAAGTAGTTGGAGGTACCTTTAGTTCAGAATCTTCACACTGAGTAGAGGCCATGAGTGCATAATTCACCTCCTCATCTGAATCTGAGGTGTCTGCCCAATCTCTGCCTTTGGTGTAGAGTGCCTTTTCAGTTTTATTCTTTTTGCACTCAGGAGCATAATGACCCATCTCCTTACACTTGTAGCATTGAATCTCAGACTTATCTTTCTTACCAGATTTGAAGTCCTTTCCCTCAGATTTCTTGAAATTCTTCTTATCAGACCTTGAGTAATCCTTGGAGAATCTCTTTGCCTTCTTGAAGTTCTTGAATCCCATCTTCTTGAAGGTCTTTACCATCAATGCAACCATTTGCATCATCTCCTCATCATCTTCAGAATCAGATGTTCCATCTGTGTTTGAGTCAACATCAGTGTTTGATGACTCACTTTCTGAATGAATGACCAAGGCCTTTCCTTTTGCCTTCTTCCTTGATGCTTCCTTCTTTCAAGATTTTTCTTCAACTTTCAGTGCAACAGTCTTTGACTTCCTGCTTGATCTTCTGTTTCTCTGCTCCAATTCCAATTCATGAGTCTTGAGCAGTCCATAGATTTCATCAATCTCAGTATCAGCAAGATCATAGTTGTCTCTTATGGTGGTTGTTTTCACATCCCACTTTTCAGGAAGAGAAAGAAGAAACTTGAGATTTGAATCTTCCAGATCATATTCTTTGTTAACCAATGATAGATCATTGAGCAGTTTACAGAATCTATCAAATGTTTCTGTCATGGTTTCTTCAGACTTTGCCTCAAAGTGCTCATACTCCTGTGTGAGTATGTTCCTTCTGTTCTTCTTAATTGCAGCAGTTCCTTGACATCTAACCTTAAGTGCATCCCATATATCCTTTGCAGTTGTGCAGTTGATCACTTTGTTAGACATAACATTGTCAAGAGCATTGTGAAGCAAGTGCTTTACTTTGGCATCCTTAGCAATAGATGAAAGATCTTCAGCAGTTAGATCTTTCTTTTCCTTAGGAACCACCTTTGATTCCTCACCAGCAGCAGCAGCAGTTAACTTTGTAGGTTTATGAGGACCTTCATAAATTCTATCAAGATATTCTGGATCTGTGGCTTCCAGAAACATGGTCATCTTTACCTTCCAGATTGCATATTCTGATGGCTTCAGTATTGGAACCCTAATTGTTTCATACCTACTAACAGTAGTAGGTGCTTTCTCAGAACCTGATGGAGGAGGAATCTCTGCCATTGATTACTATTGTGTTTTGGATCTTTAACTGTAATAAAGTAACAGATTGGCTCTGATACCACTTGTTAGGTCGAATACACAATATATATAATCAAGTACTGTATGAGTAAATAACAAGAACACACGTTTTAACTCTTAAAACTGTTTGGAATTAATAATTCCTCTCTCAGTGATGTAAAATATCACAGAAAGCTTCTTAGGTTACAATGAATGATATTCGTTCACGATGGATACCCTTCTAGGGTTAACCTAACTGTATTTATAAGATATACAGCTACGTACAATCGTTAATTGATTCTCCTAAAATTAAGCTATACAATTGATATCAATTACGATTGCTACACGTCTTCTAAGTCAACTCGATCTCTTTGACAGCTATCCAATCTTCAAAGATATCGCTTCCATATTAATATTAAATTAATCTTTAAACTCTGTTGACTTGTAAACGCTTCCAGTAGACAGACTTTAGCAAACTCTGTTGCTCTTCTAGCTAACAGTGTTTGCGCTTCCATGTGTTCAACTAGCAGTGTTTACGCTTTCTTCTGTCAGCGTTTGCGCTTCCAGCTATCAGCGTATACTCAAACTCTGTTACAACTGCTTTCAACCAATAAGTTAAACTCTTTTTACCTGTAACACTTAAACACTGATATTAAATCACATCAATTATATCTAACAGTAAGTTCACATTAAATTAGATGTACAGTTAGTTATATATATATAAATTTGATGTGATACATGTGTAATTAAAACATTGATTTCAGAGATATTTAATTATTTTATTATTTCAAAATTGATAAATATTATATTTTTTTTATGTTTCATATTTTTCTCCGCTTCTAGCATTTTTCACCTCCATATTTTACAAGCTAATAAAATTGGTGTAGATAAAATATATGCGAACTTGACAAATTAAAAGGGAGTAAATACTATATCATTGTAAATTTTGTTTATGGCATGTTGTGAGTCTAAGAGACAAATTGACTAAAATAAATCATTCTGTCCACTATTTTGAGATTATACCACACACTGAAAAGCAACTTTATTTCTTCATCAAACTAAGTATAACTACCTTAGTTGTTTATCTACGAAGTGTTTGTATATTTGACAATTTAAATTAGTAGATTGAGTAAAGTTTATATTTGTGAATGATGCTGTTTTTTTATTTATACAATATTTTTAAATTAGGTAGAAAATAAAAAAAATTTGAAATTGACAATAGTTAACCGAATCGAAAAAACCATTCCAAATGGCTCGATAACGGTTAATAAATAGAAATCGAACCGAATCTATATGTATGGTTTGGTAACAATTCCCGATAAAAAACGAGCGAACTGACCCGTACACAATCCTGTTAAAAATAATATATAAAATTTCATATGTATTACACTATAAGTAAATTAAAAAGATTAAAATAATAAATTTATACTACATAAAATAAATTTTCTGTTTTCATGATCGATTTAATATTAATCTTATTGATCCAGTTACATAAGATTTTATATACAGGTTTTGAAAAGATGTCTTATATTATGTAATTAAACATTTTTTGTAAAAATAAATTTTTATGGGAAGTTTAACATGCATTATCTTTTAAAATAAGTTACTTATTAGAGAAAAAATATACTCCACATCTTTATGTGTTTTTTTCCAAAATAAGTAAATTATTTTTGGAAAATAAGGTAAGTCAAACTGGACCGTCATATCATCCATGCGTAATACGTCCCCTTCACAATATCTCATTTTCTCAGTATTTTGGCTCCCGTTTAAATTACTCAAAAAAAAAAAATAAGTATGTCGGTGAATCAAACATGAATAGTTTTTTTTAAAAAATAAAAACTATAAATTAATTCATGTGAAAGTTGAAATTTTCTATTTCTTGACTGCAAAATTGACAAATTGTTAAAATTCTAGGTTGTAACGAGTAGAGATGTTCAAAAAGGCCAAAGCCCAAAATATGGTCCGATCCGATCCGGAAAAAAGCCCGAAAAGCCCGATCCAAAAAAAGTCCGACCCGGTTCGGCCCGGCCTGAGGGCTTAAGATGAGCCTCGTATTTTTTTCCGAAACCCGACCCGACCCGAAGCCTGGATAAAGCCCGGGCTTTTTAAAAGTTCGGACAAAAACTCGGGTTTTTAAAAAGGCCGGACAAAAGCCCGATTCGACCCGGATAAAAGCCCGGGCTTTTTAAGAAATCCGGATAAAAATCCGATTTTTTATAGGTAAAATCTAAAAATATATAATATTTTTAATAAAATTCAAGAATACTAAACTTAGGAATACGATGTGAAGGATCATGAGGCTAAGAAGAATCAACAATATGCAAGTAAATCATTCTTTTAAAAAGACTTTTTGAGTATAAAGAATGTACTTTTCGAAATGGTCATATATGAGAAGATTTGTACGGTGTGCTCGAATCTACAATATAATCGTTATGAGCGGTACGTTTCAACCAATTAAACTATAAGCCACTACGGATGAATCGCGGACAGTTCAATTCATGGTTGTAAAACTTCAGGTCTTATTTATTATAGTAGAGCTTTCATCTGCAAAAACAAGAACATATCTCTTTTCCCTGGTGATTGGACGAATTCGTCACGATCTACGACGACGACATCTGGTTTATACCACCCACTGCTACTAAATCACAGCCCCCAAGTTAAACCGGTGCTTGTTGTTGCCCGCTCCCGGGCATCAGAAGTAGTAGAAGAAGTGGGAATGGCTCAGCCCACATGCATCATTTGCAAAATTATTTATCTAGTCCGGAAATGCTTGTTTATGTATTTTGGATTATAGAAGTTCGAGGGTTTAACTCTTAGAGATTGTTTTTTTTTGTAAAGATTTTCTTTTTTTATATATTAATATATTAGCTTTGCAAAAAAAGACAAAAATTACGTATATATAAAGTATAAATTGAAAAAAAGCCCGGCTCGGCCCGAAGACCTAAAACGGGTCTCATATTTTAGTGAAAGCCCGGCCCGGCCCAGCCCGATCCGATTTTGAAAAAATCCAACCCGATCTGATTCTTAAAAAGCCCGGGTTTTTTAAAGCCTTGCCCGAAGGCTTTGTGTGCTATCTCTAGACTAACAAGGGACATTCTCTTTGTTTGTGGATGTTTTTCGTATATACCTCTATATAATATCGTATATACCTCTATATAATACTAGTACTTGTACAAGTCCTAGGTTTGTCATTGATGTTCACATCCAAAGCATTAGACTCCATCGGTTTCTTCACATGCATTCATCCTTTATATTCTGCCTTGCAAACTCACTATTCCCAGAAAGTTTGATTAGGCATAAACATTCAGCGACGAAATGGACAACTCAAGGACTTGGTTCCTTTGTTGTTTCCTGATTACCTTTCTCCTTATGTTCTGCAACATACATGCTGCAGGTAATCTCTTTCTTTCGTAATTTCATTGCATGGTATATAAAATACGATAATACGATGATATGAGCTCTGATTATTAATTTGCAGATGATGGAGTTATTAAGAAAATTCGAGATCCTACAAGTAATGTAAACTTGACACCATTTGAACAATGGATAAGTGCTTATGACTGCATGCTTAACGTAACTACCTTTGTCAGATGTACTCTTTTAATACACATGTATTTACTTGACTAATTACTACTTGGGTTGTTTGTTAGTTTGTTGTTTAACTATATTTTTTTCATTATAATTCATGTGGCAGAAATCAAAATGGTGCCCGGACAATTATCAGTTGAGTGGAAAAGGGTGGGTAAATGTAACACAAGCTGACACTAACGAATATTGCAACTCAGGATGTGCAGAACACACCAGGGCAGTGCTTCTGTGTGTTTCTCTAGTAAAGCGCGATTACAAGTTTGCCGATAAGAGCACTGTCAAAACTATCAACATCACCATTACAAATGGATGTAATCAGGGTAATATTCCTGTCTACTACATCATACAATGATTTCACATCCTAGATGATTTGAACAATACCATTGCCAGACCATTAAAAGTGATTCGTGTTGGATAATGCAGGTTTCACAGGACATGTTTGGACCGAGCCCCCCTCAAGTGCTAAAAGGTTTTCTGCGAGCAAATTAGCCATCTTTTCCATAGCTGCACTACTATTTATGATGTCTTAAACATGTGACGGCTGAGATTCGGATGGAAGAGTAGTATATGCTTGTGATCTATTTCTACAAGGTTTAATGTAGCAAGGATATAAATAAACTTGTTTGCTGTTATCTAAAGCATAATAAATAACTGTTATATTGCTTCTCATCTTTCTGAGCAATAACATACTATAACGGAAGTATCTATTCTTACAAGATCCTTTCAGTTCTGTTCTCCACTTACGGCTAAGCACCATGTCCTGCTGGCTGACGCCTATGTCTCCCTAGCCATTTCTAGAACAATGACTCATAATTGTCATCACGCACTATAACTGAAGTATCATAAACTTGTGTACACTTCATACCAATCTCAACTATCATCTTGGCTCAATATAAAAATCTTGCATCTAATGCATAGTTCATATAAGTACAAATTTATTGAGGTCGCATCACCATATTTACTGAGGTCACAGCATAACCAGAACCAGACATTTTTTTTTTTTGAATGCTCCGAATCACAGCTGAGACAAAATTCTAGCCAAACTGAAAACAAGTGTAAAAATATGCCTGAAAAAGACCAGACGCAACTACACACAACCCATTAGCATAACTAGAGTGGACTAGACTATCCAATCTCAGGTACAAGAAGTCGCAGGTCAGTGCACTTGACAACTTATCACCTAAGTTATTAACAATTTCCATACTTCATTACTTGTAATTCTAAAACTTGGCACTAGAGAAGTTAAATTTTGATTTTATCCTTCCCTTGAATCTGTAGACAACCAGTACTCTTGAGTCGTAATAATTTAATACATTATCCGTGTTCTGATGTTAAGAAACTAGAATGGAAAAATTGTTGTTGCCACATTTTTCAATTTCACATTATCTGGAGACAGAACTATGGGAATAGAGGTCTAGCCATGATCCCTGTCCTCCTCTGGAGCTCTTCCCTGTTGGCTCCCACAAGTTCATCTACTTCATGCCCATGTTTAAGACAGAAAAAGGTTGGAGTTGCTTTGATATCCCAGGACATGCAGAATATATATCTGAAATACACCATAAAACAATAGTGATTTATTCAGACGTACTGTTATGGATTTTCATGTACATATATGCTAGCAATGGGAATAGTTCCAGCACATGAAAAAGAGAAGTTCAAAGCATTACTCGCAGCTAGCTCATCCACGTCCACTACTAAGAACATCATAGATGTGTATTTCTTTTGCAAGAATACAAAAAAGTGGTTATACATCACCACAAGGACCACACCATGATGCACTAAAGTTTACCAAAACCTGTTGAATGTGAAGCAAGAACAAAACGATAAATGGAGAGTTGAGCAAGCTTAAAAGATTATGCAAAAAATCGTAATTAGTAAAATTTCTTCTAAACAGAAGTCACTATAATGAATTAGCATACCAAGAAGACCCTTATTTGGAACGATCTTATCACTAAACATACACTGCAATGTGCATCCAAAAATTTCAAGGTTCTGTTTGGCTCTTTTAATTTAAAATGTTTATTTTCTATGATCCAACAAATTAATCAAATTACTCTGCAAATTAAAACAAATTTATCAACTGCGATTCACAATTATATATGTTCATTCCTCTCATTAGAAGAAACAGTATATTAACATATACGGATGATGCAAGAAAAAAGACTCAGGTAACAACTTACCATCTTCCTAGCCTTGTCGGCTTCTGATAGCTTTTCTTCCCACTGCTTGCGATCAGTTATAAGCGAGACGTTACTAGCTCTGAGAGTTTTCTCGGAAAGTTGATCACTGTCACAATCATTATCATTTCCAAGAAGACTGTACTGAGTAAGAAAAATCAAAGTACTTGCTCGTCAAACTCTTTTTAATTGCACACTCAACAGTTAAATAGAAGCTAAACAAAGAGGAAAAGACCACAGTATGCCATAAGAGATTAAAAAGCAATATATCAAGAAAAAACATTGCTTCTGATATATATATTGTTATGCCCAAATCTTGGCATAAGCCCTATAACAGGCATAGATTCGTGCTATTTAGAAGTTGTTATGCCCGAATCTGGGCATAGATTCTAAACAGGCTCAATGGACCACACTAGGAGTCCACCTCTCTTAATGGGCTCAAATATCTCTTAATGGGCCTAAACATGATGATTGGGTCACCAAAGCCCACTATTGGGGGACCAGCCCAGTTCAGTATCAAGCTTATATCTCCACTTCGCACGCAGTCACCAGCGAGCTCAACCTCACCTCGCACTTGACTACTAGCGAGCTCGACCTCGCCTCACCTCTATCTCTCGAAGACATGATCCCACCTTAGGGGTCACCTCGCTATGACTACCTGCTAATACTCAAGGCGTGCTCTCATGCCAACTACAAAGGAAAAGGAATCTCATGCTATGCCTCTAGGCGTCTCATGCTAGCCCGACCTCGGGATAGTGTTTACACTCTCATACGAGCCCGGCCTCGGGATCGCATCTCTACTCTTATACTAGCTCAGCCTCGAGGTCGCATCTACCGGGGTCGCTACCCGGGGATCGCTTCGTCTGGCTCCCGTCAAAGGATCACATCTACAAATCTCCAACGTGGGGTCACATCTACAAAGCTAACAATATCTCTATCTCACTGGAAGACTCATGACGCAGCCCCTCGAGGTCGCATGAGTAGCTAGTATTGGAAGACTCATGGCTAGGCCCAATGAGGTCACATGGGTAGCTAGTTAGCAAGGCCTAGATAGAGGTCCAGCGAGGCCTAGTGAAATTGGGCATCGTCCCTAGTATCTCAATTGGGCCTCGTCCCTAGTATCTCCATTGGGCCTCGTCCATAGTATTTCATTTGGGCCTCGTCCATAGTATTTCATTTGGGCCTCGTCCCTAGTATTTCATTTGGGCCTCGTCCCTAGTATTTGGGCCAAGCCGAGCCCATAGAAATCCTAGCCCGTCTAGATAACTTCTTCTCCAAGAGAACTACGTGTGGCTTGATCCCTATAAATAGGGTACGTAGGCATCTTGTTTGATATGCTTCAGATCACCCCTGAATATCTAGCAACAAGAGCAGCCACAAACAAACACCAATCTCCTCCCATGTTCTTCGTGTTCATAGCAAAATATCCGTATTTTGCTCCATAAATCCAGCAACCTCCAAAATATTGTTATACAATATTCTCCCTATAACATTTGGCGCTAGAAGGAGGGGAAGTCATCATATTGGGAGAAAGATGACTGACTCGAACAAGAAGATGAACGGAGGGTACAACAACAGGGAGACCCCGGGGTCTTACAAGACACCCAAAGGCGATCCCCCCAGGAGCGAGAAGGAGGACGGGCCCGGGAAGGTGACAACAGTACAAGAAAGGATAACTAGAGTGACGAAGCGGTATAGCTCGAGGGGCGCAAAGTGGAATGCCAGGAAGAGGCCCAAGTCCTATCAGGAGGAGAGCAGTAAAGGTCCCACCAAGAAACTCTTGGAAGAAGCTGATGATGTTGTTACGGATCAAGCAAACCCTAACTCCTATGAAAACCTCGAGCGGGAGGAGGATGTAGAGCCTACTAAGACAAATGAATGGTTGCAGAATGAGGCCGCCTCATCCAAGGGGAGGTAAGTTAGTGTCTTTGATCGTCTTGGAAAGAGGTTAGCCGAGCATGATCTCCGCCTCAAGCTCGGAAAACTTACAGCTAACAAGAAGTATAAGCGATCCCAAGCTTGGAGCCAAGGTTTGGAACGACCCCCCTCTCCTCATCGAGAGCGTGAGCGGTCCCAGAAGTACAAACCTGACCCCCTGAATCGCAAGGAGGATCAAGAGGAGTCTAGAGCTCCCAAGAAGACCCAATCCCACCATGACAACACGGGAAGAGGAAAGAAAAAAGTTAAAGATAAGAAGACCAGGGTTGGAGACTACAAGCTAGAGAAGCTAAAGAAGGCCTTGGATAAGAGAAATGCAGATAAGGGGATCCTTAACCCCATAGGTCCGGCCTCGCCTTTCACTCAAGAGATCAGGACCACTCGGCTTCCCACTATATTCTGGAGTATTGACCTAGACATGACTTATAATGGAGACACAGACCCTGCAGAGTTTGTTATTCGATTCAACAATGATATGGATGTGTATCGGGTCTCACTATTGGCTAGGTACAGGTTATTTGCAGCCTCGTTGGGGGGTAGTGCCCAGCGGTGGTTCTCTAAGCCAGGGGCTCACATCACTATAGACTATTGGGAGCAGTTCGTGGACATTTTCAGTCCTCCAAGATCTATGCACCTCTTGTATCCACCATGATGAACATAAAGTAGAAGGAGGGTGAGACCCTACATGACCACTTCAAGAGGTTTAACGCCGAAGACCTTAGGGTGCGATGAGCAAATGACGAGGCCATTAATAATTTTCTTATTGTTGGGCTGTGAGAGGGCACCAAGTTCTGGAAGAAGTTGCAGGCACAGACACCTAGTACTCTCTTTGAGTTCTACAAGGAGGCCGAGCCTTACAAAAGGATTGAAAAGTAGATGAAGGACCTGAAGAAGAATAATGAGGCTAGCAACAGTGAAAATAAGAGCAAGGGAGTGAAGAGGAAGGACTCTTGGAGCCCTAGGCGAAGACGAGATTGCAGTGAGAGCCCAAAGAGGAGGGGTCGCGATCCACTAAGGAGGTTACCACCGCGAGCTCAAGGTGGATGGGATGACGGTCAGTCCACACCTTTAGTGGCCCCCATTGATCACATCTATGTAGTTAATGCTGACTAGGGGATGTTTGATAAACCCTCACCTATGAATAGTCGGGCAACCAGGGATACTCATAAATATTGTGTCTTTAACGAACAAACAGGGCATGATACTGCAAATTATAGGCAGCTCAAGGAGCAAATTAAAGAGCAAATTCACAATGGCCCATCTAATTGAATGGGTAGTTCGTGAGGTGAAAAAGCATGGCACTAAGCCAGGTCTTGGTTTTAATAATGTCCCACCATTTGGGAAAAAAGAAAAGTCCCACGAAGAAAGAGAGGAGCGAGCTGGGATTATTCATGTCATTATGGGGGGGGCATATTGGAGGAGATAGCAACAAGGCCAAAGAGAGGTATGCTCGTGAGGCCAAGAAGCGGCCCCTCACCGATGTACATCACCTTCAGGAGAGACCCCAAAGCTCTTCAAAGGGGAGGGTACAAATATCATGTTCACCAAGGAGGATGCGAAGTGGGTTCATTATCCCTACTCTGAATCTCTGGTTGTTCGGGTTCGCATAGGATCACAAAATATCTACAGGGTCCTCGTGGATAATGGGAGCGCAGTCAATGTCCTTACATATGAAGTCTATAGGAAGATGTGATTTATGGACAAGGTGACACCTAGCTTTGCGAGGTCGCAAACCCGTTATCTTGCAATGTGAGGCCTCTTGGCCCCATTGGCGATAATGGATCAGTCCGTAAATCTACACAATGTGGATCTATCTCTATGCATGCATTAAAGTTAGTCTATAAGTAAAGGAGAGCATGTGAAGACTCAACGAGACCCCTATATGGTGTGGCTATCGAGATCAAATAGATGTCTCTACATGAGATGGTTCTTGGTGAAATACCTCTACGTCGAGGAGAGGGGGGACGCCCCCGATCCGTGGGGAGAGGGGGGACGCCCCCGATCCTTGGCGGTAATGAGGAGGTCCTCAACTATCTCAATACACCAGGAAGAGCATCTATCAAACAAGCCCCCTGCTTTGTATGAACTTCACTAATATCAGCATACATTGCCCCAATATGAAGGAGAACTCATAGCGGGGTCACATCAAAATTCTCTTCATTACAAATGGTGTCAACTCCAAATAATACAAGAAGGTTGCTGAAACATGTTGATTCCTCATCACATCTACAATTATAATGAGGACTCGGGGGGTAGTGGCATTACATAAACACCACTCCTAGCAGGACATTTTAAAATTTGTAAGACAAGGCCAGCACCTAGCGTTGCGAGGCAGCACATAGCGTTACAAGGCCGTACCTAGCGATACGAGGCTGCAAACTCGACACCTTGCGATGCGAGGCCTCTCGGTCCTATAGGCGCAATCAGGATCATTTGAAGACTCCATCAGCTATCCTAAAGCACTTGAAAAAAAATGTAACAGATATGAAGAGGCGTTATGGAGGAATCTATACATGCTAAAATCATGCAACATGAGTCCCTTATGCAAGCAGATGCGAGGCGTATGGTACTTTGCAATATTATAAACATCAAATAAAGGAGCATCAATAAAGCAAGCCAATCCAGGTTCAAGGAGTATCCAAATAAGTAAAAGAAATTAAGTCTACAAGCGTGAGGCAAATAAAGGGAGTGCCCATATCTCCACTGAGTCTAGCAGATAAAGTTTAAAAGTAATAAAAGGAAGTCATGGGGATCCATTTGCCGCTTCCTCATTCATCTCCATCTTGAGGTTATCAACAAACTTCCCAGTCTCTTCACCCAACCGGTACCAGTCAAAGTCATCAACCTTCTCGAGGAACTTTTTCATGAAGTCAACAGATCCTTGGGTCTCAGCTTCCTCAATGATAGTAGGGAGAGCATCAGCAGCATCTTTAACTTCATTCTCTAGCTCAGCGATGCGGTCTGTAAGCTCCTTGATCTGGGAGTCTGATTTCTCCTTTTCAATGGCATGATCCAGCTTAAGCTTCTTTCTAGCTGACTGCTCCTCGTGAAGCTTTCTCTTAAGCTTCTCAATCGTGCCTTCAAATTTTTTACTCTAACTATTTTTTGCGTCCTCGGCATCAGCCTGAGCCTGCGCAAGTATGGATTTGAGATTCACAATCTCTTCGCTCATCTTACTACTGGAAGAAGCCAAGGCTCGAACCTCCTTGTGGTGACGCAATTGATGGAAGAAAAGCTCAGCTAAAGCTTTAGTCTTGGAAGCATTAGACTCCTCCAAAGATTGTAGGGACCAGGAATACATATCAATCTCAGAAACATGGGCATGTGCCAATTTGCCATATGTCTGGCGGACCAGTCCAGGAGAAGGATGAAGGGGAGAGAGACTCATGTCGTCCTTGTTCTTCTTTAGTGGTGGTTCTTCATTAAGACTCGTTATCTCAGTTGATTTTTTCCTGCTAGGATGGAGGGAAGAAGATGATTGTCGAAGAAGCATTGTGAGAGTGGTCTGCTTAGGAGAAGGCATGACAACATCAGACTTGGTAGCTGAACCCCCAACAAGGGAGGAATTGTGAGTCAGATCGCCAGAAGCGTTAAGAGAGGTACTCACAGCTTTGTCCTTCTTCATGAAAGGGATCGCGGAATATTCCTTGGAAGCCATGCCTGTAAGTATACAGAAGAAAATACCTCAATACAAGGTAAAATGGAAACCAAAACATACACATTTAATATTCAAGCTGGTGCGAATTGGTTTGCGAGGAGAATTAAATTTATGAAGCAAGCAGACAGCTTGCATGGCAGAAAAATAAAGCGTAGCGAGGTGGCCAGTACGAGGAGACATGAGCTCGTATTAAATTAAAAATTTGAAAGTTGTCAAGCGAGGAGGCTTCCCGACAAGTCAAATAAATATTTTGATTTTATTTTTGAAGAAATTTTGAAGACCAGAAAAAATAGTTCTCCGCTACATCTGCCTGCATCAAAGAACTGGGGGGTAGTTGCCATACTTGAAAATTGATATGAATTCTAACCAGACTCATTACAAGAATTGAGGTTGCGAGGAGGCCCCGCAACGTATAAGGCTACAAGAAGGCCTCGCATCGCAACATATGAGGCTGCAAGGCGGCATCGCAATGTATGAGGCTGCAAGGCGGCATCACAACGTATGAGGTTGCAAGGCGGCCTCGCAACGTATGAGGCTGCGAGGAGGCCTCGCAGCATATGAAACTATAAGCAATCCTCTCAACTTACAAGGAGGCCTTTCATCATAATAACAAGGAGTAGAGGAGAGTCCTCTCATCATACTTTAAGAAGATTTGAAGATACATGTGAAAGCCCGAGCTCACACATCAGTCAGACAAAAGATATAATTATAACAATCTATGACTGCAAGGCCCTATGGGGTCGCCTCTCAAAGTCCCTGCAGAACCACATGGCGTTTGGAAGTACCTTCGAGGTCACCATCACTCACTTATACATGGCTTCGCATTAATTGAAAGACACACAACACATGTCATCATCTTAGCAGTTTGGAGAAGATCTCGAAATACGACAGTTGTCTGCAATCATTAAAATTCATTGGGATCGCGATGCAATTCCAAGGCACTTGAGATAGCTATGCTTTCATCTACAGCAATCTATAGCGAGCACAGGCCTCGCATCGAATATTTGACAAAGCAGTTTTTGAGTCCACATCGCATCTTCAATGACAATATGGACTCGGGGGGTAGTTGTTATGCCCAAATCTTGGCATAAGCCCTATAACAGGCATAGATTCGTGCTATTTAGAAGTTGTTATGCCCGAATCTGGGCATAGATTCTAAACAGGCTCAATGGACCACACTAGGAGTCCACCTCTCTTAATGGGCTCAAATATCTCTTAATGGGCCTAAACATGATGATTGGGTCACCAAAGCCCACTATTGGGGGACCAGCCCAGTTCAGTATCAAGCTTATATCTCCACTTCGCACGCAGTCACCAGCGAGCTCAACCTCACCTCGCACTTGACTACTAGCGAGCTCGACCTCGCCTCACCTCTATCTCTCGAAGACATGATCCCACCTTAGGGGTCACCTCGCTATGACTACCTGCTAATACTCAAGGCGTGCTCTCATGCCAACTACAAAGGAAAAGGAATCTCATGCTATGCCTCTAGGCGTCTCATGCTAGCCCGACCTCGGGATAGTGTTTACACTCTCATACGAGCCCGGCCTCGGGATCGCATCTCTACTCTTATACTAGCTCAGCCTCGAGGTCGCATCTACCGGGGTCGCTACCCGGGGATCGCTTCGTCTGGCTCCCGTCAAAGGATCACATCTACAAATCTCCAACGTGGGGTCACATCTACAAAGCTAACAATATCTCTATCTCACTGGAAGACTCATGACGCAGCCCCTCGAGGTCGCATGAGTAGCTAGTATTGGAAGACTCATGGCTAGGCCCAATGAGGTCACATGGGTAGCTAGTTAGCAAGGCCTAGATAGAGGTCCAGCGAGGCCTAGTGGAATTGGGCATCGTCCCTAGTATCTCAATTGGGCCTCGTCCCTAGTATCTCCATTGGGCCTCGTCCATAGTATTTCATTTGGGCCTCGTCCCTAGTATTTCATTTGGGCCTCGTCCCTAGTATTTCATTTGGGCCTCGTCCCTAGTATTTGGGCCAAGCCGAGCCCATAGAAATCCTAGCCCGTCTAGATAACTTCTTCTCCAAGAGAACTACGTGTGGCTTGATCCCTATAAATAGGGTACGTAGGCATCTTGTTTGATATGCTTCAGATCACCCCTGAATATCTAGCAACAAGAGCAGCCACAAACAAACACCAATCTCCTCCCATGTTCTTCGTGTTCATAGCAAAATATCCGTATTTTGCTCCATAAATCCAGCAACCTCCAAAATATTGTTATACAATATTCTCCCTATAACATATATAATATATCACTCAGAAATTGCTATGATGGAAAGTGAATTTTGTTTGAGTATAGTTATACAATGCTAAACTTAAGCAAATTTATTAAAAGAATAATGAATTTCTCAAGCAAATTTATGCGAGAAACTCACAAGAACTTAAATTTTTATAGGATACATTTAACATCTACTATGAAACAATGTTTAGAATACATTTTTCAATTTAATTATAAATGTTTAGTAGTAGTCTAAATTTTCCTTTTCGCACAATTAAGGGACTTAGACCAGCTGCCATTAGTGTGTCTACTTTAATGTTAACAGAGGTAAGCGTATTTTTGTCGCAATATATTTGTACTCAGAAGAGCCATATATAATGCCCTAAGCCTAGATTTTGCAAATGGCTGAAGCAACATCCTTCATAGCATACAGATGGTACCATCTTCTAAAAGCTGGATAAACGGTTTAGAGGACCAGATTTTCCAGTGAGTGTTTTGTTAGAGTTGATTAATGCTGATAAGGTAAAAAAAAGCTGCAGCTGCATAGCTCCTTATTTCAGTTGTTCCTGATCTCAAGCATCCAAAAATAGAGGAATAATCATTGCCCATTGGTGTTTCAGCAATTAGCTTCTTGTTGGTGTCATTGATAGAAAGATTAGAAACTGTGGTTGTCGAGTCTTCTTGGAGATCAAAGTGAGTTTTCCTTTAGATTTGCTTCTGGAACGAGGCTTCAGTAACTGAGGAATGACATCAACAGATTCACCAAAGAGTGCACGGAATGAGGGTGTTTTCTTGGTCAACAATTGCAGTTCCATAGCAGCTTTCTTTTGATCTGACAATGATGATGAGGACATCTTCTCAAGCAAAGAGATGAAAGATTTCCATCTGATTTTGTGAATACATCCTCATCAGAGTAAGTATTGGTTAGAGTCTGGCAACTGAACACCACGGCTCTTACACCATTATGACATCATATGCCGAATTAAGTTATAAGGGGTATTAAATACTCCGTATTATTAGTGTGACCAAGGACTTGTTGCATTTCAAGGCATGCCCTTTTACCAGAATTTAACCATCTTCGGATAAAAGGTCTATCCTATGTCTGAAATCAAACAAACTACAATGCATGAGTTAAATTAAACAACGAACATGGTCAATCTCATCAAACAAAACACCCATACTAGCAACATGATACCAATCAAAATTAAAAAAGAATTTACACCAATGCAGGCTGTATTAGCAGATGACATATATATTAAAAATTGGAGAAAAGTATGACTCGAATTATACTAATGTCAGCTGGTCGGATGGTCAGATCCCCTTAAGTGTGTAAAAAAAATAATAATGAAACTAGCTACACATGTGACATTCCCGATCTCGGAGACTCTTTTAGTAACAATCACCAGTATCACACTCGTAAACCAGAGGTGCCAGATCCGTCAAGCCCAATCACCGATATCACACTCGTAAACCAAAGTTAACTACATATATAAGTCTTACAAAACTAGGTGCACCTTTGGGCAGTTATACGACTTGCATCTCACCGTCAAAATTCAAATACTATTGCGATTCAGTAAACTTCTATTTATGAACACTACACGGTCCATGCCTTCTCGCCTACACAATGATCACATTGTTACTTACCGATTTTTGTCTTTTCCCTTTCCCAGCTCAGTAGTATTACTAATCCTGTCCTGAACAGATGAGCAAACCAAAGCAGGTGATTTAATGGCGTACAACACTCTAATTTGGGTTTCTGAAATTCTAAAATCAAGTTTCCGTTTTAGCTTATGTTGCTTGCACATGAGAAACTGACATCATACCAAACACCGGCGAAGAGTATTACTAGTGGTTGATTACTGTACTTGCAACTTTTAAATTTAAAGTTTTAAACATTACGAAAAATCTTCTTACAGGGTATTAAAATGGGACGTTCAATATTTGCAAGAACCTACAAACGTTCCTTCAAACCGACTACATAGCTGCCTCCATGCAAATTGTCTAAAATTAAGGAAAAGAACAATAGATGAAAAAATAAACACAACCAAGACAATGATTTCATAATTATCAGCTTCAAGAAAGATACATTAAGCTCCTCTGGAGCACGAGTCATTTCATTTCATACCAACGTGAATAACCTTACAAGAAAATCAATGTCATGATTCCCCTACCCTGCTTCGGCAAGAAAACAGCATACAACTGCTATCGTTTTATTACTACTAATTAACCGGGCATAGTTTGCCTACTGTATATGTTAATGAAACTCAGTGGTGGCGTAGCCAGGAACTAGGTTCAGGGTGGGATCTCAGTGGGGCTGTGGGGGTACGACCTCGATCCTCCAACCTGTCTATAAAAGGAATCTCATAGTTCTTCACTTACCCAACATTAATAATTTCTCAGCTGAGGAAACCGAAGCAAAAAAAATGTCATGCACCTCTGTAATCTGATTTCCTAAAACATGAAACTGAACTTTTTTTCCGACTGTACATTTACACATGAGAAACTCCGCATAATAGCAGAATACCAAATCCACATGAAAAATGCTAGAAGTAGTAAGTCATAAGGGATCACTGTACTAGAAAATTATAGGATTTGAACAATATGGTATTTCTTCAGACGAGTATTATTTTTAAAATAGGACATTTGTAATTTCCAAGAAACTAAACAAGTTCTTCAAGCATTACCTAGCAGCCTCCCACATTAACTATCTTACATTAAGGAAACAAACAGACGAAAAATAGATGTAGCCATGTAGAGAAAGTAAATAGAATAACTAAAATAATGTCATCATTAAACACCATTAGAAATCCAGAATCAAGGCTGCTATACTTATATTAATTTGCATCAGCATACCATTCAGACTTGTTTGGATCCTGAGTTTGAGACCATCCACTCATTATACTTGAAAAGTTAATTCATATTAATTGAATCTGGGACATTTCTGGCCTATTTATTGTCAGATTTATAAAAAAAAACCTGACCTCGTCGTCATCTTCAGTTTTTAGGTGGTCACCTCTGTAGAAGTAGATCAAAATTTACTGTATTGGCAGATCTGTATCAAAGTTAGCATCAAAACCCATATTCACTCAAACTCTCCACCATGAAGGCATGCCTCAGCATCCAACATCTACAAGTTACCGGTTTATTTGCCGGAAAATAATTTGATTTTGGAAACTTTTTTTTTTCTCAAATAATTAGCAAGATATCAAATTCACCACCGACTAATTTGGGGTCTCAAATTGACTACTTTTCAAATAAATTTGTTGATTTTTGGTGGTAGATATGAGATTTTATTAGCTTATCACCAACTTAAAAGTGGCTAATTTGAGATCATGCTAACTTTATAGTGACCATATTGAGATCCCGAATTTATCAATGGTAAATTTGAGACTTTACTAACTATATAGTGATTAATTTGATAATTAATCCATAATTTTACTATGATAAAAATTATGATGACCAAAATTATGAAGAAGGGTGAGAAAATATTCATTTTGGGAAATGTCTTCCGCTCTTGTAAAAGAGGATTGATTGGGGAGCCATTTTTCAAAAATTCATAACTCTTCTCAAAGGAAAACAATATTTTTGCAGAAAATCAAACAAACACAGAAAAAGCATTTACAATATTTTCCTCAGACCAAACAAACGCGGAAAATCTGAAAAACAATTTTCTGAAATATATTTTCTAGCAAAGAAACAGAGTTGTATCATCCGATTCATTTTTCTTGGCAATAGATACGAGCTTCAGAAGTTCTAACACGGAAATTAATATGAGAAATATACACAGTATAAATCGAAAGGGGTTAAGTCTCAAAGTGGTCACTGAACCCAGAGGCATGTATCAACATCTTCATCAATCTTTTTGGCGTCTCATTTGTATCACTTAAGTTGACAGTAATGACAAGGCCGTTAGATTATGTATGTTGACTGACGGAAAAAGGGTTGACCGTTCATCTTTTTGCAAATTCCGATCAAAGCTTAAAAAAATTCCGGTGGAAACTTTAAATTTTCGTTTTGCATGTTTCAAGCATCCAAAAATCAATCTAAAAATACTAGCATGATCCTGGGATCATGGGTAAACTAACCCCAACAACCAAATCAACAAACAAGCATCAAATCAAAAGGCCCCAAAATTCATTCAAGAACCCTAATTTCGAAATTGGACAATCTAGCAATCAAACATTGAAATTGAGCACATATTTGGACTCCTTACAACCATGCAAATCTATTCATATCATGAAAATCAAAGAACAAGCTCAGAATTGGAAATCCCCACATTTGAATAAGAACCCTAATTTCGAATTTCATAATTTTTAATGTAATTGATGCAATTGAACACATATTTCCACTCTAAATGATGATACAAAGCTATTGGAACCATCAATTTCAAATAACAATCACTAAATTTCAAATAACAATTTCAAAAAATTCCCAATCTAACGGTCAACCCTTTTTCCGTCAGTCAACATACACAATCTAACGGCCTTGTCATTACTGTCAACTTAAGTGATACAAATGAGACGCCAAAAAGATTGATGAAGATGTTGATATATGCCTCTGGGTTCAGTGACCACTTTGAGACTTAACCCAAATCGAAAGTCATCATACAATACAATCCAGGGCAACACCAAAATTCATAGATATATGAATACGAAATTATGGGGATATGAATACGGGGATACATCATATATAAACATAACTTTTCATAGATATTTCATGTTACACATATTGAAACCAATTGACATAACCAAAATTTGTATGCAAACTGAATGCAATGCCCAAAACACAAAAAATTAAGTATAATCTTCTCATAAATACAAAAATGAACATGATTATCTATACTTTTGTATTTGATTACATACATTAATACGCAATTTTGTGAATTTAGTTAATACAAAATTTGACTACATTGGAGAAAACAGAATTCAGTACTAGGATTAAGAAAGAATTCCATGTTCGCAGAGACACACGTGCAGTTGCGGACGTAGGAAAAAAAATTTAGGGGGGGGTGGGGGCGATTTATATTATAAAAAAATAAATTAATTTTGCTTTTAATTGTAATTTTTTTTTAAAATTTACTCATGTTACTATGATATCAATGAAGCAATTAAAATTAATGAGTAATCTATACTATTATATAAAAGTCGAAATATTAAAAGTTTTGGTACCTGCTTTTTTGTACTAAGTGAATTTACTTATTTACCCATCATTATCAAGAAAAATAAACATACCTAAATTAAATAATAATATAATTCATGGTAATTAGTCGAGATATTACCTTTTATAAACATCTAAAAATATCAATCGTATCATATCTTTCCAACATTAATATTTCCTTTCGTATTAAAACACGTTACCTTTTTAATTTAAAACAAATCTTACCATCATTAATATATACTCGAAAATATCACAACATAATTTTCAAGAAAAATATTACACCTAAAATAAATAATAACATAATATAATTAAGGATAATTAGTCGATTAACATAATAAAATTAATGGTAATTAGTCGATTGTCTTTTTCACATTAATATAATAAAATTAATGGTAATTAGTCGATTGCCTTTTTCACAGTTACTTTTAGTTGAAGATATTAACTTTTATAAACACCTAAAAACATTCGTATCATATCTTCCGACCGTTAATATTTACTTTTGAATTAAAACACATTACATTTTTAATTTAAAACAAATCTTACAATCATATATACCCGAAAATATCACATCATAATTTTTAAGAAAAATATAACACCTAAAATAAATAATAACATAATATAATAAATTGTAATTACTCAATTGCTTTTTTCACATTTACTTTTAGCTAAAGATATTACCTTTTATAAACATCTAAAAAGATCAATCATATCATATATTTCAATCATTAATATTTCTTTTCTAATTAAAACACGTTATCTTTTTAATTTATAACAAATCTTACAATCATTAATATATACCCGAAAATATCACACCTTATTTTTCAATTATTAACACAATATATTAAAAATCGTATACATTGTTTATAATAAGAAAGTATTAATATAATCCGTAAACATGATTATATTAAAATATATTAAATTAAAATTATGAAAATTATTAAAAGTAATGATTATATAAAATATAATTATAATATTAAATAAAATTTATAGTATAATATGAGAAACCCGTGCAATGCACGGGTTATAAGCTAGTAATTATAATTTGTAAGCGCTTATTTCTAATGTTGGCAAAAATTTACATACAGAATTTTAAAAAACAAAACACTGAGAATGTAAACAAATATCACTCAACTGCGGCGAATCGAACACAGGTTGCCAGCCAAAACAAAACACCTTTCAACCACCTGAGCTGCATAGAAGTTTTTAATACAATATATAATAGCAGCTATATAAGGAGTATATGAAATTTACAGGGTCCCTGAACCCCCTAATCCGTCTCAGCACATGTGTCCAAAATCCGACACATGTCCCTGCTTCATAGACCAAAACCCTAAACAGTAAACACACCAACAAATTTTAAATTTTAATGTTCAAATGTATATAAAAGGTAACATCTGGAAACTAAATTTTTTTAATCTTATATTTTATTTACACATAATAATATAAATATGGAAAATGCTAGGTATCCCAAATTGATATCCAAAATAATTCTCAAATGTCAAGTATGATTGTAATTGGTCATAATAAAATGGACCCCTGCATTCACACCAATTTGTCACGTCAACCATGCCACATCATTTGTAAGTAATTTTTTGGTACCAATTTTTGGTAACTAGCATTACTCTATAAATACTAGCTTAAAACCCGTGCGATGCACGGATTTTTTTTTTATTATTATATGAATTTTTTCATTAATTTAAATTTATTTTTTAAACATGAATTTTTGAGGATTAAATTTTTATATGAGATGGTTTGATAATAATTATAAAAATGTTATCCGTGATATTTCTGAAAAAGAAGGGATTTTAGTTGGAAAATATAGAAATGATAGGCTTTAGTTAAAAAAAGTAATCGATGAATTATTAGTAATAATACAATTATTAATTTATTTTATTAAATAAAATTCCAGTGATATGATTAGAAAAAGAGAGGAATTAGAGCATCTCCAACTCACCATTCTCCTTACCCATATACACCTTAAGTGGACAAATAAAGGGATTTAGACAGAAAAAAAGCGCTCCAACCCTCTCCCCTAGCCCCTATTATTTTTAGGTGTAGAAAATTCAATCCCTTATTTGAGGGATCAGAGATTACTCTTCCCTATATCTTCCATGTCATCTCCCGCTTCCATTCCCCGCTTCTTTGAGGCCCATTAGGCTAGTTTCTTGCCAGGGAGGTTCATATAATATAACGATTGCATTTAAATTTCAAAATAATAATTAAATATTATTTTTAAAATATAGGGTATCAATATAGGGGAGACCATTGAGTAAAACATGTTTCTGGTCCCTATATTTTTAAAAAACCTTATTTTAGGGAATAGGAAAGGGGATTGGGGTTGGAGATGTTCTTAGTTAGAGAAAATTAAAAAAGTAACATGTTCCAGGTGAAAAAGGTAACTGATTAATTTATAGTAATTATAATTTAATTACATTATTTTACTAAATACAATTGCTCGTAATGTTTTTAGAAAAGGAGAAATTAATATTGTCCGTGATATTTCTTTTAAAAGAATGATTTTAGTTATAAAATATAGAAAAGATTATACGTTTTAGCTGAAAAAGGTACGTTAATTATTAATATTATAATTTATTATTTTATTGTATTAAATAGAACAGCCCGTGATATAACTGGAAAAAGATAGATTTTAGTTAGAGAAAATAGAAAGGTAAGGTGAAAATTAAAAAGATGACATGATTTATGTGAAAATGGTAATTTATTAGTTTATAGTAATTATAATTTAATAATGTTATTTTACTAAATAAAATTGCTCATAGTCTCATAGATTTTAGAAAATGAGAAATTAATGTTGCCCATGATATTTCTAGAAAAAAATGAAATTTAATTAAATAAAAGAGAAAAGATGATACGTTTTAGCTGAAAAGGTAATCGGTTAATTATTACTATTTTAATATTACTATTTTATTTTTATTAAATAGAAACGCCCGTGATATAATTGGAATAAAAGAGGTTTTAGTAAAAGAAAAAAAAAGTAATGTGTTTTGGTTGAAAAAGGTAACCGTTCATGATATAACTGGGAAAAAAAAAGATTTTAGTTAGTGAAAAGGTAACGTGTTTTGGCTAAAAAAGGTAATTGATTAGTTAATAGTAATTATAGTATAATTATGTTATTTTATTAAACAAAATTGCTCGTAGTGTGTTTTTGAAAAAGGAGAAATTTTAGTTAAAAAAAATGTAAAAGATATTGTATTTTACCTGAAAGAGAAAATTATTTAGTTATTGAAAAATAGAAAATGTAATATGTTTAACCTGAAAAAAGAAATTGATTAATAAAGGAGAAATTTTAGTTAGATAAAATGTAAAAGATATTCTAATTTACCTAAAAAAGGAAATTATTGAAAAATAGAAAAGGTAATATGTTTAACCTGAAAAAAGAAATTGATTCATAAAGGAGAAATTTTAGTTAGATTAAATATAAAAGATATTGTATTTTACTTGAAAAAAGGAAATTATTTAATTCTTGAAAAGTAAAAAAGATAATATGTTTAATCTGAAAAAGGAAATTGATTAGTTAGTAGTAACTGAGTAAGGGTAAATAAGTAAAATCAACGGGTACCGTACCGACCGACTGACCGACCAACCAAACTTTTAATGTTTCGGCTTTTATATAATAGTATAGATAGATTATAATATTATTATTTATTTTATTGAATAGAACCACCCTTGATATATTTGGAAAAATAGATATTTTAGTTAGAGAATAGAGAAAAGGTAAGATGTTTTGGCTGAAAAAGATAATTTATTAGTTAATAGTAATTATAAAATAATCATGTTATTTTAGTAAACAAAATTGCTCGTAGTATTTATAAGAAAGGATAAATTTTAGTTAGATACAATATAAAAGATATTGTGTTTTACCTAAAAAGGGAAATTAATTATTTAGTGAAAAATAGAAAAGGTAATATGTTTGATCTAAAAAAAGAAATTAATTAGTTAATAGGATGGATTTTATCTGTAATAAAGTAAGGGACAACAGGTAAAAAAGAGGTTTTAGTTAAAGAAAATAAAAAGGTAACATTTTTTGGCTAAAAAAGGTAATCCGTGATATATTTGGAAAAAAAATAATTTAGTTAGTGAAAAGGTAAGTGTTTTGACTGAAAAAGTTAATTGATTAGTTAATAGTAATTATAATATGTTTTTTAGTTAGATAAAATATAAAAGATCTTATATTTTACATGAAAAAGGAAACTGCTTAGTTATTTAAAAAAGTAACATGTTTAACCCGAAAAAAAAAATTGGTCCCGAAAAAAAAATTTGGTTGTAATTGATAATAGATTAATAATATTAATATTAATTGGGTGTAAGAGTAATTAGGTAAATTCAACCAACCAGCCAAACTTTTAATGTTTCGGCTTTTATATAATACTAGCTTATGGCCCGTGCAAAGCACGGGTTACTTTATTTTAATATGTTATTGAAAGAATTCAAACCTTACATATTTGTATATAATAATTTTTAGTATTAAATATAAATTAATATGTTGTTGGCGGGAATCGAACCTTGGACCTTCTGCATATAACAACTTTTAGTATTTTAGTATTGTTAAATCTAACGGTCATGATCTATTTGAGTTGCTGATCTAACGGTGATAAGTGAGGGATAACCAAAAATGGGGATAACCAAAAAGAGGGGGTAACCAACTACAAAATATACCCCCTTTTGCTTATTATAATATAGTATAGATATGCATAACTATGTATATATTTGGTATTATATGATTGTAAATTATTTTAACAAATTTGAGACTATTTATTAGATTGTACGTATGAATCTTAGAGTATGTAGAATTGTATATGTACTAGCCTAAAACCCGTGCGATGCACGGATTTTTTTTTATATTATATAAAAAATTTCAATAATTAAAATTAATTTTTTTAAAACGTGAATTTTGGAGGCTTACCTTTTTATATGAGATGATTTGATAACAGTTATATAAATGTTATTCGTGATATTTCTAGAAAAGGAGGGATTTAGTTAGAAAATATAGAAAAAATGATAGGTTTTAGTTAAAAAGAATAATCAATTAATTATTAGTAATTATAAAATTATTACTTCATTTTATTAAATAGAATGTCCGTGGTATGATTCGAAAAATAGAGAATTTAGTTAGTGAAAATTAAAAAGATTATATGTTCTAGGTGAAAAAGGTAATTGATTAGTTTATAGTAATTGTAATTGAATTACGTTATTTTACTAAATACAATTGCTCATAATGTTTTTAGAAAATGAGAAAATAATATTGTCGATTTTAGTTAGAAAATATAGAAAAGATGATATGTTTTAGCTGAAAAAGGTAATCGGTTAATTAAAAATATTATAAGTTTATAAGTTTATTTTATTAAATAGAACCGTCCGTGATATAATTAAAAAAAATTTAGTTATAGAAAATAGAAAGGTAACGTGCATGATTTATGTGGAAAAAGAAATTGATTAGTTTATAATAATTATAATTTAATTATGTTATTTTACGAAATAAAATTGTTCATAGTTTTTAGAAAATGAGAAATTAACGTTACCCGTTATATTTCTAGAAAAAAAAGGGAATGTAATTAGAAAAAATAGAAAAGATGATATATTTTAGCTGAAAAGGTAATCGGTTAATTATTAGTATTATAATATTATTATTTTATTTTTGTATTAAATAGAAGCGCCTGTAATATAATTAGAAAAATGGAGGTTTTAGTAAGAAGAAAGAAAAAAGGTAACGTGTTTTATTGAAAAAAGGTAACCGTCCATGATATAATTGGAAAAAGAGAGATTTTAGTTAGAAAAAAAAGAAAAGGTAACGTGTTTTGATTGAAAAAGGTAATTGATTAGTTAATAATAATTATATATAATTATGTTATTTTTTAGCTGAAATGGTAATTGGTTAATTATTAGTATTATAATATTATTATTTTTTTATTAAATAGAAACGCCTGTAATATAATTAGAAAAATGGAGGTTTTAGTAAGAAAAAAGAAAAAAGGTAATGTGTTTTGCTAAAAAAAGGTAATCATCCATAATATAATTGGAAAAAGAGAGATTTTAGTTAGAGAAAATAGAAAAGGTAACGTGTTTTGACTGAAAAAGGTAATTGATTAGTTAATAGCGATTATATATAATTAAGTTATTTTTTTAAACAAAATTGCTCGTAGTGTTTTTAAAAAGGAGAAATTTTAGTTAGATAAAATGTAAAAGATATTTTATTTTAAATGAAAGAGTAAATTATTTAGTTATTGAAAAATAGAAAAGGTTATATGTTTAAACTTAAAAAGGAAATTGATTAATAAATGAGAAATTTTAGTTAGATAAAATATAAAAGATATTGTATTTTACTTGGAAAAGAAAATTATTTAGTTCTTGAAAATAGAAAAGATAATATGCGTAACCTAAAAAAGGAAATTGATTAGTTAATAGATTGAGTAAGGGTAATTAGGTAAATTCAATAGGTACCAACCAACCAAACTTTTAATGTTTCTGCTTTAATATAATAAAATAGATAGATAGATATGTTGTTCGTGATATTTTAGAAAATGATGGATTTTAGTTTGAAAATATTGAAAAGATATTGAAAAGGTGAAATATTTTAGATGAAAAACGTAATCGGTTAGTTATTAGTTATTATATTGTTATTATTTTATTGTACTTAAATAAAGCAAACCAAACAGGTTTTTCTGAAAAAAATTTAAAAAGGTAATGTATTTTAGCTGAAAAAGGTAATTGGTTAATTATTTGTAATTATAATATTTTATTTTATTAAACATAATTGCTCATAGTTTTTTTAGAAAAGGAAAAATTATAGCTAAATAAACTGTATTTTACGTAAAAAAAAAAATTGACTATTGAAAAATAGAAAAGGTAGCATATTTTACTTGATAAAGGAAATAATTTCTCCTATTTTATGTGTAAAAAGATGAGTTATTGGAAAAATAGAAAAGGTAACATGTTTTACCTGAAGAAGGAAATTTATTAGTTATTAGTAATTATAAATAATTAAGTATGGATAATTACGTAAAATAACATGTGCAATTAAATAAGGGTTAATAAATAAATGAATTGAAAAAATAGAAAAATATAAAAGGTAACATATTTTAGCTGAAAAAGGTAATTGATTAATTATTAGTAATTATAATATTTTATTTTATTAAACAAAATTGCTAATAGTGTTAAATAGAACCGCCGATGATATAATTGGAAAAAAAAAGAGATTTTAGTTAGAGAAAATAGAAAAGTAACATGAAGATGACTTGATTCATGTGAAAATGGCAATTGAATAGTTTATAGTAAATATAATTTAATTATGTTATTTTACTAAATAAAATTGCTCATAATTTTTAGAAAATGAGAAATTAATGTTGCCCGTTATATTTCTAGGATGAAAGGATATCTTCGATATATTATTTATTTTGGTATTTGTACAATTTAACATAAAATTTAATTACACTTAGTTATCCTCTCCACTAGGTCATTAATTTAATTGATTCCGTCAAAAGTCAAAAGTCAAATTCTAGCAATATCTATTTTTAATTATAAGAGATATTCCATTATTGCGAAAAATTAAATAATATTTTTATGGAATATATCTCTACACCAAGGCAATAAGATCGAAAAAGAAATATTGATATTTAATATTTTTTAGATCTCCATTGCAAAATTGATAAGGCGACAGGCTCGAACAAAGAATATTCGAGGATTAATATTCTTTAGAGAACTCGTGCTATATTTAAAAACGATCAGTTCTTATTTAAAAATATTCCGCCTCGCACTCAAAATGTTTTTTATCCTCAAGAATATTAATGTTTAATGGTAGAATATTGATACTCATTTTTATCTCGTGCCAGAAATATTTAAAGTAATTTTTCTCCCATATCTCAAATTTATTCTATTTTCGGAGAAAATTATTTTAAATACTCAAAAATATTTCCTACACTCTCAATATATTTTATATATTAGGAAATATATTCTAAGTATTTATTTTAGTCAAAACATTGGTCAAAAGATCTATCTATTTCACAGAAAGACCAATCGTATTTCATTCGGAACCGAAAGCTGATTTAATCGTATTAAATCCAAATAAAATACTTCCACTTGCTAGAATGACTTGAAACTTAAGATAGGTCACTTAAATGTTATTTTCTATGCATGGTAAAAGTTTCGTAATTTTCTGAGAATTTTGGTCCGGGCACGAAAATCGAGGCAGTGGGTCCACAGTTGACCACGTTTGACCAAGTCAACGTTGACCAAAATTGACCAAAACTTCCAGAATTTCATTTTATGATATTCCTAAATGCTCCATAATTTTAGAATTATTTATTGGGAATTCTCGTATTTTTCGGGTATTTAATTAACGAAACATGTTACGTATTTAATCGTTAATTGATACGAGTACGATACATTAAATAGGAGCCCAAACACAGCTGGGATACTTTACCACAAACCACTTGGAAGAAACACAAAACCACCCCCAACAAACACAAAACCACTTTCCACCTCATCAATCCAAGTGCTTTCAATCTCAACCACTCCTTTTACTTTAAATCTCCACCCTTCCTTCCACCCAACTCCTCCTATAAATAAACCCCCACCCCCAACCATTTCTACCAAGCTAAAGAGCCAAATAAGTGCTGGGAATTTAGAAGTGGAAGCTCTCTCAATATATCCAAACACTCTCTACACCCACTTCATCTCAAAAACCTTCTCTTTCTTACATATACTTACATATATACAAGGTTTTTATTCCATCAAGCTTAGTTCAACCAACCAAGCTCTCTCCCACCTAGCAAGCTCATCTACCACTACTATCCGGCCTCCCGAAGGGCTGCCCAAGTTCGTCCATAAGCCAAAATTCGGCCGAACCTCCGGCGAATTTTTCCGGCGAACTTTTTCCGGCGATCTCCAAAAAGTGGTAACTTTTAGCTTCAATATCCGAGTCTTAACCGACCATATTTATATACATATAAGAGCTCTATATCTTCATCTTATCTTCTTTATTAAAGCTCTTATATCGGATCTCGAAACGAGACCATAAAAATCCGTACAAGGATTAATATTCGAACAACGATTCGAAATATTACAACACCTCAAAAAGAGGTTATATTTGACGACGGTCAAATTATTACATCGAGCTTGATTTAATTCCCTTCTATCACCTTAGTGTTCCGAGGGAAAAGAATCTATAAGCCACTTAATTAAAACTTTAACGCACTTTGGCCATTAATATTTTATTGTTGTGATATATATAATTGTGCTAAAGCGTGATTTGTTTCCCTTCTATCACCTCTAGTGTTCCGAGGGAAATAAGTTATTAAGCTTGTATTTATATATTTTCCGCACCTTTTTTACTCGTCCTCACACTTGTGAGTGATTTTACTTTCCACACCTTTTTTACTCGTCCTCACACTTGTGAGTGATTTTACTTTACGCACTTTTTATTCTCGTCCTCACACTTGTGAGTGATTTTACCTTCCGCATCTTTTTTACTCGTCCTCACACTTGTGAGTGATTTTACTTTTCGCACTAATTTAACGCATAATAGCGGCCCTCGGTTTATCATATAGATAAAACGAGCTACTTTTCTGCACGTGTGTGTTTTATCTGTGTGTGGTGTTTTATTTGTGTTGCGTTATATTTGTGTGTTCTATTTATTCGGCCAAATTAATATTAAAGTGCAAATTGTTAAAGTAATATTGTAACTCTCGTTTAAATATAAATCCGAATAGTCTAATCCAAGACTATATCGAACGAGAAGTTATTTATCAAAGATCCTTAAGTTATAAAGCGTTTACAAGGACTTGATTTATATATTACTTCGAAAATAGACGTATTTTCAATAAAGAAGTAGTTGTAAAAATACTTCGATCTTTACAAAAAGACGAACCAAAGTATACGATTATAAATCTTATAAGTCTACGAGCCTAAAGGTCGTAATCAACATTTACAAACTCCGAGATATATTTAAATCTCACTATACGGAGTATTGTATCAAAAGTATTCTTCGATCTACAAGTCATATCGAATAAAAGAATACACTTAAAGTCATAAGCATATAAAAGCTTATTGAACTTAATTATAATTAATATTCGTGTAAGAATATTATAGTCACCTTAGGACATATTAGTCCAAAACCTCTCTTTATATTACGGTTTGTTTCGTAGATATTGTTTTCTAAGTTTTGCAGTGAGGTTAAGTTAAAGTGAGGTGATTCTCGTTCTAAGACCCAAGTCCTAGGCACTAGCGGGGAGTT
The DNA here is from genome assembly GCA_037693485.1 of Kitagawia praeruptora. Classification (NCBI taxonomy): domain Eukaryota; kingdom Viridiplantae; phylum Streptophyta; class Magnoliopsida; order Apiales; family Apiaceae; genus Kitagawia; species Kitagawia praeruptora. The sequence goes on from CM075344.1 coordinate 62,188,866, forward strand.
AGTGGCCTTTGCACCGTGAAGAAGAGGAAAGACCCAAGACCTTTCATCTAAGATCCAAGACCGGCAAAAGCGAGGAATTCAAAGACTACACCAAGGGTTCTACATCAACTTTGAAGAAGTAGCGGGGAGTTGCTGTCTAAGATAAGTTGTGTAGGTTTCACAACGACTTTGAGGAAGTAACGGGGAGTTACGGTCCAAGACAAGTCTTGTGGGTATTACATTTATTTTGAGGTAGTAGCGGGTAGTTACGTATCAAGATAAATATTTGTAAGGTTGTGTAAGGCTTCTCCGCCTACTATAAAGGAGTCTCTTTATAGTGGAAGAAATCTCGAGTCCGGAGAGGAGCTCGGGGACTGGAGTAGGGGTGAGCGAATCCATTAGGGGTTGCGCCATCGCGAACCAGGATAAAATCTCCTGTGTGGTATTTTCTTTCCTTGTCTTTTATTTCTGCACTTATAAACTGCATAAACGACTCGGTAAAGTTTTAAAAAGGGAAAATTATTTTAAAACGCCATATTAATTTTTAAATTGGTAATTAAGCTATTCAACCCCCCCTTCTAGCTTAATATAGCCCTCTTACGGGACCTAACAATTGGCATCAGAGCGGTGCTTTTTAACGTGTTTGTTAAGTGATTTGCAGATTTACAGGCACAACAAAAAGTGATCCTAAATGGCGTATCTAAATACCATCGGTTGTGGTGAAGGCCTATCAAGCTCTCGTCCTCCTCTATTTGATGGCACCAACTTTGCAACGTGGAAAATGAGATTTCGCATCTATGCTAGATCTCAAGGAGTCAAAGTGTGGATGGCCATAGAAGACGGAGTTGTTATTCCCACCGAGACAATTGAAGGTGTTATTGTTGAAAAGAAGGTTAGTGAATACACTCTCGCCGAGGAAAATATGATGAATATAGCCGCTAAAGCGGAAATGGTTCTCACAAGTGCACTTGCAGAAAAAGAATATAAAAGAGTGAATAATTGCAAGTCTGTACAAGAAATGTGGAACAAATTAGTGGTTACCTACGAAGGAACCATTGATATAAAAGATTCTCGAATGGATACTTTAATCCACGAATACGAGAACTTTAAACTCCAAGAGGGAGAAAATATCATCGATATGGAAACAAGATTTACTCGTATAATCGATGAATTATCTCAACTTGGAAAGAGTTATTCTCGAAATGAGAAGAACCGAAGAGTTCTTAAATCTTTACCTCCTAGTTGGAAGGTTAAAGTTACAACTATAAAAGAAATGCATAATCTAAATGATTATGACATTGATAGTTTATTCGGGAATCTTCGTGCATACGAAGAAGACAATATTCTGGATAAGGTCATTCCTAAAGTGGAAGACAAAAAGAAAAATATGGCTTTAAAAGCTATATTAATTGATGAAAATGAAAACGACGAGGAGTTGAATGAAGAACTCCAAGATCTCGATGAAAGCGAAATTGCTTTACTAACGAGACAACTTCGTCGTGTGCTACAAAGCAAAGCTCAAAGATACGGAAAAGGCTTCCTTAAATCGAATAATCAACAAAGAGTTTTTAACTCTAAAGGAAGACCTAATTACTCCCAAAATTATAGTCCTAACTATAAAAGTAATTTTCCAACAACGAGCTATAATAAAGGCAAAGGCACTCAAAATACAAATGCCTATAATAATGCCAACAACAATAGTAATCCTCCTTACACTCCTCCAAAATATAAGGAACAAAATCCGGAGGAAACACAAGAAGTGTGTTTCGAGTGTAAGCAACCGGGTCACTTCAAAAGAGAATGTCCAAAGCTTGCTAAAGGAAGAATTCTCGTGGCGGAAAACGGTTGGGATTTAAGTGAAGATGGAGAAGCTCCGGAAGCTAGTGAAGAAGTTGTCAACTTGTGCTTAATGGCTATCGGGGATGAAGCTACTTCAACGGGAGCCTCCACTTCTCATCAAGAGGTAAGTTCTAATCTCAATTACATCTCAAATAAATTGCAATTAGATGAATCTAATTTGAATCTAGTTGATATGAGTAAGTATGATTTAATTGAGATTGTAGTAGGTATCAACAACAAATATAAGGATGTTGATAAGAGATTCCATCTACTATGGTCCGAGAAAATGAAACTTGAAGAATTGTATCACAATCAAAGTAAAGAGTTCACTCGGATGATGGATATACAAACTCAAAATGAGAATGAAATGACATTTTTAAATGATCAAAATCATCTCTTAAAAGTTGAAGTAAACAACTTCAAAGACATCGCTCTCAATCTTGAAGTGGAAAATGTAGCATTAGTACTTCAAGTAGAAGAGTTAGAAAATGAGAAGTTGCAACTCAATGACAACATTAGTAACATTAATGTTGATCTTTTGAACTTAAAGATTCAAAACGAATCAATAGTTCGAAATAATGCAACGTCTAAATCTCATGAAAACAATCTTGAAAAAGAGAATGAGCTTTCACAAATCTTTGAGTTAAAAGAAAAAGAGTTACAACAAGAAACTCAAAGATTAAAAGAAGAAAATTTCAAGCTCATATCTCAAGTTATGGATCAAGCAAAATTCTTTAACAACAAGATTGATGCCTTAAAAGATGAAAACGAAAATCTTGAAACTATTGTTCAAAGATTTACTAAAGGCAATGAGATGTTAGACAGAATGGTACACACTCAAGTACCCCGTAACCGTGAAGGTTTGGGATATGATAGGAACGCTCCTCCTAGAGAAGTTGTTCAACCAAGAGTGCAACCTATAATAGCTCCTCCTATACCACAAACTTTAAAATGTACTTATTGCAACAAAGATGGACATTCAGTTCTCTATTGCAAATTCAAGAGTGGTGAATTTAAGGGGAAGCATGTATGGATTCGTAAAGGATCAAGACCATATAAGAAGGTTGAGAAACAAGTACCATTTAACAAAGTTGCCTATAATGGTCAAAAGCAACAAAGGTTTCAACAACCTATTATGTCTAAAAATAGAAACACAATGCACTATAACAATGCTAGTAGGTATGCATCTAGAAATAATAATGCTTCTATTCGTAATTTCTATCCTCAAAATGCTCCCTACTTTGCAAATGCTAGAAATAATATGCATCGTATTAACTCTAGATTTTATGATAATGGTAGATATCCACAACATCATGTTAGACATCATGCACCTAGAAATATCTATATGCCTAACAATGATTATTCAATACCTAGATTTTATCATGCAAAATCGAATATTATTTATGATGGACTAACCCCAGGACCCTCAAGACAAAAGGGTACCTATAAATATAATTGATCTATTTTGTAGGTTTGTCTTGCCGCTAAACAAGACATGTGGTACCTTGATAGTGGTTGCTCGAGACACATGACCGGTAATGAGTCACTATTGAACAACATTAAAAAGGTCACTGCGGGAAGTGTCACATTTGGAGATAGTAGTAAAGGCATCATTGTCGGCATCGGAGACATCGGGAATAGTCGCTTCAAGATTTCAAATGTACAACTAGTCACGGGACTAAAGTACAATCTTCTCTCGATAAGTCAACTTTGCGACAATGATTACAAGGTAATTTTCTATACTACTCATTGTTGCATTTTGGATAAAGATTGGAAATTGATTCTCACTTGCCCTCGAAACAAAAATGTCTACACATGTGACATGAGCAAGAATGAGAATGTATGCCTAATCACTACAAACGATGACCCTTGGTTATGGCATCGAAGATTAGGACATGCTAATATGAAGTTGATCAAAAATATATCAACTAAAGAGCATGTACGAGGTATACCAAAATTGAATTATCAAAAAGATCATACTTGTGAAGCTTGCGAAATTGGAAAACAAATTCGAGCATCTCACAAAGCTAAATTCATGGTATCAACCTCTAGACCTCTCGAGCTTTTACACATGGATCTTATTGGTCCAGTTCCAATACAAAGTCTCGGAGGTTGTTCATACACGTTAGTAATCGTTGATGATTATTCACGATTCACGTGGACAGAATTTCTCAAATCAAAAAGTGATGCTTTTGAATCTTTCTCTTCCTTATGCAAAAAGATTCAAAATCAACAAAATAATACCATCGTCTATATACGGACGGATCATGGTAAGGAATTTGAGAATTCTAGTTTTACGAACTTTTGTGATGAAAATGGTATCACACATAATTTTTCCGCGCCATACACTCCACAATCAAATGGAGTTGTAGAAAGGAAAAATAGAACATTACAAGAAATGGCAAGCACTATGCTTAATGAATATCGTCGACCTAAATATTTTTGGGCCGAAGCTATGTCAACTTCTTGTCATATTCTTAATCGGGTTTTGTTACGACCAATATCTCAAAAGACTCCTTATGAGCTTTATTTTGGCAAAACACCGAAGCTTAGTTACTTTCGAGTATTTGGTTGCAAATGCTTCATATTAAACTCAAAAGACTATCTTACCAAATTTGATCCTAAATCAAATGAAGGTATATTTCTTGGATACTCTACAAATAGCAAAGCCTATCGAGTATTCAATCTTAAAACACTCGTGGTGGAAGAATCTATGAATGTTGCATTTGATGAAAGAAAGCCACCATCTAAGTACAAAGATCTTGTTGAAAACGAAAAAGTTGAACAAGACGATGTTGAAAATATTATTCGATAATTCGAAAATATGGATCTTGGAACTCCCATCCCAAGAAATCCATTAGAATTAGCCGAAACGGAAGTAGAACTTCCAAAAGAAATTCCTATTATTAGAAGTCATCCACTAGATAATGTTCTTGGAGACTTGAATAAAGGAGTTCAAACGCGGTCACAAGTACAAAACGTTGTGAATCATCTTAGTTTTCTATCACAAATAGAACCTAAGACCGCTAAAGAAGCCTTGCTAGACGAGGATTGGATCTCGGCAATGCAAGATGAATTACTACAATTCACTCATAGCAAAGTGTGGGAACTTGTTCCAAAACCCAAAGATACTTCCATAATTGGAACCAAATGGGTATTTAGAAACAAGTTAGATGAAAACGGAACAGTTGTAAGAAATAAAGCGAGATTAGTCGCTCAAGGCTATACTCAAATGGAAGGGATAGACTTTGATGAAACTTATGCACCCGTAGCACGAATCGAATCAATTCGAATGCTATTAGCATACGCGTGTCATAAAGACTTCAAAGTATACCAAATGGATGTCAAATCGGCCTTCTTAAACGGGATATTAGAAGAAGAAGTTTATGTCAAACAACCTCCCGGTTTTGAAGATGCCACACATCCGGAGTATGTAAACAAATTATACAAAGCTCTATACGGCTTGAAACAAGCTCCAAGAGCTTGGTATGAAAGGTTGAGCAAGTTCCTATTAGAAAACAACTTTAAAATGGGAACGACCGATAAAACCTTATTTACAAGACAAGAAAAAGATGATATCTTGCTTATACAAATATACGTAGATGACATCATCTTTGGTTCAACCAATGATGCACTATGTAAAGAATTCTCTCATAATATGAGCAAGGAATTCGAAATGAGTATGATGGGTGAATTAAATTTCTTTTTAGGATTGCAAATAAGGCAATCGGATGAAGGCATACATATTTCACAATCGAAATATTGTAAAGAAATGCTAAAGAAATTTGAAATGGAAAATTCAAAACCCATATCTACTCCCATGTCGACTTCTGATAAATTAACAGAAGATCCAAACGGAATACCCGTTGACACCAAGAAATATCGAGGCATGATTGGTAGCTTGCTATATATTACCGCAAGTCGTCCCGATATTCAATATAGTGTTGGTAAGTGTGCTAGATTCCAAGTAGCACCAAAAGAATCTCACTTATCCGCGGTAAAACGGATATTGAGATATTTAAAAGGAACCACTGACGTAGGTCTTTGGTATCCAAAAGGAGTACCATTCGACTTAGTATGTTTTTCTGATTCGGACTATGCCGGGCATTTGGTCGACAGAAAAAGTACAAGTGGTACATGTCAGTTTTTGGGAGGATGCCTAGTATCTTGGTTTTCCAAGAAACAAAATTCGGTATCTATCTCCACTACGGAAGCGGAGTATATAGCGGCCGCAAAATGTTGTGCTCAAATATTATGGATGAAGCAAACATTAGCCGACTATAATACTAAATTTGATGTAATCTCAATCTTATGCGATAACACGAGTGCTATTGATCTTAGCAACAATCCCGTGTTACATTCAAGATCTAAGCATATAGATGTGAGACATCATTTCTTACGTGATCATGTCAATAAAGGCGATATAAAAATGACTCATATAGAAACTGAGTACAATCTCGCAGACATATTCACGAAACCATTGAATTCCGAACGATTCACTAAACTCCGTTTGGATTTAGGAATGTTGGAAATTCCAAAATAATGGTTTATATTTATATATCAATATTATCAATATTTATATATTCTTGTGAGAAAAATTATCATTATTTATAGTCATCTCACGAATTATACATCCTTCGGGATAATTGTTTCTCTAAAACTCAGATTCATCGATAATGATAACATATGAAACTTTATCGATCGGGTTTTATCGAGAACTATTCGAGCAAATATTTATCGGAATTAATTTCGGAAATATTTCTGAGATACTAAATAAATGACATTTATCTCAAATACAAAGAATCAAAACATTAGTATAATTAATCATATTTAAGATATTATTATATTAATATATAATAATTATTATTAAAATATTTTCGAAAATATATTTATTATTTTCAGATTAATAATATATTCTTGACCCAGTCCATGTATTGTTTTTTTTGGCCCAGCCCAACTCAGCTGACCCAGTCCAATCCACTAAACCCTACGATCTGGACCGTTCGTTATAAGGATGATTCAATCTCGGCCGTTTATTCAGAAAATATATATACTATCTAAACACACAATTTTCATTTGTGTGCGTATACTGTTCAGCCGCAGAGCTCTCGTCTCTCTCACAAACCCTAATCTCTTTCTCTCTCGCCGCGTTTTTCAAATCTCTCGATCTAAACCCTAATTTTCTTCTAAATTATAGTGTCTAAACACTAAATCGAGTCTATCTATCATTGTTTATATCGATTAATCCAAGAATCGATATGAATCGCAGCTGAGTTTGGTAAAATCAAAATGGTTTTGATAATCAGTCGTTATCGTCTCAATCGATCTTGATTCATGGCTCAAAACCAACAGATATACACATATACACACACTAAAGCACATCTTCTTCATTTTATTTTTCGATTTATTCAAAACCCTAATTCGTACTTTGAGGGTTTGTGCAGGAATGATGAAGGTAACACGATTTAGTGGCTTTACTATGATGAGAAGCCCCAAATCGAGCTTCGTAAGTGCTTAAATCGGTGAAATCGCCCTCGACTCAGTGAGTCGACTCAGAGAGTCAACTCGGTTCTTGACGAGTTATGGATCGGTAAGTTCCAAAATGACTACGAGGCCTTGGGCTCAGGTATTATTCATGGTTAAACTAAATAATCTACTATGTATGTGTGTACATCGACGTGTTCTTGATTTTTGTTTACATTACTTGATCTCTTGGGTGATTGATATGATGAAAAAGTTATGCGTATGAGATGTTAGAACTCCGAACTCTAAGAATCACGCTTGTATGATACTTGGTTGAATGAAGACATAAGGCTATACTACACTTTGTGATTCAAATTTGAGAAAATGATTTAATTAGTATATCTAGTGTGTCAGTATGTGCTGGATTTGTATGAAGTCAACAAAGTATCTGGTTATTACTTGATTTAAAAAAAAAATTGATAAATCATAATATGTGACTCATGTCTACTGATGTGGAAAATAAACCAAGTTGATTGATATTTGATTAACAGTGTATTTGCAGTATAGATAAAATTGAATGATTCGAGTATATTGTGAATTACTTGGGTATGTTAGTTGACCTGGTCAATTGTTTGGTCTATTTGGCTATTGATATAAAGAATCAGATTAAAATGCATATGTTTGTTGATTAATCCCAATGTATGTGCTATATAATCTAGTTGGTGATAACAGTATGCTTGTACACTAATTGACTATGACTTGACTGGTTAATTCGATCAGTGTGAACTGCTTATACTTGGTTTAGTATTCTTAAGTAGATTGTAACTACATACAGTCATACATACACTCACACACTTAGCCCTCACCCAAAGACTTGGCTGGGAATCCCTTAGAGAGGCCCAGTATCTGGACACTGGGGTGAAACGGCCACTTAGAAAATAGGACTCATACTTTGCATATATATACATGTATTTGTGGAATATAAATTATATGGACTCTGTGTAACTAAATGCATGCTTGTCTGTCCCAAAAATCTTGTCTGACTTGAGAAATGTGTTCTGTGCTTCTAAATTCTAGACAGTCTGTGTCTAAAGAGTCACTTTCAATGAATCATATGTGATAATATCACCTAGAGTCATAAAGATATTTTTATAAGGATAAAAGTTGTATATTGGCATTAATTGAAAAGGACATCCTCTGGACTTTAAAAGATATAAACTTTGTCTTTAGGAGGTACCTTTTTGTAGAGTCAGCCACTTGTCCCCCTTTTGTGCAATCTTTGAAAAGTCAACATTGTCATGCTTCCCTCATTTACTTCATTCTGTGAGTATATTGTAGTTGCATTGATATACATGCCTGACAATCTCTCATACACTTTTCTATCCATTCTTTTTCAAAGCTTCTCATATTAATTGAAACACTATTCCATGTACTATATTATCTAAGAATTTGTACTTCATTACATGAGTCTGTCTCCTGTGCATGCTGGCATCCGGATTTGAACTTAAAACCTCATGCATTGAGCCACAAAATAGGTGTCATCTGTCCTATAGTATCTTTGTTAAGTGCATACAAACTCATATTCTCATATCTATCCATGCAAGCTGTGAAATTCATTAAATGGAAACACTATAGAGTTTTCAAATTGCATCAGTTCTAAGTGGGATTTCATGAAAAACTGTGCATGTTTTGAGTCAATCCTTATATGTGCCATCTGCCTATATATATATTCAGGTATTCATGCATTCACAAGCACACTCACCTGCACTATCATCATCCTATGGAATTTACACCATTACATCCTAACCCTAAAGCCAAAAATCTTACTCTCCTTTCACTGTTTCCAACCATGAGTAAGAAAAATTTCAACCACTCTCTCTATGCTCCTTTCACACAATACTGTCATCCTGATAATTCCAAAGAACACTACCACAAGAAAATAAAACAAGAACCTTCACATCTAAATGAGTTTGCATACTTCTCACATGGAAGCAAACTTCCAGCTTTTAGAAACCCTAACCCTAACATTGCTTTTCAAGCCATGCCAAATTCTGAGAAATCTGTTAACTCCCACAAAGCAAGAACAAACATCAAACCCCCAAGCCCTACCCTAGTGAGACTTTCCAATACTGGTAAACTCAATAGGATGCTAAAAAATAACCAACCAGGAATGATGGTGTATGTTCCACAAGGTGGTGATGTTCACAGCATGTTCACTAGTGTCAAATGGGAAAATTTTATGTTTTATAGAGGTCAAAACTACTACACTCATTTGATTGCTGAATTTTATGGTAACTTGGAAGTGCAACAAAGAGTTGATGGGGTCTTCTACTTGAGTTCTTTTGTGAATGGTAAAAACATCTATGTTGATCATAAAATGCTTAGCAAGTCTCTTAGGTTAGGAAATCATCATTCTGACCTTCCTTGTGTCAACATATTTGAAAAATTTGTCTTTGACCAAAGTGAATTTGAACTCTTTCTTGGTTTGTTTTGTGAGGAAGATGTCCCTCAAGGTCTTTGTGCTAGAGAATTTGCTATCCATTTTAGACACTTCTTGCCTAGGTTTCAACAACTAGCCATAATCCTTAGGGAAAATGTCTTGCCAAAACCCAAACATGATAACTTCTTTGATTTTGTTGATCTAAAAGTCATGTTTAAGATAGTATCCAATACCATAGACTTCAATGTCAGTTATGTGTTTGTGCTCAACATGATAAATGCTTACAACACTGATTACATGCCATTTGGTTTGCTCTTAACCTCTATTTTTGAAATCCATTATGTGCATATGTCTAGGATGCATCTTAATAAAATGGAGTTTTGTGCTATAGATGGTCTTACTCAACCTAAACTTTCTCTTAAAAATTGTCAAACCAGTCACCCTAATAGGACAGTCATTCCCTCCCTTGCTCCTAAAAACGATATCTATGCTATTCTTAGGGAAGAGGTTAATAAGCTGAGTCTAGAAATTGATGTCCTTAAAGAGTCGAATTTTGAGCTTAATCTTAGGGTTGAGAACCTAGAGGGAAGAGTTAATAAAGGTAAGGGTAAGATGGTGGAAAATGTGGTTGTTGATTCTGCCAAAGAAACTGAGACCAAATTAGTTGAAGAACTGTGTGCTGTTGGTAATGATGATGATATGGAAAATGTGTATGCTGCCTTACCTGATCTGGGTGAGGATCTTGGTGTTGTTTCTGCTGAACTTGTTCTGGTTAAATCTGCTACTTGATTACCTGTGCTGTGATACTATATGTTGTCTTTTGATGTTGTCTGATGTATCATTATGCTATGTATCTGATATGTTGTTGTTGTTCCTTCACTCAAAGGGGTTGTCTTTGAGTTAGAATAAAACTTCTGCAGGTAGTTCTTCATAATCAGTGAACCACACTGATTATCTTGGAACTTTTTGAATGTATATAGAACTTGCATTGACTAATTTATTATCTATGCACTTATCATATACATCTAAGGTTATCACTGACATAACATACATGCGAATTTATCCAATAATAAAATATTGCATGTCCCTAATTCCTCTCTTGAGATAGCTAGTTAAATCTGGTAAAAGAATATTGAACGAACTATATGCTCAACCGACTGATTCTTTTGCTATAAACTGTGGCTTGATCGTATGGTTCATTTGCAGATTTTGATTTAAAGAACTGACCACTATAAGCTCACAGCAGTCTTATATGGAATTACAATTCAAAGAAGAGTACAATATATGTAGTCAGTATGATTGTTTGGATTACATTGTAAAGATAAATACATACAGTTGTAAATCTGAATGATTTCTGATATTGATTGAACTAATTATATACCGAACATTTATCAAGATGCTGTACTAAACGTTCTTCAAAAACGTTATAGACTGAATATCACTTGATAAAGATTGAATGACTTATTATTGAATCTGAATTTAAATATTCATGTATGAATCAAGATTGCCAAAGAACGAGCAACTTAGATCAACACAAGAATGATTCGAAAAAGAATCATATAAATATTTCTGAGTAACTTCCCAAAAGGAAAAATATTTTTACAATTTATTTTCGAATAAAAAGAATTTTCGAAAATAAACAAACGTTTCTAATAAAAAGAAACGAAGAAATAGAAAAGAAAGGGAAAGAACAAATCCCAATGGAAAGCACTATTTTTCGGTAATACACCGAATAATAATAAAAAAAAAGGGAGAGAAAATTTTTGTAATACTTCAAAATTACAAAAATAGAACATCTGCTACAAAAAGGGGAAGAGATAAAGAAGATGCAAAAGAATTTGATTCAAAACGAATCATATGTCAAGGGGAAGCTACAAGGGGAAGAGAAAATTAATTTGGTAAATACACCAAGTTATAAAAGGGGAAGACATAAGGAAGATAGAAATTATTTTGATTAAAAAATGAATCATATTTTTAGGGGAAGCACAAATTTTTGATAAATATATCAAAAATTACAAAAGCTTATATTAAATAAAGGAGAAATAAAGGGAAAGTCAATCGGTATTACACCAATTCAATTGGTCTTAACCGAAAGATTCAAAAAGGGGAAGAAGAATTCCAAAGTTTTTTGGTTATATACCAAACAAAAAGGGGAAGAGAAAATTAGACCCCCTAATTTAAAATTTTCAAAATTTCTTATATGAATTATGCATAACAATATTTATTCGTCTCACAAGTTGTTTTGCAGGAATCAATTAATGGAGAATAAGAGTTATCGCATGCTTCGAATCGAGTCTAAAATATTTTGTTAAATTCATGCATACACTAAGGGGAAGCACACACACGGGTAATTTTTTAAATTTTATGTTTTGTTTGGCAAATACCAAAAAGGGGAAGATTGAAAGGATATCTTCGATATATTATTTATTTTGGTATTTGTACAATTTAACATAAAATTTAATTACACTTAGTTATCCTCTCCACTAGGTCATTAATTTAATTGATTCCTTCAAAAGTCAAAAGTCAAATTCTAGCAATATCTATTTTTAATTATAAGAGATATTCCATTATTGCGAAAAATTAAATAATATTTTTATGGAATATATCTCTACACCAAGGCAATAAGATCGAAAAAGAAATATTGATATTTAATATTTTTTAGATCTCCATTGCAAAATTGATAAGGCGACAGGCTCGAACAAAGAATATTCGAGGATTAATATTCTTTAGAGAACTCGTGCTATATTTAAAAACGATAAGTTCTTATTTAAAAATATTCCGCTTCGCACTCAAAATGTTTTTTATCCTCAAGAATATTAATGTTCAATGGTAGAATATTGATACTCATTTTTATCTCGTGCCAGAAATATTTAAAGTAATTTTTCCCATATCTCAAATTTATTCTATTTTCGGAGAAAATTATTTTAAATACTCAAAAATATTTCCTACACTCTCAATATATTTTATATATTAGGAAATATATTCTAAGTATTTATTTTAGTCAAAACATTGGTCAAAAGATCTATCTATTTCACAGAAAGACCAATCATATTTCATTCGGAACCGAAAGCTGATTTAATCGTATTAAATCCAAATAAAATACTTCCACTTGCTAGAATGACTTGAAACTTAAGATAGGTCACTTAAATGTTATTTTCTATGCATGGTAAAAGTTTCGTAATTTTCTGAGAATTTTGGTCCGAGCACGAAAATCGAGGCAGTGGGTCCACAGTTGACTACGTTTGACCAAGTTAACGTTGACCAAAATTGACCAAAACTTCCAGAATTTCATTTTATGATATTCCTAAATGCTCCATAATTTTAGAATTATTTATTGGGAATTCTCGTATTTTTCGGGTATTTAATTAACGGGTTTAGCATGGGCTCAATGAAGAAGGTTTGGTCTATTGTCAGAAAGGACGTGTTTGATTTTGCGATTAAATTCCAAAGCACGAATGCAATTCCTACAGGATTGAATTCCTCATTCATCGCCTTAATCCCAAAGAGCTCAAACCCACTGTTGGTTTCGGAATACCGTCCTATAAGTTTGATAAATTCAGGCATGAAGCTAATATCAAAAATGTTAACTGAGAGACTCAAAAGAGTTATGCCAGTCTTGGTCTCAGAGGTGCAGACTGGTTTCATGCAAGGTCGTCATATCTCTGACAGTATAATGGTGGCTAGTGAGGTGGTTAACAGTATCAAATCTAGACAAAGTCAAGGTTTAGTCTTCAAAATTGACTTTGAAAAGGCATTCGACACTATAGAATGGTCTTTTTTATTTCATCTCTTGGATACAATGAACTTCAAGAAGCAATGGATTGACTGGATATCGACAATATTTCACTCCTCACGAGTGTCTGTGCTCGTCAATGGATCTCCATCTAAAGAATTCACCCCGGAAAGGGGCCTAAGACAAGGTGACCCACTATCGCCTCTATTATTCAATTTAGTTGGTGAAGTTCTACACTCAATGTTTGCAAGGGCAGAATCTTTAGGCATTTTTAAAGGAGTTGCTGTTGGCCCTAATGATTTTACAATCTCTCACCTTCAATATGCGGACGATGTCATTGTTTTTGTCAATAATGATACATCGTCGGTCCTAGGTGTTAAAAGAGTGTTACAATGCTTCCAAGTTCTTACAGGTTTGAAAGTAAACTTTCAAAAAAGCCACTTATTTGGATTTAATGAAGATCAAAGCAATGTCATAAGGTGGGCCTCCATATTAGATTGCCAGGTTGGAGGTGAGTCAATCAATTACTTGGGCACAGATATTTGCTCCTCCCCTAGGTCAGTTAAATTCTGGGATCCTCTCCTACTTAAAATCCGTAAAAAACTAGTTCCTTGGATGGGCAAGTTAACCAATCAAGCAGGTAGGGCAGTTCTTATTAAGGCAGCACTGGACAGTACTCCTGTCTATTGGGCTAACCTTTATCTCATGCCCAAATCAGTGATTTCCCAAATAGATCTCATGCGTAAACAATTCTTCTGGGGTCAAAAAAAGGTAGGCAATGTAGAATCTGCAAAAATGCACATGCTAGGATGGAATAAGATATGCAAATCAAAATCAGAGGGAGGTCTAGGTTTTGCATCTCTTAGGGAACGCAACTTTAGTTTATTATTCAAATGGTGGTGGAAAGCAGCAAAGGACAGGAATTCCTTTTGGCATAACTTTATGTCTAACAAATATGGAGAAAATTTCGCCTTAGGGTTTGGGAACTTCCAGCCAAACAAAGAGAGTTCTTTCATTATTAAAGACATCACTAATGCTAGACACTATCTTATGGCATCTGGTCGTATCTCATGCACCTTTCAATGGCAAGTGGGTAACGGGTCGAAGGCATATTTTTGGGAAGACTTATGGTGCGGTACAAGAGCTCTAAAATTTGAATTTCCTAGGTTGTATGAAATCTCAAATTTTAAATGGACCACAATCACCATTTTTGTCACCACATGGAAGTCAGTTAATATGCATGATCCAATTTTGTGGAGACGTAGCCTTAGAGTCTGGGAGAAAGATGCTGCTGTCTTGCTAGAAGGTTTCATCAATCAAATAGGCTCATCTCTCAAGGAAGATAAATTAATTTGGTCTCACAACAATGATCAATTTACTACCAAAGAATGTTATCTATCCCTGATAAGTTCTCCACTACAATCATCCACTTGGGCCCAAATCTGGCAAACAAAAATTCCTCCAAAAGTGTGCTCTTTTTTGTGGAAATTCGAACACAAAATTTTACCCACCTTGCATCTCCTAGCCACAAGACTTAGCAGACCTCACCCTATGGCCATATGTAAGTGGTGTGGTTTACAGGACGAAACCCTTGTCCATCTTTTCTTTCAATGTGAGCTAGCAATTTGGGGTTGGACATTGCTGTCAAACTGGTGTGACTGGCCAAGCTCTCAACCATCAACCCATTCTCTGCAAGAACTTTTCTCGACAACCCCCAAAGATATGAGTAAAAAGCATTGGCAGGTAATTTTAGCATCGACGTTATGGTCAATATGGTTATCACGTAATGATCTGATTTTTAATAATGTCAAAATTAAGAGAGACATTTTTAACTCCCTCATTAAACTCAGATCTTTCAAATGGTTCGAAGCTTGCAATGAGGTAAGCTCAAATGTCAAAACCTTATGGCAAATTAATCCATTGGGAGCACTCCATCTGTGTCAATCAGAGAGAAAGTCTAATTTTTGGTCAGGTCTATACAGACAATATAACTTAGTATGTGTCTGTGATGGATCAAGAAGGAAAATAAACTCAAATGTTTTAACAGGCATGGGCGGATTGATCAAAGACAAGGATGGCAACACGCTGTTTATTTTTTCTGGCCCTGCTGTAAACTCTGACATTTTGCAGGTGGAACTTCAAGCATTAGATTACTTAATGTATGTAGTCATACAAAAACAATTCGCAGACATAAGAATTTGTTTTTGTTCAGACTCATTAGAGGCAATCTCTTGTATAAGGGGAAGATGGATTTATGGGGACCTCCAACATTTATTCTCTCCTTCTTTGACAATTAATTTTCTGCACATGCCTAGAGAATTCAACCAAGAGGCTGACATGCTGGCAAAAGGGGGTGCCCAAAGAACAAACGTGCTTGGTGCATGGATATAATTCAAAGTAGTCACATGCGTTCCAATTTTTCTTTCATTTCCTTTCTTTTTCAAATGTAGTTCAGTAATAGTCCCCTCCTTCTGTAAGTGCCGTTTGGCTCGTTTTATTAATGCATTTGCTTATCAAAAAAAAAAAAAAAAACATGTTACGTATTTAATCGTTAATTGATACGAGTACGATACATTAAATAGGAGCCCAATCACAGCTGGGATACTTTACCACAAACCACTTGGAAGAAACACAAAACCACCCCCAACAAACACAAAACCACTTTCCACCTCATCAATCCAAGTGCTTTCAATCTCAACCACTCCTTTTACTTTAAATCTCCACCCTTCCTTCCACCCAACTCCTCCTATAAATAAACCCCCACCCCCAACCATTTCTACCAAGCTAAAGAGCCAAATAAGTGCTGGGAATTTAGAAGTGGAAGCTCTCTCAATATATCCAAACACTCTCTACACCCACTTCATCTCAAAAACCTTCTCTTTCTTACATATACTTACATATATACAAGGTTTTTGTTCCATCAAGCTTAGTTCAACCAACCAAGCTCTCTCCCACCTAGCAAGCTCATCTACCACTACTATCCGGCCTCCCGAAGGGCTGCCCAAGTTCGTCCATAAGCCAAAATCCGGCCGAACCTCCGGCGAATTTTTCCGGCGAACTTTTTCCGGCGATCTCCAAAAAGTGGTAACTTTTAGCTTCAATATCCGAGTCTTAACCGACCATATTTATATACATATAAGAGCTCTATATCTTCATCTTATCTTCTTTATTAAAGCTCTTATATCGGATCTCGAAACGAGACCATAAAAATCCGTACAAGGATTAATATTCGAACAACGATTCGAAATATTACAACACCTCAAAAAGAGGTTATATTTGACGACGGTCAAATTATTACATCGAGCTTGATTTAATTCCCTTCTATCACCTTAGTGTTCCGAGGGAAAAGAATCTATAAGCCACTTAATTAAAACTTTAACGCACTTTGGCCATTAATATTTTATTGTTGTGATATATATAATTGTGCTAAAGCGTGATTTGTTTCCCTTCTATCACCTCTAGTGTTCCGAGGGAAATAAGTTATTAAGCTTGTATTTATATATTTTCCGCACCTTTTTTACTCGTCCTCACACTTGTGAGTGATTTTACTTTCCGCACCTTTTTTACTCGTCCTCACACTTGTGAGTGATTTTACTTTACGCACTTTTTATTCTCGTCCTCACACTTGTGAGTGATTTTACCTTCCGCATCTTTTTTACTCGTCCTCACACTTGTGAGTGATTTTACTTTTCGCACTAATTTAACGCATAATAGCGGCCCTCGGTTTATCCTATAGATAAAACGAGCTACTTTTCTGCACGTGTGTGTTTTATCTGTGTGTGGTGTTTTATTTGTGTTGCGTTATATTTGTGTGTTCTATTTATTCGGCCAAATTAATATTAAAGTGCAAATTGTTAAAGTAATATTGTAACTCTCGTTTAAATATAAATCCGAATAGTCTAATCCAAGACTATATCGAACGAGAAGTTATTTATCAAAGATCCTTAAGTTATAAAGCGTTTACAAGGACTTGATTTATATATTACTTCGAAAATAGACGTATTTTCAATAAAGAAGTAGTTGTAAAAATACTTCGATCTTTACAAAAAGACGAACCAAAGTATACGATTATAAATCTTATAAGTCTACGAGCTTAAAGGTCGTAATCAACATTTACAAACTCCGAGATATATTTAAATCTCACTATACGGAGTATTGTATCAAAAGTATTCTTCGATCTACAAGTCATATCGAATAAAAGAATACACTTAAAGTCATAAGCATATAAAAGCTTATTGAACTTAATTATAATTAATATTCGTGTAAGAATATTATAGTCACCTTAGGACATATTAGTCCAAAACCTCTCTTTATATTACGGTTTGTTTCGTAGATATTGTTTTCTAAGTTTTGCAGTGAGGTTAAGTTAAAGTGAGGTGATTCTCGTTCTAAGACCCAAGTCCTAGGCACTAGCGGGGAGTTAGTGGCCTTTGCACCGTGAAGAAGAGGAAAGACCCAAGACCTTTCATCTAAGATCCAAGACCGGCAAAAGCGAGGAATTCAAAGACTACACCAAGGGTTCTACATCAACTTTGAAGAAGTAGCGGGGAGTTGCTGTCTAAGATAAGTTGTGTAGGTTTCACAACGACTTTGAGGAAGTAACGGGGAGTTACGGTCCAAGACAAGTCTTGTGGGTATTACATTTATTTTGAGGTAGTAGCGGGTAGTTACGTATCAAGATAAATATTTGTAAGGTTGTGTAAGGCTTCTCCGCCTACTATAAAGGAGTCTCTTTATAGTGGAAGAAATCTCGAGTCCGGAGAGGAGCTCGGGGACTGGAGTAGGGGTGAGCGAATCCATTAGGGGTTGCGCCATCGCGAACCAGGATAAAATCTCCTGTGTGGTATTTTCTTTCCTTGTCTTTTATTTCTGCACTTATAAACTGCATAAACGACTCGGTAAAGTTTTAAAAAGGGAAAATTATTTTAAAACGCCATAATAATTTTTAAATTGGTAATTAAGCTATTCAACCCCCCCTTCTAGCTTAATATAGCCCTCTTACGGGACCTAACATAGGAAAAAGGGAATTTAATTAGAAAAAATTGAAAAGATTATATATTTTAGTTGAAAAGATAAACGGTTAATTATTAGTATTATAATATTAGTATTATTTTATTTTTATTAAATAGAAACGCCCGTGATGTAATTGAAAAAAAGGAGGTTTTAGTAAGAGAAAAGAAAAAAGGTAACGTGATTTGGCTGAAAAAGGTAACCGTCCATGATATAATTGGAAAAGAATGATTTTAGTTAGAGAAAAGAGAAAAGTTAACGTGTTTTGATTGAAAAAGGTAATTGATTAGTTAATAGTAATTATAATATAATTATGTTATTTTATTAAACAAAATTGCTCATAGTGTTTTTAAAAAAGTAAAATTTTAGTTAGATAAAATGTAAAAGATATTATAATTTACCTGAAAAAGGAAATTATTTAATTATTGAAAAATAGAAAAGGTAATACTCCCTCCGTCCCAGTTAAGCTGGCTTGTTTAAGTTTTGCACACTTATTAAGAAATTATTAATTTTACTAGTTTTAGACTAAATTGTCCTTATTTAATATTCTTTGAACTAGTAAAACTTGATAACATGGAAAGTTAGGGATTATTTATTGCATGCATGTAATCTGTGTACACACTTAAATTACTAGTCAAACTTTGTCATTAATCGATGGGTGAATACTCATTTTTATCTATAAATATTTGAAGCATTTTGTTTTCAAAGACTAAACCATGGAAGAATACAATAACAGGAGAATGTTTGATCTAAATGAGTTACCTTCTCCACCGTCATCACCCTCTTCTATCAACACTGTTAAAAAAGAAGCACAAGAGCCTTTGGCAAAAAAACCTTCTACCGAAATAAAAGAAAAAGTACAAGAGCCTTCTACAACAAAACTTTCAACCGGTGAAAAACAAGTTATTCGAGACATGCTAAAGATCATAATTACCTGTTGTGATTGTGATTGTAAGTTTGTTATAAGCTTTTTTTTGTCATTCTTATGCATATATACAAAGGTCTATGCATGTGTCCAAAATAAACTTATTTTTCTTGTTTTTTGTTTTGTCAAACAGGTTGCTATTGATCAAGTGTTTCATGCCAAAGATTTTTAAAAGGATTATGCATGGGACTGGAGAATTGCGATTGGCCAAGTTTATTCACTACTTTAGCTACTTTTTTAGGAGTATTTAAAATTGTACCCAGTATGTTTGGATGAACAATTTTAAAATTGAAATAAAAATACTTTCACTTTTTTATTCACAAGTTTAGTCGATCCACTTTGAAGTTCAAGCTTGTGCTTGTGGTTAGTACTCCTAGAGATGCAAGACTTATGCTCAAATCATAAAGAGTACAAATATATTTTGAGATAAATGTGCAATAAGACATTAACTTGAGAACTTGATAAATGTCAACAAATTTAAAAATGGAGTAAGATTTTTTTTTCAACCCTTTGATAACCTAGCAACAGTAGAATTAACAAGTGCTTCATCACAGTTCAACTGGAGTGGTAAAGGGCCACCACGCGGACGCTGCTCTTCATTAAAGTGCGGCTGTTTATAATTATTACCACCACCTGCTTTCATGACCTCGATCATGTTTAATTGTAATGCCAAAAATATTTTATCAAGCTTTTCATGTTCTAATTCATCAAATGCTTTTTCGACTACGGTCACAAGATCATCAATCGTAGTGGGTGCTTGTTGATGTTGTAATGATTGTATGGCTCTGAAAAACCCTAAGTCTAAAACATTCAAATCTGGACTGTTTGGAGGCTGGTAACGTAAACGAATGTCAAACCCATCTATTGCAGCAGCTTCGAGAAATTCTGGATCATCTGGACTTATATGAGGCTTGGCATTATCTTGTTGAACGATAATTGTTCCAGTTGAATTACCACCAGGCCACTTAGATCTGATTGCTGGGAGCACCTTTTGATTTAAAAATCTTTTTGTAACATCTTTTGTTACTGCAGTGATAGGCTTGGTTACCAAAGTTCCAGCCGGTCGATTTTTACTGTTTCGCTGTGCAGGTTCCTGTGTGATAAAAGGAAAGATACCAATTTTCCCCTGAAACATCTCATTACGAATTGAATCATACCTTGGTCGGGCAACAACCGTTAAGAACATAACTTTATCAATGAAATTTAAACTCTTGCATGTACGTAAAGGAATTGTTTCCTCAGGATGTAAATAATATCGTTGACATTTTTTGGTCATATAAAACCATTTTTCATCCAAATGAATGACATTCATCATACTCGAAAACATAGGAACATTAAGAGTATCACTACGAATGATCATTGATAAACAAAACCTGAGACGAGCTTTTTTATTTTCTTCCGTTAGAAGAGGCTTGACATTGTTGGTGTGTGGATTAAGATCACCTTCTCTAATTCGCCTGTGTATGGTGGACTTCGGCTCATTCATTGCCGCTGCTAAAGAACGGACATTGCCTCTTCTTCTTAGTTCAATATCTTTCACAATACTAAAATCAATTACTCGCTTTCTTCTCGCATTCCTGGTCAAACTGGTTGGGTAATCTAATCCACTGTGGATATTTTTTTTCCCATCTGACCATATTCTACTTATGGTACGTGTTGGAACTGAAAATTTTGTGGAAGCAAGAAGAATAGAGCCTCTGCTTAACTTGAGATCTTTACTTTTCTCCAATAAAAATTCAAAGATAATTCTCTTTTTTTGGTAGCTCATGTGCTTGCCTGATCTCTTTATAGAGGTACTATCATCTCTACGTGAACTATTCTCTCCCTCATTCATATTCTCATATTTTTTGGTAAACCAGTAGTGGGTTGTGTTTGATTCATTTGTCCATGTACTTATAGAGAAGAAAATGAAAAATGGGTGGGAAAATTTCAATCTCAAATTTAAGTTGAAAATTCTGATGGAGAGAAATGAAAAATTTAGGTTGAAAATTTTGAAGGAGGGAAATAAAAAAATTAAGTTGAAAATTCTAATGGAGGGAAATAAAAAATTTACGCCAATTTTTTAGCTGAGCTATGTTAAATTGCAAGTTGATTCACTTTGTTAAATTGCACTGCATTGAATTTATTTACGTGAGATGTACATTGATAAAGCCAAGGAAGAGATTTTGATTGTGATAATATTCAAAGCTTTAAATGATGATTTTATAGTTCCCACACTTTATGCATTAATGCAGGTGATACAACTAGCATGAAACAGCATTACTTATTAAGGGCGTTGATGGAAGAAAAATATTAAAAATAGTAACTCAGCCAGTTTTATGGGACAACCCAAAATGGAATGCAAGCCAATTTAAATGGGACGGAGGGAGTATGTTTAACCTGAAAAAGGAAATTGATTCATAAAGGAGAAATTTTAGTTAGATAAAATATAAAAGATATTGTATTTTACTTGAAAAAGGAAATTATTTAATTCTTGAAAAGTAGAAAAGATAATATGTTAAATCTGACAAAAGAAATTGATTAGTTAGTAGTAATTGAGTAAATGTAAATAAGTAAAATCAACAGGTAGAAAAGATAATATGTTTAACCTGAAAAAGGAAATTGATTCATAAAAGAGAAATTTTAGTTAGATAAAATATAAAAGATATTTTATTTTACTTGAAAAAGGAAATTATTTAATTCTTGAAAAGTAGAAAAGATAATATGTTTAATATGACAAAGGAAATTGATTGGTTAGTAGTAATTGAGTAAGGGTAAATAAGTAAAATCAACAGGTACCATACCGACCGACCAACCAAACTTTTAATGTTTCGGCTTTTATATAATAGTATAGATTCGGCTTTTATATAATAGTATAGATATAAAAATATTCATTAATTTAAATTAATTTTTTTAAAACATGAATTTTGGAGGCTTACATTTTTATATGAGATGATATGATAATAATTATATAAATGTTATCTGTGATATTTCAAGAAAATGAGGGATTTTAGTTAGAAATTATAGAAAAGATGATAGCTAGGTTTTAGTTTAAAAGAGAAATCAATTAATTATTAGTAATTATAAAATTATTACTTCATTTTATTAAATAGAATGCCCGTGATATGATTAGAAGAATAGAGAATTTAGTTAGAAAAAATTAAAAAGGTAATATGTTCTATGTGAAAATGGTAATTGATTAGTTTATGGCAATTATAATTTAATTACATTATTTTACTGAATACAATTGCTCGTATTGTTTTTAGAAAAGAAGAAATTAATATTATCCGTGATATTTGTATTAAAAGAGGGATTTTAAAGATTTCAGTTCAGAAGAGTAATCGATTGATTATTAGTAATTATAAAATTATTATTTCATTATATTAAATAGAATGCCCGTGATATGATTAGAAAAATAAAGAATTTACTTAGAGAAAATTAAAAAGGTAATATTTTCTAGGTGAAAAAGGCAATTGCTTAGTTTATAGTAATTATAATTTAATTACGTTATTTTACTGAATACAATTGCTCGAAATGTTTTTAGAAAAGAAAAAATTAATATTGTCCGATGATATTTCTATTAAAAGAGGGATTTTAGTTAGAAAATATAGAAAATATAATACGTTTTAGCTGAAAAAGGTAATCAATTAAATAATAATAAAATATTATTATTATTATTTTATTTTATTAAATAGAATTGTCCGTGATATAATTGGAAAAAGATAAATTTTAGATAGAGAAAATAGAAAGGTAATATGATTTATGTGAAAAAGGTAATTGATTAGTTTATAATAATTATAATTTAATTATGTTATTTTATTAAATAAAATTGTTCATAATTTTTAGAAAATGAGAAATTAATGTTGCCCGTTTGATTTCTTGAAAAAAAGGTTTAATTAGAAAAAATAGAAAAGATGATATATTTTAGCTGAAAAGCTAATCGGTCAATTATTAGTATTATAATATTATTATTATTTATTAAATAGAAACGCCCGTGATATAATTGGAAAAAGGGTTATAGTAAGAGAAAAGAAAAAAGGTAATGAATATAATTGGAAAAATAGATATTTTAGTTAGAGAAAATGGAAGAGATAACATGTTTTGACTGAAAAAAGGTAATTAATTAGTTAATAGGTAATTATAATATATTTATGTTATTTTATAAAACAAAATTACTCCTGGTGTTTTTAAAAAGCAAAAATTTTAGTTAGTTAAAATGTAAAAGATATTCTATTTTACCTGAAAAAGAAAATTATTTAGTTATTGAAAAATAGAAAAGGTAATATGTTTAACCTGAAAAAAGAAATTGATTAATAAAGGAGAAATTTTAGTTAGATAAAATATAAAAGATATTGTATTTTACCTGAAAAAGAAAATTATTTAGTTCTTGAAAAATAGAAAAGATAATATGTGTAATCTGAAAAAAGAAATTGATTAATTAATAGGATGAGTAAGGGTAAATAAGTAAAATCAACATATACCGACCGACCGACCAATTTAATGTTTCGATTTTGCGATGCACGGATTTTTTTTTAATATTATATAAAAAAAGTTCATCAATTTAAATTAATTTCATAATAATTATATAAATGTTATCCATAATATTTCTAAAAAATGAGGGATTTAAGTTTGAAAATATAGAAAAGATGATAGATTTTAGTTGAAAAAGGTAATTGATTAATTATTAGTAATTAAAAAATTATTACTTCACTTTTATTAAATAGAATGTCGGTAATATGATTAGAAAAAAAAAAGGATGTAGTTAGAGAAAATAAAAAGGTAATATGTTATAGGTGAAAAAACGAAATTGATTAGTTTATAGTAATTATAATTTAATTATGTCATTTTACTAAATAAATTGCTCAAAGTTTTTATAAAATGAGAAATTAATGTTACCCGTTATATTTCTACAAAAAAGTGAATTTAATTAGAAAAACTAAAAAAGATGATAAATTTTAGTTGAAAAGGTAATCAGTTAATTATTAGTATTATAATATTATTATTTATTTTTATTGAATAGAAATGCCCATGATATACTTGGAAAAAAAGAGGTTTAGGTAACGTGTTTTGGCTTAAAAATGAAAAGGTACCGTCCAAGATATAATTGGAAAAAGAAATATTTTAGTTAGAGAAAAAAGAAAAATTAACGTGACTGAAAAAGTTAATTGATTAGTTAATAGTAATTATAATATAATTATGTTATTTTATTAAATATAATTGTTTGTAGTGTTTTTAAAAAGGAAAAATTTTAGTTACATAAAATGTAAAAGATATTCTAATTTACTTGAAAAAGGAAATTTAATTATTGAAAATTGAAAAAGGTAATATGTTTAACCTAATAAAGGAAATTGATTCATAAAGGAGAAATTTTAGTTAGATAAAATATAAAAGATATTCTATTTTACCTGAAAAAGGAAATTATTTAGTTCTTGAAAAAGTAGAAAAATAATATGTTTAAACTGAAAAAGGAAATTGATTAGTTAATAGATATGTAATTGAAAAATAGAAAAGGTAAAGACGTGAAGAAAGAAACTGATTCATAAGGAGAAATTTTAGTAGTTGATGATTTGAGTAAAAATTGAAATTGATAATAAATTAATAATATTAATATTAATTGGGTGTAAGGGTAATTAGGTAAATTCATGTAAAACCCCGTTAATTTTATTTTATTTTATTTTATTTTATTATTAGATAATAGATTTTAAGTCATTTTTTTTAGATAATTATGTTAATTAGTAATGTTTAGAATTATTTTTGTGCAAGATATTTTGAATAAGGATGATATTTATTATTAGAGGAAAGAAGTGTGAAAAGATATTAGAGAATCAATATCATTTAATTTAAGATATTTGTGTGAATTAGAATATTTTATTTTACGTATTACTGGGAGAAATTGTACGAAAGTTTTAGGATTACCTTAATTATTGTAGGGTTTGTGTGCCTATTTAAGAACTGTACGGGAACAATAAAATTTGTACAGGACCGCCGCTCTAAGCGAGAGAGGTACGATCTCTGTTTTCGATCTCTTTGTTTTTTTTTATAATGATTATGTGTATTGATGTCTCTAACTCATCATGTGTTTAATTAGCACTCATGTCATGTGTGTCTGTTGTGCTTCTAATCAGTCTATGTTTGATGTACATGAACTAAACTTTTATATTAATCTTGTACCTCACCTTTATTGTTTTAACTGTTGAGTTATGTATATTTTTTTTTTCGATGACATTTGCTTTACTCTGCTCATACTTGGCCTCCATGTACCATGTTTAGGTTATTTTAGTTAAAATATTTAATATTCAAAGTTAATCATCATGCAGTGAATAATACTAGTTGTGCATATTATTTTGATTTATAAATTAGATATTTTGGTTAGCAATGAGAAGTTATTATTAAAATATTATTTTCAAGGATATATATTTAGATTAAATTGCTTTTATATATTTATAATTATTTTGGATTTCGAACTAGTTAAATGCTATGTGTACTTTTTAAATGTACGAATTATATATATTTTTTGTTTTTTTTTTCGTTAAAAGCTTAAAGAAATTTTATTAATGTGATGTAAGTTTTCTTATTTCTTGCAATATTGCTCAGCTGGTCAATTTGCTTGATTTTATCCGTGGGTGATTAGCAAATTTCTGTGACCAATTTGAATTAGTTGACACTTTGTATTAGTTTTAAAATTTTAATGACCAACATGAGTTAAGTTATAGGAATTAATTTATATTATTGATGGAAAAGCACATGAATCTTCTTGCCATTCTACTTGTTAAGTGTTAACTGGACTGGATTTGTATGCATGCCATGTTGAGCTTAAGCACGTTTTCTTTTCTTTTATAATTTGTTTTATTATTTTCTGACCGTTTGTTTTATATGATTATTTGTTTTAGATTAAATACAGTAAACATGATTCTAGTATTCAGTTAACTAGTATTTCATTTCACTACATGTTTTGAGCTTGTCGAATAAATAATTGATTGTTCTGTCATTTATTATTTAATTATAGGATCAGTTCGTGTTGATTTTTATTTAGTGTTCGGTCGCTTTTGAGGTAAGTACTTTTTGACTTACTTTTATTTTCGGAAAAGATATTGATATTCTGTTTTTGATTTTCGTATAAGATATAAGATTATGTTTTTGATTTTCGTATAAGATATAAGAATTCTGTTTCGAACTTTATAAGATATAAGTATTTGATTTTAGAATCCTCAGTCTCTACGTTTCGAACCCGTTCGTAATTTACGCTATAGTTCCGGAACTAGTCTTAGATACCCTTAGTAGGCGCACAAGTGTGCAACTTTAGATACCTATTAAGGGCGCGTAATTATTGAACTTTAGATGCCGATCACTGGCAAAGTGTGGCGAAAGAATAAGAATAAGAATAAGATGCCGGTCACTGGCAAAGTGTGGCCGTAGAGCAAGACTGTGGTATTTTTGATTTCGTATTGTTTCTGTATCTGTTTCTGTTTCTGCTTCTGTTTTAAATTCTGAATTTTTGAAAATATAAACTTTGGGTTGGAATTGTTTTCGCAAATATTTTACAAACGTATTATTGTTTTTATAAAAAATGTTTTACATAAAAACGCCCATTGATTTTTGAAAGTATCTGTTAGTCAATTTGTACTTGCTGAGCTGTGTAGCTCATTCTTTTCAAATATTTCAGGTTTCAATCTTGGAAGTTTAATGAGAATAAGGATGTGAATTTTGTGGACTTTCGTGCTAGCTGTTAGATGCCTTTATTGGATTAGACTCTTTATCATTATTAGAATAAAGATTGATATTGAATATTGGATTTATGGAGCTGCGTCTCCGTTTTTATGATTTTGATTTATTAAGTTTGACCACTGCGTTGACTTTATTGAATATTTGGATTATTTGAATAAAGAAAACATTTTATTTAAGTTTCGTATTTAGAATTAATATCTCGAAAAGTCGGGATATTACAATTCAATAGGTACCGACAAACCAAACTTTTAATATTTCGGAATTTATATAATAGTATAGATATGCAGGGGCGGAGCTACGTGGAACCGAGGGGTTCGCCGCGTACCCTGAAATTCAGTTGCAAAATATCATGTACACTGAAACTATATTGGGCTTTATTTATTTAGGTCATACTTAGCCTATTTGGGTTGTACAGTGTCAAGTATTGCTAAGCTGAATCCTTTATTAGTTCAGCTGAGAAACCAGCAAGAAAATTAACAATCCCTATCCCTCCGATTGTTCTCCAGCACGGGTTATTTTTAATTTACTTATAGTTTAGTATATACTAGCTTAAAATTCGTGCGATGCACAGATTTCTTTTAATATTATATAAGTCTTTTTTTATTATTTGAATTACATTTTCTAAAATATGAATTTTGGAGGCTTAAATTTTTAAATGAGATGATTTGACAATAAAAATATAAATGTTATCCTTGATATTTCTAGTAAAAGAGGGATTTTAGTTAGAAAATATGGAAAAGATGACATTTTAGCTGAAGTAGATAATCGGTTAATTATAAGTACTTATAAAATTATTATTTAATTTTATTAAATCGAATGTCATGATTTAACTGAAAAAAGAGAGGTCTTACTTAGAGAAAATTAAAAAGGAAACATCTTTAGGTGAAAAAGGTAATTAATTAGTTTATAGTAATTATAATTCAATCATGTTATTTTACTAAATAAAATTGCTGGTAATATTTTAAGAAAAGGAAAAATTAATGTTGTCCGTGATATTTTTAGAAAAAGAGTTATTTTAGTTAGAAAATGTAGAAAAGATGATATATTTTAGCTGAAAAACTTAATCTATTAATTATTAATATAATAATATTGTTATTTTATTTTATTGAATAGAATCGCCCATGATATAATTGAAAAAAGACAGATTTTAGTTAGAAAAAATAGAAAAGGTAATGTGAAAATTAAAAAGGTGACATGTTTTAGGTGAAAAAGGAAATTGATTAATTTATAGTAATTATAATTTAATTTATATTATTTTACTAAATTAAATTGCTCGTAGTGTCTTTAGATAGTGAGAAATTATTAATATAATAATATTGTTATTTTATTTTATTGAATAGAACCGTCCATGATATAATTGAAAAAAGATAGATTTTGTTAGAAAAAATAGAAAAGGTAATGTGAAAATTAAAAAGGTGACTTGTTTTTAGGTGAAAAAGGTAATTGATTAATTTATAGTAATTATAATTTAATTTATATTATTTTACTAAATTAAATTGCTCGTAGTGTCTTTAGATAGTGGGAAACTAATGTTGCCCGTGATAGTTCTAGGAAAAAAGAATTTTAATTATGAAATATGGAAAAGATGATACGTTTTAGCTGAAAAGGGTAATCGATAATTATTATTATTATAATAATATTAGTATTTTATTTTATTAAATAGAATCACCCGTGATATAATTGAAAAAAGAAATATTTTAGTTACATAATAGAGAAAAGGTAACATGTCTTGGCTGAAAAAGATAATTGATTAGTTAATAGTAATTATAGAATGTCGTTATTTAACCGGAAAAAAGAGAGGTCTTAGTTAGAGAAAATTAAAAAGGAAATATGTTTCAGGTGAAAAGGGTAATTGATTAGTTTATAGTAATTATAATTCAATTATGTTTTTTTTTTGCCACGGAAAGTAAAGATTTTATTACTCATGCAAATCTTTACACAATACATAAGAAAAAGCAGGGTGGACATTCCCAACTTCCCACTTACGTTCAGCTATTGAACAGCTATACCTCGCTAGATAGTGAGCTACTCTATTCGCGGAACGCTTAATAAAATGAAGCATAACATTCTGGTTTTTTAAGTCCTCCATAAGTTGTCTACACTCGTTCACTACTCTCCCCAAATACGAATAACTGGAGAAGGAGCTGCGAATTAATTGAATAACCTGGAGGTAGTCAGATTCGACTATACCATTCACGGTGCTGGTATGTTTGAGACAACTAAGGGCTTCTCTGATGCCCAAAGCTTCTGCTATTTCTGGTGAACTGTTGCCAAGGGAACACTTCGACATGGCTTGAACAAGATGGCCTAAATGATCTCTAATGACAATGGCATGACTGTAACGATTTGGTTCTTCAAATAGAGCTGCGTCTACATTCACCTTAACACTATTCAACAAAGGAGGGCACCACTGCTCTTGACCATCTTCTGGAATTGTGAAACTTAAAAAAGGATCAAAATTCTTGTCTTGAACAGCTTTCCATTGGTTAAGGAAGGACAATGCTGCATGAACTACTTCAAGAACACCAAGACCTCGTTGCTTCCAAACTATGTCATTTCGATTTTTCCACAAAAACCAACAAACTATTACCTGAATACAAATATCATTCTTGTTAACATGTTCAAAAACCAACTGAAGCCACTCACCAAAATTATGAAAATCTTCTGTGACTTGATTAACTGCTGAAAATTGATGACATTCCTTTGCAAATGAGCATGTAACAAGAGCATGAATAACTGATTCATCACTGAGATTGCAAACTGGACACTGAGAATTAACATTGATTCATCTGACATGCAACATATCTTTCGTTGGCAGGCAATTAGTCGAAGCACGCCACAGAAAATTCTTAACTTTATTTGGAATTTTCAGATTCCATAATTTCCTCCAAAAACCTGAGTTATCTGTTGTGTTAGACTGATCCTTGGCTAATTGAATGAGATTATAACCACTTTTCACTGAATACTTTCCCATCTTTTCATGACGCCAATACCAAGTATCCTTGTCATTCTCAGTAAGAGGAATAGAAAGAATCAAATCAGCATCCCTGGCTTCGAAAATATCCAAAACTAAGTCCACATCCCATGCTTTCTCACCGATTCTGAACAGCGCAGCAACTTTCTGATTTGATATGGCTTCGTTATTTGAATGAACAAACGGATCATCTATTGATGGAAGCCACGGGGCATTAAAAATATCCACTTCATGACCATTACCAATACGACATGAAATACCCTGAACCACCATAGATTGAGATTCCAAAATGCTACGCCAAATGTAACTAGGATTAGAGCCCAACTTAGCCTGCAAGAAAGTACAGAAGGGTAATATCTCGCTTTAAAAATGCGACTGACCAACTTGTCTGGATGTGCAATTAGCCTCCAAGCTTGATTACCCAATACCGTGTTGAGTATTGAACACGGTAAAAGAATACAGAGGGGGGGGGGTGAATGGATTCTTGAACTTTTCTTGGATTGAGTCTGTGTAGCAGATAAGTGCCTGTGTGTGCAGAAATTAAGGTGCGGATAAATAAACAACACAAGACACAATATCACTTTAATCTAATGTATATTAGATAAAGGTTGCTACAATCTGTGAATACAAATGGTAGTATTCTCAGCTTCGTTTTTCTCAGAGAGATATAGCTTACAGTGTATGAAAAACTTGACTCACAAAGTTACTAAGTTATGAAGTGAGGCTGTGTCCTTATAGAACATGGATACAGCCTGCTTACTACAAATAAGGTAGCTAAAACACATTACTTTCTAGTCTGTCTATCCTTTTTGAGTAAGTGTCCAAACGGTTACAGATTTGACTTTGCAAAGCCTGTTTAGATCCATTTCTTTAGCTCCTTGTCTCTTCTATATCTCTCCAAGCTTCCTTGTAGGCTTTCCAGAGCACGTTACAGGTTGTGGTCCATAAAGTGCATTGGCTTGTTGCAGGTTTCTGACTTGTACAATTTCTTCAGTATTTTGTCTCCAAGAATGTATTCGAGAAGTGACTAAGTAAGTGATTCGAGAACTAGAATTGACTTGATCGATAACTCTGAGTTCTCGAATACTGTTATAGTGACATATCGAACCACTTCTCGAATAGCTCTTTTCCATCAGGATTCCTTGAGTTGTCGAATAGAGCATTTGACTTATCGAATCCTCGAGTTGTCGAATAGCTTTCTGAGTCTTTGAGATATCGAATGGAACTTTGACTTGTTGACTCTTTGAGAACTCGAATACCATCTTGACTTGTTGACTTCTTGAGTTCTCGAATAGAGTAGTAGACATATCGAATCCAGAGATATCGAATAGTGTCTTGAGATATCGAATCTCTGACTTCTCGAATGCTGGACTTCTCGAATAGACAAATATACTTCTCGAATTGGTACTTAGGCAAATTCTTCATTTCTTCAAATCCCAACTGTGATTATTTGGCAGTCTTTAACTCCTTGCTTGAGGCATGAACCATGGAACTTCTTTCAAGCATTATTCTAGACTCTATTTGTACAGTTACACAACTAGGATTTGATGCCTATTACAAGTACAATACAAACAGAAACTCTACAACTAGAGGTTCCCTCAGTTAAGAGGTCATGTAAGTAATGCAAAGCATTACAAACAATTAGGCTTGTTATTAGATGTATACAGGCATGCCTCTGTAACTAACAATCTCCCCCAAATTGTGAGTGAGACCCTTAGTCACAATTTCATGTCTGATAACAAGCCTAACATACATTAAAGATAAAACTTTTAAAAGTACAGGTATGTGATTTGATTGAACACATAAATGAAATTACAAGATAAATACTTCTTACAGTATGATGAGGTACTAGCCGTTTTATTTTGATTGCATCTCCATTGCCTTGGCTTGTAGATCATCATATGCTTTCTGTTTCCTTTCCTTCTCCTTTCTTGCAATCTCATCTACTGCTCTCATGATTTCTGTCATAGCATCCAATTCTTCAATCATAATAGAGTTTTTGAAATCTTCAAGCACTGGCTTCAGAATGTTGGCAGGATAGTGACTGAGTAGGTTCATTCTTATATTGACATTGTCTCCATTTCTCCTCCTATACTTCACCACATAGGGATCAAACTGAACTCTACACAATCCCTTTGCCCTTAGCTTTTCTGCTTCAATCTCCAGTCTATCAATTTCTTTCTCCCTTTCTAACCATTTCTCATAGCAGCCCTTCCTTATCTTCTCAGCATATTCTTTCTTCATTTTCACAAAGTCAATCAATTCCAGCTTCCATACTTTCTCCACCTTGTCCTTAGAATCCAGCAATGCAATGATTCTTTCTATCTCATACAATTTACCCCAATGTTGACAACCCCCTTGTTTGAATTTCATTTCTTTCCCATCAGTGTACTTGATTACAAGGTGGTCATCCACAATTGCAGCATAGCATATCTTTTGAGCTCTTAGAAATAGCAGTTGCTCTTCATCAAAGTCTTCATCAAGTGGCTGGAGCTTTAATCCTGGAATGATTGTTAGGGCTCTAGATTTGGATAGCTTCACTCTCCTTGCAGCATGTTTAAATTTTATCCTCTTGACATGGTTGCTTGGCAGAAATCTTTGACCTTGGTTGGTAGACCATAGTAGTATTCCATTAGCAGATTGCTTTCTGAAACATACACATGGTTTCTTGACTTGAATCTTCTTCTTTTCTTGAGATGGTAAGACAGTTGCAGAAGCCATAGATGTAGATTTTGCTAGGTCACTACTAACAGTATTCACCCTAGACTTAGAGTCTTGTGTTGTGGTGAGATTACTGCTAGCATTGCCTAAGGCTTGCTGTCTTCCACTCTTTCTCACATATGTTTTACCCTGGTCATCATCATCCTTTTCATCCTTGTCCCCCTTTTTCTTCTTATCTTCATCACCCTTATCTCTCCTGTGATGTCTTCTCCTCCCATCACCTTTGTCTTCAGAATCATCATCCTTATTTCTCCTAGGTTGAGCCATCTCTGGAATTTCACCAGTTGCAATATAGGTTCTGAGGATATGCAGTGCCTCAATTTCTTCAGCATTTCTGGCTCCAACCTTCTTCTGTAATTGATCAATGATAGCAATGATCAGTCTGTGATTTCTGGATGTGAGATCATGAGGAATGACCAATTGCTTGATATCTTCAATTCTGGTACCAGACTGATAAATAATTGTCCATGGCTTCTTGATCACTTCTGGTAGCCTTGTAGGTTGACCATTCCTCAAATCATCAAACAGACTCTTGCTGTTCTCATTTTTCTTCTCAATGATCTCAAGTATGGCATCTATCTCTGAGTGCTTTAGGTCTTGTAGAGTCTGGTATGTTAGATGCCATATCTTTAGTTTGGAAACCATCACTATCTCCTTGACCCATATATTGTTGACTTTCTTGGGGATGACAGTGATGTAGTCTATCTGCTTCTTCACCTCCCTCAGATAAAACTGAGTGTCACCAACCTGTTCCCTTATGGCTTTCAGAAACTCCAAGAAGGCTTTATCATGATAGTCATTGGAGTTAGCAACTTCTTGTAGCTTGGCCTCAGTAACAACTTTGACTTCTACATGCTTGGCACTCTCAGATATAGAGATTGGAGGTTTGTCAGATGGCATACTCCCTGCAACCACTGTGGTAGTTATGGATTGCTTTTGTCCTCCAGGAGTAGTGATGTGCACAGTTGGTAAGGTGACAACTGGCAAGATAGATGGAGGCTCATCTACTTTGGCTTTTCCCTTGCCAGGCACATTTGCTAGAGACTTAGAAGCCCTTTGTTGACCATCCTCTTTGATTATTATGCCTTTCTCTCCCTTTGTCTCCCCCTTTGAATTTGAGTTCCTAGCCTTCTTCTCCCCCTTAGGCTTGTTGTCAGGCACAGAGGCTGTAGAAATGTCCTTTGGGAGTGAAGATTCATCAGGTAGAGGGAGACCCATATGCTTCATCATTGCAGCTATCATGGATTGTTGATGCAGAAGGACATCAGCTGTGGTGGATGCTTGAGTGTCCAACTGATCATTTAGCAATGCAACCTTTTCTGTGAGATGAGCATTGGTCTTGGTGAGAGTAGCTACCTCCTGCTCAAGAGTGTTGACCTTAATGAATAACTCATTGGCCTTGAAGCCAGATAAAGATTGATCCTGCAGCCTCTTCACTTCATATTTAGATAATTCATGCACAGGGACATCAGTCACTAGTCTATCTCCATAAAGATTTTTGAACATTATCCTCAGCATGGCATTGGCATCTGTAGTCTGGTCAGATAGATTCTGAAATTGATGCCCCAGACCTGTGACAGCATCTTTTAGCACAGCCAGCCCATTGTCCACCTGAGTGCAGGTAGAGTTGCAGTGTTTGATGTCCTTGAACACACTGTCCAATTGAGGAAATTTAGCATCAAAGGCCCTCTTGACTTCTGCTACTGAAGTGGCTGTCTTATCACACACCCTGTTGACTTCAGTTTTGACTCCCTTGCCAAGATAGTGTGCAGCCTTGAGGAAACCCTTGTAGGAGTCATTTACAGCTTCATACACTTCACCAGGTGACAGGGATTTTGCATTGGAGCCCAGTGAAGTGATGTATTCCTCCCTGAGATACTGAAGTGCTTCATCGAGAGTAATATCATATTTTCCTTGCAACCAGGCATCTATGTTACCATCTCTCTCAGCATCATCAATGATCTTTGACCTCTGCACTTCCACATCATCCCTATGGCATAACAGAATAGCCTCATAGTCTGGATTGGGCATGTCTGCAGTGAGAAGGTGCTGAGCAATCTTTGTGAACTCAGGAATCTGATCCACAATTAAGCTTTGAAGTGCTTCAACCGTCAATTGTTGTGGAACAGACCCTGATCCTGAAGCACTGTCATGTTGCACAGGCTTCAGCCATGTTGACATGAAGTCAGAGCTAGAGCTAGGCAAGCTAGTCTCCTCAGTTACAGATGCAACTTCTGTAACCGGATGGATTGACTCTACTACTGGTGTCACCACAGAAGTGGGATGAATTACACCAGCAGTTGACACAGGCACAGAGTCTCTAGTAAAAACTAGGGGAACCTCTGTGTTTGTGATGGTGTCATTAGGATATGCCTCAGCATGCATTCCCTCACCATCTAAATGTGGGTTCTGAGTGGTGAACAAAGTGTCATGCACTAAGTCACTTGAAATTATTGGCTCATCAAGCGAAAAGGATTCTTGATGATCAATACCTTGCATCTCAGTTGTCTGAGTTGCAGGTTCCAAAGAAATTTCAGAGTTAGATTCTGGAAGAGAAGTGTGTTTTAGAGTAGATTTTGGCAACTCCCCCTGAGAGATAGAGGGAGTTTCAAAAGTGATGTGCTCTCCACTCAGTGTTGTGCCAGCCTTATCACTCCCATGTGCTAACTCTATAAAAGAGGGTGCATTGGGGAGAATGCTTGATTCTATAGGTGCACCCTGTTGAGAGGATACACCTAGTGAGCTGTGTGCCCCTGATTTTACAACTTCAGCCATTTGTGTGACTGAAGAGGTGGTCTTAGTTTTCTTCTTCTTTGTTCTGTGTAAGGGTGACTCAGGTTCCTCACTTCCTAGACCTAATTCAACAGCTACTGCTGCTTCAGACAAGATATTTAAAGGTGCAGACATTACTTCCTTTCTCTTCTTTTTACTAACATCACCCTTTTGAGAGGATGATGCAGTTGGCTCAGTAAGAGGTAGAGTGTTTGGTTGAGAGGGTTGGTTAGCAGGCCCTGGGTTAGCATTTTGTTCTACTTGCTTGGGCTGTGCTAACTTAGATTTTGCATCAAATGTTGGCATGTTGTGGGGGTAAGTCCTAAACAAACTCTCCATATGGGGAGTTATGTTCAGTCTTACATCCACATCATTCCTAGTTTCCAAGTTACCAAAAATGAGTTTGGTCATGGACTTAGGATAGCCTATTTTATTTTTATCAATCCCAGGCAATTCAATCAATGAAGCATTTTTATAATTAAGTACAGATTGAATAAAGCGAGGGAAGAAAATATCAGTACCTCTCTTGGTTGTGTTCTTACCAAGTCTCCCATATAATTCTTGAAGTATGATTTGGCCAACATCTATCTTCTTTCCATAGGCCAAAGCATATCCAATTTGCTGCACAGGTGCACTGATTTGATCAAAGCTTGATTTCCTGGCAGTGAAGACTTGGAGAAGAGTTGCAAACACATAGCTCCACTCCTTTCTCAGATTCTTTCTGTTTAGCTTTCCAAGGTTAATCCCATCTGAGTAGTTTATGAACTCAAAGAATTCCTCCAACTCTGCGTTAGTGGCCATTCTGTCAAATGACTCTTGTTGTAGTCCTAGTGCTTGGTTCATGTCTGCAGTAGTGATAGTGATTTCCTTATCTTGAACCTTGCAGTAGATGACATAGGAAGTGATTGCGTTTTCCAGGGCTACAACCTCCACAATAGCAGTACTCCAGAATTGTTCCAGAATATCGAGATACAGAGTTGGGTTGGCAGAGAGTGCATCCTTGATATATGACTCAACCATCCATTTCACAAAGCACTTGAAATTTGCATTGGGTGCTTCAACATCACTAGTGAGAGCGATGAAGTTGGTGTTGAACTTTACTGTTGCCATTTGTGTAGAAGAGAGAAAAGAAATTGAAGGTTGAAGAAGAAATTTGGCTTTTCGTAGCTAGGGTTTCAGGGGTTTAGAGAGTGTAGATGCTTGAGAAATCGAATGAAATGAATCGAATAGATGTGAGATTGTATAAGTATGAAGTACTTGAATTGTCGATTAGCAGACTGTTTTGTATCGACAAGTCAGGCATTCGAGAAGTAGAAAACAACTATTCGAGAAGTCAAGAATGGCTTAATCGATAACTCAAGCAGATAGAAACTCATAGCTGGCAGTTATCTAACTTAGAACTAATTCTAAATTAAATAAAATGTGTTTTTATGAGTGAATTAAATTTTTAGATAAAAATCCAAAATCGGTTAAAATTCAGCGAGAATTCAGCCTTTTCAAATGATTCGAGAACTCAAATATAGTGTTCGAGAACTCAATCATTCGAGAACTCAGTTACTATATTCGAGAAGTCTAGAATTCCTCTATTCGATATCTCAGAAAGACTCTATTCGAGAACTCAAGAGTACTCTAATGAGACTTATTAGAGATGTCGAATAGTGAATCATTCGAGAAGTCTGACTTATCGAACTATACCCATCACTCAAAAAAAAAATTTGATTTTCACTATCTTGTAAAAATTTACCAGACATATTCATTGAAAAATATCCTAGCAAATCAAATAGTGATTTTCTCAAAATTTCATAGAAATTTTAAGTTAATAAAAATATGATTTTCAACATATGCAACAGATTTGAAATATTTATAAATCATATTTCAGCCAACACTTACTTCAAAAATATTGAGGATTTAGATAAAGTAAGTGTTTACTGCTGCAACAATCTAGATGATGTATTCACTTAGCCAGAATCTGAAGAATTCAGCATTCCAATCTCACTTACCAACCTTGTGAAGGTGGCTTCATCTAATGGCTTAGTGAATATATCAGCTAGTTGTTTATCTGTAGAGACATAATGCAACTCAATGGTTCCATTAGTTGCATGTTCTCTTATGAAATGATATCTGATGTCAATGTGCTTTGTTCTAGAATGATTGACAAGATTGGCAACTATAGAGATTGCACTTGTGTTGTCACACATGATTGGAATTCTTTCCAACACAAGTCCATAATCTCTAAGTTGATTTCTAATCCAAAGCACTTGAGCACAGCAACTTCCAGCAGCTATGTATTCAGCCTCAGCTGTAGAAGTTGACACAGATTGTTGCTTCTTGCTATACCAAGAAACTAACCTTTGTCCAAGAAACTGGCAGCTTCCTGAGGTGCTTTTCCTATCCACTCTGCATCCAGCATAATCAGCATCAGAGTAGCCAACCAGATTGAACCCTGTGTCCTTAGGGTACCATAATCCCAAGTTAGGAGTGCCCTTCAGATATCTAAAGATCCTTTTTATTGCAATCAAATGTGATTCCTTTGGATTTGATTGA
The DNA here is from genome assembly GCA_037693485.1 of Kitagawia praeruptora. Lineage (NCBI taxonomy): Eukaryota > Viridiplantae > Streptophyta > Magnoliopsida > Apiales > Apiaceae > Kitagawia > Kitagawia praeruptora. The sequence goes on from CM075344.1 coordinate 62,226,970, forward strand.
AACCTTGCACACAAGCATGTAGCAAACATGATGTCTGGCCTACTTGCAGTGAGGTAGAGTAGAGAACCAACCATGCCTCTGTAGACTGAGATATCTACTCTCTTGCCTTTAGCATCTTCATCCAATTTAGTGGCAGTGGCCATGGGTGTCTTGGCAGGTGAACAATCTTCCAAGTCAAACTTCTTCAATAAATCCTTGATGTACTTGGTTTGACTGATAAAGATACCATCCTTCCTTTGACTGACTTGCAACCCTAGAAAGAATGTCAACTCTCCCATCATACTCATTTCATATCTGCTCTGCATGAGTTTAGAGAATTTCTCACACAGTTTCTCATTTGTAGAACCAAAAATGATATCATCCACATAGATTTGAACTAGGATCATATCATCACCATGCTTCTTGTAAAACAGTGTCTTGTCCAATGTGCCTCGAGTGAATTGATTTTCAAGAAGAAATTGTGATAGAGTATCATACCATGCTCTTGGAGCTTGCTTAAGTCCATACAGTGCCTTAAGCAATCTGTAGACAAATTCTGGGAAATGTGGATCCTCAAAGCCAGGTGGTTGTTGCACATAAACCTCTTCTTCCAACTCTCCATTTAGAAATGCACTCTTGACATCCATTTGATAAACTTTAAAGTTTGAATGAGCAGCAAATGCCAAGAATATTCTAATGGCTTCCAATCTAGCAACAGGGGCAAATGTCTCATCATAATCAATGCCTTCCTGTTGAGAGTATCCTTTTGCAACCAGCCTTGCTTTGTTTCTTATTATTACACCATCTTCATCCATCTTATTCTTCAGAACCCATTTTGTTCCAACAATGGTTCTATTCTTTGGTGCAGGCACAAGTTCCCATACTTTGTTCCTTTCAAATTGATTCAGCTCCTCTTGCATGGCAATAATCCAATCTGGATCCAACAATGCATCATCAAGTTTCTTAGGCTCAACTTGTGATAGAAAACATCCATAGAGGCACTCATTTTGAGTTGCTCTCCTAGTCCTTACTCCTGCATTAGGATCTCCAATGATTTGCTCTGCAGTGTGTGATCTATCCCATTTCCTTGAGTGTTCAGCCTGATTTCTCATCCTTGATGTTGCTTCATCATCCTCATCATGATCATCCTCATTTCCTCCCCCTGTGAAGTTGCCATTACTCACAGGTGTGTCTTGGATGCTTGTTTCTTCACTATTGATTGGCACAAATTCTTCTCTTGTATCATTATTCACTTGAGTTTGTTGAACTTGAGTTTCAACTCCAGTTTCAGTCTCTTCATCAGAATCATCTAGATTATCAAACTTCAATGGATCTTTGTCTTCATCATTGGCTTCTTCTAGTCCAGGTAGTTTGCTGTCATCAAATGTTACATCTGTGCTTTCCATAACTTTCTTTTGACTGATGACATAAACCTTGTATGCAATTCTTTCCATAGAATAGCCAAGAAAAATTCCTTCAAATGCTTTTGCATCAAACTTTCCAACATATTCAGAATTGTCCTTAAGTACAAAGCATTTGCTTCCAAAAGTATGAATATACTTCAGTGTAGGCTTCTTTCCAGTCATCAAGTTGTAAGGAGTCTTTCCAGTGTTTTTGTTGATGAGGGTTCTGTTCTGAATATAGCATGCAGTGCTCACAGCCTCAGCCCAAAAACATGTGGGCATTTTTGCATCAAGTAACATTGTTCTAGCAGCCTCAATTAGAGTTCTATTCTTTCTCTCAACAACTCCATTTTGTTGTGGAGTCCTTGGAGCTGAGAATTGCTGAGAAATGCCATTCTCTTTGCAGAATGCTTCAAGTGTGGCATTTCTGAACTCTGTTCCATTATCACTCCTCAATGCAATCACACTTGCATCGTTTGCCTTTGCTTCCTTGTCAACTTTCTTTATATGCTCAATGATTACTTGTGGAGCCTCATCTTTTGATGCCAGAAATTCTACCCATGTATACCTTGAAAAATCATCAACCATTACCAGGGCATACTTCTTTCTTCCAAGTGACATTATGTTAACAGGCCCAAACAAATCCATATGGATAAGTTGTAGTGGCTTGGTTACAGATGTCACTGTCTTTGACTTGTGGCTTGATCTCTTCATTTTTCCTTTTTGACAAGCCTCACACACTCCTTCTTGGCAGAATTCAAGTGTGGGCATGCCTCTCACTAACTCTCTTTTGACTAGAGAATTAATGGCCTTAAAGTTCAGGTGTGATAGTTTCTTGTGCCACAGCCAACAATCTTCATTTGATGCTTTTGAGTAAAAGCAACAAATTTTGTCCTTGTTTGCAGAGTCCATATTGGCTACAAACAGGCTTCCCTTCCTTACTCCAGATAGAGCAAAATCACCAGTCTTCTTGTGGGTGATCAAACATTCATCTTTGTCAAAATTCACTTTGAATCCTCTATCAGTAAACTGACCAACACTTAACAGATTATGCTTGAGCCCCTTGACTAGTGCTACATCTTCAATGATGACATTTCCAACTTTCAGCTTGCCATATCCCAATGTGTTACCCATGCTGTCATCTCCAAAAGCAACCATTGGGCCAGCCTTTTCCTCATACTGTGATAGCAGGGCCATATCACCAGTCATATGATTTGAGCATCCACTGTCCAAAATCCACATGACCTTCTTCTCACTTTCTTTGCCCTGCAAACACAAAGGTATTACTTTTCCTTTGGTACCCAAACAAGTTTGGGTCCATGTGACTTAGAGACAGTTTTATCATAAACAACATGCTTGTTAACTTTCTTAGTGTCAGTCTTCTTGTCACTGTTGGAAGTCTTAGAACCTGAGGTTTCAGACTTAGGTGACAAAGGTACCTTCCTAGCTTTAGGAGGACTTGAAGACTTTGACCTTGTGTAGTGTGTGTGAGAATTGTGACTGATACAACCATCAATGAACTGTCTTCTTAAATTAAAACAACTAGTCATAACATTCATATTGCATGGCATACAGTCAAATTTATCACAGAAGGGTGCATCTCTATGTCTTAGAGGCACAGAACAATCATAGAAAGGTTTAGACACACTACCAACAGGTTTCTTGCATGCATGAGTTAGATGGTTGGTACTGAAACAGTTCTGACAAGTTTTCCTAGGGGCATTAGGCATATAAGCATAGTTGTTATCCTTGTTAATCCCTAACTTGCCATTTCTGTTCTGTTTCTTTTTAATCACTTCCTTTCCTGATTCACTCTTCCCAGCTGATACAAACTTAACAAACTTCTTAGGTCTTGGCCTATCAACTACTGGCTTCTTGGTCTTTGACTTGGCACTCTCACCCTTAGAGGATGCTTGCTGTTCACTAGATTGTGCCTCATCCTCATCATTCAACATTTGCTTGATGAGTAAGGCATCCTCATCAATTTCAAATGTTGATTCCTTAAAAATTGGATTTTCAGTTTTTCTCAAAATGTGAGGCACTTTCTCATGAACAGCTGTGTCCTCTTCAATGACAGCATAGCCTTTCCTTTGTTTGAGAGAGTCATAGTCAAGTCCAATAGCTGCTTTAGGTTTAGCTTCAATTTTCTCACAGTAGGATTGCACTAAACCAGATGATTTCTTGAAAGTTTTAAGTTTGAATTCATTCTCAGCTAATTCATCCCTAAGAGCCTTCTCTACTTGACTAGCACATAGAACCTTGTTCTCCAAATATTCAACTTCTTTCTTAAGGTTTTCTACTTGCATAGCAGTTAGCTCAAGTTCCTCATTCTTTTTGGTTAATACTTCATTTCTAGTAGACAGTTTAGCAATCTCCTCATTAGCAGCAGTCATACTAGTATGAATATTAAACATTTCAACAGATAATTGTTCAATCATGGATTTGTATTCAGAAACAGACATGTCTATAGTAGTGAGAGATGGTACCTGAGAATCAGATGAAGATGAGTCATCCTTGGAGTTGGCCATCAAGGTATAATTGCAGAATTCTTGTTCCTCTTCATCACTCTCAGAATCATCCCAACACTTCCCTTCAGCTATGTAGGCCTTACCATGTGTCTACTTTTTCAGAAGGGCCTCATACTTAGCTTCTAGCTCAAGATAATCTCTATCCTTCTTTTTAGGCTTCTTGCATTCACTGGCAAAATGCCCTAGGTCATTGCATCTATAACACCTTACAGATGACCTATCCACATAACCGATTTTGAACTTATTTCTGTTTGGTTTCACAGGTGCCTTGTTCTTGTTGGCTGAATGGTTTTGAGTTTTGGGTTTGAAGGGTTGATTTCTTTTAAATCTGATGTTTGGAAATTTTCTAGCCATGAAAGCATATGAAGTATTTTCCATCCCATCAAGTTCTTCCAGAGTGTAAAACTCCTCTTCTTCTTCCTCCTTTTCCTCAACAGGTTCACTCACCCCAGCTTCAGTTTCTTCATCATCTGCCACCTCCTCTATCCTTAGTTGGCTTGTAGATGCTTCTAGGTCCAGGATGGATTTGTTGACAATCAAGGCACATGATGTGTTTATCATCCTACCTTGGTTTGCTTGGATAGCCCTCTTCTGAAGCAACTCAAGTTCATGAGTCTTTAGGACTCCATAGAGTACATCATAGGTGACTTTGTTCAAATCTCTCTCTCTTAGGGAAATGACTCTTTGCTCCAGATGATTTGGTGAAGACAACAGAAATTTCATATTTAACTCCTTGGTGCTATAAACCTTTCCATTCATCTGCAACTCAGTAACTAGCTTGTGAAACCTTTCAAACATCTCAGTGATGCTTTCCTTGGGCTGTGCCATGAAAGCTTCATACTGTGTGACCAGTATCTGTTTCCTGTTTTCTTTAACCTCATCAGTCCCTTCACACAACACCTCAATGTGATCCCACATCTCTTTAGCAGACGTGCATGATGCAATGTTTGCAAACATTGACATATCCATGGAATCAATGATGAGCAACATGAGGTGGCTGTCAAGAGCAACCTTCTCCCTTTCTGACTCTGTCCACTTTGATGGATCCTTGGCCTCATAAGCTCTAGGGATTGTTATGGTTCCAACAGTCTTCTCTGGTATCTCTTGTTGTGGAACAAAAGGACCATTCTTGAGAATCTCAGGATACAAGGGATGAGAGGCTTTGATGAACAACATCATCTTTATCTTCCAGAGGTTGAAGTTTTCTTTATCAAACTTAGGGACCTTCACCGTTCCTGTAGTCTTTGGTGTATTCGAACTCATGATCGTTTCTCTGTTTTTGAATAAACAGCCCGCTCTGATACCACTTGTTGAGTATTGAACACGGTAAAAGAATACAGAGGGGGGGTGAATGGATTCTTGAACTTTTCTTGGATTGAGTCTGTGTAGCAGATAAGTGCCTGTGTGTGCAGAAATTAAGGTGCGGATAAATAAACAACACAAGACACAATATCACTTTAATCTAATGTATATTAGATAAAGGTTGCTACAATCTGTGAATACAAATGGTAGTATTCTCAGCTTCGTTTTTCTCAGAGAGATATAGCTTACAGTGTATGAAAAACTTGACTCACAAAGTTACTAAGTTATGAAGTGAGGCTGTGTCCTTATAGAACATGGATACAGCCTGCTTACTACAAATAAGGTAGCTAAAACACATTACTTTCTAGTCTGTCTATCCTTTTTGAGTAAGTGTCCAAACGGTTACAGATTTGACTTTGCAAAGCCTGTTTAGATCCACTTCTTTAGCTCCTTGTCTCTTCTATATCTCTCCAAGCTTCCTTGTAGGCTTTCCAGAGCACGTTACACGTTGTGGTCCATAAAGTGCATTGGCTTGTTGCAGGTTTCTGACTTGTACAATTTCTTCAGTATTTTGTCTCCAAGAATGTATTCGAGAAGTGACTAAGTAAGTGATTCGAGAACTAGAATTGACTTGATCGATAACTCTGAGTTCTCGAATACTGTTATAGTGACATATCGAACCACTTCTCGAATAGCTCTTTTCCATCAGGATTCCTTGAGTTGTCGAATAGAGCATTTGACTTATCGAATCCTCGAGTTGTCGAATAGCTTTCTGAGTCTTTGAGATATCGAATGGAACTTTGACTTGTTGACTCTTTGAGAACTCGAATACCATCTTGACTTGTTGACTTCTTGAGTTCTCGAATAGAGTAGTAGACATATCGAATCCCTGAGATATCGAATGAGATATCGAACAGTGTATTCAGAGATATCGAATAGTGTCTTGAGATATCGAATCTCTGACTTCTCGAATGCTGGACTTCTCGAATAGACAAATATACTTCTCGAATTGGTACTTAGGCAAATTCTTCATTTCTTCAAATCCCAACTGTGATTATTTGGCAGTCTTTAACTCCTTGCTTGAGGCATGAACCATGGAACTTCTTTCAAGCATTATTCTAGACTCTATTTGTACAGTTACACAACTAGGATTTGATGCCTATTACAAGTACAATACAAACAGAAACTCTACAACTAGAGGTTCCCTCAGTTAAGAGGTCATGTAAGTAATGCAAAGAATTACAAATAATTAGGCTTGTTATTAGATGTATACAGGCATGCCTCTGTAACTAACATACCGTAATATTGAAATCACGTAGATTTTTAAATCCCATACCACCCTTACACTTGGCTGCAGTTAAACGATTCCAACACATCCAATGAATGCCTTTGTCCTTTGAACTATCAAATCTCCACCAGAACTTAGACATGGCCATTTCCAAGTCTTTGCAAACTTCAACTGGAAGAAGAAAAACACTCATAGAGTAATTGGGTAAGGTCTGAGCAGCAGATTTTATTAAAATCTCTTTACCTCCTTTCGAGAGGCACTTCTTATCCCAACCCTGCAAACGATCTTGCAAGCGATCTTTGATATAACCAAACACAGCTGATTTCTTCCTTGACATCATATTAGGAAGGCCTAGATATTAGAGTATTCCCTCCTGCTTCCTTGATTTTCAAAATCTGATAAAGGTCCTGCTTCAGATAAGAACAAGTGTTTTGGCTATAAAAAACCGAAGACTTCTCCACATTGATTTGTTGCCCAGAGGCCCTCGCAAAGATATTTAACATTTGAAAAATGTGATTAGCATTGTCCTCACTAGCTTTGCAAAATATATAACAATCATCCGCAAAAAACATATGAGAGACCTTTAGTATCAGATTTCTTTTAATATTATATAAGTCTTTTTTTATTAATTTGAATTACATTTTCTAAAATATGAATTTTGGAGGCTTAAATTTTTAAATGAGATGATTTGACAATAATATATAAATGTTATCCTTGATATTTCTAGTAAAAGAGGGATTTTAGTTAGAAAATATGGAAAAGATGACATTTTAGTTGAAGTAGATAATCGGTTAATTATAAGTACTTATAAAATTATTAATTAATTTTATTAAATCGAATGTCATGATTTAACTGGAAAAAGAGAGGTCTTACTTAGAGAAAATTAAAAATGAAACATGTTTAGGTGAAAAAGGTAATTAATTAGTTTATAGTAATTATAATTCAATCATGTTATTTTACTAAATAAAATTGCTGGTAATATTTTAAGAAAAGGAAAAATTAATGTTGTCCGTGATATTTTTAGAAAAAGAGTGATTTTAGTTAGAAAATGTAGAAAAGATGATATATTTTAGCTGAAAAACTTAATCTATTAATTATTAATATAATAATATTGTTATTTTATTTTATTGAATAGAACCGCCCATGATATAATTGAAAAAAGATAGATTTTAGTTAGAAAAAATAGAAAAGGTAAGGTGAAAATTAAAATGGTGACATGTTTTAGGTGAAAAAGGTCATTGATTAATTTATAGTAATTATAATTTAATATATATTAGTTTACTAAATTAAATTGCTCGTAGTGTCTTTAGATAGTGAGAAATTATTAATATAATTATTAATATAATAATATTGTTATTTTATTTTATTGAATAGAACCGCCCATGATATAATTGAAAAAAGATAGATTTTAGTTAGAAAAGAAAAAATTAATATTGCCCGTGATATTTTTAGAAAAAGAGTGATTTTAGTTAGATCCTTTATTATAATACCTGAGTCTACCACACGCCAGTTAACCAATAAGAATTGATGAATTATTTTAGGACCAATCAGAGATAATTCTTAAAATTTAGACCTTTCCTTATTTACAATCTCACCATACCTCTTTAACCATGGTTAGGTAACACTTCTAATTTAAATACAATATTCACTTTATTAAATATATCCATAAATACCTATTTTTAAATAAAAAGTAATTACTAGAAAATCACAATTCTAATTTAAAATCAATCACGATATACCACTATATATTATAAATTAAATTTCATTGAATTAAAGTATTAGAGGGGTGTATTCATTTGAGAATCTGTTGAATTTTAATGGATTCTCAAAATCAGTAAGGTATTCATTTGGGATTTTAAACAATCTTTTAAAATTTGCAGGTATTCAATTTGGATTTCAAATAATCTTTCTAAATCTGTGGGTATTCAATTGAAATTTTAAAAAATCTTCTAAAATCTGTAGGTATTCAATTCAGATTTTAAACAATCAATCAAAATCTCAAGGTATTCAAATTTCAACAGATTTGATAAAGTCATGAATTTTGAAATATTTGTGGGAGATTTTATATGTAAAATTATCAATGTAAAATTTGTTCCAACTACACAATATTTTGAAGGATTTGTGATTTACAACATTTCTAATCAAAAAAAATCAAAGCAATTAAAATTATCAATTAAATTTACAATATTTTGTTGTAAGGCCTCCCTTGTTCTTGATGAAATCAAATGTTGCATCCATCAGCCCCCCATTACAACCTTGGTTTCGCTAAGTGTCACAGTTGATAAGCTCTTGCTCAGAGAACGAAACTAACTTGTTTGTTTTTAAATAGTTAATTCCTTCAACTTCTACCACTGTTGAAAAAACCCAGCAACTGCCTGAAACCCAAGATCGCTGACAAAGTCATGCACATGATTTTGCTTATAGTCTGTGTACACATTGGCAAGTAGTGTAATTTATATCCACCATTTTTCCTATTTTATGTTTGATTGTAGTTTCGAAAATTATAATCATAAAAAGTAACAGATTCTAGTTCGAAAAAATATCTCAGCACGTGTAAATACTATCATCCAATATTTTAAAATTTTCGGATTATATTGATTTTGGACTATTTATTTATAAATGATTATCTCTAATTAATATATACAATATAGATATTATAAAATAAAAAAAATGAAAGAAATCAATCTCGTAGAATTTGTGGGATTTTATAATTCTACAAAAATCCATCAAAATCAATCTATCAAAATCTGTAGGGAATTAAAATAATATGTGTAGAGATTTTAAATGATCCATGGATTTGCACATTCCATTAAAATCCATGGATTATTAACAATCCAACAGAATCTCAATTGAATACACCCCTCTTAGTATCAATTCCCATATTTTAATCTTGGAGCATATATTGAATTTGTTTGGTTGTTGGCTATATTTTTTTTATATCAACAAAGCATAAAAAATGGCTAAGAAAACTAAATAACTTGGTACAAAGATTCTACACAAAGAGAGATATTTGTTAACGAGAAATAAGTAAAAATAAAAAGGAGAGTTTCATTTTGTTTGGGAGACTTTACACCATGCATGCTACTCTTAGTTTTGTTTTGTAACATCTCAAAGTTGTTCTAAAACATATAATTATATATTTACGTAACTTGGATACATAGTAATATTTCATATAATTGTTATATTTTTTCTATTCGCGTATTTCATTTCATTTCGTATACACGAAAAAATTTGTGTAATTTAGTGTCATTTTGTATTATAATTTCGGGTACACGATTTAATATCATGTCATTTTCGTTCAAGACCCTAAAGTACATGACATTAATGTACAAAACGATTTGTCATGTCTACATAAGCTATTTCCTCTTATGTATGTAGGAAAAATATACTCACTGTTAAAGGAAAATGAATTTCATGTTATTTAACCCAAAATCTGAATTACAAGGACACATATATAACAATATTATGTATTTATATATTACACACTTGATTTCAGTTTTATGGACAGTAGCTTATTTTCACAAGTTAGTCAAAGTAAAAAAAAAGATAGGTGATACTCATTTTCATATGTCTTATTTTAAGAATAAAAGAAAACTAAAATTTATTATTCCATGTTTTACTATAAAAGAATAAAAAATAAAAATACAAACTTCCAAACTGAAAATGCACATTTTAAGTTGTCTTTATAGATAAGATAAGGGCAATAACCACAAAATCTAACAATTATATGTTACTTCAAGAGCGCGATATATTGAATTTGTTTGGTTAGTTGATAATTTTTTTTATAGTAAATCGGTTCATTAATAAAAGGAAATATAATTTGTAAATATGATATTGAACAATCACGTAGCAATCTAGATTAGATGAAAGTTTCTATTGTTATAATTACGTTCGTTTCATATATCTTACATAGTAGATATCCTTTCTCATATCGCTGAAACATGCAACCTTTTTTTGATAGATAGTCCAATGATTTATTGGAGTCCTAAGGATTAAGTTTCTACACATTTTAATATGTAATCGAAAAATTAACCATGACCATACAAATATTTTCAATAAATTAATATAATAAATATTTTAAGGATTCGATATTTAATAAGTATACCGAATTCTCAGAATATGGGTGAAAAATTTGTTAACATGATACGTAGAAATATTCTCTAACAAAGAGAGAAATAAAATGAAAGTTAAATTTTAAAAAAACAATAAAGAGGGATTTTGAACTTTTCAACGTGGGTTGTATTTGTTTTGATGATTGGTTCATAACATTAATATTAATTCAATTGGTATGAATTCACGGGTAAGTAATTTTATACTTACGTTAATTAACATTCCAATAAAATTATATATTTTTCTAAGTAAAAATTAAAATAATATATTTATATTATTGTATTAATACAATTTATCGGTCGGTGCATAACACGGGTAGAACGCTAGTACAATATAAAAGATATTGTGTTTTACATGAAAAGGGAAATTAATTAGTTAGTGAAAAATAGAAAAGGTAATATGTTTAATCAGAAAAAGGAAATTAATTGGTTAGTACTTAGTAGGATGAATTTTATCTTTAATTAAGCAAGAGTAAATAACTAAAATCAATATATAATTAAGCAAGGGTAAATAAGTAAAATCAATAGGTACCGACCAACCAAACTTTTAATGTTTCGGCTTTTATATAATAGTATTGATAATATTATAAACATTACTTTTAATATGTTGGGAGCATTCAAATTTTAGACATTTGTATATAAATAATTTTTAGTATTAAATCTAAATTAATACTCCGTATGTTGTTGATGGGAATTGAACATTCAACCTTTCTATATAACATAATCTAGTATTAATTTTATATTAAAATGTTGTTGGTGGGATTCGAAATTTAGACCTCCAACTTTTAGTATTGTTGTATCTAACGATCATTGTAACGGTCCCAAATCCATACTTTTTGCCACAAACTTAAGTCATCATATTTCACATTTCTTTTTCCTAAATGACCAGATGTTTTCACACAATTAACAATATTGAAGTGCTTACCTTATATCTCTAACTCTATTAAGAGTTTTCAACATAATATGCTACCAAATTCTCAAGTCGGCAACCTTGCATTTTCTCCTGGGGTGATATGCAATCTTCTCGTACTCTCTAGGCCTCGAGAACTAACAAAAAAATAAAAGTAAAGTGAGCAAAACAAAGCTCAGCGAAGTATACTACTACTACTACAGGCCAAAGAATGGACTATTATATCTCTTAAGTAATCAAACAATAATTTAAATCTTTGTGGTTATAAATAATATTCACATTTCGAGCACTAGTCAAGAAAATAATAATTGTCTCGAACACAGGTATAACCAAGAAACTTTATACATTACAATACTCATAGAGATTTAATAAGAAAGACCAACAAGATATATATGAGTTCGAATAATTGAAATCCCCGGACAATGAGGAATATAACACAATGAATGTAAACTACCACATTTGTATTTCTCGAGATAATGAGAGATACCGAGAAAAGATTGTAAGTCCAATATTTTTATCTCTCGCGACAATGAGAGATACTAGCAAAAGAACTTACACTCCAATATTTGTGATTCTCAATACAATGAGAAATATTAACAAAAGAATACATGGTTCGGTAATCTTTTTCCTCGAAGAATCAAAATGAATACAAACTCCAGTCATAAGAAATTCAAGGTTCATCATTTTTTTTCTTCTGAAAACTCGAAATGTATTAACACAAGAATAGAAAGTCCAATAGATACAACTGAGTGGAACATTCATTCACTACGGTGATCAGCCTGTTAGTGATCCCCCTATTGCATGCAACGTAAAGGTCAACTCCAGACCCACAGCCATTTAGGCAAACAAGATAGGTCCCCCGACCTATAATAGCCACTAGGGCCAGTAATATACTCCAATGCCCAACTCAGTTGATTCATTCAGAACAATAAACACGAATAACAACCAAAACTATGAAACCAAACTCCAAATTTATCATCAAAATCCAAAAGGAATCAATAGCCAGCAAATAATTACTTCAAGAAAGAAGTATGAGTAGGATTATGAGGAAGTGAGAGAACTCATAGAAGAAATGAGAGGGGTGGTACACTTACCAAGAGTTAGCAAACATGAAATCGGGTATATATTTCAACTACCAAGGAACCAGGAAGAAGAATAAGTGATAAATCGACTATCAACATCCAAATGATTTATAAAAGATGCACTCAAGAGTTTCAATAGTATAACAAAGGAAGCAAAATAGAGGCTGCGAGAAGTACTTGTATACTTAAGAATACGTAGGTTGCTGCATAGATGACAAAGAAGAGGTAGCAAGTATAAATTAGTTGATGTTATTGAGTTCTTAACTATTCACTCCCGAAGACATAAAAATTATTGATTCACCGAGTAATTCATCAAATTATAAATTTTCAAGATTTTGACTGGAATAAAAAATTTAGATCATAATTTTAACAAAACTTCCACTCCAAAAGAGGAATTAATTAAAGCACATAAACACAATAAATAGATTCTCAATCTCCAATGAACCATTAAAGTGACAACTGATATGATTAAATAAAATAACAAAATATTATTAAACTTGCACGGAATAATAATTGTCGCTGATATTAAGAAGAAAAGACAGTATACTTGCCTCAGTAGGAGCCGAATATAATTTAGGCATTTATTAAAACTTCTGATCAATTCCCCTGGTCCAAGTCCTTACTTGCCTTTAATTTGTCCTCTTCCCAATTTCTACTCCCTCCGTCCCAATGAATTGTATACATTGGGGAACGGAGGCATGACACGCATTTTAAGGTAACTAATTACTATAGTTACATAACTTATTTTTACAATTTTCTTTTTTTGTATAAAAATAGAACAATCCTGTTAGGTCGAATACACAATATATATAATCAAGTACTGTATGAGTAAATAACAATAACACACGTTTCAGTACTTAAAACTGTTTGGAATTAATAATTCCTCTCTTAGTGATGTAAAATATCACAGAGAGCTGCTTAGGTTACAATGAATGATATTCGTTCACGATGGATACCCTTTTAGGGTTAACCTAACTGTATTTATAAGATATACAGCTACATACAATCGTTAATTGATTCTCCTAAAATTAAGCTATACAATTGATATCAATTACGATTGCTACACGTCTTCTAAGTCAACTCAATCTCTTTGACAGCTATCCAATCTTCAAAGATATTGCTTCCATATTAATCTTGAATTAATCTTAAAACTCTGTTGACTTGTAGATGCTTCCAGCAGACAGACTTTAGCAAACTCTGTTGCTCTCCTAGCCAGCAGTGTTTGCGCTTCCTTGTGTTCAGCTAGCAGTGTTTACGCTTTCTTCTGTCAGCGTTTGCGCTTCCAGCTATCAGCGTATACTCAAACTCTGCTACGACTGCTTTCAATAACAAGTTAAACTCTTTTTACCTGTAACACTTAAACACTGATATTAAATCACATCAATTATATCTAACAAATCCTATTTTTATACAAAAAAAGAAAATTTTAAAAATAAGTTATGGAACTATACTAGTTATGTACCTTAAAATACGTGTCAGACACTTTAAAAGAAACGTATAGAAATGAATGGGACAGAGGGAGTACATTTTTAGTCCAGAGAAAGTTTCCATTCACAAAGTAAGGTCCAACTCATTTTGTACTTCTTCTCCGGTACATAATCTTCTTTAAACTCAATAAATCTTCTCTAACTTTGTCTTAAAATAAGTTGACTTATTCTGAAAAAAAATTCGCCAAATACCCCCATTGTAAAAGTGCTATTCATCATGTTACTACTTCTCTTAATATCTCTCTCAATCTCTAATCTATACTATATTATAAAGGATGAAACATTAAAAGTTTTGGTACGGTACAGTACTTACCTTATTTAATTATTTTACTCTATTACCCTTAATTATTTTACTTAACTATAGAAAAATAAAATACAATCTTCTTTTTTCAACATATTGCACGCAGTTGTTGCCAATACTTCTCCTAAATAATAACTAAGAAGTTACCTTTTTCAACTATTACCTTTTCTAACTAACATCTCTTCTTTCCAAAAATATGGTTTCCAAAAATATGTGTTGAGTATGGAATACAGTAAAAGAATACAGAGGGGGGAGTGAATGGATTCTTGAACTTTTCTTTGGCTCGAGTCTATGTAGCAGATAAGTGCTTGTGTGTGCAAAGATGTAGGTGCGGATAAAGAACAACACAAGACACAATATCACTTTAATCTAATGTAATATTAGATAAAGGTTGCTACAATCTGTGAATACAAATGATAGTATTCTCAGCTTCATTTTTCTCAGAGAGATATTGCTTACAACGAATATGAGAAAACTTGATTCTCTAAAAGTTAATTGCTAAGAAAGTGAGGCTGTATCCTTATAGAGCATGGATACAACCTACTTACTACAAATAAGGTAGCTAAACAAATTACTTTCTAGTCTGTCTATCCTTTTTGAGTAAGTGTCCAAACGGTTACAGATTTGACTTTGCAAAGCCTGTTCAGATCCACTTCTTTAGCCCTTTGTCTCTTCTATATCTCTCCAAGCTTCCTTGTAGGCTTTCCAGAGCACGTTACAGATTGTGGTCCATAAAGTGCATTGGCTTGTTGCTGGTTTCTGACTTGTACAATTTCTCCAGTGTTTTGTCTCCAAGAGTGTATTCGAGAAGTGACTAAGTAAGTGATTCGAGAACTAGAATTGACTTGATCGATAACTCTGAGTTCTCGAATACTGTTATATTGACATATCGAACCACTTCTCGAATAGCTCTTTTTCATCAGGATTCCTTGAGTTATCGAATAGAACATTTGACTTATCGAATCCTCGAGATATCGAATAGCTTTTCTGAGTCCTTGAGATATGGAATGGAACTTTGACTTGTTGACTCTTTGAGAACTCGAATACCACTTTGACTTGTTGACTTCTTGAGTTCTCGAATAGAGTAGTAGACATATCGAATCTCTGAGATATCGAATGAGATATCGAATATTGTCTTGAGATATCGAATCCCTGACTTCTCGAATGCTGGACTTCTCGAATAGACAAAACTACTTCTCGAATTGGTACTTAGGCAAATTCTTCACTTTCTTCAAATCCCAACTGTGATTATTTGACAGTCTTTATCTTCTTGCTTGAGGCATGAACCTTGGAACTTCTTTCAATCATTATTCTTGACTTTATAAGTACAATTACACAACTAGGATTTGGTGCCTATTACAAGTACAAAACAAGTAGAGACTCTACAACTAGAGGTTCCCTCAGTTAATAGGTCATGTAAGTAATTCAAAGCATTACAAACAATTAGGCTTGTTATTAGATATAAACAGGCATGCCTCTGTGACTAACAATCTCCCCCAAATTGTGAATGAGACCCTTAGTCATAATTTCATGTCTGATAACAAGTCTAACATACATAAAGATAAAACTTGAAAAGTACAGGTATGAAATTTGATTGAGCACATGAATGAATGATCTTACAGTATGATGAAATACTAGCCATTCTCATTTGATTCCATCTCCATTGCTTTGGCTTGTAGATCATCATATGCTTTCTGTTTTCTTTCTTTTTCCTTTCTTGCATTCTCATCCATGGCCTTTATGATCTCTGCCAAAGCATCCAATTCTTCAAGCATGATAGAGTCTTTGAAATCTTCAAGTGCTGGTTTTAGAATGTTGGCAGGATAGTGACTGAGTAGGTTCATTCTTATATTGACATTATCTCCATTTCTCCTCCTATACTTCACCACATAGGGATTGAATTGAACTCTACACAATCCTTTTGCCCTTAGCTTTTCTACTTCAACTTCCAGCCTATCAATCTCCTTCTCCCTTTCTAGCCATTTCTCAAAGCACATCAGCATAGTCTCTCTTCATCTTTACAAAATCAATCAACTCCAGCTTCCATACTTTCTCCACTTTGTCTTCAGAATCCAATAGTGCAATGATTCTTTCTATTTCATATAGCTTGCCCCAATTTTGACACTGTCCTTGTTTGAATTTCTTCTCCCTTCCATCAGTATATTTAATTTCAAGGCAGTTATTCGTAATGGCAGCATAGTAGATTCTTTGAGCTCTTAGATATTGCAATTGGTCTTCATCAAAATCTTCATCTAATGGTTGGAGTTTTAAGCCTGGATAGATTGTCAGAGTCCTTGATTTGGATAGCTTTGGTTTCCTTGCAGCTTGTTTGAATTTGATCCTTTTTACATGGTTGCCTGGCAGTAGCATGTGACCTTTTTTTGTAGACCATTGTAGTATTCCATTAGCAATTTGATTTTTGAAACACACAGATGGTTTCTTGACTTGAATCTTCCTCTCTTCTTGAGGTGGCAAAACAGTTGCAGAAGCCATAGATGTAGATTTTGCTAGGTCATTACTAACAGTATTCACCGTAGACTCAGAGTCTTGTGTTATGGTGAGGTTACTGCTAGCAATGCCTAAGGCTTGCTGTTTTTCACTCTTTCTCTCATACACCTTTCCACCATTTCTGTCATCATCTTTCTTCTTGCTTCTACCATCCCTTTTCTCCTTGTCATCACTACCCTTATTCCTTCCTTGAGATCCACCTTTGCTACCACTCTTATCTTGATCATCCTTATCTTTGTCTGACTTTCCCTCTTTAGCAATAGGCTTGATGTCTGACTGAGAGTTGATAAACTTCACCAGAATGTCAAGAGCCTCTATTTCAGATTTAGATTTTCCACTCCTTGAATGTAGAACTCCAGCCAAAAATTTTATTGTAGACATGTTGTTTGATTTGAGGTGTTGGCCAAATCTGAAGGCAACAATGTCTTGATTCTTTTCATATAAAATACAGTGAGGCTGAGGAACTACTTGAGGCAATTGAGATTTCATGCACTTGGTGAGAATCTCTTTGAGCATATTGTTGTCTGATGAGTTATTCCTTTCTATCTTCTTGATAATTGTTCCAAGTTCAGAGCTGGATAGAATTTGCAAAGCTTCAATGTGGATGTGAAAGAGGTTCTTGGCAGTGTGGACTAGGACTTCTCTATCATTGGTAGTGATGATGGCATAAGGATTAGTTTGAACAATTTCTCTTCTCACTATAGTGACTAGAAACACATCTTGCACAAGAAGCTTGATGTAGTCAAAGTAGTGGAAGTTTGCCCTTCTTCTCAGCTCATGTAGGTGCTTCAGAAAGGCTATGTCATGGTATAGTTTAGAATTTGCAGTTTCTTGACATACCTTTTAAGTAAGAACATTTCTGAATTTTGAAGGTTCAGCTTGAAAAGATTGCTTAGCAATGTCAGGAATGTCGAATTCATATTCTGGGAACTCCTCTTCAGTTTCAGATGAAGGGATAGATGGAATCTTGGCCTCTTCATCTACAGCCACTTTCTTCAATTTTTCCTCCTTGGATGCTGCCTTTAATTTCTCAGACTGATTTGACTTAGCAGTTCTTGGTTGACCACCCTCATTTATTGTAATGCCTTTCTCCTTAGGTTTCTCCCCCTTAGATTTTGAGTTCCTTAATGTCCTCTTCTCCCCTTTAGGCTTGTTGTCAGGCACAGAGGCTGTAGAAGTGACCTTTGGGTTGGAAGAATCTGCAGGTAGAGGGAGTCCCATATGTTTCATTATGGCAGAAAGCATCTGTTGTTGGTTGAGAAGAACATCAGCATTGGAAGTGGCTTGAATGTCCAACTTTTCATTGAGAGCAGCAACAGTGTCTGTTAACTGAGCATTGGATGTCTTGAGATTGACCACCTCCTTTTCCAGAGTATCCACCTTGGTAAATAACTCAGTGGCCTTGAAACCAGAGATAGATTGTTCCTTGAGTCTTTGTACTTCATATTTGGTCATGTCATGCACAGGGACCTCGGTTACCAGCTTATCCCCATATTGATTCTTGAACATTATCTTCAGCATGGCATTGGAGTCTGTGGTTTGATCAGATAGAGATTGAAATTTATGCCCCAGACTTGTGACAGTATCCTTTAGCAGTGCAAGCCCATGATCCATCTTGGTGCAGGTGGTGTTACAGTATTTGAGGTCTTTAAACACACTGTCCAGCTGAGGGAATTTGGCAACAAAGGTCCTCTTGATTTCTTCCACTTTGTTGACTGTCTTATCACACACCCTGCTGACCTCATATTTGACTCCTTTGCCAAGATAGTGGGCAGCCTTGAGAAATCCCTTGTGAGAATCATTCATGGCTTCATACACTTCACCAGGTGTCAGAGATTTGGCATTGGATCCTACTGAAGTGATGTATTCCTCCCTGAGATATTGAAGTGCTTCATCAAGATTAATATCATATTTTCCTTGCAACCAGGCATCTACATTGCCATCTCTCTCAGCATCATCAACTATCTTTGTCTTCTACATCTCCACATCATCCCTATGGCATAGCAGAATGGCTTCATAGTCTGGATTAGGGATGTTGGAGGTGACCAAGTTCTGAGCAATCTTAACAAACTCAGGAATCTGATCCACAACTAAGCTTTGAAGTGCTTCAACCGTCAATTGTGGTGGAACAGACCCTGATCCTGAAGCACTGTCATGTTGCACAGGCTTCAGCCATTGTGACAGAAAGTCAGAGCTAGAGCTAGGCAAGCTAGACTCCTCAGTTACAGATGCAACTTCTGTAACCGGATGGATTGACTCTACTACTGGTGTCTCCACAGAAGTGGGATGAGTTACACCAGCAGTTGACACAGGCACAGAGTCTCTAGTAAAAACTAGTGGAACCTCTGTGTTTGTGATGGTGTCATTAGGAGATACCCCAGCATGCATTCCCTCACCATCTAAATGTGGGTCCTGGGTGGTGAGCAAAGTGTCATGCACTAAGTCACTTGAAATCATTGGCTCATCAAGAGAAAAGAATTCTTGATGATCAATGCCTTGCTCCTCAATTGCTTGAGTTGCAGGCTGCAAAGAAATTTGAGTGGTAGATTCTGGAAGAGGAGTGTCTTGTAGATTAGAGTTGGGCAACTCCCTCTGAGAGATAGAGGGAGTTTCAATTGTGATGTGCTCTCCACTCAGTGTAGTGCCAACCTTATCACTCCCATGTGCTGACTCTGTACAGGTAGTTGCATTGGGGAGGATGCTTGATTCTATAGATGCACCCTGTTGAGAGGATACATCTAGTGAACTGTTTGCCCCTGATTTTACAACTTCAGCCATTTGTGTGACTGAAGAGGTGGTTTTAGTTTTCTTCTTCTTTGGCCTGACAAGGGGTGACTCAGGTGCCTCACTTTCTAATTCTACAGCTAATGCTGCTTCAGATAAGATGGTTAAAGGTGCAAACATTACCTCCTTTCTCTTCTTTTTACTAACATCACCCTTTTGAGAGGATGGTGCAGTTGGCTCACTGTGTGGTAGAGTGTTTGGTTGAGAGGGTTGGTTAGCAGGCCCTGGGTTAGCATTTTGTTCTACTTGCTTGGGCTGTGCTAACTGTGACTTTGAGTCAAATGTTGGCATGTTGTGGGGGTAAGTCCTAAACAAACTCTCCATATGGGAAGTTATGTTAAGTCTTACATCCACATCATTCCTAGTCTCCAAATTACCAAAAATGAGTTTGGTCATGGATTTAGGATAGCCTATTCTATTTTTATCTATCCCAGGCAGTTCAATCAATTGAGCATTTTTAAAATTAAGAACAGATTGAATAAAGCGAGGGAAGAAAATGTCAGTACCTCTCTTGGTTGTGTTCTTACCAAGTCTCCCATACAGCTCTTGTAGGATGATTTGACCAACATCTATCTTCTTTCCATAGGCCAGTGCATAGCCAATTTGTTGTGCAGATGCACTGATTTGATCAAAGCTTGATTTCCTTGCCGTGAAGACTTGAAGAAGAGTTGCAAACACATAGCTCCACTCCTTTCTCAGATTCTTCCTGTTTAACTTTCCAAGATTGATCCCATTTGAGTAGTTGATGAACTCAAAGAATTCTTCTAACTCTGCATTCGTGGCCAGTATGTCATATGACTCTTGTTGTAGGCCCAGTGCTTGATTCATGTCTGCAGTGGTGATAGTGATTTCCTGGTCCTGAATCTTGCAGTAGATTATGCATGAAGTTATTGTGCTTTCCAGGGCTACAACTTCCACAATATCAGTTCCCCAAAACTGTTCCAGAATGTCAAGATACAGTGTTGGGTTGGCAGAGAGTGCATCCTTGATGTATGACTCAGCCATCCACTTTTCAAAGCACTTGAAGTTCGCATTGGGTGCTTCAACATCACTGGTTAGGGAGATAAAATAGGTGTTGAACTTCACTGTTGCCATTGATACAGAGAGAAAAGAAGAAGAAAAAAGTAAAGGTTGAAGAAGAAATTTGGCTTTTAGCAGTTAGGGTTTTCAGGGGTTTTGGGAGCTTTGATGCTTGAGAAATGGAATTAAATGAATCGAATAGATGTGAAATTGTATAAGTATGAAGTACTCGAATTGTCGATTAGATGTGTATGTTTTGTATCGACAAGTCAAGCATTCGAGAAGTAGAAAACAACTATTCGATAAGTCAAGAAAGGCTTATTCGATAACTCAAGAAGGTTGAAAACTCACAGCTGGCAGCTATCTAACTTAGAATAAATTCTAAATTAGGTAAAATGTGTTTTTATGAGTGAATTAAAATTTTAGACAAAAATCCAAAATCGGTTAAGATTCAGCGAGATTTCAGCCTTTTCAAATGATTCGAGAACTCAAATATAGTATTCGAGAACTCAGTCAATCGAGAACTAAAACATTGTATTCGAGAAGTCAAGAAAACCTCTATTCGATAACTCTAAAAGACTCTATTCGAGAACTCGAGAGTGCTCTAATGAGACTCATTAGAGATGTCGAATAGTGAATCACTCGAGAAGTATAACTTATCGAAATATACTCATCACTCACAAAAATTAATTTTCACTATCTTTTAAAATTTACCAGCCATATTCAATTAAGAATATTCTAGAAAATTAAACAGTGATTTTCTCAAAATTTCATAGAAATTTCAAGTTAACAAGAAAATATGATTTTCCAAATATGCAACAGATTTGAAATATTTATAAATCATATTTCAGCCAACACTTACTCCAAAAATATTGAGAATTTAGATAAAGTAAGTGTTTACTGCTGCAACAATCTAGATGCTGTATTCACCTAGCCAGAATCTGAAGAATTCAGCATTCCAATCTCACTAACCTACCTTGTGAAGGTGGCTTCATCTAATGGCTTAGTGAATATATCAGCTAGTTGTTTATCTGTAGAAACATAATGCAACTCAATGGTTCCATTAGTTGCATGTTCTCTTATGAAATGATATCTGATGTTAATGTGCTTTGTTCTAGAATGATTGACAGGATTGACAACTATAGAGATTGCACTTGTGTTGTCACACATGATTGGAATTCTTTCCAACACAAGTCCATAATCTCTAAGTTGATTTTTAATCCAAAGCACTTAAGCACAGCAACTTCCAGCAGCTATGTATTCAGCCTCAGCTGTAGAAGTTGACACAGATTGTTGTTTCTTGCTATACCAAGAGACTAACCTTTGTCCAAGAAACTGGCAGCTACCTGAGGTGATTTTCCTATCCATTCTGCATCCATCATAATCAGCATCAGAATAACCAACCAGATTGAACCCTGTGTCCTTAGGGTACCATAAACCCAAGTTTGGAGTGCCCTTCAGATATCTAAAGATCCTTTTTATATCAACCAGATGTGATTCTTTTGGATTTGATTGAAACCTTGCACACAAGCATGTAGCAAACATGATGTCTGGCCTACTTGCAGTGAGGTAGAGTAGAGAACCAACCATGCCTCTGTAGACTGAGATATCTACTTTCTTGCCTTTAGCATCTTCATCCAATTTAGTTGCAGTGGCCATGGGTGTCTTTGCAGGTGAGCAATCTTCCAAGTCAAACTTCTTCAATAAATCTTTGATGTACTTGGTCTGACTGATAAAGATACCATCCTTCCTTTGACTGACTTGCAACCCAAGAAAGAATGTCAACTCTCCCATCATACTCATCTCATATCTGCTCTGCATGAGCTTAGAGAACTTTTCACACAGCTTCTCATTAGTAGAACCAAATATGATATCATCCACATAGATCTGAACTAAGATAATATCATCACCATTTTTTTTGTAAAACAGTGTTTTGTCCAATGTGCCTCTAGTGAATTGATTTTCAAGAAGAATTTGTGATAGAGTATCATACCATGCCCTTGGAGCCTGCTTAAGTCCATACAATGCCTTAAGCAATTTGTAGACAAATTTTGGAAAGTATGGATCCTCAAAGCCAGGTGGTTGTTGAACATAAACTTCTTCTTCCAACTCTCCATTCAGAAATGCACTCTTGACATCCATTTGATACACTTTAAAGTTTGAATGAGCAGCAAATGCCAAGAATATTCTGATGGCTTCCAATCTAGCAACAGGGGCAAATGTCTCATCATAATCAATGCCTTCCTATTGAGAGTATCCTTTTGCAACCAACCTTGCTTTGTTTCTTACAATTACACCATCTTCATCCATCTTATTCTTCAGAACCCATTTTGTTCCAACAATGGTTCTATTCTTTGGTGCAGGCACTAGTTCCCATACTTTGTTCCTTTCAAATTGATTCAGCTCCTCTTGCATGGCAACAATCCAATCTGGATCTAACAGTGTATCATAAAGTTTCTTAGGCTCCACCTGAGATAAGAAACAACCATAGAGACACTCATTCTGAGTTGCTCTCCTAGTCCTTACTCCTACATTATGATCTCCAATGATTTGCTCTGCAGTGTGTGATCTATCCCATTTCCTTGAGTGCTCAGCCTGATTTCTCATTCTTGATGTTGCTTCATCATCCAAATCATCATCCTGATTTCCTCCCCCTGTGAGGTTGCCACTACTCACAGGTGTGTCTTGGATGCTAGTTCTCCACTGTTGATTGGCACAAATTCTTCTCTTGTATTATCATTCACTTGAGTCTGTTAAACTTGATTTTCAACTTTAGTTTCAAACTATTCATCAGAATCATCTAGATTATCAAACCTTAATGGATCTTTATCTTCATCATTGGCTTCTTCTAGTCTAGGTAGTTTGCTGTCATCAAATGTCACATCTGTGCTTTCCATAATTTTCTTTTGACTGATGACATAAACTTTGTATTCAATTCTTTCCATAGAATAGCCAAGAAAAATACCTTCAAATGCCTTTGCATCAAACTTACCAACATATTCAGAATTATCCTTCAATACAATGCATTTGCTTCCAAAAGTATGAACATACTTTAGAGTGGGCTTCTTTCCAGTCATCAAGTTGTAAGGTGTCTTTCCAGTGTTTTTGTTGATGAGGGTTCTGTTCTGGATATAGCATGCAGTGCTTACAACCTCAGCCTAAAAACATGTAGGCATCTTTGCATCAAGTAACATTGTTCTAGCAGCCTCAATTAGAGTTCTATTCTTTCTCTCAACAACTCCATTTTTTTGTGGAGTCCTTGGAGCTGAGAATTGCTGAGAAATCCCATTCTCTTTGCAGAATGCTTCAAGCATGGCATTTCTGAACTCTGTTCCATTATCACTTTTCATTGCAATCACACTTGCATTGTTGGTCTTTGCTTCCTTGTCAACTTTCTTTATATGCTCAATGATTACTTGTGGAGCCTCATCTTTTGATGCCAGAAATTCCACCCATGTATACCTTGTAAAGTCACCAACCATCACCAAGGCATACTTCTTTCTTCCTAGTGACATAATATTGACAGGCCCAAACAAATCCATATGAATGAGTTGTAGGGGCTTGGTTATTGTTGTCACTATCTTTGACTTGTGGCTTGATCTTTTCATCTTTCCTTTTTGACAAGCCTCACACACTCCTTCTTGACAGAATTCAAGTGTGGGCATGCCTCTCACTAACTCTCTTTTGACTAGAGAATTAATGGCTTTGAAGTTCAGGTGTGATAGTTTCTTGTGTCACAGCCAACAATCTTCATTTGATGCTTTTGAGTAAAAGCAACAAATTTTGTCCTTGTTTGCAGAATCCATATTGGCTACAAACAGGCTTCCTTTCCTTACTCCAGATATAGCAAAGTCACCAGTCTTCTTGTGGGTGATCAAACATTCATCTTTATCAAAATCCACCTTGAATCCTCTATCAGTAAACTGACCAACACTTAGCAGATTATGCTTGAGTCCCTTGACCAGTGCTACAGTTTCAATGATGACATTTCCAACTTTTAACTTGCCATATCCCAATGTGTTACCCATGCTGTCATCTCCAAAAGCAACCATTGGGCCAGCCTTTTCCTCGTACTGTGATAGCAGGGCCATATCACCAGTCATATGATTTGAGCATCCACTGTCCAAAATCAACATGACCTTCTTTTCACTTTCTTTGCCCTGCAAACACAAAGGTATTACTTCTCCTTTGGTACCAAAACAAGTTTAGGTCCATGTGACTTAGAAACAGTTTTATCATAAACAACATGCTTATCAACTTTCTTGGTGTTAGTCTTCTTGTCACTGTTAGAAGTCTTAGAGCCTGAGGCCTCAGACTTAGGTGACAAAGGTACCTTCCTAGCTTTAGGAGGACTTGAAGACTTTGACCTTGTGTAGTGTGTGTAAGATTTATGACTGATACAACCATCAATGAATTGCCTTCTCAAATTGAAACAACTAGTCATAACATTCATATTGCATGGCATACAGTCAAATTTATCACAAATTGGTGCATCTCTATGTCTTAGAGGCATAGAACAATCATAGAAAGGTTTAGACACACTACCAGAAGGTTTCTTGCATGAATGAGTTAAATGATTGGTACTGAAACAGTTCTGACAAGTTTTCCTAGGGGAATTAGGCATATAAGCATAGTTGTTATCTTTGTTAATCCCTAAATTGCCATTTCTGTGTTGTTTCTTCTTAGTCACTTTCTTCTCTGATTCACTCTTCCCAGCTGAAACAAACTTAACAAACTTCTTGGGTCTTATCCTATCACCTACTGGCTCCTTGGTCTTTGACTTGACACTCTCACTCTTAGAGGATGCTTGTTGTTCATTGGATTGTGCCTCATCCTCATCATTCAACATTTGCTTGATGAGTAAGGCATCCTCATCAATTTCAAATGTTGATTCCTTAAAAATTGGATTTTCAGTCTTTTTCAAAATGTGAGGCACTTCCTCATGAACAACTGTGTCATCTTCAATGACAGCATAGCCTTTTCTCTATATAAGAGTGCCATAATCAAGTCCAATAGCAGCCTTGGGATTAGCTTCAATTTTCTCACAGTAGGATTGCACTAGACCAGATGATTTCTTGAAAGTTTTCAGTTTGAATTCATTTTCAGCTAATTCATCCCTAAGAGCCTTTTCAACCTGACTAGCACACAAAACCTTATTCTGCAGATATTCAACTTCTTTCTCAAGGTTTTCTACTTGCATAGCAGTTAGCTCAAGTTCCTCATTCTTTTTTATTAGCATTTCATTTCTAATAGACAGTTTAGTAATCTCTTCATTAGCAGCAGTTATACTAGTATGAATGTTAAACATCTCAACAGATAGTTGTTCAATCATGCATTTATACTCTGAAACAGACATGTCTATAGTAGTGAGAGATGGTACCTGAGGGTCTGATGGAGATGTGTCCTCCTTAGAATTGGCCATCAAGGCATAATTGCAAAATTCTTTTTCCTCTCCATCACTGTCAGAATCATCCCAACACTTCCCTTCAGCTATGTAGGCCTTACCTTGTGTCTGCTTTTTCAGAAGGGCCTCATACTTAGCTTCGAGCTTAAGATAATCTCTATCCTTCTTTTTAGGCTTCTTGCATTCACTGGCAAAATGCCCTAGGTCATTGCATCTATAACACCTTACAGATGACCTATCCACATGGCTGGTTTTGAACTTATTCTTGTTTGGTT
This sequence comes from Kitagawia praeruptora, assembly GCA_037693485.1. Taxonomy (NCBI): domain Eukaryota; kingdom Viridiplantae; phylum Streptophyta; class Magnoliopsida; order Apiales; family Apiaceae; genus Kitagawia; species Kitagawia praeruptora. The sequence continues at coordinate 62,253,350 of CM075344.1, forward strand.
TCACAGGTGCCTTATTCCTGTTGAATGAATGGTTTTGGGTTTTGGGTTTGAAGGGTTGATTCCTCTTAAATCTGATGTTTGGAAATTTTCTGGCCATGAAAGCATATGAAGTGTTTTCCATCCCATCTAGTTCTTCAAGAGTATAGAACTCATCTTCCTCCTTTTCCTCACCAGGTTCACTTACTTCAGCTTCAGTTTCTTCATCTTCTACTACCTCCTCTATCCTCAATTGGCTTGTAGATGCTTCTAGGTCTTGAATAGATTTGTTGACAATCAGGGCACATGATGTGTTTATCATTCTGCCTTGGTTGGCTTGGATAGCCCTTTTCTGAAGCAACTCAAGCTCATGAGTTTTTAAAACCCCATAGAGCACATCATATGTAACTTTGTTCAAATCTCTTTCCCTCAGAGAAATGACCCTTTGCTCTAGATGATTTGGTGAAGACAACAGAAACTTCATGTTCAATTCCTTGGTGCTGTAAACCTTGCCATTCATCTGCAACTCAGTAACTAGCTTGTGAAATCTCTCAAACATCTCAGTGATGCTTTCCTTGGGCTATGCCATGAAAGCTTCATACTGAGTGACCAGTATCTGTTTCTTGTTCTCTCTGACCTCATCAGTTCCTTCACATAACACCTCAATGTGATCCCACATTTCTTTGGCAGTGGTACATGAAGCAATGTTTGCAAACATTGACATGTCCATGGAATCTATAATCAGCAACATGAGGTGATTGTCAAGGGCAACCATGTCCTTTTCTGATTCTGTCCATTTGGATGGATCCTTAGCCACATAAGATCTTGGAATAGTAGTGGTTCCAACAGTCTTTTCAGGAATCTCCTGTTGGGGAAAAAATGGACCATTCTTGAGAATCTCAGGATACAAATGATGAGATGCTTTGATGAACAACTGCATCTTTATCTTTCAGAGGTTATAATTCTCTTTGTCAAACTTAGGGACTTTCACCGTTCCTGTAGTCTTTGGTGTATTCGAACTCATGATCATTTTTCTGTTTTTGAATAAACAGCCCGCTCTGATACCACTTATTGAGTATGGAATATAGTAAAAGAATACAGAGGGGGGGTGAATGGATTCTTGAACTTTTCTTTGGCTCGAGTCTATGTAGCAGATAAGTGTTTGTGTGTGCAAAGGTGTAGGTACGGATAAAGAACAACACAAGACACAATATCACTTTAATCTAATGTATTATTAGATAAAGGTTGCTACAATATCTGAATACAAATGATAGTATTCTCAGCTTCGTTTTTCTCAGAGAGATATTGCTTACAATGAATATGAGAAAACTTGACTCTCTAAAAGTTAATTGCTAAGGAAGTGAGGTTGTATCCTTATAGAGCATGGATACAACCTACTTACTACAAATAAGGTAGCTAAACAAATTACTTTCTAGTCTGTCTATCCTTTTTGAGTAAGTGTCCAAACGGTTACAGATTTGACTTTGCAAAGCCTGTTCAGATCCACTTCTTTAGCCCTTTGTCTCTTCTATATCTCTCCAAGCTTCCTTGTAGGCTTTCCATAGCACGTTACAGATTGTGATCCATAAAGTGCATTGGCTTGTTGCAGGTTTCTGACTTGTACAATTTCTCCAGTGTTTTGTCTCCAAGAGTGTATTCGAGAAGTGACTAAGTAAGTGATTCGAGAACTAGAATTGACATGATCGATAACTCTGAGTTCTCGAATACTGTTATATTGACATATCGAACCACTTCTCGAATAGCTCTTTTTCATCAGGATTCCTTGAGTTGTCGAATAGAACATTTGACTTATCGAATCCTCGAGATATCGAATAGCTTTTCTGAGTTCTTGAGATATCGAATGGAACTTTGACTTGTTGACTCTTTGAGAACTCGAATACCACTTTGACTTGTTGACTTCTTGAGTTCTCGAATAGAGTAGTAGACATATCGAATCTCTGAGATATCGAATGAGATATCGAACAGTGTATTCAGAGATATCGAATAGTGTCTTGAGATATCGAATCCCTGACTTCTCGAATGATGGACTTCTCGAATAGACAAAACTACTTCTCGAATTGGTACTTAGGAAAATTCTTCACTTTCTTCAAATCCCAACTGTGATTATTTGACAGTCTTTATCTTCTTGCTTGAGGCATGAACCTTGGAACTTCTTTCAAGCATTATTCTTGACTTTATAAGTACAGTTACACAACTAGGATTTGGTGCCTATTACAAGTACAAAACAAGTAGAGTCTCTACAACTAGAGGTTCCCTTAGTTAAGAGGTCATGTAAGTAATGCAAAGCATTAAAAACAATTAGGCTTGTTATTAGATGTAAACAGGCATGCCTGTGTGACTAACAATATGGTCGTTCCAATTAATGAAATAAACTAATAATATTTTAATTACTAATAACTAACCGATTATCTTTTCCAGCTAAAAGGTAATATATTTTCTATATTTTCTAACTAAAATATCTCATTTTTTCCTAAATAATAACTAATCAATTACCTTTTTCAACTATTACCTTTTCTAAATAAAATCTATTTTTTCCAAAAATTTGATCGTTCTTATTAATGAAAAAAAATAATAATATTACAATTACTAATCATTAATTCATTACCTTTTCAACTAAATAACTTTTCTACATTTTCTAACTAAAATATTTCATTTACAAATTTGATTTTTTTTTTACTTAATTATCCTAACTTAAATCTATCCATACTATATATAATATAAAAGCCGAAACATTAGAAGTTTTGGTACCTGTTTTTTGGTACGTTATGAATTTACTTATTTACACTTCATTATAAAGAAAAATATATATGATATCTATACTATTAAAAATCCTAATATAAATAATAACATAATATAATTATGGGCTCTTTTGAAAAATAAATAGGAAAAAGTAAATTTTTGCACATTTACTTTTGTTAAGAAAGACTATTTGCAATTTTACTAAACTAAGTTTCAAATTGAAAAAATACTAATCCTAACCCTAATTCTCCCCCTTCCCCTTTCCTCAATTTCTCTCTCCTCCCCTATCAACAGACGCTGCCGACTTCACTTGTGTCCTTTTTTTTTTGGTGGCTATTTTGGTGGATTTGGGTTTCCTGGCCCCGCAGGGGCATATTCAACTAAATTTACAACTAATTGCAACTGAATGCAACTAATTTTTTTTTTTTAATTTTTAAGGTGGGGGCTATTTTGGTGGATTTGGGTTTCCTGGCCCCGCAGGGGCATATTCAACTAAATTTGCAACTAATTGCAACTAAATGCAACTAAATTTCTGATTTCAAGTTCCATTTGCCAGTTGTCATTTTCGACCTCATTTTTGAACTCTATTATATATATATATATAAGAAGGGTGATATTTTGGTGGATTTAGGTTTCCTGGCCCCGCAGGGGCATATTTAACTAAATTTGCAACTAATTGCAACTGAATGCAACTAAATTTATGATTTCAAGTTCCATGTATATATATATATATATATATAATAGAGTTCAAAAATGAGATCGAAAATGACAAATGAAAAATGGAACTTGAAATCAGCAACTTAATTTCTGATTTCAGTTGCATTCAGTTGAATATGCCCCTGCGGGGCCTTGCAACCCAAATCCACCAAAATCACCCAAACCAATAATATGTAGTTGCAACTAGTTGTAACTAGTTGAAAGTAGTTGAAAATAGTTGCAACTAGTTGAAAACAGTTGCAACTAGTTGAAAACAGTTGAAAATAGTTGATTTGGTTGAATATTGCCCCTGGCGGGGCCTTGGAACCCAAAATAACTCAAAACAATAATATGTAGTTGCAACTAGTTGTAACTAGTTGAATGTAGTTGAAAATAGTTGCAACTAGTTGAAAACAGTTGAAAAGAGTTGATTTGGTTGAATATTGCCCTTGGCGGGGCCTTGGAACCCAAAATAACTCAAACCAATAATATGTAGTTGCAACTAGTTGTAACTAGTTGAAAGTAGTTGAAAATAGTTGCAACTAGTTGAAAATAATTGAAAATAGTTGATTTGGTTGAATATTGCCCCTGGCGGGGCCTTGCAACCCAAAGCCACCAAAATCACCCTACCTTTTTTAAAAAAAAAGAAGTTGAATGTGGTTGCATTTAGTTGAATATTGCCCCTGGCGGGGCCTTGCAACCCAAATCCACCAAAATCACCCCACCTTTTTAAAAAAAGTTGCATTTGGTTGCATACAAAAATCCACCAAAATAGCCCCCATCCTAAAAAAAAAAAAAAGAGTACAGAAGTCGGCAGTGGGCTGGGAGAAGGGAGGGAGGGAGGGAGGGAGGGGGAGTGGGTTGGGCTAGGAAGGAGGGAGGAGGAATGAGCCTAGTATTTTTGCAATTTGAAACTTTGTTTGGTAAAATTGCAATTTATTAAGGAAGGTGGTATTTTTGCAAAAAGAAACTTTAAATCTAGTATTCTTGGTAAATATCCTATAATTAATGGTAAGTAGTCGATAACCTTTTTTCACATTTACTTTTAATTGAAGATATTATCTTTTATAAACAACTAAAAATATCAGTCGTATTATATCATATCTTCCAATCATTAATATTTCCTTTCGAATTAAAACACGTTACCTTTTTAATTTAAAACTAATCTTACAATCATTAATATATACCCGAAAATATCACATCATATTTTTCAATTATTAATAAAATATATTAAAAATCCGTATACTTTGTTTTAATAAGGAAACATTAGTATAATCCGTAAATATGAGTATATTAAATAATATTAAATTAAAATTAATAATTATATAATAGCCGAAACATTAAAAAATTTGGTAGTTATTTTTTGGTATATGTTTTTTAGTATTTCGTGAATTTACTTATTTAACCTTTATTATAAAGAAAAATATATACGATATCTATACAATTAAAACACCTAAAATAAATAATAACATAATATAATTAATGCTAATTAGTCGATTGCCTTTTTCACTTTTACTTTTAGTTGAAGATATTATCTTTTATGAACACTTAAAAACATCAATCATATCATATCTTCCAATCATATCATATCTAGAAATAATTAATATATAACCAAAAATATCACATCATATCTTCTAATCACTAACAAAATATAATAAAAATCCGTATAATACGAATAATGACCATTAGATTTTTAGTAAAAAGTCAGAGTCGTTAGATCTAATGATTAAATATATTATATAATTAAATTAATTTACTAAAATTTCAAGGTTCGAATTCTATCAACGATATATTTATTTTAAAATTTTATAATATAAGTTTTAAACCATGCATATCATTAATTAAATTTATATTAAATTTTTAATATTAAAATTAAAATGAAATATTGTAAATAATGATTATATAAAAATGTAATTGAAACATAAAATAAAATTTGTTACATATCACTACAAGGAAAACTGAAATATACAATGGTTATTGCCCGTTGTCTGATGCCCTGGAATAGCGTTGTCTATCGAGCAGGTGTCTGATACCAACATCACACAACGGTACACAAATCGTTGTCTGATATCCGGAACAACAACACACCAGGCTCCAAAAGCGTTGTAGCACACCCAGATACCACAACGGTTATGGTATAAAGCGTTGTGGAAATGGTGATATTACAACGTTTTTGTTTATTATGAATGTTGTTAGATTTTAATGTGCACAACTGTTTTGGTGAATTAGAGGCACGCAAAGCCAAAATTTACACAACATTCACATGTGATAGAATTCGTTGTCATCATGTTTTTTGTACAATGTTTTGTAGCTTCAAAAGTGTTGTTAGATTCGAATGTGCACAACTGTTTTGTAGCTTCGAAAGTGTTGTTAGATTCGAATGTGCACAACATATACATGTGATACAATCGTTGTCTGAATTGTTTTTGTACAATGTTAGAATCGTTGTCTCATTGGCTAAAAATAAACTAGACAATGCACCAATAAAATACTACCATTACGACCAATATTCGCTATTACAACGAACCAAAATCCAACATTACAACCAAAATTCATCATCAACCAACTAAAATTCAACCACCTAAAACCATTAATTTCTAAACAAAAATCAATTACATAACCTAAAAATAAACTCCAAGAACTGGAAATAACCTAAGTGTTATATACAAGGCTGCAACCCATGGTTTCCTACGCTCCAATATATCCAAAGCCCAGTGACAAGCCGTGCTTATTAGTTCAGCAGGTGGGGCTACTACATCTACAGAAGTTCTTTTGTTGGTATGACTGCAGATGTTCCTCCCCCAGAGACTGCAGAATGTAATTCCTGAATTTCAACCATTTCAAGGTTTAAAATATAGAGAGATAAGTAATTTGATGGAAGTTATTAAAAAATATAGAGAGATAAGTAACTTTATTACTAGAAATCAAGACCTGATAGAAATCAAGACATATTCATGTAATATGTGAAAATCTGTCAAAATTAATAGATATAAAAATAAGAACTTATACGCGTAGATATTCTTAAAAATTAGTAAAATGTAAATGAATTCTTGAAATCTCAAACTCAAATAGAATTTGTTATGGCTGTGTTTGACCTCAAGTTTGATAAGTCTTGCAAATGTCCACACTTTTTCCATGCATTTTAGCTAAAACGAATAAATCCTGCAATAGGTTTAATTAGGGATAGATTTTTACATATTTAAAATTTAAAAATATCCTGGAATATGTTCAGGGATATATTTTGCAGATATTGTAATAAATCCTGCAATAGGTTTAATTAGGGATAGATTTTTACATATTTAAAATTTAAAAAATATCCTGGAATATGTTCAGGGATATATTTTGCAGATATTGTAATAAATCCTGCAATAGGTTTAATTAGGGATAGATTTTTACATATTTAAAATTTAAAAATATCCTGGAATATGTTCAGGGATATATTTTACAGATATTGTAATAAATCCTGCAATAGGTTTAATTAGCACTACTACAAATATAGGCAAAGGAACCGCTAATAAGAGACCATCTTATTCAAATAATTGATTACTTATGAAAAGAAACCATACTTTTTCAAAAAATGGTCTCTTATAATATAAGTAAAGAGACCCTCTTATTTAAATAAGTGGTTATTTAATAAAAGAAACCTCACTTTTTAAAAAAGAGATCTCTTATAATACATGAAAAGAGACATCTTTAATTAAAAAGGTGGTTTCTTATCATTTTTATTTGTGTTTTTAGTTTGTGACTTGTTAGCCCATTATCTGATAATAAATTGAGAAAAGCCCAAAACAAAACCCTCGTCAGTTTCTATATAACCAACGCCTCTTCTTGTTTCTCTCCATCTCAGCGCCTCTCTCCATCTCAGTTTCTATATACCCATTTTTCTGGTTAATACTCGATGCCCACTGTATATATGTTTTATAAGCTTGGAACGATGGGAACTGTCGATTACATGTTTTGCATTCGTAAACACGGCCGGTTGATAGAGTCTCGGATTTGCCGATGTGAGAAAGAAGCACGAGACAGCTTGCCATGGTTATTTCTTCTTCTCTACCTCTCTTCATTGTCATGTTAATGTAAAATCAAATAGGTTTTGTGCTTTGTTTTGGACTTTTGGTAAAGGATGCGTTTCGGGTTTTGTACGTGTTGAATGAAATGTGAAACAGTTTGTAAGTTGTGGTTGAGTGAGTTACAATGTTGCGTTTGTACGTGTATTTATATAAGGTTGTGAAAAGTGGCTGCTAATTAAGTTCCTACGTATGTGATTACTATCTCACCCTGTACTACTATTCTTAACGTGCATGGTTGGATTTTCTAATCTGTTTCTAGTTGATTAGTAGGAGTTGTAATTAGCACAAGGGGACAAATGGGTTGTTAATTAAGCGATTAATTAAGCAATTGGATTCATATGGTTTCGTAGATTAGTGTGCAAGTTCATAATTTGATAGTATCAAACTTCTGTCCAATTTTTTGTATTATTAGTTTGAAATATTAACTCTGATGGGATTACATAAAAAATTTGTGCTTGAATCAAATATAATGCAATATTATACAGACCCATTATGGGGGTTATACAGTGTATATCACTTCTAATTTGAACAATCATTTTCCATAATTTCTTCAGATTATCACCAGGATTTTGCTTTGCTGACGGACTAGCTTCCCTAGCCCTTTTGCGCCAAGATGTGAAAAATGAAACCGGTGCTGGCGTTTTTGATTAATGTTACCGGGGCCTCTGTTATCTGGCTGCAGAGGTGTTTTTGAGATCTTATGCTATAGAAACTAGACATGAAAGACATGTATTTGATGGTTGTAAATTTTATATGCAAATTTAGACATATATTTGATGGTTGTAATTAGTAATTACTGAACTGAGTATCTTGTAGTATAAATTATGAAGAATTTATCTCATTAATATATCTGTTTTTTTTAGTAAATGCAAATTTCAAAAAAAATTATCGTTGTTTGAAAAACGGATTCGGATATTATCCGTATCCGGATAATATCCACCGGATTCGGATACGGATATGATTTTTTCGGATATTTTCAGATTTGGATACGGTTTCGAACTTTAATCCTATTCAGAGCAAATAGACCACCTTTTAGAGACAACTGATTTTTTTAGTGAAATCAAACAGACCACTTATTGGTCTATGTGGTTTCTTTACTAGAACCGGAGAGACCATGTAATCTAAATAAGTGGTTTCTTTTCCTTCTACCTAAGAGATCACTTTTCTTAAATAGCGGGTCTCTTATTTATATTTAAGAAACTCCCTCAAAGAAGAGGTCTCTTATGTTAAGAGACCACTGACCTAGAGACTAAGATGATTTTTAAGTGGTCTCTTTATGCTTTTTTGTAGTAGTGTAGGGATAGATTTTTACATATTTAAAATTTAAAAATATCCTGGAATATGTTCAGGGATATATTTTGCAGATATTGTGTATTCAGGAATATATTTTGTAGATATTGTGTATTCAGGCATGATATATGAAATCCTTAATATCTATGATATATCGTCAGATTTTGATTCTACGTGCGTTACTTGTGATATTTCTGAGCTATAAATATATATGTACCAGTCGAAACAGATGCACAAACCCCTAAAGAGAAAGAAATACACTTGTCAGTTGTCAGAGAGGGAGAGAGAAAGACATATTTACAGAGAGAGAGAGATGGAAGGAAGAAGAGACGGACAAGAAGGACAACAGGAGGCTGAGAAGTGGAGGCAATTACTTCAGCAGCTCCCGAACAAGAAATGTCCGAGGTGTGATTCCATGGACACCAAGTTCAGCTATTTCAACAACAAGGACTTATCACAGGAGCGCTACCATTGCAAAAACTGCAAAAGGTTCTGGACCCATCGTGGAAAGTTAAGAGATGTACCCGAGGGTGCAGCTTTACAGAAACAGATGCCTGCTAGCATTAGTGTTGAAGCTGGTCCTTACAAAATAACGAGGGTCAATTCACTAGACGAATTATTTGGATTTAATTCTGGAAGCCAAGCAGCTGGTGAATCAAACGCGAATGTCTCTCAATCAGCCACCTACAATCAGGCTCAACTAAATTTTATTAGTGGCAAGAATACCATGTGATATCAACATAACTATGGGATAGTTAGGACCAGTACCGGAATCTTTTCTCCAATTTCAACTTCTCCAATTTCAACTTCTGGGCAATCACTCAATTACATTTATCTTGTTTTCGTGGTAGACGTACGAATAAATATACTCTTGTAGTTCTTACATTATTTCTGGATTTTTATTTTGTTTTGAAATGAATAATATTTTATTTCTTTGATTGTTGACCGTAAACTATAGATAGTATAGATAATTTTTAGTATTAAATCTAAATTAATATGTTGTTGATGGTAATCGAACCTTCAAAATTTCTATATAACATAATCTAGTATTAATTTCATATTAAAATGTTGTTAGCGGGATTCGAACCTTAGACCTCTAACTTTTAGTATTGTTGTATTTAACGATCATGATCTATTTGAGTTCAAGATCTAACGGTTGTGAATGAGGGATAACAAAAAATGATTTAACGGTCATGATCTATTTGAGTTCAAGATCTAACGGTTGTGAATGAGGGATAACAAAAAATGAAGAACCAAAATAGGGGATAATCAAACTACAAATTATATCCCTTTCGCTTTGTATAGTAGAGTATAGTATAGATATGTAACATATGTAGTTTTTATCCTAAATATTATCAACCTTCAACTTAGTGTATTATTTTTAGAATACCCTGAAACCATAACCTGGCTCCGCCCTGCGTATATGAATATTTTTGACTAGATGAAATAAATTATAAAAATATATACTATTTCAAATTTAGTGAATATTTAATTATTTGACAAGAATAATCATTTACTCCCTCCGTCCCATTTTTATTGTCCATCCATTAAATTCCACCTTTTATTCAATCATGCCAAATATATTTAAGTTACCAAATATATGTATTATTTTTCATAAAAGTTAACATAATTAACACATAATTTACCTTATTAGCTAAATATGGACAACAATTTTGGGACAAAGAAAATAAGAAATAATGGACAGTATAATTGGGACGGAGGGAGTATCAAATATTCATTTATCGAGTTTCTATTATAAACTAACTTTATATCGCAGTTGCCTTTGTTTTAACTCAGCAGCTTATTAAGAAGGGTATTGGTTGTAAGGTGGGTAATGGCAGTTCTACTAGTATCTTGAATGAACCTTGGTTGTCAGAAGAGAATGATCCGTATATTCATACTGATAATGAAGCTATTAGAGGTCAAAAAGTTTCTTCTCTGATGAATATGGAAGGAAACAGTTGGGATATTGATCTTATCTTGGACATTTTTGATGATAGGGATGCTGATATTATTTTGTCCACTCCTTTGAATAATGAAGTCGATGATGCATGGTATTGGAGGGAAAAAAAGCTAGGAAATTACTCTGTCAAAAGTGGTTATTTGCTTCTTGAAGGCGAAAGTAATGTGACTGGAGAAGCAGCGAATTCTGGGTTCTGGCGGAAGCTTTGGAATCTGAAAATTCCACCTAAGGTTAAATTTTTTTTATGGAGAGCTTCTACGAATTGCTTACCTACAAAAGACTTACTTCGCTCTAGAAAGGTTCCAGTAAACGAGTTTTGTGCAATGTGCAATGCATATTGCTACATGTGTTAGTGTTATGCTGTCATGCTGTATCCAGTTGGGAGAAATTGGCTATTTCACGAGTATCTGGTGACTTTTCTTCGTTCCCAGAATGGCTTGAGCTGGTTTTTCAACAGCATACTCAGGAGAAGATCACGGTTATTGTTATGGTCTGCTGGATGTTGTGGAAGAGTAGGAATGAGCTTATTTGGAATCAACGCAATTTGGAATCTTCAGCAGTGGTAGAATCAGCGTACTCAGTCCTTAGCCAATGGAGAGGTGTTCAAGATCGAACTTTCGATCGTTTTCTGGGCTTTATGTCCAACGAAGACGGTGATGAGCACTGGCGATTACCCCAGCCTAATAGTGTTAAGGTAAACTCTGATGCTGCCATTTTTGAGGAAGCTAGTTGCTACAGTTATGCGTATATAGTTAGAGATCAGAATGGAGGTCTGATCGAAGCTAGAGCGAAGTGCTTGAGAGGAAGGCCTAGTCCGGAGTTGGCTGAAGCAGTAGGCATCAGGGAGGCTTTAAGCTGGGTGAAAAATGGAGGTCATGAGAACGTTGTTATAGAGACTGATTGCTTGCAGATAGTCCAGTCCATCCGTAGCTCTTTTCTGTGCTTTTCGTATTTGGGGAGAGTTGTTAAGGAGTGCAGGGATATTCTAGCAAGTTTGAGGAGCAAAAATGTTAACGGTCCACGAACAAGATCGCTCATTTCTTATCGAAATCTACTTATTCTATAGCTGATCGTAGTTGGAGGGTGGGAGATGTCCACCCCGATTTGCTTTTTTTATTGTCGAATGATTTGATCAATCAATAAAACCTGAATCTTTTTATGGCAAAAAATCTTTTTGTAATGATTGTATTAAATCTACAATGTTGACATTGTTTTTATTAAATAATGTTTAATTTATAGTAATTTTGGTGTGTTGATTGTATTGTCTAGCATAGTTTTTTGTCTCAATAAACCATTGTCTAGTCTAATTTTAGCTAATGGAGGCATCTTTAATAACAGTTGTTGTAAATCATATGAGACAATAGCTACGTAACAGACAACACCTCAATATACATGTTGTAAATCATACTAAGTGTTATCCTTCCTACATAACAACAACATGCCATATGAGATAACATGTTGTACATCTAACCATAAAACAAATCGTTTTTGCTAAGAAACCATTGTTTGTAGTGACATACAACAACAGTCCTGATCAAGTAAAGAATTGTATCTTTTGCACTTCAACAATAGGCTTTCTTTTAAAAACCATTGTCTTTACTGCTTAAAACAACAATATATTCGTTAAAACGTGTTGCATTATTGGAGCTTTGACAACAGGTTTCCAAAAAAGTGTTGTTGTTTCTGGGTATCAGACAACACTTTTCAGGTGTCTTTTACTTGTCTTTCAACTCTCACACAACAGTTTGCTGTGTGTTGTCTGAGGTGTGTATCAGACGACTTCTCGATAGTCAACAGTTTTCGGGAGGTTCAGACAACACGTTTTGAGTGTCGTCTAAAGCAAAAATCCTTGTAGTGCACCAAGCCCAGGTCTCACCAATAGTTACAATAGTCTCACCGACACCATTCACCAGGAACAAGTCCCTCTCCTAAAACTCACGTACCAAGTTTGCCGGATTTCGTTCCCGATTCATAAGAACTAATGTGTCATGTACCCGTACATATACCGCGTATTGGAATGACATGTGTATACTGCAACATGTTTAGTCACAAACAATGCTCTTATTACATTTAGGGCCAAATGTAATAAGAAATCACGTTTAGGGTAAGGAAGGCCGAATGGAACTCCATTTTAACATCTGTTCGGTTGATAACGGGAGTTTGATCAGCTCTGGCTTGTAATAACGTGACAGGGTGAGAATTGATAAATTAAACTTCAAAATTAAGGATAACCAGGGTTAAGAGACTAAGTTGAATCCAACTAACGACTTTACAGGAACTCAGAGTCACATTCTTGTTTATAAATAATATCCAGACTTTAGGCATACAATACATACTACTAAAATTAAAACATATAACCTAATCAGCAATATTCTGAGACAAGAGGTTTTAATTCAGATAGGAAGGTAAAGAATCTTTTGAACAAGTAACTTCATGATTCTCCTATTTTGCTTTGGCCAGAAGAAAAACAATTGCACCTTTGAACAATTTATTAAACTAATTAGCATAGCTTGCCTAATGCCTAGTGCATAAATTAATGAAAAACCAGTGGTGTATCCAGAAACTAAGTTCCGGGTGGGAGCTCAGTGAGGCATGGACATCAAACCCTAAACCAGCCTACATAAGGAATCATGAAGTAATATTAATTTCTAGGTCTGAAGACCTGAAGTACACAAAGGGAAAGAGTCTCCATCCCTCACTAAATGCAGCCATCTTATCCTTTATACTTGTTTCCATATTCTACTTGGTACCTGAAGGCTCACATATATGATCTTGCAGCAAAGATTTTTACTCCTTAATGAGAAAATTTGTCAAAGGGAAACTATGGATAGCAACTTCAGGTGAAAAAGAGTACTCGAAAGCAGAGATATTAAGATTACACGCACATAACATCATCCAAATATGCCTTTTTATTCTCACAACGTTATCAGATATAAACACACATTTCGTATGTCATGTCTGATTGAAAGTGACATAACTTCAGCTGAAAAAAATGAAGCAACTGAGAAAGATGTAATTATGATGCATATATAACACTATAATTTAAGTTCCTAAAATATAAAACAAAAGTTTTCTGTTTCCAACTGTATGTTGCCTACACATGAGAAACTCCATATAATATCAATAAATTTACGTGAAGAATATCATGTGCTGTTAAAAGAAGATTTAAACAATATGAATCTCAAAGGCATACATAAGGAATCACAAAGTAGTATTACTTTCTAGGTCTGAAGTACACAAAGGGAAAGAGTCTCCGTCCCTCACTAAACGCAGCCATCTTATCCTTTATACTTGTTTCGATATTCTACTTGGTACCTGAAGGCTCACAAATATGATCTTGCAGCAAAGATATTTACTCCTTAATGAGAAAATTTGTCAAAGGGAAAACTATGGATAGCAACTTCAGGTGAAAAAGAGTACTCGAAAACAGAGAAATTAAGATTACACGCACATAACATTATCCAAATAAACCTTTTTATTCTCACAACGTTATCTGATATAACGCACATTTCGTATGTCATGTCTGATTGAAAGTGACATAACTTCAGCTGAAAAAAATGAAGCAACTGAGAAAGATGTACTCAGGAAAGTAATGTGGCAGTCATTTAAACTTACTGTAGAATGATAATATGCATACAACATTCCAACTATTCATATGTTGCGATCAACGCTAAGGCATGACTGACATATTGGTTCGCTAATTGCAATACATAAATCATCTCCTGATTAGGTTCATTTTGGTTATTTATTTATGTATTCTTTTACTTAAACAGTGGTATCTATATACTTTAGGCATTAAAAACAAAGGCATTTAAGGGACAATCTGTTTAAATATATTTGTTAGAAAGAAGTCTAGAATAGATTCAGTAACAATGAATCTATTCTCTGACGTCATAATGAAAAGAAGTGAGATTTATATCAGGATTTCATTGTTTAATACAGCGACTTAATTACATATTAAAGGTAACATTTCCTTGTTTGCAACTAAAGGGGATCTTACACATCCAAGTCCTATTGCAAATGCTTCAGAATAAGTTACATTTCCTTCAATAGAAACAGATGTAAGGCTGTCAGAGAAAATTATGCAAAATTGAGGATATAGTACACAAGGAAAAGGATTAAATATTGGCCATGAAAACAGCCTATCATTCTATGTGTCTCCAAAATATTACATGGAGAAATTTCCAATATACTTTAAACTGACAATTACCTCAAGATGATATTATTTCTCAATTTTCGAGAAAACCACCAATACTGTTGAGATGGTTGTAATGTTGAGAGTACTATTTGCTTGTTTCAATTTGAAAAATGATCCTAGTTTTAATTAAGATTCAAACCAGATGGGGGGAAAACAATTGCAGGCACTCAGCATTGTACTTTCCTAACTATCAAGGCAGCCTCCAAATTAATCACCTCTAGTCTCAAATACAGGAAACAAACAATTGCAATAGATATAAAAAATAGATTTAGCAAAAAAGTGAAGAAAACAATTGAAACATTGTCAACATTAAACACCAGAATTTTGTCAAAAAAAGAAAACATTAAACACCAGAAACCATAACTTTCCTAACAATCCTACTCAAGAGCATTCCAGTCGACTTGTTTGGATCCTATTATTGTAACCAAACTCTCATTATACTTAATAATATTTCGCTTACCCATAAAAATCGAAAATGGGATATTTCTGGCCACTTTCTTGCGAGAGTCATACAAAAGGCAGACATCATCATCAGTAAATAACAGGAAATCCCCGCTGTTCAAGCAGCCAAAGACATGCCGATGTGGAAAGTCTACATCAACCATGAGCATTAAAGTCCAAGATGCCTCAACTCCACCACCATGAAGGCATGCCTCATCATTCAACGTCCACAACTTGAATATATTATTCAATTCTTCTTCCTTAGAGGTAATGATAGCAATAGAATCATTGAAGTCGGTGATACAATAATCAAGAGATCCCTCAGGAATCTGAATATCACAAGTAAACACCTCCTTGTCTAAATTGAAAGCTATCATACCCCATGACCCCACGCAACACATAAAACCATTCACACAAACATCAAAACCCTCATATTGCGGATAACTAGTCGGCCTGGGATCTACCTTGCGCCAAACATTGGTATTGGCAGAATATACCTCAGCAGAAAGAGACATGTCCAGAGAGTAAACAACCCTAAGAACCTTAAGATCATTACCTATGGGATCAAAACCAAATATATTTATCCCACGCAAAGTCTTCCCAGCGTTTGCTTCTCGGTGGGCAATTAGCCACGGAAACACAAACTATACCATTATAAGAACCAACAATTTTGTAATCAGGCTCGAAAGAGTAATCACCTCTAGAGTAAGGAAAGCCGAGCGGAGCCTTAATTTGAGGAGAAACAAGATTGAGCAGATACATTGAATTATCACCATAATCATGGACAATGAGAGTTTGATCAACACCTTCTCCTCATGGTTTTGTAATGGAGCGATTGAGGTGAGAAATGATGAAATTAGGGGTTGAGATGAGAGATAACCAGGGCTTGCACACTGATTTGCAACAGAGTAAAGATTTTACAGGAAGTTTGACTAGAATTAGAATAAGGACATCTTGTGTTAAGCTGTGAATGGAAGTACAAACGGAACTCATTGTTTTCGGTTAGGGTTTCCGAGCAGACAGGATTGCTCTGTCAATTTCTTTCCTATTAAATAGTAGTGAAATTTCCGAATAACCTGCTGTATTATCTTAAATCATCACTGCACTTTTTTTCTTTTTTTTTTCCATTTATCCCATCGTTTTCGGTCAAAAAAAATTTCCATCTTTTTGACTGTTAAATTATTGATTGGGATGCACTGTCAGCCTGTCCCGTACACGTCACATCAGTACAACCTTAATTTTGTTATAAAAACTTTAAAAAATCACAAAAACTTTAAAAAAATCGTAAAAAATCTTAAAACCTTTAAATAAAAATCATAAAACATTATAAAAACTTTCAAAAAAATCATAAAAAATTTATAAATACTTTAAGAAAAATCGTAATTTTTTCATTAAAAATTATAAAAAGTATAAATAATTATATACTTTTTATAATTATTTTTTCATTAATTAATTTCTTACTCGGCCATGGTAAAAAGTAAAGGTTAAAATCACAATTATTTACCAAGTTTCCACCCAATCAGATCAAATCAAAACAATTAAAGTAAAAGAAAAGAAAAATTCGAGAACATATGAATGTTCTTCCCCAAAACCCAGTTTCTTGCCTTTAGCATCTTCATCCAATTTAGTGGCAGTGGCCATGGGTGTCTTTGCAGGTGAGCAATCTTCCAAGTCAAACTTCTTCAATAAATCTTTGATGTACTTGGTCTGACTGATAAAGATACCATCCTTCCTTTGACTGACTTGCAACCCAAGAAAGAATGTCAACTCTCCCATCATACTCATCTCATATCTGCTCTGCATGAGCTTAGAGAACTTTTCACACAGCTTCTCATTAGTAGAACCAAATATGATATCATCCACATAGATCTGAACTAAGATAATATCATCACCATGTTTCTTGTAAAACAGTGTTTTGTCCAATGTGCCTCTAGTGAATTGATTTTCAAGAAGAATTTGTGATAGAGTATCATACCATGCCCTTGGAGCCTGCTTAAGTCCATACAATGCCTTAAGCAATTTGTAGACAAATTTTGGAAAGTGTGGATCCTCAAAGCCAGGTGGTTGTTGAACATAAACTTCTTCTTCCAACTCTCCATTCAGAAATGCACTCTTGACATCCATTTGATACACTTTAAAGTTTGAATGAGCAGCAAATGCCAAGAATATTCTGATGGCTTCCAATCTAGCAACAGGGGCAAATGTCTCATCATAATCAATGCCTTCCTATTGAGAGTATCCTTTTGCAACCAACCTTGCTTTGTTTCTTACTATTACACCATCTTCATCCATCTTATTCTTCAGAACCCATTTTGGTCCAACAATGGTTCTATTCTTTGGTACAGGCACTAGTTCCCATACTTTGTTCCTTTCAAATTGATTCAGCTCCTCTTGCATGGCAACAATCCAATCTGGATCTAGCAGTGTATCATAAAGTTTCTTAGGCTCCACCTGAGATAGGAAACAACCATAGAGACACTCATTCTGAGTTGCTCTCCTAGTCCTTACTCCTACATTATGATCTCCAATGATTTGCTCTGCAGTGTGTGATCTATCCAATTTCCTTGAGTGCTCAGCCTGATTTCTCATTCTTGATGTTGCTTCATCATCCAAATCATCATCCTGATTTCCTCCCCCTGTGAGGTTGCCACTACTCACAGGTGTGTCTTGGATTCTAGTTCTCCACTGTTGATTGGCACAAATTCTTCTCTTGTATTATCATTCACTTGAGTCTGTTGAACTTGATTTTCAACTTCAGTTTTAAACTATTCATCAGAATCATCTAGATTATCAAACCTTAATGGATCTTTATCTTCATCATTGGCTTCTTCTAGTCCAGGTAGTTTGCTGTCATCAAATGTCACATCTGTGCTTTCCATAATTTTCTTTTGACTGATGACATAAACTTTGTATTCAATTCTTTCCATAGAATAGCCAAGAAAAATACCTTCAAATGCTTTTGCATCAAACTTACCAACATATTCAGAATTATCCTTCAATACAAAGCATTTGCTTCCAAAAGTATGAACATACTTTAGAGTGGGCTTCTTTCCAGTCATCAAGTTGTAAGGTGTCTTTCCAGTGTTTTTGTTGATGAGGGTTCTGTTCTGGATATAGCATGCAGTGCTTACAGCCTCAGCCTAAAAACATGTAGGCATCTTTGCATCAAGTAACATTGTTCTAGCAGCCTCAATTAGAGTTCTATTCTTTCTCTCAACAACTCCATTTTTTTGTGGAGTCCTTGGAGCTGAGAATTGCTGAGAAATCCCATTCTCTTTGCAGAATGCTTCAAGCATGGCATTTCTGAACTCTGTTCCATTATCACTTTTCAGTGCAATCACACTTGCATTGTTGGTCTTTGCTTCCTTGTCAACTTTCTTTATATGCTCAATGATTACTTGTGGAGCCTCATCTTTTGATGCCAGAAATTCCACCCATGTATACCTTGTAAAGTCATCAACCATCACCAAGGCATACTTCTTTCTTCCTAGTGACATAATATTGACAGGCCCAAACAAATCCATATGAATGAGTTGTAGGGGCTTGGTTATTGATGTCACTATCTTTGACTTGTGGCTTGATCTTTTCATCTTTCCTTTTTGACAAGCCTCACACACTCCTTCTTGACAGAATTCAAGTGTGGGCATGCCTCTCACTAACTCTCTTTTGACTAGAGAATTAATGGCTTTGAAGTTCAGGTGTGATAGTTTCTTGTGTCACAGCCAACAATCTTCATTTGATGCTTTTGAGTAAAAGCAACAAATTTTGTCCTTGTTTGCAGAATCCATATTGGCTACAAACAGGCTTCCTTTCCTTACTCCAGATAGAGCAAAGTCACCAGTCTTCTTGTGGGTGATCAAACATTCATCTTTATCAAAATCCACCTTGAATCCTCTATCAGTAAACTGACCAACACTTAGCAGATTATGCTTGAGTCCCTTGACCAGTGCTACAGTTTCAATGATGACATTTCCAACTTTTAACTTGCCATATCCCAATGTGTTACCCATGCTGTCATCTCCAAAAGCAACCATTGGGCCAGCCTTTTCCTCATACTGTGATAGCAGGGCCATATCACCAGTCATATGATTTGAGCATCCACTATCCAAAATCCACATGACCTTCTTTTCACTTTCTTTGCCCTGCAAACACAAAGGTATTACTTCTCCTTTGGTACCAAAACAAGTTTGGGTCCATGTGACTTAGAAACAGTTTTATCATAAACAACATGCTTATCAACTTTCTTGGTGTTAGTCTTCTTGTCACTGTTAGAAGTCTTAGAGCCTGAGGCCTCAGACTTAGGTGACAAAGGTACCTTCCTAGCTTTAGGAGGACTTGAAGACTTTGACCTTGTGTAGTGTGTGTGAGAATTGTGACTGATACAACCATCAATGAATTGCCTTCTCAAATTGAAACAACTAGTCATAACATTCATATTGCATGGCATACAGTCAAATTTATCACAAAATGGTGCATCTCTATGTCTTAGAGGCACAGAACAATCATAGAAAGGTTTAGACACACTACCAGCAGGTTTCTTGCATGAATGAGTTAAATGATTGGTACTGAAACAGTTCTGACAAGTTTTCCTAGGGGCATTAGGCATATAAGCATAGTTGTTATCTTTGTTAATCCCTAAATTGCCATTTCTGTGTTGTTTCTTCTTAGTCACTTTCTTCTCTGATTCACTCTTCCTAACTTAAACAAACTTAACAAACTTCTTGGGTCTTATCCTATCACCTACTGGCTCCTTGGTCTTTGACTTGACACTCTCACTCTTAGAGGATGCTTGTTGTTCATTGGATTGTGCCTCATCCTCATCATTCAACATTTGCTTGATGAGTAAGGCATCCTCATCAATTTCAAATGTTGATTCCTTAAAAATTGGATTTTCAGTCTTTTTTAAAATGTGAGGCACTTCCTCATGAACAACTGTGTCATCTTCAATGACAGTATAGCCTTTTCTCTATATAAGAGTGCCATAATCAAGTCCAATAGCAGCCTTGGGATTAGCTTCAATTTTCTCACAGTAGGATTGCACTAGACCAGATGATTTCTTGAAAGTTTTCAGTTTGAATTCATTTTCAGCTAATTCATCCCTAAGAGCCTTTTTAACCTGACTAGCACACAAAACCTTATTCTGCAGATATTCAACTTCTTTCTCAAGGTTTTCTACTTGCATAGCAGTTAGCTCAAGTTCCTCATTCTTTTTGATTAGCATTTCATTTCTAATAGACAGTTTAGTAATCTCTTCATTAGCAGCAGTTATACTAGTATGAATGTTAAACATCTCAACAGATAGTTGTTCAATCATGCATTTATACTCTGAAATAGACATGTCTATAGTAGTGAGAGATGGTACCTGAGGGTCTGATGGAGATGTGTCCTCCTTGGAATTGGCCATCAAGGCATAATTGCAAAATTCTTGTTCCTCTCCATCACTGTTAGAATCATCCCAACACTTTCCTTCAGCTATGTAGGCCTTACCTTATGTCTGCTTTTTCAGAAGGGCATCACACTTAGCTTCGAGCTCAGGATAATCTCTATCCTTCTTTTTAGGCTTCTTGCATTCACTGGCAACATGCCCTAGGTCATTGCATCTATAACACCTTACAGATGACCTATCCACATGGCTGGTTTTGAACTTATTCTTGTTTGGTTTCACAGGTGCCTTGTTCCTGTTGAATGAATGGTTTTGGGTTTTGGGTTTGAAGGGTTGATTCCTCTTAAATCTGATGTTTGGAAATTTTCTGGCCATGAAAGCATATGAAGTGTTTTCCATCCCATCTAGTTCTTCAAGTGTATAGAACTCATCTTCCTCCTTTTCCTCACCAGGTTCACTTACTTCAGCTTCAGTTTCTTCATCTTCTACTACCTTCTCTATCCTTAATTGGCTTGTAGATGCTTCTAGGTCTTGAATAGATTTGTTGACAATCAGGGCACATGATGTGTTTATCATTCTGCCTTGGTTGGCTTGGATAGCCCTTTTCTGAAGCAACTCAAGCTCATGAGTTTTTAAAACCCCATAGAGCACATCATATGTAACTTTGTTCAAATCTCTTTCCCTCAGAGAAATGACCCTTTGCTCTAGATGATTTGGTGAAGACAGCAGAAACTTCATGTTCAATTCCTTGGTGCTGTAAACCTTGCCATTCATCTGCAACTCAGTAACTAGCTTGTGAAATCTCTCAAACATCTCAGTGATGCTTTCCTTGGGCTGTGCCATGAAAGCTTCATACTGAGTGACCAGTATCTGTTTCTTGTTCTCTCTGACCTCATCAGTTGCTTCACATAACACCTCAATGTGATCCCACATTTCTTTGGCAGTGGTACATGAAGCAATGTTTGCAAACATTAACATGTCTATGGAATCTATAATCAGCAACATGAGGTGATTGTCAAGGGCAACCATGTCCTTTTCTGATTCTGTCCATTTGGATGGATCCTTAGCCACATAAGATCTTGGAATAGTAGTTGTTCCAACAGTCTTTTCAGGAATCTCCTGTTGGGGAACAAATGGACCATTCTTGAGAATCTCAGGATACAAATGATGAGATGCTTTGATGAACAACTGCATCTTTATCTTCAAGAGGTTATAATTCTCTTTGTCAAACTTAGGGACTTTCACCGTTCCTGTAGTCTTTGGTGTATTCGAACTCATGATCGTTTTTCTGTTTTTGAATAAACAGCCCGCTCTGATACCACTTGTTGAGTATGGAATATATTAAAAGAATACAGAGGGGGGTGAATGGATTCTTGAACTTTTCTTTGGCTCGAGTCTATGTAGCAGATAAGTGTTTGTGAATGCAAAGGTGTAGGTGCGGATAAAGAACAACACAAGACACAATATCACTTTAATCTAATGTATTATTAGATAAAGGTTGCTACAATCTGTGAATACAAATGATAGTATTCTTAGCTTCGTTTTTCTCAGAGAGATATTGCTTACAATGAATATGAGAAAACTTGACTCTCTAAAAGTTAATTGCTAAGGAAGTGAGGTTGTATCCTTATAGAGCATGGATACAAACTACTTACTACAAATAAGATAGCTAAACAAATTACTTTCTAGTCTGTCTATCCTTTTTGAGTAAGTGTCCAAACGGTTACAGATTTGACTTTGCAAAGCCTGTTCAGATCCACTTCTTTAGCCCTTTGTCTCTTCTATATCTCTCCAAGCATCCTTGTAGGCTTTCCATAGCACGTTACAGATTATGGTCCATAAAGTGCATTGGCTTATTGCAGGTTTCTGACTTGTACAATTTCTCCAGTGTTTTGTCTCCAAGAGTGTATTCGAGAAGTGACTAAGTAAGTGATTCGAGAACTAGAATTGACATGATCGATAACTCTGAGTTCTCGAATACTGTTATATTGACATATCGAACCACTTCTCGAATAGCTCTTTTTCATCAGGATTCCTTGAGTTGTCGAATAGAACATTTGACTTATCGAATCCTCGAGATATCGAATAGCCTTTTTGAGTCCTTGAGATATCGAATGGAACTTTGACTTGTTGACTCTTTGAGAACTCGAATACCACTTTGACTTGTTGACTTCTTGAGTTCTCGAATAGAGTAGTAGACATATCGAATCTCTGAGATATCGAATGAGATATCGAACAGTGTATTCAGAGATATCGAATAGTGTCTTGAGATATCGAATCCCTGACTTCTCGAATGATGGACTTCTCGAATAGACAAAACTACTTCTCGAATTGGTACTTAGGAAAATTCTTCACTTTCTTCAAATTCCAACTGTGATTATTTGACAGTCTTTATCTTCTTGCTTGAGGCATGAACCTTGGAACTTCTTTCAAGCATTATTCTTGACTTTATAAGTACAGTTACACAACTAGGATTTGGTGCCTATTACAAGTACAAAACAAGTAGAGTCTCTACAACTAGAGGTTCCCTTAGTTAAGAGGTCATGTAAGTAATGCAAAGCATTACAAACAATTAGGCTTGTTATTAGATGTAAACAGGCATGCCTCTGTGACTAACAATATGGTCGTTCTAATTAATGAAATAAACTAATAATATTTTAATTACTAATAACTAACCGATTATCTTTTCCAGCTAAAAGGTAATATATTTTCTATATTTTCTAACTAAAATATCTCATTTTTTCCTAAATAATAACTAATCAATTACCTTTTTCAACTATTACCTTTTCTAAATAAAATCTATTTTTTCCAAAAATTTGATCGTTCTTATTAATGAAAAAAACTAATAATATTACAATTACTAATCATTAATTCATTACCTTTTCAACTAAATAACTTTTCTACATTTTCTAACTAAAATATTTCATTTACAAATTTGATTTTTTTTTACTTAATTATCCTAACTTAAATCTATCCATACTATATATAATATAAAAGCCGAAACATTAGAAGTTTTGGTACCTGTTTTTTGGTACGTTGTGAATTTACTTATTTACACTTCATTATAAAGAAAAATATATATGATATCTATACTATTAAAAATCCTAAAATAAATAATAACATAATATAATTATGGGCTCTTTTGAAAAATAAATAGGAAAAAGTAAATTTTTGCACATTTACTTTTGTTAAGAAAGACTATTTGCAATTTTACTAAACTAAGTTTCAAATTGCAAAAATACTAACCCTAACCCTAATTCTCCCCCTTCCCCTTTCCTCAATTTCTCTCTCCTCCCCCTATCAACAGACGCTGCCGACTTCA
This sequence comes from Kitagawia praeruptora, assembly GCA_037693485.1. Taxonomy (NCBI): domain Eukaryota; kingdom Viridiplantae; phylum Streptophyta; class Magnoliopsida; order Apiales; family Apiaceae; genus Kitagawia; species Kitagawia praeruptora. The sequence goes on from CM075344.1 coordinate 62,277,449, forward strand.
CTTGTGTCCTTTTTTTTTTGTGGCTATTTTGGTGGATTTGGGTTTCCTGGCCCCGCAGGGGCATATTCAACTAAATTTGCAACTAATTGCAACTGAATGCAACTAATATATTTTTTTTTAATTTTTAAGGTGGGGGCTATTTTGGTGGATTTGGGTTTCCTGGCCCCGCAGGAGCATATTCAACTAAATTTGCAACTAATTGCAACTGAATGCAACTAAATTTATGATTTCAAGTTCCATTTGTCAGTTGTCATTTTCGACCTCATTTTTGAACTCTATTATATATATATATATAAGAAGGGTGATATTTTGGTGGATTTAGGTTTCCTGGCCTCGCAGGGGCATATTTACCTAAATTTGCAACTAATTGTAACTGAATGCAACTAAATTTCTGATTTCAAGTTCCATATATATATATATATATATACATATATATATATATATAGAGTTCAAAAATGAGATCGAAAATGACAAATGAAAAAAGGAACTTGAAATCAGCAACTTAATTTCTGATTTCAGTTGCATTCAGTTGAATATGCCCCTGCGGGGCCTTGCAACCCAAATCCACCAAAATCACCCAAACCAATAATATGTAGTTGCAACTAGTTGTAACTAGTTGAAAGTAGTTGAAAATAGTTGCAACTAGTTGAAAACAGTTGAAAATAGTTGCAACTAGTTGAAAACAATTGAAAATAGTTGAAAATAGTGGATTTGGTTGAATATTGCCCCTGGCGGGGCCTTGGAACCCAAAATAACTCAAACCAATAATATGTAGTTGCAACTAGTTATAACTAGTTGAATGTAGTTGAAAATAGTTGCAACTAGTTGTAACTAGTTGCAACTAGTTGAAAATAGTTGCAACTAGTTGAAAACAGTTGAAAAGAGTTGATTTGGTTGAATATTGCCCCTGGCGGGGCCTTGGAACCCAAAATAACTCAAACCAATAATATGTAGTTGCAACTAGTTGTAACTAGTTGAAAGTAGTTGAAAATAGTTGCAACTAGTTGAAAATAATTGAAAATAGTTGATTTGGTTGAATATTGCCCCTGGCGGGGCCTTGCAACCCAAAGCCACCAAAATCACCCTACCTTTTTTTTTAAAAAAAGAAGTTGAATGTGGTTGCATTTAGTTGAATATTGCCCCTGGCGGGGCCTTGCAACCCAAATCCACCAAAATCACCCCACCTTTTTAAAAAAAGTTGCATTTGGTTGCATACAAAAATCCACCAAAATAGCCCCCATCTTAAAAAAAAAAAAGTACAGAAGTCGGCAGTGGGCTGGGAGAAGGGAGGGAGGGAGGGAGGGAGGGGGAGTGGGTTGGGCTAGGAAGGAGGGAGGAGGAATGAGCCTAGTATTTTTGCAATTTGAAACTTTGTTTGGTAAAATTGCAATTTATTAAGGAAGGTGGTATTTTTGCAAAAAGAAACTTTAAATCTAGTATTCTTGGTAAATATCCTATAATTAATGGTAAGTAGTCGATAACCTTTTTTCACATTTACTTTTAATTGAAGATATTAACTTTTATAAACAACTAAAAATATCAGTCGTACATATCATATCTTCCAATCATTAATATTTCCTTTCGAATTAAAACACGTTACCTTTTTAATTTAAAACTAATATTACAATCATTAATATATACACGAAAATATCACATCATATTTTTCAATTATTAATAAAATATATTAAAAATCCGTATACTTTGTTTTAATAAGGAAACATTAGTATAATCTGTAAATATGAGTATATTAAATAATATTAAATTAAAATTAATAATTATATAATAGCCGAAACGTTAAAAATTTTGGTAGTTATTTTTTGGTATATGTTTTTTAGTATTTCGTGAATTTACTTATTTAACCTTTATTATAAAGAAAAATATATACGATATCTATGCAATTAAAACACCTAAAATAAATAATAACATAATATAATTAATGCTAATTAGTCGATTGCCTTTTTCACTTTTACTTTTAGTTGAAGATATTATCTTTTATGAACACTTAAAAACATCAATCATATCATATCTTCCAATCATATCATATCTAGAAATAATTAATATATAACCAAAAATATCACATCATATCTTCTAATCACTAACAAAATATAATAAAAATCCATATAATACGAATAATGACCATTAGATTTTTAGTAAAAAATCAGAGTCGTTAGATCTAATGATTAAATATATTATATAATTAAATTAATTTACTAAAATTTCAAGGTTCGAATTCTATCAACGATATATTTATTTTAAAATTTTATAATATAAGTTTTAAATCATGCATATCATTAATTAAATTTATATTAAATTTTTAATATTAAAATTAAAATGAAATATTGTAAATAATGATTATATAAAAATGTAATTGAAACATTAAATAAAATTTGTTACATATAAAAAAAAATCCGTGCATAGTAGAGGTTATAAGCTAGTCTCTCTATAACTCTCTTTAATGTAAATACAGTGATAACCTTAAATTTTGGTTAAAATTTGAAACTGTGAAAGTATTTAGATCGAAGGATCTCAGTATATTTGACTTAATTATGAAAAAATTAAATTAATTTTCTAATTTATCAAAATTAACTTATATTCATGTAATATGTGAAAATCTGTCAAAGTTAATAGATATAAAAATAAGAACTTATAGGCGTAGATATTCTTAAAAATTAGTAAAATGTAAATGAATTCTTGAAATCTCAACTCAAATAGAATTTGTTATGGCTGTGTTTGACCTCAAGTTTGATAAGTCTTGCAAATGTCCACACTTTTTCCATGCATTTTAGCTAAAACGAATAAATCCTGCAATAGGTTTAATTAGGGATAGATTTTTACATATTTAAAAATATCCTGGAATATGTTCAGGGATATATTTTGCAGATATTGTAATAAATCCTGCAATAGGTTTAATTAGGGATAGATTTTTACATATTTAAAATTTAAAAAATATCCTGGAATATGTTCAGGGATATATTTTGTAGATATTGTAATAAATCCTGCAATAGGTTTAATTAGGGATAGATTTTTACATATTTAAAATTTAAAAATATCCTGGAATATGTTCAGGGATATATTTTACAGATATTGTAATAAATCCTGCAATAGGTTTAATTAGGGATAGATTTTTACATATTTAAAATTTAAAAATATCCTGGAATATGTTCAGGGATATATTTTGCAGATATTGTGTATTAAGGAATATATTTTGTAGATATTGTGTATTCAGGCATGATATATGAAATCCTTAATATCTATGATATATCGTCAGATTTTGATTCTACGTGCGTTACTTGTGATATTTCTGAGCTATAAATATATATGTACCAGTCGACCCAGATGCACAAACCCCTAAAGAGAAAGAAATACACTTGTCAGTTGTCAGAGAGGGAGAGAGAAAGACATATTTACAGAGAGAGAGATGCAAGGAAGAAGAGACAGACAAGAAGGACAACAGGAGGCTGAGAAGCGGAGGCAATTGCTTCAGCAGCTCCCGAACAAGAAATGTCCGAGGTGTGATTCCATGGACACCAAGTTCAGCTATTTCAACAACAAGGACTTATCACAGGAGCGCTACCATTGCAAAAACTGCAAAAGGTTCTGGACCCATCGTGGAAAGTTAAGAGATGTACCCGAGGGTGCCGCTTTACAGAAACAGATGCCTGCTAGCATTAGTGTTGAAGCTGGTCCTTACAAAATAACGAGGGTCAATTCACTAGACGAATTATTTGGATTTAATTCTGGAAGCCAAGCAGCTGGTGAATCAAACGCGAATGTCTCTCAATCAGCCACCTACAATCAGGCTCAACTAAATTTTATTAGTGGCAAGAATACCATGTGATATCAACATAACTATGGGATAGTTAGGACCAGTACCGGAATCTTTTCTGGTTGGCCCTCCAATTTCAACTTCTGGGCAATCACTCAATTACATTTATCTTGTTTTCGTGGTAGACGTACGAATAAATATACTCTTGTAGTTCTTACATTATTTCTGGATTTTTATTTTGTTTTGAAATGAATAATATTTTATTTCTTTGATTGTTGACCGTAAACTATAGATAGTATAGATAATTTTTAGTATTAAATCTAAATTAATATGTTGTTGATGGTAATCGAACCTTCAAACTTTCTATATAACATAATCTAGTATTAATTTCATATTAAAATGTTGTTAACGGGATTCGAACCTTAGACCTCTAACTTTTAGTATTGTTGTATTTAACGATCATGATCTATTTGAGTTCAAGATCTAACGGTTGTGAATGAGAGATAACAAAAAATGATTTAACGGTCATGATCTATTTGAGTTCAAGATCTAACGGTTGTGAATGAGGGATAAAAAAAATGAAGAACCAAAATAGGGGATAATCAAACTACAAATTATATCCCTTTCGCTTTGTATAGTAGAGTATAGTATAGATATGTAACATATGTAGTTTTTATCCTAAATAATATCAACCTTCAACTTAGTGTATTATTTTTAGAATACCCTGAAACCATAACCTGGCTCCGCCCTGCGTATATGAATATTTTTGGCTAGATGAAATAAATTATAAAAATCTATACTATTTCAAATTTAGTGAATATTTAATTATTTGACAAGAATAATCATTTACTCCCTCCGTCCCATTTTTATTGTCCATCCATTAAATTCCACCTTTTATTCAATCATGCCAAATATATTTAAGTTACCAAATATATGTATTATTTTTCATAAAAGTTAACATAATTAACACATAATTTACCTTATTAGCTAAATATGGACAACAATTTTGGGACAAAGAAAATAAGAAATAATGGACAGTATAATTGGGACGGAGGGAGTATCAAATATTCATTTATCGAGTTTCTATTATAAACTAACTTTATATCGCAGTTGCCTTTGTTTTAACTCAGCAGCTTATTAAGAAGGGTATTGGTTGTAAGGTGGGTAATGGCAGTTCTACTAGTATCTTGAATGAACCTTGGTTGTCAGAGGAGAATGATCCGTATATTCATACTGATAATGAAGCTATTAGAGGTCAAAAAGTTTCTTCTCTGTTGAATATGGAAGGAAACAGTTGGGATATTGATCTTATCTTGGACATTTTTTATGATAGGGATGCTGATATTATTTTGTCCACTCCTTTGAATAATGAAGTCGATGATGCATGGTATTGGAGGGAAAAAAAGCTAGGAAATTACTCTGTCAAAAGTGGTTATTTGCTTCTTGAAGGCGAAAGTAATGTGAGTGGAGAAGCAGCGAATTCTGGGTTCTGGCGGAAGCTTTGGAATCTGAAAATTCCACCTAAGGTTAAAATTTTTTTATGGAGAGCTTCTACGAATTGCTTACCTACAAAAGACTTACTTCGCTCTAGAAAGGTTCCAGTAAACGAGTTTTGTGCAATGTGTAATGCATATTGCTACATGTGTTAGTGTTATGCTGTTATGCTGTATCCAGTTGGGAGAAATTGGTTATTTCACGAGTATCTGGTGACTTTTCTTCGTTCCCAGAATGGCTTGAGCTGGTTTTTCAACAGCATACTCAGGAGAAGATCACGGTTATTGTTATGGTCTGCTGGATGTTGTGGAAGAGTAGGAATGAGCTTATTTGGAATCAACGCAATTTGGAATCTTCAGCAGTGGTAGAATCAGCGTACTCGGTCCTTAGCCAATGGAGAGGTGTTCAAGATCGAACTTTCGATCGTTTTCTGGGCTTTATGTCCAACGAAGACGGTGATGAGCACTGGCGATTACCCCAGCCTAATAGTGTTAAGATAAACTCTGATGCTGCCATTTTTGAGGAAGCTAGTTGCTACAGTTATGCGTATATAGTAAGAGATCAGAATGGAGGTCTGATCGAAGCTAGAGCGAAGTGCTTGAGATGAAGGCCTAGTCCGGAGTTGGCTGAAGCAGTAGGCATCAGGGAGGCTTTAAGCTGGGTGAAAAATGGAGGTCATGAGAACGTTGTTATAGAGACTGATTGCTTGCAGATAGTCCAGTCCATCCGTAGCTCTTTTCTGTGCTTTTCGTATTTGGGGAGAGTTGTTAAGGAGTGCAGGGATATTCTAGCAAGTTTGAGGAGCAAAAACGTTAACGGTCCACGAACAAGATCGCTCATTTCTTATCGAAATCTACTTATTCTATTGCTGATCGTAGTTGGAGGGTGGGAGATGTCCACCCCGGTTTGCTTTTTGTATTGTCGAATGATTTGATCAATCAATAAAACCTGAATCTTTTTATGGCAAAAAAAAAAAAACGACCCACCAAGCCTAGGTCTCACCAATAGTTGCAATAGTCTCACCGACACCATTCACCAGGAACAAGTCCCTCTCCTAAAACTCACGTACCAAGTTTGCCGGATTTCGTTCCCGATTCATAAGAACTAATGTGTCATGTACCCGTACATATACCGCGTATTGGAATGACATGTGTATACTGCAACATGTTTAGTCACAAACAATGCTCTTATTACATTTAGGGCCAAATGTAATAAGAAATCACGTTTAGGGTAAGGAAGGCCGAATGGAACTCCATTTTAACATCTGTTCGGTTGATAACGGGAGTTTGATCAGCTCTGGCTTGTAATAACGTGACAGGGTGAGAATTGATAAATTAAACTTCAAAATTAAGGATAACCAGGGTTAAGAGACTAAGTTGAATCCAACTAACGACTTTACAGGAACTCAGAGTCACATTCTTGTTTATAAATAATATCCAGACTTTAGGCATACAATACATACTACTAAAATTAAAACATATAACCTAATCAGCAATATTCTGGGACAAGAGGTTTTAATTCAGATAGGAAGGTAAAGAATCTTTTGAACAAGTAACTTCATGATTCTCCTATTTTGCTTTGGCCAGAAGAAAAACAATTGCACCTTTGAACAATTTATTAAACTAATTAGCATAGCTTGCCTAATGCCTAGTGCATAAATTAATGAAAAACCAGTGGTGTATCCAGAAACTAAGTTCCGGGTGGGAGCTCAGTGAGGCATGGACATCAAACCCTAAACCAGCCTACATAAGGAATCACGAAGTAATATTAATTTCTAGGTCAGAAGACCTGAAATACACAAAGGGAAAGAGTCTCCATCCCTCACTAAATGCAGCCATCTTATCCTTTATACTTGTTTCCATATTCTACTTGGTACCTGAAGGCTCACATATATGATCTTGCAGCAAAGATTTTTACTCCTTAATGAGAAAATTTGTCAAAGGGAAACTATGGATAGCAACTTCAGGTGAAAAAGAGTACTCGAAAGCAGAGATATTAAGATTACACGCACATAACATCATCCAAATATGCCTTTTTATTCTCACAACGTTATCAGATATAAACACACATTTCATATGTCATGTCTGATTGAAAGTGACATAACTTCAGCTGAAAAAAATGAAGCAACTGAGAAAGATGTAATTATGATGCATATATAACACTATAATTTAAGTTCCTAAAATATAAAACAAAAGTTTTCTGTTTCCAACTGTATGTTGCCTACACATGAGAAACTCCGCATAATATCAATAAATTTACGTGAAGAATATCATGTGCTGTTAAAAGAAGATTTAAACAATATGAATCTCAAAGGCATACATAAGGAATCACAAAGTAGTATTACTTTCTAGGTCTGAAGTACACAAAGGGAAAGAGTCTCCGTCCCTCACTAAACGCAGCCATCTTATCCTTTATACTTGTTTCGATATTCTACTTGGTACCTGAAGGCTCACAAATATGATCTTGCAGCAAAGATATTTACTCCTTAATGAGAAAATTTGTCAAAGGGAAAACTATGGATAGCAACTTCAGGTGAAAAAGAGTACTCGAAAACAAGGAAATTAAGATTACACGCACATAACATTATCCAAATAAGCCTTTTTATTCTCACAACGTTATCTGATATAACGCACATTTCGTATGTCATGTCTGATTGAAAGTGACATAACTTCAGCTGAAAAAAATGAAGCAACTGAGAAAGATGTACTCAGGAAAGTAATGTGGCAGTCATTTAAACTTACTGTAGAATGATAATATGCATACAACATTCCAACTATTCATATGTTGCGATCAACGCTAAGGCATGACTGACATATTGGTTCGCTAATTGTAATACATAAATCATCTCCTGATTAGGTTCATTTTGGTTATTTATTTATGTATTCTTTTACTTAAACAGTGGTATCTATATACTTTAGGCATTAAAAACAAAGGCATTTAAGGGACAATCTGTTTAAATATATTTGTTAGAAAGAAGTCTAGAATAGATTCAGTAACAATGAATCTATTCTCTGACGTCATAATGAAAAGAAGTGAGATTTATATCAGGATTTCATTGTTTAATACAGCGACTTAATTACATATTAAAGGTAACATTTCCTTGTTTGCAACTAAAGGGGATCTTACACATCCAAGTCCTATTGCAAATGCTTCAGAATAAGTTACATTTCCTTCAATAGAAACAGATGTAAGGCTGTCAGAGAAAATTATGCAAAATTGAGGATATAGTACACAAGGAAAAGGATTAAATATTGGCCATGAAAACAGCCTATCATTCTATGTGTCTCCAAAATATTACATGGAGAAATTTCCAATATACTTTAAACTGACAATTACCTCAAGATGATATTATTTCTCAATTTTCGAGAAAACTACCAATATTGTTGAGATGGTTGTAATGTTGAGAGTACTATTTGCTTGTTTCAATTTGAAAAATGATCCTAGTTTTAATTAAGATTCAAACCAGATGGGGGGGAAACAATTGCAGGCACTCAGCATTGTACTTTCCTAACTATCAAGGCAACCTCCAAATTGATCACCTCTAGTCTCAAATACAGGAAACAAACAATTGCAATAGATATAAAAAAATAGATTTAGCAAAAAAGTGAAGAAAACAATTGAAACATTGTCAACATTAAACACCAGAATTTTGTCAAAAAAAGAAAACATTAAACACCAGAAACCATAACTTTCCTAACAATCCTGCTCAAGAGCATTCCAGTCGACTTGTTTGGATCCTATTATTGTAACCAAACTCTCATTATACTTAATAATATTTCGCTTACCCATAAAAATCGAAAATGGGATATTTCTGGCCACTTTCTTGCGAGAGTCATACAAAAGGCAGACATCATCATCAGTAAATAACAGGAAATCCCCGCTGTTCAAGCAGCCAAAGACATGCCGATGTGGAAAGTCTACATCAACCATGAGCATTAAAGTCCAAGATGCCTCAACTCCACCACCATGAAGGCCTGCCTCATCATTCAACGTCCACAACTTGAATATATTATTCAATTCTTCTTCCTTAGAGGTAATGATAGCAATAGAATCATTGAAGTCGGTGATACAATAATCAAGAGATCCCTCAGGAATCTGAATATCACAAGTAAACACCTCCTTGTCTAAATTGAAAGCTATCATACCCCATGACCCCACGCAACACATAAAACCATTCACACAAACATCAAAACCCTCATATTGCGGATAACTAGTCGGCCTGGGATCTACCTTGCGCCAAACATTGGTATTGGCAGAATATACCTCAGCAGAAAGAGACATGTCCAGAGAGTAAACAACCCTAAGAACCTTAAGATCATTACCTATGGGATCAAAACCAAATCCTATAGCAAAAGACATTATATTGCTTCTGATAAAGTGTGGGGGAATGAGTTTGGAGTGTTTAGTAGCAAGATTCCAGAGGTAGGTACTAGGATTATTTCGATATGTCATACTATCCATATATTTATCCCACGCAAAGTCTTCCCAGCGTTTGCTTCTCGGGGGGCAATTAGCCACGGAAACACAAACAATACCATTATAAGAACCAACAATTTTGTAATCAGGCTCGAAAGAGTAATCACCTCTAGAGTAAGGAAAGCCGAGCGGAGCCTTAATTTGAGGAGAAACAATATTGAGCAGATACATTGAATTATCACCATAATCATGGACAATGAGAGTTTGATCAACACCTTCTCCTCCTGGTTTTGTAATGAAGCGATTGAGGTGAGAAATGATGAAATTAGGGGTTGAGATGAGAGATAACCAGGGCTTGCACACTGATTTGCAACAGAGTAAAGATTTTACAGGAAGTTTGACTAGAATTAGAATAAGGACATCTTGTGTTAAGCTGTGAATGGAAGTACAAACGGAACTCATTGTTTTCGGTTAGGGTTTCCGAGCAGACAGGATTGCTTTGTCAATTTCTTTCCTATTAAATAGTAGTGAAATTTCAGTATAATCTGCTGTACTATCTTAAATCATCACTGCACTTTTTTTTTTCCCATTTATCCCATCGTTTTCGGTCAAAAAAAATTTCCATCTTTTTGACTGTTAAATTATTGATTGGGATGCACTGTCAGCCTGTCCCGTACACGTCACATCAGTACAACCTTAATTTTGTTATAAAAACTTTAAAAAATCACAAAAACTTTAAAAAAATCGTAAAAAATCTTAGAAACTTTAAATAAAAATCATAAAACATTATAAAAACTTTCAAAAAAATCGTAAAAAATTTATAAATACTTTAAGAAAAATCGTAATTTTTTCATTAAAAATTATAAAAAGTATAAATAATTATATACTTTTTATAATTATTTTTTCATTAATTAATTTCTTACTCGGCCATGGTAAAAAGTAAAGGTTAAAATCACAATTATTTACCAAGTTTCCACCCAATCAGATCAAATCAAAACAATTAAAGTAAAAGAAAAGAAAAATTCAAGAACATATGAATGTTCTTCCCCAAAACCCAGTTTCTTGCCTTTAGCATCTTCATCCAATTTAGTGGCAGTGGCCATGGGTGTCTTTGCAGGTGAGCAATCTTCCAAGTCAAACTTCTTCAATAAATCTTTGATGTACTTGGTCTGACTGATAAAGATACCATCCTTCCTTTGACTGACTTGCAACCCAAGAAAGAATGTCAACTCTCCCATCATACTCATCTCATATCTGCTCTGCATGAGCTTAGAGAACTTTTCACACAGCTTCTCATTAGTAGAACCAAATATGATATCATCCACATAGATCTGAACTAAGATAATATCATCACCATGTTTCTTGTAAAACAGTGTTTTGTCCAATGTGCCTCTAGTGAATTGATTTTCAAGAAGAATTTGTGATAGAGTATCATACCATGCCCTTGGAGCCTGCTTAAGTCCATACAATGCCTTAAGCAATTTGTAGACAAATTTTGGAAAGTGTGGATCCTCAAAGCCAGGTGGTTGTTGAACATAAACTTCTTCTTCCAACTCTCCATTCAGAAATGCACTCTTGACATCCATTTGATACACTTTAAAGTTTGAATGAGCAGCAAATGCCAAGAATATTCTGATGGCTTCCAATCTAGCAACAGGGGCAAATGTCTCATCATAATCAATGCCTTCCTATTGAGAGTATCCTTTTGCAACCAACCTTGCTTTGTTTCTTACTATTACACCATCTTCATCCATCTTATTCTTCAGAACCCATTTTGTTCCAACAATGGTTCTATTCTTTGGTACAGGCACTAGTTCCCATACTTTGTTCCTTTCAAATTGATTCAGCTCCTCTTGCATGGCAACAATCCAATCTGGATCTAGCAGTGTATCATAAATTTTCTTAGGCTCCACCTGAGATAGGAAACAACCATAGAGACACTCATTCTGAGTTGCTCTCCTAGTCCTTACTCCTACATTATGATCTCCAATGATTTGCTCTGCAGTGTGTGATCTATCCCATTTCCTTGAGTGCTCAGCCTGATTTCTCATTCTTGATGTTGCTTCATCATCCAAATCATCATCCTGATTTCCTCCCCCTGTGAGGTTGCCACTACTCACAGGTGTGTCTTGGATTCTAGTTCTCCACTGTTGATTGGCACAAATTCTTCTCTTGTATTATCATTCACTTGAGTCTGTTGAACTTGATTTTCAACTTCAATTTCAAACTATTCATCAGAATCATCTAGATTATCAAACCTTAATGGATCTTTATCTTCATCATTGGCTTCTTCTAGTCCAGGTAGTTTGCTGTCATCAAATGTCACATCTGTGCTTTCCATAATTTTCTTTTGACTGATGACATAAACTTTGTATTCAATTCTTTCCATAGAATAGCCAAGAAAAATACCTTCAAATGCCTTTGCATCAAACTTACCAACATATTCAGAATTATCCTTCAATACAAAGCATTTGCTTCCAAAAGTATGAACATACTTTAGAGTGGGCTTCTTTCCAGTCATCAAGTTGTAAGGTGTCTTTCCAGTGTTTTTGTTGATGAGGGTTCTGTTCTGGATATAGCATGCAGTGCTTACAGCCTCAGCTTAAAAACATGTAGGCATCTTTGCATCAAGTAACATTGTTCTAGCAGCCTCAATTAGAGTTCTATTCTTTCTCTAAACAACTCCATTTTTTTGTGGAGTCCTTGGAGCTGAGAATTGCTGAGAAATCCCATTCTCTTTGCATAATGCTTAAAGCATGGCATTTTTGAACTCTGTTCCATTATCACTTTTCAGTGCAATCACACTTGCATTGTTGGTCTTTGCTTCCTTGTCAACTTTCTTTATATGCTCAATGATTACTTGTGGAGCCTCATCTTTTGATGCCAGAAATTCCACCCATGTATACCTTGTAAAGTCATCAACCATCACCAAGGCATACTTCTTTCTTCCTAGTGACATAATATTGACAGGCCCAAACAAATCCATATGAATGAGTTGTAGGGGCTTGGTTATTGATGTCACTATCTTTGACTTGTGGCTTGATCTTTTCATCTTTCCTTTTTGACAAGCCTCACACACTCCTTCTTGACAGAATTCAAGTGTGGGCATGCCTCTCACTAACTCTCTTTTGACTAGAGAATTAATGGCTTTGAAGTTCAGGTGTGATAGTTTCTTGTGTCACAGCCAACAATCTTCATTTGATGCTTTTGAGTAAAAGCAACAAATTTTGTCCTTGTTTGCAGAATCCATATTGGCTACAAACAGGCTTCCTTTCCTTACTCCAGATAGAGCAAAGTCACCAGTCTTCTTGTGGGTGATCAAACATTCATCTTTGTCAAAATCCACCTTGAATCCTCTATCAGTAAACTGACCAACACTTAGCAGATTATGCTTGAGTCCCTTGACCATTGCTACAGTTTCAATGATGACATTTCCAACTTTTAACTTGCCATATCCCAATGTGTTACCCATGCTGTCATCTCCAAAAGCAACCATTGGGCCAGCCTTTTCCTCATACTGTGATAGCAGGGCCATATCACCAGTCATATGATTTGAGCATCCACTGTCCAAAATCCACATGACCTTCTTTTCACTTTCTTTGCCCTGCAAACACAAAGGTATTACTTCTCCTTTGGTACCAAAACAAGTTTGGGTCCATGTGACTTAGAAACAGTTTTATCATAAACAACATGCTTATCAACTTTCTTGGTGTTAGTCTTCTTGTCACTGTTAGAAGTCTTAGAGCCTGAGGCCTCAGACTTATGTGACAAAGGTACCTTCCTAGCTTTAGGAGGACTTGAAGACTTTGACCTTGTGTAGTGTGTGTGAGAATTGTGACTGATACAACCATCAATGAATTGCCTTCTCAAATTGAAACAACTAGTCATAACATTCATATTGCATGGCATACAGTCAAATTTATCACAAAATGGTGCATCTCTATGTCTTAGAGGCACAGAACAATCATAGAAAGGTTTAGACACACTACCAGCAGGTTTCTTGCATGAATGAGTTAAATGATTGGTACTGAAACAGTTCTGACAAGTTTTCCTAGGGGCATTAGGCATATAAGCATAGTTGTTATCTTTGTTAATCCCTAAATTGCCATTTCTGTGTTGTTTCTTCTTAGTCACTTTCTTCTCTGATTCACTCTTCCCATCTTAAACAAACTTAACAAACTTCTTGGGTCTTATCCTATCACCTACTGGCTCCTTGGTCTTTGACTTGACACTCTCACTCTTAGAGGATGCTTGTTGTTCATTGGATTATGTCTCATCCTCATCATTCAACATTTGCTTGATGAGTAAGGCATCCTCATCAATTTCAAATGTTGATTCCTTAAAAATTGGATTTTCAGTCTTTTTCAAAATGTGAGGCACTTCCTCATGAACAACTGTGTCATCTTCAATGACAACATAGCCTTTTCTCTATATAAGAGTGCCATAATCAAGTCCAATAGCAGCCTTGGGGTTAGCTTCAATTTTCTCACAGTAGGATTGCACTAGACCAGATGATTTCTTGAAAGTTTTCAGTTTGAATTCATTTTCAGCTAATTCATCCCTAAGAGCCTTTTCAACCTGACTAGCACACAAAACCTTATTCTGCAGATATTCAACTTCTTTCTCAAGGTTTTCTACTTGCATAGCAGTTAGCTCAAGTTCCTCATTCTTTTTTATTAGCATTTCATTTCTAATAGACAGTTTAGTAATCTCTTCATTAGCAGCAGTTATACTAGTATGAATGTTAAACATCTCAACAGATAGTTGTTCAATCATGCATTTATACTCTGAAACAGACATGTCTATAGTAGTGAGAGATGGTACCTGAGGGTCTGATGGAGATGTGTCCTCCTTGGAATTGGCCATCAAGGCATAATTGTAAAATTCTTGTTCCTCTCCATCACTGTCAGAATCATCCCAACACTTCCCTTCAGCTATGTAGGCCTTACCTTGTGTCTGCTTTTTCAGAAGGGCCTCATACTTAGCTTCGAGCTCAAGATAATCTCTATCCTTCTTTTTAGGCTTCTTGCATTCACTGGCAAAATGCCCTAGGTCATTGCATCTATAACACCTTACAGATGACCTATCCACATGGCTGGTTTTGAACTTATTCTTGTTTGGTTTCACAGGTGCCTTGTTCCTGTTGAATGAATGGTTTTGGGTTTTGGGTTTGAAGGGTTGATTCCTCTTAAATCTGATGTTTGGAAATTTTCTGGCCATGAAAGCATATGAAGTGTTTTCCATCCCATCTAGTTCTTCAAGAGTATAGAACTCATCTTCCTCCTTTTCCTCACCAGGTTCACTTACTTCAGCTTCAGTTTCTTCATCTTCTACTACCTCCTCTATCCTCAATTGGCTTGTAGATGCTTCTAGGTCTTGAATAGATTTGTTGACAATCAGGGCACATGATGTGTTTATCATTCTGCCTTGGTTGGCTTGGATAGCCCTTTTCTGAAGCAACTCAAGCTCATGAGTTTTTAAAACCCCATAGAGCACATCATATGTAACTTTGTTCAAATCTCTTTCCCTCAGAGAAATGACCCTTTGCTCTAGATGATTTGGTGAAGACAGCAGAAACTTCATGTTCAATTCCTTGGTGCTGTAAACCTTGCCATTCATCTACAACTCAGTAACTAGCTTGTGAAATCTCTCAAACATCTCAGTGATGCTTTCCTTGGGCTGTGCCATGAAAGCTTCATACTGAGTGACCAGTATCTGTTTCTTGTTCTCTCTGACCTCATCAGTTGCTTCACATAACACCTCAATGTGATCCCACATTTCTTTGGCAGTGGTACATGAAGCAATGTTTGCAAACATTGACATGTCCATGGAATCTATAATCAGCAACATGAGGTGATTGTCAAGGGCAACCATGTCCTTTTCTGATTCTGTCCATTTGGATGGATCCTTAGCCACATAAGATCTTGGAATAGTAGTGGTTCCAACAGTCTTTTCAGGAATCTCCTGTTGGGGAACAAATGGACCATTCTTGAGAATCTCAGGATACAAATGATGAGATGCTTTGATGAACAACTGCATCTTTATCTTCCAGAGGTTATAATTCTCTTTGTCAAACTTAGGGACTTTCACCGTTCCTGTAGTCTTTGGTGTATTCGAACTCATGATCGTTTTTCTGTTTTTGAATAAACAGCCCGCTCTGATACCACTTGTTGAGTATGGAATATAGTAAAAGAATAAAGAGGGGGGGTGAATGGATTCTTGAACTTTTCTTTGGCTCGAGTCTATGTAGCAGATAAGTGTTTGTGTGTGCAAAGGTGTAGGTGCGGATAAAGAACAACACAAGACACGATATCACTTTAATCTAATGTATTATTAGATAAAGGTTGCTACAATCTGTGAATACAAATGATAGTATTCTTAGCTTCGTTTTTCTCAGAGAGATATTGCTTACAATGAATATGAGAAAACTTGACTCTCTAAAAGTTAATTGCTAAGGAAGTGAGGTTGTATCCTTATAGAGCATGGATACAACCTACTTACTACAAATAAGGTAGCTAAACAAATTACTTTCTAGTCTGTCTATCCTTTTTGAGTAAGTGTCCAAACGGTTATAGATTTGACTTTGCAAAGCCTGTTCAGATCCACTTCTTTAGCCCTTTGTCTCTTCTATATCTCTCTAAGCTTCCTTGTAGGCTTTCCATAGCACGTTACAGATTGTGGTCCATAAAGTGCATTGGCTTGTTGCAGGTTTCTGACTTGTATAATTTCTCCAGTGTTTTGTCTCCAAGAGTGTATTCGAGAAGTGACTAAGTAAGTGATTCGAGAACTAGAATTGACATGATCGATAACTCTGAGTTCTCGAATACTGTTATATTGACATATCGAACCACTTCTCGAATAGCTCTTTTTCATCAGGATTCCTTGAGTTGTCGAATATAACATTTGACTTATCGAATCCTCGAGATATCGAATAGCTTTTCTGAGTCCTTGAGATATCGAATGGAACTTTGACTTGTTGACTCTTTGAGAACTCGAATACCACTTTGACTTGTTGACTTCTTGAGTTCTCGAATAGAGTAGTAGACATATCGAATCTCTGAGATATCGAATGAGATATCGAACAGTGTATTCAGAAATATCGAATAGTGTCTTGAGATATCGAATCCCTGACTTCTCGAATGATGGACTTCTCGAATAGACAAAACTACTTCTCGAATTGGTACTTAGGAAAATTCTTCACTTTCTTCAAATCCCAACTGTGATTATTTAACAGTCTTTATCTTCTTGCTTGAGGCATGAACCTTGGAACTTCTTTCAAGCATTATTCTTGACTTTATAAGTATAGTTACACAACTAGGATTTGGTGCCTATTACAAGTACAAAACAAGTAGAGTCTCTACAACTAGAGGTTCCCTTAGTTAAGAGGTCATGTAAGTAATGCAAAGCATTACAAACAATTAGGCTTGTTATTAGATGTAAACAGGCATGCCTCTGTGACTAACAATATGGTCGTTCTAATTAATGAAATAAACTAATAATATTTTAATTACTAATAACTAACCGATTATCTTTTCCAGCTAAAAGGTAATATATTTTCTATATTTTCTAACTAAAATATCTCATTTTTTCCTAAATAATAACTAATCAATTACCTTTTTCAACTATTACCTTTTCTAAATAAAATCTATTTTTTCCAAAAATTTGATCGTTCTTATTAATGAAAAAAACTAATAATATTACAATTACTAATCATTAATTCATTACCTTTTCAACTAAATAACTTTTCTACATTTTCTAACTAAAATATTTCATTTACAAATTTGATTTTTTTTTACTTAATTATCCTAACTTAAATCTATCCATACTATATATAATATAAAAGCCGAAACATTAGAAGTTTTGGTACCTGTTTTTTGGTACGTTGTGAATTTACTTATTTACACTTCATTATAAAGAAAAATATATATGATATCTATACTATTAAAAATCCTAAAATAAATAATAACATAATATAATTATGGGCTCTTTTGAAAAATAAATAGGAAAAAGTAAATTTTTGCACATTTACTTTTGTTAAGAAAGACTATTTGCAATTTTACTAAACTAAGTTTCAAATTGCAAAATACTAACCCTAACCCTAATTCTCCCCCTTCCCCTTTCCTCGATTTCTCTCTCCTCCCCCTATCAACAGACGCTGCCGACTTCACTTGTGTCCTTTTTTTTTTTATGGCTATTTTGGTGGATTTGGGTTTCCTAGCCCCGCAGGGGCATATTCAACTAAATTTGCAACTGAATGCAACTAATTTTTTTTTTTTTAATTTTTAAGGTGGGGGCTATTTTGGTGGATTTGGGTTTCCTGGCCCCGCAGGAGCATATTCAACTAAATTTGCAACTAATTGCAACTGAATGCAACTAAATTTCTAATTTCAAGTTCCATTTGTCAGTTGTCATTTTCGACCTCATTTTTTAACTCTGTTATATATATATATATATATATATATATATATATATATATATATATATATGGAACTTGAAATCAAAAATTTAAAACCTAAATCCACCAAAATATCACCCTTCTTATATATATATATATAGAGTTCAAAAATGAGATCGAAAATGACAAATGAAAAATGGAACTTGAAATCAACAACTTAATTTCTGATTTCAGTTGCATTCAGTTGAATATGCCCCTGCGGGGCCTTGCAACCCAAATCCACCAAAATCACCCAAACCAATAATATGTAGTTGCAACTAGTTGTAACTAGTTGAAAGTAGTTGAAAATAGTTGCAACTAGTTGAAAACAGTTGAAAATAGTTGCAACTAGTTGAAAACAATTGAAAATAGTTGAAAATAGTTGATTTGGTTGAATATTGCCCCTGGCGGGGCCTTGGAACCCAAAATAACTCAAACCAATAATATGTAGTTGCAACTAGTTGTAACTAGTTGAATGTAGTTGAAAATAGTTGCAACTAGTTGTAACTAGTTGAATGTAGTTGAAAATAGTTGCAACTAGTTGAAAACAGTTGAAAAGAGTTGAAAAGAGTTGATTTGGTTGAATATTGCCCTTGGCGGGGCCTTGGAACCCAAAATAACTCAAACCAATAATATGTAGTTGCAACTAGTTGTAACTAGTTGAAAGTAGTTGAAAATAGTTGCAACTAGTTGAAAATAATTGAAAGTAGTTGATTTGGTTGAATATTGCCCCTGGCGGGGCCTTGCAACCCAAAGCCACCAAAATCACCCTACCTTTTTTTTTTTAAAAAAAGAAGTTGAATGTGGTTGCATTTAGTTGAATATTGCCCCTGGCGGGGCCTTGCAACCCAAATCCACCAAAATCACCCCACCTTTTTAAAAAAAGTTGCATTTGGTTGCATACAAAAATCCACCAAAATAGCCCCCATCTTAAAAAAAAAAAAAGTACAGAAGTCGGCAGTGGGCTGGGAGAAGGGAGGGAGGGAGGGGGAGTGGGTTGGGCTAGGAAGGAGGGAGGAGGAATGAGCCTAGTATTTTTGCAATTTGAAACTTTGTTTGGTAAAATTGCAATTTATTAAGGAAGGTGGTATTTTTGCAAAAAGAAACTTTAAATCTAGTATTCTTGGTAAATATCCTATAATTAATGGTAAGTAGTCGATAACCTTTTTTCACATTTACTTTTAATTGAAGATATTACCTTTTATAAACAACTAAAAATATCAGTCGTACATATCATATCTTCCAATCATTAATATTTTCTTTCGAATTAAAACACGTTACCTTTTTAATTTAAAACTAATCTTACAATCATTAATATATACCCGAAAATATCACATCATATTTTTCAATTATTAATAAAATATATTAAAAATCCGTATACTTTGTTTTAATAAGGAAACATTAGTATAATCCGTAAATATGAGTATATTAAATAATATTAAATTAAAATTAATAATTATATAATAGCCGAAACGTTAAAAATTTTGGTAGTTATTTTTTGGTATATGTTTTTTAGTATTTCGTGAATTTACTTATTTAACCTTTATTATAAAGAAAAATATATACGATATCTATACAATTAAAACACCTAAAATAAATAATAACATAATATAATTAATGCTAATTAGTCGATTGCCTTTTTCACTTTTACTTTTAGTTGAAGATATTATCTTTTATGAACACTTAAAAACATCAATCACATCATATCTTCCAATCATATCATATCTAGAAATAATTAATATATAACCAAAAATATCACATCATATCTTCTAATCACTAACAAAATATAATAAAAATCCGTATAATACGAATAATGACCATTAGATTTTTAGTAAAAAATCAGAGTCGTTAGATCTAATGATTAAATATATTATATAATTAAATTAATTTACTAAAATTTTAAGGTTCGAATTCTATCAACGATATATTTATTTTAAAATTTTATAATATAAGTTTTAAACCATGCATATCATTAATTAAATTTATATTAAATTTTTAATATTAAAATTAAAATGAAATATTGTAAATAATGATTATATAAAAATGTAATTGAAACATAAAATAAAATTTGTTACATATAAAAAAAAATCCGTGCATAGTAGAGGTTATAAGCTAGTCTCTCTATAACTCTCTTTAATGTAAATACAGTGATAACCTTAAATTTTGGTTAAAATTTGAAACTGTGAAAGTATTTAGATCGAAGGATCTTAGTATATTTGACTTAATTATGAAAAAATTAAATTAATTTTCTAATTTATTAAAATTAACTTATATTCATGTAATATGTGAAAATCTGTCAAAGTTAATAGATATAAAAATAAGAACTTATACGCGTAGATATTCTTAAAAATTAGTAAAATGTAAATGAATTCTTGAAATCTCAACTCAAATAGAATTTGTTATTGCTTTGATTGACCTCAAGTTTGATAAGTCTTACAAATGTCCACACTTTTTCCATGCATTTTAGCTAAAACGAATAAATCCTGCAATAGGTTTAATTAGGGATAGATTTTTACATATTTAAATTTAAAAATATCCTGGAATATGTTCAGGGATATATTTTGCAGATATTGTAATAAATCCTGCAATAGGTTTAATTAGGGATAGATTTTTACATATTTAAAATTTAAAAAATATCCTGGAATATGTTCAGGGATATATTTGGCAGATATTGTAATAAATCCTGCAATAGGTTTAATTAGGGATAGATTTTTACATATTTAAAATTTAAAAATATCCTGGAATATGTTCAGGGATATATTTTACAGATATTGTAATAAATCCTGCAATAGGTTTAATTAGGGATAGATTTTTACATATTTAAAATTTAAAAATATCCTGGAATATGTTCAGGGATATATTTTGCAGATATTGTGTATTCAGGAATATATTTTGTAGATATTGTGTATTCAGGCATGATATATGAAATCCTTAATATCTATGATATATCGTCAGATTTTGATTCTACGTGCGTTACTTGTGATATTTCTGAGCTATAAATATATATGTACCAGTCGACCCAGATGCACAAACCCCTAAAGAGAAAGAAATACACTTGTCAGTTGTCAGAGAGGGAGAGAGAAAGACATATTTACAGAGAGAGAGAGATGGAAGGAAGAAGAGACGGACAAGAAGGACAACAGGAGGCTGAGAAGCGGAGGCAATTGCTTCAGCAGCTCCCGAACAAGAAATGTCCGAGGTGTGATTCCATGGACACCAAGTTCAGCTATTTCAACAACAAGGACTTATCACAGGAGCGCTACCATTGCAAAAACTGCAAAAGGTTCTGGACCCATCGTGGAAAGTTAAGAGATGTACCCGAGGGTGTAGCTGTACAGAAACAGATGCCTGCTAGCATTAGTGTTGAAGCTGGTCCTTACAAAATAACGAGGCTCAATTCACTAGACGAATTATTTGGATTTAATTCTGGAAGCCAAGCAGCTGGTGAATCAAACGCGAATGTCTTTCAATCAGCCACCTACAATCAGGCTCAACTAAATTTTATTAGTGGCAAGAATACCATGTGACATCAACATAACTATGGGATAGTTAGGACTAGTACCGGAATCTTTTCTGGTTGGCCCTCCAATTTCAACTTCTCCAATTTCAACTTCTGGGCAATCACTCAATTACATTTATCTTGTTTTCGTGGTAGACGTACGAATAAATATACTCTTGTAGTTCTTACATTATTTCTGGATTTTTATTTTGTTTTGAAATGAATAATATTTTATTTCTTTGATTGTTGATCGTAAACTATAGATAGTATAGATAATTTTTAGTATTAAATCTAAATTAATATGTTGTTGATGGTAATCGAACCTTCAAACTTTCTATATAACATAATCTAGTATTAATTTCATATTAAAATGTTGTTAGCGGGAATTGAACCTTAGACCTCTAACTTTTAGTATTGTTGTATTTAACGATCATGATCTATTTGAGTTCAAGATCTAACGGTTGTGAATGAGGGATAACAAAAAATGATTTAACGGTCATGATCTATTTGAGTTCAAGATCTAACGGTTGTGAATGAGGGATAAAAAAAAATGAAGAACCAAAATAGGGGATAATCAAACTACAAATTATATCCCTTTCGCTTTGTATAGTAGAGTATAGTATAGATATGTAACATATGTAGTTTTTATCCTAAATATTATCAACCTTCAACTTAGTGTATTATTTTTAGAATACCCTGAAACCATAACCTGGCTCCGCCCTGCGTATATGAATATTTTTGGCTAGATGAAATAAATTATAAAAATATATACTATTTCAAATTTAGTGAATATTTAATTATTTGACAAGAATAATCATTTACTCCCTCCGTCCCATTTTTATTGTCCATCCATTAAATTCCACCTTTTATTCAATCATGCCAAATATATTTAAGTTACCAAATATATGTATTATTTTTCATAAAAGTTAACATAATTAACACATAATTTACCTTATTAGCTAAATATGGACAACAATTTTGGGACAAAAAAAATAAGAAATAATGGACAGTATAATTGGGACGGAGGGAGTATCAAATATTCATTTATCGAGTTTCTATTATAAACTAACTTTATATCGCAGTTGCCATTGTTTTAACTCAGCAGCTTATTAAGAAGGGTATTGGTTGTAAGGTGGGTAATGGCAGTTCTACTAGTATCTTGAATGAACCTTGGTTGTCAGAGGAGAATGATCCGTATATTCATACTGATAATGAAACTATTAGAGGTCAAAAAGTTTCTTCTCTGATGAATATGGAAGGAAACAGTTGGGATATTGATCTTATCTTGGACATTTTTGATGATAGGGATGCTGATATTATTTTGTCCACTCCTTTGAATAATGAAGTCGATGATGCATGGTATTGGAGGGAAAAAAAGCTAGGAAATTACTCTGTCAAAAGTGGTTATTTGCTTCTTGAAGGCGAAAGTAATGTGAGTGGGGCGAAAGTAATGTGAGTGGAGAAGCAGCGAATTCTGGGTTCTGGCGGAAGCTTTGGAATCTGAAAATTCCACCTAAGGTTAAATTTTTTTTATGGAGAGCTTCTACGAATTGCTTACCTACAAAAGACTTACTTCGCTCTAGAAAGGTTCCAGTAAACGAGTTTTGTGCAATGTGTAATGCATATTCAGAGTCAGTGCTACATGTGTTAGTGTTATGCTGTCATGCTGTATCCAGTTGGGAGAAATTGGCTATTTCACGAGTATCTGGTGACTTTTCTTCGTTCCCAGAATGGCTTGAGCTGGTTTTTCAACAGCATACTCAGGAGAAGATCACGGTTATTGTTATGGTCTGCTGGATGTTGTAGAAGAGAAGGAATGAGCTTATTTGGAATCAACGCAATTTGGAATCTTCAGCAGTGGTAGAATCAGCGTACTCGGTCCTTAGCCAATGGAGAGGTGTTCAAGATCTCGATCGTTTTCTGGGCTTTATGTCCAACGAAGACGGTGATGAGCACTGGCGATTACCTTAGCCTAATAGTGTTAAGGTAAACTCTGATGCTGCCATTTTTGAGGAAGCTAGTTGCTACAGTTATGCGTATATAGTTAGAGATCAGAATGGAGGTCTGATCGAAGCTAGAGCGAAGTGCTTGAGAGAAAGGCCTAGTCCGGAGTTGGCTGAAGCAGTAGGCATCAGGGAGGCTTTAAGCTGGGTGAAAAATGGAGGTCATGAGAACGTTGTTATAGAGACTGATTGCTTGCAAATAGTCCAGTCCATCCGTAGCTCTTTTATGTGCTTTTCGTATTTGGGGAGAGTTGTTAAGGAGTGCAGGGATATTCTAGCAAGTTTGAGGAGCAAAAATGTTAACGGTCCGCGAACAAGATCACTCATTTCTTAGCGAAATCTATTTGTTCTATAGCTGATCGTAGTTGGAGGGTGGGAGATGTCCACCCCGACCTGCTTTTTGTATTGTCGAATGATTTGATCAATCAATAAAACCTGAATCTTTTTATGGCAAAAAAAAAACGACCCACCAAGCCTAGGTCTCACCAGTAGTTGCAATAGTCTCACCGACACCATTCACCAGGATTCAGGAACAAGTCCCTCTCCTAAAACTCACGTACCAAGTTTGCCGGATTTCGTTCCCGATTCATAAGAACTAATGTGTCATGTCATGTACCCGTACATATACCGCGTATTGGAATGACATGTGTATACTGCAACATGTTTAGTCACAAACAATGCTCTTATTACATTTAGGGCCAAATGTAATAAGAAATCACGTTTAGGGTAAGGAAGGCCGAATGGAACTCCATTTTAACATCTGTTCGGTTGATAACGGGAGTTTGATCAGCTCTGGCTTGTAATAACGTGACAGGGTGAGAATTGATAAATTAAACTTCAAAATTAAGGATAACCAGGGTTAAGAGACTAAGTTGAATCCAACTAACGACTTTACAGGAACTCAGAGTCACATTCTTGTTTATAAATAATATCCAGACTTTAGGCATACAATACATACTACTAAAATTAAAACATATACCCTAATCAGCAATATTCTGGGACAAGAGGTTTTAATTCAGATAGGAAGGTAAAGAATCTTTTGAACAAGTAACTTCATGATTCTCCTATTTTGCTTTGGCCAGAAGAAAAACAATTGCACCTTTGAACAATTTATTAAACTAATTAGCATAGCTTGCCTAATGCCTAGTGCATAAATTAATGAAAAACCAGTGGTGTATCCAGAAACTAAGTTTCGGGTGGGAGCTCAGTGAGGCATGGACATCAAACCCTAAACCAGCCTACATAAGGAATCACGAAGTAATATTAATTTCTAGGTCTGAAGACCTGAAGTACACAAAGGGAAAGAGTCTCCATCCCTCACTAAATGCAGCCATCTTATCCTTTATACAGTTATACTTGTTTCCATATTCTACTTGGTACCTGAAGGCTCACATATATGATCTTGCAGCAAAGATTTTTACTCCTTAATGAGAAAATTTGTCAAAGGGAAACTATGGATAGCAACTTCAGGTGAAAAGAGTACTCGAAAGCAGAGATATTAAGATTACACGCACATAACATCATCCAAATATGCCTTTTTATTCTCACAACGTTATCAGATATAAACACACATTTCGTATGTCATGTCTGATTGAAAGTGACATAACTTCAGCTGAAAAAAATGAAGCAACTGAGAAAGATGTAATTATGATGCATATATAACACTATAATTTAAGTTCCTAAAATATAAAACAAAAGTTTTCTGTTTCCAACTGTATGTTGCCTACACATGAGAAACTCCGCATAATATCAATAAATTTACGTGAAGAATATCATGTGCTGTTAAAAGAAGATTTAAACAATATGAATCTCAAAGGCATACATAAGGAATCACAAAGTAATATTACTTTCTAGGTCTGAAGTACACAAAGGGAAAGAGTCTCCGTCCCTCACTAAACGCAGCCATCTTATCCTTTATACTTGTTTCGATATTCTACTTGGTACCTGAAGGCTCACAAATATGATCTTGCAGCAAAGATATTTACTCCTTAAATGAGAAAATTTGTCAAAGGGAAAACTATGGATAGCAACTTCAGGTGAAAAAGAGTACTCGAAAACAGAGAAATTAAGATTACACGCACATAACATTATCCAAATAAGCCTTTTTATTCTCACAACGTTATCTGATATAACGCACATTTCGTATGTCATATCTGATTGAAAGTGACATAACTTCAGCTGAAAAAAATGAAGCAACTGAGAAAGATGTACTCAGGAAAGTAATGTGCCAGTCATTTAAACTTACTGTAGAATGATAATATGCATACAACATTCCAACTATTCATATGTTGCGATCAACGCTAAGGCATGACTGACATATTGGTTCGCTAATTGCAATACATAAATCATCTCCTGATTAGGTTCATTTTGGTTATTTATTTATGTATTCTTTTACTTAAACAGTGGTATCTATATACTTTAGGCATTAAAAACAAAGGCATTTAAGGGACAATCTGTTTAAATATATTTGTCAGAAAGAAGTCTAGAATAGATTCAGTAACAATGAATCTATTCTCTGACGTCATAATGAAAAGAAGTGAGATTTATATCAGGATTTCATTGTTTAATACAGCGACTTAATTACATATTAAAGGTAACATTTCCTTGTTTGCAACTAAAGGGGATCTTACACATCCAAGTCCTATTGCAAATGCTTCAGAATAAGTTACATTTCCTTCAATAGAACCAGATGTAAGGCTGTCAGAGAAAACTATGCAAAATTGAGGATATAGTACACAAGGAAAAGGATTAAATATTGGCCATGAAAACAGCCTATCATTCTATGTATGAATGTCTCCAAAATATTACATGGAGAAATTTCCAATATACTTTAAACTGACAATTACCTCAAGATGATATTATTTCTCAATTTTCGAAAAAAACCACCAATATTGTTGAGATGGTTGTAATGTTGAGAGTACTATTTGCTTGTTTCAATTTGAAAAATGATCCTAGTTTTAATTAAGATTCAAACCAGATGGGGGGAAAACAATTGCAGGCACTCAGCATTGTACTTTCCTAACTATCAAGGCAGCCTCCAAATTAATCACCTCTAGTCTCAAATACAGGAAACAAACAATTGCAATAGATATAAAAAATAGATTTAGCAAAAAAGTGAAGAAAACAATTGAAACATTGTCAACATTAAACACCAGAATTTTGTCAAAAAAAGAAAACATTAAACACCAGAAACCATAACTTTCCTAACAATCCTGCTCAAGAGCATTCCAGTCGACTTGTTTGGATCCTATTATTGTAACCAAACTCTCATTATACTTAATAATATTTCGCTTACCCATAAAAATCGAAAATGGGATATTTCTGGCCACTTTTTTGCGAGAGTCATACAAAAGGCAGACATCATCATCAGTAAATAACAGGAAATCCCCACTGTTCAAGCAGCCAAAGACATGCCGATGTGGAAAGTCTACATCAACCATGAACATTAAAGTCCAAGATGCCTCAACTCCACCACCATGAAGGCATGTCTCATCATTCAACGTCCACGACTTGAATATATTATTCAATTCTTCTTCCTTAGAGGTAATGATAGCAATAGAATCATTGAAGTCGGTGATACAATAATCAAGAGATCCCTCAGGAATCTGAATATCACAAGTAAACACCTCCTTGTCTAAATCGAAAGCTATCATACCCCATGACCCCACGCAACACATAAAACCATTCACACAAACATCAAAACCCTCATATTGCGGATAACTAGTCGGCCTGGGATCTACCTTGCGCCAAACATTGGTATTGGCAGAATATACCTCAGCAGAAAGAGACATGTCCAGAGAGTAAACAACCCTAAGAACCTTAAGATCATTACCTATGGGATCAAAACCAAATCCTATAGCAAAAGACATTATATTGCTTCTGATAAAGTGTGGGGGAATGAGTTTGGAGTGTTTAGTAGCAGGATTCCAGAGGTAGGTACTAGGATTATTTCGATATGTCATACTATCAATATATTTATCCCACGCAAAGTCTTCCCAGCGTTTGCTTCTCGGGGGCAATTAGCCACGGAAACACAAACAATACCATTATAAGAACCAACAATTTTGTAATCAGGCTCGAAAGAGTAATCACCTCTAGAGTAAGGAAAGCCGAGCGGAGCCTTAATTTGAGGAGAAACAAGATTGAGCAGATACATTGAATTATCACCATAATCATGGACAATGAGAGTTTGATCAACACCTTCTCCTCCTGGTTTTGTAATGGAGCGATTGAGGTGAGAAATGATGAAATTAGGGGTTGAGATGAGAGATAACCAGGGCTTGCACACTGATTTGCAACAGAGTAAAGATTTTACAGGAAGTTTGACTAGAATTAGAATAAGGACATCTTGTGTTAAGCTGTAAATGGAAGTACAAACGGAACTCATTGGTTTCGGTTAGGGTTTCCGAGCAGAGAGGATTGCTCTGTCAATTTCTTTCCTATTAAATAGTACTCCCTCATTCAAAGGTGGGATGAGAAAAAACCGAATTGAAACCGAAACCGAACCGAAATTGACAAAAACCGAACCGAAAAAACCGAAACCGAAATCGAACTGGTGGTTACGGTTTTTAATATTTAAAAACCGAGATTTTCGGTTTCGGTTCCGGTTATAGGTTAAAACCGAACCGATTAAGACCGAACCGAACCGATTATTAAAATATAAATAAATTTATAATATATATAATTTTTTAATAGCATATAAAGATGAATATTCTCTGGCTCATAATCTGAAAAATCTTACATATTAAACATAGGATGCATTTGTTGTGGAGTCTTGTAACACTATCAATTAGGAACTAAAAATTGTATCCATCCTTTTATTAGCTACTGCCGTGCCATTTTTTGAAGCTTCGCCTTTTTACTCCCCCTGTTATAACTCCAAGTAGACATTGTCAAGTAAAAAAATAAACATACTCACAAGTATGATTGGAGTTTCCAACCTTCAGTTCATATCCAAAACAGTGCATTTTTGAAGTTGTGTTATGTAAACTAATATTGTTCTCATTTTTATTTTCATCCGGTTTTAAAACCGAAATCGAACCGTTACAAACCGAACCAGGGTTTTTGAAACCGATACAGAAACCGAATTCGAACCGGTGGTTGCGGTTTTCAATTTTAGAAATCGGGGATATATGGTTCCGGTTCCGGTTTAACCTAAAACCGGACCGAACCTGCCCATGCTCTACCCTACCAGATAGGGTAAAAGGTCACTTTATAGTGAAATTTCCGTATAATCTGCTGTACTATCGAAATCATCACTGCACTTTCTTTTTTTTCCATTTACCCCATCGCTCTCTATCAAAAAAAATTTCCATCTGTTTAACTGTTAAATTGTTGACTGGGATGCACTTTCAGCCTGTCACGTACACGTCACATCAGCACAACCCTAATTTTGTTATAAAAACTTTAAAAAATCACAAAAACTTTAAAAAAATCGTAAAAAATCTTAAAAACTTTAAATAAAAATCATAAAACATTATAAAAACTTTCAAAAAAATCATAAAAAATTTATAAATACTTTAAGAAAAATCGTAATTTTTGCATGGTTTTTCAGTCCACAACTAAAAAAACAGTCTCCCTAATTCCTTCTGATACCACAGCATCACGAAACAACCAAAAATAAACGAATTCCGGCGAACTCGAAGAAAGACCGTCCAAATTTCGGACTAACAATTTAGTAAACCAAATCACGCGTACAGGGTATTAAAACAAATCTGAGGACTCATACAATCTCACTACGGGCTCAGTTTTAACATAAAATCATCATATAAAACGAACGAATGATTCAAAGTTTCGAAGAAAACTACGAACTCGTTTTTCAACAATACGAACACAAACATTCAATTTATCTACATGAATCGATTCTAAGTAGCTTAGGGAAGCTCAAGGAAGAATCAAATTTCACAAACAACAAGTAAATCAAAATTCCCCAAATTGAATATCAAGAACCCTAAATATACGAAAATTAGCGGTTTTTAATGTTTTATGAATTGTTTTATTTTCTTTTTATGAATTTATGCTTTTTTATGCTTTTTATACTTTTCATAATTTTTAATGAACAAATTACGATTTTTTTAAATCTTTTATGAATTTTTATGATTTTTTTTATAGTTTTTGTGATTTTTTAAAGTTTTTATTAAAAAAATTAGGGTTGTGTTGATGTGGCGTGTACGTGGCAGGCTGACAGTGCATCCTAGTCATCAATTTAACAATCAAACAGACATAAAGAATTTTTGACTGACGGCAATGGGGTAAATGGAAAAAAAGAAAAGTGCAGTGATGTCTTCAATAGTACAGTAGGTTATAGGGAAATTTCACTATAGTACAGTAGGGAAAGTGACCTTTTACCCGTCCCAGATAGTTTGTCCTTCAAAATAGGACGCATTTTTAAGAGTAGTTCTATAATTTATTTTTAAAATTTTCTTTTTTGTATTAAAAAAATTTAAAAATAAGTTATAGAACTATTCTAAAAATGCACATTAAAATGCGCATCAAAAAGTGTAAAAAGAAAGGTTAAGAATTGGTTGGGACGAAGGGAGTATCAATTTAAGCATCGAACCATAAATCACGTAGAGTAAAACATACATTTTAGGATGCTTCCTGAGATTAGAAGTATTTCTAATATGAATGCAATATGGTAGATTTGTAAATTCATTATGAGTTATTAGTATTTACAAAAATGCCATTAAATTTATATGGGAAAGGGATATAACCTCGTGGAAGTTACCTGAGGTCATCCTCAAGCCCATTTTTCTCCATCACATATCAATTTTTTCACAAATTTAAGACGGTATTATTTAAATTGTTAATATCAAACATTTACATATAAATATAATTTGAGTTGTGATAATGATTTTTATTAAATTTTATACATTTATTTTGAATGTAACATAAAAATGAGAAATTATAAATTTTAGTATCTTATATCTTATGAGTAAAATGTATGTTAACTGTAGATTAATCTCCTAAAGTCAACTATTAAAATAATTAGTTTTATGGTTACAAGATTATTTTATTAAAAAAATTAATTATTTTGCATTTTTCAATATTGAATTTCCAAAGTACTATCCCAATGATTGGATGACTAATTGATAACATAAATACATTTGTTCATTCACAAATTTGGTAACCTTTATTTCTAAACAAAATTTCCTTACTTGCGCTAACAAATGGGCTACAGTATTCGCAGATCGGTGGACAAAGGGAGTAGAATTCTTTCGCTCCTGATTTTATTGCTTGTAACCTTGTTTTGGATGAAATTAATTAATGCAAGTTCAATTTTTCCAGAAAAAAAAAATTCTTACTTTAATAGTTAACTTTAGGAAAATAATCTACAATTAACTGTAGATACATTTTACTCATTTCTTATATAATATCTTATATAGAGATATATTAAAAAACGAATTATTATATATTTCCAATTTTGTAGCTATTTTTTCTGATTGGTTTTAAAAATATCAAATATTAGTGAAATACTTTTTGTTTGAACAATACCACTTAGAAATAGAACTTTATATACAAATTAATTGTCTATATTTTTTAAAATTTTATAAAATTTAAATTATTTATACTCATTTTTCTAATTTAATTCTTATCACGTGATGTTTATACCAACTTAAATTATTTAAACAAAAATAAGCAACTCCACAAAGAATAAGTCGGGCCTCTCAAACCCGGCCTACACACCCATTTTATATTTTTCTCATGACCACAACTTATTAATCAAATTGTTTAAGGTTTAAGATTTGTAAAATAATAAGAAAATTTAAAAGAAAGTCTCATCGGTGGTCATTGTCTTCGGTTGTCGTCATCATTGTCGTTAGATGTTGGTTGTCGTCTTTGTTCGATGTCGTTTCCAATGGAGAAACAATCATCAAATCATCGTCATCGTTGTTTTTCATCGAGAAATAACCATTGGGTTATCGTCGTTCTTATTGTAAATCGTCATTGTTTTAAATAGAAAAACGATTGTCTGATCTTTTTGTAAGTCATCGCATCATCGTTGGATTAGTACAGTTTGTTGTTTCCGAACAATACAATCTAAGATTGTAGAAAGGGGGGTTGAATACAATTTTAACAAATTTTCGAAATCTTTAAAAACTAATAGTTTGCAAATGTGCAGAACTATAAAAACTTAAATATAAATACTCAACAATATTTAAAATTTCAGGTGGAGTTGTATGATCCACCTGAGATATATATATTGAAAAAGTAATATATTTTTGAAAACACAACTGCAGTTTCAGTGCTTTGTTTTACAAGAAACCCTAACTATTCTAACAAATACACTTGTGTTTCTTAGTTACAAAGCAATTGCTACAATTGGTTATATAGCCAAGTTTACAACACCTACTGTTAACACAAAATCACGCAAGCGTACGTGGTCACAAGTAATACAGATATAAGTCAAGTTCGTTCCCACAGAGATCTTGGTTTTTAATTCAGTTTAGTACCTATGCAACAACGTATGGTTTTAATTCACTGCTAAGACAAGTAACAAATTGGGATTTTTTAATTATCTAAATTAAATTAAGATGCAAATTACAAAACTAAGACTTAAATTAACTAATAAGAATTTAAACTGATTACTTATATGAGAATAAACATGGGACTCTAACTTCATTATCTACTTCACTTAGAGTCGATGCCTTTAATCAATACACATGTGGGATTTGATATCTGATCGAATAACACGGAACAAGTAAAAGTTACCTCTCGGTATACTAGTACCAATCTACGCATACATCCACAAAAGAGATAGGAGAATAGGCACCTATTATGTTTAGATCCTATATCTCTATAGAATTTGAAAACATAAAGGTTTAAGCACAAGTTATTCACTTAGATCACATAGGGTAGCATATTATCTCTAATCATGCCACAAATCATGATGTTAAAACATCAACCTATCCTATGCTAGCATGGCAAGTTCTAAATCTCAAGATCCACTCTCGTTTAGCAAGAGATTAACAATTCAATTTATATGTTAGCTACGCATCTAAAAGCATTAAGATTAACCATACGAGGATATCAAGAATTCACCACACGTAAATCTTTAAAGCAATCAAACTACTAAGCTACATAGACAACTCCGTTAGAATCCCATGACAACGATTAGCCCATAATTGAACCGTTCATCGTCATGGGATTTGATGAAAACATGATAATAAACAAGATATGAATAAAAGAAACAATAATATTAATAAAACAAAGGTTGAGAAAACAAATCTATAATCCAGAATAACACAAAAGATGAAGTAGATCTAGATCCGTTGCTTGTCACGAGCGTTGAATCCTTCTCTCCTTTTCTCCCTTGCAGATCTAAGCTATGTTACAATAATAAAACTATGATGATAATTCTACAATTTACAAGGGTTGGATGTGTTTATATAGGCTCTAGACATCTTGCTCAGCAAGAAAATACCTTATCAGAATTATAATAGAAGTACGTTTCCTAAACTGATTCTGTTTTAAAGGAAAATTCGCTGCTGTCTTTTCTTCAGTAATTCTGGAACGTTCCAGCTGTAATTGGACTTCTGGACCACTTTAGAATGATAGAGAATCTCGTTATCTTCGCGTGGACAGCTTACGGGCCTCAAACGGACTTCTAGAACTCAAGATATGGCCAAAACAAAATCAGAAATTCTGGCTGATTTTTCTCCCGCACGCCACCAGCGCAAGAGCGCCGTTTGGGCGCCTGAGGCGCCGTGCCAATCTGCTGGAAACAAGGCTGGAGCGCTGGGAACAAGGCTGGGGCGCCCGGCTTGCTCCCGTTCTGCAAAAACTGATTTTTCTTTGTTTTTTTCGCCTTTTCTTCCCGTTCCTTTTGCATGAGCTTCCGTCTTTCATTCTTAATGACTTGTATACTTCTTAGGAGTTGATATTAGCCACCATTCTTCATTCCATATCATCAATCAACTCCACAAAACGTTCCAAAAACGACGGAAACTACACCTTTAATCGATATTTCTTCAACCCTGCACAATTACACAAAACACATCAAAACTACCACAAACTTGAGGCCAAAGCAATCAATTTAAGCCGAATTAGAATGTTCCAAGTAGATATAAAATCCACTTATCACACCCCCAAACTTAAACCGATGCTTGTCCTCAAGCATATACAATTACAACTAACTAACTAACTAGTACCACTTCCGTAGGTGATCACGGTTGCATTTGGCATATGCAACAAGCCCTTTAAACATCTAGGCAGCCCTAGTGGACGAGTAAGGTCTCGTGAGGGCCTATAGCGAATGTACCCACAAAATCCATTTAACCTAATGCAATGCAATGCATGAATGCAACTAAATGAAAATGCTATTAACCTAGTACTAATATCCTACCATACCTTCAAATCCTCTCATGCCATATCAACTTAAGAATCAAAGTAAATACGCAATGTCTTGGTGTCGAAAGTGCAAGTATTCACATAGTCTACTCAATGAACATGTATAAGTTCTCACAAGTCCATGTCAAATGTAAGAATAAGTTAGTAAACATGCTAAGCCTACAAGAGTACATCTTTGAGACAAAACCCGGGATCTCATATGCAAAAACAAGTAAACACTCAAAATCCACTCACAAAAGAATATTCACTCAAGAACAAGGGTAAGTGTATCACTCAATTCCAACAAAATCATAAGCATGCTTGACATTTGGTATCAATCTAACTCTTAACACAACATACATCAATGACGATAATCAAAAGGTCTTTATTTGGGATGTAGCAGGGCTAGGGACATGGTATGTCAAATAAGCCAAAACAGGTGAAGTGTCAAAAGCTAGTAAGTACCATAATAAATCATACACAACACCCTATTCCCCCCCCCCACATAATTTTTACAATTCTTCTTCCAACAAAAACGCTCGACTAGTCGACTGAAATAGGATCACAACAAACACAAACATGCTCTCATAATATTTTTTTTTTCTTTTCATATTTTTTTCCTCTTTTTTTTTTCTTTTTTTTTTCTTTTTTTCGAGAGCTAGATAAAACAATAGTATAAACAATAACAATGATCCCATGAATTTATTACACATGCCGACTATCAAGTAAACAAACCCAATTTCCAAATTCAATATTTCCCCCCAAACTTATGACCAACAATGAACCCTCCCTGGCACACCTTATTACTCCCTTAAGCACTCTACTAGCCTTTGACAGTGTGGGTTCAAATTAATGTAAGGCCAATACAAGAAAAAGGTCTAGGCAAGTAATGTGGTATGTCACCAAAAAAAAATAGGATTAAGCTCAACGGGTTAACTAATTGATCATATAAACATGGTGTGGTAATATGGGAAAATATGCGGTTATTCCTAAGTGCCTTTATCATTTTAATCGTCAAATAATGTCATGCGTTTCAAGAAAGACTTCAAACAACTGCTAGCAATGCAAACAATCCGTGGACACTCAAGCAAACGAATAAATTGCAACAAATATGCAATAAGGCTAAAAAACTCACTTGGTGGAAAAACATACTCAATCCCAAGCAAAAATCTCTCTAACGCACCGACTTGTATTCAAAGCATGCAAACTAAATCATCTTGCACATATTCATGTCCTTCTAATCACTTACAACATTCAATAAGTCTACTAGCTTCAACTTACTAGTGTATGTGTGTGCACAAGAACAAAGAATATCACTTCTCAGTCGAAAGCGTCAACAACACAAAATTCCTATCAAGCATGGGTGCAAATGCAAACTATTATGAACTCACATTAAATACGAACATAAAAACAGAATGTCCTATATGAAACAAACATAGATAACACGAACATAAATGCATAATTGACTACACTAATATGCAAAACATGAAATATTACATGAACGCATAATACAACAACTACTACTTATCCCTCAAACCACCCCCAAACTTAAAATATTCAATGTCCGCATTGAATGGAAAGTAATACAAGGGATAGTAGAAAACATACCTGAATACCGAAACAGTCACCCTCCATCTCAATCAACCCAAAAAAAAAATTCCTCGCAAAAATCCCCTTTCCTTAGCAATTGGCCTCTCCCATGCTTAGGAGCCATTAGAATCAAAACCCAACTCACAAGAAGCTCTACCAAAAATTACCAAGCAATATCACACCAAAAATAGCCCAATAATATAAAATCCCATATTTACAAGAACACAAATTCGTAAGAAAAATAAAATTTGAGAGAAGAAATAAACCCACTACGAATTAGAGATGTGAACTTGCAATTAATTCCTCTTTAGAATTGAATTTTTAGAGAATTAAATAAAATAGAAGAGGAATTGGATTTGTATGTAGAGGTGTGTATATATATAAGATGATGGATAGATGAGATTTAAAAAATTAAAGTGTAGGAGAGTTTTGGAGAGGTTAGGATTTGATGTAGGATAGATATAGGAATTAAGAATTGAAAAAATTGGAGTTAGGATTGAATTTGGGGTTGATTTTCTAGGCAAATAAACTGATTTTCGGGAAAAAAAAATGGTCTGGAGGGTATTACGCATGTACAGTACGCGTTACAGGGGCTTCCGGCGCGGTAAAGGCAGATACGCAGGTTCAACCTGCGTGTTAGGGGGCTTATAGCGCTGGCTGGGCGCTTGATGCGCGGATGGCTTCTGCGTTACTTGGCGCTCCTGCGCGCGGCTGGCGCATCTGGCGCTGGCGCATCTGGCGCTGGCGCATCCTGAATTCTGCTCTTTTTTTTCTTTTCTTTTTTTGAATACCTATACTACAACAAAGTACAATAATGCTTGGGTTGCCTCCCAAGAAGCGCTTCTTTAACGTCAATAGCTTGACGTTACTTCCTCAACTCAAGGTGGTTTCAAAAGAATAACCGAACCGTTCTCAACAGAAAAACCATTCATGTGAACGTTGACATCTTGGTTGCTTTCTTTCCACAAATCTCTTCCTTCAGACTTCAACTTGATTTTTCTACCCAATGGCCTAATCTTCTTCTTTTTCTTCTTCACTCCTCTAAGGTGCTTTTTCGACTCGAACGGCTGAACAAAACTCTCTTCTTCCTTATCATCGGCTTTCCACCTTCGCAACACGTTATCATGCCCTTCTTCAAAAATCACTAACTCATTATTCAAAAGGACATACCTCAAATGTGGTGGAAGTTTCCCAAGCTTGACATTTGAAAGATCTCGAATTGAAGAACTGTCCGATTTCTCGCTCAGCAACTGATCAAACTTCTGTCTCTGACCCGTATCAACTATTTCCACACTGAAACACTCTTCATCCTCTGTTGGAAATTTTATGGCCTTGAACACATTAAAGGTGACATTCTGATCTTGCACCCTCATTGTAAGCTCCCCTTTCTGCACATCGATCAAAGTACGACCCGTAGCTAGAAAAGGCCTTCCCAAGATTATGGGAATCTTCTTGTCTTCTTCAAAATCCAAGATAACGAAATCAGCAGGAAAGATGAGCTTATCAACCTTCACCAAAACGTCCTCCACTATGCCCCTAGGATATGTGATTGACCTATCAGCCAACTGCAAAGAGATGTTAGTTGGCTTTGGCTCCGGTAGACCAAGTTGCTTGAAAACAGACAATGGCATGAGATTAATGCTAGCTCCCAAATCACATAAGCATTTGCTGAAAGAAAGGTTGCCAATGGTACACGGAATGGTGAAACTTCCCGGATCTTTAAGCTTCGGCGGCAACTTCTGCTGTAACACCGCACTGCACTCCTCTGTCAAAGCCATTGTTTCAAATTCTTCCAACCTTCTCTTTCGTGACAAAATATCCTTCATGAACTTCGAATATCTCGGCATCTGCTCCAATGCTTCAACAAAAGGAATGTTAATGGACAGTTTTTTGAAGACATCCATAAACTTTTGAAATTGTTTCTCTTGACTTTTCCGCAAGCGTCCAGGAAATGGATGAGGTGGATAGATCTGAGTATTCTTTGAAGATTGCTCCGGAGAAGTTTTAACAGGTTCCTCGCTCTTTTCCGCTTCAAGCTGATCAGCCACCAAATCAGATTTCTCAATTACTGGTACTACAGATTTTTCAACCTGCTGATTCTGAACATCTTCATCGTCTTCAACTGCTGATTTAGGGCCTGCTGTAACCTTTCCCGATCTCAAAGTCACTGCATTCACCTGCTCCTTGTTGTCCCTCCTACCTGGATTTGCTTCTGTATCACTAGGAAGAGTTCCTTGAGGCCTACTAAGTAAGGCACTTGCAATCTGTCCTATCTGGGTTTCCAAGACTTTCTGGCTAGCTTGTAGGTTTTTTACCGCTATCCACACATCATTTGATTTATCATTAGATGATTGCCCCATATGAGCCCGAGGCTGTTGCTGCTGAAATCCAGGAGGTTGATATGGTGCCCTTGGAGCATAAGGCTGTTGATAGCCTTGATTGAATGGCTTCGCTTGCTGATAAGATTGTTGAGTATTTTGATTATTGCTCCAGCTGAAATTGGGATGATTCCGATTATTAGGATAATAAGTGGTTGGAACTGGTGCAGCAGGTCTCTGGAAATTACTCACGAACTGTGGTGATTCAGAAGAGATAGCACATTGATTCGTCTCATGTGCCCCCGCACATAACTCACAAACACTAGCCACCTGCTGAACTCCATAATTAGCAAGAGAATCCACCTTCATAGCAAGAGCTTTCAACTGAGCCGTAATCATTGAAGCTGTATCTACTTCCAAAATTCCTGCTGCCTTGCCTTGAGATAGCCTTTGGGTTGGATTTTGATATTCATTAGCAGCCATCATCTCAATAAGATCATAAGCTTCATCGTAGCTCTTAGCCCATAGAGCTCCTCCTGATGCTGCATCTAGCATAGGTCTAGATTGTGCTCCCAACCCATTATAGAAACTGTTGATAACTATCCAGTCAGGCATACCATGATGTGGACACCTACGAAACATCTCCTTGTATCGTTCCCAAGCCTCACACAGAGATTCTCCAGATTGCTGCTGAAACTGAGTTAGCTGATTCCTCAATGCTGCAGTTTTCGCCATAGGGAAGAACTTAGTAAGAAACTTCTGAGCAAGATCCTCCCATGTAGTAATGGAACCGGGTGGTAAAGAGTGTAACCAGCCCTTAGCCTTATCCCTCAGAGAGAATGGGAATAGTCTCAACTTGATAGCATATTCCGACACACCATTAAACTTGAAAGTGTCACAGATCTCGATAAAGTCCCGAATATGCATGTTAGGATCCTCCGTAGGAGCACCCCCAAACTGAACCGAATTCTGTAGCATCTGAATAGTGCCCGGCTTGATCTTGAAAGTATTAGCCGTGATGGTTGGCCTGATAATACTAGACTGGATATCATTGATCTTTGGATGAGAATACTCCTTCAAAGCCTTAGCTGCTGCTGCATCTGCCATTGCTACTGTAGCTTCAGATTCCTCTTTCTTATTCTCTAAATTCTCTACAAGATCGTCTTCCGCCAGTTCTTCCAAACGAGCTTGTAAGCGTGTTCGCATACAAACTTAAGTACCTAAAACACCACGAACAAACAACTAAGTAAGAAATCTGAGTAAGTGAACTCTAACGACCACTATTGACAAGCACATAAACTAAAAATAAAACACCGATGATCCCCGGCAGCGGCGCCAAAAACTTGTTAACACAAAATCACGCAAGCGTACGTGGTCACAAGTAATACAGATATAAGTCAAGTTCGTTCCCACAGAGATCTTGGTTTTTAATTCAGTTTAGTACCTATGCAACAACGTATGGTTTTAATTCACTGCTAAGACAAGTAACAAATTGGGATTTTTTAATTATCTAAATTAAACTAAGATGCAAATTACAAAACTAAGACTTAAATTAACTAATAAGAATTTAAACTGATTACTTATATGAGAATAAACATGGGACTCTAACTTCATTATCTACTTCACTTAGAGTCGATGCCTTTAATCAATACACATGTGGGATTTGATATCTTATCGAATAACACGGAACAAGTAAAAGTTACCTCTCGGTATACTAGTACCAATCTACGCATACATCCACAAAAGAGATTGGAGAAGAATAGGCACCTATTATGTTTAGATCCTATATCTCTATAGAATTTGAAAACATAAAGGTTTAAGCACAAGTTATTCACTTAGATCACATAGGGTAGCATGTTATCTCTAATCATGCCACAAATCATGATGTTAAAACATCAACCTATCCTATGCTAGCATGGCAAGTTCTAAATCTCAAGATCCACTCTCGTTTAGCAAGAGATTAACAATTCAATTTAGATGTTAGCTACGCATCTAAAAGCATTAAGATTAACCATACGAGGATATCAAGAATTCACCACACATAAATCTTTAAAGCAATCAAACTACTAAGCTACATAGACAACTCCGTTAGAATCCCATGACAACGATTAGCCCATAATTGAACCGTTCATCGTCATGGGATTTGATGAAAACATGATAATAAACAAGATATGAATAAAAGAAGCAATAATATTAATAAAACAAAGGTTGAGAAAACAAATCTATAATCCAGAATAACACAAAAGATGAAGTAGATCTAGATCCGTTGCTTGTCACGAGCGTTGAATCCTTCTCTCCTTTTCTCCCTTGCAGATCTAAGCTATGTTACAATAATAAAACTATGATGATAATTCTACAATTTACAAGGGTTGAATGTGTTTATATAGGCTCTAGACATCTTGCCCAGCAAGAAAATACCTTATCAGAATTATAATAGAAGTACGTTTCCTAAACTGATTCTATTTTAAAGGAAAATTCGCAGCTATCTTTTCTTCACTAATTCTGGAACGTTCCAGCTGTAATTGGACTTCTGGACCACTTTAGGATGATAGAGAATCTCGTTATCTTCGCGTGGACAGCTTACGGGCCTCAAACAGACTTCTAGAACTCAAGATATGGCCAAAACAAAATCAGAAATTCTGGCTGATTTTTCTCCCGCACGCCACCAGCGCAAGAGCGCCGTTTGGGCACCTGAGGGGCTGTGCCAATCTGCTGGAAACAAGGCTGGAGCGCTGGAAACAAGGCTGGGGCGCCCGGCTTGCTTCCGTTCTGCGAAAACTGATTTTTCTTTGCTTTTTTCGCCTTTTCTTCCCGTTCCTTTTGCATGAGCTTCCGTCTTTCATTCTTAATGACTTGTTTACTTCTTAGGAGTTGATATTAGCCACCATTCTTCATTCCATATCATCAATCAACTCCACAAAATGCTCCAAAAATGACGGAAACTACACCTTTAATCGATATTTCTTCAACCCTGCACAATTACACAAAACAAATCAAAACTACCACAAACTTGAGGCCAAAGCAATCAATTTAAGCCGAATTAGAATGTTCCAAGTAGATATAAAATCCACTTATCACCTACATTATTCTAAGTCAAACAGGTGTGCTTCATTACTCCTTGTCTTCATGTGGGTAAATTGGATAAATGTCTTTGACATAATTTACTTTGAAAATATCATCCAATTTGCTTGTACAGAAAAGTAATGTTTCTTTTTCTTCGAGGTCTCCATTTTTTGGCTTCCATGTACTTTAAGATTCTGTCAACCCATGTGATTTGTCAGTCATGTCATGTTATTGTCAACTGCTAAGAATGTGATATTATCTGTTGATGTGATTATCCGTTGAGGGCTGATTGCTTTGTTATCCGTCGATGAGTCTTATCTGTTGATGTAAATTGTTAATCTGTTGAGGTATCATTTTCACTTATGCAGAATTACAAATTACAACCTATTTAAAATTAGCTAACCTATTCTACATATCCGTTAATAGTCAACATGACTTATAAAAATCTATCAACTACACTCTCAACTGATAACTTATCCGTTGAGTCTCTCAGTACATGTTACGAAATGACTTATCCGTTGATAAGTTTCCTCTTCAACGGATGCTGATATACGTGCCATCCGTTGAACAGCTGCAAACTTACTCATACAAAATATGTTTTAGGTATTTTGAATTATCATCAATAACAACATAATTCCAAACACAGTCTCTCCCACAAATTTATTATCATCGTTGTTGTGATTTCGTCTAATCGTCATCTTTATTAATGAACTAGACTCTTGATACCATGATAAAATATTCGCAAGTACTCATCTTATTCAATATTGAATGAATAAGTCTTGATTCTTTTAGAATATAGTAATCGTTTATATAG
The DNA here is from genome assembly GCA_037693485.1 of Kitagawia praeruptora. NCBI lineage: Eukaryota > Viridiplantae > Streptophyta > Magnoliopsida > Apiales > Apiaceae > Kitagawia > Kitagawia praeruptora. Next base: position 62,319,175 of record CM075344.1, read on the forward strand.
ACAATACTTAATCGGTAATAAAGATAACTAATAGAATAAGGAAATTATCCCTATTTGCTAATAATGATAATTATAGTAATTTGTCGTATTATTTATATCAATAATAATATGTTAAGAATATAATATGCTAAAGTTGGCTATCAAAAGGAAGAAAGAAAGAGAGCAAAACTTTGCATGGACAACTCGCACAGTATTGCTAATATAAAAAATTGGTTTGTCTCCAACTACAAAATGGAGTTCTTTATATAGGATAGTGTGAAGCTTGTGAATTTAAAACAAGCAAGAGACAAAGAGCACAAAATAAGCCTCCAACCAACATAGCACTACTAACTTAATTGTTATAAAATGAACCTAGACAAGCATCTCTTTCAAATTAACAAGTATACAAGCATCAATTTGATTTGTTAATTAATGTCACAATAAAACTGTTAGTCATGGAGGCATGTCTGTAAACATCTAGTAACAAGCCTAATTGTTTGTAATGCTTTGCATTACTTACATGACCCTTTAATTGGGGAACCCTTTAGTTAGATTTTCCACTTGTAAAATGTACTTGTAATATGCATCAAATTTAGCTGTGTAAATATACAAATCCTGTCATGAAAATAATGCTTGAAAGAAGATTCAGATATCATGCCTCAAGCTTGAAAAACAAGGTTGAAGAAATAAACAAAGTTGAAGCTTGAAGATTGGAAAATTGCCTAAGTACATATTCGATAAGTAATTTGCACTGTTAGAGAAGTCAGGAGTTTGAGATGTCAAGCATTCGATATGTCAAAAGTCACTATTCGATATCTCAAGAAGTCAACAAGTCAAAGCTGCATTTGATATCTCAAAGACTTCACCTATGAAAAGACATGCATATTCGATATCTCAAGGATCCAGACGCTATTCGATATCTCAAGGAGATGGAAGCATTCGATAACTCAAGGATTTCAGAAGTAAAGGCACTATTCGACAACTCAAGGGCTTTAGAAGAAAAGACACATCCGAGAAGTGATTCGATATATCAGGATAAGCTAGTTCTAGAACTCAGAATTATCTAACTACTCAACTCAAGTTCTCGAATCTAGTACTTAGTCATTTCTCGAATGGATTCTTGAAGATAAATTACTAAGATATTCAGGTCATCAAATCTACACAAACCAAGATATCAACAGTGACATTTCAGTGTTGTGTGTACATGGAAAGTCTACAAAGAAGTTTGGAGAGATATTCAAAGGAACAGGGAGCTGATGAAGTGGATTTAGACAGAATAGAAATCAGATTGTACCACATGATGTCTAGTCTTGCACCAAGAAGGAATAGACAGATTAGAAAGTGAATTTGTCTGTTACTATATTTGTAGCAAGTGGATTGTGCACATGTTCTATAAATGCACAACCTCACTTCTTTAGCACTTAAGTTTTCACTGTAACTCATAGAAGATATCTCTCTGAGAAATTAAGCTGAGAATACCAACATTTGTATTCCCAGGTTGTAGCAAATCTTCAATCTAATAAAATATTAGATTAAAGTGAAATTGTATTCTTATTTCCGCACTTTATATTTGTTGAACACTCTTTCAAGTTACAAACACAAACACTAAGGTTTCAACAAGTTATCTGGGAAAGAAAATTATAAGAATACATTCACCCCTCCTCTGTATTTTCACTGTGTATTCATACTCAACAAAAACTTTTATGCCTCCTAATTCTTTTAAGAAATTTCACATAAAAATTCCAACATGTGAGAGAGAGACAAAAATAAAGAGTGTTGAGTGAGAGACGACCTGAGAGAGGTTGATTAGGGTTCATCAATTGTGAGAGAGGCCGGTTAGGGTTCATCGATCCCTATGAAGGACATCTAAACTCGCATACATATATATATTTGAGAAAAATGTTCCTACAGTTAACTGTAGGAAAATTACCTAAAGTCATTTGCATTTTATGTACAAAAGTTATATGGCATTTTTGTAATAATAGAATTCACCCCCCTGTATTTACCAAAATACCCTTACTTTTGTATTGAAATAGGACTTAACTTTAGGATATTACCTATAGTTAACTATAGGATCATCTATTTACACATATTTACAATTATTGAAAAATGTTACTCCCTCTGCCCCATCCAATTCTTAACACTTTTTTTGTCACTTTCTGGCACACATTTTAAGATGAAGTTTAAGGATAGTTCCATAACTTATTTTTGAAATTTTCTTTTTTTGTATAAAAATAGGATTGTTCTATTTTTATACAAAAAAAGAAAATTTCAAAAATAAGTTATGAAACTATCCTTAAAATCTACCTTAGAATGCGTGCCAGAAACTCTATTTTGAAATGTTAATAATTGGTCGGGACGGAGGGAGTACCTTTCAATGAATTTCAACCTTTTTTGTCTTTTCTTATTGGTACTTAATACTTAACAATGCGGTAATTTTCCAAACAATTTTGGTCTTTTTTTTTTGGATCGATGAATTTATTGCTGAGCACAAATCCTACTTTGTAGAAGAGATAACATTCAGTCAAAAACAATTTTACATAAATTATTTTATAATTAAAAAAATACTACTCCCTCTGTCCTTCTCAATTCTTTATATTTAAGACAGAAGGTTTGACATGTATTTTAAGATTCATATAAAGTATATATTCATAAATTTTTTTAAATTCTTTTTTTTGAATAAAAATTCAATGTTTAAATTTTTATTCAAAAAAGAAAATTTTGAAAATGAGTTATGGAACCTTTATATATATTTTAAAATACGTGCCAAACCCTGTGTCCCAAATGTAAATAATTGGAAGGGACAGAGAGTGTACATCTTTTTTGAAAACAAATATAAATTTTATATTTTGTTATGTAATAAATTATGTATTCAAAAACTTCTAAGAAAAAGAAATTTGTCAAAAAATTGTATTTTAATTCATGTAATAAATTGTATTTTATATTTTTTAAAAATTGTATTTTAATTGTATAATAGCCCAACAAGGGGCTATAATTCATGAGACATTTTATTCCATTTAAAATCTTGCAACATTTTATTCCATCTGAAATGACTGATTTGCCCTTATATTTACTATTTTTAAAAAATTGTTGTTGGATGAAATTGAACTTGAGTTAAGTTAACTTACACCTTGCTTTACCACTAGACCAGTTAACACACATGTGAATTAAATTATACACATTATATGTGTGTGTCGCTTGAGTGAAAGAATACATGGTATTTTATTTACTGTAACATATCAACAATTTTTCGTTATTAGTTTATTTTTACATTTATTAATTCGGGCTATAATATATTTTATTATATCAATATATAAATTAATGATGTATAATATATAGTTTTGTTATACATTTTTAAATTGTAATTAATAATGATAATAATAACCAAAATTTACTCTATAATGATAACTCTGTAACACAACCAAATCGCTCATGCATAAATATTTTCAATCATAAACATCATAACTCCGTAACACAACCAAATCGCTCATGCATAAATATTTTCAATCATAAACATCATATCTCTATGTGTGGGCCGCATGAACGGGACACTATTTAGGTTTATATAATGAAAATGGGTTCAATGGTAGTTAGGTCACTTAATTGATTGAAAACTTTCAGTTGGGTCATCCAACTCAAAAAGCTTTTAATCAGGTCACATAACTGATAAAAACTTTCAATCAGGTTACTGGGGTTTACGGACGCTAAGAAAGAGACGAAAAGATGATTCAGCATGAATCAGGTCCGTAAAATACCAGTGACCTGATTGAAAGTTTTTATCAGTTATGTGATCTGATTGAAAACTTTTATCAGTTATGCGACCTGATTGAAATTTTTATCAATTACGTGACCTGATTGAAAGCTAGCCAATCAGATAAAAGCTAGCTATGTCACCATGTTGAGTCATCTTTCCGTCTCTTTTTAACGTCCGTAAATCCCAGTGACCTAATTGAATTTTTTTTATCAATTATGTGACCTCATTGAAAGTTTTTTGAGTTGGATAACCCAACTGATAGTTTTCAGTCAATTGAGTGACCTAACTACCATTTAATCCTAAAGAAAATGTAGGAAATGCATAATATATTTTTAATAAATAACAATTAAATATAAGAGCAACTTAATAACTAAAGTATATCAAAACTGATAGCTCTTTTGGACTAAAATGTGATGCATTGGTATGTTTGGGAGTTGACTATTACTTGAAAAAATTACAATTTTTGACCAGGTTGTAATAAGATTGATTATGGGAGTAAATTTTTACATATTTTTTCTCGTATCTACTCATTCATAAAACAGATTGAGATAATTAAAATAAAAATTTGTGACATCTTTAATGGTGACGAGTTCTCGATGAGATAATTACTGGATCAAAATTTATTATGTCATGCAAATTTAGGAAAAATAAACTAATTTTTTATTATAAATTAAAAATATTTTTTACCAATTAATAGAACTTGATATATGTATAAATATCTAAAGATTTTAGATATCACCCTCATTAAAAATATATAAGTTATATGTTCTTATTTAATTAAGACCATAATTCAATTTAAACATTTGTGATCAAAATTTTGAACTCCGTACATTTACTCACTTTAATATAGTTAGTTTTATGTTTTTGGGAATAACTTAATATATAATTTATTGGAAATAATTAAATAAAATTTATAGTAGAGATTTATCAAGATTAAAAAATTGTCAAAGCTTTTTTCAAAACTTAATTAAATTGAAAAATATTAAATTTGCAGACCATTCAAAATATCTGTTAGGTCCAATATGTTTGTAGAAGGGGGGGTTGAATACAAACAATACTGTTTTATCGAAATTTATCCGGTGATTTAATTTTAGTTCTAGACAAATTTGTGCGGAATTAAATGAAACAAAATTCAAGTTGAATATAAAATATATTAAACTTGAGATGTTGTTACAATTTCAGTACAGAGTATTATCAAGTTAATAAAAACTAATTAGAAAATTTGACATGAACTTTTCTAATTTAGTTACAAGATAAGAACTAGGAAACTTAATTCGCTAGTAGCACAAGAGTCACAAATAAACAAGTTCTACCGGATAAAATATTACAAAGGTAGCAAGCTTGAATTACTATGAATTAATCTAGGAGCTCTGTATCTTTGTTCTTGAGAGAGAGTGTTTCGGGAGGCTGCTGGGTTTTTAGATGAAATGTTTCTGTGTTTTTGTATAAGTCTGGCTGCCACTTCCTTTTATAACAAAAGATCAACAACTTCTGTCTAATTTTTGTTGACTTGTCTTGGCATGACTAGTTAGTCATATTTAAATCTCGGTATGACTAACAGTCCTCTTATATGACTAACCAGTCTTGTATGACTAACCAGTTCTCTTGTATGACTAACTGTCTTCTTGTATGACTAGTCAGTCCTCTTGTATGACTAGCATATGACTAGCAGTCCTTCGGTATACAACTAGTCATATTAGCTTTAATCCTTCAGTATGACTAACAACTAGTCATATTAGCTTTAATCCTTCAGTATGACTAACAACTAGTAATATTAGCTTTAATCCTTCAGTATGACTAACAGCTAGTCATATTAGCTTTAATCCTTCAGTATGACTAACTAATTATAATAACTAGCATGACTAACAAATGTCATGACTAATTAATAATTAATTAGACACTTAAACATTTACTAACACAATGATTAATACATTAATTCTAATTTAATTCATATGATAATTAATTTAATAAATAAATTAATTCTGATAGAATTAATTTATTAATTAAATCAATTAAATGATATTATAAATTAAAAGAGAATTAACATAAAATCATTTGACAGCCAAAATGATTTTTTGTAAACCACTGTAATTAATAAAAACCTTCCATTGAATTTTCTGTTGACGCTCGATGTACCGTCTGGTTCATGAACGACTAACTTCAACGGTTGTTCTTTATTCTTGACTTTAAGCTGTGGTTTTTTCTTTTCTCAACTCTCTCTCTCTTTAATTGTTCTATACTGACTCTGTCATTGTCAAAATCTCTGTCATTTTAAACGAATCCACTTCTTAACTAATACTCCACCGAGGCTTGATCAGATGACTGAACTTCTTTCAATGTAGTAGTTCTTCAAGTTCGTAGATTGACCTTGATCTTTTTCTTCTGACAGATAATACAATATAAGATTCCTAGTGACAGCCTATATATTATTTACTATTACAATCTTGTTTAAGTTGAGTTGAATCCTCGAAATACACATAGGCTAAACATATGCCTTTCAATATCACATATAAAATTAGTAATGAGTTGTGATAAAAGTTAGGAATAAATGAAATACGTAATAGAAGAACATTTATAACATTAAGAAGGCTTCCCGTAATGAAAGATTGAGATGCGAATGAGACAAAAAAAATTACGAAACCTCAACTCAAACATAAATCAAAAGGATCTATAATTCTATTTTCAATAAAAGTTCATGATATAGTCACATTTGAATAAATAAGGATTAGAGTTTAACAAATGTTCATAAATATTTACAGAAATCACTTGCGATAAATATTTACAATGAAAAAGATACATTATTATATCAAAGTAAAATTTTGCAGAAACATCTACCAATTATATATATGTATTAACAATTTTTACATTTTTTTTATATATTTCTCGATCCATCGCTTGTATTCATTGAATGAATAAATGATATGTCTTGTATTATAAAAAAATAAAATTAAAAAATTACAAGTAATTTATCCATATATTACCACTGTCCAAGTAGCACTTGCTCAATCTTAAATTCTTAATAATTTTCATATAGAATGAAAGATCATTTAAATTTAGCAATATTTCAGGATCATTTCAGATGTGTTTAACATTTCTAACACAATAAGGACTATACTATATTCTGTTTTTATCTTGGTCATCTGAATTTGCATAATCTAATTATGCACTGAATATTGAAGTAAGAACATTATAACCATGCGTGTTATGAATGTAAAAAAAGTGACGAAAATAAAAAAAAAAATTAAAAACAACAATAATAAATAAAATATATTTCTATTGCTAGAAAATAACCTCGTGCCTTGCACGGGTTATTATGCTAGTTACAAACATATACCACGACATCCTTATTTATAAACTAAAGAAAGGAAAAGTTACAAAATTGGTAACAACATGACCATCAGTAATTAAAAATTTGTATTATTATATTTATATCGAAACATTAAAAAATTGGCTTTTGGTTTGGTTTTTGGTCTTATTTGATAAAATAATAGTGTAATTATATCCTTGTATATAATAAGTGTAAAAGGAATTTTATCCCTAATTTTGGTCATTATACCACCAAAATAATCTCAACGGTCGAGTCTAATATTTTTAAAAATAGATGATCAAGATTATATATCATATTAAAAGAGAAAATTATAATCTAAATAGGATATAATTAGAAAAGGTTGCATTAAAAGTGAACTGTAGAAGAAAATTATAATCTAAAAAGGACATAATTAAAAAAAGGTTGTATTAGAATTGAATTTTAAAATGAAAATTATAATATGAAAAGGATATAATTAAAAAAGGTTGTATTAGAATTGATTTTTTTTTTATTAGTATTAAAAAAATCATATTTACTATTTGGGCTCTATCTTGAGATCTAGAAATCAGATTTTGATGATTTTACAATCCACGCGAAATTCATAAAATTATCTTTAATTTAGTGATGATTTAACAATCTATACTATACTATAATAAGCGAAATGAGTATAATTTGTAGTTTGGTTAACTCCTTTTTTGGTTATTCCTTATTCACAACCGTTAGATCTTCAACTCAAATAGATCTTGACCGTTAGATATAACAATACTAAAAGTTGTTATACACAGAGATCTAAGGTTCGATTCCCGCCAACAACATATTAATTTATATCTAATATTAAAAAATTATTATATATACAAATATTTAAGTTTCGAATTCTTCCAATAACATATTAATATTTATAAAATTATACTACACTATAAACAAATTATAAAAAATTAAAAGTAATTTGTGCTTTGCACGGGCTATAAGCTAGTTATTATTAAAATGGAAACACTCGGAATCTCAAAAGAAAATTTTAATATGAATTATTACATTAAATCTATTCAATGTAGAAGACCTACATTGATAATGCTATTCAATGTAGAAAATTTAATTATATATCATTTAAATCATTGACATACACCTTTTCGTATTTCAATATAAATACACCTTTTAGTTTATAACATATTAAAATATAAAATATTTTTTTATGCTAGATCCAACGATTTTCATCTATTTATGTTAAGATCTAACGATTCTTATTTACTTTGTCCAGACTACCGATCAAAGTTTTGGACAAAATCTCTTATACACTTATTATTAAAACTGTATTTGGTTGTTAGTAGAACTATCTTCAAATAATAACAAGGGTATTTTGATTATGAATTATATGTAGAATTCATAAATTGAATAGAAATTTCAACATAAAAAATCGTCAATTTCTTCTCTATTTTATTTCTGCGTAGGTTTAATTGGAAAATAATTGTTAAATTATCACTAAATTAAATATTATTTTGTTAATTTCACGTGGAGTGTAAAATCGTACAAATCAAATTTTAAGAATTCAAGATAGAGTACAAATATTAAATCGAATGTGTAAAATTTAATATAAATATCAATTATTTAATAACAATTTGATATTTAAATTAATAACATATAAAATTAAAAAAATATATATATAATTATCTATACTATAATATAATAAGCAAACTAGGGGATAATTGGTAGTTTGGTTGTTTGGTTCAACCAACCATTAAAAAGAATTATGACCGTTAGATATTTAGCAAATAGATCATAATCGTTAACTCTAATAATAAGGAATATTATATATTTAAATTCATCTTCTAAAGATCCAAGGTTCGAATCCCGTCAACAACAAATTTACATTAAGAGTTTATATTAATTGTTTTAAACAATACACGTCCAAGTCCTGAGCAAAGACAAAAAAAAGGCTTGCGGTCTTGAGCATTGACCTTAAAAGGCGTGGACATGGGCTGTCCTAAAATAGTCAAATCACACTATGTCTAGTTAAGGTTCTCTTGCGATGACGACATGGGTAAATGCTGCTCTGTGGGTGGTGCGCTGAGCAGACGGGGGCTCGAAGAGCTCTCGTTCATGAGCAAAAGACGTTAAAAGGCTTATTAGGGATCTCCCCGGTGGGGATTTCTTTGGTACTTCGTATCAGAGGTACAAAAGAGAACTAGGCGGGTTATAGATAATATTCTAGCCTGGAGTCTAGTCTCTAGAGGGCCAAAGGCCTTTGAAAGAAGGAGAAATCCTGCTTGCTTAATAATTAGAAAAAAAAAACAATACACGTCATTTATTAAATAACTATTATTATTACTAATAATTTTATTAATTAATATTATAAAGTTTTTTTTAAAACTAATATTACAAAGTTAAATTATATTCATAATAAATTATTTTATTCTATTTTGTTTAATCATATAATTTTATAAATATTTAAAAGTAACCCCTGCTTTGCACGGAATATAAGCTAGTAGATATTAAAAAGGAATCGTGCGTTACACGAGTTATAAGTTAGTATAATTAATGGTAACTTGTCAATTATCTTTTCTAATTAAAACGCGTGCAAGAGCTTCGTATAAATATCCTGATCGTAGATTTAGTAGGACTGATATCCCTACGGAATTTCACGATTGCATTTTGTCAAAAAAAATGCGTGTTAATTAAAACACAAAATCTTTGATAAACACACTTAAAAATATCAATTATTACCATATATTTTCATTTACTATTATATCAAAGAAGAAACATTGATTTTTTTTTGTTCCGTTCTTATTTTCTCTTGTTTTTTCAATTTTCTTTCAATAAAAATGAGATTTGTTCCACAAAACTCGCAAAATTCATTTGAGTTTCTTCACTTTAGTTTTCAGATCTACTAAGGTTAAGAGCTCGGATTTTATAATAAAATTCAGTTTTGGATTCAAAATCTCTGGTCTAACATCATATTAAAAATTGGTGTATTTCCGAGATATTTGAATTTTTGGATTTTTTCGTTTCGTTTCGTTATATTTGAGTTATTAGTTGTGTGTTTGATTGTCTCGCTTTGTGCGATGTGTCTCGCTTTGTGCGATGTGTTGGTTGTGTTGAAAATGAATTTTGCGATGTATTGGGAGATCTGGATATCTCGCATCAACACCACTTTCGGCAGGTCTATAGCTGGTGTTCGGCAAGTAGATAGCTGGGGTGCGTTTGGAACGGTGGTGAAAATCGCATGTGCTCACCTCTCACAAAAATATTCGTTCATAACATGAGGTATCTAAGCTTAGTTTTTGTAACTAAGTCCTCTGAGCATTACACTATCCGTGAAGTTAATGTGAGGGTCAATTGTGAAGCTACTGTTTTCAGGGGAGATGCAAGTTGGATTGCTCGAGAAATTGTTATCTTCATTTTTAATTTTAAGAATATTTGTATTCAATTAGTTAAGCAATCCGGAAACAAAACGGCTAATTATTTAGTTTGTTTGTTTGTTTTTCAACCTGGTTGCATGATCAGTTGGGGGTTTATCCCGATTGAATTTTTTTTAAAGTATTAATGAAATCTGCTCTAAATTTGGCCAAAAAAAATAATAAAGTAATAAAAAATTCGCACATTGAAACACATTATCTTTTGAATTTTATAAATACACCAAAAAAAAATATCAATCAAATATTTCTATTTAAGATATCGATTTCATAACTTATTTGCAGTGTTGCAAATTTCGGAAATCGGAACTATTCGGTTGAGGTACCGATTTACGATTTATCGGGTGATTCGGTTTAAAAATCTGCGATTTATCGGTGATTTTTGCAAAATCGGCCGAATCGGTTCCAAAATTTTGACCGATTTTTGGCCGATTTATCGGCGATTTTTCAAAAATCGGCTGATTTCTACAACAGAGCTTATTTGCCTCTATTGAAAAGGTTACTGACCACCTACAAAATAGAATCATCATCGATAAGAGCATCACTAATGTTTGACATTCTTCAAGGATGTCCATTTCTTCTACATCATTTTTGACCATTTTTGACACCCTTCTTTGAACAAAAAAACTCCAATGACATCTTTAGAGGCTAATCTTATAAAAAATGCATAACATAAAATATTAGAAAAACAATTTATGAAATGCCAACTTTTGGCAACTTAAGTTGGCACCCTTACTACCTCACTTGGCGCAGTGCAATGCCATTCCAACGACTCCAATAGAGTGCCAAGAAGAATACCATGTCACATGGTGTTGGCACCATTCTTGCATTCCTCGTAGAAGATGCTTGTACTTTTAAGTTACAAAATAGAATAGGACAAAAGGTAAAAATCAAGTGTATTTATAATTTTGATCAGATTCTAATACTCCCTCCGTCCTGGAAAGGATGACACGGTCAAATTTTCACACATTTTAAGAAAACTAAGTTTGACTTGCTATGTGGCAATATTTGATTGGTTAGTTGTGAAAGTAGGTGTATAAAAAATGGGTTAGATGAGAAAATAGTGGGTGTAATAGTGTTTATTGAATAAAAAGAGAGTATAAAATAGAGAAGTAGTGGGTGTAATAGTGAAAAGTAGTGTTAAAAAATAGTAAGTATAGTAGGTTCATTCTTTTTGGGACGTTCCAAAAAGGAATAAGGGTCTTATAAAATGGGACGGAGGGAGTATCCACTAAAAACTGATATGTGCACATTCTCGATTTATAGGTGCACACCCTTTATTTGAATCGGGACCAAACTACCCTTCTCGTACATGAGGATAGCTTGGAGTTGAAGATGCAAAGGAGGATAGTTCAATCCAAATTTCAAACAAAGTATGATGTGCAATGTAAATTGAAGGTGTGCACATATCAATTAATTCATGTAGCAACATTCCTTAAGTTGCGTATGTTTCATTGATTGTATGCGAGTTGTCTTACTACTTGTTACTATAGTGCAGAATGCAGAAGCAACTCCTGATCAGATGCAAGTCCATTCACATCAATTACAATCCATTATTAACATCGGTCACTTTTAAGCTTTTCTCTTCCCTACTTATGCCTTCTTTCTACCTCATCAAGTTCTCTTTCAGTATTCTTCTCATCTTCATTATCATCGCATCTTCAGAATCCTTTACTACAGCCATTGCTTTTACTATGGGATCCTTAAGTTCGGTTATCAATCCACCACTGATCTTGCATCCTCTGTCTCCATCCAGAAACATACGATGATCATAAAACAATATCATGCTACAAACAAGGAAAAACTACTGGTGCATATTTCTGGACAATATCATAAACCAATTTTTTGCAAGTATGCTTGTTATTTGACCTATAGGGGGTTTAACCCCCCCCCCCCCTTTCCAACTTCCAAGTACTTAATTTGTCCCATACTTCCTCTTTAAATTCTTAACTTGCATCTACTCCATGCTATATCATTGATCGAGTATTGTTCGAAATTTATTCTATCGGTGGATGTATATGATGCAGTCAGGTGGTTTTATACAGGTACACTGGTACAGGGAAGGAGGTGTTATACAAGTACAGAATACACAACAGATAGTTGCAAAGAAAATGAATTGTTTGAATCTGAAAGTATAAACCAATTACTTTGACAGTTATCGACAACACATTCTATAGTCAGATCATACATATCTACCAGTCCTGTTTAATACAGTATATTCTTCTGGGGAAAGAAGTACACTATTATGATTATGAAGAACAGCGCACTTTACAAAAAATGCAGCATCATAAACACAACGCAGAGCATATGCAGGCTACAAAAGGTTCTTAGGGTGACTATGATATATGATATGAAATTTGTATTACTTCATAAACACATTTTACAGGAAACAAAAACAAATCTTATTTCCAGAGGTCTCGAAAAGGGTGGCTAAACAACGCAATAGGCATTAGAATGAAAATCATGAATGTCTACCCATAAAATAGTACAATTTTCATTGAGTAGAACCAAACACAACCTTTAACGAAAAAATTGGTAACTAATCGCCTTAAAATTGGCAATCGTAAATCTTGACCCCTTTCCATTGATTTGTTTCGATATTACCCTTGTTTTAATTTCCGATATTTCCTTTGTTCAGCTGATGGTCAGCAAATGATTAGCCTTCATTCCAGCCACTGGACATGCTGCAAGTTTCTTAGTGGGGGTTTGCCAGAGGAATCACAGGAACTTAGAACTAGGCAATCCTGGAAGAAACTAATGGAAACAGGTCAAATACCTACATGTCAAATTTCAAAGGTGTGGAGGTACAAATTTATTTCATTTTAGGGTTTATGTGTCTGAAGTACACTCTGAGGCCTAAAATGGCACCTTGTTTAATTTTGTTTAAATACTTTTTTGGATAGGGTTTTGTTTAGATATTTACTATTTTCTACTAAATTTAATGTTGTATTGGATTAAATATAGGTCATATAACTATAAGCATGTCTGCATGCCATAACCATAGTAATTGTGTTATGTAGGTTTTAGAGGTGATCTTCTCAAGGCATACAGTAATGAACAAAGCAATCCTACAGTAAGATTATTCTATGTATATGAATGATACTTATTATATGTGATGGACTGGTATATATACTCGAACCTATTATCCCTTATATGCAAAAACGAGAAATGAAAATTTGCCAAAAGAAAGGTCAGTACCGTTTAGGGAGATTGTCACAACTCAACAACTCTTCTAATTTGATTACATCCTGCCTTTTGCTTCCAATTCCTCATCTTTCACATCCACTTGTCAACCTATTATAAAGTTCTATAGCAAACTTTATCACATTAACTTGCAGAAGAACGAACTTGAAACAGCGTGCAAGCAGATACATGTAACTACTATGTAACACATATACAAACGAAACCAAGCTGTTAGCTGGATCATCTACTCCGGAAAGAAATGTGGCAGTCATTCAAGCTTACTTAAGCTTACAATAGAATGATGATATACACACAAAATATTATTCATATGGCCGGTACATGAGTTACTTTTTGGGTTTGCAATACATTATCATTTCCTAGTTAGTTTTTTTTTTCGTTATTTATTTATGTATCATAGTGGCATTAATATAGTTTAGGCATTTAAAGAAAGCATTCAAGGGCTACAAAGCTGCTCAATATTTTTAAATTTCGTTTTATTTGGAAGATGTCTAGGATAGATGCAAATACAAAATATAGGACATCTTAGTGGAAAGAAGTGAGGTTTATTTCACTATTTCATTGTTTAATACGACATTACTACAACAAAAGGTAATAACAATTCCCTGTTTTCAACTAAAGGGGATCTTACACATTTAAGTCCTACCATGGTAAATGTTTGGGAAAGAGTTTTATCTCCTGCAGAACCGCGTGTAAGGCTTGTTAGAAGGAGACCTGTTAGAATATAATATAAGATGTGTTAGAGGGAGGCCTTATATGGATCTTATATTATATTCTAACAAGGCTGTCAGAGAATGCTTTACAAATTTGAGGATATAGTCATATAGTACATAAGGAAAAGAATTAGAGAGGCCATGAAAACAGACTATCATATTATGCATGAACGCCTTAAAAACACTACATGTAGAAATTTTCCAATAAATTTAAATTGACAATTAATTCATGATGATATAATTTCTTAATCTTCCGAGAAACCATCAAAACTGTTGAGAAGGCTGTAATGTTGACAATACTTTTGCTAGTTTTAATTTGATTATTGATCCCTAGTTTTAAGATTCAAGCCATATTTATTCAAAAAAAAAAAAAGAAAAAGATTCAAGCCATATGAAAAAGAGAATTCACAGGCAGAATAAGACATTCATAATTTCCAAATTCTTTCAACCCCGCAACATGGCAGCCTCTACATTAATTATCTTGAATAAAGCAAATGAACATCTGATAAATATAGATATAGCTATCTAGGAAAAGTACATTCAATAACAGAAATATTATTATCATTAAACACCACCAGAAAACCAGAATCTCCGCTTCTTTCCTAATTTTCCTTCTCATGAGCATTCCAGTGGACTTGCTTGGATCCTGTGACTGAAACCAAGGTCTCATTGTACTTAATAATTCGCCGACCAATAATATTCGAAAGTGGGACATTTCTGGCCTCTTTCTTGTGAGATTTCTGCAAAAGATAGGTGTCACCTCCAGCACATGACAGGAAATCGCCACTGTTGAAGCAGCCATAAACACGTGGCGGACAAGCCACTGGACAATCTACATCAATACTGAGCCTCCAAGTCCAGGATACCTCAACTCCACCACCACGAAGGCATGCCTCATCATCCAACGTCCACAAGTTGTACACTTTCAATTCGTATCCCTTAGAGGTCATGATCGCAATAGAATCATTGAAGTTGATGAAGACAGAATTAAAATTTCTAGCAGGTAGGGGACCAATACCACAAGTAAACACCTGTCTGTCCAAATCAAAAACCATCATACCATACAACCCCTCGCAACACAAAAAACCATTGACACAAACATCAAACTCATAGCACTCCGGATAATCAGTCGGCCTGGGATCTACCTTATGCCAAACATTCGCATTGGCAGAATAGACCTCAGCAGAAAAAGGCTTGTTGTACGATGAAACAACCCTAAGAACCTTAAAGTCTTTACCTACGGGATCAAAACCAAACCCCATAGCCACTGACTTAACATTTTCACTGATATTATGTGGGGGAACGAGTTTAGATTGTTTAGTAGCAGGATTCCAAATGTAAGTATTAGGATTGTTACGATAATAGGAAGTCCTAGGATACCAGTCAACATCAACTACTTCGGTCTTTCTCGGGCAATTAGATACGGAAACACAAACAATACCATTATAAGAACCAACAATTTTGTAATCAGGCTCGAAAGAGTAATCACCTCTAGAGTAAGGAAAGCCAAGTGGAGCCTTAGGTTGAGGAGCATCGAGATTGAGCAAATACATTGAATTATCATCATATTCATGGACAATGAAAGTTTGATCAGCTTCTTCTCCTCCTGGTTTTGTAATGGAGTGCTTGAGGTGAGAAATGATGAAATTAGGGGTTGAGATAAGAGATAACCAGGGCTTGCACACTGATTTGCAACAGAGTAAAGATTTTACAGGAAGTTTGACTAGAATTAGAATAAGGACATCTTGTGTTAAGGTGTCAATGGAAGTACAATCGGAATTCATTGTTTTCAGTTGGGGTTTTGGAGTTGAGAGTAGTTTCTATGGAGTTTTCGGTCGCTGTGATAAAATGTTTAAAGTCAGTCATTAACTATAAACTTAATAGTTTACGTGTCATTAATTAATGATGCTTTTTTTTTTTTTACAACAAAAGGTTTGGAAAACCATGCCATTGTTGGTTATGTGGCATCTTCTAAAAAAATTAAGGGAAATTATGAATGGTACCCTTCTATTTTTGGCTTTTACGAATGGTATCACTATTTGTTTTTGACTTACAAACGGTACCACAGTGTAATTAAACGTTAATTAAAACAGCCACTCCGTCCATGTGTCGTTAGTTAAAACGTTGCCAAATCCAGAATAAACACGTATTTTACTTTAATTAAAAAAAGAATATACACTCTAAATACGATTATTACTAAATGATATTAGATAAATATTTCAGAAAAACATATTAACGGGTCATTACGGTTCGAGGGTTTGAGAGAGGGCTTTGAGTGACAACGACGATTCTCCTTCCGATCGATCGAAACCATCATCTTCGACCGCTGTTCTCCTTCAAAACAGGTATGTATTCGCATATTCATCTGTATTCATCTCTATTCGATAGTGAATTTGGATTATGTATTGCCTTTTTTGCATTTATACATACAATATATATGTGTATACGAAAAATTGTTTTGTTCTGAATATGTATGTAAATTAGTTCCATTTTTTGCAGAAATGGGTGATAATTTTAAGGTTTTAAGATTTGTTTGGAGAGGTGAGGAAGTTAATATTAGTGTTGATGTTGATAAGATTAGTTTGTTAGATCTTATTGTAACGTTTGAAGATGAAGTTAAGCAGCTGGGTATTAAGATGAAGATGAATTACCACTTTCCCACTTTTAGTTATGCTTATGAGAGGGAGCATCACAAGCTTGTAAAGGATAGTGATCTTATGAAGATGTTTGACAGATTATCTCACAAGGAAGTGATATTTATATGGATTGAGACTGCTCTTAGTCCTAATGAATTGTACAAGACAGTGTTGAACTTTAGGAGGAGGGCTGAAGCTGACAAGGGGGGTGATGAGCTGACTGGTGAAAATATAGGGAATGGGGGTGATGATATAACAGGTAAAGTAGATAATGTGGGTGATGAGGTGGTAGAATATGAAGGGAATGTGGGTGATGAGTTGGTAGAAAATGAAGGGAATGTGGGTGATGAATCGATCGAAAATGAGCCTATGTGTGACACTGAGCCTGCTAAAACCAGGGGAAAGAAAGTAAAAAAGCCAGCCAAAAAACCAACCAAAAAGGCAGTGATAAAAAGCACCCTACCAGCACCCATTTCACCACAAACAGCTTTCAAATCCTTAACTGTTAGGAGGAGTCCTAGATTTATTGCTGCAACAAACTCTTCTCAAACTGAGTCAACCATAACAATTCCAGAACAGGGTTTATTCAGCAGAAAAATCCCAAAGACCACAGCCAAAAGGAAGGGGTTGCTGTATAGTTGTTCTAAAAAACAAGGAAATTCAGAAACAGAGGAAGGGAATGCCCCTCTGTATGCCACACAGAATGAGTTGGGGGAACCAAGTGACAGAATCAAGAATGTGAAAAGACAGGTGGAATTTGATGATAGTGACAGTGAAGATTTACCTGATTATGTGCCTGTGTCTGATGATGAAGATAGTATCAGCTCAATGCCCAAAGTAAAAGACATGTGGAAGCCTGAAAAGTGGCATGACTTCTTAGATCAGGATGATGATGATGAGTATTATCAGAGATTGTACAAAAATGGAGAGATGTATGACATCAAAGATTTTGGGAAGATAGAGTTAAGGCAGTGGATGATATTTATGGATAAACAGCACTTCAAAAGTGTATTGAAGGACTTTTGCATTCAAGAAGGCTTTGCTATAACTGTCATGGCTGCTGATAACAGAAGATACAGATGCACTTGCTCTGCAGAGGTGTGTAACTGGAGGTTACATGCTAGTAGGCTGCCTGATGGAATCACTTGGGCCATCAAAAAAATTTAACCAAACAGGCATACTTGCAGGGGTTTGGAAGCATACAATCCAGTCTGCAATGTGAAGTGGGCTGCTGGCAAGCTCATGGAGGACATTAGAGCAAATCCTGACATTCCAGGCAAGGCTCTAAATGAGTTGCTATTTCAAAGGTATGGTGTTTATTTGAAGCAAGCTTCACTTTATTTGACCAAGAAACATGTCATTGATGAGATTTTTGGGGGGCATGATGAGTCATATGCTTTGTTGCCTGCATATGCTAGGGTGATATGTGAAACTAATGTAGAGTCAAAGGCATTTTGTTCTTATGTACAATCTGAAAGCATTCCTAGGACTTTACTTTTTAGTACATTCTTCATATCATTTGCTGCTATGTGGAAGGGATTTCTGGGGGGTTGTAGACCTTTAATAGGGATTGATGGGACTCATTTGAAGGGGAATTATGGGGGCATCTTGCTGTCAGCTGTAGCTTTAGATGGGAATAATGAAATATTCCCTTTAGCTTATGCCATTGTGAGTGTTGAAGATAAGGACAACTGGTCTTTTTTCTTGTGGAATCTCTACAATATCATCAAGGAATCTAGTAGAAAGGACTGGACTATAATTTCAGATAGACAGAAGGTATGAATTCTTACTTAAAATATTGCATTCTTACAAATTTATGCTTGCTTGTATTCTTACAGTATCTATATGTGTATTGCATTCTTAGGGAATTGATCTTGCTATTGAGAAGGTTTGGCCAACTATAAAAAGGAGGTACTATTGCAGACACTTGAGTAGTAATTTTAAGAAACAATTCCCTAGTCCTCTCATGTACATACTATTCTGGAGAGTTTGCAATGCTACATCTCAGTTCACCTACAGAAAGGCAATGGAGAGACTACAGAAAGAAGGGGGTGACAAAGTACTTGAGTGGTTTGGAAAATTAGGTGATCCTTCAGGTTGGAGCAAGCATAAATTTGACCCTAATGTGTGCAATGATGCTAATACTTCAAATTTTGTAGAGAGTTTCAATTCTACCTTGGGAATTGACAAATGCAGACCTGTCTTGACTTTACTTGAAGGTACACTAGACCTAATTCTTACTTGAATGGCTGTCTTACATTACATTACTTGAATGGCTTTCTTAATTGTGTAACATTACATTAACAGGAATAAGGAGAGTGTGTATGGTGAGGATGGCAACTAGACAAGAAGCATCACTGAATTGGAAGGATGATGATGCGTGCCCCAAAATTGCCAAAAAGATAAGCAAGGATATATTTAGCAAAAAAAAGATAAGCAAGGATATCATAAGCTGCAAGGTATACATGTCTAAACCAGGGGAATATGAGATACATGAAGGTAAATCTCAATTCCCTTTGTCATTGAATAATAAGATATGTTCTTGTGGAGCTTGGCAAATCTATGGGATCCCTTGTAGACATGCCATTAGGGCTATGATTCATGCCAGAATAGATCCAATTAAGGTGGTTAGTACATGGTACATGGTTAGAACATACAGACAGACCTATGGATATAGCATTTCCCCTGTTCCTGACAAAGACCAATGGCTTGTTTATGAGGGTTTACCTACTATAAGTCCACCTACCATGAAAAGGGGGATTGGAAGACCTAGCAGGTTCAGGAAGAGAGAAGAGGGAGAGGAACAAAAGGGTAAAAGGTCCAAGACAGTTCATTGCAAAAAATGTACAGCCTATGGACACAATTCCAGGACCTGCAAGGGTGGTTTAATAGCACAACAAAAGAATGAGATAAAGGAGAGTGGGAAGAATATTGTTATAAAAAATCCTAGAGTGAGGGACCAATCTTGTAAGAACCCAGATTTTTGGGTAGAATTAAAACTTTTATTTTGCATTGATGTAAGAGTGAACAGTGGTTACAACTACATTGTAATACTGGCTTTAAAGAATGAATAATGACAGGATATATATATTCCAAGGTTATATGGCCTGAAGGATGCTATTGGGTGATAACTTAGATTAGAATAATCTATCTCCTAGAAAGTTAAGATAAGATTCCCTAGAGAGAAATAGATACCCTCATGTCATCCAAATCAATATCTATTATAAGCCCAGCGGTTCCGTAAAAAGGTTAAGGAACACTCGAAGGTGAACCAGGTTCATTTTCCTAATTATAGGAATTAAATAAAAATAAGTGATGAATAGTGATTTTGGTGGAATTTGGAATATTATTATAATAATGTTATACCCGGTATTCGGAACGGATTTCTGAGTTCGTATTAGTGATCCAGGAGGAAAATAAGTGTATGTAATTGCGATAAGATTTCAGAAAATCCGAACTTTATTTTTATGGAAAATTTGACCGAGCAGGGAAGAGTATATCAATGCAATCAAGACAAGAGAATTAAAATGCCAAGGATTCAAGGATTTTATTTAAATTATGATTTGAGGATTTAGGATGAAAATATTCGAGTTAGAATAATAAGCGTTCTAGAAATCGTTAGAACTTTGTAACGAGATTAAGCGATCAAGCGAACGTGAAAAGAATTATGAGTTAAATACATAACGAGATGAGAAACCCTACAAGATCATCTGGTTTAATATTGCATGGAATTGGTGGAAAAGAAAATGAGAAAAGAAAAGAAAAAGCAAGAATGAGGTGTATGTTCAAGGATGTGACAACAAGGCTCTTTGTCATCTTATTTCCTACAAACCACAAGTGATTAACACATGGATTAGAGAGTGACATAGCTGCTATACAACACCAAATATTATACAAACACTTTCCAACAACTAGTCAAACAAGAAAGAAAGAGAGAAAAGCAAGAACAACCAAGAAAACACCAAACTGCCCAGCAGAAACCAAAGCCAAAGAAAAATTCATATCTCCATTTATATCCATGATAAAATCACCAAATCTTAACCACAACCTCTCCACTCCATGGGCAATATTCGTTCAAAATTTCATGGCATTCTAATGAGTGTAGCCTAGTCAAATATCCTCCCCAAGTGAAGAACACCAAACTCTCCACAAAACTTCCATTCGGCTTTCTTGAAATTCAAGAATCAAAAACTCACTTCCCACCATTGCTTGATCTTGAAACTTTTATTGTAGATCCTATATTTCATAAAAATGATCTCCTAGAAATTTGAAGCCCAAACTCCTTTGTTTCCATTTTCAAACAAATCATCAAAGCCTAGGGTGAATAGTGATTTTCAAGAACAAAACTTTTGGATCTTCATTTTGGGTGATGATCCAAGCTTCATGGAGGCTATACAAGGACCATACAAGGTTTATTAAGGCTATATCACTCTATAAGGAAGGTATAACCTCTTGAAACCCTAACTCTTGTTTGAGATTTAAGCATGTTTATGTTGGATATAGCTTAGTTATGGTTATGTTAAGGTTAAAGCATGATTAGCTAAGTGATTTAGTGATTTTGGTAGCATGATGGTTATTATTATAAAGCATGATGTTCTTGGACTTGTTTAGATGCAAATCAAGTGTACAAGTTGTATTGGTGCCCGGTGTGGCTTGGTTTTAGTGTTACGATTAGTAGAACGTTCGATTTATAGCCGTCGTAATGCCCGATTTTCGTTTAATCTTGAAATCCGAGCTTGACAGTTAATAAAACTCACTTTCCAGGTTCATATTCTACCATGGTTAGCTAGATCATATTACAAGCTTCGTTTTGATATAAAGATCGTATGAAATGGACTTACGGTTTAGGAGTTATGATTAAATTCGTAAAAGTGGTTCGAAATCGTAAACGAAAGTTCGTAATTGAAATTGATTCCCTTAAATGTCATTTAATCAGTGGCGAATCTTATTAATTAAATATTAGAGGTAAAAAGGAAGGTGTGGGAGAAAACCACATGTCGAATGGATCGTTTTCCGATTTTATAAAAATGTTTGAATCGAGGTTAAACGCGAACGAACCCCTTAAAGGTATGACTTTGGTTATAACTTAGAAAACGGGCGATAAAACTCGAGGTATAATCTTGATTCGTAAACGACCGACCTTAGAACTTGTACGACTTAAGTATATACCAAGTAGAAGCATGATGACATGTCTTGATAATGAACGAATGTCGGATCGTATCGGTGATAAAAAGAGTTACACTAAAAGAGACGTAACGAGATAACTCGAAAGCACATTTCGATTTAAGTAGAGTTTATACTTAGCCTTTTAAGAAGCGTTAAGTGATTAATCTTAAATATTCTGATTGTTTATAGATCGTCGAGCTGACCCGGGACACATTACCCCTACCCGCACTCGATTCTCAGGCAAGTTTCCAATACTTGGAACTGTTGTTGTGATAATATATATGATGATTGTTTTATACATATGCCATAGCATGCATGCCTACTTTCAAGTTAAGATTGAATTACTTGTTCCCTGAATTGATATCGGCTTTTAGACTATATATGAAATATCAGTTATAAGCCGGATTGTTTCGTTAAGACCCTTAGCGAAGGGCGTATGATATTCATACTTCAAATATAGACCGGGAGTCGATATTTTGTAATATATAAATAGTCGTGGAAACCCGGAGGGATCCCAGCGACAAATTTATTATTTCGAGGATTTTTATTCGATTACGAATCTTTCGAGGAACGTTATTTGAGTATTACCTCAGTGAAGAAATATTTAATGAATATTATTTTAATATTCATTTAGAATGTCATTTATTTAATGAATATTATTTTGAATATTCATTAGAGTTATTTGGTTGACGAATATCATTCCCAAATATTCATTTGGCTTACTTATTATTATTTGGAATATTCATTTGATCTTTATTTATTTAATGAATATTACTTTCGAATATTCATTTAAGGTTTGATTTACTTAATGAATATTATTTTAAAATATTCATTGAAAGTTCTATTTACTCAATGAATATTACTTCGAATATTCCTTTAAAGTTTTGATTACTAAATGAATATTATTTTGGATATTCATTTAGAATATTAATTGTTAAATGAATATTATTTTGGATATTCATTTAGAATATTATTTGTTAAATGAATATTATTTTGGATATTCATTTAGAATATTAATTGTTAAATGAATATTATTTTGGATATTCATTTAGAATATTATTTGTTAAATGAATATTATTTTGGATATTCATTTAGAATATTATTTGTTTAATGAATATTATTTGGATATTCATTTGGAATATTATTTGTTAAATGAATATTATTTTCAAATATTCATTTAAGGTTTGATTTATTCAGTAAATATTATTTTAAATATTTATTTAGGTTTATTTGTTTAATGAATATTATTTTAAATATTCATTTAAGAAGAGATTTATTTAATAAATAATTATATATATTCATTCGAGGATTACTTACGAGCAATATTATGATTTAATAATATTCCGTAATTATTATTGACTTAATAAATATTCTTGGAATATTTAATTAAATTCTTTTGAATTCTTTTTGTAATGATTTATATTATTCAAGGGTTATCCTTCACCTTCAGATATTATGTAAAATATTTCGAAGTCTTTTATGACTATTTTATCAAGGGGAGGTTCCCAAAAACTCTATTTTCATTTAAATCTGTCTTAAAGAAGATTTAAATACTCGCTCAACTTCCAAACGTATATAAGGGGACCTCACTTGAGCGATGTTATTTATTGGACTGCCCGGTCCTATACTTGCTAAAACTATCTTGTCACTCACATCTTGATTCTTTCAAGCATCGATATGAGTCTTTTGGTTACCTCCTCAACGCTCGAGGGGTATGATTGATGTAACAAGTTTATATCCATTAACAAGCATCAGCTTGGGAAATATTGGTGAATTTTCCTTTCCAATTAGATACGACTACTTTGTGGAGTCCTATCAACAAGTGTTACACTTGGGGAAAAGGGGAACGAACTTTACGTTTCAGAGTCATGGATGATATTCGAACTAGGAGACGCGTAAGTGGCCGAGTGGCGCCGGTCCAGCAATAGCCCAACCGTTGGCTGAGGAGTTCCAGAGGGCGGTAGATAAGTAAATCCGTCGGAGCTACCTTCTACATGTATAGAACGACTGATGAGATGCATGACATACGACTGATCATCGTAAACGTCAGGGCATCTGGCGCGGCAATGCTCCTGTATTAGTTCATCTTCTAAAAGTGAGAAATTTCTGCAACACTGTTGGTGTTGGCAAGGTGAAAAAAGTGTTGAAACCGGAATTGCAATATTTTTCCTGCAAGTCCCTCTCTTATGATAATTGAGAATATCTTGCTTATCTTTTGCATAGCAGATATTTATTCAAAACAAATATATTTTTGAGTTACCTTGTAACTTCATCTCATACCTTATATTGGTACTACATCGTTAATGCATGGCATATGGTTTCAAAGATATTTTGGACTGTTATATATTATCACTGTTCAATTATATTTCTGGTGGGCTATTGCTCACCCTTGCTTTATTTATTTATATCACAACAACAGCTAGATCTGATGGCTGCGCAAGGCGCACACAGCGTAAGCAGGTGTCAACCGTCAGAGGTTTACCGCTAAGGTCTTGGCTACCTTTGTTGAGGATGCAACTACTGGTAGGCTAGTTGTTAGCAATTGAGCCTCAAATGTATTTACATTATGGTATCTATTAATGGATGGCAAAGAGTATGTAATTGTACAATTGTAATTCTTTGGGTTGTAAGAACTCAAACTCGTGATTAATAATATTGTTGGTTACTCTGATTTCATCTCTGGGACTATAACGGGTGTGTTTTATGTTGTTGTTTTGGGTCACAAGGTTGTAATTTAAATTATGTTGGTTTTGTGGTTGGATATTGAGACCGTAACGACCAGATCCCTGACCCTGGATCTGGGGGTGTTACAGAAATGGTATCAGAGAGAGCGTTATATATCCCAGAGATGATGCGACGTTAAAATAATAAATTCATTAAGATAATAAGAACTCTTGCCAAGTTCATAGTCGGACTACTTAATGTAGTACTGACGTATAAAACCCTTATGGGAACTATTAAGTATCATGATAGTGACTTAGCTCGTTCTTGTATCGACTAGTAAGGCGATAGACCTTGGGGATTACGAGAAGTAACTCAATGATGCTTGTTTTGATGCTGAAGATCGGATGGTGGATTCGATAGAGTACCCTACTGAGGACCCGGAAGAGGTTCCAGCAGAGGAGGAGAATATTGATAAGTATAAGGAGTTTACACTTAAGGAATGAGGGCTACAGCCGGAGAGACTGTAAGAGTTAAGGTATATTGCTCAGAAAAGTGAGCATAAAGAGCTGAGATATTATTAAGAGAATTAAAGATGCGTATTGGATTCATAGCGGGACTGCTAGATGAAGTACCAGCAGGTAAGATGGATTGAGGAATTACTTGAGATCTTATATGGGGATAGATAAAAACCAAAATCCTTAGAGACCTACAGATTAATGAGAAAAGAGTTAGAGTGGCACATGGTTATCAAAGACACAGATAGAGGACGGGGAGCAGAGTCCCTAGGAACAGTTAAGACATAGGTGGCAAGTGCCATATCTTCAGATAAATGAATTAGTGTGAATGTGGTTAAGGATAATTCGCCATGAGGAGGCAGATTTCATGAGTGATAATTTGTAAAGTCAAACTTAGATTGATGAGGTGGTTGGGTTCAAGGAAATGTCCATTTTATGAATGGATCAACTTAGAAAATAAAGACATTGAAAGGTGATGGCATGATTGAATAAAGTATATAAGGAAATAGTAAGCAAGACAATGATCTCAGAACCTACAAGACTAAAAGACCAGTGAGTCTATGATAAACTAGTAATGAGGCTATCGTCAAGAAACCAAGTATAAGTTCAGTTCAATTCAGTGAAATGATGAACCAGAAACATTGGTTGCATGTGATTCAGAAGAATATTAAATTCTTTCTTTTCCTTGAATGGATTATGGTAGTTACCTTAAGTTTATTCTGACACTGAATCATAAATGGATTAGGCAAGGCGAGCAGTGGTCGAGATGTAATTGAGAATGCTTCTAGGTGCAACCTGATAGAACAGGTGTAGGACATGTTCTCGAAATAAGAGTTTTGGCAAAATGAAGTCCAGCAATAGGACACATGATCAATAAGAGTAGTGTTGGTCGGCCCTACCAAGTTAAAGACAGTTTCAAATGAAGATTGGCCAACCACACTGGCAAAGGTGAGAAATTTCATAAAATTCACAAGGTATTACCAAAGATTTGCTCAGGACTTTACAGAAAGTGTAGTCCCGTAACCCGACTTATTATAAGAATAAAAGTTTGAATGGACAAGATAAATGGGGGAAAATCTCCCTGGAGTTAAAGACAAAAACTGGTGATGACCCAGCATTGGCGTTGCCTAATGGAAGAAGGAAACTTTGGGAGATATTATGATGCAACTCATACAGGTATAGGTCTGCGCTTATGCAGCACGACAGCGTAATTTCGAATACATTTAGACAGCGCAGTTCATCGGATTCGGATGGCCTTGGTAGTGTCAATGTTGAGGAACGACTAACCCCGACGGTAGTGTTCCTTCTGAGACTAGTTGTTAAGAAGACTGGTATTTGGTAGTATCGACTAATAGGACGAATATGTATCGGGAAGATGTGGCATGTTACTAGTGGGTGAATAGATGAACTGAAATTTTCCCAAATTCTGGAAAGGAATTCAACGAATTTTGGCAAACCTTGTCTTTCTGATTATCAAAAGACGTCATTGAAGAGAGTGGAAATTGGAGCGAACCCTGTGGATTGGGTAAAGTAGCCGCTATACAGGTGGGTAGACATACCCCGATTATTACCGTTGAATGTAGTGATAAAATTATAAAGTTGAATGTAATTAAGAAACAAGCCGGACTGAGAAATTCTGGGATTGACTTAAATGAAAAGGTTGTTATGCCAGAAGTGTTAAGCTTTTGTGGTACGTGGAATTGATAAGATTAACTGAGGAAAGGTGACCGGAGACGGTACCGAGAAGTCAATTGAGACTTATATGGAGAAGGGTTTTGAAAAGATCAAAAGGTATCAAAGAAGAAGACACTATGTCAGTAATTGCTAGAAAAGTAATGATAGTAACTAAACTCACATATTGTAATGTGGCTGTTGAGGCCAAGTCACAAGTAAATATCAAGCGACTAGACCAGCAATGAAAGGACAAAGCGGGGTAGCTTCTAACCAAGTGCCAACCGCGAGAACTTGATATAAAATGAATTGAGATACATGATAATGGATTTTATAAATACCATGGATGTGTTAAGAATGAGGATGGTGACCAGTAAAGGTTATGAGGATTGTCAGAAATGGTGCAGTATGATGCATAAATGTTATCTGAAACTTGGTGTCCTCAAGAGGAGCATTAGGCATTAAGAAATTCACGTTGAACACGACCAATATCTTCCAGAACATCCTTGCTACCATTACCAAGTTCTGTAAGAAAGAGCAGTTAGACATGTGTTGTCTTTTGGAAGGTCATATAGACTAACATTCGTTTGAAAGAAGAGGTTAGCATTAGTCTACCTATAAACTATCAAGATGAGAATGATTAAAAGAGACCCTTATTAAGGATATATGATTGAATTGCCAAATACAGGATATAAGTATTCCTTGAAACTAGAATTGAGCATAGAATGTCCATATATTAAGACGAACCCTGGGGGATGCACAAAGGATAGCATCACCCCTAACAATAGGCATTGTGAATTCAGGTGATATAAGTTGAATCGACCAAGGTATCAATAACCTGTAAGGATTTGTGGAAAGGAGTCTCGAAAAATACATAGAAAGAACTGTTATAGAGTTGGTTAATAATGTTTGATGTACCCTGTACCCAGAAGATACAGGAGGAATGATGAGGATAACCTAAGAAACCTTATAAGGGAAGAGGTATATTCCGAACTCCAAAAAGGGAAGTTTGGTAAGGAATGTACGACATAGTAACAATAAGGCCAGATGAAGCATGTGTGAAACCATGAGAAAGTATGGATTGAACCAATAAGGTTGAGATTTTCCTAAAATAAGAAAGGACTGAGATAAGAAATATCCTAGATATGATTGGGAGTAACCGTGATAAAGTTCCCACAGAAAGGTGGAAGCAATGATTTTTGGAAAAAGACTGGAATATGTTTCCTCTCATCTAGCAGAGTTCAAGGGAGGATGCTTCTATCCTGAGTTGGAATAGATCCAAAGAATATTGATTTCAAGAAAATGTTATATTCAGGAAAGGCCAATGAGGTGGCCGACACTTTAAGTATAAGGGAGTAAGTATGTATGCTCATACTAAAGAGATAGAATGATAGTGTAAAGGACCTTGATGGTCATAATGTGGTAGAGGAAGTTACATTCCGTCTGATGATTGTGCGAGGATCAATTATAAGGATAGTTTAAGTAAAGATTCGATTCCTGATGTTGCCGGTAGCACATTACCGACATTAGGAGGCTCTACGACAGACCAGACCAAATTCCCCAAGAGACTCGCCTTTTCTTTGGAAAGAGAGAGGGGAGGTTAAGTAACAATGAATTGGTAGTAGATGACCAAAAACAGAGATGGTACAAATACTGATAAGCCAAATGGCACGATGATAAATGACAAGCAATTTTATGTTGATGTATTTCTGTGCAAACAAGATAGAGAATTATGAGGTTGGCAAGCGATTAAGCAAACCGCTAAGCTTTTAGTCTTCTACCGGAGATATATGATTAATAATCTCACCAGCCTGTTCCAGCTGCGATGCTGGAAGCTTTCCTGCAATTTTATCTGCTTCATGTAATATCTACGTCAAGTTCAGGAAGCGTTCCTTATGGATAGGAAATAGTGATTATTTTGTTTTCCTAGAGGATCTTGAATTGATAATTATGATGTTTAGTTATTAAAGCACTGCGTAAATGATAAGCGATGGTGATCCTTCTGAGAAATTAGGTGGTAACGACTGTGGAAATGTCGAAGTGAATCTAAGTTAGAGAAATCATCCAGGTTTATTTCGGATGGTGTAATTTCTGGAACGACGGGTTATTTGAAATGAAGAATTAGGTTATGATGGTTCATAAAATGATTATAGTAGAAATAAAGACAAGAGACTGATAGAGATGGAAATAGAATTGGGAATTAATAAGAGAGTCAGATAGGCAGACTCATGAGAAGCTCCAGTAATGAAGCGAGAAGAGTATGGAATTGGCAAGGTAAGGGTATTGGCCAAAACGGAAAGTTGGAATTAGGAGCATGAATGACATACAAATTGACTCCTTTTAAGATTGGAAAATCCGAGGAAATATGGAATAGTTTGATTGAGTAATAAAAGAGACTCATGGAATGAGAAAGTGAAATCTAGATGGTTGAACAAAGGAAAGTTTGACCACAAACGTGCCACGTATATTGAATAAAGGTAACACGCGTTCCCCTAATAAGGTGACGGAGGAGTTCAATAACAGAAGTGAATGAGAACTAGATGATAAGATGGATGTGATTGATAAAGAAAAGAATGGGAAATAATAATTGAATGTGAAGCAAGAAATGTTATGAATGGATTGATGAATGTGTTCTTCCTAACGAGCACTCGGAATGACAACCTGATAGTGTTAGAATTATGAGTATGAAAGAGCCAGTGTCGGGGCGTGAAATGTGAGATTACGAAAAAGTGGAATTTGATACGAATATGATTATTTCTCTTCTCTAATAAACCTCTATTGTTCAGAGGTAAATTCTAAGTATGATATTTTGACAATCATGAAAACTTTCATATATGATTCTTTGAAATTCGTTCTTTTCTTCTCCCTTATTCATCTTCTTCTAAATTGAGAAGAACAACCCTTTATGGAGGGGAGGTAATACTACGTGACTCTCTGTCTGTGTGATAGGAGTCTAAGTGGAATGCCATTAATTGTTTAATTGCTTGTCAAGTACTAAAGGCTGGCCCCCTTTTGTACTAACTATGCAATATAACAAATGTTCATTGATCACAGTGATCTCTCGATAAAATTTTCCACCTAAATATATATACATCGAGATTGCGAAGATTAAAGAGATTAGGAATTGCAAAAATTACGAGTGAGGTTATCTCCGGAATTCGTAGCGCCTTAATGATACCAAAGTCACTGCACGTACCAATAAGGTTAATAGTATAAGAACGGACAAGAGCGTATACCGGATGATGTGTTATGCGAAAGTATCAAAGAATTGGTAGAACGGATAAAGGGTGTATGGTAACACCAGTATGATGTGCTTTAGAAAGATTGGAATGTGTAAGGATCGACCAGAGAATTGGAAAGCGAAATAACCAACAAGTACCCAATTGTCTTCTACCTGATTCCGGGACGGAATCCTTTTAAGGAGGGGAGACTGTAAGAACCCAGATTTTTGGGTAGAATTAAAACTTTTATTTTGCATTGATGTAAGAGTGAACAGTGGTTACAACTACATTGTAATACTGGCTTTAAAGAATGAATAATGACAGGATATATATATTCCAAGGTTATATGGCCTGAAGGATGCTATTGGGTGATAACTTAGATTAGAATAATCTATCTCCTAGAAAGTTAAGATAAGATTCCCTAGAGAGAAATAGATACCCTCATGTCATCCAAATCAATATCTATTATAAGCCCAGCGGTTCCGTAAAAAGGTTAAGGAACACTCGAAGGTGAACCAGGTTCATTTTCCTAATTATAGGAATTAAATAAAAATAAGTGATGAATAGTGATTTTGGTGGAATTTGGAATATTATTATAATAATGTTATACCCGGTATTCGGAACGGATTTCTGAGTTCGTATTAGTGATCCAGGAGGAAAATAAGTGTATGTAATTGCGATAAGATTTCAGAAAATCCGAACTTTATTTTTATGGAAAATTTGACCGAGCAGGGAAGAGTATATCAATGCAATCAAGACAAGAGAATTAAAATGCCAAGGATTCAAGGATTTTATTTAAATTATGATTTGAGGATTTAGGATGAAAATATTCGAGTTAGAATAATAAGCGTTCTAGAAATCGTTAGAACTTTGTAACGAGATTAAGCGATCAAGCGAACGTGAAAGGAATTATGAGTTAAATACATAACGAGATGAGAAACCCTACAAGATCATCTGGTTTAATATTGCATGGAATTGGTGGAAAAGAAAATGAGAAAAGAAAAGAAAAAGCAAGAATGAGGTGTATGTTCAAGGATGTGACAACAAGGCTCTTTGTCATTTTATTTCCTACAAACCACAAGTGATTAACACATGGATTAGAGAGTGACATAGCTGCTATACAACACCAAATATCGTACAAACACTTTCCAACAACTAGCCAAACAAGAAAGAAAGAGAGAAAAGCAAGAACAACCAAGAAAACACCAAACTGCCCAGCAGAAACCAAAGCCAAAGAAAAATTCATATCTCCATTTATATCCATGATAAAATCACCAAATTTTAACCACAACCTCTCCACTCCATGGGCAATATTCGTTCAAAATTTCATGGAATTCTAATGAGTGTAGCCTAGTCAAATATCCTCCCCAAGTGAAGAACACCAAACTCTCCACAAAACTTCCATTCGGCTTTCTTGAAATTCAAGAATCAAAAACTCACTTCCCACCATTGCTTGATCTTGAAACTTTTATTGTAGATCCTATATTTCATAAAAATGATCTCCTAGAAATTTGAATCCCAAACTCCTTTGTTTCCATTTTCAAACAAATCATCAAAGCCTAGGGTGAATAGTGATTTTCAAGAACAAAACTTTTGGATCTTGATTTTGGGTGATGATCCAAGCTTCATGGAGGCTATACAAGGACCATAAAAGGTTTAGTAAGGCTATATCACTCTATAAGGAAGGTATAACCTCTTGAAACCCTAACTCTTGTTTGAGATTTAAGCATGTTTATGATGGATATAGCTTAGTTATGGTTATGTTAAGGTTAAAGCATGATTAGCTAAGTGATTTAGTGATTTTGGTAGCATGATGGTTATTATTATAAAGCATGATGTTCTTGGACTTGTTTAGATGCAAATCAAGTGTACAAGTTGTATTGGTGCCCGGTGTGGCTTGGTTTTAGTGTTACGATTAGTAGAACGTTCGATTTATAGCCGTCGTAATGCCCGATTTTCGTTTAATCTTGAAATCCGAGCTTGACAGTTAATAAAACTCACTTTCCAGGTTCATATTCTACCATGGTTAGCTAGATCATGTTACAAGCTTCGTTTTGATATAAAGATCGTATGAAATGGACTTACGGTTTAGGAGTTATGATTAAATTCGTAAAAGTGGTTCGAAATCGTAAACGAAAGTTCGTAATTGAAATTGATTCCCTTAAATATCGTTTAATCAGTGGCAAATCTTATTAATTAAATATTAGAGGTAAAAAGGAAGGTGTGGGAGAAAACCACATGTCGAATGGATCGTTTTCCGATTTTATAAAAATGTTTGAATCGAGGTTAAACGAGAACGAACCCCTTAAAGGTATGACTTTGGTTATAACTTAGAAAACGGGCGATAAAACTCGAGGTATAATCTTGATTCGTAAACGACCGACCTTAGAACTTGTACGACTTAAGTATATACCAAGTAGAAGCATGATGACATGTCTTGATAATGAACGAATGTCGGATCGTATCGGTGATAAAAAGAGTTACACTAAAAGAGACGTAACGAGATAACTCGAAAGCACATTTCGATTTAAGTATAGTTTATACTTAGCCTTTTAAGAAGCGTTAAGTGATTAATCTTAAATATTCTGATTGTTTATAGATCGTCGAGCTGACCCGGGACACATTACCCCTACCCGCACTCGATTCTCAGGCAAGTTTCCAATACTTGGAACTGTTGTTGTGATAATATATATGATGATTGTTTTATACATATGCCATAGCATGCATGCCTACTTTCAAGTTAAGATTGAATTACTTGTTCCCTGAATTGATATCGGCTTTTAGACTATATATGAAATATCAGTTATAAGCCGGATTGTTTCGTTAAGACCCTTAGCGAAGGGCGTATGATATTCATACTTCAAATATAGACCGGGAGTCGATATTTTGTAATATATAAATAGTCGTGGAAACCCGGAGGGATCCCAGCGACAAATTTATTATTTCGAGGATTTTTATTCGATTACGAATCTTTCGAGGAACGTTATTTGAGTATTACCTCAGTGAAGGAATATTTAATGAATATTATTTTAATATTCATTTAGAATGTCATTTATTTAATGAATATTATTTTGAATATTCATTAGAGTTATTTGGTTGACGAATATCATTCCCAAATATTCATTTGGCTTACTTATTATTATTTGGAATATTCATTTGATCTTTATTTATTTAATGAATATTACTTTCGAATATTCATTTAAGGTTTGATTTACTTAATGAATATTATTTTAAAATATTCATTGGAAGTTCTATTTACTCAATGAATATTACTTCGAATATTCCTTTAAAGTTTTGATTACTAAATGAATATTATTTTGGATATTCATTTAGAATATTAATTGTTAAATGAATATTATTTTGGATATTCATTTAGAATATTATTTGTTAAATGAATATTATTTTGGATATTCATTTAGAATATTAATTGTTAAATGAATATTATTTTGGATATTCATTTAGAATATTATTTGTTAAATGAATATTATTTTGGATATTCATTTAGAATATTATTTGTTTAATGAATATTATTTGGATATTCATTTGGAATATTATTTGTTAAATGAATATTATTTTCAAATATTCATTTAAGGTTTGATTTATTCAGTAAATATTATTTTAAATATTTATTTAGGTTTATTTGTTTAATGAATATTATTTTAAATATTCATTTAAGAAGAGATTTATTTAATAAATAATTATATATATTCATTCGAGGATTACTTACGAGCAATATTATGATTTAATAATATTCCGTAATTATTATTGACTTAATAAATATTCTTGGAATATTTAATTAAATTCTTTTGAATTCTTTTTGTAATGATTTATATTATTCAAGGGTTATCCTTCACCTTCAGATATTATGTAAAATATTTCAAAGTCTTTTATGACTATTTTATCAAGGGGAGGTTCCCAAAAACTCTATTTTCATTTAAATCTGTCTTAAAGAAGATTTAAATACTCGCTCAACTTCCAAACGTATATAAGGGGACCTCACTTGAGCGATGTTATTTATTGGACTGCCCGGTCCTATACTTGCTAAAACTATCTTGTCACTCACATCTTGATTCTTTCAAGCATCGATATGAGTCTTTTGGTTACCTCCTCAACGCTCGAGGGGTATGATTGATGTAACAAGTTTATATCCATTAACAAGCATCAGCTTGGGAAATATTGGTGAATTTTCCTTTCCAATTAGATACGACTACTTTGTGGAGTCCTATCAACAAGTGTTACACTTGGGGAAAAGGGGAACGAACTTTACGTTTCAGAGTCATGGATGATATTCGAACTAGGAGACGCGTAAGTGGCCGAGTGGCGCCGGTCCAGCAATAGCCCAACCGTTGGCTGAGGAGTTCCAGAGGGCGGTAGATAAGTAAATCCGTCGGAGCTACCTTCTACATGTAGAGAACGACTGATGAGATGCATGACATACGACTGATCATCGTAAACGTCAGGGCATCTGGCGCGGCAATGCTCCTGTATTAGTTCATCTTCTAAAAGTGAGAAATTTCTGCAACACTGTTGGTGTTGGCAAGGTGAAAAAAGTGTTGAAACCGGAATTGCAATATTTTTCCTGCAAGTCCCTCTCTTATGATAATTGAGAATATCTTGCTTATCTTTTGCATAGCAGATATTTATTCAAAACAAATATATTTTTGAGTTACCTTGTAACTTCATCTCATACCTTATATTGGTACTACATCGTTAATGCATGACATATGGTTTCAAAGATATTTTGGACTGTTATATATTATCACTGTTCAATTATATTTCTGGTGGGCTATTGCTCACCCTTGCTTTATTTATTTATATCACAACAACAGCTAGATCTGATGGCCGCGCAAGGCGCACACAGCGTAAGCAGGTGTCAACCGTCAGAGGTTTACCGCTAAGGTCTTGGCTACCTTTGTTGAGGATGCAACTACTGGTAGGCTAGTTGTTAGCAATTGAGCCTCAAATGTATTTACATTATGGTATCTATTAATGGATGGTAAAGAGTATGTAATTGTACAATTGTAATTCTTTGGGTTGTAAGAACTCAAACTCGTGATTAATAATATTGTTGGTTACTCTGATTTCATCTCTGGGACTATAACGGGTGTGTTTTATGTTGTTGTTTTGGGTCACAAGGTTGTAATTTAAATTATGTTGGTTTTGTGGTTGGATATTGAGACCGTAACGACCAGATCCCTGACCCTGGATCTGGGGGTGTTACAAATCTTATGCAGCCAAGGCAGCAAAAACTAAAGCAACAAAGGCAGAAAAGGCAGCATCTACTCAGTCATCCCAGGCCAACACCTCACATTTCCCAAATTATCAGTCTCAGCATGAAAATTAGAATTGTACTATGTTTTTATCCTATTTTGTGGTTTAAACCATGTTCTAGACTATGGTAAATGTTTCTGGATAAGTTATTTTGTTCAGACATGTGAATGATTATATTTTGGTACTGTCACAATGTGGCAGTTTTTATTTACCCAGGAAATTTGAAGTTTTACACTGTTATGACAGTTTATCTTTTGGTAATTGCCTTTTTTTAAGTTTTGTTAACGTTTGGATGACAAAATGCTACTTTTAGTTGATAGACAAATACACGGTGGTACCGTTTGTAAGTCAAAAATAAGTAGTGGTATCATTCGTAAAAGCCAAAAACAGAGGGGTACCATTCATAATTTCCCAAAAATTAATTACTCCCTTCATCCCATTTTACATGTCCCTCTTCTAAAAAACATACTCCCTCCGTCTTTTTCATTTCTTTACACTTTCTATTTTGGACCGTCCATTCCATTTCTTTACAATACTAAAAATAGTAACTTTTAACAATAAAATACATTATTACATCCACTACTTCATTCCACTTTTTCAATACTTTACACTACTACACCCACTACTTCATTTATTTTAACAATAAAATCACTATTACACCCACTACTTCATTTATTTTAACAATATTATATCCACTATCTTGATCTCCGTGCAAAAAGCAAATGTAAACAACTCCAATGGACGAAGGGAGTAATATTTTCCAATTAATACCTTTAATTAATACATTGGAAAATGAGAATAATGTTAAGTTTGAAAAAAATCAAATTTTAGATATAATAAATTTAGGGATAGTTTTGAAAAATCACCTTAAATTGGTATTGAAAAAAGAAAAAAAACATGTAAAATGAGACAAATTTATTTTTCAAAAGAAACATGTATTTTGTGGGACGGAGGGAATACATTTTTTTTTTCTCGTTAAAACAATGTTCTTGATTTGTTCCAGATTCTTGTTTTCTTTGGAAACAAATCATTATAAAATGGTTTTACAAAAAACAAAATCAGCCCAGACCAAATAGGTGTCAAGATCAAATTAATTTGGATCATACAAGAACGGATTAATTCGATTTTGAATTACAGTTTTAACTTTATAATATATTATTTTCTTTAATTTTTGTTAAACTTCATTAAATTATGATTTATATAAATATAAAGTAATATTTTAGAAAAAAAAAATAGCCCTAAGATTGTCCTTAAAGATCTCTTCCGAGGTTATAAAAGATTTGTACTATAAAGTAAGGGGTCCCGCAGGAGCATTTTTGATTTGTATGGAAATTGATTTCACCTCAGGTCGAACCCTGAGGTGAACCTCAGGCACATGGAACCCAATATGTTATACATATTAATTGATATTTAATAGAGTTTATATTTATATGTATTTTATATGATTTTATTCTCATATTAATTGTATTTTATAAATAATTGGATATTATTAATTAGAGTTTAATGTTTTATGACAGTAAATAAAGAATTCCCAAACTTCGGAGGAATTGCGTTTATTTGGACTTAAATAACAAGAAAATTAAGATTTATTGGGCTACACGCGCAAAGATCACTGTTTGGGCCATAACTCGAGTTTCAGATATCAGAATTGAACGATCTTACAGTCCATGAGAAACTAACGAAATTATCTACAACTAGTGGTCCAACAATAATTTTATAACTGCCGGAA
Source organism: Kitagawia praeruptora (assembly GCA_037693485.1). Lineage (NCBI taxonomy): Eukaryota > Viridiplantae > Streptophyta > Magnoliopsida > Apiales > Apiaceae > Kitagawia > Kitagawia praeruptora. The sequence continues at coordinate 62,356,409 of CM075344.1, forward strand.
GACAGATTATGAATTTTACAATCATAATTTAATTTATTTTGAGAAATTACTTTTATTTTCTTGGAAAGCATTAAACTCTAATTAATAATATCCAATTATTTCTAAAATATAATAAATATGAGAATAAAATCATATAAAATACATATAAATATATACTCTATCATTAATATTATAAATTACATATATGGGCTACTATTCTATAGAGAACCTTTTTATATAGAGTCCCGGAAAGAAGATTGGATTTCATCATAGAATTCCATCAATAAATTACAAATAAAATTCTTAAAAACATAAAACTCGATTCTAATGTAGAATAATAACGATATATAAACTTTATAAATGATTTAACGCATAAAATTTGAACAAAAATTGATTTGAATTTGATTCTACAGTAGAATCATTTTGAATAAATTTGATTCTATGATAGAATTGTTTTGGAGTATTTCATTAATTTTTAATGATTTTCTAAAAAGAAAAGTTATGTAATTTCATTTTTAATTTTTTAATAAGGCGGTTTTCTCTTGAATGCCACCCAACATTTATGTATTACTATCTTTTTTTTATAGATGTTTACTCTACGTATGACGTTTATATAATTTAATTGAATTTATATAATACTAAACTAATTAATTTAGCATAGAACTACAATATATTGACAATTAATTCAATACTATATTTCTAAAGTAATTTAATCTTTTTCATTATATATATGTATATACATTATATACTATTTATTATAATCTTAACGTATAACTATGTTCTAGAATTTAACGTATTATTATTACCATTTTTAAAATATTGGAAATTATTTATGTGTAAACGGTCCAGTTAATCAAACCATTAATTACGATTTTTACGATTTCGGTTTTTATTAGTTCAAATTATTGTGGTTGGGTTCGAATTCACAGTTTAACGGATTGTTTAAACACCCCTAACGACGATGTTACATTTCTCTATCAAATTATATCCTTTTATATTTAGCGTGGAATTTATCCAAAATTTTGGGACTATCAACCATCAAATTTAGTATTTTTAAACATTGAAAGTCAAGATAAGAATAATCTTATTAAAAAAAATTATTATCTATGTTGTGGAACGAAAAGTAGGGTGTATTGAATGCTAGGGTTGAAAAGAGCTTCGAGCTTTAATGGCTGATCGAGTGTTTCGTGACTTAACCTGTCCTCACAAGATGCCTACGTATCTTGCAAATATCAAGAATCAAGCCAAAAAACGTAGTTCTAGATTGTATGGAATCAGATCCTTATATAGGTGATGAGAACCCTAGAATTAGGGTAGGATTGGGTGTCTTGGTGGGCAAGACACAACTTAGGCCCAATTTATAGATCCTTCCGGGTGGAGGATGGATAAGCATTACAGCTGTATTCCTTGGAGGCCACTCCAAAGATGATTTGGTTCCCTTTTGAACTCAATAACAGAGTCTTTTATTTGGCTGATTTAATAGCTACGAATTTATTATTAGATTTAGGTTTTTGGGCCTCACAATTGGGCTTTGACCTTGGACCATCCTAGGTTCATTTAATATGTTATTAAATATATTTTTGGCATTCATTTCCAGCCCATATCATTTGCCCCAAACTTCTAAGAAAACTGATCAGGTTTTCATTGAAGTTAAAGGATATAGTACACTAGTGTTTCACAGGTATCGTCTTGAATGTAAAGTGTGGAGCGACCTACACGTTTACGACGATCGGTCTTATTCGAGACTAAACAATTATGTTTGTGCCTTATGGAAAATTTAATAAATTCCTAACACCTTTCTCATACTCCCGAGTATTTCATTAAAAATATCTTGGACCTCTGGCCTGTGTAAACAAACTTGTATTTTTCTGGAATTTTTAGGAATTTTTCTTCCCAAATTTTCCCAAAAAGAATCATACTTTACAATATTTTCCATATTTTTCATGAGAAAAATCCAAAAAAGCTGAATATTTTCGACCACGAATCCTGGTCGAATTCGATCAGGATCCTGGTCGAATTAAGAGCTATTTTAGCATCCTGGTCGATGGCTTTTCGACCAGGAATCCTGGTCGAATTCGATCAGGATCCTGGTCGAATTAAGGTCCTTTTGTACATTCTGGTCGAAGCCTTTTCGATCAGGAATCCTGGTCGAATTCGATCAGGATCCTAGTCGAATTAAGGGCCATTTCTACACTCTGGTCGAAGCCTTTTCGATCAGGAATCCTGGTCGAATTCGATCAGGATCCTGGTCGAATTAAGGGTCATTTCTACACTCTGGTCGAAGCCTTTTCGATTGTTCCGTAAAATACAGATGTGCAAGTGTACACAATCGCAAGCAAGTAATACAGTAGTAAATACCAGATATCGTTCCTCAAGGACTGTGTAATTGTATAAATCGCAATCAATATCAAACAATTCGGTTATAGAACATAAATAATTGGGTTTTTGTTTTTCTAATTAAACTAATTAATTTATAACTAAATTAACTAACTAATATTCTACTAGCAAAGAGACTTACGAGAGTTTTAGATATGAGAAGCTAAGTCAAGATAATTACTTCCCCCTAATATGTTTATGTCGGCAATAAAGCAGTGTAATACTATAGCAAAATCACAGTCTACTAACCAGAAATTCATAGATCATAGGTTTCTCTCGAAATCACTATGGTATAGATTCTGTAATTAAATTAGCATATGTCTATGCCAAATTCAACTTCCAGAATACAATTAAGCACCAATTTCACACGGCTATGCAAGGTAACAATATATGTCTATACCGTCACAAAATTAATATCAACAGATATAATCATGCATCATTCAAGTATTGTGTTAGTTAATCATAACCCTCTCAGTATTATAATTAACTCAAATATCTACTAGAGTTGGCCAAACAAAAACAAATATGTAACATGAAATCCACTTGAACGAATAAACTGTGCATATAGCACTTCTTATCAAAACACCAACAATCCCATATTAGGGTTCCATAAAAATCCTAACTCAATATATTTAGTTCATAATCAAGGCATCAAAACAACTCAAAGTTAACCAACACATAATCATAAGAAGAGATAGAAAAAGATAAGAGAAAACAAAGCCAATTGAATGTCTTCAATGGCTAAATTCTTCTTGTTAATGGCTTCTACTCCTCCTCCCTTGTGCGACTCTCTTCCTCTTGCTTTCGTCATATCTCTCGTACTATATCTCTCTCTATTAGGTCTGATCTATCTAATAATAATATCCTCTAATAAAAGTATTTTTAATTATTTAATAAAATTACAAGGAGATTTCCCAATCAAAATTGAATTCCAATAAAGGAAATTCGTAACTGATTTTTGGGTTCTGTTTCTGGGCTGATGCGGCTGGATTTTGATATCAAGACCACTTCTAAATTAAATCCCTTCTCATAAGCTTTCCTTGGGCTGTTGAATCGTCAGAATCGGACTTGTAGAACTCCAGATATGGCCCTAACAGTGCAGACTGCGCAAGCTACCCAAAAAATCCGAATTTTAATCAAATTAATCTCCAACTCTTGCTATTTAAACTCCAAGCCTCCCTTTATTATAACTCCTTTATTCCTACAATAAAACATTAAAATTTATTAAATAAAAATCCAAATCAGTGCAAAATAACTTAAATACATGGACAATATTAGAATTAAATGCACACTTATCATCGATCAGGAATCCTGGTCGAATTCGATCAGGATCCTGGTCATAAGCTTTCCTTGGGCTGGATTTTGATATCAAGACCACTTCTAAATTAAATCCCTTCTCATAAGCTTTCCTTGGGCTGTTGAATCGTCAAAATCGGACTTGTAGAACTCCAGATATGGCCCTAACAGTGCAGACTGCGCAAGCTACCCAAAAAATCCGAATTTTAATCAAATTAATCTCCAACTCTTGCTATTTAAACTCCAAGCCTCCCTTTATTATAACTCCTTTATTCCTACAATAAAACATTAAAATTTATTAAATAAAAATCCAAATCAGTGCAAAATAACTTAAATACATGGACAATATTAGAATTAAATGCACACTTATCATCGATCAGGAATCCTGGTCGAATTCGATCAGGATCCTGGTCGAATTAAGGGCCATTTGGGCCTATTGGGCCTATTTCGTCTCCGATTTATTTATTATTTATTTCATAGATATTCTTTGTTTCTATACTAGGTTCTAGTTTATTCTAGAACCTTCCTATTTTTGGGCCTGTGGGCCTTTTTGGGCCTTTACCGGTTATCACCAGTTACAAGGAATTTTAACCGTTAAAGAAATTCCTATAAAACAGTGAAGTGAGACTTCATTTCTCATTTCACTCTAAACACTCATACTTTAGTTTCTAAATTTCTCTCAAATCTCTCTCGCTAAAGGCGATTTCCGGCGTAATTCAAGAGGCATTTTTCGGCGATTTACCCCATCATTTTCTGGGTTTTCTTTGCATCATCATCTCCTTCGACCATCTTTTCTGGATTCAAGCATCCTTACTTTGAATATCAATGGCGGACAAAGCTGCTCAACGCCTTGCCAAAATGAACTCTGCGTCTAAGAGAGGTAATGTCATCGAAATCCGTTCTACTTATATGAGTTTAAGTGATATGATCAATACTCGTGGGGATGAATATCCTAGTTTAGCTGACCTTGATGCATATAACTGTTGTAATAAATTTCATGACGAGGATTGTGTTCGTAGCTACAATAAGAGTTATAATGTTAAGTCCCCTCTTAAATTAGTCATGGCTGGGCTTAAGTTTCCCTTTCATGAATTCATTCCACGCTTATTGGCCGATGTCCAAATTAGCCCATGCCAACTACCACCCGATGCATGGCAATCCATACTTTGTTTCATGGTTTTGTGTTTGAGAAATAAGTTCCCACTTACTGTCCCCCTCTTTAGGAAGATTTTTCAATTTTACAATAGCTCTAGTAATCAACCGGGCTGGGTCTATATTAGACAAAGGCCCAAAATTCCACATATTTTCAATGGGCATTCGGCAGTTGACAACAACCCCAAGTGGAAAGAGGAGTTTGCGTACCTGCTATGGGAAGGGGGTGATTGGGGCACCCTTTTCAGAAAATCATTTGGGAAAGTAGCTGATGGAAATCCCAACAAAATTGTGCTTAATAACGAGGAACATGCTGCCTATGATGAGCATACCAAAGACAATGGTCAATCGGTATGTTGGGACCTTATCAACGAGGAATCATTAAGGGCCGTTGGCCTTTCTAAAGTTTCTGACCTTGGTAATTTCTCACTCTATTACTTTTTTTTCTTCATTTCTGTTTTATTTATACCAACGTGTTTTGTTTCTATTTTTGCATCTGTGAAAAAGATCATGGAGGCCACAGAGCCTGTGGAGGAGGAGTCCTCCCGAATGAGAAGGGCCAAGAGGGGTATGGATCCCCGTACTGAGGGTCTGGAGCCAGCCTTTTTGCGACCTCACAAGGCCACAAAAAAGGATATTGTAAATGTGGATTTGGACGATGGGCCGGTGCAAGTGAATGTCCAATCCTCTGTCTACAGGGCCCCTTCGGGCTTTAGGAAACAGGATTCGGTGGTCGGTTCCACCAACCACTCCATGGACTGGTCACTTAACTCTATCACTCCATGTGACTATAAGGACTTGGTTTCCGGGGGCTCCATGGAGCAGTCTGAGCATCTGGGTGCCCAAGCTATAGCCGCGATAAGCCTTTAACTTTGTACTCTTGACTCATACTATCTTAAAATCATATGTTAATCTCTTGTACTAACATCCCTTGCAGGCTAATGTGCATTTTCAGAGCATTATCCACCAGGCTAAATCCTGGAAAATAATGCTAAGTCTTTCGAGACTAAATTTCAAAAGGCCAAGATTAGAGCTGAGGAAGCTGAAGAGAAGCTCCGGAAGAGGGAGGAGGAATTGGATGCAGCCAATGCTGAGCTGGTTGACTTGAGGGCAAAGAAAGAGGAGGTCATTGATGCCTATATGGACTCTGAGGATTTCCAGAAGCTGATGGAGTAGCATGACAGGATTTTGTATCCTAGTCAGTACATGGAGGGTTGGGATGAGGCCATAGAGGCCGTGCTGAAGAAACATCCTGCATTATTCTCACCAGCTGACTTCCCCAGCCCACACCCTCCTGTTCCTACTCCTGTCGAGGGTAGTGAGGATGAGGCCATAGAGGGGGATAGGATCCTGGATCCCGAGGCTACTCCACTTCGTAGAGACTCGGATACCACTCATACTTCTTCGGCTAGGGCTTCAAAGACCCAGGGTGATGAGGAGGAGTCTGCCTCATCCAAAGCTCCTCAGACCTAGTGTTTTATGTTTTTTCTGTTGGCCCTGCGTGGCATATGTTTTTATGACTTCATCATTTCTCGTTTCGTAACTCATAACTTATAGCCTTCGGGCTTTCATTTATTTATGCATTTTCGATATTTCCTTTCCTATTTAATTATTTAGTCATTTGTATTTGGCCTTAAGAGGCTTGCCATTTATTTATGCATTGATACATATCAGACATAGAATTTAAACAAGAGAAATACTGGAAATTATTCTGCATAATCCTATAAAGGAATCCTGAAATGGGTTCAACCCTTACATAGATATTCTACTTCCTACTCGAAGTTCAAAAGACTCTGAAATGGTTTCGTCGGCCTTATTGCTACTTTCCTAATAAATATAAGCTAAGTCCCACAGAGGACAATTAAACATAATAAACTTTGAGATTCGATGCATGCCAAGTGTGAGGCACCTCGTTTCCTTCTAAAGTCTCCAGCTTGTATGATCCACGACCTAATGTTACTTTGACACGATACGGACCTTCCCAGTTTGGTGCTAGCTTTCCCTTCTGTCCAACTCCGGATGCTTCGATCTTTCTGAGTACTAAGTCCCCCTGACGGAAGAACCTTTCTTTCACCCTCAGGTTGTAATAGAAAGAGGCCTTCTTCTGATGTTCAACATTCCTAGCATGGGCTTCATCCCTTACCTCATCGATCAAGTCAAGGGCTAGCCTCATTCCTTCCTCATTAGTGTCAGGATCAAAGGCCTCTACCCGTGGAGATGCATGCATGATTTTTACTGGCACAACAGCTTCAGCTCCATAAGCTAACATGAATGGGGTTGCTCCAGTAGTCACCTTGCATGTAGTACGGTATGCCCAAAGTATGGGTAGTAACTCATCCACCCAAGTGTTTCTAGAGCGTTCCACCCTTTTCTTGAGTCCATCCAGGATGATTCGATTAGCAACTTCAGCTTGCCCATTAGCTTGAGGGTGGGCAACTGAGGTGAACCGAAGCTCTATTCCATTTTCCTTACAATAATCTTTAAACTCCTTGTTGTTGAATTGTAACCCATTGTCCGTAACCAGGATTCAGGGTATTCCATACCTGCACATGACGTTCTCCCAGAAGAACTGCATAACTGTGACCACGTGCACTTGCGTCCGAAAAAAAATAGGATTGAGCTCAACGGGTTAACTAATTGATCATGTAAACATGGTGTGGTTATATGGGAAAATATGCGGTTAATCCTAATGCCTTTATCATTTTAATTGTCAAATAATGTCATGCGTTTCAAGAAAGACCTCAAACAACTGCTAGCATGTAAGAACCCAAAATTTTGGTAGAATTAAAACTTTTCCTATTATGATGAAGTGCATCAATGAATAGTGATTTTGAGGATTAAGAAAATTTTTCATGCCACCTATGTACGAGACGTAGTGTGGATATTCCGAAGTTATACTAGTAATCTACGGAGTAAATAAGTGTATGTAAATGCGATCGGAATTCAGAAATTCCAAATTCTATTTTCGTGTAATATTTGACCGAGCAGTGAATTATATATCAGTAATATCAAGAAATGAGATATTTAATTTGAGGAATTGAGGAGTTAATATTTTGGAATTTTATTATAAGTGATTTGAGAATTTGGAACGAAAACCACTGAGGAAGTGAAACAAACGTTCTAGAAACCGCTGAAACTTTACAACGAGATTAAGCGATCAAGCGAGCGAATCATGAATTGTGAATAGTAAATATTAGAAGTCCAAGGAAGGATATATTATGAGAGGAAAATGGAATTGAGAATAAAATCCTAGAGTTAAAGGAAATGAGAACAATTGAGAAACCGCGAGAATTTTTCTGAGATAAAGAGAAATAAACAAGGGATGTTGGAATTAATATTCGTTCGAGGTATTGTGCTATATTAGAGCAATAATATGCAACGTATAAGTTGTAACGTATTTATTTTATTCAAGAAACGACAAGGAAATCAAAGCGGTGGAAAAGAAAACAAAACAAAAGGACTTAAGTGCAAGAAACAAGAGACAAGGACTTGGTTGCAATTAGCAAAGGACTTGGTTGCAATTTAAGTGGATAAGAAATCTAGAGGAGCCAATGAGAGGTTGCCACCTAGCAAGGATGAGATGCATCCAACCAAAAATAGATATATATCAAGTGTATGGCATTATTAGAACATAAAACAAGAACAAAATAATTCTACCCAGCAGAACACCCTCTCAGTAAAACGGGCCTAGAGACTTCATTACTCAATGAAATTTTTTGTTCTTTATATGGTTAGAAAGCTGTGAAGACGCTCTACAAATTTCATTCAGGAGCCTCGACCAGAAAACGAGTGCAAGGGCTTCGTTTTGGCTGATCTTTGGGGCGTGTTTTTCCAATCAGGAAACTCACTTCCATGTTCTTGATTTCTTTGGTGAGATTGAAGATGGTGAGCATAGAGTAAGGCTTCCCCAAGGTTAACCAAGCTTGTTTGAGATTGTAAGAACATCAAGAAGGTATAAAAACCCTAACCCTCTTGGTTATTAGTATTTATAATGTTTGGTAGTAGATCCATGTATTTGTGAGCTAATCTTGGTTGTATAAGTATTGGATGACATGGATCTTGAGTTTTGATGTTGAGATTGTGACTTTTATGATTATGGATAATATATATATCTCCATGAGTGTTATGAACCATGAACTAAGTGTATTAAGTGTTGGTTGTGTTGTGGAATTGTGAAAAAATGGTTAATCTAAGTAGTATGTGCTTGCTGAGATTTTCCAGGAGCATTGACCTGTCTTGTAACACGGTTTTGAACCCCCAAATGTTGTCCCCTGATGTCCTACCATATATTGATGGAAAGATAATTGAATGTAGTTTCTGGAAATGTAAGGTTCATGACTAGGTGATGTATAGATTTTTAGTTATGGCCGGAGAAGTGGATTGTGTTTCTGGATTCCTGACTGCAGTAAGTGACCCCCTTGTGAACCTTGTTTAAACCCCTAAAAATTTATGTGGGATCATGGAAAAATTAGAGAAGCTAGGAAATGCAGTGGTGAAGCCTACCCAAAAAGAATCTGATTAAAACTCGAATTTTCCAATTTTATAAAAATGTTAGAGCGAGGTGTGCGCAAGTGAAAAACCACTTAGGGGATTAGTTTAAAGTAGTTTTAAGGATATTCACTTGAGTTTCGAGTTCGAGGAATAGATTTGAGTCGAATGGGTAACAAAAGTGATAATGTGACGACATGGTCATATGAGAGGGTTAGTGGTCACAAGTGGAGTCGTTAAGTTGGTCTTACGATTTTTAAAACCTTATGATTAAGTAGCGTTGTTAAGGTACTAACGTACAAATATTGATTATGTATAGATTTCCATTCCACTTCGCGAGCCGACCACCCCAACCTCACCAAGGCAAGTTTTCCATCCTTAAGTATTTAATTTCAAAAGATTATATTCTTGATTTTATCTATGCAAGTTTACTTTTCAAAACTTATATATAAGGATTTTCACTGTTGTGTTTATAGCTTCCAAACGTATTATATGCTTATGCTTTACAAGTTATGTTGAAGTTTGAGATATATGCATATGTGTTTGTACACCCTTGAACTTAGAATGAAAGTGTTTTCTTCGGACAACGACTCTAGCAATAGAGGTCGTAGCGGTCCAAATATATTATTGACCGGGGAGCGGTATATTGTTGTATCGTGATTAAATCGCGAAAACCCGAAGAGTCATTCGGGAAGTATCGTATACTTAAGTCTTTATTATTTTTACGTTGTTAAAAGTACTCAAAAATATCTATCTTGGATTAAAAGCTTATTTTAATTAAATAATTATTTTATTAATTATTTATATTAAATCTCAAAATATTATTTATTAGTTATTGTTCATAATTTTAAAGACAAAACTAATCCAAGATGCCTTTAGCGTTTTCAAACTCGAACACTTTCGAACCCAAAACATTTTCGAAAACCCCCGGTCAGGTTTTGCTTCTTGTACGTTTTTCAAGAATTATCGGTCGACTGAGGTCGAACTTCAACTACTCGAATTTTCTATCAAAATGATTTTTGAAAAGAAAAGAAAAAGGGGACTCTGGCAGGTGTGGGAATCGTTGACGAACGATTCCCGGGATGTGTAAGCGGCCGTGAGCCAGGCGGTCCATCAATTATTATTCCGGCCCAGGTGTTGCCGAAGGATGATTACGGATGTAGTTTTCATCGAGGGTGATTACGGATGTAGTTTTCACCCAAGGGTAGTTACGGATGTAGTTTCTATCCTTCTACTAGTAGAGAAGACCCGCGGATTGTTGGACTTGGTTGTGGCGACTGATCATCGTCAATCCTTGTCAGGTTTTTATGTTTTCTTCCAGTCCCATCCTCCACTTTGGAAAAATACTCAAACACTGCTTCTTGGGCCTAAGTGCCAAGTTGTCGATAGTGTAGTTTTTGATAAGAAAAGTATTGACATCGTGCAGTATCTAGAACTGCAAGATTTCCTATAAAGATTGGCACGTGTTAGTGCACTCTTGCAATTATTTCAAAGAAGGAAATGTTTTTGAATGAGAAACCTTCTAAGCTAATGGAAGGAAAGAGGTTTTGCAATAATGCATTCCCTGTACAGTATGTTAACCGTAGAGTGTTTTGCCGAAAATGATATACTAATATGTATATATTTTTAAACCTGAGATATATTGAAATGGGAACCTTATAAAGGACTCATATGTTATTCTTAAAGCTCCTTAGCGAGTATAAATGTTTTATTCAAACTCGGACATATATATTGTCGAATTATGTTTTGAAATCTGAGATATATATACCCATACAGTTGGGAACGTTTTCGAAATAGAGCACATTATTATTTTTCAAAATGGCGAACTTGCTGAGCATTATGTAGCTCATTCTTGCTTTATAAAAACTTTTCAGAAAGAGAAGAATTTGGTCAGTTAACTCCGCACCAGCAGAAGAGGAGTAGAAGATTTACCCCGAGATGATTTAGTTCCAGATAAATACTACAGAGTAAGTCTGATAGGTTTTCAACTGTAATAGTAAGACTCGTCTTCAAGTGTAGTTGTACAAGTGGAAGTGCGTAAGATTCCGGATTGTACAGATGAATTGTAATATTTAGTGTTACTTTTGATTATCGTTTCTGAGGCTCTAACTTGTATGTACGTAAGATTGAGGTCTGGATTGATGTATTGTTGAGTTGTAAAGTTAATACAGGTAGGATATGGTTGGATGGTGATGTGACGACCTGAATCTCTGACCTCGGATTTGGGGGCGTCACAGAAATGGTATCAGAGAGATAAGTTACAGTACTCAGAAACGAGAGTGTTGAGAGTTAAGTCTAAGTAGGGGAATGACATAAGAGATCGTAGTAAACTTATGATTGGACTACCGGAGGAGGTACCGGTGAGTAGAATGGACTGGAGTGTTACTGAAGGTATTATACTAGGGTCGATGGAATCCCTAGAGACCTACAGAATGATGAATAGAGATTTGAGAGTCGTACATGACCTATCATAGGTAATGATATAGGAAGCAGAGCGAAATCTCGAGAGCAATTGAGGTAGAGGCGATATTGCCAATATGATCGGATGACTAGGCTGGCATAAATTTTATGGCCCATATTCCTCCACAGTTTAGGAGGCGGCATTTTAAGAATCAAGAAGTTTGGACTTCCCTACATAATTAGGAGTACTTAGTACTTGGATTAATGAAAGTCTTTTACTTTGGTTATAAGATCCGATTTTCGATAAGTAACGGGTTTCCCTGAAGGTCGGTCACTATGTTGTTGTGGATTCCATTACCCTTGATGGCGAATTTTACATGTGTTATACGAGAATGTTATCATAAGACGAGCGTGCTAGATAATCCCACGCATGATTCGGATGCTAGAGCATGGTAGTTCAACTTAGAGAACAAACAAGCAGAATTAACAAAGCGACTCTAGTGAAGTTGAATATGGTTGCAACGAGCGATACAGTGATCTCAGAGTCTACCAAAGGAAGAGACCAGTGAGTCTATACTGGAATTCTTTGATAGAAATTTTAGCAGAGACTACGCATATATACTTGTAAACCTATATATTGCTGGTAACGTATGTTCATGTGCACACACACTGCCACTGAACCTATGGACTGCATTGAGATCCCTGAGAGATCTCTTTGATCTGTTCCCAGGGGGAACTGGCCACTTGTGATTCATGTCGGAAGGCATGAAGTAGGACCCTATGGACTTAGCAGGTGTCCCCGGAATGATGTGAAGCTTGGCCTTCAAGATAAAGCACGGGAATGACAGATATATTGTGAAACCCTAACTCGATAAATGACTTTAAGATGATGATTGAGAGACGCACTAGTTGGTGTCTTGAATTACGAAGACGAAGAGATGGAGTTACCCTCATAGTGGTGATAGTGAGATGCACGAATGGTTATTAACTTATTTTGGTAACTACCGGCTGGTGCACTACTTCATTTTAAACTGTTCACTAACCATGTTACCTCGATTAGTTTATATCAGGTAATCCTTCTAGCTTTCTACTTCAAACTTGTGGAATAACCACCAGTGATATACTTTCTCTAAACCGGGACTCATCCAAAGTATCTTATTTGATCCCCGAGTATTCTATTTGAAGTTTATAATTATTTCGTTCTGCTCAGGACTATTTACACTTCCTTTCAATTATCCAAGGAATGTTCAACAATTGTTTCCTTAATTAATCAATGAATATTCCTAAACGAATATTGATATTTGACTACTTCTTTCATACTTGCACTCTTCAGTCGAGCCCATAAATATTTATCAACTTGTTGAGAACAAGGATGATCTAACATCCAGACATCCTTCATGAATTCTTTTCTTCTATTCAAGATGAGATTGTACATCGTACATTGAAATCATAGTAAGGATATCATTTTGATATTGGTATTCTGAATTTAATTCTACTGTAGGATCTGATAAAGCATGTGTACGGAGGCACCCTTGGGTGGACCGTTTCACTGGTAGGTAATATTTGATGAGAGGTTATCGATTGTTCCGATACCTAGAACATTCTCTTCAGATTTTATAGTTTTCTTTTTCAAACTTAATAACTTCTTATTTCCATTCGTTGTCCGAGTAGCCTAAAGTTTCTTCAGTGGCTACGATGTTGAAATTCTGTTCTAGCCAATTGAAACTGGTTAGTCGATATGTCAATATGAATGACTAGTGGATTGTTCTAACTAGTCAAAATTGTAATGTTGTGAAGAACACCTAGCTAATTTTCCTAGCTAGTGGTGATGTCTCAAACAAGTGAACTAGCAAATTTTGTCTAGCTAGTTGCTAGTGTTTCTTGAAAAGGACTAGTTATTGTTTCACTGGTCCAACTCCCAATTTAATTCATTCAGCAATTCCTCAATGCATTTTGCATGTGGTAAAGTATGATAATGAAAGTTTTGACGAATAACTTGATTGAGACCTAGTGAGGTCGCCCACTCAACTTGAATTCTACCCATCTTCGTATCAGACTTTATGTCACTTGAATATTCTGTTCTTTCATTCATATAATGAAGATTCATTTGAAACCATAGATTACTTGAATGATAAACTGCTTCATTTTTATTGTCATAGAGTAGAATTGCTTTCGATCGGTTGACCTTTATCAATGGGACTTTTCAGATCCTCTATTTTTCAAGAGGAAAAGTATTCACCAGATGTAAGAATCGTATAAAGACCGCCTTTATGACTTTTGTATCCAACAATCATTGCCCTCGTGCAACATTCTCTATGATATCACATTACAAAATTATCAGGACATGAAGGAATAAACCTTGTTGTATTCTTTCTGTCCATCCTTACATCTCCGAAAATTGAGACTCCTAGTATTTGGAACCATCAACATTCTTGGAACATCCAATGTGGAATTTTTACTGAAATTATCTATTGGACCTTGTTATTTTGAAACCATTCCTTTCAAAAGTCATTACTCATAGGTGAACGGGAGGTACAATTGTGAACCGTTGCACCAATATGAGATCAAAAACCAAATGTTGTAATTGTGCAGCCAGAGCGTGATGCCGAGTAATTATTTAAAGTAGGAATAACATGTCGGGGCATAATACAAGACCTTTAATATTAGTGTGAGGAAAGTTATAGGAAATGATGAGGTGGTTGGGAGTACGTTCCTACCAACCGTTGTCAGGATGTTATAGTAATAAATTCTGGAGTTACCAAGCCTTTTCCTGATCCAAGAAATTCAAATCGATTGCGATGTAAGACATATCCTTAGAGGAAACTAACATGGAAGTGAGATGGACAAGAAAGGAAGAAATATCGTGGCAAGAATGTGAAGCTTTACTTAGCTAAAAGGGATTGATGCACATAGCGAGACATAAAGTTTAAAAGGCCCCTAATAGCAAATGGATGCATGGATATATCCCAATGATCCTTCGAGATTACCACCTAATCAAGTTTATTGGGAATCGCAGCAGCATACTGGCCTCAGGCTGATTGGTGCCAGTTGTGAAAGAGGACGAGCGTATGACATCTTACATATACCATCGAGAATCGATACCCCTAACCGGAGATGTAGGAATTGTTGACCGGTTAAAACACGTAGTAGTTTTTCAAAGATAAGGTTGAAAAGCGAGTTTCACCAACTCAAGATCGACCTCTGTACCGTGCCAAGATTGGAATTTCACACTAATATAAACGTTATAAAATTATGGTAGTATCGTTTGAGTGGATTAATGAGTCAGAAGCCTTTATTGATTAATGGACAAAGTTTTGGAATGAAATGAGATATTAGCAACAATCTCGTTGTTTGCTATACTTGATGATAAAAAAAGGACTTTGAGAGTCACGATGATGCATCTTTCAAGAGTTTAAGAGGTGTGTTGATGCAGTAGAAAGGGGATGATAGCCTATACTTCTAAACAACATAAAGGTTACGGGATGTGATATACTAACCATGAGTCGGGGATTAGTCATGATAGCATTCACGCATAAAACGGAGACGTTAATCTTATAAGAAAAGTGTGAATTTTTTTTTTCACAAGTGCCTTAAGTATATCTTCATATTAGAACTAAACATAAGAAAGAGAAGGTGATGAAAGGGAGCAGGGAGTATAATGGAGAAATTTGTTATGACCCAAGAAAGGCCAGTGTGGTGGCCGATACTTATAGAAGGGATTATTCGAAATTGGAATTCAGTCAGTATTGACCAAGAAAATAGAGTATATACAATAAAGAATAATGTTAGAGGAAAATGACTAAATTATGGGGAAGGACAAAGATGTAGAGAGAATTAAGAGAATGTTTGGCAGACAGGTATGAAGAATGGCATTGGCAAACTATTAAGTACAAACGCGACATGTCGAAAGCAGAATGATAGAGATCTAGTGGATTAATTCCGCCTGTAGAAAATCTTGAACGTGGACAGAATTATAATGAATTTCATAAGTAGGTCGCCGAAGACCGAGCCAAGAGATGGCCCTAGTTGATTTATAATTGTTGAACCAAGTGATTTACCTATGAAAGACTTTCCATTTAGAAGATTATCGATTTATATACGGAAAAGATTGTGGTGCAGTATAAAACTTCTGCAGCGATTACGTCAGATAAAGACTTAAGATTAAACTACGAATATTGAAGGTGCTTCCAAGTATATTTAACGAAGAGATTGATCGTATGTACTAATTTGATCTGTGGCTGACGGACAGGGAAGAAGAATTGTCCAGACGTTCGAATTTATAATTATTGTCGTGCCTTAGATTTCACGGGGCAGTCGAGAATAAAAACTTATCCATGAAACGAATGTTGTTATCACGATCGGCACCATGCGGACGTAAGGACGTCTCTTGTAAAGCGTACTACGAAAGAAGAAGTTTCGCTTTTCTTGCGTTACGAAGAAGTCAATGAACGAGGGATATAGTAGCTGAACTGGTTCGACGTATACCGAAGACTATATAGTATCCATAGCAAATGGTAACGACCAACGGGAGGCAACACATGCGTGCTAATCAAGCCAAGGAAAATGAGGAATACCGTGCGTATTAACATTGTCTCAGATTATATAACACGACCACAAAGTATTCACGGCCCAACGATACAAGGACTCAACACGGATACTATGAACAAGGTAGAAGAGTAACGTATAAGTAGTGGGATAGAAATTTTCATTCATAGAACAACCGATGAGGAATACAGGTCGAGGAGAGCATGCGTTGAGAAGCAACATTAAAGCGTTGGTGAGACTGCAATAGCCCTAATTTTCATGAATATTCGAACCTGGATGAAAATTAATTTTATGGGTGGATGAGAAATTTTTGCAATCACGATATGTACGAATTATTAAATGAAAATTTCAAATTGATATTATGCCTTTACGGTGCAGACGAGTGTATGTAAAAGTCATTAGTTTTTACGAAACCCATTATTTCGAATGGTCAAATTTTATGAGATATCAAAGGAGTATGAGGTGGGAGACTTTGTGATGCTAAAGGTATCCCCCTGAAAAGGATTGATGCGGTTTGGTAAGAAAGGGAAGCTAAGTCTGAGGTTTATTGGACCTTTTTAGATTTTGAGGCGTATTGGGAAGTTAGCCTGCGAGTTAGCCTTGCCCCAAGCTTGCAGCAAATTCATAATGTGTTTCATATGTCTACGACCCTACCACACCGACTATCAGCATGTGATAGAGTATAACCAAGTGGACCTACGACCCGACTTGACCTATGTGGAGCAACCCGTGGAAATCATGGATAGAAACGAACAAGTGCTGAGGAACAAGGTTTTCAAACTAATAAGGAATTGTGAGAAAATCAAGATGTGGAAGAATCCACCTGGAAGTTGAAAGAGTGAAACAAAGAAGGAGTAACCCCAGTGATTCCTAAACTGATTCCGGGACGGAATCCTTTTAAGGAGGGGAGACTGTAAGAACCCAAAATTTTGGTAGAATTAAAACTTTTCCTATTATGATGAAGTGCATCAATGAATAGTGATTTTGAGGATTAAGAAAATTTTTCATGCCACCTATGTACGAGACGTAGTGTGGATATTCCGAAGTTATACTAGTAATCTACGGAGTAAATAAGTGTATGTAAATGCGATCGGAATTCAGAAATTCCAAATTCTATTTTCGTGTAATATTTGACCGAGCAGTGAATTATATATCAGTAATATCAAGAAATGAGATATTTAATTTGAGGAATTGAGGAGTTAATATTTTGGAATTTTATTATAAGTGATTTGAGAATTTGGAACGAAAACCACTGAGGAAGTGAAACAAACGTTCTAGAAACCGCTGAAACTTTACAACGAGATTAAGCGATCAAGCGAGCGAATCATGAATTGTGAATAGTAAATATTAGAAGTCCAAGGAAGGATATATTATGAGAGGAAAATGGAATTGAGAATAAAATCCTAGAGTTAAAGGAAATGAGAACAATTGAGAAACCGCGAGAATTTTTCTGAGATAAAGAGAAATAAACAAGGGATGTTGGAATTAATATTCGTTCGAGGTATTGTGCTATATTAGAGCAATAATATGCAACGTATAAGTTGTAACGTATTTATTTTATTCAAGAAACGACAAGGAAATCAAAGCGGTGGAAAAGAAAACAAAACAAAAGGACTTAAGTGCAAGAAACAAGAGACAAGGACTTGGTTGCAATTAGCAAAGGACTTGGTTGCAATTTAAGTGGATAAGAAATCTAGAGGAGCCAATGAGAGGTTGCCACCTAGCAAGGATGAGATGCATCCAACCAAAAATAGATATATATCAAGTGTATGGCATTATTAGAACATAAAACAAGAACAAAATAATTCTACCCAGCAGAACACCCTCTCAGTAAAACGGGCCTAGAGACTTCATTACTCAATGAAATTTTTTGTTCTTTATATGGTTAGAAAGCTGTGAAGACGCTCTACAAATTTCATTCAGGAGCCTCGACCAGAAAACGAGTGCAAGGGCTTCGTTTTGGCTGATCTTTGGGGCGTGTTTTTCCAATCAGGAAACTCACTTCCATGTTCTTGATTTCTTTGGTGAGATTGAAGATGGTGAGCATAGAGTAAGGCTTCCCCAAGGTTAACCAAGCTTGTTTGAGATTGTAAGAACATCAAGAAGGTATAAAAACCCTAACCCTCTTGGTTATTAGTATTTATAATGTTTGGTAGTAGATCCATGTATTTGTGAGCTAATCTTGGTTGTATAAGTATTGGATGACATGGATCTTGAGTTTTGATGTTGAGATTGTGACTTTTATGATTATGGATAATATATATATCTCCATGAGTGTTATGAACCATGAACTAAGTGTATTAAGTGTTGGTTGTGTTGTGGAATTGTGAAAAAATGGTTAATCTAAGTAGTATGTGCTTGCTGAGATTTTCCAGGAGCATTGACCTGTCTTGTAACACGGTTTTGAACCCCCAAATGTTGTCCCCTGATGTCCTACCATATATTGATGGAAAGATAATTGAATGTAGTTTCTGGAAATGTAAGGTTCATGACTAGGTGATGTATAGATTTTTAGTTATGGCCGGAGAAGTGGATTGTGTTTCTGGATTCCTGACTGCAGTAAGTGACCCCCTTGTGAACCTTGTTTAAACCCCTAAAAATTTATGTGGGATCATGGAAAAATTAGAGAAGCTAGGAAATGCAGTGGTGAAGCCTACCCAAAAAGAATCTGATTAAAACTCGAATTTTCCAATTTTATAAAAATGTTAGAGCGAGGTGTGCGCAAGTGAAAAACCACTTAGGGGATTAGTTTAAAGTAGTTTTAAGGATATTCACTTGAGTTTCGAGTTCGAGGAATAGATTTGAGTCGAATGGGTAACAAAAGTGATAATGTGACGACATGGTCATATGAGAGGGTTAGTGGTCACAAGTGGAGTCGTTAAGTTGGTCTTACGATTTTTAAAACCTTATGATTAAGTAGCGTTGTTAAGGTACTAACGTACAAATATTGATTATGTATAGATTTCCATTCCACTTCGCGAGCCGACCACCCCAACCTCACCAAGGCAAGTTTTCCATCCTTAAGTATTTAATTTCAAAAGATTATATTCTTGATTTTATCTATGCAAGTTTACTTTTCAAAACTTATATATAAGGATTTTCACTGTTGTGTTTATAGCTTCCAAACGTATTATATGCTTATGCTTTACAAGTTATGTTGAAGTTTGAGATATATGCATATGTGTTTGTACACCCTTGAACTTAGAATGAAAGTGTTTTCTTCGGACAACGACTCTAGCAATAGAGGTCGTAGCGGTCCAAATATATTATTGACCGGGGAGCGGTATATTGTTGTATCGTGATTAAATCGCGAAAACCCGAAGAGTCATTCGGGAAGTATCGTATACTTAAGTCTTTATTATTTTTACGTTGTTAAAAGTACTCAAAAATATCTATCTTGGATTAAAAGCTTATTTTAATTAAATAATTATTTTATTAATTATTTATATTAAATCTCAAAATATTATTTATTAGTTATTGTTCATAATTTTAAAGACAAAACTAATCCAAGATGCCTTTAGCGTTTTCAAACTCGAACACTTTCGAACCCAAAACATTTTCGAAAACCCCCGGTCAGGTTTTGCTTCTTGTACGTTTTTCAAGAATTATCGGTCGACTGAGGTCGAACTTCAACTACTCGAATTTTCTATCAAAATGATTTTTGAAAAGAAAAGAAAAAGGGGACTCTGGCAGGTGTGGGAATCGTTGACGAACGATTCCCGGGATGTGTAAGCGGCCGTGAGCCAGGCGGTCCATCAATTATTATTCCGGCCCAGGTGTTGCCGAAGGATGATTACGGATGTAGTTTTCATCGAGGGTGATTACGGATGTAGTTTTCACCCAAGGGTAGTTACGGATGTAGTTTCTATCCTTCTACTAGTAGAGAAGACCCGCGGATTGTTGGACTTGGTTGTGGCGACTGATCATCGTCAATCCTTGTCAGGTTTTTATGTTTTCTTCCAGTCCCATCCTCCACTTTGGAAAAATACTCAAACACTGCTTCTTGGGCCTAAGTGCCAAGTTGTCGATAGTGTAGTTTTTGATAAGAAAAGTATTGACATCGTGCAGTATCTAGAACTGCAAGATTTCCTATAAAGATTGGCACGTGTTAGTGCACTCTTGCAATTATTTCAAAGAAGGAAATGTTTTTGAATGAGAAACCTTCTAAGCTAATGGAAGGAAAGAGGTTTTGCAATAATGCATTCCCTGTACAGTATGTTAACCGTAGAGTGTTTTGCCGAAAATGATATACTAATATGTATATATTTTTAAACCTGAGATATATTGAAATGGGAACCTTATAAAGGACTCATATGTTATTCTTAAAGCTCCTTAGCGAGTATAAATGTTTTATTCAAACTCGGACATATATATTGTCGAATTATGTTTTGAAATCTGAGATATATATACCCATACAGTTGGGAACGTTTTCGAAATAGAGCACATTATTATTTTTCAAAATGGCGAACTTGCTGAGCATTATGTAGCTCATTCTTGCTTTATAAAAACTTTTCAGAAAGAGAAGAATTTGGTCAGTTAACTCCGCACCAGCAGAAGAGGAGTAGAAGATTTACCCCGAGATGATTTAGTTCCAGATAAATACTACAGAGTAAGTCTGATAGGTTTTCAACTGTAATAGTAAGACTCGTCTTCAAGTGTAGTTGTATAAGTGGAAGTGCGTAAGATTCCGGATTGTACAGATGAATTGTAATATTTAGTGTTACTTTTGATTATCGTTTCTGAGGCTCTAACTTGTATGTACGTAAGATTGAGGTCTGGATTGATGTATTGTTGAGTTGTAAAGTTAATACAGGTAGGATATGGTTGGATGGTGATGTGACGACCTGAATCTCTGACCTCGGATTTGGGGGCGTCACATAGCAATGCAAACAATCCGTGGACACTCAAGCAAACGAATAAATTGCAAATATGCAATATGGCTCAAAACTCACTTGGTGGAAAAACATACTCAATCCCAAGCAAAAATCTCTCTAATGCACCTACTTGTATTCAAAGCATGAAAACTAAATCATCTTGCACATATTCATGTCCTTCTAATCACTTACAACATTCAATAAGTCTACTACCTTCAACTTACTAGTGTATGTGTGTGCATAAGAACAAAGCATATCACTTCTCAATCAAAAGCGTCAACAACACAAAATTCCTATCAAGCATGGGTGCAAATGCAAACTATTATGAACTCACATGATAATAATACGAACAAAAAACAGAATGTCCTAAATGAAACAAACGTAGATAACACGAACATAAATGCATAATTTACTACTACTAATATGCAAAGCATGAAATCCTACTTGAACACAATAATACAACAACAACTTATCCCTCAAACCACCCCCAAACTTAAAATATTCAATGTCCTCATTGAATGGAAGTAAATACAGGGGATAGCAGAAAACATACCTACTCATCAAGATCATCACCCTCCTCGGGTGAATCAGGTGGAGGATATTGCGCACAAGCTCCATAGACTGGCCACCTTGCCTGAATACTACAAAACCCACAATTGACAAGAACACAAATTCGTAATAAAAATAAGTTTAGAGAAAAAGATTTACCCAATACGAATCAAAGAGGTGAACTTGCAATTAATTCCTCTTTAGAATTGAATTTTTAGAGATTTAAATAAAAAAAATAGAAGAGGAATTGGATTTGTATGTATAGGTGGGTATATAATAAAATAATAATAATAATAATACTAAATATAATAATAATAAATAATAAATAATAATAATAAAAAAAAAATATGAATAATAATAATAATAATAATAATAACAATAATAATAATTATTATAATAAAATAAATATGAATAATAATAATAAGAATACTAATAAATAAAAATAATAATAATAATAATAAGTAAGAATTAGAATTGAAATAGGTTTAGAATTTTGAAGAAAAGATGGGAGGTTTTGGAATTGAAATAGGAAAAGAATTAGGTTTAGAGATGAAAGAATAAGAGTATAAAAGGAATTGGGGTTGAGAGTTTTTTTTTTTTTTATATATACAACAGGCACAAACACTCGCACAAACAGGAAGGTTGAAAAATTTCCTGATCACCTGGACCACGCGCCAGTTGCGCGCAAACTGCCTCCAATCCAGACACGCCAGCGCAAGTTGAGCGTTAGGGAGGCAAACTGCCTCGAAACCAGTTGCGCAGGCGCAAGTTGCGCAACAGGGGCGCAATTTGCCTAGAACATAGAAACGCAGTCTCATCCTGCGTTACACCCTCAAAATTCGATTTTTTTTTTTTGTACAACACTCAATTTTTTTTTCTCTCTACACTAATGCGTGGGTTGCCTCCCACCAAGCGCTTCTTTAACGTCAATAGCTTGACGTTACTTCCTCAACTCAAGGCGGTTTCAAAAGAATAACCGAACCGTTCTCAACAGACAAACCATTCATACGAACGTTGACATCTTGGTTGATTGCTTTCCACAAATCACTTTCGTCAGACTTCAATCTGATTTTACTTCCCAACGGCCAAATCTTCTTCTTTTTCTTTGTTAGGAATAATTCATAATTTGTGATGTTAAGAATAGAATTTACACATTATACTTCTTGTAATCCTGATCTTATAAAGGATTTAGCACTATATATAGGATTTATGTGTAAGATAGTTATCTGTACAGTTTAGTCAGGAATGAACAGTGTATCAGAGACTACATGTCAGGAACAAAGAGCAAATCCTGATGACGGTCTAATACTGATGATGATCAGATACTGATGTAAGATGAAATCCTGATATCAGTCTTGTTACTGATGATGTTATTATGGATGCTACAGAAACTGGCAAGTGCTATAAAACAGGATCGTTGTTTGAAGAACAAGCAAGAAGATATTATGAAGGAAAGAGTTTTCTATTGATGGAAACTATCGACTAGAAGGCAGAACATTGTCATGTATAGATTAT
Organism: Kitagawia praeruptora; assembly: GCA_037693485.1. Taxonomy (NCBI): domain Eukaryota; kingdom Viridiplantae; phylum Streptophyta; class Magnoliopsida; order Apiales; family Apiaceae; genus Kitagawia; species Kitagawia praeruptora. The sequence continues at coordinate 62,379,583 of CM075344.1, forward strand.
ATCTTTCTCTTATTAGTTGATAGGTAGCATTATAAATACTCTCTCTATATCATTGTAAAAAGTGTCGTAGTCGAACAAGCGTGTGTTGTGAGTTCGTGTGCGTAGCTCTGTATAAGGTTTGTATTCGAAAGTTCGAAACAAACAGATAGAGATTTTTATTTTGTCAGCAGCTGCTAAAGGTATTGTACACCTTTGGTAGAGTTTGTATTTGATCTTATTAATACAAACAGAGTTTGATTCATTCGTTTATTCTTGTTCATATAATCAAGCAAAAATCAGACACGATTATATAACTTGTATTCAACCCCCCCTTCTACAAGTTATTCGAGTTAACAATTGGTATCAGAGAAGGTTGATTTCGAATAATCATAAAGATCTGCAATCATGTCTGGTTACAAGGATGGGAATACTAAGATTCCTATGCTCAAGAGAAACGAATATACTCTATGGGAAGTAAAGATGTTGCATCATCTGGAAGCAACAGATCCTGATTATCTTGACAAAATCAGAGATGGACCTTTTGTTCCAACAAAGGTCGTTGGACAAGCAACTGTTGATGGTGTGGTTGTTCCAGAACATATAGCAGAGAAGCCAAAATCTGAATGGTCAGATAAAGACAAGGAGAATGTTCTTAAAGATGCTAAAGTGAGAAACATATTATTCAACAGTCTTGATTCTATTCTCACTAACTATGTTCTCTCTTGTAAAACTGCTAAGGATATATGGGACAATCTTAAGGTTCACTGTGAAGGAACTAAGCCTGTCAGGAAGAATATGAGGACATTACTTATACAACAGTATGAGTACTTTGAATCCAAGTCTGGTGAGTCACTTACTGATACCTTTGATAGGTTTACAAAACTCATCAATGAGATGGCCATGCATGGTAAATATTATGACTTGGAGGATATGAATACAAAGTTCATGAAAGCTTTGCCTGATTTCTACAATGAGAAGATTTTTGCGATTGAGGAAGCTAATGATCTGGATGAGATTTCATTAGAGGCAGTATATGGAAAATTGAGAGCTTATGAACTTGACAAGCAGCAGAAGAAGAGCAGGAGTGAAGGAAAGATGAAGACTATTGCACTTACTGCTCAATCTGAAGTAAAGAAGCTTCCTGAAGAACAGCATGAAGAGATTGCTGTAAAGAATTCAAGGAAGAAGAAAAGCAAAGAAAGTTCTGAGTCAGAGACTACTGATATGGACTCTGACAACAATGATTCTGAATCTGAGATGCAGGAACTCTTTGTTATGTTTGCTAAAGCTTTCAAGAAAGGTAGATTTAACAGGAGAAGATTTAGCAAAGGACCTTTTCAAAAGAAGGAGGAGAAGAAGAGTGACAAAGGCAAAAGTACAATTGTCAAGCTTGATAAGGCCAAGATCAAGTGCTTTAACTGCAACGAGCTTGGACACTTTGCTAGTGAGTGTAAGAAGCCTAGGAATTCAGGAAAGGGTAATGCACTTATGGTCACACAGAAGGATTGGGCTGATTCCAGTGATTCTGAAGATGAATTGGATTATGACAACATTGCATTGATGGCAAATGGTTCAGACAAACCTGGATCTCCAAAGAAAACTTCTCCATCCTCTGTTAAGGTATCACTTCACTCTCTTGATTCATTTGATAGCTTAAATTCTGATGAAATTAGATCTATCCATGCTGAGTTTAAGAATCTTATGACTAATTTTAGAATTCTTACTTGTGAAAGAGATGAACTTAAGGTCAAGAATGATAAATTAGTTGATAGAAATAATTTTCTTGAATCTGAATTAATTCAAATGGAAGAATACAAGTTAAGTTCTGATAAAGCTAAGCATAATTATAGTGTTATTCTTGAGGCTTATGACTATGTCAGAAAAGAACTAGAGGAAGAGAGAGATGTGATTAAGACCATTAACAATTCCAGTAAAAAGACTATAGAAATCTTTGAAAGTGGAATTCGTGGTAAGGTTAATGGTTTAGGTTTTGATAAGGCTAGACAAGAAGAAAAAGTAGCTATTGTTAATGATGATAGTAAAATAGAAGCTAACACATCTAAATCTGAAGGTAAGAAAATTGTTTCTGAACCTAATCATGTTAAATTTGTTGATTCAAAAGGTACCCCTGTTGTACACAAAAGGATTAACAATAGTAATTCAGATGAGAAAGTGTTAGAGAAACCTAAGAATGTAAACATAGGGTTTCTGTCTAAGTCTCAGTTGAAACAGAGATTAGATGGTCTTTCAGAGTCTAGCAAGATCAAAAGAAATAGGAATGGAAAAGAAGGTATTAACAAAGAGAATAATTACAAGAATGTACCTGATGCACCTAGGAAAAAATGCTATAAGTGTGGAAATCATAATCATTTGGCCCTAGACTGCAATCAAAAACCTTCTTGGAAAACTGAGTCCAGATTCCCCAAGACTCAGAAAATTCAATATCAACCACAAAAAGCTTGTTATCATTGTGGTAGTTTACTTCATTCCATTTACATGTGTAGAGAATATCATGAACTGTATTATGACTATTATTCCTTGAAATCTGAAACTCCTAGTCACAAACAGTTTGTGAAATTAGAGTCTAAAGTTGACTCTACAACAGGTAAAGTAAAGACAAAATTTTCAAAGCCTGTTGTTTCTAAATCTAGTAAGAAAGGATCCAATCAAAGTTGGGTCCTAAAAAATTCTAACTAGTTACTTTTTGTTTGTAGGGCACAGGAAAGAAGCATTCAATTATCTTGGACAGTGGATGCTCTGGACATATGACTGGAAAGAAGTCCCTGCTTACAAAGTTTGAGAGGAAAGCTGGCCCAGTAATATCTTTTGGAGATGGCAACAAAAGAGAAACTCTGGGATATGGCTCAATTGTTTTGGGGAATGTCATCATAGAAAATGTAGCACTGGTTGAAGGCTTGAAACATACTCTTTTAAGCATAAGTCAACTGGGTGATAAAGGTTACAAATCAATCTTTGACAAAGAAGGATGCAAAATCTTGAATATGCAAAATGGAGACATTGTTCTAACTGGTCAAAGACATGGTAACATATATGAAGCCAGCTTAAGCAATACATCTAAAGGAATTGTTAGATGTCTCTACAGCAAAGCAACAAGTGATGAAAGCTGGAATTGGAACAAGAAGCTCTCACATCTCAACTTCAAGAAGCTTAATCAACTTGTTAAGCACAATTTGGTGAGAGGCCTACCTCAGGCAAATTTTGTGCAAGATGGACTTTGTGATGCATGTCATCTTGGAAAGCAAAGAAGAACCACTTTCAAGAGCAAGACTGAAAATTCAATTACTGAACCATTTGACATGCTACATCTTGATCTGTTTGGTCCAGTAAATATTATGTCTATCAGCAAGAAAAGATATGCTCTAGTGATAGTGGATGATTTCAGAAGGTTTACATGGGTGTTCTTTCTATACAAGAAGGATGAAGCTCCTCAGCAAATCATTGAACTTGTAAAGAATATTCAGAATAACTCTGAGTACAAAGTTAAAGTACTTAGGAGTGACAATGGTACAGAATTCAAGAATTCTACAATTGAGGGGTTTTGTGCAGACAATGGAATCACTCAACAGTTTTCTGCACCTGGTACACCTCAACAGAATGGTGTAGTGGAAAGAAAGAACAGGACTCTCATAGAGGCAGCAAGAACCATGCTTGCAGATGCAAAACTTCCAACCTACTTTTGGGCAGAAGCTATTAACACTGCATGTTTCACTCAAAACTGTACCTTGGTAAATAGTCATGGGAAAACTCCCTATGAGATGATCAAAGGAAAGAAACCAAGTGTGAAATACTTTCACATCTTTGGATGCAAATGCTATGTCCTAAAAGTTCATCCAGAACAACTTGGAAAATTTGAAGCCAAATCGGATGAAGCAATTTTTCTAGGATATTCAGCATCTAAGGCCTTCAAAGTTTATAATCTCAGAACTCATATTGTTATGGAATCAATTCATGTTGCATTTGATGATAAGAAATTTGGAATTCTGCAAACTGATGAAAGCCATGACAAATTGGAATTTGAAAATCTGAAGATTTCTGAGATACTCTCCAGTGATGATGAAGGTTCTCCAGAAGGAATTTCTATTGTTTCTCAAAGGAATGCTACTGTTGAGGGGGAAAAAATAAATCAAAGAGAACACAGTGATCATCAGGAGCAGACTAGCCTTTCAGAGTCTACTCCATCAGGAATTGACGTTTCAGAGTCTACTCCATCAGGAACTGATCTTTCAGAGTCTACTGCTGAAAGATCAGTAACTAGCAGCAATATGGAATCTACTGATTCTATTGATCAAAGGAGAGTTTTTGAAGGTAGAGAGAATTCTTCTACAAGAGATACCACTAACTTAGGGGGAGAGACTAGCAGAGTTAATCTACCACCTGTTAGAAAATGGACAAAGGATCATACTGAAGATTTGATTATTGGTGATCCAAATAGTGGTGTTCGAACTAGAAGAACAATTCAAAATGAATGCTTGTATAGTTGCTTTCTCTCAAAGAATGAACCTAAGAAGGTTGAAGAAGCCTTACAGGATCCTGATTGGGTAATTGCAATGCAGGAGGAGTTAAATGAGTTTGAGAGAAACAAAGTCTGGAAACTGGTACCAAGACCTAAAGATAGAACAATTGTTGGTGCACGATGGGTTTTCAGAAATAAGCTAGATGAATCTGGTATGATTGTAAGAAACAAAGCTAGACTGGTGGCCAAGGGTTATTCTCAGGAAGAAGGCATTGATTATGATGAGACCTTTGCACCTGTAGCAAGATTAGAAGCAATCAGAATGTTTCTTGCATTTGCAGCTCATTCAAAATTCAAGGTATACCAGAGGGATGTAAAGAGTGCTTTTCTAAATGGCAAACTTGATGAGGAAGTGTATGTGGAACAGCCACCTGGATTTGTTGATCCAAAGTTTCCAAATCATGTCTACAAACTTGACAAGGCACTCTATGGACTAAAGCAGCCACCAAGAGCATGGTATGAGATTTTGTCTAAATTTCTTCTTGAAAATGGCTTCACAAGAGGTACAATTGACAAAACTCTATTCTTTAGAAAGATAAAAGGTGAATTGCTTTTAGTTCAAGTTTATGTTGATGATATTATTTTTGGTTCTACTAATGAAAAGTTGTGTGCTAAGTTTAGCAAGCTTATGCAGTCTAAGTATCAGATGAGCATGATGGGTGAATTAAATTATTTCTTAGGCTTGCAGGTCAAACAGACTGAGACTGGTATTTTCATTAATCAGTCAAAGTATATCAAAGATCTTTTAAGAAGGTTTGACTTTCAAGACTGTGCAGTTGCAAAAACACCCATGGCAACAGCCACTAAACTAGACTCTGATCCTAAGGGGAAGAGTGTGGATAATACTAGTTATAGAGGCATGATAGGCTCATTGTTATATCTAACTGCAAGTAGGCCAGATATAATGTTTTCTACCTGTTTATGTGCTAGATTCCAAAGTGATCCTAAGGAATCTCATTTAATTGATGTGAAGAGAATTTTTAGATATCTCAAAGGAACTCCAAATCTTGGTTTGTGGTATCCTAGAGAATCTGATTTCTTTCTAATTGGCTATTCAGACTCTGATTATGCAGGGTGTAAGATAGACAGGAAAAGCACTACAGGTACATGTCAATTCTTGGGAAACAGATTGATTTCTTGGGTAAGCAAGAAGCAACAATCTGTTTCAACCTCAACTGCAGAAGCTGAGTACATAGCAGCAGGCAGTTGTTGTGCACAGCCCCTTTGGATAAGAAATCAATTGATGGATTATGGTATGACACTTAGTAATATTCCTATGTTTTGTGATAATACTAGTGCTATTAAAATTGCAGAAAATCCAGTTCAACATTCAAGGACTAAGCATATTGATGTCAGGACAAAGAGCATCTCAAGAAATCCATCAGAGGATTGAATAGCCTCATCTACTCTTGGATTCCTTGTCTGGGCGATTTGAATGAGAGCAGCTAACTTAAATGTATAGCATCCCCATCAAGATCAACCTCAGACTCTCGGCCAAATTCTTCATCCTCAAGTTTTGAGGAGGTTAGGGGAAGATTGTATCCAACAGATGGATGTTCTAGGAAAAACCTCTGGATATTATCGGAAACCAATCCATCCATGATTAGTTCGATGAGAAGAGTCGTCTTTTCAAAGAGATGATCAAGAACAGGATGTTCATCGACTGTGAAAAATCTAAAGAATGGGTTTGAAGGCAATTTTGGTTTGAGAAGCATTGTTGAGAAGAAAAGAAATTGAAAGGTTTATGGAGAAAGGCATAAGGCATCTGTTTCTTTTAAAGAAAGATATGAGAAGCTGAACAGTCACTTAGAAGTTTTAATGTAGTCAGATGCTAATTATTGCATATGACTGTATTTCTTGTTTTCAAGAAATATTGAATATATCTAACCAATTGATTTTTGTTCAGATTAATTGTTTATTTCTTTTTCAGATAAAAGAAAAATGCCACGTGAAGACTCCATATTAAGTCTCTGGAATCAGGATGATATTGATCAGGATTTCATGTGTGACCATCAGGATTTGAGAATTATTATCACATATTTTGTAATTATTTTGATGAGAGGTCAACAGGAAAAGGAAGCTGATCAGTATTGATTATTTATACCCTGATTTATTTCATGAAAATCAATTTTGGATTTTATTTTCCAAAAATCGTGGGTAACCGCACTTTTCAGGGACTGACACCTGTTAATCTACGTGTCAATGTGGGATAGTGGTCTGAAAGATTTGTGAAATATATTTGTTTTGAAACTCTAATCGTGTAATTGCTTTCTCTAATTTTACATTCTCTAAAGCAAAAACACTCTTGAGTTTTCAAAATCACTAATCCATTTCAAGAATTTTTCAAGTTCTTTTCAGATCAAATATGGCAGCTCAGAGAAGATTACCTAAATCAGTAGCCTTCAAGTTTGGTGACTTCGATTTTATGACAAACAATCATGTAGCAGCTATCACCAACAAGGAAGGAGTGTCATCTGATTTTCATCCAATCATGGACTTTCTGGCGTATGGACCATTAAGTTATACATTGACAGCATCTCCACAAATTAATCAAGTAGCTGTTACACAAGCTTGGGAGAATGCTGAGGTAATTGATTCTACTCAGAGTCAATCAGGTAATATTGTTCTACATTTAGGACAAGACTCATTTGATATTACTGAATCTGTTGTTAATTCAGTACTTCACTTACCTGTTAGTTTGATTTATGAGAGTGTACCATCTGATGATAATGTGAGAACTATGTTGTCTGAATTAGGTTATAGTGGACCTCTAGACAACATGAGCCAGTTGAATAGGTCTTTTCTTAGAAAGGAATGGCCTTTTTACTTTGATCAAATTGCTAAATGTTTTACTGGTAAATGTAGTTCTTTTCAGCAAATTACTTTTGTTACATCACATATTGCTTATAGTTTGCTGTATGACAGAGTAATTAACATTGGTCACATTATCTTAAGTCAGATGAGTATTAAACTTGGGTTAAGAGATCAAAACAGGAAAATGGTTTATTATCATAGATTTATGCAAATGTTTATTAACCATTTTATTCCTGATGTTGAAGCTAGATTTGGTAGGGAACATTGTGTTTCTTCTTATGAACAACAAAAGAGAATTTTCTCTGACATTATAAAGAAGGACAATGAAAAGAATCTAGATGAAACACCTGCAATTCATTATCCACATCATTTTCAGGTAATTCTTAAAACTCATCTTCCTACTCTCTACAATTCTTCTTTCTTTTATGGTGAAATGGCTCAGGAATCTCAATTGGAGGAGAACCCACCTGTGTCTACCCAAGTAGCCCAAAACATTATAGTCTCTGAAACAATTCAAGAACCAATTTTGATCCACAGCCTATTGTTTCAAAGAAACCAACCTCTAGTGTTTCTCAAAAGACATCAGTTGTAAGGAAGAGAAGATTTGTTGTGTCAAGTAGTAGTAATTCTAGTGGAGATGATGATGATTTAACTCTTGCTGAGAGAGCAGAATTGAAGGCTGCAATTCAACTTTCTCTGTTAGCACAAAGAGATGAAAAACCTAGCCACAGCCAGGCTGCAGTCTCCCAAAAGGCTGTAGTTCTTAAAAAGGGAAAACAGTTAATGGATACTATCTCTCAAAAGACTGTGTCTATTGAACAAAGATCTCATCCCAAGATCACTTCTGTGTCTACACCTCTTGAGTCTTCTCAGGATAAATCTTTTGCTCACTATACCAGGAGAACAGGGAGAAAGATTCAATTGTCACCTACACACACAGAGTCTAGTCCAACTAACATTATGCAGGTTTCTACACATCAAGCTACATCTATGTCAGTATTTGACAAGAGAGATCTGGATATTAATTCTTCATGGGAAACTACATTGTCATACAGAATGGCTATGGGACTTATCTCTCTAAAAGTGAAGCTTTCCAGGCCAGTTCTAAATTTTCTAAGTGAAAGTGTTCCTAGACTTTCATTTCCTGAAGAATATGGACTTCTACATCAAAGACTTGACTTAATGAAGATGTATTTCTATGTATCTGTCAGAAGACAATTAGTCAAGAAATTTGGACTCTCGAAGCATGTTGCACTTCAATCACTTCATGCATATTTATTTGACAAGGATGTCATTATTGAAGATGCTTCAGCTCAAGGTGAACAACTGGAGGAAGTAGATAGAGGAATGCAATCAACAGAAGATACTATTGCACCAATGGTGAATAGTAGGAAAGATCAGATCACAGTCACTGCAACACAAGAACCATCTAGTCAGAGGTTGGATGACTCAGGAGCTGTGATAGCTGATGCTGAAAGGACTTCTGTGATGACTGAAAATGCAAGTGAGATACTCTATGATATGGGAGGAATGACTTTGGTTGATTTTTCTGAAGATCAAACAAATTTTGTTCAGTCAGAGTCTATCCACCTTGAGGGTGAGTCTCAGCAAACAACACTTAAAGACGGTGATGTACTAACTATGGTGTCTAATGAAGTATTACTGAAGACATCAGGGTCTAGTAAAGAACCTGAAAGTGGTATACTGGAGACTGTAGTCTCTGGAAGGAAAGAAGATGATTGTAAGGGTTCAGAGATTATAGCAGCTCACTCCTTGGAGAAAATCTCAAGCCCCATGCCAAATGAGGAACCCTCTCTCCATGTGAGTTCAGGTATAAAAACTCCTTCTAAACTCTATTTTTCTATAGGTCATGAGAGCACTTATCCAAATTTGAGTGATACACTTGAAAAGATGGACTAAGATTCACAAACTGAGAGGCTGGCTCCTGACCAGGCAAAAGGTGAGGTAGAAAGAGTGTTGACTTTAGTAAGTCAAAGTGAGAATGAGGGTATGGATGATCAACTCCATAGTGAGGGAGAGAAAATTGGGAAACCATCGTTTGATTTCTGGGATCAGGTTTTTCCTGAATCTTGGTCTGAAAATTTGGGTATGGATTCTGGTACTTATTCATTCATCAAAATGTATCAGAAGAATGACCTAGCACATCACAATGCAAAGCCAGAAGTTAAAGCTCAGAAGCAAAATGAGAGGCTTGCAGGAATCATTAACAGAAGAGGTGCTAGGATAAAGAAATCTCTTGATACATATGTACCAGATGAAGTTCATAATGATCCTAGTGTTCCTTTGTATGTACTTCCAATATCAGCTAGAATTGAGACATCTACAGTCTCTGATCACTCTAAGGAGAAGTCAGGATTTGAAGATGTAAGTGCACAGAATACTGGTGAAGGAGATGATGATCATGTTTCAGCTCCAGATCAGAAAGATGAAGATGTTGATACTTCTAATTAGGTTTTATTACTTGAATATCATACAACCCAAGCAACTTCTTCTACAAGACTTGAAGATACAGTTCTTTCTGATTCTGATTCTGAAGATACTAGAAGCACTTCCAACATTGAAGTTCATTCTAATATTTTGAAAGATATTCAGAATTCTCAAATTGCTATGCAAACAAGACTTCAATCACTTGAAGATAACCAAGTCACAATTATGGAAAATCAAGCAGTTCTGATGAATATCATTTGTTCTGTTTCTGAATCTCTTGGAATTAATGTTGCTGATGTCAAAAAGGGGGAGATAAAGACAATTCAAAAACAACAACAACACCACCAGACTGGGGGAGATAAAGAGCAGACAAAGGGAAGTAAAAGGAAGAACTAGGAGTGACAGTGGTGAATCTTAGCTAGAAAGTGGTAAAGGAAGAGCAGCATTAATAGTTAAAATTCTTTCTTCTAAGTACTAGATAAACGTCTACATCTGGGAAGGAGGTACTTAACTTCATAATTCTACATTCATAAATTCTATTCTGGTTGTATTGTTATATGTTTTGACATTCACAACTTAGATTTATGCTTCAGATTTTAAAGCATAAATAGGGGGAGATTGTTAGGAATAATTCATAAGTTGTGATGTTAAGAATAGAATTTACACATTATACTTCTAGTAATCCTGATCTTATAAAGGATTTAGCACTATATATAGGATTTATGTGTAAGACAGTTATCTATACAGTTTAGTCAGGAATGAACAGTGTATCAGAGACTACATGTCAGGAACAAAGAGCAAATCCTGATGACGGTCTAATACTGATGATGATCAGATACTGATGCAAGATGAAATCCTGATATCAGTCTTGTTACTGATGATGTTATTATGGATGCTACAGAAACTGGAAAGTGCTATAAAACAGGATCGTTGTTTGAAGAACAAGCAAGAAGATATTATGAAGGAAAGAGTTTTCTATTGATGGAAACTATCGACTAGAAGGCAGAACATTGTCATGTATAGATTATATCTTTCTGTTATTAGTTGATAGGTAGCATTATAAATACTCTCTCTATATCATTGTAAAAAGTGTCGTAGTCGAACAAGCGTGTGTTGTGAGTTCGTGTGCGTAGCTCTGTATAAGGTTTGTATTCGAAAGTTCGAAACAAACAGAGAGAGATTTTTATTTTGTCAGCAGCTGCTAAAGGTATTGTACACCTTTGGTAGAGTTTGTATTTGATCTTATTAATACAAACAGAGTTTGATTCATTCGTTTATTCTTGTTAATATAATCAAGCAAAAATCAGACACGATTATATAACTTGTATTCAACCCCCCCCCCTTCTACAAGTTATTAGAGTTAACATTCTTCTTCACACCTCTAATGTGCTTCTCCGACTCAACCGGCTGAACAAAAATTTCTTCTTCCTTAACATCTGCTTTCCACCTTCGCAACACGTTATCATACCCCTCTTCAAACATCACTAGCTCATTATTCAAAAGGATATACCTCAAATGTGGTGGAAGTTTCCCAAGCTTTACATTCGAAAGATCTCGAACCGAAGAACTGTCAATGGAATCACTGATAGGATGATTTAGCACATGCATGTCAGATTTTTCACTCAATAATTGATCCAACTTCTTCCTCTGACCCGTATCAACCATTTCCACACTGCAACACTCTTCATCCTCTGTTGGAAATTTCATGGCTTTGAACACGTTAAAGGTGACATTCTGATCTTGCACCCTCATTGTAAGCTCTCCTTTTTGCACATCAATCAAAGTACGACCCGTAGCTAGGAAAGGCCTTCCCAAGATTATGGGAATCTTCTTGTCTTCTTCAAAATCCAAGATAACAAAATCGGCAGGGAAGATGAGCTTATCAACCTTCACCAAAACATCCTCCACTATACCCCTCGGATACGTGATCGTCCTATCAGCCAACTGCAAAGAGATGTTAGTTGGCTTTGGCTCCGGTAGACCAAGTTGCTTGAACACAGACAAGGGCATGAGATTAATACTAGCTCCCAAATCACATAAGCATTTGTCAAAAGACAACTTCCCAATGGTGCATGGAATGGTAAAGCTTCCTGGATCCTTAAGTTTAGGAGGCAACTTTTGCTGCAGAATGGCACTACACTCCTCCGTCAAAGCCACTATTTCAAATTCTTCCAACCTTCTCTTCCGCGACAAAATATCCTTCATGAACTTAGCATATCTCGGCATCTGCTCCAATGCTTCAACAAAAGGAATGTTAATGGACAGTTTCTTGAAGACATCCATAAATTTCTGAAACTGTTTCTCTTGACTTTTCTTCAAACGTCCAGGAAATGGAGGAGGCAGATATATTTGATTATTCTTTGAAGATTGCTCCGAAGTAGACTTTTCAACAGGTTTCTTGCTCTTCTCACCATCAAGCTGATCAGCCACTAAATCAGATTTCTCAATTACTAGCACTGCAGATTTTTCAACCTGCTTATTCTGAACATCTTCATCTTCTTCAGTTGTTGATTTAGGATCACTCGTGACTTTTCCAGATCTCAAAGAAACTGCATTAACCTGTTCTTTACTTTCCCTTCTGCCTGGATTAACCGCCGTATCGCTAGGAAGAGTTCCTTGTGGCCTACTAAATAAAGCACTTGCAATTTGTCCGATCTGACTCTCCAATGTCTTGAGAGATGCTTCCTGACTCTTGAGAGTTGCTGCCTGACTCTTGCACATTAATCTCAACTCTTCTAATTCAGATTTTTCATTCGACTGATGGCTAGAACCAGTATGAAACTGTTGCTGCTGAAAACCAGGAGGTTGAAACTGTTGCCTTGGAGCATACAGTTGCTGAAAACCTGAAGAATTAAATGGCTCAACTCCGTACTAATGACCCTGAAACTGGTGATAAGACTGATGTGGATATTGATAATTTGGATCTGGTTGCTGTTGCCTTTGAAAATTGCTCACAAATTGCACCGATTCACTGGAGATGGCGCATTGACTCGTCTCATGTGCGCCAGCACATAGTTCACACACTCTCGCAACCTGAGGCACCCCATGCTTTGTCATAAAATCTAATTTCATATTAAGTGCCTCTAGCTAGGCTGCTAGAGCTGTAACTGTGTCAACTCCCAGAATTCCTGCAACCTTGCCTTGTGGTAGTCTTTGAGTTGGATTTTGATATTCAGTAGCAGCCATCGTCTCAATTAGATCGTAAGCTTCCTCGTAGCTCTTAGCCCATAAGGCTCCTCCTGATGCTGCGTCTACCATTGGCCTAGATTGTGCTCCCAGCCCATTGTAAAAACAATTGATTACCATCCAGTTTGGCATCCCATGATGTGGGCATCTCCTGAGCATCTCCTTATAACGTTCCCAAGCCTCACACAGAGATTCTCCAGATTGCTGCTGAAACTGGGCTAGTTGATTCCTCAATGCTGCAGTTTTCGCCATAGGGAAGAATTTAGTGAGAAACTTTTGCGCTAGATCCTCCCATGTAGTAATGGAACCAGGTGGTAGAGAGTGTAACCAGCCCTTGGCCTTATCCTTCAAAGAGAATGGGAAAAGCCTCAACTTGATAGCATCATCCGAAACACCATTGAACTTGAAAGCCTTAGCTGAACCGAATTCTGTAGCATCTGAATAGTGCCCGGCTTGATCTCGAAAGTGTTAGCCGTGATGGCTGGCCTGATAATACTAGACTGGATATCATTGATCTTTGGCTGAGAATACTCCTTCAAAGCCTTAGCTGCTGCTGCATCTGCCATTGCTACTGTAACTTCAGTTTCCTCGTTCTCATTCTCTAAGTTCTCTACAAGATCGTCTTTTGCCAGTTCTTCCAAACGAGCTTGAAAACGTGTTTGCATACAAACCTAAGTACCTGCACCACGAAACAAACAAACTAAGTAAGAAATCCGAGTCAGTGAACGCTAACGACCACTAATGACAAGCACATAAACTAAAATAAAAAACACCGATGATCCCCGGCAGCGGCGCCAAAAACTTGTTAACACAAAATCACGCAAGTGCACGTGGTCACAAGCAATACAGATATAAGTCAAGTTCGTTCCCATAGAGATCAGGTTTTTACTTCAATTTAGTACATATGCAACAATGTATGGTTTTAATTCGCTGCTAAGACAATTAACAAATTGGGGTTGATTAACTAAATTAAACTAAGATGCAATTTATAAAACTAAGAATTAAATTAACTAATAAGAATAGAAATCGAATTACTTATGTGAATAAAAACATGGGACTCTAACTTCATTATCTACTTCACTTAGAGTTGACGCCTTTAATCAATACACATGTGGGATTTGATATCTGATCGGACAACACGAAATAAGTAAAAGTTACCTCTCGGTATACTAGTACCAAACTACGCATACATCCACAAAAGAGATAGAAGATGGGTATACACCTATTATGTTTAGACCCTATATCTCTATAGAATTTGAAAACATAGAGGTTTAAGCACAAGTTATCCACATAGATCACATAGGGCAGCATAATATCTCTATTCATGCCACAAATCATGATGCTAAAACATCAACCTATCCTATGCTAGCATGGCAAGTTCTAAATCTCAAGATCCACTCTCGCTTCACAAAAGATTAACAATTCAATTTAGATGTTAGCTACGCATCTAAAAGCATTAAGATTAACCATACGAGGATATCAAGAATTCACCACACGTAATCTTTAAAGCAATCAAACTACTAAGCTACATAAATAACTCCGTTAGAATCCCATGACAACGATTAGCCCATAATTGAACCGTTCATCGTCATGGATTTTGATGAAAACATGATAATAAACAAGATATGAATAAAAGAAGCAATTATAATAATAAAACAAAGAGTTAAGAAAACAAATCTATAATCCAAAGTAACACAAAGGATGAAGTAGATCTAGATCCATTGCTTGTCACGAGCGTTGAATCCTTCTCTCATTTTCTCCCTTGCAGATCTAAGCTGGTTACAATTAATAAAACTATTGTAATGTGTATATCTCTATTACAATGGTATGATGTGTTTAAATAGGCTCTAAAAGTCTTCCCCAGCAAGAAAATACAAAAACAGAATTATAATAGAATTTCTGCAAAATACGTTTCCTAAACTGATTCTGTTTTTTAAGGAAAATTCGTAGCTGACTTTTCTTCAGATTTTATGGAACGTCCCAAACGTAATTGGACCTCTGGACCACCTTATAAAGATAGAGAATCTCGTTATCTTCGCGTGGACTGCTTACGGGCCTCAAACGGACTTCTAGAACTCAAGATATGGCCAAAACAGTGTAGACTACGCAAGCCCTTCTTAAAAATCCGAATTTTAATCAATTAATTCCCCAAAAATTATAGAAGCGTCCACCTTAATCAACATTCTCGTAAATTTGCACAACTAAGCAAAACACATCAAAACTACAAGAAACTTGAGTCCAAGACAATCAATTTAAGCCGATTTAGAATGCTCCAAGTGGATATAAAAGCCACTTATCAATAACTTGCTTGGTTGTGATTTTAGCCAAAGGTTTGGCCTCAATCCACTTAGTGAAGTAATCAATAGCTACAATCAGGAACTTTCTTTGAGCAGAGGCCATTGGAAATAGCCCAAGTATATCCATCCCCCACATAGCAAAAGGTATGGGGGAGCTGACGGACGTCAACATCTCTGGTGACCACTGGTGCATGTTTCTGGCACCGATCACACTTTTTCACGTATTCCTTGGCATCAGCCATCATCTCGGGCCAATAGAATCCGAGTCTGACTATCTTGTGAGCCAGGGCCCTGCCCCCCAAGTGCTCCCCACAAATTCCCTCATGGACCTCCTCAATAGCTGACTTGGCCTCTTCGGGCCTCAAACACTTTAGATATGGAATCACAAAAGACTTTTTATAGAGTATCCCTTCAATCAGAGCATACCTCAGCGCCCTCACAGATAATCTTCGTGCCTCCATGGCATTAGTCGGGAGCAAACCGGTTTCAAGATGTACTTTATGGGATCTATCCAACATTCTCTTACCCCTATGGGTGCAACCAGCTTCGAATCGATAGTAGCGGCTCTCAAAACTTAGAAGTAGACACTACCAGAATAATTCTCAATCTCGGAGGAGGCAAACTTAGATAAGGCATCAGCCTTGACGTTTTCCTCCCTCGGAATGTGCTCCAGGTAACATTCATCAAATTGAGTCATCACTGCCTTCACTAACCTCAAGTACTTGGCCATGGTTTCATCCTTTGCCTCAAACTCTCCATTGACTTGGGCCACAACTAGCCTTGAATCTCCACAAACTTTTAGATTTTTGACCCTTAGCGCTCCTGCCAAACCAAGTCCAGCTACCAGAGCTTCATATTCTGCCTCATTATTGGTTGTTGGAAAGTCTAACTTCAGGGCATATTCAATCGTGAATCCATCGGGACTTTGTAAGACAAGACCTGCACCACTTGTTTTTGTTTTTGACGCTCCATCAAAATAAAGCATCCAAAATTCCTTTTCTTCAATCACGGGTTCCTTGTCTTCCTTATTGCCTTCCTGAGGTATCTCCTGCCCCCCGACTTCTTGGTTGTCAATGGTACATTCAACCACGAAGTCAGTAAGCGCCTGAGCTTTTATGGTTGTCCTCGGCTTGTACTTGATATCGAATTCTCCCAACTCAATTGCCCACTTGATGAGCCTACCACTGGCTTTAGGGCTATGTAAAATGTTCCTCAATGGTTGTCCTGTAAGGACTTCAATCTTGTGTGCCTGAAAATAGGGCCGTAACTTCCTAGAGGCAGTTACCAATGCTAAAGCAAACTTCTCAATGGTAGAATAATTTAACTCAGCTCCATGCAAAACCTTGCTCACATAATATACGAGTTTCTGAACCTTGTCTTCCTCCTTTACCAGTACCGCGCTCACAGCTTGATCCGAAATAGCCAAGTAGAGATAAAGGATTTCTCCCATACTTGGCTTGGCCAACAGCGGAGCTTCAGCCATATACTTCTTCACCTATTCAAAGGCTTCTTGGCTTTCTTCTGTCCATTCAAAATTTTTTACTTTCTTCAAGGTTTTAAAGAACGACAAACACTTATCCCCAGACTTGGAGATGAATCTCCCCAGTGCAGCAATTCTTCCGGTCAACTTCTGTACGTCCCTTGTGGAACGTGGTGGTTCCATATCCAGGATAGCCTTAATCTTATCGGGGTTAGCCTCGATTCCTCGTTTCAAGACCATAAGACCCAAGAACTTCGCTGACCCGACACCAAAAGCACATTTGGCTGGGTTCAACATCATCTTGTGGTGTCTCAACACTTCAAATGCCTCACGGAGGTGCTCAATGTGATCGGCCTTGCATAGGCTTTTTACCAACATATCATCTACATAAACTTCCATAGTTTTTCCAATGAGATGAGCAAAAATCTTCTTTACCAACCTCTGATAAGTAGCTCCTGCGTTTTTCAATCCAAAGGCCATGACCATGTAACAATACACACCAAAGTCAATGATGAATGATACCTTAGGAATGTCATCCTTATGCATCTTGATTTGGTTGTAGCCACTAAAGCCTTCCATGAAGCTTAACATCTCGTGCCTAGCCGTGGCATCTATCAACATATCGATCCTTAGCAAGGGAAAACAATCCTTTGGGCATGCGTCGTTCAGGTCTGTAAAGTCTATGCACATCCTCCACTTTCCATTGGCTTTTTTGACCATTACGGGATTGACCAACCATTCCGGGAACTGGATTTCCTCAATGAACCCTACCTCTAGGAGTTTGTAAACTTCCTGTTTTATGACTTCTTATTTCTCAGGTGCAAAATTCCTCTTCTTTTGTTTTACCGCCTTCCTGCCCGGATCTATGTTCAGATTGTGCGTTATCAATTGGGGATCTATCCCTGGCATATCAGCTGCTGTCCACGCAAAGACATCACTATTATCTTGCAAGAAGGCAATTAACTCGCTTTTCAAAGGGTCCTTCAGAGATGCCGCTATATGAGTGACTTTCTCAGAATCTCCCAACTCCAAAGGTATGGGAACCAAGTCTTCTGCTGGTTTTCCTCTTCGCTCTTCATCCTCACGAACGTCCATATCCTCAATCGGGAGGACCTGCCCCCCAATTCCGTCCGGCCTCAGTGCGGCCACGTAACAACTCTTTACCATTTTTGGTCTCCTTTTTCTTCTCCTACACCGTTTCTAGTTGGGAACTTTATCTTTAGATGATAAGTGGAGGCAACCACCTTAAAAGCATGAAGTCCCATTCTTCCTAGGATGGCATTATAAGTAGACGTGGCATTGATAACCAAGAAATTTAACATTTGAGTGGCCTCCCGTGGCTCCTGCCCTATAGTCATGGGTAGCTGAATCGTCCCTTCAACTTTGGACCCTACTCCGTTAAACCCATATATAGGCATATTTGATGGTGTCAACTGAGACTCGGTATACCCCATTTTCAGAAAGGCATCATGGAATAAAATGTCCACTAAAGCTCCATTATCTATCAAGACCCTCTTTACTTGCGAATTGCCTATCACCGGTGAGATCACCAGCGGATCATCATGGGGGAACTTCACCCCTTCAAGGTCTGAGTCATCGAATCCAATTGAGACCTCCGTCTTTGCACGCTTCGGTGCTTCTCCAACAATGTGCATCACTTCTCGGGCATACGCCTTTCGAGAATTTCTACTTGTCCCAGCCGCTGTCGGGCCTCCAAAAATCATATTTATTACCGGCCCTCGGGGCTGTGGATTGCGGTTGCGATCATCATCCTTCCTATCATAATCTCGCCTTGGGTTTCCTTGATTCCCATCTTTGCAAAACTTATTCAGCTTTCCTCTCCGGATTAGAAACTCGATCTCATCCTTCAATTGTCTACAATCGTCGGTGTCGTGACCCACGTCTTTGTGGAATTGGCAGTATTGATTCTTATTTCTTTTCTCAGGATTAGTCCTTAGTGGCTTCAGCCATCTCACGTCCCTGTCCTTCTCTATGTCCATCAGGATTTGGCTCCTAGGGGCGTTCAATCTTGAGTATTCAGTAAATCTCTGTCCCGTATTCCCCTTTCTAAGAGCCGAGTCTGAATCCTTGCTCGTACGCGGGTACTTGTCCTTGGTATCATATTTATGATCCGCCTTCCTCTTCCTAGAATCATTGTTATTTCCTCCATTACCTGCTGTGGCCTCTTTCTTCATACTATCCTCGGCTTTGATATACTTATAAGCCCTTCGTTGTAACTCAGCCATGTTCTTAGGAGGATGTTTTGCCAATGACCTCTTAAAGAAGAGATCAGTGGTTCCATGTTCCAAGGCCACCATGACCACCTTATTCTCCAAATCAGTGATATTCAATGTTTCTTTAGTGAATCGTTTGAGGTAGTCTCTCAGATTCTCATTCTTCCCTTGCACCACATACATAAGAGACGCGGAGCTTTTCTCATGAACTCTTCCATTGATGAATTGGCTAACAAAAGCGGCACTTAATTCCTTACAAGAACTGATAGAATTTGGGGGTAGACGACTATACCAACGTTGTGCCATACCCGATAGGGTTTGAGGGAATACCCTACACTTCAGGGCATCACTTGCCAGTTACAACAGAAGCGCGTTTGAGAACGTCCTTATATGATTAGCGGGATCTCCCGTTCCATCGTAAGCCTTTATGGTAGGTATCTTAAACTTTCGTGATATGCACGCATTCATCACCTCCTCCGTGAACGGAGGTGTCGGATCATCATGATCCCCGAGGGGCATTAGGTCTTTGGGGTTGCCTCTAGGGGTTTCGACCCTTGTGTCTCTTGGGATCTCAACCCTCCTTTCTCTCCTCGGGGTTTCTTCCAAATCAACAAATGGAATTTCTCCTCCGATCGTTGGTGGGGGTCGACCCTGATTCTGTCTTTGTTGCTCCCGTTCTATATCCTCTTTCAGTTTCTGGATCTTGGCCTCATGAGCCTTAATCTTTTCAGCAGTTGTTATGGGAGGTCCATCATGGATCCTTCGGCGATGTTGCCCAACAGGTTCCTTACTTGGACGACGCCTCCTGGGGGTATATCCTCATCTTCCGAGGATGAATCATCAGAATATGGACCAGAGTAATCTTGGTATTGTTGGCCTTGATTAGGTCCCAAACCCCTTATGTAATGTGGGACGTACGGATCGCGTATCTGGAGAGCATGGCCACTTGGTCCAGGCTGATACGGGGGATAATTTGGCAACCCATACATTGGGTTCGTGCTTGCTGGAATCACAGTAGTAGAGATTTGAACGGTGGGGGGAATGGACTGACCTCCAAGAGGGGAGACTATCATCTGTAGGGGATTCGTCCCTTGAGTAGAGGAATTCGTCACCAAGGGTAACGATCCATGAGTTTGTGTTTCGGTTCCTGGAGGCTGAGTGACTTGCGTCTCGGAGCCCGTCCCTGGAGGTAGTTCTTCCCCGATCGGGGGTGCGGTGGTGTTGGTAGTGGTTTCAGAAAGCGTTGGTGTTCTCCGGGTGGTAACCATGGTTGATATCCGCTTCTCACAGACGGCGTCAAATGTTGTGGAACGAAAAGTAGGGTGTATTGAATGCTAGGGTTGAAAAGAGTTTCGAGCTTTAATGGTTGATCGAGTGTTTCGTGACTTAACCTATCCTCACAAGATGCCTACGTATCATGCAAATATCAAGAATCAAGCCAAAAAACGTAGTTCTAGATTGTGTGGAATTAGATCCTTATATAGGTGATGAGAACCCTAGAATTAGGGTAGGATTGGGTGTCTTGGTGGGCAAGGCACAGCTTAGGCCCAATTTCTAGATCCTTCCGGGTGGAGGATGGATAAGCATTACAGCTGTATTCCTTGAAGGCCACTCCAAAGATGATTTGGTTCCCTTTTGGACTCAATAACGGAGTCTTTTATTTGGGTGATTTAATAGCTACGAATTTATTATTAGATTTAGGTTTTTGGGCCTCACAATTGGGCTTTGACCTTGGACCATCCTAGGTTCATTTAATGTGTTATTAAATGTATTTTTGGCATTCATTTCCAGCCCATATCAATCTAAAAAGAATATAAGTAGAAAAATGTTCTATTAGAATTAATTTAATTATAATTATTAATATAAAAAAGTTTAAATTTATTATTGGATGATCTAGAAATCAAATTTGGATTACAACCCACACGAAACTCAGAAAATCATCTTTAATTTAATAATAATTTAATAATTATTATCCAAATAGAAACATTCGGAAAGAAAATACAATTACGAATTTTTACATTAATAATCATATTTAATGTATAAAATCTACATTAATACTTCTATTTAATATAGAAAGACTACATTGATAATCCTATTTATTGTAAAAATTTAATTATATTTAATTTAAATAATTAAAATACATTTTTTTATAAGTAAATAAAAATTCACTTTTTAGTTTACAGATGTTGAATATTCTTTTATTTCAGATATGACCATTTCCTTTATTTATTTTAAGTTTGAACAGTAATCACTAGGGGTGATCATAAACCGCACCAAACTGTAAAAACCGCCCGCACCGCACCAACCCGCACCACACAGCACGGTTTTTATTTTCTGTGTTGCGGTTTCAAATTTTGACAATCCGCGCGGTGCGGTTCGGGTTGCGATTTTAGTTTTCTGAAATGCGGTTCAAACCGCACCGCAATATTTAATATATATATATATATATATATATATATATATAATACTATCATAATCTATATATATAATACTAACATAATATATATATATATATATATATATTATGTTAGTATTTTGTTAATAATTTAAGCGATAGTTTGCAAGCTATTTTATTTATTAGTACCTACTGTCTAGTAATAGTTTATTATAGAGGTTTATGAGATCAATTATAATGTGCTAGCCCATCTTTATCTATTTAGTATCACAATATTTCATACTGCAATGTTTGTATTTCATTAAGTCTATAGACATAGTCTTCATACGAATTAAGAAATGTGGTTGAATAAAAAATTTAAAAATTAATTTCACATTCATGAAAATTAATATTTTAGATTTATAATTATTTTTATCGAAGGTGTAAACCGCAACAAACCGCACCACACCGCACCGCATTTTCGCGATGTGGTTTATGCGGTTTTAAAATTTTGCGGCGCGGTTGCAGTTTGGAAATTTGACCAAACCACATGTGCGGGTTGGTCCACGGTTTTGAGGAAAAACCGCACCGCCCGCACGGCACCGCGATCACCCCTAGTAATCACCCCTAGAAAAAGTAAGGCCGAGTAGAATCGAGATGGAGCATAGACAAGTAATAATCATCTTCTCATTTGACAATCTGGCCGGTTGGGATTGTTTAAAATAAGTTATTTTTGACTTAATGGAGGTATTTTTAACTTAATGGAGAATGTAAAGTTATTTGCTTTAAGTTGAATGAGTTGAATGAATATGTTTGGGTAATTTTACTTAAAGTTAAATAGGGATTTATAATTTTGACTTAAAATGAAATTTGACTTAAAAAATTTAAAATTCATAATATTTAAACTTTATAAGAGTCCTGAAACAAAACAAAAAAATAAAAAAAATTGGATAAGTCATAAGTCAAAAGTACCTAAAAGGAACTTATGACTTAATGAAATTTTTTAACTTAAAACCCAGCAAGTTACACAAAGCTAAAACTCCTTAAAGGAGTTTTCTCCTTTAAGAATGAGTAGCCAAACAGGCTCAATGACAGGTACAAAGATAAATAAATGAATATTAATTTTATTGAAGAAATGCATGTATAATGAAGTTCTGATGTATCTAGGTAGAGATGCACAAAAGGCCCATCGGGTCGGGTTTTGACCGGGCTTTGAAAAGCCCGGGCTTTTTGGTCAAAGCCCGGCCCGGGCTTTGACTTTGACCGGGCCGGGCCGGGCTTCTGTGAAAAATGTGAGAAAGTTTAGGCCCTCGAATCGGGCCGCGGTGGGCTTTTTTCCGGGCCTGAAGTGGGCCGGGCCGGGCCGGGCCGGATCGGGCTTTTTCCGGGATCAAATCGGATCGAGATTTTATGTTACATAAGAATGTTCTTTATGTAATAATGGCAGACATGCGTTAAACAATCTATTTTGCCGATACAAATATTACATTTATCGATTTACTTTTTGATTTGATGATATATTAATTAATTACACGTGTACTTAACTTGTTTTCGTTCATGTATCGTAATATATGCATATAAATAATCTTATTATTAATAATGAATATGTAAATATATATGTACTTAAATTATTTTTATATTTGTAGGAAGTGTAAATACATAAATATTTATGTAAGTATAATAGAATAATCGAATTTTACCCGGGCTTTTTCGGGCCGAACCGGGCTTTTAATCGGGCCGGGCCGAAGACCGGGCTTTTTAAAAGACCGGGCTAAGACCGGGCTTTTGCCGGGCCGGGTTGGGCCGGACTTTGCCCAAAAATATAAGGACCGTTTAAGACTTTCGGGCCGGACTTGACCGGGCCGGGCTTTGACCAGACTTTGCCGGATCGAACCAAATTTTCAGGTTCGGACTTTTTCTGCATCTCATTCGAGGATAAGTTTGTAACAGTGTAACTGTTTTCATTCATTTTATTATCCGTATGTTTGTATTGTATATAACGTGCTAGATGTACAAAACTAGATTATAAAAATAATACGGATACTAGACAAACAATCTAGTCAAGTGTTTAAATGTTACTACTCCCTCCGTCCCGGCGAGTTGTTTATATTTGCGAATCAGTTTCCGACACATATTTTAAGGTGTATTTTAATGATAGTTCTATAACTTATTTTTGATATATTTTTTTTTATAAAAATAGAACAATTCTATTTTTATAAAAAAAAATATCAAAAATAAGTTATGGAACTATCTTTAAAATGCACCTTAAAATGCGTGTCAGATACGTAATTTTTTATGTAAATAAATGGATGGGATAGAGGGAGTAATGTTCTAAAGCAATACACAATTTTCGCCAGAGGTGGTATATATGACAAAACCGCTAAATTTTGTAATAATGTCAGTGATGGATACTTGCTTGATACATTGCATCAAAATTCAGATGTACAGTCTAAGCTTTTAAGAAATGTTAGTCTTCTACCACACATCAAACAGCAGGGGTGGCAGTGGCACTAATGCTTAGTATCTTTCCTCATTTATTATGATCCCAAAAACTAATACCAACACCTCATACATATGATCCTCTTGCTGCGTGCTGAGGGTTCATCTTTGTCCATCAGCTGCACCAGATGTTATGTTGAAACTGAAAATGACAAGTGGCTTTACTAGGGTGCAGTACTGCAGTAGACTCCGAAAAACAACTCTTGATATTAATTACTATTTATCTTCGCAAGATTATTGCCTGATGTCTCCTATCGATAAACAAAGTGCAGAAAATTAACAGTCATCACATACGCAAAGTCACCGGGAATCCTCTCTTTCAAGCTTTTTAATTTCCTCTTGATGCCTTCTTTCTGCCTCTTGAAGTTCTCTTTCAGCATCCTCCTCATCTTCTTTGTCATCACGATCTTCAAATTCCTTTACTGCTGCCATTGCTTTCACAACAGGATCCCTAAGTTCAGCTATCAATCCACCACCAATCTTGTACTCCTCTTCGTCTCCAACAAGAAACAAACGTTGATCAGGTCCTGTTGCCATTGGAATGTCCACAGCCAATAGCTTCATATCATACTACAAACATGAAAAAATAGCACCATCACAAAACAATTTATTTGCAAATATGCTTGTTTACTGATTTTTTTCTTTTAATAAAATCCCCCCCCCCCCCCTCAATTTTCTTGTATTCCCTCAAGTCCCAAACTGCAACAATCCTACCCGACATCTCAACTTATTTCTATTCCATGCTATAAGCTACATTGGGGAGAGTTCAATATTCTTTTCTTCAAGAAGTGATATATATACACTCAACCCATTATCTAACAGAATCAAGTGATACATATACAGGTACAGTGATACACAATAAATAACTAAAAAATTAATAAAAATGACTATTTCATATTGATTGAAGCCCTAACATGTAAATGATGAACCATTTACTACATGTTGTTTAATAGTCAGATCATGCATATGCATTGGTATTGTTTAATAGCTTAATGTGAAACTCTAAATACTCTCTTCCTAAAGTAGATGGCCTACATCGACTCTAAATGGTTAAATCAAATTAAAACTGAGAACAAGTTTATTTGATTAAGTGATTCTTCTGCTTGTAAACAATTCCAAATTTTATGCTAAAAAAGTGGAGAATCAACATTGACTTTAAATGAACCAACACCAACAGGACTTCTCCAAGTTATATTGTGCATATTTAAAACAATGGGAGTACAATATACTTTCAAGTTAAAATTTCCAAAAAAGAGTACAGGTCATCCAGCCTGCATTTAGAACCACCCAGTGACCACTGACCACATTCAACATAATTCTTTTTCCGCATAACAAAATCGGTGTTCAAGATGAACATGATATGCATAATAAAACTATGACTCTTATATCCTTATGAAGGGAGTACTATACTTGTATTATTATGATGAACAGTTCACTATACATAAAGTGCAGCATCATAGATGAAGGCTACGAAAGGTTTTTAAGGTGATTTTGGTAAATAATCTAATATAAATATTGCAATAACCTAAACACATTATATCAGGAAAGTACTACGAATCTTAATTCCACGGGTCATGATAAGGCTGGTTAGGTAATGCAAAATGCATAAAAAAGAACATGAGAATAGTCATGTTTATGCAGTATTCTAATTTAAGATACATATAATAAGGAACCTTTAAACCATGAAACAATCATTATAGTGGTTGACTTTGTCCATTCTATTTTAACCGAACATACAGGACCAAGTTTCGCAATAATTATATACCACATCAAATGACAAACGTACGGCAACAAGTATAGAGCAAACCTGGCCTTTCTTGTTTTTGACCTCAACACTTACTAAGCCTCTTCTCTCAGATCCTCGAATCGGGAAAATAAGAAAACAACGTTTGCTCCTAAGCCCTGCCTTGAAGTTCTTTAGTGTGATACCACCTCCAGACATCACGTATGCTCTCAAATCTGTTCCAGTAAGTGGAGCACCCATAACCTCAAGAATCCCAGCTGATGTATTTAACCTCCTCATGGCCATTCTGTAAACCTTGTCGGGATTGATCACAAATCTAGAACGGAGATACAATCCCTTCAACATAACAAAAACAAAAGAAAGGCACACACCAATCACTATATTTCAAATGTAATATAAAAAACCATAAAGAACACAAGTGCATACTCCTCCAGCATAATGCCAGACAGAACTACATCTCAGTGTCAATTTAAAGGGACAGGAGAGAAAAAAGGTGAATGCGTTTCCTTGTTTGTTGAGAGTCATTAGAAGGGGAAAAGAGGAAGACATAGAGGGCTTTATATTTTACCTTCCTATAAACAAATATTATTTCAAAAAGATAAAAATCGGTATTGTGAGAGGTTAAGCTGTTTCCTGCACCATTAATCCTCCCACATTACATAGATAATCTTGATGACAAAAGTAAGTAGCATCAACTATACAGCTAAATTTGTTCCGTTCCTTTCTCTATTATCAAAAAGTCAGAAAACAAAACCTCAAATCTCTGTTGATTCCTGCCAAAATAAAACTAACACACATCATATAGAGGTAAATACAACTTTCAGATTCTGACTTCTGACAAAGGTATAGAAATTCAGTTTCAATTTATAGAACAAAAGACAGTAGAGCCGAGATTAAGAAAGCCTAACCTACATGCCCTTACACCTACCTACACATAGACCGAAAAGACATTGTAGAGTCTAGACCGCTAATCATAATCGCAATTCAAACTATATGACATTTTATGGAAGTAACAAATGTAAAACCATCATAATTCTTGACATGTGATACAGAATGAGATTTTCAACAATTTGGCAAAGATTCGTGAGTTAAACTTAAGCCGTATTAGTTTATCCCCTCCCGGGTGTGTCCCTATAGACCAATTACATGGGCACATATATAAATTGAGAAGTGCAATCCCTTTCGAGGTAAAAAAAACACATGGCGACGATGGCAACAAATATTTTGTAACTAGTGACAAAAGAAACTCACAAAAAACGAAACAATTGCTGTGGAAAGAGCAAGAAACCCATATTTAGCCATGCCTTCGGACAACCCGACAAAAGTATCGGCAATCCCAAACATAACCCTCCATAACACAATGCACACTACAACCCCACCAGCACCTACCAAAAACAAACTATTCCTCTTCCAAAACGCCTCCACTTGCAACCCAACCGCCTCTCTATACTGCGAAACCGTTGTCTTCACAGCATTTATCGGCTTCTCAACAGCATTTTTCACAACTTTCCCATATACATTACCATTCACCAAATCCAACCCCTTTTTCGAAAACTGCTTAAACCCTAACAAGCTCCCAGAACTAGATTTTGGAGTCAATTTAGAACCTGGGTTTTGTAACATTTTCGAAAATGAAGGTAACTTGTAGGTTCTTTGACAAGAAAACATGTATGGTGTTTGTATCTTGGGTTGATGATGAAGATTTTGAGAAATGGCGGGAAAATTAGCATTTGGGCGGGAGAGTGATGAGAGTACATGTCGGTGGAGACATTGTTTGATTAATCTTGACGAGGGTCTTGACATTTTTCTAAGATAGATTCACGAGAAGCACAAACTCAATGGTATGCACACCAACTGTTTGACAATTTGACAAAAAGAGAAACGAAGATTTTCTGTATACTGTGTGTTTATTGTGTATGATGGAAGAGAAGAGTATGACCGTATGAGTACTTTGGTTCGTAATGCAAAATTTGTTGGGATCTTTAGTTCTTTACGTGTGGAGTGGCCACGTCAACATATGCTTTGTCGGTTTTGATAAATTTACTCCACCTCGGCTCATTTGCCATGTCTTGTTAAAAATATACTGTAATATTTTTTGCAATTTTGGATTAATGGTGGTGTATTGATTTTAAAATGTTTTGACAATTTAAAATTTGACAATGTCCTTTGATTAGATGATAAATTTTCTTGAACGAAAGAAATTAATCATTTTTTCGGTGTTTGTCGGCATTATATTCCGGTACAATTTATATATGAGAATGTATTCTCTTGATAAAAAAAAAGGTTTAAAATTTGTTAACATATTTAAAATTTCAAAAATAATTAAATTTTGATTATTGTAATTCTATCGTTGAATCAAATTTGACTAGAATTTAAATTTCGATAACTTTTTTCTTTCATAATATAAATGTGTTTATGTATAATCAAAATTACATTTTAAATAATTAACTTCTTACTTTTGTGTTATGATATTGTTGGATTTGAAATTCAAATATTTGTAAAATTAAATTATGATCACTGATTTGTGAATTAAAACAAATTTTAAAATTAGGTATATATTTTGATGATCGATGGAAATTTTAAAATTTGATGATCATTTTAAATTTTGATGGAAATTATGATAGCTATGATCTATAAAATATATTTTGACCATCAATTTAAAAAATTTTAAAATGTAATTATTATTTTAAAAATTGATGCAAACTATGATCTGTATAGGACTCTATTTTTTTATTTATTTTTTGTGGGGAATGATAAAATTCATTCATGAAAAAAAACAGATGATACATCTGAAAAGATAATAAAAGCTCATTATCTAGCCGAAAGGTATGCTTAACCAATCTAAGGGTCTAATGACCAATAGAAAGAGATTCCCCCGGAAGTTAGATAATATCACCTTTATATCCACCAAAAAAGGCCTCGTTAAAACACCCCACAGAGCAAAACCCTATGAGAAAAAAACTCAAGCGGGAAAAAAGAGTGTCTACTAAAATAAATAAGTACATCATTTTACAGAAGCCTAAAAATCAAAAGATTAAAAATTTCTTGATTGTTCAGCTTGATTCTTCCACTATGATAATCCATAAACCCGCCTCATCCATCTTCTCACACTTCTTCCCACCAAAATAGGTATCTTGTTGATTCCCTTGAAATCCAAAATTCTGCCATTATCCATATTCTTTTTACACTTCTTTCCACCAACAGAAACTGAAAATATCAACACAACATATAAAACTATGTCAAAAAATCAATAATCGAATATACATTAAATAATTATTATACTAAATATACATAATAAAGTTGAACATTTTTATAAATCTAACCAAAGGGGTCCCCTATGGTTAGACATATAAAAAACTTTATATAAGCCAACAAAATGGCACAATTGCCTCCTACAGGTCCAAAATATACGCCATCAATCATGGCCACCCATAAATGGTACAAAACTTGATTTCTACCCATAAATGATACAAAACTTAATTAATATCATAAAAGGTATAAAAACTTGATTAATAAATGCATGCAACATAAAAGTGGAAATATTTATTCATGAAAATTTAAATATTGAATTTAAGAATTAAGCAATGTGTGTCTAATTATATTAGAGTAAAATATTATTACTAAAAACTAAATCATTAATAACTAATTAACAAGACAGTTATGGTCTTTATTCAAAAAAACAAGACAGTTATGATAAAAAAAAAAAGAATTATTATGTTTCTATTCGTAACAAAACACCCGATAACAATGGTTAAAATCAAGTCGGATATCTAACGAACGAGTTTGAGTTTTAGTATTTTTGATCGAGTCGAATAGCTCATTTAAGTTAAATGAGCTTCAACGAGCTATATGAGTAATGAGTTCAAATGTATAATCGAATTTGACACATTTAATAGAGGAATTATATTAATTACTCGTGAACTAAACGAGTCGGTTTGAGCGAGTCTCACTGATTTGCTCGTGAACTCAATCATTTAGAAAAATTAATTAAAATTCATTAACAATTATTTAATATATAAATGTAAACGAGTTTCGAATTGGATCCAATTTTTTTAGTTTGAACCGAGTTTTAATCAAATACGTACATTCATTTAACTAAACGAATTTGAATTTATATTAGAGTTCGAGTTGAGTCGAACCGAGTTCAATTATATGAAGTTGAACTTGGCTCAAACGGCTCGTGATCAATTCGAATCGAATTACAATCCTATATCTTGATATTCTCTAAAATGAAATTAATTCTGAAAACAATACCAGTTTCGGCTAAGCATGAATTTAATACACTTCATTAAGAATTTGAAATAAAGAATTATCTGATAATATTGAATTAAAGTAACATAGGAGTAATTGAATTAGAAAAATGATATGGTTAAGATTATTTATTTAATATTTTCTAATTTCTGGACGAAGTAAGAATTTTGGTTAGATGACTAGAGCATAAAAAGTTGGTTGAATCAATCATGAAAAAAAAAACATAGCTATTGTAAAAATAATTTTTATGTTTTCTTTCTCGTTATTTGCTTTATAATTATATTAATATAAAAAATAATTGATACAATCGAGTTAATCAAATTATATTATAATATTCAATTTATATTGCAATGTTAGTCACAGAGGCATGCCTGTTAACATCTAATAACAAGCCTAATTGTTTGTAATGCTTTGCATTACTTACATGACCTCTTAACTGAGAGAACCTCTAGTTGTAGAGTCTCTACTTGTTTTGTACTTGTAATAGGCACCAAATCCTAGTTGTGTAACTGTACTTATAAAGTCAAGAATAATGCTTGAAAGAAGTTCCAAGGTTCATGCCTCAAGCAAGAAGATAAAGACTGTCAAATAATCACAGTTGGAATTTGAAGAAAGTGAAGAATTTTCCTAAGTACCAATTCGAGAAGTAGTTTTGTCTATTCGAGAAGTCCATCATTCGAGAAGTCAGGGATTCGATATCTCAAGACACTATTCGATATCTCTGAATACACTGTTCGATATCTCATTCGATATCTCAGAGATTCGATATGTCTACTACTCTATTCGAGAACTCAAGAAGTCAACAAGTCAAAGTGGTATTCGAGTTCTCAAACAGTCAACAAGTCAAAGTTCCATTCGATATCTCAAGGACTCAGAAAGCTATTCGATATCTCGAGGATTCGATAAGTCAAATGTTCTATTGGACAACTCAAGGAATCCTGATGGAAAAGAGCTATTCGAGAAGTGGTTCGATATGATAATATAACAGTGTTCGAGAACTCAGAGTTATCGATCAAGTCAATTCTAGTTCTCGAATCACTTACTTAGTCACTTCTCGAATACATTCTTGGAGACAAAATACTAAAGAAATTGTACAAGTCAGAAACCTGCAACAAGCCAATGCACTTTATGGACCACAATCTATAACGTGCTCTGGAAAGCCTACAAGGAAGCTTGGAGAGATATAGAAGAGACAAAGGGCTAAAGAAGTGGATCTGAACAGGCTTTGCAAAGTCAAATCTGTAACCGTTTGGACACTTACTCAAATAGGATAGACAGACTAGAAAGTAAAATTGTTTAGCTACCTCATTTGTTGTAAGTAGGTTGTATCCATGTTCTATAAGGATACAGCCTCACTTCCTTAGTCATTAACTTTTGTGAGTCAAGTTTTTCATACACTGTAAGCTATATCTCTCTGAGAAAAACGAAGCTGAGAATACTATCATTTGTATTCACAGATTGTAGCAACCTTTATCTAATAATACATTAGATTAAAGTGATATTGTGTCTTGTGTTGTTCTTTATCCGCACCTACACCTTGCACACACAAACACATGTCTGCTACATAGACTCGAGACAAGAAAAGTTCAAGAATCCATTCACCCCCCCTCTATATTCTTTTACTGTATTCAATACTCAACAAGTGGTATCAGAGCGGGCTGTTTATTCATAAACAGAAAAACGATCATGAGTTCGAATACACCAAAGACTACAGGAACGGTGAAAGTCCCTAAGCTTGACAAAGAGAATTATAACTTCTGGAAGATAAAGATGCAGTTGTTCAACAAAGCATCTCATCATTTGTATCCTGAGATTCTTAAGAATGGTCCATTTGTTCCCCAACAGGAGATTCCTGAAAAGACTGTTGGAACCACTACTATTCCAAGATCTTATGTGGCTAAGGATCCATCCAAATGGATAGAATCAGAAAAGGACATGGTTGCCCTTGACAGTCACCTCATGTTGCTGATTATAGATTCCATGGACATGTTAATGTTTGCAAACATTGCTTCATGTACCACTGCCAAAGAAATGTGGGATCACATTGAGGTGTTATGTGAAGGAACTGATGAGGTCAGAGAAAACAAGAAACAGATATTGGTCACACAGTATGAGGCTTTCATGGCACAGCCCAAGGAAAGCATTACTGAGATGTTTGAGAGATTTCACAAGCTAGTTACTGAGTTGCAGATGAATGGCAAGGTTTACAGTACCAAGGAGTTAAACATGAAGTTTCTGCTATCTTCACCAAACCATCTAGAGCAAAGGATCATTTCTCTAAGGGAAAGAGATTTGAACAAAGTTACATATGATGTGCTCTATGGGGTTTTAAAAACTCATGAGCTTGAGTTGCTTCAGAAAAGGGCTATCCAAGCCAACCAAGGCAGAATGATAAACACATCATGTGCCTTGATTGTCAACAAATCTATTCAAGACCTAGAAGCATCTACAAGCCAATTAAGGATAGAGAAGGTAGTAGAAGAGGAAGAAACTGAAGCTGAGGTAAGTGAACCTGTTGAGGAGAAGGAGGAAGATGAGTTCTATACTCTTGAAGAACTGGATGGGATGGAAAATACTTCATATGCTTTCATGGCCAGAAAATTTCCAGACATCAGATTTAAGAGGAACCAACCCTTCAAACCTAAAACCAAAAACCATTCATTCAACAAGAGCAAGACACCTGTGAAACCAAACAAGAATAAGTTCAAAACCAGCCATGTGGATAGGTCATCTGTAAGGTGCTATAGATGCAATGACCTAGGGCATTTTGCCAGTGAATGCAAGAAGCATAAAAAGAAGGATAGAGATTATCTTGAGCTCGAAGCTAAGTATGAGGCCCTTCTGAAAAAGCAGACACAAGGTAAGGCCTACATAGCTGAAAGGAAGTGTTGGGATGATTCTGACAGTGATGGAGAGGAACAAGAATTTTGCAATTATGCCTTGATGGCCAATTCCAAGGATGACACATCTCCATCAGACCCTCAGGTACCATCTCTCACTACTATAGACATGTCTGTTTCAGAGTATAAATGCATGATTGAACAACTATCTGTTGAGATGTTTAACATTCATACTAGTATGACTGCTGCTAATGAAGAGATTACTAAACTATCTACTAGAAATGAGATGTTAATCAAAAAGAATGAGGAACTTGAGCTAACTGCTATGCAAGTAGAAAACCTCAAGAAAGAAGTTGAATATCTGCAGAATAAGGTTTTGTGTGCTAGTCAGGTTGAAAAGGCTCTTAGGGATGAATTAGCTGAAAATGAATTCAAACTGAAAACTTTCAAGAAATCATCTGGTCTAGTGCAATCCTACTGTGAGAAAATTGAAGCAAAACCCAAGGCTGCTATTGGACTTGATTATGACACTCTTAAACAGAGAACAGGCTATGCTA
The DNA here is from genome assembly GCA_037693485.1 of Kitagawia praeruptora. Lineage (NCBI taxonomy): Eukaryota > Viridiplantae > Streptophyta > Magnoliopsida > Apiales > Apiaceae > Kitagawia > Kitagawia praeruptora. Next base: position 62,412,820 of record CM075344.1, read on the forward strand.
TCATTAAAGATGACACAGTTGTTCATGAGAAAGTGCCTCACATTTTGAAAAAGACTGAAAATCCAATTTTCAAGGAATCAACATTTGAAATTGATGAGGATGCCTTACTCATCAAACAAATGTTGAATGATGAGGATGAGGCACAATCCAATGAAAAACAAGCATCTTCCAAGAGTGAGAGTGTCAAGTCAAAGACCAAGGAGCTAGTAAGTGATAGGATAAGACCCAAGAAGTTTGTTAAGTTTGTTTCAGCTGGAAAGAGTGAATCAGAGAAGAGAGTGACTAAGAAGAAACAGAACAGAAATGGCAAGTTAGGGATTAACAAAGATAACAACTATGCTTATATACCTAATACCCCTAAGAAAACTTGTCAGAACTGTTTCAGTACCAATCATTTAACTCATGCATGCAAGAAACCTGCTGGTAGTGTGTGTAAACCTTTCTATGATTGTTCTGTGCCTCTAAGACATAGAGATGCACCATTTTGTGATAAATTTGACTGTATGCCATGCAATATGAATGTTATGACTAGTTGTTTCAATCTGAGAAGGCAATTCATTGATGGTTGTATCAGTCACAATTCTCACACACACTACACCAGGTCAAAGTCTTTGAGTCCTCCTAAAGCTAGGAAGGTACCTCTGTCACCTAAGTCTGAAGTCTCAGGTTCTAAGACTTCTAACAGTGACAAGAAGACTAACACCAAGAAAGTTGACAAGCATGTTGTTTATGATAAAACTGTTTTTAAGTCACATGGACCCAAACTTGTTTGGGTACCAAAGGAGAAGTAATACCTTTGTGTTTGCAGGGCAAAGAAAGTGAAAAGAAGGTCATGTGGATTTTGGACAGTGGATGCTCAAATCATATGACTGGTGATATGGCCATGCTATCACAGTATGAGGAAAAGGCTGGCCCAATGGTTGCTTTTGGAGATGACAGCATGGGTAACACATTGGGATATGGCAAGTTAAAAGTTGGAAATGTCATCATTGAAGATGTAGCACTGGTCAAGGGACTCAAGCATAATCTGCTAAGTGTTGTTCAGTTTACTGATAGAGGATTCAAGGTGGATTTTGACAAAGATGAATGTTTGATCACCCACAAGAAGACCGGTGATTTTGCTCTATCTAAAGTAAGGAAAGGAAGCCTGTTTGTAGCCAATATGGATTCTGCAAACAAGGACAAAATTTGTTGCTTTTACTCAAAAGCATCAAGTGAAGATTGTTGGCTGTGGCACAAGAAACTATCACACCTGAACTTCAAAGCCATTAATTCTCTAGTCAAAAGAGAGTTAGTGAGAGGCATGCCCACACTTGAATTCTGTCAAGAAGGAGTGTGTGAGGCTTGTCAAAAAGGAAAGATGAAAAGATCAAGCCACAAGTCAAAGACAGTGACATCAATAACCAAGCCCCTACAACTCATTCATATGGATTTGTTTGGGCCTGTCAATATTATGTCACTAGGAAGAAAGAAGTATGCCTTGGTGATGGTTGATGACTTTACAAGGTATACATGGGTGGAATTTCTGGCATCAAAAGATGAGGCTCCACAAGTAATCATTGAGCACATAAAGAAAGTTGACAAGGAAGCAAAGGCCAACAATGCAAGTGTGATTGCACTGAGAAGTGACAATGGAACAGAGTTCAGAAATGCCATACTTGAAGCATTCTGCAAAGAGAATGGTATTTCTCAGCAATTCTCAGCTCCAAGGACTCCACAACAAAATGGAGTTGTTGAGAGGAAGAATAGAACTCTAATTGAGGCTGCTAGAACAATGTTACTTGATGCAATGATGCCTACATGTTTTTGGGATGAGGCTGTAAACACTGCATGCTATATCCAAAACATAACCCTCATCAACAAAAACACTGGAAAGACACCTTACAACTTAATGACTGGAAAGAAGCCTACTCTAAAGTATGTTCATACTTTTAGAAGCAAATGCTTTGTATTGAAGGATAATTCTGAATATGTTGGAAAATTTGATGCAAAAGCATTTGAAGGAATTTTTCTTGGCTACTCTATGAAAAGAATTGCATACAAAGTTTATGTCATCAGTCAAAAGAAAATTATGGAAAGCACAGATGTGACATTTGATGACAGCAAACTACCTGGACAAGAAGAAGCCAATGATGAAGATAAAGATCCATTGAAGTTTGATAATCTAGATGATTCTGATGAAGAGACTGAAACTGAAGTTGAAACTCGAGTTCAACAGACTCAAGTGAATGATAATACAAGGGAAGAATTTGTGCCAATCAACAGTGGAGAAACTAGCATCCAAGACACACCTGTGAGTAGTGGCAACCTCACAGGGGGTGGAAATCAGGATGATGATTTAGATGATGAAGCAACTTCAAGAATGAGAAATCAGGCTGAGCACTCAAGGAAATGGGATAGATCACACACTGCAGAACAAATCATTGGAGATCCTAATGCAGGAGTAAGGACTAGGAGAGCAACTTAGAATGAGTGTCTCTATGGTTGTTTTCTATCTCAGGTGGAGCCTAAGAAACTTGATGATGCACTGCTAGATCCAGATTGGATTATTGCCATGCAAGAGGAGCTGAATCAATTTGAAAGGAACAAAGTATGGGAACTTGTGCCTGCACCAAAGAATAGAACCATTGTTGGAACAAAATGGGTTCTGAAGAATAAGATGGATGAAGCTGGTGTAATAGTAAGAAACAAAGCAAGGTTGGTTGCAAAAGGATACTCTCAACAGGAAGGCATTGATTATGATGAGACATTTGCCCCTGTTGCTAGATTGGAAGCCATCAGAATATTCTTGGCATTTGCTGCTCATTCAAACTTTAAAGTGTATCAAATGGATGTCAAGAGTGCATTTCTGAATGGAGAATTGGAAGAAGAAGTCTATGTACAATAACCACCTGGCTTTGAGGATCCACACTTCCCAGAATTTGTCTACAAATTGCTTAAGGCATTGTATGGACTTAAGCAGGCTCCAAGGGCATGGTATGATACTTTATCACAATTTCTTCTTGAGAATCAATTCACTAGAGGCACACTGGACAAGACACTGTTTTACAAGAAGCATGGTGATGATCTTATTCTAGTTCAGATCTATGTGGATGATATCATTTTTGGTTCTACAAATGAGAAGCTGTGTGAGAAATTTTCTAAACTCATGCAGAGCAGATATGAGATGAGTATGATGGGAGAGTTGACATTCTTTCTTGGGTTGCAAGTCAGTCAAAGGAAGGATGGTATCTTTATCAGTCAGACCAAGTACATCAAGGATTATTGAAGAAGTTTGACTTGGAAGATTGCTCACCTGCAAAGACACTCATGGCCACTGCAACTAAGTTGGAGGAAGATGCTAAAGGAAAGAAAGTAGATATCTCAGTCTACAGAGGCATGGTTGGTTCTCTACTCTACCTCACTGCAAGTAGGCCAGACATCATGTTTGCTACATGCTTGTGTGCAAGGTTTCAATCAAATCCAAAAGAATCACATTTGGTTGCTATAAAAAGGATCTTTAGATATCTGAAGGGCACTCCAAACTTGGGTCTATGGTATCCTAAGGACACAGGGTTCAATCTGGTTGGTTATTCTGATGCTGATTATGCTGGATGCAGAATGGATAGGAAAAGCACCTCAGGTAGCTGCCAGTTTCTTGGACAAAGGTTAGTCTCTTGGTATAGCAAGAAACAACAATCTGTGTCAACTTCTACAGCTGAGGCTGAATACATAGCTGCTGGAAGTTGCTGTGCTCAAGTGCTTTGGATTAGAAATCAACTTAGAGATTATGGACTTGTGTTGGAAAGAATTCCAATCATGTGTGACAACACAATTGCAATCTCTATAGTTGCCAATCCTATCAATCATTCTAGGACAAAGCACATTGACATCAGATATCATTTCATAAGGGAACATGCAACTAATGGAACCACTGAGTTGCATTATGTTTCTACAGATAAACAACTAGCTGATATATTCACTAAGCCATTAGATGAAGCCACCTTCACAAGGTCGGTTAGTGAGATTTGAATGCTGAATTCTTCAGATTCTGGCTAGGTGAAACAACATCTAGATTGTTGCAGCAGTAAACACTTACTTTATCTAAATTCTCAATATTTTTGGAGTAAGTGTTGGCTGAAATATGATTTATAAATATTTCAAATCTGTCGCATATTTGGAAAATCATATTTTCTTGTTAACTTGAAATTTCTATGAAATTTTGAGAAAATCACTGTTTAATTTGCTAGAATATACTTGAATGAATATGGCTGGTAAATTTTAAAAAGATAGTGAAAATTGAGTTTCTATGAGTATATTTCGACAAGTCAGACTTTTCAAGTGATTCACTATTCGACATCTCTAACAAGTCTCATTAGAGCACTCTCGAGTTCTCGAGTAGAGTCTTTTAGAGTTCTCGAATAGAGGTTTTCTTGACTTCTCGAATATAGTGTTTTAGTTCTCGATTGACTGAGTTCTCGAATACTATATTTGAGTTCTCGAATAATTTAAAAAGGTTGATTTCTCGCTGAATTTTAACCGATTTTGGATTTTTATTCAGAATTCAGAATTACTCATAAAAACATATTTTACCTAATTTAGATTTATTTCTAAGTTAGATAACTGCCAGCTGTGAGTTACAACCTGCTTGAGTTATCGAATAAGCCTTTCTTGACTTATCGAATAGTTGTTTTCTACTTCTCGAATGTCTGACTTGTCGATACATAACATACATCTAATCGACAATTCAAGTACTTCATACTTATACAATTTCACATCTATTCGATTCATTTCATTCGATTTCTCAAGCATCTAAACTCCCAAAACCTCTGAAACCCTAACTGCAAAAAGCTAAATTTCTTCTTTAACCTTCAATTTCTCCTCTCTCTCTTACACAAATGGCAACAGTAAAGTTCAACACCAATTTCATTGCTCTAACTAGTTATGTTGAGGCACCCAACGCCAACTTCAAGTGCTTTGTGAAGTGGATGTCTGAATCATACATAAAAAATGCTCTATCTGTTAACCCAACTCTGTATCTAGACATTCTAGAATAGTTCTGGAAGTCTGCTACAGTGGAGGTGATGGCTCTTGACTCTACAATAACCTCGTATATCATTTACTGCAAGATTCAAGACAAGAATATCACTATTACCACAGAAGATATGAATGAAGCACTTGGGATGGGCACCAAACAAGAGGTGTATGACCCACTAGCTACAAATGCAGAATTGGAAGACTTCTTTGATTTCATCAAATATGCAGACAAAATCAGTCTTGGGCATCTGAATAGGAAGCATTTGAGGAAGGAATGGAGCTATGTGTTTGCTACACTTCTTCAAGTCTTCACTGCAAGAAAATCCAGCAATGACCAAATCAGTACACCTGCACAGCAAATAGGCTATGCCTTAGCATATGGAAAGAAGATAGATGTTGGCCTTATCATTCTGCAGGAGCTGTATGGGAGACTTGGTAAGAACTCAGCCAAGAGAGGTAATGAAATTTTCTTCCCTCGTTTTACTCAATCTGTACTTAACTTCTTAGATAATAAATTGATTGAATTAGATGGGATGAATAAAAATAGAATAGGCTATCCTAAATCCATGACCAAACTCATTTTTGGTAATTTGGAGACTAGGAATGATGTGGATGTAAGACTGAACATAACTCCCCATATGGAGAGTTTGTTTAGGACTTACCCCCACAACATGCCAACATTTGACTCAAAGTCACAGTTAGCACAGCCCAAGCAAGTAGGACAAAATGCTAACCCAGGGCCTGCTAACCAACCCTCTCAACCAAATACTCTACCAAATACTGAGCCAACTGCATCATCCTCTCAAAAGGGTGATGTTAGTAAAAAGGAGAAGAAGAGAAAACAGGTTGCTTCTGCACCTTTAACCATCTTGTCTGAAGCAACATTGGCTGTAGAGTTAGAAAGTGAGGCACCTGAGTCACCCCTTATCAGGCCAAAGAAGAAGAAAACTAAAACCAGCTCTTCAGTCACACAAATGGCTGAAGTTGTAAAATCAGGGGCAAACAGTTCACTAGATGTATCCTTTCAACAGGGTGCATCTATAGAATCAAGCATCCTCCCCAATGCACCTATTTGTACAGAGTCAGCACATGGGAGTGATAAGGCTGGCACAACACTGAGTGGAGAGCACATCACAATTGAAACTCCCTCTATCTCTCAGGGGAAGTTGCCAAACTCTAATCTCAAAGACACTTCTCTTCCAGAATCTTCATCTCAAATTTCTTTGCAGCCTGCAACTCAAGCAATTGAAGAGCAAGGCATTGATCATCAAGAATTCTTTTCTCTTGATGAGCCAATGATTTCAAGTGACTTAGTACATGACACTTTGCTCACCACCCAGGACCCACATTTAGATGGTGAGGGAATACATGCTGGGGCATCTCCTAATGACACCATCACAAACACAGAGGTTCCACTAGTTTTCACTAGAGACTCTGTGCCTGTATCAACTGCTGGTGTAACTCATCCCACTTCTGTGGAGACACCAGTAGTAGAGTCAATCCATCTGGTTACAGAAGTTGCATCTGTAACTGAGGAGTCTAGCTTGCCTAGCTCTAGCTCTGACTTTATGTCACAATGGCTGAAGCCTGTGCACCATGACAGTGCTTCAGGATCAGGGTCTGTTCCACAACAATTGACGGTTGAAGCACTTCAAAGCTTAATTGTGGATCAGATCCCCGAGTTCACAAAGATTGCATAGCACCTCCTCACTGCCAACCTGCCCAATCCTGACTATGAAGCTATACTCTTGTGCCATAAAGAGGATGTGGAGCTACAGCAGGCCAAAATTATAGATGATACTGAGAGAGAAGGCAATGTAGATGCCTGACTGCAAGGAAAATATGACATTCCTCTCTCAGAAGGCCTACAGTACCTCAGAGAGGAGTACATCACTTCACTAGGGTCCAATGCCAAATCTCTCACCCCTAGTGATGTGTATGAAGCAGTCAATGATAGTTACAAGAGAATTCTCAAGGCTGCACACTACCTTGGCAAGGGTCTAAAGACAGAAGTCACAGAAGTGTGTACAGCCACAACCAAGGAGGTGCATGAGATAAAAAGGGCTTTTGGTTCCAAATTCCCTCAACTGGAGACTGTGGTCAAGGACATTCTAGCCTGCAAGTCTAGCTGCACCAAGATGGATCATGGGCTAGCACTGCTAAAAGATACTATCACAGGGCTGGGGAATAAATTTCAATCTCTATCTGATCAAACCACAGACTCAAATGCCATGCTGAAAACATTGTTCAAGAATCAATATGGGGATAAGCTGGTAACTGAGGTCCCTGTGCATGACATGACCAAGTATGAAGTACAAAGACTCAAGGATCAATCTATCTCTGATTTCAAGGCCACTGAGTTATTCACCAAGGTGGATACTCTGGAAAAGGAGGTGGTCAATCTAAAGACATCCAATGCTCAGTTAACAGACACTGTTGCTGCCCTCAATGAAAAGTTGGACATTCAAGCCACTACCAATGCTGATGTTCTTCTTAATCAACAACAGATGCTCACTGCCATAATGAAGCATATGGGACTCCCTCTACCTGAAGTCTCTTCCAACCCAAAGGTCACTACTACAGCCTCTGTGCCTGACAACAAGCCTAAGGGGGAGAAGAGGACATTAAGGGACTCAAAATCTAAGGGGGAGAAACCTAAGGAGAAAGGCATTACAATGAATGAGGGTGGTCAACTAAGAACTGCTAAGTCAAATCAGTCTGAGAAATTAAAGGCAACATCCAAGGAGGAAAAACTGAAGAAAGTGGCTGTAGATGAAGAGGCCAAGATTCCATCTATCCCTCCATCTGAAATAGAATATGAATTTGACATTCCTGACATTGCTAAGCAATCTCTTCAAGGTGAACCTTCAGAATTCAGAAATGTTCTTACTCAAAGGGTATGTCAAGAAACTACAAACTCTAAATTATACAATGACATAGCCTTTCTGAAGTACCTACATGAGCTGAGAAGAAGGGCAAACTTCCACTACTTTGACTACATCAAGCTTCTTGTGCAAGATGTGTTCCTAGTCACTGTAGTGAGAAGAGAAATTGTTCAGACTAATCCTTATGCCATCATCACTACCAATGATAGAGAAGTCCTAGTCCATACTGCCAAAAACCTCTTTTACATCCACATTGAAGCTTTGCAAATTCTATCGAGCTCTGAACTTGGAACAATTATCAGGAAGATAGAAATGAATAACTCTTCAGACAACAACATGCTTAAAGAAATTCTCACTAAGTGCATGAAATCTCAATTGCCTCAAGTAGTTCCTCAGCCTCACTGTATCTTATATGAAAAGAATCAAGACATTGTTGCCTTCAGATTTGGCCAACACCTCAAATCAAACAATATGTCTACAATAAAATTTTTGGCTGGAGTTCTACATTCAAGGAGTGGAAAATCTAAATCTGAAATAGAGGCTCTTGACATTCTAGTGAAGTTTATCAACTCTCAGTCAGACATCAAGCCTATTGCTAAAGAGGGAAAGTCAGACAAAGATAAGGATGATCAAGACAAGAGTGGAAGCAAAGGTGGATCTCAAGGGAGGAATAAGGGTGGTGATGACAAGGAGAAAAGGGATGGTAGAAGCAAGAAGAAAGATGATGACAAAGATGGTGGAAAGGTGTATGAGAGAAAGAGTGGAAAGCAGCAAGTCTTAGGCATTACTAACAGTAATCTCACCACAACACAAGACTCTGAGTCTAGGGTGAATGCTGTTAGCAATGACCTACCAAAATCTGAATCAATGGCTTCTGCAACTGCTTTGCCAACTCAAGGAAAGAAGATTCAAGTCAAGAAACCATCTGTGTGTTTCAAAAAGCAAACTGCTAATGGAATACTACAATGGTCTACAAACAAAGGTCATATGCTACTGCCAGGCAACCATGTAAAAAGGATCAAATTCAAACAAGCTGCAAGGAAACCAAAGCTATCTAAATCAAGGACTCTGATAATCTATCCAGGCTTAAAACTCCAACCATTAGATAAAGATTTTGATGAAGACCAATTGCAATATCTAAGAGCTCAAAGAATCTACTATGCTGCCATTATGAATAACTGCCTTGACATTAGATATACTGATGGAAGGGAAAAGAAATTCAAACAAGGACCGTGTCAAAATTGGGGCAAGCTATATGAAATAGAAAGAATCATTGCATTATTGGATTCTGAAGACAAAGTGGAGAAAGTATGGAAGCTGGAGTTGATTGATTTTGTAAAAATGAAGAGAGACTATGCTGATAAGATAAGAAAGGGATGCTTTGAGAAATGGCTAGAAAGGGAGAAGGAGATTGATAGGCTGGAAGTTGAAGCAGAAAAGCTAAGGGCAAAAGGATTGTGTAGAGTTAAATTCAATCCCTATGTGGTGAAGTATAGGAGGAGAAATGGAGATAATGTCAATATAAGAATGAACCTACTCAGTCACTATCCTGCCAACATTCTAAAACCAGTACTTGAAGATTTCAAAGACTCTATCATGCTTGAAGAATTGGATGCTTTGGCAGAGATCATAAAGGCCATGGATGAGAATGCAAGAAAGGAGAAAGAAAGAAAACAGAAAGCATATGATGATCTACAAGCCAAAGCAATGAAGATGGAATCAAATGAGAATGGCTAGTATTTCATCATACTGTAAGATTATTCATTCATGTGCTCAATCAAATTTCATACCTGTACTTTTCAAGTTTTATCTTTATGTATGTTATGCTTGTTATCAGACATGAAATTGTGACTAAGGGTCTCACTCACAATTTGGGGGAGATTGTTAGTCACAGAGGCATGCCTGTTTACATCTAATAACAAGCCTAATTGTTTGTAATGCTTTGCATTACTTACATGACCTCTTAACTGAGGGAACCTCTAGTTGTAGAGTCTCTACTTGTTTTGTACTTGTAATAGGCACCAAATCCTAGTTGTGTAACTGTACTTATAAAGTCAAGAATAATGCTTGAAAGAAGTTCCAAGGTTCATGCCTCAAGCAAGAAGATAAAGACTGTCAAATAATCACAGTTGGGATTTGAAGAAAGTGAAGAAATTGCCTAAGTACCAATTCGAGAAGTAGTTTTATCTATTCGAGAAGTCCAGCATTCGAGAAGTCAGGGATTCGATATCTCAAGACACTATTCGATATCTCTAAATACACTGTTCGATATCTCAGAGATTCGATATGTCTACTACTCTATTCGAGAACTCAAGAAGTCAACAAGTCAAAGTGGTATTCGAGTTCTCAAAGAGTCAACAAGTCAAAGTTCCATTCGATATCTCAAGGACTCAGAAAGCTATTCGATATCTCGAGGATTCGATAAGTCAAATGTTCTATTCGACAACTCAAGGAATCCTGATGGAAAAGAGCTATTCGAGAAGTGGTTCGATATGATAATATAACAGTGTTCGAGAACCCAGAGTTATCGATCAAGTCAATTCTAGTTCTCGAATCACTTACTTAGTCACTTCTCGAATACATTCTTGGAGACAAAATACTGAAGAAATTGTACAAGTCAGAAACCTGCAACAAGCCAATGCACTTTATGGACCACAATCTATAACGTGCTCTGGAAAGCCTACAAGGAAGCTTGGAGAGATATAGAAGAGACAAAGGGCTAAAGAAGTGGATCTGAACAGGCTTTGCAAAGTCAAATCTGTAACCGTTTGGACACTTACTCAAATAGGATAGACAGACTAGAAAGTAAAATTGTTTAGCTACCTCATTTGTAGTAAGTAGGTTGTATCCATGTTCTATAAAGATACAGCCTCACTTCCTTAGTCATTAACTTTTGTGAGTCAAGTTTTTCATACACTGTAAGCTATATCTCTCTGAGAAAAACGAAGCTGAGAATACTATCATTTGTATTCACAGATTGTAGCAACCTTTATCTAATAATACATTAGATTAAAGTGATATTGTGTCTTGTGTTGTTTTTTTATCCGCACCTACACCTTGCACACACAAACACTTGTCTGCTACATAGACTCGAGACAAGAAAAATTCAAGAATCCATTCACCCCCCTCTGTATTCTTTTACTGTATTCAATACTCAACATGCAATAATTTTGGTTTTCCATTTACCATTTATATTATTATCGTTACACGTTTCACAAAAATATAAAATTAATATTCATAAATAAATCATATAAAAATATTATATTGTATGTTGCAATGTAAGTAACACATTTATGTTCATATTTATTTTTCATCATATATATATATATATATATATATGTGTGTGTGTGTGTGTGTGTGCATATTTGAAATTTTTGGCTAAGATTTTTGTTAGAGTAAGTTAAAATAATGATTCAAATTTGTCAAATAATTTTTTGATCCATATGAATAATTTAGAAACTTGTCCAAATCATTTAGAAAAATATAATTCAAATTTATCAAATGACAACTAAAACATCTCCAAAAGTCTCTTAAATTACTTTTAAATATAATATAAAATATTAATTCTTAGTAAATTAGTGTACATTCATCTCTAACAATACTTCTTATACTCATTGTTTATTTAATTTTATATTACTAAAATTAAGTTGAATTCATAAAAATAAAAAAAATGTGAGGGAGAGAGGAAAGAATGCCCTAAAAACCCAATTTTTGGGTACCCACTTACCAAAATATCCACATTTCAAAACACCGCCCGGATTATCCACGGGATACGCCGTTCCCAGGGGCGTATCCCAATTACTGTAGCGCTCGGAAAACACAACACTTCTCCGTCTCCTCGAGAGCTCCAATCGCCGACGATTCATCGTCGGCTTGTCGATTGAGCATCTTAGAATGATCGTCCACCTACCACAGGAACACAAACTGACCACAAGATCGTCTCATATCTCTTCCCAGTCTCCTTTTACTTCCTCTGGCCCCGCAGGGGCGAGTATGAAGCTCTTCGGAGTGTTCGACGTCGACGGAATCATCAAAATGGGCGTTTCAAATCCAGCATTAGAAATGTTATGAAAGTGTTATGGACTTATAAAGGATCGAATGGTGATTCGATTGATGTAATGGATGTGTCTGGAAAACGTCGGGATGGTCGTGGACGGGAGAGACTCGTCGGAAATTGTTAAAATCGCCTGTAAATCGCGATTGTTGGGGTAGACGATGCTGGCGGGAGATACGCCTGTGAGAGCAACGTATCTTCGAATACGCATATCACATTGGCGTATTTGGTGGCGTCTAAGTCCATTCAAGAGTAGCAACCTTCACTTCTGCCTATTTTAACAGCGTATCTAGTTCACTTGCGCCTATATTAACAGCGTATCACCACATACGACCATGTGGTAGGCGTATGTGGTGGGCGTTTAGGGCGGTACTTCCAAGATCTGGGTATTTTGGTGAGAGAAAGTAAAAATGTGGGTATTTAGGGCACTCACCCGGAGAGAATTTGTGTGTTATGAATTTGGTATAAAATATTAATTAGGAATGAGTGGAAGGCCTTACGATTGAGAAGAGATTACATTTTTAGAAAATTTAAAAATGATTAAGAATTTCTTGGAAGTTGGAACACACTTTTTTCATCTTTCTCCTCAAATTTCAGTTTAAGAACAAAGATGAAGAGTCTCTTGGAAATGCTCCAAGTCATTGTAAATATACATCGAAACAAGTTTGCTTGTCAAAGTTAAATAATAATAATTTTTATTTAAAAAAAAGTTCCTAAAATTATCTTAGACAAAATTTGCATAACATGATATTTACCAAAACTATTTTATTAAAGCATACTGTACGTAGTCTTGTCAATTGACATGGTTTGATATGTTAGTTTGAAGTACGTCAGTTTTGTCTCTATTTATATTTTCTCATTTTCTTTCTTTCGAAGCTATGGCATCATCTAGTAGTATTATTGATGCTATGAACAATATCACACTGGAGGACGAGGAGGAAGGTGTTTTGGCATTTGAAGATGGAGGGACAATCGGGAATAATCAAGGTTTTACAAATTTCGATGCTAAACTCTGTGTAGTGGCTCGTTTTTTGACAGAGGGTCGAGTGGATTTTCAAGCAATGCAGCAGACATTAGCGGCTTTATGGAAACCTGGAAGAGGGGTTTACATGAAGGAGTTAGATACAAATTTATATCTCTTTCAGTTTTACCACGAACTGGATGTGAAGCGTATATTGGAGGGGAGTCCATGGTCTTTTAACAGGAGAGCACTGGTCATGGCTCGTATGAAGGAGGGACAAAACCCAGGAGATGTCAGTTTGAATGCTATGGATTTATGGGTTCAAATACATGATCTTAAACCAGGTTTCATGTCTGAGAATGTCATAAAGGAGGTTGGAAATTATATTGGCAAGTATGTTGAATCATGTAAGTCAAATTTCAAAGAGGTTTGGCGTGGGTATATGCGCGTGCGTGTCTCTCTTGATCTTTCAAAACCATTAAAAAGGCGAATGAAGGTGAGGAAATCAGGGGATGAATGGTTCTGGATTACTTTTAAATATGAGAATGTTCCCACATTCTGTTTTATTTGTGGTTTACTCGGGCATTCTGATAAATTCTGTGCACGTTTATTTGATACTCCTGAGCATGAGGTAGTTAAGCCCTACGGTATATGGATGCGTGCTCCATTCAGAAGTCAGATTAAGCCAATAGGTGCTAAGTGGCTTCGTAGTGGCAGTGATGAAGATCCATGGAACACGGGAAAAGGAGGTGAGAGGAGGGATTCAGTTTCAGAAGGCACTAATCATATCCCGAAATCTTCTCCACAAACTATGCAGGTTGATACAGCTGGGGGATTGAGTGGAGGGAAAATTCAAACTGCAACAGAAGTCGTGAATTTAGGGATAGAAGGGGATAATGTAACTGAAGCCATAGTACACGGAAGTACTTCAATAATAATTGATTCGAAAAAAAGGAGAACGGATGATGGGTTGGGCCATAACAATGGGATGGGCCGGAGTACAGAAATAAGTAAGGAGTCTGAAGGAGAGGATGACATGTTTGTAGAAAATGGCCCAGTAAATTTTAGCGATCCAAAAAACGTCAAAGAGGCGGGTACTCAAAGGGGTACTCGCCTAGCATTATGAGTATCATAAGTTGGAATTGCCATGGGCTCGGGACACCATGAGCTTTTCAATTCCTTAAAGAAATATCGTCCCAAAAGAAGCCAAATTTTATTTTCTTATGTGAGATTTTGTGTAATAAAAATAGAGTGGAAGCAGCAAGGAATTCGTTAAATTTTGAGGGAGCATTTACTGTTGAAACGCAGGGGCATAGTGGAGGTATTACTTTTCTGTGGAGGTATGAAGACGAGGTTCAGTTACAGTCTTATAGCAAGAATCATATTGATTTGATTGTTAAGAATAGAGGTGGCCAAGAGTTCAGATTAACAGGAATTTACGGAGAGCCAGATAGGAGGAAAAGGAAGGAAACGTGGGATTTGATTCGTTTATTAAGTACTGGTAACAGTCTTCCCTGGGTTTTGATTGGGGATATGAATAATGTGTTGTCTCAAGATGACAAAAGAGGAGGAAGGCCTTATCCGCATTGGTTAATTCAGGGTTTTAGAGAAGTGTTGGATGACTGTGGCCTTATTGATATGAGTATGAGTGGTTATCCATTTACGTGGGAAAAAGGCTATGGTACGGAGAACTGGATCGAGGTCAGATTGGATCGAGCATTAGTTTCGGAGAATTTTTTCAATTTATTTAAGAATGCAAAGCTTATTAATATGGAAGTGACAACGTCTGATCACTGTCCTTTGTTGCTTGAGCCCTGTGAGAATGTTATTTTGCGTTCTGTCAAGCCTTTCCGCTTCGAGAATGCTTGGTTGAGAGAACCGATGTGTAAACAAATTGTGGAGGAAGCTTGGCACCATGATTCTAGTATGTCTTTTTTTGATAAGTTGTTGGTGTGTTCTCAAAAGTTGTCAATATGGGGGCAGGATATTACTGGAAGTTTTCGGAAAAGAATAAATCAAAGCAAGCATACTTTGAAAACTCTTAAAGGTAGGAGAGATGCTCATTCTGTTGCGTTGAGTAAAGCAGAGAAAGCGAGGCTTGCAGAGGTGTATGCTCAGCAGGAGGTCTTTTGGAGGCAAAGGTCGAAGCAACTTTGGCTTCGCGAAGGAGATCATAATAGCAAGTTCTTCCATAAGGCTACTAAAAAAAGGAGAAGAGTTAATCATATTTCGACCTTGATAGATTCCTCAGGTGTAAGAGTTGGTTGGGGTACAGGGCTAGAGGAAACTATGGTGGACTATTTCAATACTATATTCAAGGCATCGAGTACAGAATGGAGCGAGATTTTGAGCTGTGTGTCGACAAAGGTTTCTCAAGATCAAAATGAGATGTTGCTGGCACCAATAGAAGAAGAGGAAGTAAAGCGGGCTTTATTTCATATGCATCCAGATAAGTCTCCTGGCCCGGACGGTATGAGTCCTGGGTTTTACCAGAAATTTTGGTCTATCGTTGGTAATGATGTTGTGCAAATGGTTAGAACTTTTTTTGTTGATGGTGTTCTGTCGAGCAAATTGACCAGTACAAACATTGCATTGGTCCCGAAGAGGAATGACCCACAAACTATGGCTGATTTGCGTCCGATTTCGCTTTGTAATGTGGTGTATAAGATTATATCGAAAGTTCTGGCCAATAGAGTGAAGTCTATTCTTGATGGAATTATATCGGATACCCAAAGTGCATTTATCCCTGGCCGTTTAATTTCAGATAACATAATGGTGGCTCATGAGATTATGCATTTTATGAGGAGGAAAACAACTGGTAAAGAGGGGTGGATGGCTTTGAAGCTAGATATGAGTAAGGCCTATGACCGTGTGGAGTGGGATTTTTTGAGAGCTGTTTTACTGAAGTTGGGTTTTGCACAGAAGTTAGTTGATCTTCTAATGTCGTGTGTTGTTTCAGCCAACTACCAAATAGCTCATGCAGGTCGAATCTTTGGTTCCATAATCCCTCAACGGGGTATAAGGCAAGGAGATCCACTTTCTTCATATCTGTTCCTAATTTGTATCGAAAGTTTTACTGCATTGATTCAGGATTATGAACGAAGGCAACTGATCAAGGGTATAAAGGTAGCTCGTACAGCCCCTTCTATTTCTCATATGTTCTTCGCTGATGATAGTTTCATCTTTTGTAAAGCAACAAATGGAATGGCTGATAATGTATTGCAAATGCTGAGGATTTTTGAAAAAGCTTCAGGACAGCAGATCAATGTAGTTAAGTCATCTGTTTTTTTCAGTAGAAATACAAATGGTGAAGTTAAAGAAAGCCTGCTCAATCAGTTGCAGTTTCAAGAAGCTGGGGAAAACAGTCTTTACTTGGGCCTTCCGAGTTTGATGCACAGAAAGAAGACAGCCATGTTTGGTTTTATTAAGAATAGGTTGCAAGATAAGGTTCAAGGGTGGGATAAGACTGTGTTATCGAAAGGGGGTAAAGAAATTCTTTTGAAGACAGTGGCTCAATCTCTTCCTAATTATGCTATGAGTGTCTTCCTCTTTCCAATCGAATTATGCCATGATATTGAAAGAATTATGTGTAGGTTCTGGTGGAGGGCTAGTGGTAATAAGGAGAAGTCTATACATTGGATGAGTTGGGAGAAAATGAGTAGGAAGAAGAGCATGGGAGGGCTGGGATTTCGTTGCATTCGAGATTTCAACATCGCGTTGCTGGGAAAGCAGAGTTGGAGGTTAATAAATTACCCTCAGTTATTGGTAAGTAGAGTTTATAAATCAAGGTACTACCCGGTTGGATCTTTTTTCAGTGCTGAACCAGGTAGTAATCCTAGTTATGTGTGGAGGAGTTTGATTGAGACTCAAGCTCTTATGAAGGAAGGCTTAGTTTGCAGAGTTGGTCGAGGGGATAATATTCTTGTTTTGAACGATCCTTGGTTGCCTGATGCGCTTAATCCGTATGTCATTTCGAGAAGTGAAGCTTTGCAAAGTGCCAGAGTTTCGAATTTGATGGATTTAGCTACGAACCAATGGGATCAGGACCTTATAAAAGATGTGTTTGAGGAAAGAGATGCAAATTTAATTCTGTCCATTCCTATAAGTTCTGATGAGGCTGATACATGGTACTGGAAGTTTGAAAAAATGGGGGGTTATTCAGTGAAAAGTGCTTATGGGTATATAAGAGACAGCAAGGAGAATGGTCATACTGATGATAATTTTGGGTTCTGGAGACGTTTGTGGAACCTGAAGATCCCACCAAAAGTTAAGCATTTTTTGTGGAGGGCAATAGCTGGAATTTTACCTACGAAGGATAACCTGGTATGTAAAAAAGTTGAGGTGAATGTCTGGTGTCCAGTTTGTCAAAATTATGCAGAAACGATTTTGCACATTCTGGTTAACTGCTCTTTTTTGATGGAGTGCTGGAATTACATGGGATTTCCATCTGTCACTGGTGAGTTTAGTTCATTTTCAGAATGGTTTAAAGAAGTGATGCAGAAAAAAAGAAGTCACGAGATTCATTTAATTGCATTGGTCTGTTGGATGTTATGGAAGAATCGCAATGACCTAGTGTGGAACCAGCGTAGCTTGAAGGCAAGTGAAGTAGTTGTATCAGCAGAATCTGTCCTTGATCAATGGAGGAGTGTTCAAGATAAGAATTTTGACATCTATTTGGGTTACATGACTCAAGATGATGGTCATGAACACTGGAAGTTACCACAGCAGAATAGAATCAAGGTAAACACTGATGCGGCTATCTTTGAAAGCTCGACTAGCTATAGTTATGCGTTTGTGGTCAGGGATAATGTTGGACAGTTGGTTGAGGCTAGATCGAGGTGTATGCAGGGTAAAGTTGCTCCAGAGATAGCAGAAGCAATCGGCATTAGAGAAGCCTTAAGTTGGATAAAGGATTTGAATCATTCAGGTGTGGAGATAGAGTCAGATTGCTTGCAAGTAGTCCAGGCAATTAGATCTTCAGTCGCGAGTTTCTCATACTTGGGGAGAGTGGTAGAGGAATGTCGTGTTTTGCTAGCTAGTTTAAAAGCCCGTAATGTGCTTATTTGTTTTGTTAAACGCTCAGCGAATAGAGTATCTCACTATTTGGCGAGATATAGCTGTTCTGTAGCTGACCGTATTTGGAGGTTTGGAGATGTCCATTCCGAATTTCAACATGTACTTTTGAGGGATTTGAAGTATCAATAAAATCATCTTTTCTTGGCAAAAAAAAAAAAAAAAAGCATACTGTACGTGGTTTACCTAAATTACATGTGCCATAATAAAAGGGTTGAGTATCAAGCTGACATATGTAATTAGCAAGATATCAAATTTATCATCCGTTGATTTGGAATCTCAAATTAATCACTTTTCAAATAAAATTGTTAATTTTTGGAGATAAATTTGAAATTTTATTAGCTTACCTTCAATTTTAAAATGATTAATTTGATATCAAATTTTTCATCGACTAATTTGGAATCTCAAATTAATCACTTTTCAAATAAAATTGTTAATTTTTGGAGATAAATTTGAAATTTTATTAGCTTACCTTCAATTTTAAAATGATTAATTTGAGATTCTGCAACTTCATAATGATCAAATTAAAATTCCAAATTTTTCAAAGATAAATTTAATTTTCTAAATTTAAGAAAATCAACATCTTCTTCTATTTATTTATTGTAATAAAGTCGTTTTCTAAGTTGTATGAAAGTAGAAAGGTGTACTTAACAGTTAACTTGAGTCAATGAATGCACAGCTTGCAGCCTTGCACTTAGAATCTATCTGACTCTGATTCCGAAAGTGACCCTTCCTCTTGTTTTCCCTAAATACACTATCCCCCTCTCTTATGCCACATAATTTTCCACTTCCATCTTTTGTCTCCCTTCCCTCCTCATTCCAACCTATCCAATATCCATACATATATGTTTATGTCTATAACCTAGGCACTTGTGCGTCCACACATCACCTTCACTGATGAACAAAGGTTGTAATTCATGGAGTTAAGTCTGTTCTTCTATTTCCTCTTTAAGCTGTATTCTTTTTATCTGCTCCTTAATAGTACCCATTTATGTTTTGCTTATTTGTTACCTGTTGAGTAAGCTTCATATAAATCTAACTCTCTTCATTTTCAATTTGAATATAGGGTTTGCTGATAAGCTAAACTTGGTAGGTTTTTAAAATTTTATCCTTTATTTATTTGCTTGTTTTTAGGGCTTCAAAGCTAATTAATATTCTCTATTGATTTCTTAGCTAGTATATAAGTTTATGTTGTTGCTTGATGATTATTCATGGATATTGTTTATTTCTACTTTGAAATAAAAGATAAATATTTAGTTGGATCGAGTTTATTGTTAAATTGTTGAAATCTACTTTTATTAGTAGTTTTGTATGAAGTGGCTATTCATTAGTAGTAGCAGAGATGTTGAAAGTTTATTAGTGATTGCCTGTTCATGTATTAAAAAAAAATTATGTTTACATCCGTGTGTGCAAATTGATCTATCAATAATTAATTTAAGCTGCCAAAATCAACTATCCTCAAGAAAAAGCATTAAGTGAATGATGTCTCTTGTCATGGTTAGTACTTAGTAGGAACTTAAATTGATTGGTTTTGGTACTATGCCTTCTTACAGCAAGGATCTGATTCAGTTTTTCTTCAAAATGTTCTCAAGATCGATAATCTGCAAAATTATCCAGAGCTCTAAAGTTTTCCATTATTTTCAAATTCGAAGCTAGTTTCCAATATTTACTTAAAGATACAAGTCAAACATACAGGTAGATTGGAGGATTTTGCAAAGGTACTAATTAAAATATTAGCCTATCGTAAAGTGGACGTTATATACTTAGAAGTACTGTTAGAATAAATGGTATTGATGCCCTCATCTCTAAGAGAAAAAGTTTAGGCTTAGCCAACACATTATGGTATTTTTCTTTCCCAGTTTGCTGTGTGTTACTCATTCAACTGCCTCCTTCGACCCTTTTTTCATTTTGCTGTTCAAATCTACACTGCTCATAAGGTGGTTACAGTTAGTTTGAGCTGTATTCTTTATTTTTTTTTTCATGTGAATGTATTCTGAAGACTTCTGTGGGAAGACATAGCATACATAAAAAATAGTATAAACTATGGGATATGTTAGATTTTAACAAGTACTCATCACGGTTCGTGGTTCGTCTAACTATTATTATTACATAGAATGAATATGAAAACATTTGAGTCGATTAGAATCTAGGTGTCTCACATTATTCATTTAAATAGCTGCAGTAGCATTAGAGCTAAACGTCATGATTCTTATAGTTATATATGCACTTACATATATTACTTAACTCTTGCACTTATGCAATATCACATGCGTGAATGAAGTACATTTGAATAAGATTCATCTGATAATATATTAATTAATTGTCTAAAATGAGAAACAGCCTAAGAGAGCTTCCTTCAGCCCAATTATGGATGCAATAAAGGGACTGAACTAGCTGCCGACTCATTCATTTAACCACCCAGTAGAAATCGAAGGACGTAGTGCTACTGTGATTGAGTGAATGAAGCGGGAGATAGTTTCCATCCCTTCCCTCTGTGCTTGGACTGAAGGGAGCTCCCTTTTTCAGCTTGTTATTTTTCTCATCTCGTGCATGCATTTATTCTCAAGTGTAAATTTATAGAAGTTCTGTCAAAGTGAGTTTTTAATCTGTATCCTCGACTTTATGCTTTATTATATACTGTTGGCAGCTGTGATTCTATTTTTTTCGCTGGGAATATGTTTAATCCGGGTCTTATCTGTCTGTTTAAGAAGCAAGAGCTGTTACAGTGAATTTGCATCTTAATTTGGATTACTTAACCCTCCTTTCTTTTATCAACGTAATCTGTGCATTATACTCTATTACTGGAAAGATTTAGTGTTGATCATAACCTAGACCTGGTTAGTTATACACTTATACTTGCATGGTAGCCATTAATACTTTGAACTGTATATAATCATGAAAACTGTTCAAGATGAATTTGAGTGCCACATATTTCTAACATCTTTGCCTTACCAAGGAAGGAGGAGCAGAATCTCATCTTTGGTCCTTGTACATTGTTCAGTTTTATAAAAATCGTTATATCTTTCTGTGAGAAGTTTGACCACATGTTCTGCTATTACTGTAATTTATCTTAGGTTATACTCTAGTTCCCTCAGGTGACTTTTGATATGAAGTTCGACTACAACTCTGCTGTTATCATTTATTCATGGGTTATATAGTGGTTTTCTGATGTCTTCCTAATCTTATCCAAATACAGTACATGTACTTGGAACATTGCAACTCTGATGTATATATTACTGCAGTTGTTAGAACTTGTTGAGCTTAATTAGTTATCTTATTAGAAGAAACTATTTTTAGTGCAGATCTGTATCATAACCCCTGGAATCTGTACATGCTGAAACTGTACCAGTGTTTACCCATATTTCTATGTGACTATACATCTGTGATCTGTATATCCTAGTTCTCGATTTTATATAACTTTTTAATTTGCTCTTACCATCTTGCTGTATTGTTTTAGTTTGTAAATTCAGAGCAGAGCATTTTTTTTCCCAGTGTGCTTTAGCTAGTTGCATCCATGATTCCTGGAAATTCCATGTTGGTCCTGTTAATGAAAATGAACTTTTGTTTGATTAATAATAGTTACTGCATGCATGGAAGTAGTCAAGGCAGAGCAATTATATGGTATCCTATTAGTTCAATGCAAAAAAGTAGATTATTTTGCTGTGGTCCCAATATTTGGATAAAACCTAGCTATACCTTTCTACATCCTTCTCTGTTATAATGCAATTAAGTACAATTATAAAAGTGAAAGTTTATCATAATCCAGTTTAATTAAACATAGTCATTAGTCCACATAAAGTAGTCTGTCTTGTGATTAATGTATCTGGATGTAAAGACAACTAGTTTCTGGCAACCCTGGTTGGGTCGGTCATGGAACAAACCCTTTTTGTTTTAGTAATGAAGTACTCCTTAAATTATTAATTAAGGGCTACGTAGAATAATGTGGTCCAAGTCTTTAAACATGGTTTCAGACTTCAGTCAACATCTCATTGGTTTGTTACATTAGGTAGTATGTATAAAATTTTACAAGTATCTGTGTAATTTGTATATACAGGGGACAGCGGACAGAGGAGGTGAAATTGGAATTGCAAATTTAAATTTGTAATTAAAAGATAGGGTAAGAGTTGAGACGAACTGTCATCTGCTGTTGCTTAACATGCAGAGGAGTTTAAGAATTATTTTTTAAAAAACAAAAGAACTCGCGAGTATTTAAAATTAATTTTGAGATTGGCCTTTCTTGTTGCAGAGATTATGGGCGTACGCAGTTCGGATCGGTTATATTTTAGACTAAAAGCCGAATCAAATTGCGTATAATGATTTTATAAAAATTTCAACCACAATTACATTTGCGGTCGATTAATCACATTAATTCCAACTGCGAAATTGGGATATTGCGGTTTGGTTTGCAATTTATCCAACTATTACAAATATGACAATATATTAAAACTAACAAATTTAAATCATATAAATTATTACACATGTTAGGTCCAAAAAGATTCATGAATTATGAGCAAATGATACTCATATAAAACATGACAACAAGATATTCAAGTAAAATTTTGTGTACTCCTAATATTTCAAAAGTAGTCATAAAAGAAGGAGAAAATGACCAAAATAATATAAAAACACACCCCAGCTGCCCAAAATAACGATTTGCGCGAACAACTTCTAAAATAATCAGCGAGCCACGCATTGGCGGTCTGCGTAGATGGAATACGCATTCTGTACATGCGCATATGGGTAACGCATCTCCCAGATGCGCAATGACGTCATATGACGTCATTTCTTCACAAACGTAACCGAATCTCAAACGATAAATAAATCACCTTAAAATCGCCTCCTCCCGTCCATCACATTCCGGCCACCTTCACAAAATCTGAGGATATCAAAATGATGCCCAGACTTGTATCTACATCTTGCCATATTCAGTTGTTGAGTTTTGGACCCGCAGGGGCGTGTACGAACAGATCTGGAAACTCGATCGAAAAAGGACCTCGATTTGGGTCCGGTAAAATAAATGGAAAAATATTGATATAGGCTTGTAGAGGAGAGCAAGACGATCAGTTTGGTATATAATATGCTAATCAAAGGTTGCCGGAAAGGATTGAAAATTGTGGTCAAAAGTTTGGTCGTAAATTGCCTTCGGCGACGTGCAAAGACGACGATGAACAGTGCTATATTCGCATGTTGAACATGCGTATCCATAGACACGCATTCTCAACATGCGTATTCATGGTACTGTTCCACATGCCATGTGCCTTACTTTTACAAAGTCCACGCATGACTACAATGCGTGGTTCACCTGTACGCATATTCCAAATGCGTATACCATGTACGCACAACGCAAATGCGTAGTCCCCTGATTATTTTGGGCAGCTTTTCCGGCTTTCGTTATTTTGGGCATTCTGTTTTAATTTTTAGTTATTTAGGGCTTTCGTCCTTCAAGAATTGTAGAAGGTAGAACATGAAAATATGGAAATAGGATGTAAGAAGTACATAAATATTACAGTATAATTTGCATACTAGAATTTAAGTGAAATGCAACAAATGGGGCATTGTGCTAATATTATAATATTGTATAATATAAATAATATATATGCATAATTTATTAAATTATTATTTAATAATATAATTTATTATATATTAAGCGATTTGCGGTTGCGGTTCAGATTTTGCGATTTTTGAATATTTAAGATCGCTGATAAGTGGATTTATATCCACTTGGAACATTCCGTATCGGCTTAAATCGGTGTACTTGGCCTCAAGTTTGTCGTATTTTTGATATGTTTTATTTAATTGTGCAGGTTTGAAGAAATGTCGATTAGGGGTGAACTTTCCGTTGTTTTTGGAGTTGATTTATGATATGGAATGAAGAATGGCGTCTTAATATCAACTATCAAGAGGATTATAAGTCAAGGGATTGAAGACGGGAAGTTATTGCAAAAAGAACGGAAGATATCTGTGAAGAAACGAAGAAATAATGGCAGAAAAATCAGCTAGACAACAAACAGAGCGCTGGCAACGCATATAGAGCGCAGGCTGCGCTCGAACAGTGCTCAGAACAGAGAATGCAGCGCTGGCTGCGCTCCAGGAGGCGCAGGCTGCGCTTGGCGGGCCAGAAATTGCTGAAAAATGTCCGTTTTGCCCCTATTCGAATTCTAGTTGTATTTTTGGTCCCCAAACCTATTTCTAATTGTATTGTAGGTTGTTTTTCTTGCTGGGCAAGATATCTAGGCCTATAAAAACACATCTTAGCATTGTAAATCATCATCAGTTTTTATTATTGTATCATAACATAGATTTGCAAGGGAGAAAAGGAGAAGGAGATTCAACGCTCGTGACAAGCAACGGATCAAGATCTACTTCATCTTTTGTGTTCTTTTCCTATTAATATTATTACTTCCATTCATACTTTGTTTAATATCATGGTTTCACTTGATCCCATAATGACGAGAGGTTTAATTATGAACTAATCGTTGTCATGGGATTCTAACGGATTTATTTATGGAACTCAGTATCTCGATGCTTTAAAGATCTGTGTGTGGGTTATAATTGATATCCTCGTATGGTTATGCTCAATTGATAGATGCGTCGCGAATATCTAATTTGTTAATCTATTGTGAAGTGAAAGTGGATCTTGAGATTTAGAACTTGCCATGCTAGCATAGGTTCATAGTTGTTTATCAATATGATTCGTGGTGTGAGATGAAAATACTTATACTGCCCTGTGTGATCTTAATGGATAATTTGTTCTTCAACCGTTATGTTTTCAAATTCTATAGACATATAGGGTCTAAGCATAATTGGTGTCTATTCATCTTCTATCTCTTTTGTGGATGTATGTTTAGTTTGGTATACGTATGCTGACAGGTAGCGCGTACTTGTTTCGTGTTATCCGATCAGATATCAGAACCATTGCACATAGTGATTAAAGGCGTCAGATCTAACTGAAGTATTTAATGAAGTTAGGATCCCATGTTTATTCTCCTATAAGTAATTCAGTTTTAAATCTCAGCTGTTAATTAATTCTTAGTTTGTTAATTTACTTCTTAGTTAATTTAGTTAATTAAAACCCTAAATTGTTATTTGTCTTAGCAGTGAATTAAAGCCATACATTGTTGAATAGGTGCATCTACTGAATAGAACCATAACCAGATCTCTGTGGAACGAACTTGAATTATATTACTTGTGACCACGTATACTTGCGTGATTTTGTGTTAACAATCGCAACCAAATTGCAAATAAGTGATTATTAAAAATTTTATCCGCAGTCAATCCAAAATTTTCAATTATTCGTAAAATGTGGTTTGATTGCGAATGCTACGAGCAATTCATGCGTTTAAGCGAATCGTCTACACATCCCTAGACTAGATGATAAATGTAGAGCCGGCAATTCGTTTCGTGTCGTGTACTTCGTGTCGTGTACTTTCTTGTTTCGTGTACCAAGAGACCAAAACGAAAACAAAACGAAATAAATTTGTGTACTCAAATTCTAAAACGAACACGAATCGAAATATTTCGTGTAAACACGAAACGAAACGAAAAGTACACGAAAATGAAACGAAAAACGTGTACTTTCTGTGTACTTTTCATGTACTTTCGTGTACTTTCGTGTACTTTCGTGGACTTTCGTGTACTTTTCGTGTATTTTCTATTTATTTTGTAAAAAGGTTAAATATCTAATATTTATTTATAATATATATTTATATAATTTAAAATATTTATTTAATTATTTATTTATTTCGTATATTTTCATTTCGTGTCGTGTACCCAAGGGTAAACCCAAAATTGACACTAAATTCATCCGTGTAATTTCGTGTTCATGTACTTTCGTGTTCGTGTACCGCAAAGGTCAACCCAAACCCGTAATTTTCGTGTCGTTTTCGTGTCGTGTACGAAATTGTCGGCTCTAGATAAATGATGTATTTAGATCACAAATTAGTTTGTTCGTTCTTTCAGGTCTGGAAAATTGAAATAAATTGTAAGAATAAGTTTGTGAAAGGAGAAGTATAATTATATCCTATATATAATTAGCGTAAGGAGGTTTGGGTGGTCGTCGTCAATGGTTAAAACGTAACTTCATTAAAAATTATAAATGGGCTAGAGAATAAGTTGGGCTTTTATATGCTACCAAGTAACTAATGGTATTTTTAATTAAACAAGTCAAAAAAGAATGCTTAAAATAAATAACACATGATAAAACAGAAAAAAATCATTAAAGATTCTATTTTTTGGTTTGACAACAAATATGTTTTTAATGTTAACAAACAAGGATAAAATAGCAAAAAATCATAATTAAAAATAAGTCACAAATTCATTTTTTACATATATTAAACAAGTAAACAAAGCATATCATTAGAATTTCAATTCAAAAAATAATTTTTTTTAAAAAAGAATGTACATTTAATTACAAAACAAAAAAGAAGTTTTTAAGAAAATATATGGTAAAATAAGATAATAAAAAGTAATAAAAAAACATGTCATAATTGGAAACGACACAAAAATTCAACAAAATATAATCTACATGTTAGATATTGCCTTGAATTCCGTGCCCTGTTGGGCTGATCTGTTTTTCTGTTTTCTTGTTTTTCAAGTCAGTTTCTGTTTTGTCTGTTCTAGTTCAAGTCATTTTCTGTTTTGTCTGTTCTACTTCAAGTCAGTTTCTGTTTTGTCTGTTCTAGAACCTTCTGTAACCGCCTAGAGAGTATTATATAAACTCTCTAGGACATAACCTAGCAGTCAGTCTGTCATAAACAAGAATCTGTAATCTAGATATGAATCTGTAGTTGTGTGCTGTAATCTGTATCCTCAAGATCAATAAAACTTTTCTCTTCTGCCTATCTGTGTTCTTCCTTTTACGTTTATTATAATCTTTCATGCTTCCGTTATAACAAACTGGTATCAGAGCTTGGTTTTCGGAGAGCTATGTCTGGATCTGGTGGTATTAACGTGAAGGTCGACAAATTTACTAGGCAGAATAGTTTCAGTCTGTGGCAGATCAAGATGCGTGCTTTGTTAAAGCAAGAGGGACTTTGGGTGCCGTTGAATCAGAAATCGGCTGCTGCTTCTACAAGCGCTGAGATGGCCACTCTGGAAGAAAAGGCACACTCAACAATTCTGTTGTGCCTTGCAGATGATATTATTACTGAAATCGCGGAGGAGGATACCGCGTCTGGTTTGTGGTTGAAGCTTGAAAGTCTTTAGATGACAAAGTCTTTAACAAACAAGTTGCTTCTGAAGCAACGTCTGTTCAGTCTGCGAATGCAGGAAGGTATGCCTCTTCGAGATCACTTAGATCAGTTAAACACAATTTTATTAGAATTGCGTAATATTGATGTTAAAGTTGAAGATGAGGATGCTGCATTGATTTTGTTAGTTTCTTTACCATTATCGTATGAGAATTTTGTACACTCTTTTATTGTTGGTACAGATACTATTTCTCTAGAGGAGGTTAGATCTGCTCTCCATATTAGAGAGCTGTGCCATAAGGCAGCTGGTACAGGTGCAGATAATTTGGCTGTTGGATTAACAGCCAGTGGGAGTAATGGACATGGCAAGTCGGGGAAGAAATCAGTTCCTAAGGGTCCAAAACCTAATGATATCTGTAATTACTATAAAGAGAAGGGACATTGGAAATCTAACTGTCCCAAGAAAAAGAAGCAACATGATAAATTAACAGATACTGTTGCTGTAGCTGATATCAGTTCTGAAGAAGATATTGCTCTAGTTGCTGATGAGCACACACATCACTCTGATGTGTGGATTCTTGATTTTGGAGCGTCTTATCATATATGTCCGCGCATGGAGTGGTTTACAACCTATGAGCAAGTAGACGGTGGCAATATTTCCATGGCTACAGTTTTGCTTGTAAGACGGTTGGAATAGGCTCGATTAAAATTCGGACACATGATGGTAAATTCTGCACATTGAATGATGTTAGGCATGTTCCACTTATGACAAAGAATCTGATATCTTTGAGCATGTTAGACAGCAAGGGTTTCAGTTTTCAAGGTGAAGGTGGAGTTCTACATGTCTGCAAGGGTTCTGTTAACTCGAATAACTTGTAGAAGGGGGGGTTGAATACAAGTTATATAATCGTGGCTGATTTTTGCTTGATTAGATAAACAAGAATAAACGAATGAATCAAACTGTTTGTATTAATAAGATCAAATACAAACTCTACCAAAGGTGTACAAATACCTTTAGCAGCTGCTGACAAAATAAATCTCTCTCTCTCTGTTTGTTTCGAACTCTCGAATACAAACCTTATACAGAGCTACGCATACAAAACTCACAACTCGAACTTACGTACACTTTTTACAATGATATAGAGAGAGTATTTATAATGCTACCTATCAACTAATCACAGAAAGATAATCTATACATGACAATGTTCTGCCGTCCAGTTGATAGTTTCCATCAATAGAAAATTCTTTCCTTCATAATATCTTCTTGCTTGTTCCTCAAACAAAGATCCTGTTTTATAGCACTTGCCAGTTTTTGTAGCATCCATAATGACATCATCAGTAACACGACTGATATCAGGATTCCATCTTGCATCAGGATCTGACCATCCCATCAGTACTTGATCAGTATTTGACCTGACGTATCAGGATTCAATCTCAGTTCCTGACATGTAGTACTCGATGCACTGTTCCTGACTTAATTCTACAGATTACTATCTAACACATATATCCTATACAAAGTGCTAAATACTTTATAAGATCAGAATATACAAGAAGTATAAG
The DNA here is from genome assembly GCA_037693485.1 of Kitagawia praeruptora. NCBI lineage: Eukaryota > Viridiplantae > Streptophyta > Magnoliopsida > Apiales > Apiaceae > Kitagawia > Kitagawia praeruptora. The sequence goes on from CM075344.1 coordinate 62,441,557, forward strand.
TAAAATTCTATTCTTAACATCACAACTCATGAATTATTCCTAACAATCTCCCCCTATTTATGCTTTAAAACTTGAAGCATAAATCTGAGTTGTTGATGTCAAAACATATAACAATACAATCAGAATAGAATTTATGAATTCAAAAATCATGAAGTTAAGTACCTCCCTCTTCAGATATAGACATAGTATCTAGTACATAGAAGAAAGAATTCAACTATTTGATGCTTCTTTTCCTTTACCACTTCCCTGATAAGATTCACCTCTGTCATCCTTAGTTCTTCTTTTATCTCCTCCAGTCTGTTTATCTCCTCCCCCAGTCTGTTGCCTTTGAACTGTTTTTATCTCCCCCTTTTTGACATCAGCAACATTAATTCCAAGAGATTCAGTAACAGAACAAATGAGATTCATCAGAACTGCTTGATTTTCCATAGTAGTGACTTGGTTATCTTCAAGTGTTTGAAGTCTTGATTGAATTTCAACTTGAGATTTCTGAATGTCTTGTAAAACTTCAGAATTGACTTCAATGTTGGAAGTGTTTGGAATATCTTCAGATTCAAGTCTTGTAGAAGAAGTTGCCTGTGTAGAATGATATTCAAGTAATAAAACTCGATTAGAGTTACAAACATCTTCATCTTTCTGATCTGAAGCTGCAATATGATCATCTTGTCCTTCACCAGTATTCTGTGTACTGACATCTACAAATCCTGACTCCTCCTTAGATTGATCAGATACTGTTGATGTCTCAATTCTGGCTGATATTGGTAGTACAAACAAAGGAATACTAGGATCATTAGGAATATCTTCTGGTACTGGTGGTGTAGAAGTTTGTCTTAGCCTTTCACCTCTTCTGTTGATAATTCCTGCAAGCCTTTCTTTTTTGCTTCTGAGCTTTAACTTCTGGCTTTGCATTGTGCTTTGCTAAGTCATTCTTCTCATACATCTTAATAAAAGAATAAGTACCAGCATCCATACCAAGATTGTCAGACCAAGATTCAGGAAAAACCTGATCCCAGAAATCAAACGATGGTGGTTTCCTAATTTTCTCTCCCTCACTATGGAGTTGATCATCCATACCCTCAATCTCACTTTGACTATCTAAAGTCAACACTCTTTCTACCTCTCCTTTTGCCTGGTCAGGAGCCTGCCTCTCTGATTGTGGATCAATATCCATCTTTTCAAGTGTATCACTCAAATTTGGATAAGTGCTCTCATGACCTACAGAAAAATAGAGTTCAGAAGAAGTTTTTATACCTAAACTCACATGGAGAGAGGGTTCCTCATTTGGCAAGGGGCTTGAGGTTTTCTCCAAGGAGTGAGCTGCTATAGTCTCTGAACCCTCACAAACATCTTCTTTCTTTCCAGAGACTACAGGCTCCAGTATACCACTTTCAGGTTCTCTACTAGACTCTGATGTCTTCAGTAATACTTCATTAAACACCATAGTTAGTATGTCACCGTCTTTAAGTGTTGTTTGCTGAGACACACCCTCAAGGTAGATAGACTCTGACTGAACAATATTTGTTTGATCTTCAGAAAAATCAATCAAAGTCATTCCTCCCATATCATAGGGTTTCTCACTTGTAATTTCAGTCATCACAGAAGACCTTTCAACATCAACTATCACAGCTCCCGAGTCATCCAACCTCTGATTAGATGGTTCTTATGTTGCAGTGACTGTGATCTGATCTTTCCTACTATCCACCACTGGTGCATTAGTATCTTCTGTTGACTGCATTCCTCGACCTACTTCCTCCTGTTGTTCACCTTGAACTGAAGCATCTTCAATAATGACATCCTTGTCAAATAAATATGCATGAAGTGATTGAAGTGCAACATGTTTGAGAGTCCAAATTTCTTGACTAATTGTCTTCTGACAGTTACATAGAAATACATCTTCATTAAGTCAAGTCTTTGATGTAGAAGTCCATACTCTTCTGGAAATAAAAGTTTTGGTACTCTTTCAACTAGAAAATCTAGAACAGGCCTGGATAGCTTCACTTTGATAGAAATAACTCCCATAGCCAGTCTGTATGATAATGTAGTTTCCCATAAAGAATCAATATCCAGATCTCTATAGTCATTTGCTGACTTGATTGTAGCTTCATTTGTAGAGACCTGCATGATATTAGTTGGACTAGACTCTGTGTGTAGGTGACAAATGAATCTTTCTCCTTGTTCTCCTAGTATAGTGAGCAAAAGATTTATCCTGAGAAGACTCAAGAGGTGTAGACACAGAAGTGATCCTGGGATGAGATCCTTTTCAATAGACACAGTCTTTTGAGAGAAAGTATCCAGTAACTGTTTTCCCTTTTTAAGTACTACAGCCTTTTGAGAAACTGCATCTTGGCTGTGACTAGGTGCTTCATCTCTTTGTCCTAGCTTAGAAAGTTGAATTACAGCCTTCAATTCTTCTCTCTCTGCAAGAGATATATTATCATCATCTTCACTAGAACTACTACTACTTGACACAACAAATCTTCTCTTCCTTACAACTGATGTCTTTCGAGAAACACCAGAGGTTGGTTTCTTTGAAACAATAAGCTGTGGATCAAAACTTGGTTCTTGAATTGTTTCAGAGACTATAATGTTTTGGGCTACTTGGGTAGACACAGGTGGGTTCTCCTCCAAATGAGATTCCTGAGCCATTTCACCACAAAAGAAAGAAGAATTGTAGAGAGTAGGAAGATGAGTTTTAAGAATTACCTGAACATGATGTGGATAATGAATTGCAGGTATTTCATCTAGATTCTTTTCATTGTCCTTCTTTGTAATGTCAGAGAAAATTCTCTTTTGCTGTACATAAGAAGAAACACAATGTTCTCTACCAAATCTTGCTTCAACATCAGGAATAAAATGGTTAATAAATATTTACATAAATCTATGATAATAAACCATTTTCCTGTTTTGATCTCTTGACCCAAGTTTAATACACATCTGACTTAAGATAATGTGACCAATGTTAATTACTCTATCATAAAGCAAACTATAAGCAATGTGTGAGGTAACAGAAGTAATTTGTTGAAAAGAACTACATTTTCCAGTAAAACATTTAGTAATTTGATCAAAGAAGAAAGACCATTCCTTCCTAAGAAAAGACCTATTTAACTAGCTCATGTTGTCTAGAGGTCCACTATAACCTAATGCAGACAACAGAGTTCTTACATCATCATCAGATGGTTCACTTGCATAATTATCAGTAACAGGTAAGAGAAGTACTGAATTAACAACAGATTCAGTAATGTCATAAGTATCTTGTCCTAAGTGTAGAACAATCTTACCTGATTGACTCTGAGTAGAATCAGTTACCTCAGCATTCTTCCAAGCTTGTGAAACAGCAGCTTGATTTATTTCTGGAAATGCTGTCAATGCATAATGCAAAGGTCCAATAGCCATAAAATCCATCACAGGATGAAAATCAGCTGATACTCCTTTCTTGCTGGTGATTGTTGTAACATGATTATTCATCATAAAATCAAAGTCACCAAACTTGAAAGCTACTGATTTATGTAGACTTCTTTGAGCTGCCATTTTTTATCTGAAAAGAATTTGAGAAATCTTGAAATTGATTAGCGATTTTGAGAACTTGAATGAATGTTTTTGCCTTAGGAAATACGATTTAGAAGTTAGCAATAAACAATCAGAGTCTCCAAATAAAGATATATTCAAAAATCCTTCAGACCCACTAACCCACGCTGACACGTAGGTTGACAGGTGTCAGTCCCTGAAAAATGCAGTTTACCCACGATTTTTGGAAAATAAAATCCAAAATTGATTTCAATTAAATAAATCAGGGTAAAATCAAAATAAAATCAATACTGATCAGCTTCATTTTCTGATGTGATCTTTTTCACCAAGATAATTACAACTCTAAATGTGATTAAAAATAATAAAAATAATCATCAATCCTGATGAAATCACTTTCGTTTTCCTGATCACTATCATCCTGATTCCAAAAATTAAATGGAGTTCCACGTGGCAATTTTAGAATTTATCCTGAAAAGAACATCAATAATCTAAACAAAAAATCTTGTTAGATTGTCAAAAATATCTTGGAAATATGAAAGAATCAGTCATACGCATAGATGTATACGCCGATACATTGAATATTTAAAATGACTGTTCAGCTTCTCACTCTTTCCTTTATAAACCCTTGATGTCTTTTGCCTTTCTTAACTCCAAAAACACACAAAACCTCTCTGTAAACACAGAGCTTCCACAAAACACAATGACCTTCAACCCAATCTTTCGATTTCTCAAAGATGATGAACACCAAAGATTCAATATTCGTCTCTTTGAAGAGATGACTTTTCTCATCGTTTTAGACATGGTTGGAGTAGATCCATATAATGTCCGGAACCTTCTCTTAGAACATCTATCTGTTGGATACAATCACCCTCTAACCTCCTCAAAACTTGAGGATGAAGAATTTGGCCGAGAGTCTGAGGTTGATCTTGATGGGGATGCTATACATTCAAGTCAGCTGCTCTCATTCAAGTCACCCAGAAAAGAAATCCAGGAGTAATCGTCAAAGTGACTCTTGAGATGCTCCTTGTCCTGAAGTAGATCTTTGAAGACTAAGAACAGCAACAACTTTAGACAAAAATAGGGTTATCAATAGAAATTAGACAAAAAGATATTTGTATTTCATTTCCATGTATGTAATGCTTTCAATTAATGAAAATACAATTTCTTATTATCTACTTGTCTGTGATTGTTTATTGACTGATCTGAAAAACAATATAAACTATCAGTATGAATGAATTAAAGTTTGCTTGCATAGACTTAACAAAACTCAGAATTAGATCACAAAAAAAATGAACTTCAGGATTTGAAACAATAGTACACACAAATTTCACAATCCTGATACTGACGATAAAATCCTGATGACGTCAGCATACTAATAGCAATCCTGATCCTGATGTTTATTAACAAGTCTATCATACTGAAATTTATCAAAATACAATGTTACAGCTTAAGTATTTAACCATCAAATATATATCCTGACAACATACCTTGCTACTTTTGCAGATGTTAAAGATCTAGAAATTTAACATTCCTAACTCACTTACTAATCTACTGAATGTAGTCTCATCAAGTGGTTTAGTTAGAATATCTGCAAGCTGTTTGTCAGTAGGAACAAAATGAAGTTCCACAGTACCATTCTCAATATGTTCTCTAATAAAATGATACCTGACATCAATGTGCTTAGTCCTTGAATGTTAAACTGGATTTTCTACAATTTTGATAGCACTAGTATTATCACAAAACATAGGAATATTACTAAGTGTCATACCATAATCCATCAACTGATTTCTTATCCAAAGGAGCTGTGCAAAACAACTGTCTGTTGCTATATACTCAGCTTCTGCAGTTGAGGTTGAGACAGATTGTTGCTTCTTGCTTGCCCTAGAAATCAATCTGTTTCCCAAGAATTGACATGTACCTGTAGTGCTTTTCCTGTCTATTTTACACCCTGCATAATCAGAGTCTGAATAGCCAATTAGGGAGAAATTAGATTCTCTAGGATACCACGAACCAAGATTTGGAGTTCCTTTGAGATATCTAAAAATTCTCTTCACAGCAATTAAATGAGATTCCTTAGGATCACTTTGGAATCTAGCACATAAACAGGTAGAAAATATTATATCTGGTCTACTTGAAGTTAAATATAACAATGAGTCTATCATGCCTCTATAACTAGTATTATCCACACTCTTTCCCTTAGGATCAGAGTCTAGTTTTGTGGCTGTTGCCATGGGTGTTTTTGCAACTGCACAGTCTTGAAAGTCAAACCTTCTTAAAAGATCTTTTACATACTTTGACTGATTAATGAAAATACCAGTCTCAGTCTGTTTGACCTGCAAGCCTAAGAAATAATTTAATTCACCCATCATGCTCATCTGATACTAGACTGCATAAGCTTGCTAAATTTAGTACACAACTTTTCATTAGTAGAACCAAATATGATATCATCAACATAAACTTGAACTAAAAGCAATTCACCTTTTATCTTTCTAAAGAATAGAGTTTTGTCAATTGTACCTCTTGTGAAGCCATTTTCAAGAAGAAATTTAGACAAAGTCTCATATCATGCTCTTGGTGCCTGCTTTAGTCCATAGAGTGCCTTGTCAAGTTTGTAGACATGATTTGGAAACTTTGGATCAACAAATCCAGGTGGTTGCTCCACATACACTTCCTCATCAAGATTGCCATTTAGAAAAGCACTATTTACATCCATCTGGTATACCTTGAATTTTGAATGAGCTGCAAATGCAAGAAACATCCTGATTGCTTCCAATATTGCTACAGGTGCAAAGGTCTCATCATAATCAATGCCTTCTTCCTGAGAGTAACCCTCGGCCACCAGTCTTGCTTTGTTTCTTACAATCATACCAGATTCATCTAGCTTGTTTCTGAAAACCCATTTTGCACCAACAATTGATCTGTCTTTGGGTCTTGGTACCAGTTTTCAGACTTTGTTTCTCTCAAACTCATTTAACTCCTCCTGCATTGCAATTACCCAATCAGGATCCTGTAAGGCTTCTTCAACCTTCTTAGGTTCATTCTTTGAGAGAAAGCAACTATACAAGCATTCATTTTGAATTGATCTTCTAGTTCGAACACCACTATTTGGATCACCAATAATCAAATCTTCAGTATGATCCTTTGTCCATTTTCTAACAGGTGGTAGATTACCTCTGCTAGATTCTCCCCCTAAGGTAGTGGTATCTCTTGTAGAAGAAATCTCTCTGCCTTCAAAAACTCCCCCTTGATCAGTAGAATCAGTAAATTCCACTCTACTGCTAGTTACTGATCTTTCCTCAGTAGACTCTGAAAGATCAGTTCCTAATGGAGTAGACTCCGAATAGCTAGTCTGCTCCTGATGATCATTGTGTTCTCCTTGATTCGTTTGCTCCCCCTCAATAGTAGCATTCCTTTGAGAAGCAATAGAAATTCCTTCTGAAGAACCTTCATCATCACTGGAGAGTATCTCAGAATTCTTCAGATTTTAAAATTCCAATTTGTCATGGCTCTCATCAGTTTGCAGAATTCCAAATTTCTTGTCATCAAATGCAACATGAATTGATTCCATAACAATGTGAGTTCTGAGATTATAAACTTTGAAGGCCTTTGATGCTGAATATCCTAGAAAGATTGCTTCATCCAATTTGGCTTCAAATTTTCCAAGTTGTTCTGGATAAACTTTTAGGACATAGCATTTGCATCCAAAGATGTGAAAGTATTTCACACTTGGTTGTTTTCCTTTGATCATATCATAGGGAGTTTTTCCATGACTATTTACCAAGGTACAGTTTTGAGTGAAACATGCAGTGTTAATAGCTTCTGCCCAAAAATAGGTTGGAAGTTTTGCATCTGCAAGCATGGTTCTTGCTACCTCTATGAGAGTCATGTTCTTTCTTTCTACTACACCATTCTGCTGAGGTGTACCAGGTGTAGAAAACTATTGAGTGATTCCATTGTCTACACAAAAATTCTCCATTGTAGAATTCTTGAATTCTGTACCATTGTCACTCCTAAGTACTTTGACTTTGTACTTCGAATTATTTTGAATAATCTTGACAAGTTCAATGATTTGCTGAGGAGCTTCATCCTTCTTGTGTAGAAAGAACACCCATGTGAACCTTGTGAAATCGTCCACTATCACTATAGCATATCTTTTCTTGCTGATAGACATAATGTTTACTGGACCAAACAAATCAAGATGTAGTATGTGAAATGGTTCAGTAATTGAATTTTCAGTCTTGCTCTTGAAAGTGGTTCTTCTCTGTTTTCCAAGCTGACAAGCATCACAAAGTCCATCTTGCACAAAATTTGCCTGAGGTAGGGCTCTCACTAAATTGTGCTTAACAAGTTGATTAAGCTTCTTGAAGTTGAGATGTGAGAGTTTCTTATGCCAATTCCAGCTTTCATCACTTGTTGCTTTGCTGTAGAGACATCTAACAATTCCTTTAGATGTATCACTTAAGCTGGCTTCATATATGTTACCATGTCTTTGACCAGTTAGAACAATGTCTCCATTCTGCATATTCAAGATTTTGCATCCTTCTCTGTCAAAGATTGATTGGTAACCTTTATCACCCAGTTGACTTATGCTTAAAAGAGTATGTTTCAAGCCTTCAACCAGTGCTACGTTTTCTATGATGACATTCCCCAAAACATATTGAGCTATATCCCAGAGTTTCTCCTTTGTTTCCATCTCCAAAAGATATTACTGGGCCAGCTTTCCTCTCAAACTTTGTAAGCATGGACTTTTTTCCAGTCATATGTCCAGAGTATCCACTGTCCAAAATGATTGAATGCTTCTTTCCTGTGCCCTGCGAACAAAAAGTAACTAGTTAGAATTTTTTAGGACCCAACTTTGATTGGATCCTTTCTTACTAGATTTAGAAATGACAGGCTTTGAAGATTTTGCTTTTACTTTACCTGTTGCAGAGTCAACCTTAGACTCTGATTTCACAAACTGTTTGTGACTAGGAGTTTCATATTTCAAAGAATAATAGTCATAATACAGTTCATGACATTCTCTACACATGTAAATGGAATGAAGTAAACTACCACAATGATAACAAGCTTTCTGTGGTTGGTATTGAATTTTCCGAGTCTTGGGGAATCTGGACTCAGTTTTCCAATAAGGTTTTTGATTGCAGTCTAGGGCCAAATGATTATGATTTTCACACTTATAGCATTTTTTCCTAGGTGCATCAGGTACATTCTTGTAATTATTCTCTTTGTTAATACCTTCTTTTCCATTCCTATTTCTTTTGATCTTGCTAGACTCTGAAAGACCATCTAATCTCTGTTTCAACTGAGACTTAGACAGAAACCCTATGTTTACATTCTTAGGTTTCTCTAACACTTTCTCATCTGAATTACTATTGTTAATTCTTTTATGTACAACAGGGGTACCTTTTGAATCAACAAATTTAACATGATTAGGTTCAGAAACAATTTTCTTACCTACAGATTTAGATGTGCTAGCTTCTACTTTACCATCATCATTGACAATAGCTACTTTTTCTTCTTGTCTAGCCTTATCAAAACCTAAACCATTAACTTTACCACTTACGAATTCCACTTTCAAAGATTTCTAGAGTCTTTTTACCAGAATTGTTAATGGTTTTAATCACATCTCTCTCTTCCTCTAGTTCTTTTCTGACATAGTCATAAGCCTCAAGAATAACAATATAATCATGCTTAGCTTTATCAGAACTTAACTTGTATTCTTCCATTTGAATTAACTCAGATTCAAGAAAATTATTTCTATCAACTAATTTATCATTCTTAACCTTAAGTTCATCTATTTCACTGGTAAGAATTCTAAAATTAGTCATAAGATTCTTAAACTCAGCATGAATAGATCTAATTTCATCAGAATTTAAGCTATCAAATGAATTAAGAGAGTGAAGTGATACCTTAACAGAAGATGGAGAAGTTTTCTTTGGAGATCCAGGTTTGTCTAAAACATTTGCCATCAATGCAATGTTGTCATAATCCAATTCTTCTTCAGAATCACTGGAATCAGCCCAATCCTTCTGTGTGACCATAAGTGCATTGCCCTTTCCTGAATTCCTAGGCTTCTTACACTCAATAGCAAAGTGTCCAAGCTTGCTGCAGTTAAAGCACTTGATCTTGGCCTTATCAAGCTTGACAATTGTACTTTTGCCTTTGTCACTCTTCTTCTCCTCCTTCTTTCGAAAAGGTCCTTTGCTAAATCTTCTCCTATTGAATCTTCCTTTCTTGAAAGCTTTAGCAAACATAGCAAAGAGTTCCTGCATCTCTGTTTCAGAATCACCGTTATCAAAATCTATATCAGTAGTCTCTGACTCAGAACTTTCTTTGCTTTTCTTCTTCCTAGAGTTCTTTACAGCAGGCTCTTCATGCTGTTCCTCTGGAATCTTCTTTGAATCAGATTGAGCAGTGAATGCAACAGTTTTCATCTTTCCTTCACTCCTACTCTTCTTCTGTTGCTTGTCAAGTTCATAAGCCCTCAATTTTCCATACACTGCCTCTAATGATATCTCATCAAGATCATTAGCTTCCTCAATTGCAGATATCTTCTCATTGTAGAAATCAGGCAAGGCTTTCATGAACTTAGTATTCATATCCTCCAAGTCATAATATTTACCATGCATGGCCATCTCATTGATGAGTTTTGTAAACCTATCGAAGGTATCAGTAAGTGACTCACCAGACTTGGATTCAAAGTACTCATACTGTTGTATAAGTAGTGTCCTCATGTTCTTCCTGACAGGCTTAGTTCCTTCACAGTGAACCTTAAGATTGTCCCATATATCCTTAGCAGTTTTACAAGAGAGAACATAGTTAGTGAGAACAGAATCAAGACTGTTGAACAATATGTTTCTCACTTTAGCATCTTTAAGAACATTCTCCTTGTCCTTATCTGACCATTCAGATTTAGGCATCTCTGCTGTATGTTCTGGAACAACTTGACCATCAACAGTTGCTTGTCCAACAACCTTTGTTGGAACAAAAGGTCCATCTCTGATTTTGTAAAGATAATCAGGATCTGTTGCTTCCAGATGATGCAACATCTTTACTTCCCATAGAGTATATTCGTTTCTCTTGAGCATAGGAATCTTAGTATCCCCATCCTTGTAACCAGACATGATTGAAGATCTTTATGATTATTCGAAATCAACCTGCTCTGATACTGTTAGATATAATTGATGTGATTTAATGTCAGTGTTTAAGTGTTACAGGTAAAGAGAGTTTAACTTGATATTGAAAGCAGTTGTAACAGAGTTTGAGTATACGCTGATTGCTGGAAGCGCAAACGCTGACAGAGGAAAGTGTAAACACTGTTAGCTGAACACATGGAAGCGCAAACACTGTTAGCTTGGAGAGAACAGAGTTTGCTAAAGTCTGTCTACTGGGAGCGTCTACAAGTCAACAGAGTTTGAAGATTAATTTAATATTAATATGGAAGCGATATCTTTGAAGATTGGATAGCTGTCAAAGAGATTGAGTTGACTTAGAAGACGTGTAGCAATCGTAATTGATATCAATTATATAGCTTAATTTTAGGAGAATCAATTAACGATTGTACGTAGCTGTATATCTTATAAATACAGTTAGGTTAAACCTAGAAGGGTATCCATCGTGAACGAATATCATTCTTGTAACCTAAGCAGCTCTCTGTGATATTTTACATCACTGAGAGAGGAATTATTAATTCCAAACAGTTTTAAGAGTTAAAAAGTGTGTTCTTGTTATTTACTCATACGTTACTTGATTATATATTGTGTATTCGACCTAACAAGTGGTATCAGAGCCAAATCTGTTACTTTATTACAGAAAAAGATCCAAACACAATAGTAATCAATGGCAGAGATACCTCCACCATCTGAGAAAGCCCCTACTACTGTTAGTAGGTATGAAACAATTAGGGTTCCTATACTTAGGCCATTAGAGTATGCAATTTGGAAGGTGAAGATGACCATGTTTCTGGAGGCTACAGATCCAGAATATCTGGATAGAATTTATGAAGGTCCTCACAAACCTACAAAGTTATCTGCTGCTGCTGCTGGTGAGGAATCAAAGGTCATTCCAAAAGAAAAGAAAGATCTAACTGCTGAGGATCTTTCATCTATTGCAAAGGATGCAAAAGTAAGGCATTTACTTCACAGTGCTTTAGACAATGTTATGTCTAATAAAGTGATAAATTGCACTACTGCAAAGGAAATATGGGATGCACTTGAGGTCAGGTGTCAAGGAACTCCTGCAATTAAGAAAAATAGAAGAAACATACTCACACAGGAGTATGAGCACTTTGAGGCAAAGTCTGAAGAATCCATGACAGAAACATTTGACAGATTCTGTAAATTGCTCAATGATTTGTCATTGGTTAACAAAGAGTATGATTTAGAAGACTCAAATCTCAAGTTTCTTCTTTCTCTACCTGAAAAGTGGGATGTGAAAACAACCACTATAAGAGATAATTATGAACTTGGTGAAACAGAGATTGATGAAATTTATGGACTGCTCAAAACCCATGAATTGGAATTGGAGCAGAGAAACAAAAGATCAAGTAGAAAGTCAAAGTCTGTTGCTCTTAAGGTTGAGGAGAAACCATCAAAGAAGGAAGCATCAAGGAGAAAGGCAAAAGGAAAAGCGTTAGTCATACACTCAGAAAGTGAGTCATCAAACACTGATATTGACTCAAACACAGATGAAACATCTGATTCTGAAGATGATGAGGAGATGATGCAAATGGCTGCATTGATGGTAAAGACCTTCAAGAAGATGGGATTCAAGAACTTCAAGAAGGGAAAGAGATTCTCCAAGGACTACTCAAAGTTTGACAAGAAGAATTTCAAGAAATCTGAGGGAAAGGACTTCAAATCTGGTAAGAAAGATAAGTCTGAGATTCAATGCTACAAGTGTAAGGAGATGGGTCACTATGCTCCTGAGTGCAGGAAGGGTAAAACTGAAAAGGCACTCTACACCAAAGGCAGAGATTGGGCAGACACTTCAGATTCAGATGAGGAAGTCAACTATGCACTCATGGCTACTACTCAAAATGAAGATGATGATCTCAAGGTACCCCCAACTACCTATGCTTATAATACTGATAATATAACTGAATTGAGAATTTATCTTAAAGCATTGCATATCAGTTATAGAGATCAGACTTTAGAAAATGAGAGGATTAAGAATGAGTGCTTCCAACTCAAAGATAGAAATAAACTTGTTGAGGAACAGCTAGAAAACATGAATAAAATTCAGAAAGAAAGAGATGATGCAGTGTTTATTGAACAGGAGTTGCTAGGTAAATATAAGCAACTAGAATCTGAATTGGAGGATACTAAACACATTATTAAAACTTGGACACATTCTGGTAAAGATACTCAAGAAGTGTTTCAGTCAGATACAGTAGGTCTAGGTTACTCTGAAGGAGATGAACTTAGATTTGAAAATATGGTAAAAGTTAGACCACATCGTCCATCTGAAGGAAATGTTATGGGAACAGGTGGACCTAAGACTGAAGCTGAGAAAAAGGCTGTTAAAGAATCATATGCTAAGACTTTTGTTAAAGAGGTTAATATTGGCTCAATGACAGATAAACAACTCAAGCATAAGCTTAAAGAGATAAAATCTGTCAACAAGCAGAGAATGCCTAAGAAAAACAGAAATGGAAAAATAGGCATAACATCAGGAATTAAGCCAATGCTTGCTTCATTAGCTCCTAGAAAGACATGCTTTAATTGTGGTAGCACTAATCATCTTGCTAGTTTCTGCAGTAAGAATAAGAACATTAATTCTTTGCCCTCTAAAACTGCTGTTAAAAATGATTATGTGAGAACTAGACCACAGACTTTATGTAAACACTGTGGAAGTACATGGCATTCTATTTACACTTGCAGAGATTATCATGCTCTTTACTATAATTACTATGAACCCAAACCAAATTTGAAATGGGTTAAAGTAAACTCTGCAAATGTAAATTCTGAAAAAGTTAGCTTAAATTCTGATAATGTGAATTCCGCTGCAAAAGCTAACAGAATTAAGAAAGCCAAAGGATCCAAGCAAGTCTGGATCCTTAAAACTAACAATCAGTGATTGTTTGTGATTGCAGGGCACCAGGGTGAGTACCCTAGTCGTGGACAGTGGATGTTCAGGACACATGACTGGAAATAAAGCCCTGCTATCAGAGTATGAGGAGAAGGCTGGCCCAAAAGTTTCCTATGGAGATGGCAACATAGGACATACTCTGGGATATGGCAATATTAATCTAGGAAGTGTCATCATCACAAATGTAGCTCTGGTTCCAGGACTCAAGCATGATCTGCTATCTGTGAGTCAAATCTGTGACAGAGGATATCATGTGGATTTTCAGCCTGAATATTGTCAAGTGATCAGCAAATCTACAGGGAAAGTTGCTCTAGTTGGAAACAGACACAATAACATCTATGAAATTAAATTGTCAACAAACACTGATGGCAAAGCAGTGTGTCTGTCAACAAGAATGTCCAGTGAAGAGAGTTGGAAGTGGCACAAGAAACTCTCTCATTTGAACCTGAACAACATCAATGAACTAATCAAGAATGATCTTGTAAGAGGCTTACCAAAGTCATTGTTGAATGTAGAAGGCCTGTGTGATTCTTGTCAAAAGGCCAAACAGAGAAAAGCCTCTTTCAAGAGCAAATCTGAGTCTTCAATTGTTGATCCTTATCATCTTCTACATGTTGATCTTTTTGGACCAGTAAATGTCATGTCACTTGGAAAGAAGAAATATGCTCTAGTCATTGTTGATGAATACACCAGATACACTTGGGTGTATTTTCTAGCAAAGAAGGATGAAACTGCATTAACACTGACAGAACATATAATACAACTGGACAAAGAGTCAGAGAATCAAGTGAAGATAATCAGAAGTGACAATGGAACTGAATTCAGGAATTCAACCATGGAAAAATTTTGCAAGAGTAAAGGAATCAAACAAGAGTTTTCTGCACCTGGTACTCCACAACAAAATGGTGTAGTGGAGAGGAAGAACAGAACCTTGATAGAAGCTGCCAGAACCATGCTAGATGAAGCAAAATTACCAACATACTTCTGGGCAGAAGCAGTTCAAACTGCTTGTTTTACTCAAAATGCAACACTGATCAACAAGCATGGCAAAACACCATATGAAATGGTGAAAAAGAAAAAGCCAAATCTAAAATATTTTCATATTTTTGGATGCAAGTGCTTTGTGTTGAAGACTCATCCTGAACAGTTGACCAAATTTGATCTAAAGGGAGATGAAGGAATTTTTGTTGGCTATCCACTGTCAACTAAAGCATTCAGAGTTTATAATCTGAGAACTAGAGTGATCATGGAGTCTATTCATGTGTCATTTGATGACAAGAAAATAACTGGTCTTGAAGATGTTAGTGAACATGATCAACTATACTTTGAAAATGAAGATTTATTAAACTCGAATGAGACAGATCTGACAAACACTGTTGAGGACAATTCTGAACCTCTACTGGTAAACACTGAAGAGACTTTTCAATCAGAAACAAGGGAAGAACCAGTTGAGGGGGAGCATGAAGAATCTCACCAAAGTGATAATTTAAACACTGATAGTGACTCAGTTGATAACTCTGAATCAAACACTGTTGATTCAAACTCTGATCGTTCAAATTCTGAGCAGTCACATTCAGGGGGAGCATCAGAAAATGATGAAAAGCACCAAGAAAATCAGGAGAGCATGGATCAAGGGGGAGGATCACATGATGACAGAAGCAATCTGCCTTCTGCAAGAAAATGGACTAAGTCACATACACCTGATTTGATTATTGGTGATCCAGATGCAAGAGTAAGGACAAGAAGTGCAACAACAAATGAATGTCTGTTTCATGCATTCTTGTCACAATCTGAGCCAAAGAAAGTAGAAGAAGCTCTTAAAGATGCTGACCGGATAACAGCAATGCAAGAAGAGCTAAATGAATTTGAGAGAAATGAAGTGTGGACCCTTGTACCAAGGCCAAAGAACAGATCCATTGTTGGTACTAAATGGGTTTTCAGAAATAAAACTGACAGTGATGGTGTGATCACAAGGAACAAAGCAAGACTGGTAGCTAAAGGCTATTCACAGCAGGAAGGAATAGATTATGATGAGACTTTTGCACCAGTTGCCAGATTGGAGGCAATAAGGATGTTTCTTGCCTATGCTTCTCACAAGAAATTCAAAGTTTTTCAAATGGATGTGAAAAGTGCTTTTCTGAATGGAAAACTTGAAGAAGAAGTATTTGTTGAACAACCACCTGGTTTTGTAGATCCAAAATATCCAGACCATGTCTACAGGTTAGACAAGGCTCTCTATGGACTAAAACAGGCACCTAGGGCATGGTATGAAACACTTGCTAAATTTCTACTAGAAAGTGGGTTTCACAGAGGTACTATTGACAAAACTCTGTTTTACTTTCAATCTGGTAATGACCTGCTCTTAGTTCAGATATATGTAGATGATATCATTTTTGGATCTACTAATGATAAACTCTGTAAGAAATTTGCCAAGCTCATGCAGTCTAGATATCAAATGAGTATGATGGGAGAGCTAAGCTATTTTCTAGGCTTACAGGTGAAGCAAACAGATGATGGAATTTTCATTAATCAAGCAAAATTTACAAGAAATCTTCTTAAGAAATTTGGCATGCTTGACTGTTCATCTGCAACAACTCCCATGGCAACTGCAACAAAACTGGACAAAGATACAGGGTCATCAGTGGATATGACAAGTTACAGAGGGATGATTGGTTCTCTACTCTATTTAACTGCTAGTAGACCTGATATCATGTATGCCACCTGTCTGTGTGCAAGGTTTCAGGCAGATCCAAGGGAATCACATTTAACAGCTGTGAAGAGGATTTTCAAATATCTCAAGGGCACTGTAACCTTAGGGCTGTGGTACCCAAGAGAATCAGATTTTAAGCTATTTGGTTACTCTGATGCAGATTTTGCTGGTTGTAAGATTGACAGAAAAAGCACAAGTGGAAGTTGTCAATTTCTTGGTGACAGACTTGTGTCTTGGTACAGCAAGAAACAAAAATCAATATCAACATCTACAGCTGAAGCAGAGTATATTGCTGCTGGTAGTTGTTGTGCACAGATTCTGTGGATGAAGAATCAATTGCTGGATTATGGGTTAAGGTATAGTAAGATACCTATTTTTTGTGATAATCAAAGTGCTATTGCAATGACAGGTAATCCAGTACAACACTCAATGACCAAGCACATCAACATAAGGTATCACTTTATCAGAGAGCATGTAGAGGAAGGCAATATTGAGCTTCACTTTGTGTCTACAGAACAACAACTTGCAGATATCTTCACCAAGCCATTGAGTGAAGCTACATTTACAAGACTGGTCAATGAACTAGGAATGGTCTCTAGTTTTGACTAAGTGATGTTGGTTAGACTCAAAAACTTATTGCTCATGCTATGCAAATTGTTAAGTGCTATGTGAACCTTAGTATTAAACTCTGTTATGCATGCTTATGTTTAAACCTTGTTAAACTCTGTCAGCATGTCTGTCTGTTAAACACTGTTAACAAGTTGGATACACTCAGTGAATTCAGAATTGATTGTTGTCTGAATGAAAATACCAATGAAGAAAAATGTATGAAGCATGATTCTCAGTGAAAAATCAAGATTCTTTCTGAGTCACTGTGATCTAATCAAAAATTGTGCAGTAAATTAACACAGCATGATACTGTTTCATATTTAGAGCATCTCTTAGTTTATTTGATCCTAAACTCTGAATCTATGAATACTGTATGCATTGCCTCTCATGAATAACTCTGATATTGATGAACTCTAAACTCTGATTAGTAACACTCTGTTTCCAAGCCATACTTGATTCTTGATGATTCTTTGTTTGCACTTGTGAAAATTTTAAAACTTGAGATGTGTCATTGTTTAGTTTGGTGAGAAACAGTTCATGTCTACACCCTGTGAGATTTTGAGCCGAATAAATGATTGATACATTATATATCAATCAGATTTTATTGTTGTGTGATGTTCATCAGTAAGTATGTTGCTCTAGAACTTGCATTAAACCATTTTGAGACTACATGATATATGTGTGCATGAAAATGATAAAGGCACTAGGATTAACCATCTTTCTTCAAACACTGTTCAAAACATCTTTGAACACTGATAATAAACACTGTTCATAAACACGACCCTTAGTAAACCCTTTTGAGCCTAATTAACTGCTCATTTTTCTTGAATACTGAAGTATTAAGAGCAGTTATATTCTTTTGATAAATCAAATTCAAGCAGGTGAGAATTTCTCAAGAAAAGAAATCTTACTCAGTATATATATATGTAAATAAAAAAAAAGAAAAAAAAAGGGTATATATACTGATCATCTTGTACAAATATGTACTAACCGTTTGACTGAATATTTTGATCTGATAAATTGTTCAGTTAGGAATTCTCATTCGAAAATTATCTTTTCTCATCTGTTTGATTTTACTCAATTACAACCCTGAACAAAGTCCTTTTGATTTGTGCATATATGTAATCGAAGTGGTGTAGATTTGGTGGACATTCAAGCTTATGGTAGTATCTACTTTTACTGATTGAATTTGAGAGTAAACACTTCACCTAAACACTTGTGTGATGTGAGAGTTTGTGAGAAAATCCTTGACATGTAACTCACTGAATGATGCTTTGATGTTTATCTCTTGATATTTTTGTCTATAATGACTGTGTGCTTACTTGGATAATCATGAACATAAACTGGAACAGAGATATTCAGATTTCTGTAATTAAGGAACTACAGAGTTTAGCATTCATCATATACTCTGTGTTTAATATGAGAGTTTGTGCATTCAGTGTTTATTGTTTTGATTTATGGATTTTATGAAATATTAGATGCTATAAAAATTGATTTGGTAAACTCTGCTACTCACACACAAAAATCACGACTGTGCATTTTTGAAAGGGTTTTTGTGATAAAGATTGCAAATGTGACAAACACTGATTGATTGTGTTATGTACTCTAAGGTAAATTTTCATTAAGATAATTTGATAATTTTGGAGTAAATGGAGTAGTTGACAACTGTTAATTAGTGTATTTAGTGGTAAAGTGTCTTGATAAAAGGAACGACAGCGGTAATAATGGCTTTAACTGCGCGTGTATTAAGTGAATCGTTGCATGTTTGACACGTGTCCCACTTTCACCCAATCACTCATCATTATCTATCACTTTCGCATTTCTCGAGGGAACAGTTGTGTGTTTTCAAGATAAAACGTTTGAGTTTAATTTTTAATTATAACTCAAATTATTTTTTGTCACAATCACTTTCACCCACTCGTATTCACTTTACCAAAACAGAGAACTTCTTTGTTTTTTTCACTTTGGCATTTTCGCAAACACCTTTCTTGCATATCATTTTCACAGTTGCTTTTTGCTTATTTCTTGATTCAATGGCAAAAAAACCTTTCACTTTGTTTGGTCTACGATTTGTGCCTAACAATTATGCAGCTTTACTTGAGAACGACAGGGCTCCAGAGGCGTTTCATCTAATGCAAAATTTTCTTCGCGATTCTGAGATTGGGCAAGCGCTGGTTGAACCGGCTACTATATCTGCTTCTCAGGTTGTTAACTTCTGGCAAAACTCAAGATATATAGAAGGAGGAGAGAATGGAACTCCATCTATCATCTTCTCTCATGAAGAACAAGAGTTTGTGATTACTCCACAAACTGTCCGTGATGCCATGGATTTTGACACACATACTTCGTATGCTGTTGTCTCTGAGCAAAATCTGAGAGAGATGCTAACAGAGATTGGGTATATGGACTCACTTGCAAAGCTGGGCAGTGTGAGGAGGCCGAATCTGAGAAAAGAGTGGAACTTTTTCTTTGATTGTATCACCAGGACATTCCAGAAGAAGGTCACCAACTGGGATGCTATTCCAATGGACAGTCTGCAAATTGGGTATTCTCTACTCTATGGCAGTAATTTTGATTTTGGTAGATATATATTAATGAATTTGGGTGATAAGTTGTCAGAGTCTACTACAGTTTACTTTGCTAGATTTTGTCAACTTTTGTTCAATGCATGTGTACCTGGGTTGACTGTTGATGAAGCTGATGAAATTCAACCTTTTCGAGTCACTAAGAGAATATTCTCTGATATGACTAACAAAGATGTTGGTAAAGACATACCTCCTTTCGTATTGCCACTTGCCTTACAGAATTTTGTCAATCAGCCACAAGATTCTCCATCACAAAACCATGAACCACATGAGACACAACAACCAGAACCACAACCTATGCCTGAACCTTTAGCCACTGATCGTACAGAAAACATACCATCTCAACCTATACAATCACCTGAGCCAACCCAAACAACCACTGTTCATCCTATATCACCAACAAACCCTGTCACTACTATTCACCCACAACCTCCATCTAAGTCCAAAAGGAAGAAGCATGCTGCACTTGATACAAAACATTCTAAGGCTAAACAGACATCTACAAAGGCTGTTTATTCTAGAAGATTCAAAGAAAGAGCAAATAGACCTTCTACACCACCAGCTGAGGATAGTTCTAGTGAGGATGAAGAACTGGTTGCAGTGCCTCAAGCTAAGAGGAGAAGGCTCATTCTATCTGATTCTGATGATGAGCATGTTGATGAGGCTCAAGAGAAAATCTCTATTGATATTCCTACTGGTGAGACAGAGGTTATAATAGAATCTATTTTACCAGAATCAGAAGTCAAGATTGCTGAACCAGAATCTACTAAGGTTC
Organism: Kitagawia praeruptora; assembly: GCA_037693485.1. NCBI lineage: Eukaryota > Viridiplantae > Streptophyta > Magnoliopsida > Apiales > Apiaceae > Kitagawia > Kitagawia praeruptora. Next base: position 62,461,850 of record CM075344.1, read on the forward strand.
AAGAAAATGAAGATGTTAGAGATGCTTTGTCTCCAATGGAAGAGTTTGCTGAAACTCCAATTTCTTTTAATCATGAAGCATCTACTCCACCACTCATGGAGGTTACACATTCTATTGATACTGGTGTTGCTGATGGGCCTACTGTTGTTCTTGAAGACACTGTGGTTGCATCACACACTGAGTTCAACTCTGATGCCCATCATGTTTCTGATCATGGTGAGGAGGTTGATAAACCAGAGAAGGTTCTTTCTTCAGAGCAAATTCAAGTTGCTAAAGGAAAACAGGTTGCTCAAGAACCTGTGGTTGCTCAAAATGAAGTCATTGCTTCTGTTGCCTCTACTAGTGAGTCGATAAGTGATTCAATTGAAGCCAAGAGTACAGGAGTTGAACAACCACAAACTCAAGCTGATGGTCATAAAACAGGAGAAAAACCAGATTTTGCTGGGCCTTCTGTCAATGAAATTGATGATGATTATTTGGCCAAACAAACTGCTGATTGGTACAAGTCAGAGTGTATTTTTCCTCCTGGAAGGGCAGCTATGTTTCTCCAAGCAAATTCTTCGAAGATTAAAAATCCAGATATATTCACTTGTTTGCAAGGCACGGTGATTCAAATCAAAACCTTGAATAATAGATTTGATGATACTCAGAAATCTATTGTTGATCTTCGAACAGAAGTTGCTACTCATGAGGAGAAAGCTCAAATAGCTAATGCTAAGCTTTTTCAACAATTCTCCAAAGCTCAAGCAAATCTTAATGACAGACTGAGCACAGTTGAAAAGAATCAGATTTTACTGACTGAGAAGGTTGATTCCATTGCAAACTCTCTTGAGTTAATCACCTCAATTCTGATTCAAGATGGTGATGATGTCAAAAAGGGGGAGAGAATTGCTAAAACCAAGTGCAAGCAAACTCAAACTCTGTCAAAGAAAGATCATCTTGATGATGAAGGTACTGCTGATAAGGGCTTAAGAAATGAAAATGAAAATTCTAGACAAGGACATGGGAGGTCTACAAGGTCAAAGCCGAATTTGGTGATAGATACAAATACTCAGAGTACTTCTGGTTCAAAGCCAAAGGATTTGTCATTCTCTGACAATCCACAAACAGATGAAGAATTGGCTGCAAAACTCTTTCGTGAAGAGAATGCTGAAGCTACACTTGAGGATATTCAAGCTGAAGAAAAGCTGTTGCAGAAAGAGCATTTAAAAGCTCAAAAGTCCAAGAAAGTGAAGAAAACTGTTAGAGCTTCAAAGCCTGTAATGAAAGGAATTGAGATCAAAGAAAAACTATCTGGTATTCAAGAAGAAGAAGAAGAAGATACTGGAAAGCTGGTTAGAAAGTCTTCTCTTGATGCAAAGCTGAAGTTAAAAGGAGTGATGGGTGAAGAGAGCAAGAATAAAATGATAATTACAACCTCTGTTGATACACATGTTGTACAGAAGAATGAAGACACAACCTCTGTTGCTGCACAAGTTGTGACTACACCAATACTGTCTTCTCAGCTGAAATCAAAATTTGGAAAAGGTGTTCTTCATGATTCAAGTCTAGCAGCTACAGCTCCAGCTACAGCTCCAATGGATTTTACTGATGGTAGAGCTTTATCTGGTAAAATCGCATACAACAAAGGAGGCATAGGTTCACATAGAGATAAAAGACAGAATGTTGCTCCTAGAGATCCTTCTTCACTGTCTGTTCTAGGTCGTGGTGTCACTCAAGAGAGTTTAGACAGACTGGAATCAGTACAGCTTGTTCATCAGAAGAGTTTAGGAAAGGATTTCTTGCTATACTTCATGGTTGATGGAACGGTGTTCAAGATTGCTGAGAATGATATTGATTTGAAATTCTGGGAAGAACTAGAGTATGTTCTGTATATTTTCAGAGTAAGAAACCAAAGAGCTCAATCAGTTGCAAATGTGCTCAGACAAAAGATGATACAGAATCTTGCAAATAGACATATGAAATACAGCAAGTATGTTTCAAAGTACAGAGACTGGAATGGGAATCTGATTGAAATGCAGAAGGGAACTACAAAGCTGAAGACTGATCTTGGGATTACTGTTCTGGATTTTAATGAGAAGTCTGAAGAAGTGAAGTTTATCAGGTTGGGAAATGAAATGAGAAGAAACAAGATCTATGATCTCAGAGCTGCTATTTTTCAAACTGATGAGAATGATCCAGATTTAAGAGAGATCAAGGTAGCCATGGAGATTGAACTTGAAAATGCTGAGAGGAGGTTGTTGATTGATTATCTCAGAACAACTCCAGATCTTGAGGAGGTTAGGTAGACAGAATTTGTAAGTAATTCGAATTTTCTGTAAATTTTGCTAAGTCAAGTTTAAACTCTGATTATATGTTAAACACTGTGTTTTTGCTTGTTAGTTTTGACATCATCAATTACTGTAAACTTGTACATTTTTCTAATGAACAAGTTAGGGGAGATTGTTAGATATAATTGATGTGATTTAATGTCAGTGTTTAAGTGTTACAGGTAAAGAGAGTTTAACTTGATATTGAAAGCAGTTGTAACAGAGTTTGAGTATACGCTGATTGCTGGAAGCGCAAACGCTGACAGAGGAAAGTGTAAACACTGTTAGCTGAACACATGGAAGCGCAAACACTGTTAGCTTGGAGAGAACAGAGTTTGCTAAAGTCTGTCTACTGGGAGCGTCTACAAGTCAACAGAGTTTGAAGATTAATTTAATATTAATATGGAAGCGATATCTTTGAAGATTGGATAGCTGTCAAAGAGATTGAGTTGACTTAGAAGACGTGTAGCAATCGTAATTGATATCAATTGTATAGCTTAATTTTAGGAGAATCAATTAACGATTGTACGTAGCTGTATATCTTATAAATACAGTTAGGTTAACCCTAGAAGGGTATCCATCGTGAACGAATATCATTCTTGTAACCTAAGCAGCTCTCTGTGATATTTTACATCACTGAGAGAGGAATTATTAATTCCAAACAGTTTTAAGAGTTAAAAAGTGTGTTCTTGTTATTTACTCATACGTTACTTGATTATATATTGTGTATTCGACCTAACAGATACCAATTGTTAACTCGAATAACTTGTAGAAGGGGGGGTTGAATACAAGTTATATAATCGTGTCTGATTTTTGCTTGATTAGATTAACAAGAATAAACGAATGAATCAAACTGTTTGTATTAATAAGATCAAATACAAACTCTACCAAAGGTGTACAAATACCTTTAGCAGCTGCTGACAAAATAAATCTCTCTCTCTCTGTTTGTTTCGAACTCTCGAATACAAACCTTATACAGAGCTACGCATACAAAACTCACAACTCGAACTTACGTACACTTTTTACAATGATATATAGAGAGTATTTATAATGCTACCTATCAACTAATCACAGAAAGATAATCTATACATGACAATGTTCTGCCGTCCAGTTGATATTTTCCATCAATAGAAAATTCTTTCCTTCATAATATCTTCTTGCTTGTTCCTCAAACAAAGATCCTGTTTTATAGCACTTGCCAGTTTCTGTATCATCCATAATGACATCATCAGTAACTCGACTGATATCAGGATTCCATCTTGCATCAGGATCTGACCATCCAATCAGTACTTGATCAGTATTTGACCTGACGTATCAGGATTCAATCTTAGTTCCTGACATGTAGTACTCGATGCACTTTCCTGACTTAATTCTACAGATTACTGTCTAACACATATATCCTATACAAAGTTCTAAATCCTTTATAAGATCAGGATATACAAGAAGTATAAGTAAAATTCTATTCTTAACATCACAACTCATGAATTATTCCTAACAGGTTCTAATGTGGTTTTGAAAAGTGTTAAATGTGGTACCTTGTATCTTCTTCAAGGTTCTAGGTTATCAGGTTATGTTGTTGTCGCATCCTCGGAGATTGATAAGATATACATGACTCGGCCATATGGGTTTCAGGTTCCTGGTAAGGAAGACTATGTTTGCAAGTTATTGAAGGATTTGTATGGACTAATTAAAGCAGTCTCTGAGGCAGATGAGTTTTTTCTGGTACATCTGGCATTATTATGGTGCATCTGGTACATCTGGCACTATTATGGTGCATATGGTACATCTGTTATTTGTGAGAGGATTCAAGTCAAGATGGAGATTTGTTAGATATTTCCTTGAATTTCGTGCCTTATCGGGTTGGTCTGTTTTTCTGTTTTCTTATTTTTCAAGTCAGTTTCTGTTTTGTCTGTTCTAGTTCAAGTCAGTTTCTGTTTTGTCTATTCTAATTCAAGTCAGTTTCTGTTTTGTCTATTCTAGAACCTTCTGTAACTGCCTAGAGAGTATTATATAAACTCTCTAGGACATAACCTAGCAGTCAGTCTGTCATAAACAAGAATCTGTAATATGAATCTGTAATCTAGATCTGAATCTGTAGCTGTGTGCTGTAATCTGTATCCTCAAGATCAATAAAACTTTTCTCTTCTGCCTATCTGTGTTCTTCCTTTTACGTTTATTATAATATTTCCTGATTCCGTTATAACACTACAAAACAAACGTCGATTCAAAAAAAAGATCTAAATGTAGAAAACTAAAATCAACAATAAATTTTAATATAATGCATTTAAAACTAATACTCCCTCCGTCCCCCGTGATAGTTTACATTGGGTTTTTTCACGGAGACCAAGAATTATAATTAAAATAAGTGAAGTAGTGGGTGTAATAGTCATTTTATTGTTAAAATAAATGAAGTAATGGGTGTAATAGTGATTTTATTGTTAAAATAAGTGAAGTAGTGGTTGTAATATTGTAAAGTGTTGAAAAAGTGGGGTGAAGTAGTTGATGTAATAATGTATTTTATTGTTAAAAGTTACTATTTATAGTATGTAAAGAAATGAGAGGCACGTCCCAAAATAGAAACTGTAAAAAAATGAGTGGGACGGAGGGAGTATATACTAACACAAAAACATAAAAAGATAGTACAAACTTTCTTTAAAAATTATATAAAGAATAGTTAAACCAATAAGTTTTCACATTTCTAAAGTGTATTATATATATTCTAATAAAATTGAAGAAAATTCCCCAAAAAATATGAAATTTTAAAATATATGTTAGGTTTGACAACAAATATGTTTCTAAAATTTAAATTAAAAAAAATGTGAGCACAAATCAATAAAAAGAAACAAATTCTTACTTTGCAAAGAAAAAATTTTAATTAAAAAAGTGAACACAAATCAATAAATAAACATATTTTAAATTAGAAAGCAATCTAAACACCCACAAAATAAATTTATATTAATATCTAAATCTAACACAACATTATAAATATCCCTAAGATTACTCTAAACAAAACACATCTAAACACCACACATGGCAAAAATATAATATTAACAAAAAAAAAATCAATATTCAAACAAATAAAAAAAATTAATACCACACATATTTCCAAAAAAGATAAAAAAAAATGCCTTTCAAAATTACAAAAACAATATAACAAAAGATCTAAAAATTTTAAGATAACCATTAAATTAAATAATCAAAAAGATAAAAACTATGTTTCAAGTATCTCACATGTAATCTAATAAAATAAAAAAATAAAAAATAATTATGAAATACTAAAAAATATGTTAACCTAAACTTCGAAATATAAATTATAGAAAAACCATTTACAAGAAAAAAAAAACAAATGTATAATTACAAACCATATAAAATATGTATTATTATCATTAAAAATAAAAATATATTATTCAAAATTCTATAAACTAATTTTCAAACAACAAATTATAATCAAAATTGTATCACAAAATACACGGGTATAAAGCTAGTTGGAAATAAAGCATGTAATCAGGGGGTAGACTGGTAGGCATCCTTGAGCTCACCAAATGTGACAAGTTGTGTAATTTTGTCACTTCATCGCACTTGCATGCAGTTGCATCTTCTATGAAAATTATAATATCTAATGACTCAATGAGTAAGAAATTTTATTTGATTGTCATATGGTATTCATTTATTCTAAGGATTAGATGCTACAAGGGGAGAAGTGGGTGACTTAGAGGGTGTTTGGGATTGCTTAAAATAAGTTACTTTTGACTTAATGGAGGTGTTTTTAACTTAAAGGAGAAAGTAAAGTTGTTTACTTTAAGTTGAGTGAATGTGTTTGGGTAATTTTACTTAAAGTTAAATGGGAATTTAATAATTTTGACTTAAAGTGATATTTGACTTAAAAAAATTTTAAATTCATGATATTTAAGCTTTACAAGAATTTTGAAAAAAAAAAAAAAAAAAAACTCCATAAGTCATAAGTCATAAGTCAAAAGTACCTAAATGTAACTTCTGACTTAAAGCAATTTTTTAACTTAAAGCCGGCTTAAAGCCACGTTACACAAACACACCAAAAACTCCTTAAAGGAGCTTTTGGCTTTAAGTAAGGTTAGCCAAACAGGCTCTTAATCTATCCATAACTTTCAAAATTCTTTTAGGAACTCTATATAAACTAAATCAATAGAGTGGCAAACTATTCAGTGACGACTTAATCAACATTATTCTTCCTCCCATATTCAAAGACCTGTTTCTCCATAACTTGACCAATTTATCTTTAAGCTTATTGACTAAAGGCATCCAAAATCCTTTTTTTCTATGATTAGCACCCATGCTTTCTCCCAGATATAATAATGTAGCTTACACACTTTACACCCTAACATATTTGCCCAGCTCTAAATAGTATTTACATGTATATCTCATGCATATAATCAACTCTGAATAAAGGTCCTCAATATCACAATTTTAAAGAAAATGACCCCAAATATCACAAATAGAAAAGTTGGCCCAATATATCACTCCAAAACGCTATATCGTGAAGCGTTATTTTTCTTTTTGTCAAAGACGCTACTGCGTCTTGCGTTTTGACTCTTTTCTCTTTTTTTTTTTAAAAAAAATGCTAGAAACGCTACTTTAGAATTTGTTTTAAGTGTTGACACCTTTTCATCTACGTTCATGTTACTTAACGCCACTTTGTGTATCGTTTCAACACAAAAAAAAAAAATTCCTTAACGCTAAACGCATCAGCGTTTCCAAAAAAAAAAAAATTTAAATAAAAACGCTATATGATACTGTGTTTTGGAGTGATATTTGGGGCCAAGTTTTTGAGTTGTGATATTTAGGACAACTTTAATAATTCAAAATTGTGATAGATAGGGCCAACACCCATGAACTCTTTGAAAAATTAATCTTTAGACCAGAAGTTGAAAGCACTGCAAAATCCTTTTAATATTCCAAATGTTGTTTTCATTTGGCTCTAAGAAGACTATAATATCATCTAGGGCTGAGCAGAAAAATCGAAATGAAACCGAAATCGATAAAAATCGAATCGATTAAAACCGAACCGAATTAAAATCGAAAAACAGAACCGATACAAATGGTCCAGTTTCGATTTTGGAGTGAAACCAAACCGAAAAAATCGAAACCGAGCCGATTATTATATATTTATATAATTATATATTATATATACTAGCCTATAACCCGTGCGATGCACGGTTGCTTGTAAATTTTTTAATTATATTTTATTATTAAAGTTTTAAGTTGTATATATATTTTTATTAATAAAATAATTTATAACTTTATAATCCCATGTATATAAATATTATTAAAATTATTTATTTTGAATTATTATAGTTGTATTTTGAATTATTATATTTGTGTATGCGGTGCTTATTAATATTAATACATATTATTTAGGTTATGTGTGTTTTTTTTTTAATTTTATTAATAATAGAGATTTAACCAAACCAAAGAGTGACCAAAAAAAGAGTGACAAAAAAAAGTACCAAACCAAATATACCCTGTTTTGCTAATATTTTGAATTATATCAAACCAAATATACCCTGTTTTGCTTATAATAGTATAGTATATATATTAATATTAATACATATTATTTAGGCTATGTTTTTTTTTTGAATTTTATTAATAATAGAGATTTAACCAAATCAAAGAGTGACAAAAAAAAGAGTACCAAAAAAGAGTGAAAAAAAAAGAGTACCAAACCAAATATACTCTGTTTTGCTTATAATAGTATATAGTATAGATTTGAATTATTATAGTTATATTTTGAATTATTATATTTGTGTATGTGGTGCATATTAATATTAATACATATTATTTAGGCTATGTGTGTGTTGTTTTTTTTGAATTTTATTAATAATAGAGATTTAACCAAACCAAAGAGTGACCAAAAAAAGAGTATAAAAAAAGAGTGACCAAAAAAAGAGTATCAAACCAAATATATCATGTTTTGCTTATAATATTATAGTATTGATATTAATATTAATACATATTATTTAGGCTATGTGTGTTTTTTTTTGAATTTTATTAATAATAGAAATTTAACCAAATCAAAGAGTAACCAAAAAAAGAGTACCAAACCAAATATACCCTATTTTGCTTATAATAGTATAGTATAAATTATATAATATATAAAATTATATTATAAAAATTATACATATATGTTTTAAGAATAAATTATCAATTTGGCACTACTTTATTGATTTAAGTAAAGCAGGTCTGCAACTACTTGATATGCAAGTTTGCTTGAAAACTTGATTTGCTTCATCTATCTGCTTTAAAATTGGAAATACTGATTGTCCATCCTGATTATTCTTTATCATCGAAGACTCCTCAGATTTTTTTAACCGGCATAATAATTTATTAGGCATGTTACAACAAGTGAAGTGATTAAAAAAAATCAGAAAAAAGAAACACCTATGACTGCTCTAAATACATTTCTTTTTAATACATCAGAAAATTACATAAAAAAATAGATCTGGCACAAGACTTGAATTCCATGACCAAAGAATGTTACTGGTAAATAAGTTACCTTTATTTATCAAAGTTGTAATATTTTTCATTATTGATTTTAAAACCGATCCGATTATAACCGAACCGAGGTTTTTGAAACCGAAACTGAAATCGCTGGTTCAACCCGTTCAGTTGTGGTTGCGGTTTTCATTTTCTGAAACCGAAGAGTTTCGGTTTCGATTTTACCCAAAAACTTGGCTGAATCGAACCGTGCTCTCCCCTAATATCATCTGCAAATTGCAAATGAGTGAATCTCCTTTCCCCTTCCTTTATTTGAATGCCTGAAACTAAACCTACTTCTTCTGCTTTCTCCGTCATTAGACTGTAAATTTCTCCCACTATAGTGAACATCAAAGAAGACAATGAATCCCTTTGCCTCAAACCCCTTTGAAGCGAAAATTACTTTGTTGAAGAACCATTAACTAACACAAATGCCTTCATAGATATTAAAAAGGATTTAATCCATGAGCACCATGTGTTACCAAAACCCAGACAGAGCATGGCATTATTTAGAAATTCACAATTTACTGAATCAAATTCCTTCTCAAAATCTAACTTCAATACAATGCCCCCTCTCCCTCCAAATTTGATGGAATGCACTAACTCATTAACAATAAGTATGCTTTCTGATATTTGTCTTCCTTCTATAAATCCAGCTTACACCTGATTAGTAATGTTATTCTCAAAATTATTGTTTACAGTTTGATCGATTGTAGGTTAAACTAATTGAAAATTTTGTACTCAGAATTTATAATTCTATATTATATCGTCTACACATTTCTTTCTAAAGTTATTTAAAGTATTTTATTAGAGGCTGGTATTTTGCACAAATTCCATAAATATTCAGGAATACAACTGTAACAGCTCGACTTTTCAGACTATTAATTCTAAATCGAAAACTAAAATAAAACAGATTTTATATTAATCCAAAAGTCAATTACAAAGGTACTTATTACAAAAGCGCAACTAACATATATCAAAAAGCCAATCTAGCCCAATTCTAAGGTACTCGAACTCCAGTGCTATCCACTCGATCCTATACGAAATGAAAATTGAAAAGAATGAGCTATACAGCTAACAAGTAACCTGTTATACCCAAAATCTCGCACGGGTATTTTATTCTAGATTCGGGTCAATATTGGGTATTAATTTGGGGATTTCTTAGATAAATTAGGGTTTTGGTAAACTATTGAAGAGATAGGACGCGCCCTCTCCTTCTTTACAAGGAGGGCGCGCCCTCAAGGTTGAAGAATCTCCAAGAAATTGCAATTAACCGATTTTTATGAAGACTATTGAAGAATTCCCTCCTGTCGTATCTCAGGAGGGGGATGTCCATCGTAGAAGGCCTCCAGGGATTTGCCTGGATATAAGGACCCTTCTTAGACACTAAGGGCGCGCCCTAAGGTGGAAAGATGGGGACTTTCTGGTGTGTGCTTTGGGAGCTCTGTTCCTGTTGCCAATGGGCGCGTCCTCATTGGGGAACTTCGGAGTAATCCTGCACTTTGCACCCAAAAGCTCTGGATCACCTGTCCTGCTATCTGGTGGGTGCTTCTCATTCGGGGGACAGGGATGCGTTCTGCACTTGGGGTAAACCATGGCTATACCTGCATCCTTGAAATCAAGAAATAGCGGTAGCGGATAGGACTAGTCCTCAACGAGGGAAGTTTCCTTATCCGTGAAGTCTTGAGATCTTGGGTGAGCCTTGAGCCTTTGTGGTTAGGCCTCATAGTAGAACATTCCGGAAGCTAGACCGATAATCCAAGCCCAATTGGGTTTCTTGCTCTCCAAGAACTACGTGGGCTTGATCCTCTATAAATACATAGGTACGTAGGCAAATTGAGGGGGATGGAAGCGAAGAGCTACGAGCCACCACCAAGAACCCTCTCAATCTCAGCCCCCAATTCATCACAACCACCACAATCCGGCGACTTATCCGGCGAAGAACCACTATCATAGATCTTGATTCCGGCGACAGACCTCAAACTTTGTTGTTACCAAATTCCTCCGTCAACAAATTGGCGCTAGATGGAGGGGCCGATCAGTATCATAATCTTAGGAGGAAAAGATGATTATCATGACAAGAAGGTTTTAATTGTCGATTACTACCCAGAAGAATTACGGATATACAAAATTGAAGAAGACCTGATTAATAAAATCATGATTGACACAAGAAATCGGGATTGTCCAATACCAATGATATGCAAATATCATGTCTGGGAAGATATTATTAATCTACATGGCTGAAAGATTAATTAAAAAAAAATTAAAGAAGTAAAGCACGTGAAGATGTGTGGCATGGTATTGCTGGGATCCGTGACAAGCACAACAACATCATGGCCATAGAAGAGACATCAACACATTTGCCTTCCTGATCAATTCGATAAAATAAAGATAAGCTGCTCTCTCATTCTTATTTTTATTTATTTGATTTTATAATTTTATAGATAATCATATCATGCATTAAGAGAATTATGATACAAAATTTCTACATTTTTGCATTTAAAATATTTTGAGAAAAATCTCTTTTATAAAAAAAAGGGCATGTTTTGTATATAGTTATACATTTTTATTTGAATAGATAATTTACATATATTATTTTTATAGTATATATAAAGTATAATTCTTATATTTAAACAATTCCAAAATATTTTGAAAAAAAAAGTGCATATTTATATATTTTGAAAATCATATTTTGAAAGATAATGCATATTACATTATTTCTAAAATAGCATAATAATAATAATAATAATATTATTATTATTATTATTATTATTATTATTATTATTTCATTTTTATTTATGTAAGAAAAATAGCACTATAATGTGGCCTCAAGATACTTATACTTTGTTTGATTGATGTAGGAGCCGATGAGTTTTTCAAGAAAAAGACAACATGGTATGGTCCATGATGGCATTTTTGTTTGACACTTAATATTGATCAACTGAAGCAGCAGAGGAAAGAAGATAAAGAAAGAAAGAGGGCGCGTCCTTTCTTGGAAAGAAAGAGTAATGGAAGAACGGGTGGTTGTGTGAATTGAAAGGAAAAAATATGATCAGCTAACCTGACAAAATGAAAGCTGCATGCATGCATGAGATTCTGATAAAAGAAAATATAACCATGCGCGTCATGCACTACATATTAGTAAGTTAGAGAATGAAACATGGTATGGAGCACAGAATTGAAGATGGGCCGAACATAAATTGATAAAAGAAATCCTGCTTGCAATGAAAATTGAGGATGCTTGAAATACATGCATTGTACATGTAGCGTTCATAAATTAAAATGGAGTCAACGACAGAAAAAAGAAGCACAGGACGCGCCTTGATATAAATGCAAAACACCATGTAAAAGAGAGAAGTGTGGTAATAATGATGAAGATTTTGGTGCTTGGGACTTTCATGATTAAAAAGAAATTGTAACATAAAGTCATGGAGACCACAAAAGAGTAAGGTCAAAATAAAGGTGTTGTACGATTTATAAGTATATTCTGCAACAGGAGATTTACTCAGATTTTACCCAGAAGACTAGCAGGCCGCGCTGTGAAGGATTCAACATGCACTGAAGAAAAAACCATGTTATTTAATATATTACTGTAAAAGAAGAAAAAGAATGATGCAAGCAATGTTACCGAAGAATGATGCAAGCAATGTTACCGAAGAATGATGCCACAGGGTTTATTTTAAAACATATGGAGACACCAAGTTGTGGGATGCGCGTGTGACTCATGGTTTAATGTATATCATGGTTACATGCACTGGTATTTAATATATCAGGGACTGGTATAGGAAGGGTGTTGCAAAATCATGAAAATAGTGGGGAAAATAATAACTCTTAGCCTGAACAAGCTGTGGTCCCAGGAATAACGTCAAGAACTCCCGAAGGAGAAATCCCAATAACTTTCAAGACACGTCCTGAGTGTGGTGGTTGAGAATTAGAGAATTTCCAATTTCTAGGAGAATTCGATGGTTGAACATATCCACATCTCCAGAACGGCTCATTCAGAATTTTAGATATTTTCGAGAGGTATCCTCCTCTGAGGGTGATCTCAGGGCATGCTCATATGAAGGAGGTCACGTCAATAGAAGCTTACAAGATTTTCTGAAAAAGCACAACATCTCTTGTCAAGGGCGCACTGCCAGGACATGTCACAGGGTGCACCCATGGAAGATGATGTAGAAGAGAAAAGAGCAAATAGTGAGTTCTGTTAATTCAAGCAGAGCATCCCTCAGAAGATTATTAAGAAGCGCGCCTTCCCCTGACTGGGCGCGCCTCCAGGTAACATACAACCTCTATATTATTTTTCTTTATATATTTATTGCATGTATAAAGTTACAGGGATTTACTTGATGAGAAGGCCTGCAGGAGTTTGCCTGGCCCGAAAAAAGAGAACTTGGAATCGTGGCCCCGTGATCCACAGCGCGTGCCCCCTGATTATAGGTTGAGGCCCCTTGGACATGAGCGAGCCCTTCCTCGAGGTCGTGATCCACAGTGCGTGCCCCCTGACTACAGGTCGAGGCCCCTTGGACATGAGTGAGCCTTTCTTTCGGATCTCATTGTTTGAACTAATCATTAAGTGAAAGATGGGGTGAGAATCCTCAATCCCAGGGAAATGCTCTACATCAGGACTCAGCTTCAAGGAAAGATGCAAATGCTCAGACAGACTCCAATGTCTACGAGGGTAATTTACTGCTTGAACTCTAGAAGGAAAGAAGCTGTTGAGTTGCGGCCCCACGAACCATAGAGTGTGCCCCTGATAGGCAGGTTGAGGCCCCAAGGTCATGAGTGAGCCCCTCTACACAAGAATGACATTCATCCGGGCTAGAAGAGACTTTTCATCGCCCTCAGCAACTCCAACGGCTCTCTCTTAAAATTCCCCTTTTAGGATGCCTTTTTTAGAGATGCTTCTTTAATTAAGGAATGATATTCTGGTGCTGGGGGGTAGTGTTGATGCACCTCCCTAGCCCTACATGTACATGTATTTCAGGACAATTTGTGTGAACAGCGGAATACCCCCATGGGGATGCCTCTTTGTGAGATGCCCTTTATTGGATGCCTCCTAGTGAGATGCCCTTTATTGGATGCCTCCTAGTGAGATGCCTCCTAGTGAGATGCCTCTTCGAGAGATGTTATTCATAAGATGCCTCATTTTGAGATGCCCCTTCATGGGATGAGATTTGAAGTAGCTCGTGACCGGAGAATGCACTCTTTCTACCAGAAGTTGATTGAAGTAGGGCAATGCCTGAATAGTAGACTACAAGGTAAACTAATTACCTTCTAGTCTAGGGGGGTAGTCCATGTACAATTTCCCTAGTCTTAAATGAGTGAAATTTTCAACTTTTTCGAGAATGTAAGATTATGCATGTACGACGCGTCCTGAAGGGTGAGTTTGAATGGTTCTCGTATAATGGAGGACGCACCCTCGGGTAGAAGATGCGATGCGGAACTTTTTTCTTTTAAGCATGCAAGCCTTCCCTCTTTTGAGGACGCGCCCTCAATCACCACATCCTTTTGAAGCTCTAGTGCAATTCTCTTAGATTTGATGGATGCGGCCTTCCGAACTTTGAAGTCATCAATCCACTTGATAGTATCTTGATCAAATTTGGATATGTCTCGCAATCAAGGTGGAGGTTCTCATGAAGAAAATGGTTATGATTTTGAAGATAGCTTGGGGGTAATCAAGCTCGTCACGAAGCTTATTTTCCGGAAGAGATCCTTGATCCCTCACACCATCGTGGAAATTCAGCTACCGGCAGACAACCGGCCGTTCTTATCAGCAACGTGGAGTTAATGGAGCAGTTATATCTTATGGGAACTGCCATAAATAACTTCGGGGCAAGATTGGATTTAGGAGAAAATCTCGAAGTATTCCACAAAATCACCATCGAACAGGGAAAGCTTTTCAAGTTGAGGAAAGCTCTCGAAGAGGTGAAGAAGTGCAGGAAAGGAGGTTTCAATTGGTGACTCCTCGAAAGTTAAATTATTATAATCCCATTATTGAACATCCAAGTGAAGATAATGCCGGTTGTTCAGGAAAGGGCGCCCCTTCACCCACATCGCTTAGGGCGCGCCCCCAGCGAGACTCAACGTGATGAAGAAAGACTTTGCAAGCTTGAAGGAATGCTTAGTGACAACGATCTAAGGATGATACTCCTTGAACATCAGAAGAAAGAGAAGCATTTGGAATTGAGGCCCCGTGATCCACAGCGCGCGCCCCCTGATAACAGGTCGAGGCCCCTTGGACATGAGCGAGCCCTTCCTCGAGATGGTGATCCACAGCGCGCGCGCCCTGATCACAGGTCGAGGCCCCTTGGATATGAAAAAGCCCCTCCTCAAGGTGATGTTGGAAGAAGAAGTAGCCGAGACCATGAAGATTGGAGGATGGAGAAGTATCAAGGAGAGATGTGACTTCAGAACAAAGAGGGCGTGATAGATCTCCTCGTATCACTTAAATTCCTTCAAGTACTTGTAGTGAAGTGAGCTCGAGGGCGCGCCCTCCCTCTAAAGGAAAGCATCAAGGAGGTTCTCAGGGGAATCCACAGATTGAAGAAAATCCACAAGCTCAAGGTCAAAAGGAACAAACTCAGATTCAAGAGGTAATTCTTACACAACTTCATGCCAGAGTTCCAGGAAATGCTCAGACGACAGCTCAACCTCCACCTTTGGGGGGTACTCAAACAACTGTGCCACCAATTTTTCAAAATATTCCAGGTGTGAGCACTTTTAATGTCATCGACTTGAAGAGGTTTCTTTCTTACTTTGATGGAGGAAGGATATCTGCTACGACACAAACTCCTTCTCCATTTTCAACAGAGGTTAGAGAGACACAACTCCCTATATGATATAGATCTATGACCAATGATCTATGTTTTCATGAAAATGCAGAACCTGTGGAATTCTTAGGATGTTTTGACATTGAGATGGATGTTTACCAAGTAACTAACTTGGCTAGATGTCATCTACTGGCAACAACTTTCAGTGAGAATGCTTAGCAATGGTTTCAAAAGCTTGGATCTGGAGTGATTACCTATTGGGAAACGATGAGGACTGTGTTCTTAGCCAAGTTCCAAGTAGCAGTGAAGTATGCTCCTCCCGTCACAACTCTATCCGACATCAAGCAGAGAGAAGGAGAAAGTCTTCAATCTTACTTCAAAAGATTCAATGCAGAATCCGCTTTGGTTAGAAGAACAACAGATGAGACACTTAAGAGTTTCTTGATAGCTGGTTTGCAAGTAGAGACAAATTTCTGGAAGCATCTTTAAGAAAGGGATTCAGCTATTATGGTCGATGTTTTTGCACAGGCTGAATCTTTTAAGATGGTGGAGCAATCCTTAGTAGAAGATCGGAAGATAGAAGCTCCGGGAACGCTAAGGGGAAGATTACAAGTCTTGTATATCGTACCGGAATCGACGCTAACAGCATTCTTATGATCGAAGGACAAATAATTACACTCCATTGGCGGCTTCGATTTAACACATCTTTGAGGTAAACAAGAATAAAGGGCTTTTTAAGAAGCCGACTCCTCTGTCTGCCTGGAAAAGCAAGGATAAGAAGAAGCACTGTGAGTACTATGAGTCGACACGTCATAATACTCATGAATGTCGACGGCTGAAGGATGAAATTGAAGATCTAATCAAGGAAGGATACTTGACCGATTAGATTGTCAGAGAAGTCAAGAAGCATAAGAGAATCCTGAGAAGAAGAACGGAGGGCGCGCCCTCCGTGATGAGGACAAAATTGAGGAGAAGAAATTTGTCAAGGAAGGAAGTATACATACTATCTTTGGAGGACATCACTTGGGGTGTGATAGCAACAATGCTTTGGAGAGATATGCTTGAGAGGCAAGATACCTCTCACCGATGTGAATAACATGGAGTTAAGGTCACCTAAATTGTTTAAGGGGGAGTGTGCAGATATCACTTGTACTGAAGATGAGGCATGTGTTCTTCAGACTCGGGCAATGAAAGTTTGGGGAATATTCTGTATCACAATACCTACAAGAAGGTGTGGCTTCCGGACAAAGACATGGTAGCAGAGAATGCATAAATTTATGATTTTTAGTAGAAGCTGTCAAAATGATGGGTGCAATCAGGAGAAGGTTCTCTCCCATTAACTCATATGATGGAATTCATGGTTTTGGGTCAGGAGTCAGTTCACAATGCCCTAGTAGGGCGCCCCTTGTTGAAGGAATTAAAAGGTTTCAGGAGAATTAAGGGATGGAGGGTGCGCCCTCATTAAAAGAAGTTCTGGAGGAATCATGAACAACATCAAGGGAGGAATTCAGGCTCATTATTTTGTTCAAGAACCAGAGGATGAGGAGGCGTCCACCCAGAGGGCGCGCCTTCAGCATTAAAGGTGAACAGATCAAGGGAAGAAGAATGCCACTGGAAGGCTTGGTGAATGCCCTTGTCGAGGAAGACTTCCCTCTTAAAGAGGACGCGCCCTCCAAGGATGAAGCATCGATTGAAGATCCTCGAAGCTTTGATTTCGATTTTGGTCCGAGAACACCACAGCCGGTTGAGAAGACTGGTCCTACAGAGGACTCAATTTCAATTAAGGTGGATGAAAAGGATACGAGTAAGGTATTGAAAATCGGATCTCAGTTGAATTCCAATGCTCACCAACTTTCTTTTGAAATAACTTGGATGTTTTTGCTTGGAGTCATGCTGCTATGGTGGGAATTGATCCAGAAGTTATGTGCCATCATTTAAATATAGATCCTACCAAGAAAGGAATTCGCCAAAAACGTTGACCAGTAAGTGGAGAGAGCTATAGCGTTGAAGGAAGAGGTGGACAGAGTATTAAACGTTGGCTTGTTTAAAGAATCCTATTACCAAAGTGGTTAGCTAACTTGGTTTTCGTTAAATGGGAAAGGGAGGACTTGTATAGATTTCACGGATTTGAACAAGGCTTGCCCTAAGGATAGTTTTCCTCTTCCTCAGATTGATTAGTTGGTAGATATAACAGTAGGGCATGTTCTCTTGAGTTTCATGAACGCTTATTCGGGTTATAATCAGATTTCCATGTACGCGAGCACACTTCTTTCATCACAGATAGAGGATTATACCGCTACATTGGAATGCCCTTTGACTTGATTAATGTAGAAGGAACTTAAGAAGACCATGGAAGTGTTTATGGATGACAGCTGAAGGGGTCCGTACGTCTTAATATCATAAGACGCGCCCTCTGAAAATATATATATTTAGCTTTAGTGCGAGCCCTATGAGAGGTTTATACTTGTGCATAATATCTCTTGTTTCTTACGCCGAGTTAGCTCATGTAAGCTTAGAGATGTGGTGCATTTGTGTTATTCCTCGATGAAGAAATCAAAACTAATGTTGTCATGAAGAATTGAAGGACGCGCCCTCCGTATAGAATCTTGAAGATGAACGAGGACGTGCCCTAAAGAAGAAAATCTACAAAGATTTTGGTGTTGTTTGAGATTGAAATTCCATGCTTCATCTTTGATTTTACACGGAATTGGGGGGTAGTTGTTATACCCAAAATCTTGCACGGGTATTTTATTCTAGATTCGGGTCAATATTAGGTATTAATTTGGGGATTTCTTAGATAAATTAGGGTTTTGATAAACTATTGAAGAGACAGGACGCGCCCTCTCCTTCTTTACAAGGAGGGCGCACCCTCAAGGTTGAAGAAGCTCCAAGAAATTACAATTAACTGATTTTTATGAAGACTATTGAAGAATTCCCTCCTGTCGTATCTCAGGAGGGGGATGTCCGTCGTAGAAGGCCACCAGGGGTTTGCCTGGATATAAGGATCCTTCTTAGACACTAAGGGCGCGCCCTAAGGTGGAAAGATGGGGACTTTCTGGTGTGTGCTTTGGGAGCTCTGTTCCTGTAGCCAATGGGCGCGTCCTCATTGGGGTACTTCGGAGTAATCCTCCACTTTGCACCCAAAAGCTCTGGATCACCTGTCCTGCTATCTGGTGGGTGCTTCTCATTCGGGGGACAGGGATGCGTTGTACACTTTGGGTAAACCATGGCTATACCTGCATCCTTGAAATCAAGAAATAGCGGTAGCGGATAGGACTAGTCCTCGACGGGGGAAGTTTCCTTATCCGTGAAGTCTTGAGATCTTGGGTGAGCCTTGAGCCTTTGTGGTTAGGCCTCATAGTAGAACATTCCGGAAGCTAGACCGATAATCCAAGCCCAATTGGGTTTCTTGCTCTCCAAGAACTACGTGGGCTTGATCCTCTATAAATACAGAGGTACGTAGGCAAATTGAGGGGGATGGAAGCGAAGAGCTATGAGCCACCACCAAGAACCCTCTCAATCTCAGCCCCCAATTCATCACAACCACCACAATCCGGCGACTTATCCGGCGAAGAACCACTATCATAGATCTTAATTCCGGCGACAGACCTCAAACTTTGTTGTTACCAAATTCCTCCGTCAACATAACCAATCGATCCAACTAGTAAGGCTAAGTAACACGTATACACACATTATATAAGATAATCAATACGATATAATACGATACACAAATCAATAACTTTCGATACACATATTCTTATTCTATACGATACCACATAACAACAATAATTTCAAACCCACAACTCATGCCACGATCAATACAACCCGGTGATAACGGTCCTAAATTTTAGAAAACAGTCACTACAACTTGGTGACTTGATCCTTATTCTTATTCTTATTTTCGCAAAACATGGCATAAATCAGAGTCCGCAAGACTATCGCTTACACATAACACATATACAATAATACATGTCACTTCAATATATAATAACTTAGCCCAAGTTTTGATAATCAAATACACAAATACAACACGTAATTTTAAAAACACTAGAAAAATCAGTTGGAAACTTACCTCTACGCGGAAACTCAAGAATCAAATCAACCTATCCAATTTTAACCAGACCTGTATTTACCCTTTTTGACTCTCTAAACGATGTTTTCATGAAAAACTCAAATAACGAAAGTTGTAGAGCACGAAAAAACCTTCCAACAAGTCCAGAATCAATAAATTCTGACTTACGATTAATTTTCTACGAATTTTAGAAGATTGCTGATTTGGGTGGGCAAAACCCTATGAATTTGATTACAAGGACGAGGAAGGAGAATATGATGTATTTATAATGTCTTACGACCCTAATTTAAGACCACTAGTAATCCGTAGTCAAATCTGATACATGTTTTAAACCTACTATTCTATTTCAATTTTAAATCCTATTTAATCTCAAATTTTAATTCTTTTTTCATATTATTATTTTATTATTATTATTTTTATTATTATTAAAACAACAGTTAAGTTTCTTTAACTAAACAAACAAAAGTTAAGTTTGTACTTTTACATTACATTTGGTATTATTCGCATCATATTGATTTTGGTTAGTTTGTAAAGTTATGTTAAGTTGTAATAAGGTTGCACAAAATTGCATATTGTATTTTGAGAAGTTAAATATTTTTCTTATTTTAAATTTTTAAAAATTTTAAAATAAAACATTCCGCTAAAAGATCCATTTAAAAAGTAATCACAATATATATATAAATTCATCACAAAACTTATAAGAACCAAATTATACCAAAATAAACACAAATCATATATCAACATGTGTATAAGAGTAATTTCAAAATTTTGATGTAAATTTTAGTGTAAAATCGAATTCGATCTAACATTATTTATTATTATTATAATGTAAGTGATACTAAATGAAGAGTTTGATACTAAATTTTGATATTCTCTGAAATTTTGATGATCACATTTCAGCAAATTAATTTTTCTTTTCTATATTAACATGTTGTTATTGAGTTTATAGGAATCGTAGATAGGTTGCATTAATTTCAGCTAGTTATTTGTTAATTTCAATAAGATATTTTTCTCCATACAAAAAAATTTAATTCTATTTAGAGCGCGAATTTTATGGAGATGTTTCAACAAATTTATATAACTAATTTTGTAAGGGATGTTTCTATTATATATATTGTATAATATATATTTTTACGCCCATAAAACGTCTATTAAATTTATAAACTATTTTCCTTAATTTTAGGCGTTACATTTTATTAATAAATTATTTTCTTTAACCAACTCCTAAATGTGTTATATAGCTATTCTGAAGGATAACTCTCTCAAGCATTTTTATTTTTTCAACATTCATTCTTTCAAGATTTGGTTACATGTTAACATTTAAATATCTCAAATCGATTTGAACGTGAGATTTGAAATCAAGAATGTTGCAAATTGTTGTTGATATTTTAACTGTGAAATGTACATATAACATTATATTCATTTTTAACTTTTTTGACAATAGTAAGACACGAGAAATTCTACCCTTATCGATTATCTTTTACAATTCTCATAAACTCTTTAATATATTTATACATATTAGATAGAGAATTGATATGTTGAGTTGTATTTTTATTCAATTGATTTATATTGTTCAATTTGTAAGAAATTAGTTGTTGGATAGTTGGCTTAAGGGAAAAAGGTTCATGGACATGGATTTCTTATACAACAAGAGATCAAGAACATGTTTTAGCAAGTCATTATCAGCGACTAGAATACAAGAAGATATATTATAATAGTTGTTTTCGTTGATCAGTAACATATTTTCTCTTACCAAATTGATAACTGACCAGGAGATGGATCATTAGATATAAGTGTTGTGACACCCCCAACCAATAACAAATACATATTCCCGGTAACCCAGGGGAATTGTATAAAAATTAGGCATGAAGTTTTTGTAAATCGTACTATTCACCTGTATATAAAATTAATACACCAACGAATACTCACCGAGGATCGATTCCAGGTTATGGTATGAAACAAGAATCTAAACTATACAAATTATTACAATTTCTTTCACTACTCTGAATACAATTATTATACCGTCAAATCTGTAGCTTAATTCCAATTCGTGCTTACCCGCTCTGGCTTCGAGATCTATCATGTAAAGGCTGCCTCATTGCTCTCATATGACTCGGAAGATGTAGACATCTACCCTTATTCCTAACTGAAAGGTTAGGGAAAAATAAAGAAAAAGTGAGCCAACAACGCTCAGCAAGTGATCAATATAGTGAAGGAATAATATCTCGATAATTCATTGATGAACAATATCAATGATAAATTTAACTCAAGGAAGTAATTCAATTTCCATCATAGGATTAAACTTTCTATTTCTACAAAACATAACTACCTCAGATAAAACTTTGAGAAAAAGAATATCAAGAAATACCCCAATCATTCTTACTCCACTTTCAACGTACAATGTTACTCGCGATGGGAATAACTGGGAAACTTCTATCCATCCTTAATCCCATTGTTTTACTGAGTTCCCAATTTTTATCAAGATAGAAAACATCTAACTCTGATATCCACCATTTTCGAAACTAGTGACCATTTATATTGAAACGTATATAACATATCAAAACATTCCTTTCTTTAAAACCGTTTCATCTTTGAAGCATACTTTTCATAAAACCTTTTTAAAAACATTTGAGTTGATTGGAGTTTTTCCTTAACATCAGACAGTACGGGTGATCAGCCACGTAAAGTCCCCATACCGGACACAAAGTCCCTCTGGACCTTGAAATTGGGTTCCCAATTAGGCAACACATTGGCCTTTAATGCTGGACTAGGACCACCCTAGCCTTTTACGTCTCCAATCTGAAGGAATCCGTAGAAAACATTTTGACGGAATCCCCCACAATAAAGCTTTAAAACCTTTAAAACATTTCATTTTAAGTCCTTTATACTCACTGATAACATATCAGCCCAGTACAAGGAATTTTAAAACATCTTTAATTAATTAAACCATTTTAGGGAGCACCATTAAAATATTAAGGAAGAGAGAAACATTCGATATAAGGAATCATGACAATGAAGCAATAAGATTTAACTAAATATGGTAGGGTTCAGCAAGACAGAATCATATATCAACAAGGAACATAAATCAATTAAATAACGAAGCAATTATCGAGATTCCAGAAATTGAACAACAATTATAGGAATATCAGGGAATAAAGAAAATTAAAAGTTCAGCAGAAGTTTTAAGTTATTACACTGACCATAAACACTTATTTCAAATATTATCAATCGATGAAATTCTGTTTTAAAACTTGAACTAGCATAAAGGATTCGAAATAGTTAAAGCGAAGATTTAAGAAATTCTCAATTACTCAAGGTCTCACTCTTGTTGGCTAAGCACTCATAGGCTTTAGCTGCCAGAACCGGCCTAGCAATAATGAGTTTGAATAATTAAGAAGATCTCAATTCATTCTTGGCTTTAACCGTCACTGAGCAACACATGTCTCAACAACAGTATAAACCTCGAATTAGTTTACATCAATTTGAAAGAAAAACATACTTTGAAAAATATTAGTATAAACGAGGAATATTGAAATGAAATGATTTTAAAAGAAATCAGCACCTGAATGATAGGTGAGGAAAAGAACAAACAATAATAGAATAGTTTGAAAATGATTGTTTTTAAATTAATAGAATAAAAATGTCGATGGCAATAAAAATGAAAAGTTTAGGCACTAGAAAAATGATTTGGAAGAAACATCGTATAATTAACAAAACAGGTTCACATTATTCAGAATAAATATAAAGAATAAAGAATATAATTATTTACAAGAAGGAATTTCGAAAGAACAAATAAATAATACAGAAGGTTTCACATCACTTGAACAATAAGTGAGTGATAGTAAACTTGCCTTGGGTCCTTAGCTATCACGTAACGTCGCAGTAATACTACTATCTTCTTCTACCTTACGGCATTACAATCTTGTCTAGTTCGATCATTCTTTGGTTTAATGCTCTTGCGTTTACCACGAGTCTGATCCGCCGATATCGAGCCCACGCGTCAATTTCAATATGAAGCATAAGACAATACTCCAGACGACAATTCTAATATTCTATAAATGCTCATAAACTCAACTCGAACGTATTAACCATGCTTCAATTAAGAACTCTCGAATCAATATTTATGTAATATACACAACTAACATAGTGAATATCCAAACCAAAATTGTTGTAAATACCTAACATTCTAATTTGTTCTCTCCTTTAAAACAGGGTATTCTTTCCAAAATCTCTGAATGAAATCCACCTGATTAAATAGTACATCTCGATACGGTCGTGTCCATATATTACACGTAAATTTTCGAGTTCATGAAGTATTTTAATTAATTAAAATACTCTTGGCTCCTTAGAAATGACCATTTAATAATCCATTCTCTAGTAAAATCCATAACTCCATTGATCTTCATTGTTAAATCAAAATAAAAATCTCCATAAAACTTCTAATATTATCCTAAAGCCAAATAAAATTACTTCCTCCGAATATCACACCTCCCACCATTTATAATAATTCATCAAAGTCTCCATTTTGATCAATTTCCGAATTTAATAACTAATTCATCCGATTACTCCTACCACTCCCAAATATCTTAGAAATTACTACATTTCCTCCTTGATTTAATAACCAAATTTCAGAATTTTTCACCATATCCATTATTTAATATAATTCAACCAAGTCTCCAAATTCTAAAAGTAACTCAATAAATAATTTTATTCTATTCTTAAAAATAAAATTCATATCTCCATTTCCACTCTTCATAAAATTATCCAAAAATTATCATAATGTTCCTCATAAAATCCTCTAGACAAATAAAATCATAATTTCCAAAATCCAACTTTCCCACTATTTTATAAAATCATTCCAAGTCCTATCTTTCATTCATTTTACCAAATTTTTAAACTAACGTCCCAAAATCCATTTCATCACCTAATATACTAATCAAATACTATGTCATTTTCTCCACTTATCCACAAATTCTCAGACACAAACTTTTTTCCAATTATCAACTAAAATTCCCAAATTTACTCTAAACATTCAATTAATAAAATAAAAATATAGACTTACACAAAGGTGGTGGCTTCCCCTCCCTTTACTCTCTGTCTGCTCTTTCTCCATCTCTCCACTGTCCTGCACGTACAACACTCACATATCACGCATACACCACCTCCCATGCCTCCTTCAATTTGGCACAATCTCAAAACACAGCTGCTTGCACACACTCCTGCCTTGCCCTATAACACACAAAATATACACTCTATTTCACTTAGACTTACATACCAGGCAACAACCCATCGCTGCACCCACATATACCCTTCTCTTTTCTTGTTGCCTTACTCACATTCACTCACACAAAACATTTACATCTTCTTCTAACCATTCCCCATCTATCCCCCCCTGTTACTGTGTTCTTTGTCTCCCTCTCAGCTGCACAGCCTTACCATACAAACCAACACACACACCCCCGGATACCAGCTCACATATGCGCCCACACACACACTTCCTTCTTCCTTTCTGATTTCTCCCTCCGCATACCTCCCTCTCGGCTCTGTTGGAATATGCTTCAATATTTATTGAAGACTGATTTGGTGGCAAGAATCAAGTCAAGAATAAATTTCAATAATGTTTCTATTTATTTCTAAATTTCAGTTTTTATTTTGTAAGCCTATATAAAGGACTTGATCCTTAGGCAATAAGATGTACAAAACCTATATCAAATATATATCCATCTTCATGCACATGTCTTCTCCTACTATGCCTCTCTACTTACTTATCTATAAACCTTAAAAAACCAACATGGTATCAGAGCTCTCTTCTTAAGGGACCTATGCTTTTGATAAAAACACCATGACCCATAACCATATCCAAAAACAATGCCCATAACCATAACTATAACCATATCCACAACCATAACCATATATAACCATAACCATAAACATAAACCTTGTCTATATTCTAAGTCATGGAAGCTGATTCTAAAAAAATTAGAGTTTGCTCCTGAAGTATATGATGGAGACGACTATAATTCGTGGTCGGTATACATGAAAAGAATCTACAAGGAAACAAGAAAAAAAACAAAAACAAAAGCAATGCACTATACTATGAAGATGATATTTTTTGTTGATGTGGACAAGGCAATAAAAAAATATTGAAGCAAGGAGGAGTGTTGGAATATGCTTCAATATTTATTGAAGACTGATTTGGTGGCAAGAATCAAGTCAAGAATAAATTTCAATAATGTTTCTATTTATTTCTAAATTTCAGTTTTTATTTTGTAAGCCTATATAAAGGACTTGATCCTTAGGCAATAAGATGTACAAAACCTATATCAAATATATATCCATCTTCATGCACATGTCTTCTCCTACTATGCCTCTCTACTTACTTATCTATAAACCTTAAAAAACCAACAGGCTCCATCATGGCAACACTAAACAACTCTTAACAACACATAAAAGTTACATGAGGGACATGTATTACTCCTCTACGATTCTTAGTCTATGCGAACAAAGGATTAATTAGAGTCAGCAACCAAGCAGCCTTTAACCAATTTCTGATCGAAATCATCAACAACAACAACTATGAACATCAAATGTTTACACTTAATCACATAATACACTCAGGCATACACACAGTGGCCAAACAAAACAACCACACGGAATTACTTTGTACACCCACCACAATTCAGCCGCGAGGGATTGGTAGATAGATATATAAAGGTTCGGTTTCTTTGTAACAAACTTCACCAAGATACCAGAAACAAGCGTACATAAGCGGTAGTAGGTAGAATCGAGTGGGGAGAAAGAGAGATTCGAGAGAGATTTTTGGGAGGTTAGTGAACAGCAATGAAAAAAAAAAAAAGAAACACACAGCTGGGCTTCTCTCGAGTATTCTGGAAACCAGGGGGGTTTGGTTTTTGATAAGTAAATATATTTTTTTTATAAAATGAATCACAACCTTTAATAAGAGAAATTGCCCAAACTACATAACATTTCTGTGGAAGCTGCCCGAAATACCCATTTCCGGAAGAAGTCGCCCAAAATACCCACGGAGTACGCATGTTGTTCATGCGTCGCTTGGAATGCGCATTTCCAGAATGCGTTTCTCGAGTCACGCATGACCAACATGCGTATTGACGTCAGATGACGTCATTTCTTCAAAAATGTGAACGGAGCTCAGACGGGCGAAAAATCGCCTCTTCTTGTCCAGCAAATTCCGATCACCTCTACAACAACTGAGCACATCAAAATGATGCTCAGGCCTTCCTCTACATCTTTCCATATTCATTTGTTGAGTTTTGGCCCCGTAGAGGCGTGTACAATACGATCGGAAATTCAAATCGGAAAAAACCTCCATTTTGTGCCTTTTTAATTCGGCTAAAGAAACTGAAATTGAGAATTATAGGGTTGTAGAGGATGCAAATACGAGTCATTTGGTGTATAGTATGCAATTGTTCGATGCATGTAGAGAGCACACGAAGTGGTTGAAATAATCGAGCAAAAGACGTCCGGCGACGGGGAAGAGGACGATGAACAGTTACTTTGAATACGCATTCTGAAGATGCGTATCACAACCCACGCATCTACAGAATGCGTATTCAAAGTCACTGTTCACGTTCTTTGATTTGAATTTAACAAAAGGCACGCATTGTGCTCATGCGTAGTCTGTGGCCACGCATTCCCGAAATGCGTATACCCCTCTACGCATGAAGGAAATGCGTGGCCCGTGGGTAAAAAGGGCGAACGTAAATGGAAACATGTATTTTGGGCAAATGGAATGGAAATGTGAGTAGTTTGGTTTTTCACCCCTTTAATAATTCGAAATAAAATATAAAAATTTGGAAATATTTAAACTCTATTTCTTTAAAATAAAGAATACTAAATTACGAACACATACATGTTTTTAAAATATTTTTAGCATCAGAAATGAAATAAATATGAATTTTTGAAATTTTGATCCTTTAAATACAATGAACTCTTAAAAATCATTTTAAAATACTTAACACTCAACATAATTCACCCAATAATTTTAAAAATTATATAAATATACAAGTATGATATTGCAAAATATTTTGGGATTTTTAAATACTCCGATAATTTTATTAAAATTTTCAAAGAAAAATAATGCATAATTTAAATAGATTTTTAATCACAAAAATTCAAATAAAAATACACGGACTTATTCGGCACACATAAATCAACATACCAACATGTTAACATGATGTCACATATATTTATCCAAAAATAAATTCACACCTGTTGTGGAATAAAAACTAGGGTTCGTGCGTAATTAATGCTAGGGTTGTTGAGTTTCGAGTTTTAATGGTTGTTTCCGTGTTTCGGGACTAATCGTTCCTCACAGAGTGCCTACGTATCTCGTTGTTGAAAATCAAGCCAAGACGTAGTTTTGAGAATGAGGGGTCAGGCCCTTATATAGGTTGTAGGAGCCTTATAATTATGGTAGGATTCGGATACTTGGTGGGCAAGCCACCGCCTTGAGAAAGGTTCTAGACTCCTTCCTTGTAGGAATCAGTTTCCATGTTGAAGTATGTGCCTTGGGGACTAAGTCAGGCAGGAGTAATATCTTTATTTGACTCTTATTACTGAGCTGGTTATTACCCTTAATATTAATTACGAAATTAATATCATAAATAGGGTTTGGGCCCATCTGGTGGGCCCCACGTTTGGACCATATTGGGTCTAATTAATGCTACATAAAATGTGTCTTTAGGGCTTAATTTTAGCCCATATCATTTGCCCCCCAACTTCTAGGAAAACTGATCAGGTTTTCCTTAAAGTTTTAACAGTCCTTTCCAAGACTCGGGTCAGGGTTCATCTTCATACACTAGTGTTTCACGAGTATTGTCTTGATGTAAAGCGTGGAGCGACCAATGTATTTACGACGATGTTGATTCAATGCTAATCGGCACTAATCAGCCTTAGTGATGTTTAAACAATGTTTAAATAACGTTAAACGGCATAAAACGGCACTAAACAGCGCTAAACGACACTAAACGGTGCTAATTAAACAGCCTTAAATGATGTTTAAACGGTGTTAAACGACGCTGGACGGCATAAAACGGCACTAAAAGGCGCTAAATGACACTAAATGGTGCTAAATAGCCTTAAACGACGTTTAAACGGTGTTAAACGACGCTGAACGACATAAAACGGTACTAAACGGTGCTAAATGACACTAAACGGTGCTAAACAGCCTTAAACGACGTTTAAACGGTGTTGAATGACGTTAAACGGCATAAAACGGTGCTAAGCGTTGCTAATCGGTGCTAATCTCAGTTCCAGCTTTCGCTTGGTTATCTTGTTTAAAACAATCTCAATAGTGATCTTGATCATCAAGACGGAGAAACAAAAACAAAAATGTGAAATCTCGACTCGACCACCACTGTCAGTTGGTCGAACCGAAACCTCATGCTGACAACCGACGTTGGTTGGCCAAGATGTCCCTGGTGAGCTGGTCGGCCGAGACCCGGTCAACCAATTTTTTTTTTCGATTCCAGTCGATCGAAGCAAAACTCCAACTCGACGATCAGTGTCGATCGGTTGGGAGGTCCCCGATAAGCTGGTCGGCCAAGGGCCAGTCGGCCACGCTTCAGTCGGCTGTGCGAAACCTCGTGCTGACGATCAATGTCAGTTGGCCGGAGCCTTCCGTTGGAGCCCGGTCGGCCGACTCTCGATCGGCTGATCAAAACCTCGTGCTTACGATCAATGTCCGTCGGCCGGAGCCTTCCGTTGGACCCCGGTCGGCCGGTTCTCGGTCGACTGGGCGAAACCTCGTGTTGACGATCAATGTCAGCCGGCCAGAGCCTTCCGTTGGAGCCTGGTCGGCCGGTTCTCGGTCGGCTGGGCGAAACCTTGTGCTGAAGATCAATGTCAATCAGCCGGAGCCTTCCGTTGGAGCCCTGTCGGCCGGATCTCGATCCTTGAACTTCAACGTCAATATTCGAACGTCGATATTTGGTCCTCAATGTCAGTATTCGAACATCGATATTTGGACCTCAACGTCAGTATTCGATCGTCGAATGTTATTATTTAAAGTCGATGACCAAACAGACATCCATGACTTCAAATTGGCTGTCATAACTTTCGTGACCTTCTGGGCCTTAACTCGCTTGTTGAATCCTTGGTTTTAAACCTTGAATCCATTTATGGTTGTTGGTTAAAACCAACCCTTCATTCTCATTCTAAGATGTGGATCTTGTGGTGAAGCTTGTTAATTTTTGCCCCTTACTTCGTGGTGGTGGAGGTCTTGCTTTTCGGTTGATCGTTCAAGAGGTTCATTTGCCACTCAGCACTTGACTTCAAGTCTGGTGTACCTTGGCTAGTTGTCACTCCTCTATTTTGACTCTTGGATTCCAACCTTATTCTTATACTCATATAACCTTTCTTAGGTTTTAACTTGACTAATGACTATTTATTCGAGCCCTTAAACTCAAACGACAAGCTCAATTGGAGGTAGACAGCCTTCTTGGCCATCAAGGTTTAATTTTTGTGTCGGGATTTGAGATTCAAGATTTTAAGTATGGAATGGCAAAGGACCTCTTATCTCATCACTCTCTCACTAACAGTTTCTGTTCCTTCAAGGCATTATCAGGGAGCCAACCAGTCTCAAGATGAGCTTTGATAGGGTCTATCCTTCCGCTTCCTTCATCAATCGGTGCTACCTACTTAGAGTTGATGGTCGGGGCCTTCAAGACCTGGAAGTAAACACTCCCTGCATAATTCTCTATCTCAAAAGAAGCGAATTTAGACAGGGTATCGGCTTTAACGTTCTCATTTCTTGGAATATGCTCCACATAGCACTCATCAAACTGAGTCGTAACAGCTTTCACAACTCGCAAATACTTTGCCATAGTTTCATACTTGGCCTCAAATTTACCATTCACTTACGATACTACTAGTCTTGAATCCACACAAACTTTGAGATTCTTGACCCTCATGATTCTGGCCAAGCCCAACCCAGCTATCAAGGCTTCATACTTAGCTTTGTTATTGGTTGTCGGAAAATCCAACTTCAAAGCATACTCAACTGTGAACCCATCGGGGCTTTGCAAGACTAAACCTGCATCGCTAGATTTTGTTTTTGATGCTCCATCAAAATAGAGCACCCAATATTCCTTCTGATCAGGTACAAGCTCCTAATCTTATTCTTCACTCCCAGGGGTGGTTACTATATCCTGCCCCCCCAACTTCTTGGTTGTCAATGGTACATTCAACCACGAAGTCAGCTAATGCCTGAGCCTTGATGGCTATTCGAGGATTATACGTGATGTCAAATTCTCCAATTTCAATTGCCCACTTAATCAACCTTCCACTGGCCTTCGGGCTATGTAATATGTTCCTCAATTGCTGGTCTCGTAGCTTCCTCAAGGCTATTATCAATGCCAAAGCAAACTTCTCAATGGTTGAGTAATTCAACTCAGCCCCATGCAACACCTTGCTCACGTAGTAGATGGGTTTCTGAACCTTTTTTCTTCTCGAACGAGGACGACACTCAATTCTTGTTCAGATACCGCCAGGTATAGATAAAGAGTTTCCCCAGGACTAGGTTTGGCCAACAACGGGGCTTCAGCCATGTACTTCTTGAACTGTTCAAAGGCCTCTTGGCTCTCAGGAGTCCACTCAAAATTTTTCACCTTCTTCAGTGCCTGAAAGAAAGGCAAGCATTTGTCACCAGACTTGGAGATAAATCTCCCTATGGCTGCAACTTGGCTCGTTAACTTCTGTACATCCCGTATAGAGCGGGGCGGTTCCATATCCAGAATCGCTTTGATCTTATCAGGGTTGGCCTCTATGCCTCTTTTCGAAACCATCAGACCCAAAAATTTTCCCGATCCAACGCCAAAAGCACTCTTGGCTGGATTCAACATCATCTTGTGGTGCTTCAGCACTTCAAATGCCTCTCTGAGGTGTTTAACGTGGTCAACCGTAAATAGGCTCTTGATTAACATGTCGTCGACATAGACCTCCATGGTTTTCCCAATCGGATGGGCGAATATCTTATTCACCAGTCGTTGGTAAGTAGCTCCTGCATTCTTTAGACCGAAAGCCATAACAAGATAATAGAAAACACCAAAGTCAGTTATGAAAGATACCTTTGGAATATCATCCTTGTGCATCTTAATCTAATTATAGCCACTAAACCCATCCATGAAGCTCAACATCTCATGTCCAGATGTGGCATCTATCAATGTGTCTATCCTCGGCATGGGAAAACAATCCTTTGGACATGCATCATTCAAATCAGTAAAGTCAACACACATCCTCCACTTCCCATTAGCCTTCTTGACCATCACAGGGTTAGCCAACCATTCGGGGAAGTGAATCTCTTCAATAAAACCAGCTTCCAAGAGCTTGTCAACCTCTTGCTTAATGGCCTCTTGCCTCTCAAAAGCAAAATTCCTCTTCTTCTGCTTTTTGTCTTTTGCTTGGGATCGATATTCAAATTGTGAGGTAAGAGTTGGGGATCAATCCCTGGCATATCAGCTGATGTCCAAGCAAACACATCACTGTTCTCTTCTAAGAATGCTGTCAACTTGCCCTTCAAGGGTTTTTATTTATGCATTTGTTTGTTTCCCTTCACGTATTCTCTTATTTTCGGTACTTGGGTCATCTTTGACTTACACACATTAGGTGCTTGGTAGATAAATAAAATCACATAATCAATAAATGGAAAATAAACTTGCATTAATAACTTGAAGTGGGTTCAACCTGTACATAAAGTACTACTATCCTACTCGGAGCAACATGTTCTACAATGGTTTCAATGAACCTTATTTCTACTAGATAAATATGAAGCTAAGTCCTACTAGGATAACTTGAGCCCATCGGGGCTTTGCAAGACTAAGCATGCACCATCTGTTTTTGTTTTTGATGCTCCATCAAAATAGAGCGCCCACTACTCCTTCTGGTCTCTTCATTCTTATTCTGAGGTTCACTTCCTGCTTGGGGTAATATTTCCTGCCCTCCGACTTCTTGGTTGCAAATGGTACATTCAACCACAAAGTCAGTTAACGCCTTAGCCTCAATGGCTATCCGAGGCTTCTGTGTGATGTCTTTTGCTAACCTTTCTTGGTGTTCCTTAACACTACGGACATTCATGTCTTCAATCGGAAGGACCTACCCCCCGACTTCATCAGGCCTTAACGAGGCTACATAACAGCTTCGTGCCATCTTTTGATCACCTTTATGTTCTCCAACACCATTCCTGGTTGGGAACTTGATCTTCATATGATAAGTTGAGGTAACAGCCTTGAATGCATGAAGTCCAGTCCTTTCGAGGATAGCGTTGTACGTTGAAATCGCCTTGATTACCATGAAGTTCAACATCTGGGTGGCCTCCTTGGACTCCTGTCCAATAGTTACAGGAAACTGAATAGTCCCTTCAACTTTGGATTCTACTCCATTAAATCCATATATAGGCATGTTATTAGGGGTCAACTGAGAATCATTGTACCCCATCTTCACAAATGCATCATGAAACAGAATGTCAACGGAAGCTCCATTGTCTATCAAGATTCGCTTCACCTTTGAGTTTCCAATCATAGAAGTTATGACCAACGGGTCGTCATGGGGGAACTTTACCCCTTCCAAGTCTGATTCATCGAAACCAATCATTACTTCAGTTTTTGCACGCTTCGGGGCCTCTCCCACGATGTGCATCACTTCTCTGGCATAAGCCTTCCGAGAATTCCTTGTTGTGCCAGCCGCAATCGGGCCTCCTGAGATCATGTTGATTACTGGCCCTCGGGGCTGTGGGTTGTGATCTTGATCATCATCCCTTTTATAATCTCTAATTTGATTACCACGATCTTCACCCTTAGTGAAGTGGCTCAGTTTCCCTCTAAGGATCAAAAACTCGATCTCATCTTTGAGTTGTTTGCAATCATCACTGTCATGCCCCACATCTCTATAGAATCTGCAATATTGATTCTTGTTTCTCTTTGCGTGATCACCCCTAAGTGGCTTCGGCCATCGGAAATCCTTATCCTTCTCAATGTCCAACAAGATTCGACTCCTATGAGTATTCAATCTTGCATACTCAGTAAACCTTGGTCCTTGGTTCTTCTTAGGGGCAGAATCGGAGTCCTCGCTAGTTTGGGGATACTTTTCCCTATCATCATACTCTTGGTCATCATACTCTTGGTCTTGCTTTCGCTTCTTGGAGTCGTTGTTGCCTCCTCCTCCACCTATCGTGGCTTCATTCTTTATGCTATCTTCAGCCTTGATATACTTGTCAGCCCTTCGTTGGAGCTCGGCCATGTTTTCAGGAGGGTGCTTTGCTAATGACCTTTTAAAGAATATATCAGTGGTTCCATGTTCCAGGGCTACCATGGCCACCTTATTCTCCAAATCAGTGATATTCAATGTCTCCTTAGTGAACCTTTTGAGGTAATCTCTCAGATTTTTATTCTTCCCTTGTACTACATACATGAGGGATGCAGAACTTTTCTCATGAACTCTCACACTAATGAATTGGTTGACAAAAGCGGCGCTCAACTCCTTAAAAGAGCCAATCGAATTCGCAGGCAACCGGTTATACCATCTTTGAGCCATGCCCGACAGAGTTTGAGGGAACGCCCTACACTTTAGGGCATCACTTGCAGGCTGCAGTAGCAGTGCATTTGAAAACGTTCTAACGTGGTTTGCGGGATCATCCGTTCCATTATAAGCCTTGATTGTCGGCATCTTGAACTTCTTTGAGATACGAGCGTTCATCACCTCCTCCGTAAACGGAGGTGTGGGATCATCAGGATCCCTTAGTGGCATCAGATCCTTGGGGTTGCTTCTGGGGGTTTCCACCCTTGTTGTTCTTCCGGTTGGGGCATTAGCCCTTCTCTGCCTTCTTGAAGACCTCTCTAAGTCTATAATGGGAATCCTTCCCGAGGTTGGAGGAGGTTGAGTTTAATTCAACCTAGCTTGTTCTCTCGTCATATCGTCCTTCAACCTTAAGATCTCGGCCTCATGAGCCTTGATTCTCTCAGCAGCTGTCAAAGGGGGTCCATCATGGATAGTTTGTGTCCTCCTTCGAGGTTCTCTACTAGCACATCGCCTTCTCGGGGCTTCATTGCGATCATCATCATCAGACGATGAATCATCAGTATAGGGGCCAGAGTAGTCATCATACTCTCGATCTCAAATCTGCAAGGCATGGCCACTTGGTCTAACACCTTGAGTAGTGGGAGGGTAGTTAGCCAGATCATACATCGGGTTGGTATTCATGGGGAGATCCGTAGTATGGATCTGTACCCCCGGTGGTAACGGGTGATTAGGATTAACCAGAGGAGAAACCATCATCTGAAAAGAGTTGGTTTCTTGACTTGGGTGGATGACCAAAGGTAATATTATCTCAGCATGGGGATTCGTCCCTGGAGGTTGAGAATCTTGAGTTTGAGTGATCGCCCCTGTTGTTGGGGGTACTTGCTCAGTGACAGGCGGAGCAGAGCTTAGAGGCAAGGCCTCGGTAGAGGTCGGTACCGTTCTTCGTGTGGTTACCATGGTTGATGTCTTCTTCCCACAGACGGCGCCAAATGTTGTGGAATAAAAACTAGGGTTCATGCGTCGTTAATGCTAGGGTTGTTGAGCTTCGAGCTTTAATGGTTATTTCCGTGTTTCGGGACTAATCGGTCCTCACAGAGTGCCTACGTATCTCGTTGTTGAGAATCAAGCCAAGACGTAGTTCTGAGAATGAGGGGTCAGGCCCTTATATAGGCTGTAGGAGCCTTAGAATTATGGTAGGATTCGGATACTTGGTGGGCAAGCCACCGCCTTGAGGAAGGTTCTAGACTCCTTCCTTGTAGGAATCAGTTTCCATGTTGAAGTAGGTGCCTTGGGGACTAAGTCAGGTAGGAGTAATATCTTTATTTGACTCTTATTACTAAGCTGGTTATTACCCTTAATATTAATTACAAAATTAATATCATAAATAGGGCTTGGGTCCATCTGGTGGGCCCCACGTTTGGACCATATTGGGTCTAATTAATGCTACATTAAATGTGTCTTTAGGGCTTATTTTTAGCCCATATCAACACCCTATAATCCACATTTAATATTAAAATAATTATATTTATAAATACGAAATTTTCTAGAACGTTATAAGTGTCATGGTTAAAATTTTTGTATGTTTTTATTGCTTACTTTCATTTTTTGCATTGCATATTTACATTTCAACTTGTTTTTATAACTATTAACTAACAATCATCAAATTAATGATAATTGTTAAATCAATAAGGAAATTCTCATTGTGCACTTCTACAATTAGCTTTTTCAGACGTTATCATTTTATATTTTGGTTTTGTGAGTGGTATCCATAAAGTAAGTGATTACACTTATCATGTCCTTCAGTTAGTGAAAATGTTAAATCACTATTATTTTTTGAAAAATTCTCATTGGTACCCTTATACAATTGATTTTTCTAAATGGTACCATTCACTGTTAATTAAATGAAATGATTGCTTTTAATTAAAATGAATGACTAAACAAAATGAAAGAAAAGATTAAGTCGGGTGGAGACCATATCAGTCGGGTTCAATTAGAGAAAATAATAGCTAGGGTTCGATTAGAAAGAGACTTTGAGGGAAAAGAGGATATTTTTCACATCATCACGATCATCACATCTGAACTTGCAGGTATGTGTTCGATTCATTCATATGAATTATTTAGTTGGCATATGTTTCACTTATATGATGGTCCTCACCCGAATTAAATTTTTTTTTTATCGTGTTAAGTTTTTTATTTTAATTAAGAACAATTATTTTATTTCATTAACTGTGAAGTTATACAATTTGGAAAAGTCAATTGTAGAAGGATACTAATGAAAATTATCCAAAAAAAAACTAATGATTTAACGTTTCATTAACGTTTTCAATAACAGAAGGTTATGACAAATGTAATCACTTACTTTAGGGTACGACTGGTAAGACAAAAATATTAAATGACATCATTCGGAAAAGTCAATTGTAGAAGGATGCTAATGAAAATTTTCCAAATCAATAATAGATTATCATAACACTTATTCACCCCTTATAGGTATATTTTTATAAATTTGGTATCAAAAAGTATTGTTGGAAACTAAATTTGGTGTATTTGGTAATTTCCATCACATTTTTGTGTTTTTAAAATAAAGTAAATCATTTGCTCATATATTAATATTCTTTTATATGCCAATAAAACACATATTTTTGGTAAAATGAAAATGTTATGCAAGGAAAATTGTTTTAAATATAAAAAATAATGTTGAACTGAAGTTGATTTTATAAATTGTATAATTTTGAAATTAAAATAGTATAAAGTTACCTTATATTAATGTTAGAAGTCGAGGAGTTATTCAAACACATTTCTAAATATAAATTTGAATAAAAATGATCTATTTTTTTTAAAATAATAGTAAGTAAATTAATAACTCATTATATATAAATTACTAATTGGAGAACTACTTGTAAAGATTAATCGGATAATCAAACATTAAATAAATTGATAAATTGGATGAATATTATTATAACTAGCATTCTACCCGTGCTACGCACCGACCAATAAATTATATTAATAAATTAATATAAATATATTATTTTTATTTTTATTTGGAAAAATATATAATTTTATTGGAATGTTAATTAACGTAATTATAAAATTACTTATCTGTGAATTCATATCAATTGAATTAATATTAATATTATGAACCAATCATCAAAACAAATACAACCCCCGTTGAAAAGTTCAAAATCCCTCTTTATTGTTTTTTTTAAAATTTAGCTTTCATTTAATTTCTCTCTTTGTTAGAAAATATTTTTACGTATCATGTTAACAAAATTTTCACCCATATTCTGAGAATTCGGTATATTTATTAAAAATCGAATCCTTAAAATATATATTACATTAATTTATTGAAAATATTTGTATGGTCGTGGTTAATTTTTCGATTACATATTAAAAATGTGTAGAAACTTAATCCTCACTACTCCAATAAATCATTAGATTGTCTATCAAAAAAAGGTTGCATGTTTCAGCAATATGAGAAAGGATATCTACTGTGCAAGATATATGAAACGAACGTAGTTATAACAATAGAAACCTTCATCTAATCTAGTTTGCTATGTGATTGTTCAATATCATTTTTACAAATTATATGTCATTTTATTAATGAATTGATTTACTAAAAAAAATATTATCAACTAATCAAACAAATTCAATATATCGCGCTCTTGGAGTAACTTATAATTGTTAGATTTTTTGGTTATTGCCCTTAGCTTATTTGTAAAGAAAACTTAAAATGTGCATTTTCAGTTTGGAAGTTTGTTTTTTGGTTTTTTTATTCTTTTCAAGTAAAACATGGAATAATACATTTCAGTTTTCTTTTATTCTTAAAATAAGACATATGAAAATGAGTATCACCTATCTTTTTTAATTTTGACTAACTTGTGAAAATAAGTTACTGTCCATGAAATTGAAATCAAATGTGTAATATATACACACATAATCACATTGTTATATATGTGTCCTTGTAATTCAGATTTTGGGTTAAATAACATGAAATTCAATATCCTTTAAGAATGAGTATATTTTTCCTACATATATAAGAAGAAATAACTTATGTAGACCTGACAAATTGTTTTGTACATTCATGTCATGTACTTTAGGGTTTTGAACGAAAATGACATGATATTAAATCGTGTACCCGAAATTACAACACAAAATGACACTAAATTACACAATTTGTTTCGTGTACACGAAATGAAATGAAATACGCAAATAGAAAAAGAATAACAATTATATGAAATATTACTATGTATCCAAGTTATGTAAATATATAATTATATGTCTTAGAATAACATTGAGATGTTACAAAACAAAACTAAGAGTAGCATGCATGGTGTAAAGTGTTCCAAACAAAATGAAACCCTCCTTTTTATTTTTTCTTATTTCTCGTTAACAGATATCTCTCTTTGTGTAGAATCTTTCTACCAAGTTATTTAGCTTTCTTAGCCATTTTTTATGCTTTGTTGATATAAAAAAATATAGTAAACCAACCAAGTAAATTCAATATATGCTCTTAGGTTAAGATATGAGAATTGATACTATTACTTTAATTCAAGAATACAAAATTCAAAAAGACACCCTTTTATTAAAAACAATATATGATTTTAAGTGTATCAACCTTTTTATTTATCATTATTAATAACTTTTATAACAAAAACTGTAACTGCTGCTCTATCTATCTCTCCACCTTTCCCAAAAGATGCTAAACTAAAGTTTAGGAGCTCACATTAGTTTTTAATTATTTTTTTAAAATTTTTATATAGATTTTTCTTTATTTTTCAACAAAAATATCATTAAGAGTCTAGTTCCGCGTTGGTGGATTTTATCTACCAAAATATTAGATTTTGTACAAACTCCTTGTAAATGATAAGCATTATTTTCTTTTCCTTGATTTTACTTTGGGTTTCACTAAATATCTCTATTTATTGAGAGCCTAATATCCTGTTCGTGGATTTTGTCTACCCATATATTAGATTTTGTTATATTAGTTCATTGATTTGGATAGTATAGAATCACAGTTCTGGTCGGTTGTTTGAATACGTTATGACAAATCAGATATACATATTCCTCACGTTTATAACAAATTGTTAGATTACTCGCCGAAAAGACTGTATAATTTAGTGACATAAGCCAGTGATGTACCATAATTGAAGATCTGTTCAATGATTGGATAAAGGAAATTAGTGATATAATTTACTATATGTTTGTTCAATTTTAATTGTTTTTGTAGATGTTGTATGCCCTTTTATTGATGATTTTTGCAGGTTAGATTATTTTTGTGTATGACATATGTCCTTTTATTGATGAATTAATTATCAATAAATAAATAGTGATTTAAAAGAAAATTTGTCCTAAATTGACCAATTTATTATGGAAATATTCACTAACAATATTTTTATTAATTCTGTAATATTTTTTATTTTTTAATTTGATAATTTATACACCAAATAATGTAAAGTACTATTTAAGAGTATATTTAATATTTTGAATAATTCAAATATATTGTCAGGTTGTTAGGTCGAATACACAATAGTTAATCAAATACTGTATGAGTAACTTAACAAGAACACACTGTTTAATACTTAAAAACTGTTTGGAATTAACAATTCCTCTCTCAGTGATGTAAAATATCACAGAGAGCTGCTTAGGTTACAATCAATGAATTTCTCAATGTTCGATTACCCTTCTAGGGTTAACCTAACTGTATTTATAGAACATACAGCTTCGTACAATCAGTAATTGATTCTCCTATAATTAAGCTATACAATTGATATCAATCACGATTGCTTCAAGTCTTCCAAATCAACTCAATCTCTTTGACAGCTTTCCAATCTTCAAAGATATTGCTTCCATATTTATCCTGTATCAATCTTCAAACACTGTTGACTCTTCAGACAATACCGCTACAGAGTTTAACAATCTCTGTTGCGCTTCCAGTCAGTGTTTAACTAAACTCTAACTGCTTCCAGCTAAACTCTGTTTTGTCACTATAGCTTCCAAACACTGTTCTCATCAATCATTTCTAACAATCTCCCCCAACTTGTCCATTAGCAAGAATGTACAAGTTTACAGTAAATGATGATGTCAAAACAATTACAAAGTTTACAGTGTTTAACATACAAACAGAGTTTAAACTTTTACTTAACAAACTTACAACTTTTGTCTACCTAACTTCCTCAAGATCTGGAGCTGTTCTGAGATAATCAATCAACAATCTTCTCTCAGCATGTTCAAGTTCAATCTCCATAGCTTCCTTGATCTCTTTTAAATCTGGATCATTCTCATCAGTTTGAAAAATAGCAGCTCTGAGATCATAGATCTTGTTTCTTCTCATTTCATTTCCCAACCTAATGTACTTCACTTCTTCAGACTTTACATTGAAATCCAGAACAGTAATTCCAAGATCAGTCTTCAACTTCGAAGTCCCCTTCTCCATCTCTATCAGATTGCCATTCCAATCTCTGTACTTAGGAATATATCTTTCAGCAGACTTTGATCCTGTAACAACTTTAGCTTTCTGCATATACCCCCTTATAGAATTGGCAATAAGCTGTGTTTGACGATTTCTGACTCTGAAGATATGCAAGACATACTGAAGTTCCTCAAATAATTTTAGCTTGATTGCTTCTTCATTCACTCTATACACTGACCCATCTGCCATAAAGTATAACAAAAAGTGAAT
Source organism: Kitagawia praeruptora (assembly GCA_037693485.1). Classification (NCBI taxonomy): domain Eukaryota; kingdom Viridiplantae; phylum Streptophyta; class Magnoliopsida; order Apiales; family Apiaceae; genus Kitagawia; species Kitagawia praeruptora. The sequence continues at coordinate 62,502,740 of CM075344.1, forward strand.
GTCTAAGCTCCTTTGACGAACTAGCTGAACTGACTCCAACTTGTCTAGATTTTCTTGAGTAATACCAGAACCAAGAGATACAAGTGCAGAGGGATCTCTTGGACTGTTACTAAATCTCAAATCTCTTTTTGAACCTAATCCAGAAGTATTTCTGCCTGGTGGCTTTCCTGAACATGCAACATTATGTTGATATCCACCAGTCACTCCTGCATCTTCTTGCACTGGAATCTTTGGCCTTGAAAAACCAGGTAAGGGTTTACTTTGTGTCTGTACAACTTGTGTGACAACAGAGGTTGTAACAATCATTTTGCCCTTGTTCTCCTCATTCATTACCCCTTTTAACTTCAATTTAGCATCAAGAGAAGACTTTCTGATCAACTTTTCTTTATCTTCTTCTTCTTCTTCTTCTTGAATGCCAGTTAACTTCTCTTCGATTTCAATGCCTTTAAGAACAGGCTTTGCAGTTTTAACAACTTTCTCTCTCTTCTTCAACTTAACAGACTTTAAAACCTTCAGATGCTTTTCTTGCAAACTCTTCTCTTCAGCTTTAGCATCTTCTATAGTAACTCCTTCTGCATTCTCTTCCATAAAAAGCTTAACAGCTAACTCCTCATCAGTCTTTGGATTTGATATTAATTCCAAACTCTTGGTTTTTGAAGTACCTTGAGTTTCAGTGTTTATTCCAACAGACTGTGACTTAAGAGATTTGCCAGATCTCAGAGTTTGCCTTTCAGAGTTTAACACCTTACTCTTATCACTTGCCCCTCCATCTCCAGTATCATCCTTTTGAGACAGAGTTTGAGAAACTTTGCATTTAGACTTAGCAACTCTCTCCCCCTTTTTGACATCATCAGGAATGAGTATAGATGTGATGAGCTCCAAAGAGTTAGCAATAGAATCAACCTTAGAAAACAAAGCAGTTTGATTTTCTTCAACCTTTCCTAGCCTGGCAAAGAGAGTATCTTGAACTTTAGAAAGCTGTGCAGCTTTGATTTTTGACTCTCTTTCCATCTTCATTTCTCTTGACTGAATCTCAGTCTTCAAAGAAGCAATTTCTTGTTTAGTTTCAGCAAAATTTCCATCTAGAGTTTTGACTTGTACCACAGTTGCCTTTAAACAGGATAAAATCTCTGGATTTGAAATTTGACTAGCAGTTTGCTTAACAAAATCAGCTGCTCTCCCTTTTGGAAAAATACAGTCTTGTTTATACCAATTAGCAGCAGATTTAGCAAGATACTCTTCTTCAATTGTATGAGATGGACAAGGCTGATCAAAAGGTGTATGTTTATTTTCAGTCTTTGCTGGTGCACTCAAAAAAGAATCAGAGTTTGCACTGCTGTCAGATTGATCTTCAGCACTTGCATCTTTAGCTTGAGCATCTTTGAAAGAACCACTGTGCTGAGCAGTGTCAGTCACAGTTTCTGCAACAACTTCTGCAACCTTTTCAATAGTCTCTTCATGTTGCACAGGCTCTGCAACAGAGTTTGTATTTGTTGCTTCATCTTGCATAGGTTCAACAGAGTTTGCATCTTTAGTTGTTTGATCAACTTCATCACCCTTGTCAGGAATTTGATAACCCTCAGAGATTAACTCTGTATGTGATGCTACAGGCTGAACAGCTGTACCAGTTGCTTCAGAATGAACAACAGGTGAGATAGGATCAGAGAGTGGTTCAAATGAGTCAAAAATATCATCCATTGGTGAAAAACCATCTCTGTTATCCTCTTCTGCAGGCATTTTATCCTCTGCAGGTGCTTCAACATTTTCAGCATCCTCTGCAGGCATTTCAACCTCTGCAGGTATTTCAACATTAACAGCAACAATATCCTCTGCAGGCATTTCAACCTCTGCAGGTATAGCAATATTCTCTGCAACCTCAACAGTAGGTGTTTGCAGTGAAACCACCTCTGGAGCTTCAATAATATTCTCATCATCAGACTCTGAAAGAATTAATCTTCTCTTCTTGACTTGAGGCACTACAATCTCCTCTTCATCTTCACTTGAGCTCTCTCTTGGTGGTGAAAGTGAAGGTCTGTTTGCCTTTTGTTTCTTCCTTCTAACATAAACAGCTCCAGGTAATGTCTGTTTTGCCTTTGAGTGTTTAGTGTTTTGGGCAGTGTGGATTTTTCTTTTTGGTTTGGATTTGGCTTGTTCAGTAGGTGCTGGCTCAGAGTTTAAGGTTTCAGTATTTAAGGTTTCAGAGTTTACTGGTGGAGAGTTTATTTTTGGAGAGTTTATTGGTTCTGGTTGTGGTTGATGAGATGTAGTAGGTACAGTGTTTGTGGGTGTTGTTGTTGGTGTGGTTGTTGGTTCAGAATTTATGGTGTCTTGAGAATCTTGAGGTTGGTTTACATAGTTCTGTAAGGCTAGTGGCATAAACATATCAGGTATGTGCTGTTTAGTAACATCTTTGTTTGTCAAATCAGAAAACATTCTTTTAGCAACTTGAAAAGGCTGAATCACATCAGCTTCATCAATTGGAATGTTAGGCACACAAGCAGTAAATAGCATTTGACAAAAACGAGCAAAATAAATAGAAGTAGGCTCAGGCAAATGCTCTCCCAAATTCATTAGCACTAGTCTACCAAAATCGAAATTACCTCCATATAGTAGAGCATGACCAATTTGGAGAGTGTCAAGAGGAAGTGCATCCCAGTTTGTTGTCTTCTTTCCAAAAGCCCTTGTAATACAGTCGAAAAAGAAACTCCATTCCTTTCTCAAAAGTGGCCGTCTCAAAGACCCTATCTTATTCAAGTTGCCTGCACATCCAATTTGCTCCAACATTGTCCTTAAGCGATCATGACCAACAACACTATAAGAAGTGTGTGTCTCAAAATCCAGAGCATCCCTAACCGTAGTTGGAGTAATGATATACTCTGATTCAGCATGAGTGAAAGTGATTGTTGGAGTGCCAGACTCTTCTCCATCATCATACACAGAGTTTGTCCAAAAGGTAGCGATTTGTGAAGCAGAGAGTATTGGTGGTGCAGTTAACGCCTTCCCTATTTCAGAGTCTTTCAAGAAATTTTGAAACAGATGAAACGCCTCTGGAGCATTTGCATTTTCCAGTGGTGCTGCATAGTTACTAGGAAGAAACACTAATCCTGCTGCATCAAACGCTTTGGTTGCCATTAGAAGATATGATATGAAGATATTTAGAGAAAAGATGTGTATGCACTGTAAGTGTTTATCAAAACGTGAAGGAGAATGAATGAGAATTTTGAATGTGTAAGAGTATGCAAGTAACTGTGAGTGGGTGAATATGAATAGATGTGAAGTGAGAGAACAAAAACGATTAGAGTAAAACTAAAACTCAATCGTTTATTCAGTAAAAGCGCGCAACTGATTGTAGAGTAATGTGTGAGTGGGACACTATCATGGGACACGTGTCAAACAACCAATGGATCACTTAATAATTACCGCTGTCATTCCTATAATCACGACACCTTGACATATTTACACTAATTAACAGTTGTCAACTACCCCAATTACTCCAAAATAGTCAAATCATCTCAATGAAACATTACCTTAGAGTATTTAACACAACTCAACAGTGTTTATCAATTTTCCATCTTTATCACTAACAACCTTTTCAAAAATTGCACAGTTGTGAATATGAGTGTGTGTTAAGCAGAGTTTACTAAAATCAATTTTTAGAGCATCTAATATTTCATAAAATCCATAACAAGAATCAATAAACACTGAATGCACAAACTCTCATAGTAAACACTGATTGTTTGATGAATGCTAAACTCTGTAGTTACTGTAATATAGAAATCTGAAAACTTCTATTCCCTTTGATGTCCATGATTATCCAAGTAAGCACACGGTCTTTGAAGACAAAAAGATCAAGAGATAGAAATCAGAGCATCATTCAGTGAATAACAGTCATGAATTTGATAATCTCACAAACTCTCTAAGCACACAAGTGTTTAGGTGAAGTGTTTACACTCACATTCAATCAGAAATAGCAGAATCTACCATATGCTTGAATGTCCACCAAATCTACACTACTTTGAATACATGTATGCACAAATCAAAAGGACTTTATTCAGGGTTGTAATGAGGTAAGATCAAACAGATGAAAAAGATGTTTTATTCATGAGTGAATATCAAGCTGAACATTTTAATAAACCAAAGTGTTCAGTCACACTGTTAGTACATATATGTACAAGATCAGTATATATGCCCTTTTTTTTTTTTTATTTAGCATATATACTGAGTAAACTTTTCTTTTCTTTAGAAACACTCACCTGCTTGATTGTTTTCAAAAAGAAATATAACTGCTCTGAATACTTCAGATTTTAAGAAAAATGAGCAGTTAATTAGGCTCAAAGGGGTTTGCTAAGGGTGGTATTTATGAACAGTGTTTATACAGTGTTTGAACAGTGTTCAAAAGAATTTTGAACAGTATTTGAAGAAATGGTAAATCCTATTGCCTTTATCATTTTCATGCACATACATATCATGTAGTCTCAAGATGGTTTAATACAAGTTCTAGAGAAACATGCTTCCTGATGAATATCACACAACAATAAATACTGATTGATAGAAAATGTATCAATCACTGATTTGGCTCAAATTCTCACAGGGTGTAAACATGAGTCTGAACTCACCAAACTAATCAATGACACATCTCAAGTTTTATGGTTTTCACAAGTACAAACAAGGAATCATCAGGAACCATACCTTTGGAAACAGAATGTCACTTATCAGAGTTTAGAGTTCATCAATAATAGAAATTTTCTTATGAGAGGCAATGCACACAATATTCATATACTCAGAGTTTAGGACTGAATAAACTAAGAGATGCTATAAATATGAAACAGTATCATGCTGTGTTGATTTACTGCACAAAGTCTGATTAGATTACAGTGACTCAGAAAGAATCATGATTTAATTACTGAGAATCATGCTTCATACATTTTTCTTCATTGGTATTTTCATTCAGACAATAATCAATTCTGAATTCACTGAGTGTATCCAACATGTTAACAGTGTTTAACAGACAGACATGCTGACAGAGTTTAACAAGTTTTAAACATAGGCATTCATAACAGAGTTTAATACTAAGGTTCACATAGCACTTAACAATTTGTATAGCATGAGCAATAAGTTTTTGAGTCTAACCAACATCTCTAGTCAAAACTAGAGACCATTCCAAGTTCATTGACCAGTCTTGTAAATGTAGCTTCACTCAATGGCTTGGTGAAGATATCTGCAAGTTGTTGTTCTGTAGACACAAAGTGAAGCTCAATGTTTCCTTCCTCTACATGCTCTCTGATGAAGTGATACCTTATGCTGATGTGCTTTGTCATTGAATGTTGTACTGGATTACCTGTCATTGCAATAGCACTTTGATTATCACAGTAAATAGGTATCTTGGTATACCTTAATCCATAATCCAGCAGTTGATTCTTCATCCATAAAATCTGTGCACAGCAGCTACTAGCAGCAATATACTCTGCTTCAGCTGTAGATGTAGATATTGACTTCTGTTTCTTGCTGTACCAGGAAACAAGTCTGTCACCCAGAAATTGACAACTTCCACTGGTGCTTTTTCTGTCTATCTTACATCCTGCAAAGTCTGCATCTGAATAACCAAGTAGTTTAAACTCTGATTCTCTTGGATACCACAGCCCCAAAGTCATAGTGCCCTTGAGGTACTTAAAAATCCTCTTTACTGCTGTTAAATGTGGTTCTCTTGGATCTGCCTGGAACCTTGCACACAAACAAGTTGCATACATGATATCAGGTCTGCTAGCTGTCAAATAGAGTAGAGAACCAATCATTCCTCTGTAACATGTCATATCTACTGATGACCCTACATCTTTATCCAATTTTGTTGCAGTTGCCATGGGAGTTGTTGCAGATGAACAGTCAAGCATACCAAATTTCTTGAGAAGGTTTCTGGTATATTTTGCTTGATTTATAAAAATTCCATCATCTGTTTGCTTCACCTGTAGGCCTAGAAAGTAACTAAGCTCTCCCATCATACTCATTTGATATCTTGATTGCATTAGTTTTGCAAACTTCTTACAGAGTTTATCATTAGTAGATCCAAAAATGATGTCATCCACATATATCTGTACTAAAAGCAAGTCACTACCAGATTGAAAGTAAAACAGAGTTTTGTCAATAGTACCTCTGTGAAATCCACTTTCTAGTAGAAATTTTGCAAGGGTTTCATACCCGCCCTTGGTGCCTGCTTAAGTCCATAGAGTGCCTTGTCTAACCTGTAGACATAGTCTGGATGTTTTGGATCTACAAAGCCTGGTGGTTGTTCCACAAACACTTCTTCTTCAAGTTTTCCATTCAAAAATGCACTTTTTACATCCATCTGAAACACTTTGAATTTCTTATGAGAGGCATATGCTAGAAAGATTCTGATTGCCTCCAATCTAGCCACTGGAGCAAATGTTTCATCATAGTCTATTCCTTCCTGTTGTGAATAGCCTTTTGCAACCAGTCTTGCTTTGTTTCTTGTGATAACACCCTCACTATCAGTTTTATTTCTGAAAACCCATTTAGTACCAACAATGGATCTGTTCTTGGGCCTTGGTACAAGTGTCCACACTTCATTTCTTTCAAATTCATTTAGCTCTTCTTGCATTGCTGTTATCCAGTCAGCATCTTTAAGAGCTTCTTCCACTTTCTTTGGCTCAGATTGTGACAAGAATGCATGAAACAGACATTCATTTGTTGTTGCACTTCTTGTCCTTACTTTTGCATCAGGATCACCAATAATCAAATCAGGTGTGTGTGACTTAGTCCATTTTCTTGCAGAAGGCAGATTGCTTCTGTCATCATGTGATCCTCCCCCTTGATCCATGCTCTCCTGATTTTCTTGGTGCCTCTCTTCATTTTCAGATGCTCCCCCTGAATGTGATTGCTCAGAATTATCAACAGAGTTTGAATCAACAGAGTTTGATTCAGAATTATCAACTGAGTCACTTTCAGTGTTTGAATTATCACTTTGATGTGATTCTTCATGCTCCCCCTCAACTGGTTCTTTCCTTGTTTCTGATTGAAGAGTTTCTTCAGTATTTACCAGTAGAGGTTCAGAGTTTAAATCAACAGAGTTTGTCAGATCAATCTGATCAGAGTTTACTTTTTCAGAGAATAAATCTTCATTTTCAAAGTGGAGTAGATCATGTTCATTGACATCTTCAAGTCCAGTTATTTTCTTGTCATCAAATGACACATGAATTGATTCCATGATCACTCTAGTTCTCAGATTATAAACTCTGAATGCCTTTGTTGACAGTGGATAGCCAACAAATATTCCTTCATCTGCCTTTAGATCAAATTTGGTCAACTGTTCAGGATGAGTCTTCAACACAAAACACTTGCATCCAAAAATATGAAAATATTTTAGATTTGGCTTCTTCTTTTTCACCATTTCATATGGTGTTTTACCATGCTTATTGATCAGTGTTGCATTTTGAGTAAAACAAGCAGTTTGAACTGCTTCTGCCCAGAAGTATGTTGGCAATTTTGCTCTCCACTACACCATTTTGTTGTGGAGTGCCAGGTGCAGAAAACTCTTGTTTGATTCCTTTACTCTTGCAAAATTCTTCCATTGATGAATTCCTGAATTCAGTTCCATTGTCACTTCTGATTATCTTCACTTGATTTTCTGACCCTTTGTCCAGTTGGATTATATGTTCTGTCAGTGTTAATGCAGTTTCATCCTTCTTTGCAAGAAAATATACCCATGTGTATCTGGTATATTCATCAACAATGACTAGAGCATATTTCTTCTTTCCAAGAGACATCACATTCACTGGTCCAAAAAGATCAACATGTAGGAGATGATAAGGATCAACAATTGAAGACTCAGATTTGCTTTTGAAGGAGGCTTTTCTCTGTTTGGCCTTTTGACAAGAATCACACAGGCCTTCTACATTCAACAAAGACCTTGGTAGACCTCTTACAAGATCATTCTTGATTATCTCATTGATGTTGTTCAGGTTCAAATGAGAGAGTTTCTTGTGCCATTTCCAACTCTCTTCACTGGACATTCTTGTTGACAGACACACTGCTTTGCCATCAGTGTTTGTTGACAATTTTATTTCATAGATGTTATTGTGTCTGTTTCCAACTAGAGCAACTTTCCCTGTAGATTTACTGATCACTTGACAATATTCAGGCTGAAAATCCACATGATATCCTCTATCACAGATTTGACTCACAGATAGCAAATCATGCTTGAGTCCTGGAACCAGAGCTACATTTGTGATGATGACATTTCCAAGATTAATGTTGCCATATCCCAGAGTATGTCCTATGTTGCCATCCCCATAGGAAACTTTTGGGCCAGCCTTCTCCTCATACTCTGATAGCAGGGCTTTATTTCCAGTCATGTGTCCTGAACATCCACTGTCCACGACTAGGGTACTCACCCTGGTGCCCTGCAATCACAATCAATCACTGATTGTTAGTTTTAAGGATCCAGACTTGCTTGGATCCTTTGGCTTTCTTAATTCTGTTAGCTTTTGCAGCGGAATTCACATTATCAGAGTTTAAGCTAACTTTTTCAGAGTTTACATTTGCAGAGTTTACTTTAACCCATTTCAAATTTGGTTTGGGTTCATAGTAATTATAGTAAATAGCATGATAATCTCTGCAAGTGTAAATAGAATGTCATGTACTTCCACAGTGTTTGCATAAAGTCTGTGGTCTAGTTCTCACATAATCACTCTTTACTGCAGTTTTAGAGGGCAAAGAATTAATGTTCTTTTTCTTACTGCAGAAACTAGCAAGATGATTAGTGCTACCACAATTAAAGCATGTTTTTCTAGGAGCTAATGAAGCAAGCATTGGCTTAATTCCTGATGTTATGCCTACCTTTCCATTTTTGTTTTTCCTAGGCATTTTCTGTTTGTTGACAGATTTTATCTCCTTAAGCTTATGCTTGAGTTGTTTATCTGTCATTAAACCAATGTTAGCCTCTTTAACAAAAGTCTTAGCATATGACTCTTTAACAGCCTTTTTCTCAGCTTCAGTCTTAGGTCCACCTGTTCCCATGACATTACCTTCAGATGAACGATGTGGTCTAACTTTAACCATATTTTCAAATCTAAGTTCATCTCCTTCAGAGTAACCTAGACCTACTGTATCTGACTGAAACACTTCTTGAGTATCTTTACCAGAGTGTGTCCAAGTTTTAATGATGTGTTTAGTATCCTCCAATTCAGATTCTAGTTGCTTATACTTACCTAGCAACTCCTGTTCAATAAACACTGCATCATCTCTCTCCTTCTGAATTTTATTCATGTTCTCAAGCTTTTCCTCAACTAGTTTGTTTCTGTCTTTGAGTTGAGAGCACTCAGTCTTTATCCTCTCATTTTCTAAAGTCTGATCCCTATAACTGATATGCAATGCTTTAAGATAAATTCTCAATTCAGTTATATTATCAGTGTTATAAGCATAGGTAGTTGGGGGTACCTTGAGATCATCATTTTCAGTCTGAGTAGTAGCCATGAGAGCATAGTTGACTTCCTCATCTGAATCTGAAGTGTCTGCCCAATCTCTGCCTTTGGTGTAGAGTGCCTTTTCAGTTTTACCCTTCTTGCACTCAGGAGCATAGTGACCCATCTCCTTACACTTGTAGCATTGAATTTCAGACTTATCTTTCTTACCAGATTTGAAGTCCTTTCCCTCATATTTCTTGAAATTCTTCTTGTCAGACTTTGAGTAGTCCTTGGAGAATCTCTTTCCCTTCCTGAAGTTCTTGAATCCCATCGTCTTGAAGGTCTTTACCATCAATGCAGCCATTTGCATCATCTCTTCATCATCTTCAGAATCAGATGTTTCATCTGTATTTGAGTCATCATCAGTGTTTGATGACTCACTTTCTGAGTGTATGACTAAAGCTTTTCCTTTTGCTTTTTTCCTTGATGCTTCCTTCTTTGATGGTTTCTCCTCAACCTTAAGTGCAACAGACTTTGACTTTCTACTTGATCTTTTGTTTCTCTACTCCAATTCCAATTCATGGGTTTTGAGCAGTCCATAAATTTCATCAATCTCTGTTTCACCAAGTTCATAATTATCTCTTATAGTGGTTGTTTTCACATCCCACTTTTCAGGTAGAGAAAGAAGAAACTTGAGATTTGAGTCTTCTAAATCATACTCTTTGTTAACCAATGACAAATCATTGAGCAGTTTACAGATCATACTGTATGAGTAACTTAACAAGAACACACTGTTTAATACTTAAAAACTGTTTGGAATTAACAATTCCTCTCTCAGTGATGTAAAATATCACAGAGAGCTGCTTAGGTTACAATCAATGAATTTCTCAATGTTCGATTACCCTTCTAGGGTTAACCTAACTGTATTTATAGAACATACAGCTTCGTACAATCAGTAATTGATTCACCTATAATTAAGCTATACAATTGATATCAATCACGATTGCTTCAAGTCTTCCAAATCAACTAAATCTCTTTGACAGCTTTCCAATCTTCAAAGATATTGCTTCCATATTTATCCTGTATCAATCTTCAAACACTGTTGACTCTTCAGACAATACCGCTACAGAGTTTAACAATCTCTGTTGCGCTTCCAGTCAGTGTTTAACTAAACTCTGACTGCTTCCAGCTAAACTCTGTTTTGTCACTATAGCTTCCAAACACTGTTCTCATCAATCATTTCTAACACAGGTCAATTTTTTTTCCATTAACTATTGCATAATTAAAAAAATTCGTAATTAAAATGTTAAAAGATGATTGGTTTAAAATTAATTCTACCATTTTAATTGTTTGATTAGCTTTTTTTATGACTGAATTATTTAATACTTTACATAACTTAAATTTTGAACATGTATTTAGAATAATGTGGTAAATAGTTTTATATTTTTAATAATTTTTAATTCATGATTTTAATTATACCTTATGATTTTGAATTGAAAGTTTGGGATATCAAAATATCTACTATAAATATAATAGATTCATGTATTAATGTAAAAATTTTTAAATTAAATAATTATTGTACTATTTAGAATAAAATTGCTAAGTAATCACTGAATAACATTGAATACCCAATACTATAAAAAAAACATTTATCTATAGTCACACCTAATAATGTAAACGTATTAGTGTAATGTGATAAGGATTGATGTCTACAATTTAGTAAGTCGCTGAATTATTGAAGCTTGTTACTAATATTCTAATGGGAAGTAAACTCTGAGAGAATCCGGAATGGGATGATGATAACCTAAATCGTTTTTATTTTTTTTACCCGTAACATTTTTCTGTTGAATTTTTTGGACAATTGAAACACGACACATATAATACATATATACAATCGAAATAAAAAAATAATCTGTCCAAGAATAGAATGCCATACAAAAAAAAGATATAAAGTAGTACCTTAACCGAAATTGATATGTTTTAGCCATGAGAAGAATTGATGCATACACTTAGTTTATCAAAGTTAGCTAAGTCTGATGGGGAATAGGGAATAAGCGGCTTAGATTTTTCTGTAATGTTTAAATTAATATAATAATTATATTTTTTTGGTTTGTAAGAATTTTATTTTATATAAATTGTTTATTAGTTAACCATTAAAAGAAAAATCAGTAGCTATTATGTTTAGTTAATTGATATGAAAAAATAAAAATTAAATGTTATTGAGTATAAATTGATTTGAGTTTAGTGGTAGATCAAACAGAGAAACATGTTACATTAAGTTTAATTGATTTAAATTTATTAGATTCTGATTGATTTTAAAATAATTCACAATCTTGTGATTGGTTAACTGATACATGTTAGATTCAGGTATCCTTTATTATAATAAAGGGTGTTAAAAAACAATTCATAACTAAAAGATATATAACTATATGTAATATACTGTTATGTGGATTTATAGAAAATAATATTTACGGTTAGTAAAAAAAATTAAAATTAAAAACCATGTGATATGCAAAGTTATTAAATCAAGATATTTTTTATTTAAATTTAATTTAACCGCGATTAGTAAATTAGATTAAGTATGGTAAATAATAAAACTTTTGTATATGATTGATTGATTTAAAGTTTAGAAGTAAATTCTGATTGCCTCTAAAATAATTTTAATTTTTTGATTGGTAATTTATTCACCAACCAATAATAATACTCTTATAGCGCATATTTAATAATTAAAATATATGTTGTGTTCGTTTATATGAATTGTTAATTATTTATTAACAAATTGTGAATAAATATATTTTTGAAACTTTTAAAAAATTGAGTTTTTGAAGATATGGATTTTATCCAAGCTATTTAAAATTTGTTCAAATCCAATTTTGTAGTGTTGGCTTATATGCATTTATTAATTAATTTTATTAACAAATTATGAATAAATATATTTTTGAGCTTATAAACAAATCAAAATTTTTGAAGGTATGGATTTTATCCAAATTATTTAAAATTTGATTTCAAATCCGATTTTTTCAGATTTTTAGTTAAGTTAGATTATAATTATTTAATATCGATTGTAATTGTATAATACATATTATAAAAATCATATGATAATATGATTGTGATTGACTTTATATTAAAAGAGTGGTTGATTAATGAATGATTAATTATGAGATTTAATTTAAAATTTTTAATAGTATATCGTGATTGATTTCAAATTAAAATTGTGATTTTCTAGTAAATATTTTTTTATTTAAAAAATATGTATTTAATTAGAATAAGCATGATAAATAATAAAAATTTTGTGTATGATTGATTGATTTAAAGTTTAGAAGTAAATTCTGATTGCCTCTAAAATAATTTTAATTTTTTGATTGGTAATTTATTCACCAACCAATAATAATACTCTTATAGCGCATATTTAATAATTAAAATAATTAAAATATATGTTGTGTTCGTTTATATGAATTTGTTAATTATTTTATTAACAAATTGTGAATAAATATATTTTTGAAACTTATAAAAAATTGAGTTTTTGAAGATATAGATTTTATCCAAGCTATTTAAAATTTGTTCAAATCCAATTTTCTAGTGTTGGCTTATATGCATTTATTAATTAATTTTATTAACAAATTATGAATAAATATATTTTGAGCTTATAAAAAAATTAAAATTTTTGAAGGTATGAATTTTATCCAAATTATTTAAAATCTGATTTCAAATCCGATTTTTTCAGATTTTTAGTTAAGTTAGATTGTAATTATTTAATATCGATTGTAATTGTACAATACATATTATAAAAATCATATGATAATATGATTGAGATTGACTTTATATTAAAACAGTGGTTGATTAATGAATGATTAATTATGAAATTTAATTTAAAATATATAATGGTATATCGTGATTGATTTCAAATTAAAATTGTGATTTTCTAGTAAATATTTTTTTATTTAAAAAATAGGTATTTATGAATATGTTTAATAAAATCAATATTGTATTTAAATTCGTTTATATGAATTTGTTAATTATTTTATTAACAAATTGTGAATAACTATATTTTTGAACCTTTCAAAAAATCGAGTTTTTGAAGATATGGATTTTATCCAAGCTATTTAAATTTTGTTCAAATCCGATTTTGTAGTATTGGCTTATATGCATTTATTAATTAATTTTATTAACAAATTATGAATAAATTTATTTTTGAGCTTATAAAAAAAATCAAAAGTTTGAAGGTATGGATTTTATCCAAGTTATTTAAAATTTGATTTCAGATCCGTTTTTTTTTCCCAGATTTTTAGTTAAGTTAGATTATAATTATTTAATATTGATTATAATTGTACAATATATATTATAAAAATCAATTTATAATGTATGATAATATGATTGTGACTGTATTTATATTAAAACAATGGTTGATTAATGAATGATTGTTTATGAAATTTAATTTAAAATATATAGTGCTATATCGTGATTGATTTCAAATTAAAATTTTGATTTTCTAGTAATATTTTTTTGATTTAAAAAATAGGTATTTGTGGATATGTTTAATAAAATCATTATTGTATTTAAATTGGGTGAAAAACTAAAATACCCACGAATCTAAATCAACAGTCCAAAATGCCCACAGGCGGAAAGGTGCGCCCAAAATACCCACGGGCTACGCATCTTCAAGATGCGTAGGGGGTATACGCATTATCCAACTGCGTGTACTTTGTATTTTGCCTGTTGGACAATCACATGCGTATTCGAAATACGCAAGAACAGAATGCGTGTTGGCGGCTACGCATCTTCAAGATGCGTATGTCTAGTACTATTCATAATCTCCATTGTACGCATCGGAGACGATTTTTCGTCGAAAACTCCGACGATGTTCGTTCACCATCTTCCCAACGACGTCCAGTACCATATCATATGCCAATCGACTCACAATTGAACCCTCTACAATTCTATACAATCATTTTTTATTTCTAATCCCGAAATTTGAAATCCCTAAACCAACTCTAAAAATCGATTTTCATGTCCGATCAATTTTGAATTGATTTTTACACGCCCCTGCGGGGCCAGACCTGGACAAAAACATTGGGGGAAATGGAGAGGAAGATGTGGTGGTTGTTTTGATATGCTGAGGGAGGGTGGAGGATGAGAAACGAGAGAGAGAAGAGAGAGAGAGAGACGAGAGAGAAAAAGAGTCGCCGGCGGAGCTAGAGAGAGAAGAGACGGGAGCAGCGATGAAAGGTGAAGGATGCGCATGTACGAAATGCGCAACCCGTGTACGCAAGTCCAACCTGCGTAGTTCGTGGATAAAAAGGGCGGACTCACCCGCGCGTAGGCATTTTGGGCACAATGAGGAGAAAAGTGGTGTAGTTTGGGCAATTTCTCATTTAAATTAGAAGTGTTAACTAACCATGGTTAAAGAGGTAGGGTGATATTGTAAATAAGGAAAGATCTAAATTTTAGTAATTAGTTTTGATTGGTCATAAAATAATTCCTCAATTCTTATTGGTTAACTGACATGTGGTAGACTCAGGTATTATAATAAAGGATATTTATTATATTATAGTATATTATATTAATTACGTTTTTTTTTTGAATAAATAGGTTTATATATCTTATAATGAGTATCTGTTTTCAATAAATTTTGGGATGAGCGAGAATCAAACCCATGATCTGGAAGGCCAAGATAATTTCTGAGCACTTCAGTTATCTCATCACGCTCGTATTATATTAGTCACTTAGTAATCAATACATATCAATACATATTTATTATACTATAAAATAAAAAGCAGAATAAAATTTTATGAAGACCATATTTTATCAGAGATCTTGGAAATCATATACGTTTTGCATTTAAAATATTAAAAAATTTATTATTTTGCAAAACATGTTCCACGAAGATCATTAGCTATTATTTCATTGAAAATTTTGAAAATTATATATGTTCTGCAAGTATAATATATATATTCTGCATAATATATTTTGCACAATAATTTGTTTTGCAATATTTTGCAGAAAAACGTACACGATCCTCAAGAATTTCAATAAAATAATTATTTTTATTAAACATTCTTTATAAAATAATTCATTTTACAATATTTTATTTACAAAACATGAATGATCTCCAAAATTTTCCATCAAATAATTGGCTCCACTCTATTTCTGTTACATATTTAACAAAAGTATATATCTATTAATGGGATTTTTTTTTGAATGAATACTAACACCGTGTTCTCGAATTTAGTAAAGAAAAGAAAAAAATGGAAAAAAAATTTTGGAGACCAATATAAAGAGAATTTCTTCCCTAATCTTCAGCTTTATTTTCTTTTTTTTTCCAAAAAATTCTTTCTAAAACAAGTTGTGGAAATAATTTTTTACTTTTTTTTTTTTTCAAAATTTGTTTCTGGAACACAACGTAAAGAAACGTTTCATTCAACCAAACTATTAATGGGATTTTTTTTTTTTTTGACAAACTATTAATGGGATTTGATTGTGAATGTACATATTTAGGCAATTTTAATTAAAAAATTCTGATTAAAAATACTCCACGTTGTACTTGGTACCTTAAACTTTACACTAGTACATTAGATATTCAGATTAGACAGACAGGAAATAAGGAAAACTTAGGATTATATAAATCGTCAAGCATCCAAGAGACGTGAGTGTTCTTGAATATGAATCCTTCTCTTTATCCTTATCATCAGATTCACAATTCACAATTATATTCATATAGATTTACTTGTGTATAATCAATCACTGGGTCTTGACTTCTGAAGAAATCAAGCAAGATCACTTCTTTATTACGCCTCTGTAAGCCCTTCTTCTGGGTCTTTATTACTTTTCTCTTAATTGTTTTAACATCATTATATGATTATGTGTATTGATTTATTAATTGGGTTTTTTTATTCAATAAAATATTAATGATACAGTAATTGATTTGATTAGATCCATTTGAATTCTATGAGCTTGTGTTTTATGATTACATAATATTATACATGTGTAATATGTGAAAATGTAGTTAAAAATTAAAGCTTTAATAGTAGCTATACCCCTTGTTTGTACTCTCTATCTTTTCTTTCGTTTTTGATTGTTTTGGGAAATGCAGTATTGTGAAACTTGGGTCTGATCTCTGTTATAAAAATTCCTACTTGATGCATTTTAAGGCACTGGTATTGATATAATTAATAAGATATGCCTAATTTTATGTGACCGCCTATTCTTTACGAATGAAACTGTGGCAACATTATTCTAGGACTGTGTATGTGAAAATTGTTCACCAGGTAAGGTATGAGAATAATGCAAGGAATAGCAGGTGTGTATAGTCTCACACCCTTTGTGTACACGATTTGGACTGTTTTATATGCCTGCTTACATCCTTTCTACCAATATAATGTAAGCAAAGTCACCAAATTATAAGGCATAACGGAATGAGTAAGATTTATGTCTACAATTGTGTTTGTAGTGGGATGAAAATGATTGTAAAAGGCCATTATTAATTTTACAATATTTTATTAGTTTATAGGTTTGTATCATTTTTTGAATATTTAGGCTTATATGCCTTAAAATGAGTATCTGTTCTCAGATAATTTGGGGGTGAACGAGAATCGAACCCAGGAACTGGGACGACGAGAGATAAACTCTTACCATAATAGCACTATATAGCATGAAAATTCTTTGCTGCCATTTGTCCTGAAATTTCTATTGACTGTTTTCAAGTATTATAGCTTCACTGTTAAACGGCGTATGCCATTTCTCATATAGTTTATAAAGTTGCAAATTCTAAACTATGACGTCCGTTTAATGAGTGGTCTATCTGCTGCATTGAAGTGAGACAGGAGCATTGGTTTAACTAGGCAGTCTTACAAAATGGATGATGAAAAGATCAACATTGAGTTGGATGCATTGTTACCTAATTCATAATGCTATATTTTCCAGTGTCATTTCTAAAATTTTCTTGTTGATTATCAACATATTAGTTATTTAAAAATCTTTTGTTTTTTGTAGCTCTGATTTTTAATGGTTGAGATTTGAGAACCATATCGTTGCCAATGAGTTCAACTGTCTCACCTTTTGGTGGATTTCTGCCATCAGTAGGGCTTGACAATCACAATTTACCAGTGGCTAGAGTTTCTAGTCCGTTTAGCAACTCTGAAGCAGATGCTACCAACAATGAAGAAACAGAATTACTTAATGCCTCATGGAATCAGGATTATGGCTGCTTTGCTGCCGGAACAAGTCGTGGATTTCGTATATACAATTGTGATCCTTTTAAAGAAACTTTCAGGCGGGATATGGAAAATGGGGGATTTGGTATTGTTGAGATGCTGTTTCGTTGTAACATTCTTGCACTTGTTGGTGGGAAAGAAAATACGCAATATCCTCCTAATAAAGTTATTATATGGGATGATCACCAGAGCCGGTGCATTGGGGAATTTACATTTAGATCTGACGTCCGTGCAGTGAAATTAAGAAGGGATCGTGTTGTTGTGGTACTTGAACACAAGGTTTATGTTTATAATTTTATGGATCTGAAACTTCTTCATCAAATTGAGACTCTAGCAAACCCCAAAGGACTTTGTTGCCTCTCTCACCATTCGAATACATCCGTGTTGGCTTGCCCAGGTATTAGACGAGGACAGGTCCGCGTTGAACATTTTGGGCTGCACATGACCAAATTAATTCATGCACATGATGCTCAGGTAGCATGTATGACCTTGACAATGGATGGGCTTCTTCTTGCAACTGCCAGTACAAAAGGCACATTAATAAGGATTTTCAACACAATGGATGGGACTAGGTTACAAGAGGTAATCTTAGCTTATGTATTTCTTTTTTGCTCCCTCAAATTTAATTTCTGTAATTTCTTTGTCAGACTTCTGATTTAATCACTCGAGGGATATTAGTTAACAAGACCACTGGAACCAGTCAAATGCCTTGTGTGATGAGTCCAACTTTGCTGATAGACCTATGAATTATACCATACTCTGAAGTCTGACCTCCTACGAAATTACGCCCTGTCAGTAACATTTCTTGGTTGGTTAAATATCCACACAAATACAAGCATGCATGCAAAGTAAAATGTTGGCAGAACTTATGCAGTTAGATAGAAATAGATGTTTGAATGTTTTAGCCTTTACATTGTCCATTTGTCGGCTTCAACTTGGAGAAACTACAAAGGAAATCAAGTATGGTTAATAAACTTCATGAGTCTTGACTGAGATTGTTTATCTTCCCGACCTCTCTGTATGTCAGATACTTTCTGAAAGACCCCAATACAAATTGGCAAACTAAAATATTGAGGAATAAAAGAAAATTTGAATTTGTGGGATGGTGCACGGGGTTGATACTTGAGTACGGAAATTTCAATGGGTAGTCATGTGATTTATATCTGTAAAAAGATAAACATGTGCCTAAACTTGAGCAATCATTGATTTCACATGTGTTTTCTTCTGGATGAACCACAAGCTTCCTTCTAAGAAGACTGCTTTCATGTTGCATGGTTGCGTTTTGGGTTGCCACTATTATGCTTCCAAGACATGTGCCTAAACATGTCTATGTTGTTTGAAATTTTTAAACTTCTTTTAAATTAAAAGCTACCTCATATTAAAAACAGAAACAACCTCATATTTAAAATCTGCTTTCAGCCTTTCAGATCAGCATGTTCAGAGGTTAAATTGGTTTAGAGTTATCTTTCTTGTAGGTACGTAGAGGAGTGGACCGAGCAGATGTATACAGTATTGCTCTCTCCCCGAATGTGCAATGGCTGGCTGTTTCAAGCGATAAAGGTACTGTTCATATATTCAGTCTCAGGGTACGGGGTGCTGGAGAAGACTCATCTTTTCAAACCAGTGCTATCAAAAGTCCAGCATTTATTCGCCAGAATTCATCATCTTCACTTGATGCCCTTATATCTCCGAGTACCGGGGCAAATCCTGGTTCATCATTGTCATTCATGAAAGGTTTGATATATATGGCTTTCTTATTAACAATTTAGTTGTATGCTGACAGTGTGCTCCTTGCTTTATATCAAATAAAACCGTTCCATAACTTTGCAATAGAGAGCAAACAAAGAAATTTGGTGTGCCTTTATTTTATATTTCCTTTTTTATCTGTGGTTACAATTTTTAGTCTTGGCAGTGTTGCATTAGAAAGGATATGTAATCTGCATATGTAGACAACCTAAAGAATTTGATGAATATCACAACCAGCAGATATGTATATATATATATATATATCCTTTTCTTCCCTGTGGTTTCTGTAATTTGAAATATAAGCTGTGCACTACAATGTAGACTATCTAGTCTATAGTGGTTGTATTGTTATGTTGAAACTTTTTTGCATGTAAATTTTCAACACAGGGGTCTTGCCGAAATATTTTAGCTCAGAGTGGTCATTTGCTCAGTTCCACATATCAGAATGTACACACTTTATTGCTGCATTTGGATCTCAGAACACACTTGTTATTGTCGGCATGAATGGAAGGTAAGAAGTGAATAACGTAATCATAGTAACTTCCTGCTACGTGAAGAAGTTTCGTTATTAAAAATTTGATGCTCTCTTATGTCATGTCAATATTGTGGGGGACGGATCTACAGTGGGGCAATGTGGCATATATACCTATATATTAAAATATTGTAGTGTATATGTTTGATATGGGCTTCGAGTTTAGAAACTTCTCTAGAGTGAATTTAAGAAACTCTTTTCTCTGGAGTGTCAACATGGATAACCTCTGGAATTCGATGCGAGTGATTGTGGGTTTAAATTTACACTTCCACCAAATGTTTTGCGGGTGTATTCTGTATAGTAAATATGTATAACCTTCAATCAGTTCCAAAATTTCTATGTGGCCTAGTGGTTAAGACATGTGATGTCCACATAAATAACTTGGATTCAAATAACGCAAGTTTTCTTTAATCTCTTTATTAAGGGGTGTAGCCTATATATTTTATACATATGAGCCTGAACATTTTTGCTTTAAATTAAACTTTTCTTCTCTGTTCTTGGTTACTTAGCTTCTACAGGTGCAGTTTTGACCCTGTGAATGGAGGGGAGATGATCCAGCAGGAATACGTCCGTTTCTTGAAGAATGAAAACAGGCAAAGATGATGCTAGCTTGACCCTATTCTTATCTTCTGCTGTAAATATAAAACTCATCTGCTAATAAATGTAAATATTGTGTATTCTTATTGCATTCTTCATCAACATTTAATTGGTTATATTTGTTCGTTAGTATATGAAAGCTGAGCTCGGAAACTAGGATGAAGTTGTGGATTGACTATGTTTGATCATAATAAAAACATTTCGTTAATTTTATTAGGCGGACATACATTATTGTTCCGGCGGAAGGCCTGTTTGTGTGTCTAATTAATTATCCGGCCTATAATTCTGTAACAGTCCGTTGCACATTTGAATTATACAGTGGTTTGCAGCTTATACATAGTCATAGGGCAAGTTTGCATATGTGCTAATATAAGTTTTGTGTTAATAAGTGACAATGTATTTGAAATACTTTGTTTGGAGCAGTTTTTACAAAATTTTATTCCTGTTCCGGGTCTGTCCAAGTCTATTCAGGTCAGCACTGGGAAAAACAGCGACATTCTATGAATAAAATGTGGAGCGGTAGTTTTAAGATAATTCCAAACGAGCACACCCCGTTTCCATGTATGCAATCTGTTTTCCTACATTCTTCCTAAACATGGGACAGACGGATATTTCTACATTCTTCCGAAACATGAAATTTATAAGTAACATTTACACTAGAAACCTAAAGAATGTGAAATCCGTTTTCCTATCGGATAGTTTCTTGTCTGTACTTTCTTTAAAATTTAACGAAGATTTAGAAATACATTTTACAGTGAATCGTAATTTTAGAAAAAAATCATAATGTATAAATACTGTTGCATCTATTGAATTTTTGGTTGATATTTTGAGCCTGTTTGGCATCTGCCCAAAACGGGCGTTTCCCACTTATCGAGGCAAGAACGGCCTTTTTCAACTATAATGCACCGTTTGGCAAAATAATGCAACTAACTTATTCTATACAAATAAGTTGTTAAGTTGGAAGTTAGAAATTCTAACTTTCAACTTTCAACTTATTCTTATTTCTCGATATACGCAATATATAATATCCTTCAAATCTTTAAAATCATATATCTTTTGATTCGTTCATTAAAAAATTGATATGTATATGTCAAATTTCTCTACTCATCGAGATCTATCCATTGATATCCACTTATATATATTAAAAAATAAATATTTTGAAAATATTTAAAAAAGTTAACTTATAAGTTCTCATTTACCAAACACTCTACTGACTTATAAGTTAAACACCCAAACACGAAAATATAAGTTATAAGTTACAATTACTTATTTCATATAAATTACTTATTACATTTAAGTGATAAGTAGCTTATTTTAAGATATCCCAAACGACCCCTTTATGTTTCTATACATGGTTGAACTTTAATCTTATCTTGAATTAAAATTACCCGGTAAATTTTATATAATATTTAAAGTGGATCGGTCAGGATAAACGTTTGCCACAACAAACGTTATACAATAGGGTTTTTCGATACGTATAGCAGAAAATTTCTGTGATACGTATATAATATAGGATTTTTGATGTGAAAATAGAAGACATATGCTACATAGAAATGTTTGCTTGAAAAAAATGTTTGCTGGTCATATTTAAAAATATGTGGTATTTCACACCGGTTATTTGCAAATGTAAAAAGACTAGGAGTGCGATGCTACTCATTCTAGTAGGAGCTTATATCTTCCAAGTTGTGAATATGATTATGACCAATCAAAGCTGGGCAAAAAGTCTTATCTTCCCAGTTCCAAATAAACAGTAGTAATAG